>CM063171.1:21132500-22382500 GCA_031835075.1 Saguinus oedipus
AGGTCAAGAGATTGTCACGAAGTCAAGAGATCGAGACCATCCTGGTCAACATGGTGAAACCCTATCTCTACTAAAAATACAAAAAATTAGCTGGGCATGGTGGCACGTGCCTGTAATCCCAGCTACTCAGGAGGCTGAGGCAGGAGAATTGCCTGAACCCAGGAGGCGGAGGTTGCGGTGAGCCGAGATCGCGCCATTGCACTCCAGCCTGGGTAATAAGAGCAAAACTCCGTCTCAAAAAAAAAAACCAAACAAACAAAAAAAGAAACTATAAGTAAAGAAAACCTTGATAAATTCGACTACAAAAAAGTCAAAATAGTTACATGACCAAATACCATAACCAAAGTCAAAAGAATAAACAAAAAAAATTATTTGTAAGTCCTACAGCAGGCAAAGAAATAATTTCCTTTACGTATAAAAAAACTTATACAAATAAGAACAAAAACCCCAAAGTAACATTAACCAAGGATTTGTGACAGAAATTGCCAATAGTCTCTCAATATTTTCATTTTTTTTTTTCTTACTAACTGATATCCAAGCTTGGTGCTTAGTTAAAAAGCTCATTTTTGGCAGAGTGTGGTGGCTCACTCTGTAATCCCAGCACTTTGGGAGGCCGAGGCTGGTAGATCACCTGATGTCAGGAGTCTGAGACCAGCCTGGCCAACCAACATCGTGAAACCCCGTCTCTACTGAAAATACAAAAAGTAGCCAGGTGTGGTGGTGTATGTCTTTAATCCCAGATACTCCGTAGGCTGAAGCAAGAGAATCGCTCCTAACCGGGAGGCGGAGGTTGCAGTGAGCCGAGATCACGCTACTGCATTCCAGCCTGGGCGACAGAGCAAGACGGTCTCAAAAAAAGGGGTGGAAGGAGGAACACACCTTTTGGTCATTTTGTTTTTGCCCCTTCGAAACTGCTGTGAGGACTGGAAGGCTGCTACTCCTGCAACTGTCTTGAGCCATGTTTTGTGGTCTTTCATGAGACGGACAGTCAGCTGTGGCCATAAGAGGAGACAGAGGAGAGGCTCAGAAAAAACAAAGTTTATTAAACTCACAGGAGGCAGGGTGCACCAAGCAGGGCCCTGTGCGAAAGATAACAGGGTGGCCCGAAGGAAAGGTTCAGGTCCCTGCCTTTATTAGGTTTCAGCGGGAAAAGCATAGCAGACAGGGTGAACAGTTAAGAACTGGCTAGTTGGATGCCGGGCACGGTGGCTCACGCCTGTAATCTCAGCACTTTAGGAGGCCGAGGCGGGCGGATCACGAGGCCAAGAGATCGAGACCATCCTGGCCAACATGGTGAAACCCCGTCTCTACTAAAAATAAACAATTAGCTCGGTGTGGTGGCACGCGCCTGTAGTCCCAGCTACTCGGGAAGCTGAGGCAGGAGAATTGCCTGAACCCAGGAGGCGGAGGTTGCAGTGACCTGAGCTCTCGCCATTGCACTCCAGCCTGGCTCCCAGGGACGGAGCGACACTCTGTCTCAAAAAAAAAAAAAAAGAACTGGCTAGTTTGAATAATGTCAGCAGGCTTTAGGTTATAGCTCTGTTTGCCTGGTATCTGGCCCTGGGATGATGAAGGCAGAGGAATCCTGAGAACCGAGGTGTGGCTGTAGGTGGATTTGTTTGCATGTCAAAGGCAAGCTCCCCACTGGACCCTTCCTTATCTTCAAGAACTGGCTAGACCCTGAAAGAGCAGCCTTTTCACAGACCGAAAGGGCCCTTTTGATTTTTTTTTTTTTTTTTTTTTTTTTTTTTTTGATGCTGAGACAATATACAGAAAATTTTAAAATATTATACAAGCCATAGGTACCTTTAAAACATTTGTTTAGATTTTTTAGTAGTTACTGTTAGAACATAGGTGACTTTTAAGATGGAAGAGATGGTTGGAGAAGAAAGGAACATGATACCCTGGTAAATTTGAGTCTTCATGCCACCTGAACTAATTATCTCTGAATATAATTTATTTGAGAATAAACCTCTTGAGTCCAAGCTACTGTAGTCTTTGCCGCAACCAACCTGACTGGTATAAATATAAACTGACAGTTCATTAAAAATGCATATTTTTTAATATGTAAATATTATTTCTAGAGTTATCTATATTATTATTTTTATATATATACACACACTAAAAGATGTTCCACCTAATTCCCAATGTAAATGCAATTAACAACATGAAATTTTTTTACCTATAAAATGGGAAATTTCTAAAAATTTGAAATAACTGTTGGCTAAATGAGGGACATTCAGTATTTTGCTGATGACAATGTAATTTCAAAAAATGTATAGGGAAAACAATATAGATAGAAAATACCAAAATTACAAATGTCGTTTACCCATTTTTTTTTTTTTTTTTTTTGAGACAGAGTCTGGCTCTGTTGCCCAGGCTGGAGTGCAGTGGCCTGATCTTGGCTCACCACAACCTCCACCTCCTAGGTTCAAGCAATTTTGCTGCCTCAGCCTACCAAGTAGCTGGGACTACAGGTGTGTGCCACCACCCAGCTAATTTTTTTTTTTTTTTTTTTTTTTTTAGCAGAGTCGGGGTTTCACCATATTAGCCAGGATGATCTCCATCTTCTGACCTCGTTGATCCGCCCACCTCAGCCTCCCAAAGTGCTGGGATTACAGGCATGAGCCACCCCGCCCAACCCTGTTCTACTTTTAAGAATTTGTCCCAATATACTTATTCATCAAGTGTGCCATATTCTTTGCAGTGTTGTTTATAATAGCAAAATACTGGAAATGACCTAAATGCTTACCAATATGGAAATGGTTAAATGAATTATGGTAAATTATACAACAGCATACTACATAACCTTAAAGGAATGAGGAAATTATGCATGGATATGGAAACATCTCTGAGACAGCTAAACAAAAAAGGTAAGGTACAGTATGCTACCATTTAGTAAAAAGTTAGAAGGGGAGGCCAGGTGCCGTGGCTCACGCCTGTAATCCCAGCACTTTGGGAGGCTGGGGTGGGCAGATCTCCTGCGATTGGGAGTTCGAGACCAGCCTGACCAACATGGAGAAATCCCAACTCTACTAAAAAAAAAAAAAAAAATACAAAATTAGCCAGGTGTGGTGGCACATGCCTGTAATCCCAGCTACTCCAGAAGCTGAGGCAGGAGAATCACTTGAACCCAGGAGGCAGAGGTTCCAGTGAGCCAAGATCGCCATTGCATTGCAACCTGGGCAACAGAGAGAGACTCAGTCTCAAAAAAATAAAAATAAAAATTTAAAAATTAATAAAAAATAAAAATAAAAGCTTTACCAAGAACTTCCATACTCTCACTATCTGCCTAAATCATTTCTTCTTAACTCCTGTATCAAAAGTAAAGCCCCCCACTTCTACGGAAACTGCATATTTAGAAGGGAAGAGAGTGAGGAAAGGAGAAGACAAATATTAAAATTGTTTTAGGAGAATGAGATGTTTGAAATTAACTTAGAAAACAAGGGATACCGAGTTTGGTGAGAATAATTGATTATTTAATGACTGAGTTCAAAAGCAGACAGAAAATGACATCATTTAGAGAGTGATACCGAATTTCTTCTCCTTTTATAAGTATGCAGAGCACATTACCTTTAAGAATTCAAGATAGCCCTGAGATTGCCTTTCCACAAAGGATTAACTTTTACTTCTCTGCCTTTACTTTGGGAAATTGAGAACCAACTGACATATTTTATGGTGCAATGGAACCCATGAGAAAGGCCTTACAGTATAAATCAGGCATGTACCTGAATCAATAATAAGATGCTACTGGAACCTCTGCATGTATTCCCAAGATGTAAAACCCCTGAGAGACTGCTTCCATGGTGCAAAACTAAGGAAAAGTATAAACCAAAGATGACTCTACGGTACATGCATCCAAACTGAGATCCCATCTGAGGACAAACCTGAAACCAGCCAGGACTTCTGCAGGTGGCTGTCACTCCAGTGTCTCCTGCTACAGAAGCTGCCAGAGGGGTTATCAGCAGTTCTAGTCAAGCACGTTGCTTAACCATCCATAGAAACAGATTCAAATATTCAACACACAGGTCAGCATCCAGATATTGGAAGATGAGAGAGCAAGAGCTAAGGTTGTCTGCTTGGCAAATGTGAGCTCACGGATCTCAGCCACTCCTGTTGGTTCATGCAGAACAGAGTGGCCTTGCAGCCTTAATGCCACACCTCCTCAATAGAGCTGCTTTTGGCAGGAGGGTGAATAGAAACAACAGAACAAGATTTCTCTCACAGAGCAGAAAGTGAGCAAGTAAGATGTGAAATTCGGAGGGTCCTTGCTGGCACTGTGACTATAAGCTTTCTTTGGCTCTTCCTGCAGATTCTCAAGTTTAACTTTCAAAGAATTCAATTATATTTGAAGGTGGAGTCTATGAAGATCCACCATTGAAGGAGAACAGTCTGTTGCATCCAGGTGGCGGTTAAATCGCAAGGCCTAATTGATAGCTAAAACGGTCTGATGACATTTAAAAAATTACATTGGATTGCTATACAAATGGGCATTCCGAATATGTAAATGTGAGTACAGGAGAACGACTTTATCAATGCATGTTTTCTAGAGTAGCACTATCCAACAGAGCTCCTCCAAACCACGATGGGAATGTTTTATATCTGTGCCGTCCAATATAGTAGCAACTAGCCGCATGTGGCTACTGAACCCTTGAAATGTGGCTGCTGTGACTGAGGAAGTACTTTTTTTTTTTTTTTTACAAGGAAACCAAAGTCAGGAAGTGAAGGAAACCAAAGTCAGGAAGTGAATTTTTATTGGATTGAATTTTAATCGGTTTAATCATTTTTTAAGTTTTATTCTTTGGGGGGGAATGAGGACCCAGGCAGGAGTGCAGTGGCACAATCATAGCTCACTGCAGCCTTGACCTCCCAGGCACAAGCCATCCTCTCACCTCAGCTTCCCAAGTAGTTGGGACCCCCCCAGGCATGCACCAGTGCACGTGGCCCAGTTTACATTTAAATAGCCGCAGTGGGTAATGGCTACCATATTGGACAATTCCATTTTAAAGAATAAAATATTTGTGTGTGTGTGTATGTATAGAGACAAGGTCTTGCTATGTTACCCAGGCCGGTCTTAAACTCCTGGCCTCAAGCAATCCTCCTGCCTTGGCCTCCCAAAGTCCTGGAATTATTGGCATGAGCCACCATGCCTTGCCAAAACTCTTTTTAAGTGATCACCCACAAAAAGGACACAAAACATGACATTGCAGTACTGTATCCAGCTTCCCATTTGGAGGCACCAACTTAGAACTTGAGTGTGTTAGTTACATGAAAACATCTTTGAGCAACAGAGATTATTTTCTTAATTTTATTTACTTTTTTGTTTTTTTGAGATGGAGTCTAGCTCTGTCACCCAGGCTAGAGTGCAGTGGTGCAATCTCAGCTTACTGCAACCTCTGACTCCCTGATTCAACTGATTCTCCTGCCTCAGCCTCCTGAGTAGCTGGGACTTACAGGTTCCTGCCACCACGCCTGGCTAATTTTTTATATTTTTAGTAGAGATGGAGTTTCACCATCTTGGCCAGGCTGGTTTCGAACCTGACCTCATGATCTGCCTGCCTCGGCCTCCGAAAGTGCTGGGATTCCAGGCGTGAGCCACCGAGCTCCGCCTGACCACACTCTTTAGTCCACTTAGGGTCACCAGCATGAGCACAGGACTCCCAAAGCTGTTAGGATGATGATCATATGATCTACCTACTGTGAACTTGATGGACAGTTTCTCAGCAGAGTGAGATTGGGGTTTATGAAGAAAAAAATGGCCCTCTGGCCCTCTAATTAAAGATGAAATGGCATCTCTGGAACAATGGCCATGCTTCTTATCCCCAACCCCAGCAGCAAGGTCAGTCCAAGTGAAGGCCAGTGCCTTATCTTTCCAATCACATCTAGTTCATTTCTTTTGCCAGTGAAAATTGAAAGCTTAATGGAATTACCTTCTCCTTTTTTCTAAGCACTCAAGGGTGCTACAAGACATAAAGCAAAAACGTCCTTTGGAGTAAAACCAATTTCCTTATAAATTATATCGCAAAAGCACATTCAACAAACTCCCTAAGGGCAGAAACACAGTTAAGACTGATACCTTGCCGCCAGCTCCCTCTCTAATATAAGCTAATTCAGCCAGCCCCTGGAGTCATAATTTGTAACTCCTCTTTTTTTTCCTTTCTTACCAAGGTTTAGTAAGTGTTACAAACGGATTCTAACTGGGAACTGGGGGGTGTGGGTGAGGATCCCATGGGAAAATCCTTTTTATGTTTTAGATAAACATTAAAAGGTAACTGTACTACCAAATCTGTGGATCTTCTATGCAAAGCAGCTGCTGGCTTCAAGCGACTCCATATCAGATGAGACCACCTTGATGGTTGGAACCATCTCTGCACAGGAAATAAAGGTGGGCAGAGAGAATAATTTAAGAGACATGGTGCTGAAAAGTGGCTCATGGACTATGTGGACTGCCACGGTACTCAACAGCCAAGTCCGTGAAAAATAGCAACCCCCAAGGAAGGAGTCCCAGGTAAGGAGGGAAGGAACCTTCCTTCATTCCTACCTGGAAAGGAATAGCTGAGCTCCTGTGGGGCTGAGGAGTTGTGAGCCACCCGCCTTCCTCCATCGCTCAGGCCACCATGGCAATAAGGCAGGCTCCATATATAGCCGGCACTCCTCATTCTGCTGGGGTAGCAATTGTGGGATTCCAAGGATGTGCTGATGGCTGCAGAAGTCAAAGACGGGCTGGAATTTCTACCCTCTAAACCGAAATGCTTCTTTCCTGTGATTTATTTACCCATGAGGTAAATAAAGATGTGTGGGGTTGGCATATTATCAGTCATTCCCTATAATAAAACCAAAGTGAGTGAAGCTTTCAAGAAGAGGGTATCACCAAGGAAATGCTTCCCATGAGAAAGCTGTAATAATCTCTCCCACCATCTAAACCTACCCAGTGGCTTAGGCCTAAAGAAAAAGACCTCAAAACGTTTAAAATCAAAATCTTAGCCTTTGATCCTAAACTATTCCTTATGTCAGGGAATGCATTTTTGCCTTTTCTTCTTAAAAAGAAAAAAAAAATCCTGTGTTTTGGATTATTTCTTTGATTCCTCGCTTAGCTCGCGGTCTCCCCGTCTGTCTCCCTGTGTCTGCGTCTCTGCCGGCCCTACCCTCCTCTCCTCTCTCCCCAGCCCCCAACACTCTCTTCAGTGTGGGGGGGGGGGGTTGGTCCTGGAGCTGGGTGTCTGGTGGAATATTCCAGGTGTCCTCATCCAGAAATGGTATTCCCAACTACTCCCCGTAAACTCCCATCTGAAAAGCCTTTTTTTTTTTTTTAAGAAAGAGTCTCACTCTGTTGCCCAAGCTGCAGTGCAGTGCCGCCATCAAGGCTCACTGCAGCCTTGACCTCCTTTCCTCCCACCTCAGCCTTCTGAGTAGCTGAGATGACAGGCATGTGCCATCATGCCCTGCTAATTTTTAAAATTTTCTGTAGAGACCAGATTTTGCCATGCTGCCCTGGGCTCAAGCAGTCCTCCCTCCTTGGCCTCCCAAAGTGCTGGGATTACAGACTTGAGCCACTGCTCATGGCCATTGCTTTTTGTTTGTTTTGGACTTTTCTTTCTCTAGTTTTAGTTATACTAAATCATGATCAGAATTCTGGGATATAAAAGAGGACATCACAGCTGAATCAGCATGAGGAAAAAGACAAATTATTTCATTTAGATTCAGATTCTTTTTTTTTTTTTTTCCAGACCCAGTCTCCCTCTGTCACCCAGGCTGGAGTGCAGTGGTGCGATCTCAGCTCACTGCAACCGCTGCCTCCCAGGTTCAAGCAATTCTCCTGCCTCAGCTTCCAGAGTAGCTGGGACTACAGGTGTGTGCCACCACACCCGGCTAATTTTTGTATTTTTAGTAGAGACAGGGTTCCACCATGTTGGCCAGGCTGATCTTGAACTCTTGACCTCAAATGATCCACCCACCTTGGCCTCCCAAAGTGGTAGGGATTACAGATGTGAGCCACTGCACCCAGCTAGATTCAGATTCTTAAAGGCTGAAATATACTTTTTATTTGCCTAAAATTAATACACATGTGCTCTACCCTATTATATTTAAAGATTTACTGAGTGAGTTCTCACAGCCCATTTTGTGTTTGGCTATTACAATAAAAGTTATTGTGGGCCAGGCTCTGTGGCTCATACCTATAATCCAGCACTTTGGGAGCCCGAGATGGGTAGATCACTTGAGGTCAAGAGTTCAAGACCAACCTGGCCAATATGGCAAAACCCCATCTCTACTAAAAATACAAAAATTAGCCAAGCATGGTGGTGTGCATCCGTAATCCCAGCTTCTCAGGAGGCTGAGGCAGGAGAATCACTTGAACCTGGGAGGTGGAGGTTGCAGTGAGCCAAGATCATGCCACTGCACTCCAGCCTGGATGACAGAGCAAGACTCTGTCTAAAAAAAAAAAAAAAAAAAAAGGCTGGTGAGGGGCTGGGGTTGGTGGGGAGGGGTACAGATGTTGTATGGGAAGTGTATTTCCAAGTCAAGTTAGTATGTTTTATCTTGTAAATGTTGAGCTTGAAATGATGGCAGGAGTTTAACATGTAAATTTCTTATAGGCAGCTGATAATATGAATCTCAAAGTAGGGTGACCTTGAACTCCTTACCTTAGGGAAAAGTGTAGGTGGACAAGCCAATGGTCAATGGCTGCAGTTTGGAAACACTCACAGAGAGCTAACTGCATCAGGAAGAAGCTTTTTTTTTTTTTAACCTTTGGTAACAGGGCAGGAAGCAAGGGTCAGAGTAAGTCCTGAAGCTGAGAAGAGTTTCCAAAAGTAGAAGTCAACAGTCTCTATTATAGCAGAGAGAAGAACTGAGAAAGAACCATTTCCCAATCTCTCCTCACATCCCCACAATCCCACTGAATCCCTGAATGGGACGTTCCATTTGACATTCAGAGAGATTCTGCTCAAAATGCTTTGGAACCAAACCAAGAAGTTCTTGGCAGCCATCCTGGTCCTTTTCCCCATTCTGTTAAGAAAAAAAAGAAAAGAAAAAGAAAAAGCAATTTCTCTTCAGGAAAAGAATGCAAAGATCTTGCAGACCCAGTCAGAGTAAAAATTTCTGTGTTCTCACTATAATGAATGCAACGATGTGTAAATCCTACAATATAGGGATTGACATATAAAAAGCATGTCTTTAAAATCATATAAAAATCTCATTGAACACTGCATGACATTTGATGGATAAATATGACAGTGTTTTCCTTACACTGATTTTTCTTGTGCAAAATAAGAGCAGATCATTTCTGAGAATAGTCACATATCACTTTCCCCTCCTGTGCTGTTCCTGTCATTGTGCACGGAGAACTTACATCCTGGTGTGAGGAGCAATGACAGCAAGTGCTTGCTGCTGTGAACGCTGACGAGCATCTCCGTTTGCTATTTGGATTCACTTCTTGGCCGGTCATTCCCTCTCTGCGATTTTTTTCCATCACTAATAATTTTCTCTGCTTCTTACATTACACCTCTCACTCTGGGCATATGGCCACAGAGAGGGAAGAAACACACGTTGTTGATTCTGCAGTTCTTGTGATGTCTATTAACTCTGCTGGGGATTTCTCAAGATCAAGAATATGGGGTGACTTTTAAAAATGTTTCCTTCCTGACAGGACAAAATAGAGAAGAAGTACCTGGAACTGTTTGTGTTTCTCCATTGCGGTACAGAAACACCCTGGGAGCCAGACAATCCTTTGCTGATCCTCAGAGAGAGCAAGTCCAGACCACAGATTCCTGTGTCTCAAATTGCAGAACACGTTCCTGTGTGCAGATGCAGGAAGACTAAAGCTGTCCTCACAGTGCTGGCTTCCTCGTGGGCTGGGAGACCCGGGAGGGGCGCGTTATCTGATGTGACTCAAGTCCCCTGCCCCCATGACCCATGCTTGCACATTTTCCACTTGTTCCTTCCGTTCTGAGTTGATCCGTTATCACACACAACCAAGAAAAAGAAAGGGATGGTCAGAGATGCCACAGGGTCCCCACCTGTGCAGTGTTAGGCAGCATGGAGGGTGGGGCTGTCCCACACAGTCTTGCTGCCAGCTCGGGTGCCCAGGCCCAGTCCTGCTCCTTGGCTTGTGGGTGACTCAGGCATCTACGAGGAAGCCACAGAGGGAGGTCCACCTATAGTCTGTCCCTCCCTCTCTTTTGTAATTATTCATGGAGAATACAAAGTGAACGTTTTCTAAGCATTTCTCCAGTTTCTTGCGGTGGTCTTTGAAAGGGGCCAATTAGTCTGGTGTTTCACATTGGTCAGCTTTGCACTGTTCAATCTTTTCCTGTGTCTGGTGATTTCCCCCCCTTTTGTGGAGAATGGGGTCTTGCTATATTGCCCAGGCTGGTCTTGAACTCCTGGGCTCAAGCTGTCCTCCTGCCTCTGCCTCCCTAAGTGCTGGGATTACAGAAGTGAGCCACCATCCCGGCTGATGTTTTGTCTATTGTGATCTTGCTTATCCTTAAAGAAGGAGGCCTGTGTGTATCTGATCATTGGAGTTAAGATGTGTCCTTTGCCGGGCACGGTGGCTCACACCTGTAATCCCAGCACTTTGGGAGGCTAAGGTGGGTGGATCATGAGGTCAGGAGTTCAAGATCAGCCTGACCAACATGGTGAAACCCCATCTCTATTAAAAAAAATACAAAAGTTAGCCCAGTGTGGTGGCTCAAGTCTGAAATCCTAGCTACTCAGGAGGCTGAGGCAGGAGAATTGCTTGAACCCGGGAGGTGGAAGTTGCAGTGAGCCGAGATCGTGCTATTGCACTCCAGCCTGAGTGACAGAGCAAGACTCCATCTAAAAAAATTAAAAATAAAAAAAAGGATGTGTCATTTTAGAATAGTGTGGATTCTGCTGCCAACCTTAGGGAGAAGGGAAGTAGTTAGATTTTTTTTTTTTTTTAAGAGATGGGGTTTCACCAAGTTGGTCTTAAACTCCTGACCTTGTGGTTTTCCCACCTCAAGTGCTGGGATTACAGGCATGAGCCACCGAGCCCGGTCAGAGTGTTCTAGCTCTTAGGCACCAACTCTTTCATCATAAGTACATTAATGCCAGGGGCATAGACCACCCCAGGAGATGGTACCCAACTCTGTACTACTGCAGAGAACACTGTTCCTTCTGGCTCCTGAGAGAATGACACCTCCTGAGCCTGCAGGATGCGGCAGTGCCACCAGGAGCCTGGCTGGGGATGATTCTCTGATTCTCACCACCCTGTGGACCAAGACCATCTCACACACCTGGCTCTCCAGGGATCTACTCTCCTGGGAACTGAGCAGATGTCTTATTTATTTATTTATTTAGAGCCAGAGTTTCACTCTCTTTGCCCAGGCTGGAGTGCAATAGCACAATCTCAGCTCATTGCAACCTCCCAGGTTCAAGCAATTCTCCTGTCTCAGCCTCCCAAGTGGCTGGGACTACAGGAGTGTGCCACTACACTTGGCTAATTTATTTGGTATTTTTAGTAGAGACAGGGTTTCACCATATTAGCCAGGATGGTCTCGATATCTTGACCTCGTGATCTGCCTGCCTCTCAAAGTGTCTTGTGAGTTTGCCCCTTTTCTCCAGACAGTGTGGGTCCTTGACCTACTCCTGCTCTCCTAAAGGAAGGTCTCCTCTTCCACTCTTACCACGTAGGAGAGATGACACAAAGTTCATTTCTGGTAGGCTGCTCCTTTATTTTTTTAAATTATTTATTTATTTATGACATGGGGTCTCACTATGTCACCTAGGCTGAAGTGCAGTGGCACAATCTTGGTACACTGCCACCTCCGCCCTCCCAGGTTCAAGCAATTCTTCTGCCTTGGCCTCCCAAGTAGCTGGGATTACAGGCATGTGCCAACATGTCCAGCTAATTTTTGTATTTTTAGTAGAAATGGGGTTTCGCCACATTGTCCAGGCCAGTCTCGAACTTCTGAACTCAGGTGATCCACCCACCTCGGCCTCCCAAAGTGCTGGGATTACAGGTGTGAGCCACTGCACCTGGCCTAGGGTGCTACTTTAAAAGGCACCCACCACACACGTGCCTCGAGCCCATCTGAAGTTATCCAGGGTGCTGGCCTTTCTCTACCTATGCAGCTGTCCTCCAGGAGGCCTGGATTGAGAGGGACCCGAGTGGTCCAGCAGCCCATCTGTGTTCAGGGTAAGCCTGAGCACGTCAGTGAGGTCTCCCTGGCATGGGATCCAGCGTCCAGTAAGCTAAGAGGTGCCAGTGGGGAAAGCTGAGATGGTGCCCACTGCCCATGGCCCCCTCTCAGCCTTATCCCACTTAACCCCCACCAGAGAGGTCAACAGACTCCTCCTGGGGGTGCTTTCCTTCTCGCAGGCAGGATTCTTGCCTCATGACCTGGCTGGTCCTTCTTTTGCTCTGATCTTGGCCTCAATCTATGTTGAAGAAATTCCTCTAAGTTTCAGTCATGTGAATGACATTATCCCTTACCTACCAGGAATTGTATAGGTTTTAAAACACACACACACACACACACACACACACACTTTGGAATATTTATACCAAAATATATGGGTTTTTTAGGCTAGCCATGGTGGCTCATGCCTGTAATCCCTGTACTTTGGGATGCCAAGGTTGGCAGATTGCTTAAGGCCAGGAGTTCAAGACCAGCTTGGGCAACATGGCAAAACCCCATCTCTACAAAAAATACAAAATTTAGCCAGGTGTGATGGTACATACTTATAGTCCTAGCTACTTGTGAGGCTTAGGCAGGAGGATTGCTTGAGCCCTGGAGGTCAAGGCTGCAGTGAACCATGATCGCAGCACTGTACTCCAGCCTGGGCAACAGAGTGAGACCCCATCTCAAAATACATATGTATATATGGTTTTTAAAACCAGATTTCTTCAGATCATTTCAATGGGTATTTAGAAGAAAAAGAGGCATTCTGGGCGTAATACGTGGAGACTTCTTCTGGAATGCTTCATGGAACCCAGCCTCTGAAGCAGAAAAAACAACTCTATTCCACAAGAAGCCCCGGTTGTTCATTGTGTCTTAAATGCTCCACATTGCAGTCACTTACCATTTCCAGGGCACCACAGTCTTACGACTTAATTCTCATGAAAGAGTGCTGCTATGCTGAACTGAAAAGCAGGCAGTTAGAAAACATGCCTTCTAGGAAGAAGCCATCTCAAAGAGACTTGTTTGAGTAAATAGAAAAATGAAACCTTTAGTGAAAGCAACTGAGTATTGAACATATGCATGCTTTAGGACTAAAAAATAGGCCAGGCACAGTGGCTTATGCCTGGAATCCCAGGACTTTGGGAGGCCAAGGTAGGCAAATCACTTGAGTTCAGGAGTTCAAGACCAGCCTGGCCAACATGGTGAAAAACCTGTCTCTAGTAAAAATACAAAAATTAGCCAGGCATGATGGCAGGTGCCTGTAATCCCAGCTATTCAGGTGGCAGAGACAGGAGAATCACTTACATCTGGGAGGAGAATATTGCAGTTGAGTCATGAGGGCAGAACCCTCGTGAATGGGGATAATCCTATCGTAAAAGAGACCTGTGGGAGTTTGCCTGCCGCTTTTCTCCTTCCACTGTGTGAGAATGCAGGAAGCAGGTGCCCTGTATGAGGCAGAGGCCTTCGCCAGGCCCCGAAACTGTTGGCACCTTGATGTGGAACTTCCCAGTCTTCAGAACTGTGAGCAATAACATTCCACTTTTTTTTTCCACTTTTTTTTTTTGAGACAGAGTCTCTGTCACTCAGGCTGGAGTGCAGTGGCATGATCTTGGCTCACTGCAACCTCCACCTCCTGGGTTCAAACTATTCTCCTGCTTCAGTTTCCAGAGTAGGTGGGATTACAGGCACCTGGCACCACACCCAGCTAATTTTTGTACTTTTAGTAGAGACAGGGTTTTACCTTGTTGACGAGGCTAGTCTTGAACTCCTGACCTCAAGTGACCTGCCTGCCTCGGCCTCCCAGAGTGCTGGGATCACAGGTGTGAGCCACCACACCTGGCCACATACCCATTTTTATAAATAACCCAGTCTAAGGTATTTTGTTATAGCAGCCCAAATGGACTAAGCCCATGTATTTAGAAGGGGGAGCGTGGGGTTTGGGTTTAGATTTTTGACCTTGCAGAGAGATGAACTATGTCTTCCCTTCATCTGCAGACTTGGGCAGGTTCTGAGGAAATTCTGTAGTGTCAGTAGATGATGTGGTATTGAAACAACACAGGCCGGGCGCGGTGGCTCACGCCTGTAATCCCAGCACTTTGGGAGACTGAGGCGGGTGGATCACGAGGTCGGGAGATTGAGACCATCCTGGTCGGCATGGTGAAACCCCGTCTCTACTAAAAATACAAAAAATTAGCTGGGCATGGTGGCGCGTGCCCGTAATCCCAGCTACTCAGGAGGCTGAGGTAGAAGAATTGCCTGAACCCAGGAGGCGGAGGTTGCAGTGAGCCGAGATCACGCCATTGCACTCCAGCCTGGGTAACAAGAGCAAAGCTCCGTCTCAAAAAAAAAAAAAAAGAAAAGAAACAACACAGAACGTGGAATTCCTTAACCCTTGCTTTGCTTCTGTCTTCTCAAAAAAAGAACATTTTTCAAATCAAAAAGAACAAATCAACCCTATAAGGAGATCGTATGAGATGATTTTCATAGTAAGGAAAACTGAAAGAATTTGTGGAGGTGACTGAGAAATCTTTTGGATGATCTCTGAGGAATCATGAAAAATAACAGAGCCACAGAGATGGGAAAATGTAATTCTAATTTTCAAAAATAAAAAGAAGGTGGATTCTACAACCTGTAGATCAATAAGCTGGAGACTGATTCTTGGTGAGAGTCTTGAGATTGCTAGAAGGTGGTTTCTGAGCTCTGAGAAGCCTAGAGGCAGTGGTTATAAAGAGCCAGCCCCATGTCACTAAAAACAAACTGTGTTAGCTGACTCCATCTCCTTTACTGATAGAATTACTCCACTGGCAAACTTAGAGATACAGGGTGGATATGGTCCCTCTACACTTCAGAAAGGAATCTGACATAGTCACTTGGATCACCTTGGGATAAGGTAGAGAGGCAGAGTGTCACTCGTGGTTTTAAGTCAAAGAATAGAAACAAATTCTAGTGAGTTTAAACCGAAAAGGGAATTTATTCAAGGATACGGGCCAGTCTCGGATATCCTAAAGCTGATATGTGATTAATGGATCTCAGACACAGAGCCGCATCCGCAGTCACAGCACTGGTCTTCGGAAGGCACGACAGCTTGTCCACATCGGCACAAACACCGAGGTTTGCTCTGCAAATACAGCTCACACTAACGCTGGTGTCCTGAAAAGGGTATAAAGCTGTCCCCAATCTCTGCCAGAACGGAGTCATTAAAGTCCCAATTTTTTTGCCTCTCCAGCTCCTGAGTCAAAGTTCAGCTGGTGCCTCTGTTTGGTGGAGGCTGGGTCACAAGACCACGCCTTAGCTGTGGAGGGTGCTGAGAAAGCCAGTGCTGACATGTTTCACTTCTCAGAGGAGGAGGTGGTCTCTGCCTTCTGAAAGACTCACGAAGTAGGTAATTCTCCCACATAGAAAGGGGGTTCGGATGATGAGCTACCATTTAGAATGGCTAATGTCATCCTCACAGAGGTTGAGGGATAGAATGATTGTGTCGGTTTTTAACGGGTTGAAGGATCATAGCCAAAGCTCGCTAATTAATCGATTCTTTTTAATCCAGAGGACTGTTTTTAGTGGGATATCACAGGACTGCATTTTCATGCCACATGAGGCTTTTTGGGGTTTTGTTGTTGTTCTTTTTTTAATCAGTGTCTTGGTCGAAGACCAAAAATAGGCTTATCGTATTCGCAGGTGACACAGAGCATGAGTGGAATACTAATACATTCAAGGGCAAAATCAGAATCCCGGAAGATCTCCCAAAGTCTGAATCAGCCCATATTACAAGATAAAGTCCATCATAGTAAGTGGAAGGCTCTGGTCTCGGTTTATAAAATCCAACCACTCAAATATGTAGTTGCCGCTAAGAAAAAAGCCATAATTTAATGTGGTTGCCAAGAAAGCTCATTAAATCCTCAGCTGCATTCATAGATGTACAGTATTTGGAACAAAGCCTTCTGCCTCAGTCTGCCCTGGACAGACCACAGCTGAGCCCTGTGCCAAGCTGTGTGCACCACAGTTTTCAAAGGACAAGTTGGAGGCTGTTGAGAGGGGAGCAGCCCCATGGCAGAGGGAGAGTGATACCACTGCAGGAGCTCAGCCGTGAACAGGGGCCATGCGGGGAGCGATGACGGTGGCCACCAATTAGCCACAGAGCTTCCACAGGGAAGATGGGTGCAGTTCATCCCACAGGTGTCAAGGCATGAAATTAGGGACAATCAATATAAATTACAGGGAATCTTCCATCAAAGAAAGGGTTTCCATCAGAGTAAGCCAAAAATGGATGAGTCTATGTTTTGAGGGAGCAAGTTACCTCCCTGACAGTGAACATGTTCAGATTCGAGGCTGACGGCCAGCATCCAGGGCGGCCTCACGCTGGGCTTAGTCTAAACAAACTTTCAGCCTTAAGGATCTATTTTTTTTATGAAAACCTAAGGCCTTACAAAGGAGAGCTAAGCCAGGTGGTGTGGCGTGCGCCTATGCTCTCAGCTACTCGGGAGGAGAGGTGAGGGGGTCTTTTGAGCCCTGAAGTTAGAGGCTGCAGTGAGCCATGATTGCACTACTGCCCGGGTGACAGAGTGAGATTCTGTCTCTAATGCTAAAAGAAAAACCACAGAGACATTTTTAAACCGAGTTTAATTGAGCAAAAAATGATTTGTGAAGAGGGCAGACCCCAGACCAGGATGGGTTCAGAGACGCTCCAGCTTAGGCACGGGGTGGAGGAAGATTTGTGGACAGAAAAAGGAAAGAGATGTGTGGGAAACAGGAGCGAGGCACAGAAAGAGTCAGGTTGGTTACAGCTCGGTGATTGCCTTATTTGCTCTGGTTTGAAGAGCTGCCCGCCTTTGGCTGGAACTCAGCGATTGGCACTAGAGTAGGCAGCCGTCTGTTTACATATCCAGTCGAGCAACAGTGCGCTATGCCTCACAGAGCTTTGGGGGGAATGAAGGTTACAAGGAGGCAGCTTCAGGCTAAACTTAATTTTACACTAAATAAACAAAAACAATTTTAAAGGTAATATAAATTAGCTCTAATGTGCATGTGAACATTTAAAAAACATTTTTAGTTTTTTTAAAAGAGGAAGTTTTCAGCCCAGCGTGGTAGCTCACGCCTGTAGTCCCAGCACTTTGGGAGGGCCAGGCAGGGAGGATCACTTGAGGTTCGGAAGTTCGAGACAAGCCTGGCCAACTTGGTGAAACCCCATTTCTACTAAAAATACAAAACAAAATTAGCCAGGTGTGTCGCCTGTAATCCCAGCCACTTGGGAGGTTGAGGCAGAATCGTTTGAAACGGGGAGGTGGAGGTTGTGATGAGCTGAGATGATGCCACTGCACTCCAGCCTGGGCAACAAGAGCGAAACTCCGTCTCAAAAAAAGAGAAAGTTTTGTGGCCATCAGGCTGCTGATAAAGATTGCTTGGGACGCACACAGGCAGCTGCGAAGCTGAGAGGAGAGGGGCGGCCAGGCGGGCTCACCACGGCACGAATCTTCCTGGGCCTGTTTGGTTTGGCCTCTGCGAGCCTGGGCCACAGCCATGGGAAAGAAATTGCTAGGAAGTCAGTTCCTCTCTGAAGGAAGGCCTCCAAACAGAGCTGAGGCTGCCGGATTTTCTGGCCGCCCACACAAGCCAGCAAGCTCTTCCCTGGGGGCAACCACTAATCTCTAACCAGACAACCGTAATCTGTTATTCATTCTTGGGCTACACCCAATTTATAGCAGAACTTAACGTCCTCATTTTACCTAGGGGGTTTGTACTGCTTTTATTTCAATTCCTCACGAATCCTTAGAGTCATGGATACCTGTAACCACAGCTTCCTCGTAGAGCAGGGAGAGGGGAACAAGTTAAATTACTCCAGAGAAAGCAAACAGGGACGTTTTGCTCTGGGGCACGTGGAGAGCCACCTTCTGAGTCTCTTGCTGGCATGCCAGGAGGTAAATAATTCAGAGGCCTAACAAAGGGAGACCGAGTAGTCAAACTGGTTGGACACCTGGTCGGCTGCACCCAGCTAGACAGGGCTGGGGTCTGTGAGGTGTTCCTCATCATTACAGAAGACATTTAAAGAGAACACTCTTAGCAAATGTTGCATTAGAAATTTCTGCTCCCAAGATACCACTCAGAGTAGGGGTTGGGGAGAAATGAGGGAAAGAACAGATAACTATACTACTTATTATATTGCCTTAGAGTATACATCATGAAAGTCATTATGTTTTTTTTTTTTTTTTTTTTGAGACAGAGTCTTACTGTGTCACCCAGGCCGGAGTGCAGTGGTGTGATCTCGGCTTACCGCAACCTCTGCCTCCTGGATTCAAGTGATTCTCCTGCCTCAGCCTCCTGAGTAGCTAGGACTACAGGCATGCGCCACCACGCCTGGCTAATTTTTGTATTTTTAGTAGAGATGGGGTTTCACCATATTGGCCAGGCTGGTCTCAAACTCCTGACCTCAGGTGATCCACCCTCCTCTGCCTCCCAAAGTGCTGGGATACAGGTGTGAGCCACCACGCCCGGGCTAATTATGATTTTTAAGATGACATTGAGGCCATCAGTGTTCATGTCTTGGTGTCCTCTGTGAGAGATCGGTTATCTCTCACCTGAATACTTTCCCAGATTCGATTTCTGGAAGCTGTCTGGTCCTTGCCATCACACCCCACCAAATGTAGGCAGATTGTCCGTATACAAGGCTGCCTCTGTGGTGGGAACATTTGGGAACATAGGAGGGCAGGGATTTCTTTCCTTCTTTTTTTTTTTTGAGACAGATTTTCGTTCTTGTTGCCTAGGCTGGAGTGCAATGGCACGATCTTGGCTCACTACAACCTCTGCCTCCCGGGTTCAGGTGATTCTCCTGCCTCAGCCTCCCGAGTAGCTCGGATTACAGGCATCCACCATCATGCCTGGCTAATTTTGTATTTTTGGTAGGATGGGGGGTTCCTCAATGTTGGTCAGGCTGGTCTCGAACTGCCAACCTCAGGTGATCCTCAGAGGGCAGGGATTTCTAATGTGTAGCAGGTTTTAAGTTTACAGTGATATCTCGGAGGTACAAAAATGAAACATTTCTCTACAATGGTACTCAATCTACTAATAAAGTAGTGAAAAACTCAATCTTGGCATTGTAGGATAACTGATTCCCTCCTGGTTTCAGAGCTTCTTTAGGGGAAGTCCTCAGTCAATCCAGGGTTTGAATTCCATCATCAGGGCGGCTCTCCTGCCTCCTCCTCTGGATGAGCCTCAGGTCTGTCCCAGGCTTCCTGTTCTCCAGCCCACCTTGGCCTTGGGGACATCTTGTTGCCTTGGTGGTGGGTGTCAGTTTCGGTTGCTGTTGCCTTCACCATGGGCCCAGGTTGTCAACTGCTCTCAGGCAGCAAGAGGTGGCTGCTCCCGGCCGGCCCGGCCATGTCGTTCAGTGGCGGTGCTGCCCTGGCCAAGGAAGGCTTCATTCTCTGCCACCTCCTGAGCCTCTCACCAGGCACTCGAGGCTCTTTCCCTGATTTCCCCACACAGGAAGGAAGGCGGGGGTGACTCAGGTGGGGCGGTTCTTGGAGGCCCATTTTCAGTCCCGCTCTGCCCTGCCTGCCTTCCACTCTGCTTCTCTCCCCTCCCGTGTTCTTGTGGTGCCAGCAGCAAGGGTTTTAGAAGAAACGAGGGCCAAGCCCTTCTGCCCTTACCCCTGTATGCTGCCCCCTGCCAGTGGAATGTCTGCTACAGAGGCAGAGCCACCGTGCCCTCGGGAATGAGCGCACCTCTGTCTGTGGCTCTTACAACGCCTCTCCTCCCCTATATCTGCTCCCCAGCTCCCTGGGTGCTGAGTCAGGAAGCTTCCCCCGCCCCTCCCCAGTAAGCTTTTGCAGTCCCAGGATAGTTACTTTTTCAATGTTTATTACCAAAAAATTTTATTTGAGGAATGGGGTTTTCCTGTGTTCAGGCTGGCCTCGATCTCCTGGGCTCAAGCGATCCTCCTGCCTCAGCTCCTGAGAAGCTGGGAATACAGGTGTGTGCCACCACACCTGGCCAGAAAAGCAATCGGTATTACTTTCTTTTGTGGTGAAAAAAATGACCTGCATCCTTTAGAGCAAGGTGTCCAATCTTCTGACTTTCCTGGGCCACACCAGAGGAAAAAAATCATTTTGGGCCGTATATAAAATACACTAACACTAATGATAGCTAATGAGCTAAAAAAAAAAAAAATCACAAAAAGTCTCATAATGTTTTTTTTTTTTGAGATAGAGTCTCGCTCTGTCACCCAGGCTGGAGTGCAGTGGTGCGATCTTGGGTCACTGCAACCTCCTCCTGGGTTCAAGTGATTCTCCTGCCTCAGCCTCCCGATTAGCTGGGATTATATGCACCCACTGCCATGTCCGGCTAATTTTTGTATTTTTTTTTTTAGTAGAGATGGGGTTTCACCACATCTGGTTTCGAACTCCTGACCTCATGTGATCCACCCACCTCAGCCTCCCAAAGTGCTGGGATTACAAGTGTGAGCCACTGCCCCCAGCCTCATGCGCTTTAAGAAAGTTATGAATTTGTGTTGGGCTGTATTCAAAGCCATCCTGGTCACAGATTGGACAAGCTTGCTTTACTGTAACACCAATAAATGCTGTGCTCTGTCCTCCAAGGTTTTACTCTCATCTTAGGCATTTATGCTATTGGAACGCCAGGCGTGTGGGAGTTATTTATATCCTAATGCTCAAGGCACTGCCAATGTCTGATTTCTCAAATTAAAAAATTGCCACCTCAGCCATAAATGGGTTCAAACTAAGCCATTTTGAAATTCAAAACAAAACTACCTCTCTCTCCTGCGAATAGCTCTTTCAAGCCCCCGTGACTTCAGATGTTGTGAATTACCCTTCGCTGGCACCTCCTGGCTGCTTTGTTCTCTGTTTTCACTTTTTCCTTAAGTAATGAATGCCACTGAACCAATGGGGGCAGAGTCAATAACGCTGAAGAAAAAGAACCTCACTTTAAAATGCTAACATATTATTTTAATTTTTGATGACTCATATGCCTTCACTTCAAATAAATGAAGATCGAAATATGTGAATCAAATTCAAGATGACAGGCCGAACATGGTGGATAATACCTATAATCCCAGCACTTTGGGAGGCTGAGGTAGGTGGATCACGAGGTCAGAAGATCGAGACCAGCCTGGCCAACATGGTGACACCCTGCCTCTACTAAAAATACAAAATTAGCAGGACGTGGTGGCATACACCTATAGTCCCAGCTACTCAGGAAGCTGAGATGGGAGAATTGCTTGAACCCAGGAGACAGAGTTTTCAGTGAGCTGAGATCCTGCCATTGCACTCCAGCCTGGGTGACAGAGTAAGACTCCATCTCAAAAAAAAAAAAAAGATGACATGAATCTAGTTTGTCCCAATCCTGGTGTAGCGTAAGGAAAGCAGATGCCCCTAGTTATAGGTCAAAGCAACTCACCAAGGTTGCTTATGTTTCTGTTTTTAAACCATCCGCAAAGAAAATCACATGCAGGCCACACTGTCCTCATCGCAATTCAGTGGGGCCTCATACCATCTGGATCTCTGTTTTCACCTATAAGAACTGATAGTGTTTTCTGTTGTTGTTTTTTGAGACAGGGTCTCGCTCTGTTGCCTAGGCAGGAGGAGTGCAGTGGTGTGATCACAGCTTACTGCAGCCTTGACCTCCTGGGCTCAGGCAATCCTCCCACCTCAGCCTGCTGATAGCTGGGACTACAGGCATGTGCCACCATGCCCAGCAAATTTTTTGTATTTTCGGTAGAGACAGGGTTTTGCCATTTGCCCAGGCTAGTCTTGAACCCCAGGGCTCAAGGGATCCACCCACCTCAGCCTCCTAAAGTGCTGGGATTACAGGCATGAGCCACCTTGTCTGGCAGAACTAATAGTTTTTTTGTTGTTTTTTGTTTTTTTCCGAGGAGTTTCCCTCTTGTCGCCTAGGCTGGAGCACAATGGCATAATCTCAGTTAATTGCAGCCTCTACCTCCCAGGTTCAAGTGATTCTCCTGCCTCAGCCTTCCGAGTAGCTGGGATTACAGATGTATACCATCACACCTGGATAATTTTTGTATTTTTAGTAGAGACGGGGTTTTGCCATTTTGTCCAGGCTGGTCTCTAACCCCTGACCTCAGGTGATCCGCCCGCCTTGGCCTCCCACAGTGCTGGGATTATTGTGAGCCACTGTGCCTGACCCAGTGAAAATGATTTTTATTTTATTTTGAGATGGAGTTTTGCTCTTGTTGCCCAGGCTGGAGTGCAATGGCATGACCTCAGCTCACTGCAACCTCTGCCTCCCGGGTTCAAGCAGTTCTCCTGCCTCAGCCTCCTGAGTAGCTGGGATTACAGGCATGCATTACCATGCCCGGCGAACTTTTTGTATTTTTAGTAGAGATGGCGTTTCTCCATGTTGGTCAGGCTGGTCTCAAACTCCCAACCTCAAGTGATCCTCCCACCTCGGGCTCCCAAAGTGTTGGGATTACAGGCGTGAGCCACAGTGCCTGGTCTGTCATTTAAAATTCTATCTAAGGTTGTTGTTGAATTTGGTATAACCTCTATCAAGTTCTCTTGATATAAATACAAGCTATAAAATTGGAAAGAATATTCCCCTAGACTGGCTTCTGGCCCCAAACTGTGTTTTATGTTCATGAGATGCGTACTTGTGTTGTCAGAAGCCTGGCATGCATTTATATCATGATGCAGATTCTGGCCTGCACCATCATGTTTTGATGCCCATCGGGTTGGCACAGAGGGGACGGGAGTTTTCCTGGAAGCCATTCCTACATCAGGATGAGTAGCAATAACTTCAACTATGCACAGACACGTCTGCAAATCAGATGGATGCATTCTACCAAGTCCGACTAAATGTATCCCTAACTCAACTTGCCTTATCTCGTTCCCCAAAATGCTCACAGCCCCTTCTAGGACCCCCTAACACAAGGCGTGTTAGAGCAGAATGGAAATGGTCTTACTCCCCTGGAGTTACAACAGCTTACTTTTATTTTATTATTTATTTTTAAAAATGTATTTATTTAACTTTAGGTGCATACTATATCTGGCATTTCTCCCCATGTTATCCCTCCCCACCCTTCCCTCCCTCCCTGACAGCTTACTTTTAGAAATTTTATATATAAACACATGCACATGCGGAAGGGTCCTTGGAGGGCTTTGGAAGGGGCTGGTGCAAATGAGGGCTTCTGAAGCTTCAACCCCATTGGCCTCACTGCACAGCCGTAGCTGATGGGGTGGGAGGATGCTAGTCAGGCTCTTGCTGAGAAGACCAGCACAAAAGGCCACAGTGCCACGGTCTGCAGTCCAGTGACTTGCTGACTGTGTCGCTCTGAAGGAGAGGTGCAGGGTGGGATAAATACAGCCCTGAGTGGCAGCTCAGAGAGAGCCAGCCCCAGTACCCACAGTTGCATTGCCCTCCTGGTACAGCCTCATCATGATGAGTTTCAAGAGAGAATTCAGCAACGTGTGTACTTTCTTAAGTTTTTGGACGCTAAAGTATTGCAGTTTTTGTTACTGCCCTGTTTTCGTTATTACTGTTTCTACTGCCGATGGCTGGTCAAACTTGGTGTTTTCCAATACATCTGTGAACAAAGATTGCACTTAGATAACATCTAAAATGCAGTGCCAGCGGCAGTGGCTCACACCTGTAATCTCAGCACTTAGGGAGGCCAAGGCAGGAGGATTGCTTGAGCCCCAAAGTTCGAGACCAGCCTGAGCCATATTGTGAAACCCATCTCCACAAAAAAACTTAAAAGTTAGGCTGTAGTCCCAGCCATTTGGGAGGCTGAGGGGGGAGGATACTTTGAGCCCAGGAGGTCGAGGCTGCAGTGAGCCATGATCACACCACTGCACTGTAGCCTGGGTGACAGAGTGAGACCCTGTCTCAAAAAAATAATAAAATAAAATAAAACGCAGTGACACTTCCACTCTCATATGCTGCGTACATTGATTTAGATGCCACAAAAGCAGCATTTACTTGTGGAATTACTGTTGTTACCCATTTGGGCCTATTTGACTCTGCCTGGAAAAATTAATCTGTTTTACGGTTGCTAGCAGGGAAGGACGTAGGCCCCGGGAGATCCTGGTTCAGCAATGACTGTCTTATGTAACAGAGTCATTCTCTTTATGGCCACCTTAGGAACTGCTAAGGAACGTAGTGAGAAATACACAGAACTGATTGTAGAGCTGCCCTTTCTCCCGGCGATTCAGAGGGAAAAGGTAAAGCCACACAGCCCGAGCCCTCTTGTGTAAGAACACATCTCAGTGTAACCACCAAAGCCACTGTGATAACCAGAGCCAGTGCGGAGGCGTGAACCTCAGCGGCGTCCAAGATGCTTCTCTTATCGCTGCCTGGTCTACCCCTGTGATCCGGACTGTTTTGTAAACATGCTTCCTACTCAGTGCAATCAGAATTTTAGGGATGATGCTTAAGTAATTATCTTTTTTTCCCTCCTCCCTCCTTATTTTCTCTTTCCTCTGAATTGCTGCCAAAGTAACTAGAGTCTTATAATTATAGAGCTGGAAGCTCAGAGGGAGAGGCTTGGATCTTGATGACCCCACACGGGAGGGATTTGAAGAAATGTGAACAGCTATCCGTTGCTGATCCCACACATTGACTTACTATGCGCCGGTGCTGGCAGAGGGTTCTGTTAGAAAGGCTGCACCTCTCTGTGTCTCCCGTAAATGAGATGAAACCTGGGGAAGGGAGTGTTGTTTTAAATTAGAAAGGCTCTGGTTTTTATTTCATACTAAACAAATCATGTAGTTTACAAGCCCTGTGACCCTCTAAGAGTTAACCAGCAGTTTTTAACATGCTACGTGGGGTCGGGGAAAGATGGCTGCCAGGATGGGGGCTTTGAAAATATGAGGCATCTGTCAATAATAACCTTTGGTTATTTCACCTGTGGTTGCTTCTTTATATTACTTTTGTGTGTGTGTGTGTGTGTGTGTGTGTGTGTGTGTGTGTGTGTGTGTGTGTGTGTGTTTTGAGACAGTCTTTGTCGCCCAGGCTGGAGTGCAGTGACATGATCTCACCTCACTGCAACCTCCATCTCCTGGTTTTGAGTGATTCTCCTGCTTCAGCCTCTTGAGTAGCTGGGAGTACAGGCACTCACCACAATGCATGGCTAATTTTTGTATTTTTAGTAGAGATGGAGTTTCGCCATGTTGGCCAGGCTGGCCTTGAACCCCTGACCTCAGGTGATCTGCCCGCCTCGGCCTCGCAAAGTGCTGGGATGACAGGTGTGAGCTACCACGCCCAGCATATATTACTTTGTTCTAAAATTAATTTAGATCTGGCATCCTGTTTTTGTCCCTCAAATGTTATTTTACCAAAACATATATTATTGGGACAAGAGGCAAATGCATGGCCAAGTTGAATGACGTTATTCCCCACTCCGACAGCTTTTGTTTTTAACTCTAGAATTTGTACATATGGCTTTGGAAACCTCATCCAATACCACGTAATGAACATGCATGAGGATATTACATATTTTTCAACCTGGAAGCCCAAGATTTCAAATGCTCTGGTTTATTGCAGAGAAGACAGCTCTCAAATTTGCCTCAATGAGCGCCGCAGGAGGTACATTCACTTCCTGCTAACCCAGAAGACTGAATGTTTTTCAGAGGGAAGAAGGGTGGGGGAGAAGTGGGGATGGTTAATGGGTACAAAAACAATAGAAAGAATAAGACCTCACATTCCATAACACAACAGGGTGACTGTAGTCAATAATCATTTAACTGCACATTTAAAAATAACGAAGAGAGTATAACCCGATTGTTCATAACATAAACGCTTGAGGGGACAGATACCTCGTTTTCCATGACGTGATCATTCTGCATTGTACACCTGTGTCAGAGCATCTCATGTGCACCATGAACATGTACACCTACTATGTACCCACAAAAACATTAAACATTTAATCTTAATTTTTTGGGGGGACAGGCACAATCTCATCTCACTGCAACCTCTACCTCCTGGAGTCAAGCAATCGAGGTGCCTCAGCCTCTGGAGTAGCTAGGACTACAGGCATCTACCATGACACCAGGCTAACTTTTTGTATTTTTAGTAGAGCTGGGGTTTTGCCATGTTGGCCGGGCTGGTCTTGAACTCCTGACCTCAGGTGATCTGCCCACCTTGGCCTCCCAAGGTGCTGAGATTACAGTCATGACCCACTGCGCCTTGACAAAAAATTTAAAGAAAATGTTTTTTCAGAGGGAGCCCATTTCCTCTTCTGCTACACAGATAGCCAGGCCTGACTTGGGCTCCGTTTCTATACCCTGTTCTTTCAAGAAAGAAGCAACGATGTCACCGAGAAGAGTATCTGTTTATCTTGACAATCAACATAGATCTATATAGTTGAGTCTGTGCCAGCAATAGGCTCCAGTCACAACGACATGAGATTCCAGGCCATTTTGACTGCTATGCTGGACACAGACTGGTCACAGTGAGTAGGAGAGCCCATGTGTCCTTATGAGTTGTCTGTGAAGAAAAATACATGGGCAAGAGGGGTAGATGTGAGTTACTGGAAGAGTAGAGATGTGTTGGGAATTTCCCAGGTTCCTCAGTTAGAAGGAGAGCTCAACGATGTTGTTCTCTGGAACCCAAGACCCCAGGAGGCGCTGTGAATCCCGTGGTTCCAGGAAGCTAGGAATGAGGGGAAGAGTCCATATGGCTTTAAAAATCTCTGATCACTCATCCCCAGCGAATGAAATTTGGGACTCAAAAGCTCTGATGGAAATGAAGCAGACTTTAGGAGGTCTGGTTTCGGGGGTGCTCCAGAGCTGAATGTGAAATGTTATTTGTTCCAGAAAGTCCTGGCAATGTGGTGCAGCAAATTTGATCAGCACCAGACGTCCAACCTGTCTCAGGAACCGTGCCAGGCGTGTGACTAGGACTGCAAAGCAGCTTGTGTTTGTGGGGGAAATGACAGGCACAGGAAGGAAAAGCTGAGAACACTGAAACTGTTCCTAATCGTGTGGAGGGGCACGTTGGCTGGAAGAGGGGATTGAGCAGAGGGGCTGGCAGGAAAGGCATAGGCTTGTCATGCGATCTGGAGGGCCCCAGATCACAGGGGAGACATCAAGCCCCAGGAGACACGGATTGCATTTCTCCCCACGCATCAGCTGGGTGGGAAGCCCGAAGGAGCCTTTCATGGAACCCTGGGAGGGGCTCCTCTGTTGCAGAGGGGATGAACAACTGTAAGCAAGATGCTGACTGTTTCCAAAGCCTTGACGGTCAGAGGCAGGCATGCTTCAGCCTATTGAGACACTTTATCCAAGAGGATTTCCACTCAGGTTCTGTCTTGAAAGAAATATTCGCTCCTAAATTTCCCCCCATCAAGAATGCTTCACTCTATAGAAGGCTAAGGCTTACAGAATGTCCCTGGAGACACATTTGTTTCAAGTAATCGGCTGGTATGTTTATTTTTTTTTTTTTTTTTTTTTTTTTTTTTTTTTTTATTTTATTTTATTTTTTTTTTTTATTGCATTATAGGTTTGGGGGTACATGTGCAGAACGAGCAAGATAGTTGCATAGGTACACACATGGCAGTGTGCTTTGCTGCTTTCCTCCCCTTCACCCACACTTGGTATTCATCCCCAGGCTATCCCCCCCAGGCCCCCCCTGCTGTCCCTCCCCCATTCCCCCCAACAGTCCCCAGTGTATAGTAGACCGCCTCTCTGTGTCCACATGTTCTCATTTTTCTCACCCACCTATGAGCGAGTATATGCGGTATTTCTTTTTCTGTTCTTGTGTCAGTTTGCTGAGAATGATGTTCTCCAGATTCATCCATGTCCCTACAAAGGACACAAACTCATCATTTTTGATTGCTGCATAATATTCCATGGTGTATATGTGCCACATTTTCCCAGTCCAGTCTATCATCGTTGGGCATTTGGGTTGGTTCCAGGTCTTTGCTATTGTAAACAGTGCTGCAATGAACATTCGTGTGCATGTGTCCTTATAGTAGAACGATTTATAATCCTTTGGATAGATACCCAGTAATGGGATTGCTGGGTCAAATGGAATTTCTATTTCTAGGTCCCTGAGGAATCGCCACACTGTCTTCCACAATGGTTGAACTAATTTACACTCCCACCAACAGTGTAAGAGTGTTCCTATTTCTCCACATCCTCTCCAGCACCTGCTGTCTCCAGATTTTTTAATGATCGCCATTCTAACTGGTGTGAGATGGTATCTCAATGTGGTTTTGATTTGCATCTCTCTAATGACCAATGACGATGAGCACTTTTTCATATGTTTGCTGGCCTCATGTATGTCTGCTTTCGTAAAGTTTCTGTTCATATCCTTTGCCCATTTTTGAATGGGCTTGTTTGTTTTTTTCCTGTAAATCTGTTTGAGTTCTTTGTATATTCTGGATATCAGCCCTTTGTCGGATGCGTAAACTGCAAAGATTTTTTCCCATTCTGATGGTTGATCGGCTGGTATGTTTAGACTGAGAAGCTGATTTACTGGAAGACTATTGTCACCCCCCGCCCCCCCCCCCGCCGCCTACCATGTCATCGGGTGTGGCCAGTGTTTATCAGACAGTGGTGTTTCCAGCATAGGCCTGAATGAAAGAAGAAACTGAGACCAGGCGCGGTGGCTCACGCCTGTAATCCCAGCACTTTGGGAGGCCGAGGCGGGTGGCTCACAAGGTCAAGAGATCGAGATCATGCTGGTCAACATGGTGAAACCCCGTCTCTACTAAAAATACAAAAATTCAGCTGGGCATGGTGGCGCATGCCTGTAATCCCAGCTACTCAGGAGGCTGAGGCAGGAGAATTGCCTGAACCCAGGAGGCGGAGGTTGTGGTGAGCCAAGATGGCGCCATTGCACTCCAGCCTGGGTAACAAGAGCAAAAGTCCATCTCAAAAAAAAAAAAGAAAAGAAAGAAGAAACTGAAAGAAGGAAAAGAGAGAGGTGCCGGGTGCGGTGGCTCACTTCTGTAATCCCAGCACTTTGGGAGACTGAGGCGGGGGGATCACTCAAGGTCAGGAGTTCAAGACCAGCCTGGCCAACATGTTGAAACCCTATTCCTACTAAAAACACAAAAATTAGCTGGGTGTGGTGGCACATGCCTATGGTCCCAGCTATTTGGGAAGCTGAGGCAGGAGAATTGCTTGAACCCAGGAGGCAGAGGTTGCAGTGAGCCGAGATCACACCACTGCACTCCAGCCTGGGCGACAGAGCGAGACTGTCTCAAACAAAACAAAACAAAAATAAACAAAAAAAATCGCAGACATGTTTGTCAGCTCTGGGAAATGCCAAAGTTTCCAAAGCATAATCTCTGGAGGGGCGGTTATGAGCCTGCAGAGAGAGGCTTTTGACTTGCCCAGAGGAGGGGAGCAGAATGCTGGAAGCCTTTGGAGGGCTTGGAGGAAGTGTTGCTGGAATCGTCCCACCTTCAGGGCATTCAGGTGCACACACAGCCCTGGGAGGAGGCTCCCAGCACGTTCTAGTGCCTTTGCTCAGAAAAGCACTATGACATAAAGTGACATAGGAACCTTGTCCATGGAACCAAGCCTAGGCTCAGGGACATCATGTGGGGCTGACATAAAGGAGGCTCCTCCATCTCTGTGCTTGGGTTACAAGTAACTCTCGATATGGGAGCATGTTAATTTCTTGTCATTGGTGGCGGAGCTGTGACTTCCCAAGCTGGTGGCTGACCTCAAGAGGACTTTTATAGACGCTGTGGGACCACAGCCTGAGAATAGAACAGCCACCTCCCTCTCTATCCCATGACCTCTAATGGCCCGGCCACCAGCATGGCCTTTTCTTCCTGGAGAAGGGGAGGAACTTTGGAAAGTGCGGTCACTCTGCTGCTTCTGCAGGTCATCTTCCCAGATGTAAGCCTCAGGATCTGCTCTGTTTTGCACGTTGTTTTTGAAAGATTTAAAAAAATTACAAACTACTGTACAGAAGAAAATAATATACTGACAATAATTTTTGAAAATAATATAGCAGATATCTAAGTAGCCACCACCCAGACTGGACGGATATTAACATTTCGCCCCATCCATATCAGATATTTTTTATTTTCATTTTTTTTAAGACAAGGTCTTGGTCTGTCACCCGCTGGAGTGCAGTAGCATGATCTTGGCTCACTGCGGCCTCGACCTTCCAGGTACAAGTGATCCTCCCACCCGGGCCTCCTGCATAGCTGAGACTACAGGAGCACACTACCACACTTGGCTGATTTAAAAACATTTTTCTTTTTGCAGAGACAGGGTCTCACTATGTTGCCCGGGCTGGTCTTGAACTCCTGGACGCAAGTGATCTCCCTGCCTCTGACTCCCAAAGTAATGGGATTACAGGCATGAGCCACTGCACCCAGCCTATATCAGATTTTTTTAAATTGCAGATAGAATTAAAAACTTGCATATCTATTTATAGCATTGGGAAAAACCTAAGTAAGTTTGATTCTAGTAAGTTACTGACTATATACAACTTCCTTTCGGTCTTCAGATAATGGAAACTTTGTGGATTTATGCACAGAACTGAAGTCCCAGAGTTCTGTCCCAAACAGAAAGATTGCCAGTAAAATGTTTGTCTTGGCCGGGCATGGTGGCTCATGCCTGGAATCCCAGCACTTTGGGAGGCTGTGGTGGGTGGATCACAAGGTTAGGAGTTCAAGACCAGCCCCAACAAGGTGAAACCCCGTCTCTACTAAAAATACAAAAATTAGCGGGGCATGGTGGTGTGCGCCTGTAGTCCCAGCTACTCAGGAGGCTGAGGCAGGAGAATTGCTTGAACCCAGGAGACAGAGGTTTCAGTGAGCCGAGATGGCACCATTGCATTCCAGCCTGGGCAACAAGAACAAAACTCCATCTGAAAAAAAAAAAAAAGTTTGTTTTAATACTTGAACAAATTTTTCTCATACTTAAATTGTGTATTTTTCTCCACCAGTTTTCTAAATGTCCACAGGGTTAATACCTGCCCAGCCAAATGAAGAGAGCATTGAGATCAGGTGCAGTGGCTCACACCTGTAATTCCATCTCAGCTACTTGGGGAGGCTGAGGTGAGAGTATCACTTGAGCCTGGGAAGTTGAGGCTGCAGTGAGCTATGATCACACCATGGCACTCCAGCCTGGCCAACAGAGCAAGAGTCTGCTCTAAAAAAATCAGTATTAAAAAAATAGGGCCGGGCGCGGTGGCTCACGCCTGTAATCCCAGCACTTTGGGAGGCCGAGGCGGGTAGATCACGAGGTCAAGAGATCGAGACCATCCTGGTAAACATGGTGAAACCCTGTCTCTACTAAACATACAAAAAATGAGCTGGGCACGGTGGCGCGTGCCTGTAATCCCAGCTACTCAGGAGGCTGAGGCAGGAGAATTGCCTGAACCCAGGAGGTGGAGGCTGCGGTGAGCCGAGATTGTGCCATTGCACTCCAGCCTGGGTAACAAGAGCGAAACTCCGTCTCAAAAATAAATAAATAAAATAAAATAAAATAAAATAAATAAATATAATAAAAGCGCATTGGGTCTCCAAAGGTAACAGGTGTGAAATGCACCTTAGCCTACTCAGGATTTTGCCACATGAAATAAGAAAGGATTACTAAATATTTCTGGAAACTCAACTGTTTAAACGATGTTTACAATTTTTCAACGTCCACATCAGCCAAACCCACAGAGTGCTAAGCATTAATTCACCTCCTGTTGGAGAGGCTAGACTATTTAAGGCATCTCTCCTGAATTCTAGTCCTGAATTTCCAAAGCAGCTTATGTCCACCAAAATGTTCTGTGCGTATTTCAAGCCTGAAATTCCTGCAGCCAAACTTGTTCTCTTTCCATCCAATTATATCCTCTTTCCAGTGTTCCCCTTTTTTCATTAAAGGCACCGCTATTCTTCCAGCCATCTTGATTCACAGCCTTGGAGCTGGCCTCAATTTCCTCATCTCCTCCAACTTCCACAGCCAATGTTTCACTAAATCCTGTTGAATCTTTTCTCAAAATATTTCTTGGATCTGTTGACTCCATTCTGCTCCCGCTGCCAACTTTCTAGTGGGGATATTTTCTGCTGTGCGGTTCGGCTCCTGCAGCAGATTCTGCCTCTCCCCTTTCTCCCTTCAATGCACGATCAGCATCAGGTTAATCTGCTGAAAGAAGTACTGTGTGCCATCCTGCTCAGCATAATTCAGTGATTCTCAGATGGCTTACCAAATAAATAACAGCTTTTAAAAGAATCCAGAACCTTCCATGACTTTCACAGTCTTTACATGCCCACCTTCCTAGACACCTCCCACACTAGGATCCCATTGAAACCTCTGCCCGAGGCGCCTGGCACCACTGGCTCACTATTTCTCTGATTCCTGTTCAGTTATGTCTTTGGTCTAAGTGTTTCTTCCCCTCCTTCACTACAAGAACCAATCTTCATTGGGTACTAATATGAACTGGATCATCTGGTGGGCTTGTAATGCAACAGTGAAAATCATAGAAACAACCCCCTCTATATACTCCTTATAACCTACTCCATAGAAAACACAAGATGAATAGGCAGTTGCCATGCCAGGCTATGCAGGAAGAACTGTGACAAGAAAAGACAAGGCTGAGGTGGGTGGATCGCTTCAGGCCAGGAGTTCAAGACCTCCCTGGTCAACATGGTGAAACCCTATCTCAAAAAAAAAAAAAAAAAAAAAAAAAAAAGGCTGAGTGTGGTGGCTCACCCCTGTAATCCTAGCACTTTGGGAGGCCAAGGTGGGTGGATCTCCTGAGGTCAGGAGTTTGAGACCAGCCTGGCCAACATAATGAAACCCCATCTTAAAAAAAAAAAATACAAAAAATTTGCTGGGTGTGGTGGCATGTGCCTATAGTCCTAACTACTTGGGAGGCTGAGGTGGGAGAATCTCTTGAACCAGGGAGGTGGAGATTGCAGTGAGCCACGAATGTGCCACTGCACTCCAGCCTGGGTGACAGAGTGAGACCTTGTCAAAAAAAAAAAAAAGAGAAAGAAAGAGAAAGAGAAAGAAAGAAAGAAGAAAGAAAGAAAGAAAGAAAGAAAGAAAGAAAGAAAGAAAGAAAGAAAGAAAGAAAGAAAGAAAGAAGAAAGAAAGAAAGAAAGAAAAAAAGAAAGAAAGATAAGGACCTCAGTGCCAGGCATGAGGATTCAGAGCAGGCTTTTCAGAGGAAGGAACACCCAAGTTAAGATCCGTTCTTCATGATGGTTAACGAGGTGAAAACGAGGGAGAGGGGCGGAGAACTCTGCAGCAGAGAAAACCATTTAATGCCCACCTCAAATGCCTTCTTTTTTTTTTTTTTGTGAGACAGAGTCTTGCTCTGTCGCCCATGCTGGAGTACAGTGGCACCATCTTGGCTCACAGCAACCTCCAATTCTAGCAATTCTCCCTGCCTCAGCCTCCCGAGTAACCAGGATTTCAGGCACCCACCACCATGCCTGGCTAATTTTTGTATTTTTTTAGCCGAGATGGGGTTTCCCCATATTGGCCAGGCTGGTCTTGAACTCCTGACCTAAGGTGATCCGCCTGCCCGTGCCTCCCAAAATGCTGGGATTACAGGCGTAAGCCACTGCACCCAGCTTCAAATACCTTCTTCTCCAGACCAGTGGTATACTGTAAGAGCACAGACTTAAAGTCATGCAGACCAAATCGTAACCCTGACTCTGCTACATGCTGGTTGTGTACATGACCACGCGGAATTGGCTCAATTTTCTAAGAGTCAATCTCTTAATCTGTAAAAATACTCTCTCTCTCTCTCTCTCTCTCTCTCTCTCTCTCTCTCCCCCCCTCTCTCTCTCTCTCTTTTTTGACAGGGTCTCCCTCAGTTGCTCAGGCTGGAGTGCAGTGGCACGATCACAGCTCACTGCAGCCTCAACTTCTTGGGCACGAGCTATCCTTCCACCTCAACCTCCTGAGTAGCTAGGACTACAGGCATGCATCAGTATACCCAGCTAATTAAAAGACCTTTTTTTTTTTTCTTTTTGTAGAGGAGGGGTTTCACTGTGTTGCCCAGGCTGGTCTTGAACCCCCGGGCTCAAGTGATCTTCCTACCTCAGCCTCCCAAAGTTCTGGGATCATAGGCATGAGCCACGGTGCCCAGCCAAAATACTTTTACATTAGTGAGTTTATTTATTCAATAAATGTGAAATACAAGAACCACATACTCTTCTTGGTGATAAGGATACACTTGAGAATAGGACAGAAGTCCTGGCTCAAATAGCGCTTACATTCTAGTAAGGAGAAGGTAACAGTAAATAAGATAAATATGTACATTACGGAGGACACTGGAGGGTGATAGATTCTATGGAGAAAATACATCAGACGGGAGATAGAGAGTGGAGGGAATTGCAACTTTATTCATTTGTTGATTATTTAATTCATTCATTTATTCAAACAAATAGTATTGAAAGTCTGCCACATGCTACGCCCTGTTCCTGGGTGTGTAACCGGGGACAACCGACAATAATCTCTGCCTTTATGGAGCTTACATTCTGATGGGAAAGAGAGAGAAAAACAAAATAAAAATAGAAAAATATGGAGATGTGGCTGGGTGCAGTGGCTCATGCCTGGAATCTCAGCACTCTGAGAGGTCGAGGCAGGTGGATCACCTGAGGTCAGGAGTTCTGGACCAGCCTGGCCAACATGGAGAAACTCCATCTCTACTAAAAATACAAAAATTAGCCAGGTGAGGTGGCACACGCCTGTAATCCCAGCTACTCAGGAGGCTGAGGCAGGAGAATCACTTGAACCTGGGAGGTAGAGTTTGCAGTGGGCAGAGGTGATGCCATTGTACTCCAGTCTTGGTGACAGAACAAGACTCCATCAAAAAAAAAAAAAAAAAAAAAAGAAGAAAGAAAGAGAAAAATATGGAGATGTTAGTGCAAAATAAGATGAATGGGAAAAATAGTAGATGCGTTCCAATATTTGACAGGGAGGACAGCTAACCCTACTGAGAAAGCAGTAGTCATGGAAAGATGTGGTGGGATCGAGGAGGCCAGCCATGTGACTAAATGAAGGAAAAGAATTCCAGAAACAGCAAGTGCAAAGATGACTTCATGGGACCATGTGGTGTGGGTGGGAGGAGGGGGTGAGGGAAGAACAGAAACAGGCAGATGGCGAGGGCGAGGCAGGTAGGGGCTCTGTGCCTTATTGTAAGGACTTTGGCTTTTACTCGGAGTGACTAGGAAAGCTAGTTTGGAGCAGAGGAGTGACCCGATCAGATTTGTATTTTAACGCTGACGCTGGCTGTGTCAAGAATCAAGAAGAGGGACCAGGGCAGAAGCTGGCCAGAGACCACTGCAATCACTCAGGGCGTAAGGGCGGCATGGACAAGCGTGATGGCAATGGAGGACGGGCAGGTGGCAGAGCTGTGGATGTATTTTAAAGGCAGGCCCAACAGATCACTTGTGGTGATCAGATACGGGGTACAGGAGAATGAAACTGACTCCATTCTTGACTTGAGCACCTGGGAGAATGAAATTTCTCTTCACCGAAGCAGGGAGGACTCTGGGTGGAAAACTCTGCGGGAACTATCAGGAGTCTAGCTCTTGATGCACTGAGTTTGTTTTAGGGTGATCCTGCAATGTTTCACTGCAAAGGAGATGGTTCAGTAAAGACCTGAAGGAAACGAGAAAGCAGAACTGGGAAGATGAAACGAGAGGGTGTTTGAGCGCGCTCTCTGCACAATGCCATGCGGGCCAGTTCCGGCTCCCTTAATTCCACTCGCTCATCCAGAGCAACCTTCCTCCACTCCAGGGGGCAGCTGGGAAGCATCAGCTCATCACTGGAACACCCTCCCTCCAGTGGGTAGGCTGGACCTTGTCCACTGTCATTCCCAAAGTCTTTTTGCTGAATGCACAAGAGAAAGGAATAAGTTAGAATCAGTAAAGGAAACTGTTCCAACCGTCTTCCCTTTCTCCTTCCCTTCCAAAGAGGTTTTAGCCAAGATACTCTCGCATCTGGGTGAGGGGATTTGGAGGTCTGAATCCTCTGTCTCACGATGAACACAGTGTGGGGGTTCTCCTAGTGTAGAGCCTCTTGCAGCCCAGTCAGCAGGGACAGTGGTAAAATATGAGTTCCTGGACCCTTTCCCAGACCTTCTCATTCTGAATTGTTAGGGGAGAAGCGGGGATTTTTCTGTTACAGACACATTCAGTGCTTCCTTGGAAACGAGTTTAGGAACTACCAACACTAAGGAAGATGACCCTTCACTGACATTTCCCCTCTCAGGCAGATCCTTTCCAGCCATCATGTGGTGAATTACAGCCGCTCTGCAATGTTATGAATAATGTGAGCTCATCACCTAATCAAACCTCGCCAGTGGAGGTAGAACCCGGCTGGCTGGCTCCGATCCCCACGCGCATTGTCAGGTGATTGCTTTAGCAAAAGGCCTTCTGCCAAATACCTCTCGGTTGAACTTTGCAGCTTGAGGAGAGAAGTATGCGCGAACATGTAAATGCCAAATCTCTTATTGTTCTGAGTCTTCAAACGATGAATACGATTCCACCCACATTCTTGAGAAAGGGCAGCACACCTCTCTCATCCTCAGCTTAATGAAGCAAGAAACTCAGTTTCTTCACATTGCTTGGCGAGTCTATACCACAAACAGGACTACAAGTCACATGTTGACTTTTGGTACCATTTTATAGTGAGCCTTTCATGGTCCATCTTCCAAGGCCGTTAGAATGTCAGCTCCATGAGGGCAATGCTGGTGTCATTGATTTCTCTCCTCCCAGTGCCTAGAAGAGTATGTGGCACACAGTAGTCATTCAGCAAATGGCAGAATGAGTCCATTCCACTTCCTGAAGTGAAGAGCCAAATCGACACACATTTCCATCTGCGGAGTATCACAGTTTCCTGCAGTTTACTTCCACCAGTTAACCACCTCCTGTATAACTGTGCAGTTTTCACTTCAGATATAACTTTCTGGTGACCCCATAAAAAATTGGCAGAAATTCTCGGAAAGGATGATCATGTAATTGGTCTTGTGGGGGATCCATGGAGAGATACATTTCATATTATTCATGTTTCCAGATGGGCGGCAGTCCCCAGGGCAGTCATTCCAGAACTCTTTCTCTGTGTTAAGTTTACTCCAAGAAATATAAATAGTGATTTAGGATTTGATTGCTCCCACAAAAGGCGCCCCTGTTTTGGTGCAGGGAGGGAAGGGGGGCAGAGGAAGAGGCAGCTGGGAAGCTATGTGAGAAGCCAGGCGTCCACAGGGGGGCCACAGGGTGTGAGCCAGCGGCTGGTCAGAGTCTCTCTGGAGGATGAGGGTTCCGCGTATGGGGGCTGGGGACTAGCTAGAGATGGGATTTTCCATGGCCAGGCAGTTCAGGAAGCTTTCAGCAGCAATAAAGCTTGGATGTGGGCATGCCAAGCTCGGAGGAGATATAGGTCCATTCCCATCCTTCTGGAAAAACAGTCTTCAAACACCACAGCTAGTGTCCAAGGCTACTTAGCTGCTTGAGGTGCTGGGCTACTAAAATTTAATTGTAGCGTTTCCTGAACTCTTCTTACTAGACTCATATATTACACCTTCGACAAATGTGTGTGTGTGTCAGCCTCTGTGCTGGGCGCTGGGAGACAGCCTTCAGCAAGCACATGAACTAAGTACCATTTCTTTACCAGTGAATCCTGTTTCATGGGCCTCAGATTCTGCACCTAGTCAGATATTTCTCAAATGCCTGACACTGTTTCCAAAGGGGTACATCCAGAGCAGTTAGATCAGAGCAAATGCTTCAAGAGTTCTCCATAATGAGTCAGTGGAACCTTGATATTCTAAGGACATAATGATCTAATTTAGACTGAACATCATCTAGCCAAATACACATTAAGCATTTAAGTCACGTAAGGCTCAATCGGAGTGTCAGTATGAACTTCAGTGTTCATTTGAAGAGAAAAATAGCCTGGCACCTTTAAACTGGAACCCTGCTTCCACTCGTGCTCAGCACAGCAGCCAAAGCATTTTATCAGCCCTCCACTGGCTTCTTGTTGCAATTCCAATAGAATTCCATCTCCTTGCCAGGATCTACTCAGCCCTGGAGTCTGGCCCCTGGTGGTATCTCTGACTTCTCTGAAAGCTGGTCCTGGCCTTGGAGTTGACCTGAAACTCTTTCCTACCTTATATTTTCTTGCCTGGCTCCTCGTTATGCAGAGCTTTGTTCAGATACCTTCTCCGAGAGGTCCTTCCTGGCCAACCTCTCTGCAGCAGCTACGGACCTTCCCCATGGGATCTCTTTATCTCTTTGGCATAGTTCTTGTTCTTCGTAGCAGGAATATTATAGCAATTTATTGCAATGAATATTTGTTGAGTGAATTAATATGTATCACATTTACTGAACATCCCAAGGTGTTCTGGGGGTGTCTGTGACTATTTCCAGATTGCCAATGGTTTGACGGCACTTTTTAATTTTTTTTTTTTACAGCCCATCCACAGGAGATGATAGTACTTTATTTTTGTTTTAAAAGACAGGGTCTCGCTATGTTGTCCAGGCCAGTCTGGAACTCCTGGGCTCTGGCAATCTTCCCACTTCAGCTGCCCAAAGTACTGGGATGACTGGTGTGAGCTACCACCTTTAAAAAGGGCCTGACATCATTAGAGAGATGCAAATCAAAACCACACTGAGACACTACCTCACACCAGTTAGAATGGTGATCATTAAAAAATCTGGAGACAGCAGATGCTGGAGAGGATGTGGAGAAATAGGAACACTTTTACACTGTTGGTGGCAGTGTAAATTAGTTCAACCATTGTGGAAGACAGTGTGGCGATTCCTCAAGGATCCAGAAATAGAAATTCATTCCATTTGACCCAGCAATCCCATTACTGAGTATATACTGAAAGGATTAGAAATCGTTCTATTATAAAGACACATGCACACGTATGTTCATTGCGGCACTGTTCACAATAGCAAAGACTGGAACCAACCCAAATGCCCATCGATGATAGACTGGACAGGGAAAATACAGGCACATATACACCATGGAATACTATGCAACCATAAAAAAGGATGAGTTCGTGTCCTTTCCTTTGTAGAGACATGGATGAATCTGGAAGCCATCATTCTCAGCAAACTGACACAAGAACAGAAAACCAAACACCACATGTTCTTACTCATAGGCAGGTGTTGAACAATGAGAACACCTGGACACAGGAAGGGGAACATCACACACTGGGGTCTGTTGGGAGGTGGGGGGCTACGGGAGGGACAGTGGGGAATGGGGAGGTCGGGGAGTGATAATTGACAGTGGGGAATGGGGAGGTCTGGGAGAAATGTCTGATATAGGTGACGGGGGATGGAGACAGCAAACCACCATGGCATGTGTGTACCTATGCAACAATCCTGCAAGATCTGCACATGTACCCCAGAATTTAAAAGTATAATTTAAAAAAAAAAAGAGGAAAAAAAGGCCTGACAGGCCGGGCACAGTGGCTCACGCCTGTAATCCCAGCACTTCGGGAGGCTGAGGTGGACGGATCACCTGAGGTTGGGAGTTTGAGACCAGCCTGACCAACATGGAGAAACCCTGTCTCTACTAAAAATACAAAATTAGCTGGGCACGGTGGCACATGCCTGTAATCCTAGCTACTTGGGAGGCTGAGGCAGGAGAATCGCTTGAACCCGGGAGGTGGGGTTCCAGTGAGCCGAGATCGCGCCATTGCACTCCAGCCTGGGCGACAAGAGCGAAACTCTGCCAAAAAAAAAAAAAAAAAAAAGAAAATCCTGAGAGCAGCTTTTAAAATCATATTTGAAAACCTGGTACTTGACACAGAGCCTTAGAACCTAGAATTGACAAAGTGCTTAATATTTTGTTGTTGTTGTTCAATTGACTCTAATGAAATTAGTACCAGACCAGTGACTGGAAAAATCACGTGACCAAAGAATCCCATTGATGGTGTCAGACAGTAACACAGGAAGCAGCCGATTACTTCCTCACTGGAAACGAAGGCTGATGGCAGAGCTCCGGGCATGTGGTGCCACCCAGTAGGAGAAACAGTGTGTAACAGTGCAGGGGCTTGGGCCTGAGGTCATGTTGAGGCTGGATTTGGTAGGATGGTGCCCTTCTGCAATATGTTTAGTAGCTGCACTTGCTGAATTGACAGCCTCTCTGTTTAAAACTGACAAGGAGAAAATTAAGTTTCTCCGGCTTTTCGTGTCATGCATGAATAACCAATTGCTTGGCAGCTAGTTAAAATTCATATTTCCCTTGTCAGTGTTTTAGTGACTGTGAAGATCAGGTTAATGTAAGCCTTCCCTCCTTTTGCCCTCTTGGCTAACTAGCTAGCTAAATTTGCATTCTTTTTATATAAATCATTTTTGTCCCCGTCCCTTTGACAGCACAGTATCAGAGATGGCATATTATCTTCACACATGTTCCATGCTGGAAAGCGTTTGCTCTTATGTAAGTATAGAGACAGAAAGAGACACTTCGCATGTATCCAATCTTTTTAATGACTCCAAGTCAAAGATTGTCTTTTCTCATTGACACAAAGGATTTGTCAGCTACCAGGAATCTGAGAGTTTTCGAATCCTGCTGGGATGGGACTTCTAAACACTGTGACATAGACTTTTCTGATTGTATAGAGTCACTCACAGATCCTACACCATACACCTGTATCATTACCTCACAGAAAAGAAGACTCTTCGACTTTAGCAGGTTCTCCCCACCTGTGAAATACCTGGTAATGCTAGTTTTCTACTCAGATCTCTTCTCAGCTCTGCAGAACAATTGAATCTCAGAACTGTGGAAAACAGAGAATCTTTCCCTGTCTTCAGGGAAAGATTGTGTCTTCTTGGTCCACAACTCCCATAGACTTGCCGCTGAGAGTCACTGGCAACTGGAGCCACATCTTCTGTCCAAATTGGAGAAATAACTGAGCCGGGATTGTACAAACAATGTCTCAGGAACATGCTGGCCACCACTCGGTATGAGGAATGAGAACTGGAGAGCAGGATATGAATTCTTCTCACCCTCAAAAAACCCAAGAGAGATACCCTCCTGAGGTTTATAGGAAATGTGTTTCTGACCCAAGGGTCAGAGAATAGCTTACTATGAATTTTAATTGGCTCCCAAGTAATTGCTCATTCATCTCTGACTTTGGCAGGAAAAAAAATTAAATGTTAAAGAAATGAATTTAGCAGGGAGACTTTCTTTCTTTTCTTTTTTACATGAGTACGATTCCACAGCTGATGAAGCCTAACAAAGAAGATGGTAAATAAACATGTGAGGCTGGGGCATTCATCTTCAGAACTTTCTGCTAAAAGAGAAGCCTGGAAAACTGCAGGACTCATTTGGGATTTTTTTTTTTTTTTTTTTCTTGAGACAGGGTCTCACTCTGTCACCCAGGCTGGAGTGCAATGGTATAATCTTGGCTCACTGCAACCTCCGCCTCCTGGGTTCAAGTGATTCTCCTGCCTCAGCCTCCAGAGTAGCTGGGATTACAGGCACGTGCCACCATGCCCAGCTAGCTTTTATGTTTTTAGTAGAGATGGGTTTCAACCACGTTGGCCAGGCTGGTCTCGAATGCCTGACCTCAGGTGATCCACCTGCCTTGGTCTCCCAAAGTGCTGTGATTACAGGCGTGAGCCACTGTGCTGGGCCTGGATTGGAAATCTTTTTTTTTGAGACAGAGTCTTGCTCTGTCACCCAGGCTGGAGTGCAGTGGCATGATCTTGGCTCACTGCAACCTCTGCCTCCCAGGTTCAAGTGATTCTCCTGCCTTAGCTTCCCTAATAGCTGTGATTACAGGGGCAAACCACCACACCTGGATACTTTGTTATAGTTTTTGGTAGAGATGATTTCACCATGTTGGCCAGGCTGGTCTCAAACTCCTGATCTCAAGTCATCCACCCACCTCGGTCTCCCAAAGTGCTGAGATTACAGGTGTGAGCCACCATGCCCAGCCCAATTATAAATCTTTAACGCTGACAAAGGAGTCTGCTACTGCCAGAAACAGGCCACACCAGTTTTTCGATGCTGAGAGGCAAGGCAGAGTGGGAGGGAAATGCAGAAGGGACAGGACACAGAGGGCCTGTCGCACCATGCAAGTCATGTGAAACCAACAGCAACCTAACTTGGTTGGAGAAACTAAAGTCCCAGTTGTGAGTCCACAGGCACCTCCTGCCCTTGTGGACTTCAGAGGCCCCGTCTTTGTCCCTACCCATTCCTCTTATTTCCTCCCTCCCCAATTTCTTCCCTGACATTTTTCTGCTCAAACTCACATTTTCTCTTATTTGATGTTTGTTGCATATATAACATAAAATGTTTTAAAATGTATAGTTGAATCATCAAACATTGAAATTGAGCATTCTTTCTGGGAATTTCTGCTGCCGGGGAGATGGTGGCCATCTGTTCACTCAGCATGCACTCTCAGTAACCTCTGCCCTTGTTTTTCTCTGTTGTCAAGGCTAGAGAGAAATTCTCAACTTCCCCAATTGCCCGTGGCTAGGTGGAACTTGAGGGGTCCAGTTTCTGCTTAAAAATCCATGTGTGGCCAGGCATGGTGGCTCACGCCTGTAATCCCAGCACTTTGGGAGGCCAAGGCGGGTGGATCATGTGAGGTCAGGCGTTTGAGACCAGCCTGGCCAACATGGTAAAACTCCGTCTTTACCAAAAATACAAAAAGCAGCTGGGTGTGGTGGAAAGCACTTGTAATCCCAGCTACTCTGGAGGCTGAGGCAGGAGAATCGCTTGAACCTGGGAGGCAGAGGTTGCAGTGAGCCAAGATCACACCACTGCACTCCAGCCTGGGCGACAAGAGCAAAACTCTGTCTGAAAACAAAACAAACAAACTTGTGTGATTTTTTTTTTTTTTCAGGCCTGACTGACTGCTATTCCAAAGGCATTACCCATCAGGCCTCACAGGAAGGCTGCATAGCCAGTGCCCCCTGCTAGAGTCTCCAGCAAGGCTCTGGCCCCTCTGGCTGGTCCCGCCCTTTTGTGGATCTGCATTCCTAGTTCAGGTGCTCAGTTCAGAGGGCTCAGAGACCCTTAAGGGAAGATCCTTTTCTTTACCCTCAGTACCTTTACACTCTTAGCTTTCCCCCTCTCACTACCCAACTCCCCAGCCCCTGGTCCATAACACTTCAGGGAGCCTTTGGTTTGGGGCTCCCTCAAGGGTGAGACAACCCCCAGATCTGTGCTGATTCCCCTGACTCTTAACCATATGGGTGCTCTGTTACACAGGGAAATGAACCAGGGGAGCTCAGCACTTCCTCCAGCGTTGGGCTCCCGTTTGTACTACTGCAGTGCAGGATTAAATTATTTGCTGTGACTTCCATTTCGGCTTGTGGTAGCTTCAGGTGGCTACTCTAATCCCCGACAGCTCAGCTCTCTTCCAGCTCAACCGAGCTCCTGACAGAGAGCCATGCAATGCAATTTGGGGCAATTTAAGAGGAAGTCAGCTGCATGGTTATACATAACGTGATAAGTCAAGACCCTAAAGATGCTGAGAAAAAAGGTCAAAAGAGCTTGGGTTTTGTTTTGCTCTGGAGGCAGTGGTCTCACTGTGTTGCCTGGGTTGGTCTCAAATTCCTGGCCTCAGGTCTCGGCCTCTCAAACTGCTAGGATTACAAGTGTGAGCCATGGCATGAGCCTGGCTTGTTTTTTGTTTTGTTTTGTTTTTAGATACAGGGTCTTGCTCTGTCACCCAGGCTAAAATGTAGGGGTGTGATCATAGCTCACTGCAGCCTCAACCTCCTTGGCTCAAGTGATTCTCTTACCTCAGCCTTCCAACTAGCTGGGAATACAGACATGCACTACCACACCCAGCTAATTAAAAAAAAAAAAAAAAAAGTTTAGTAGAGATGGAGGTCTCCCTATGTTGTTCAGGCTGGTCTTGAACTCCTGACCTCAAACAGTCCTCCTACCTTGGCCTCCCAAAGAGTTGGAATTACACTCATGAGCCATCGTGCCCAGTATGGTCTGGGTTCTTAATAACATTGTTGAGCCATTGCAATAGCTTTGGGATATCAATCTCTCTACTTTTTCTTGTGTAAGAAAAATAGATTCCTTACAGTGATTTAAAAATATACGCACAAGGTCTCCCTCTTCCCATCAAAAGGAAAAGTCTAGTTCTTTTTCCCATAATTATGGGTCGGCTTGAGCTTGTTGTTTCTAACAAATGGAAGATAGTAACATGCTAGAGTGACCACATGGAGGAACCACGAAGGGATAAAAGCTCAAGGGGCCCTAGCTGTTCCTGTCCAAAGACATTTGGGTCTACTCCGGCATGTAAGTGAATGAGCCTCCAGTTGATTGTGGCTCCCTCCCAGCTGAAGCCAAGTGGATCGCAGATGAGCTGCACCTGCTGAGCCCTGCCCAAATTGCAGATTTGGAAGCAAAATGAATACTGTTTTAAGTCACAAATTCGTCACTGTTTTGTTACATAGTATAAAGAAACATAACAGCTCTAAAATGTAAATTATAGTCAGGTGTTGCTACTTATAGCCAAAGCATTCCTAACCTATAAATGTTGCAACATTCGGAAACAGAAGAGAGCGCGTGCGGGCGGTCTGGGCTGCGCGCGCCTACCCCGGGATGCGGCTCTGGCCCCTGAGGCCGTCGTTCGCCCGCCCCGACCCCGAACAGCCGGCCGGAGACGCCCCGGTGACCCTGCCCCGGAGGCCTGTCTCGCCGAGCGCGCTGGCGGGGCCCATGTCGCTGGCGTCCCGGGGCTCTGCGCCGCGCGCGTCTTGGAGCGCGCGGGAAACAGAACTGCTGCTGGGCGCGCTGCTGCTGGGCGCGCTGCTCAGCCAGGCGCTGGCCCCCTCCCGCCGCGTGTTGGGCGCGCTGGCTGGGCAGCAGGTGCACCGCCCCCGCCAGGGCCGCCGCCGCCACTACCGGTTCCTCCGGGTCAGCTTCCCCCAGGCGCAAGGCCAGCCGTCCGGGCCCTTCGACGAGCGCACCCGAGAGCTCACGGGGCTGCCGGGCGACCACGGGCGCAAATTGCCCCGCCGCCGTTACCGGGGGTCTGGGCGCCCCCAGCAAGGCCGCGGTCCAGCCCCCAACGCACCCGCGCGGGCTCGCGGCCAAGCAGGTAGGCGGGGGCGGAGGGTCGGGGGTAGCAGAGGGGCTGCGGGGGAGGGCAGGCGCGCCTTCCGATCCCCACCCGACTGCGTGCCCCGCGTTCCCAGGCGCCGCCCCGCTGCCGACCGCCCGCAGCCCCCACGCTGACACCCCCTGGACGCCCCGCTTCAACCGGTCCCCTCGGAGGTCTGCGGACGCCTCCCGCGCTCCCGGAAGCCCCGAGGACCGCGCACCCCCGCCGCTGAACGCCGCCCTGCTGCTGACCCTGGGGCATCTGCACCGCCTCATGAGCATCCTGGGCCCGCTGCGCGACCAGCTGCGGACCCTGAACCAGCACGTGGAGCATCTGCGCGGCGCCTTCTGCAAGACAGTGTCCCTGGCCGTGGGCTTCGTTCTGGGCAGTGCGGCGGCCGTGGGCTTCATCCTGGGCAATGCGGCCGCCTAGCGAAGGGTCACCAGGAACCCGTGCCAGTGACGCCCGGCTGTGGCTGCTGGCAGCCTCCCCCGCTCCAGGCCGGGGCCCCTCTGCCCTGACTCCTCCTGCTGCCTTCCCATCCCCACGCCTGTGCACTTTCAGTAAAAGCATTGTTTTCCTAGAAAAATAAAGCAGAAGATGTCATAATCTACTTTTTTGAGACGGAGTCTTGCTCTATCGCCAGACTGGAGTGTAGTGGCCCGATCTCAGCTCACTGCAACCTCCGCCTCCTGGTTTCAAGCGATTTTCCTTTCTCAGCTTCCTGAGTAGCTGGGATTACAGGTGCCCGCTACCACGCCCAGCTAATTACCGTGTTTTTACTACAGATAGGGTTTCACTGTGTTGACGAGGTTGGTTTCGAACTCCTAACCTCGTGATCCGCCTGCCTCCGCCTCTCAAAGTGCTGAGATTACAAGCGTGAGCCACCACGCTCGGCTAAAGGTGCCACAATCTTATCAAGGTAATGCAAGCCTCAATTTTATAACCGAACAACTTCAAGTACAACTTGGACCTACTGGGTAGCTTTTTTTTTTTTTTTTTTTTTTTGATACAGGGTCTTGCTCTATCACCCAGGATAGAGTACAGTGGCACAATCATGGCTCACTGCAGCCTCGAACTCCTGAGCTTAAGTGATCCTCCCACCTCAGCATCCTGATTAGCTGGGTCTAAAGGCATGCCCCACCATGCCCAACAAACATAAATTTTTTTTTGTAGAGATGAGGCCTTACTATGTTGCCCAGGCTGATCTTGAGCTCCTTCGCTCAAGCAGTCCTCCAGCTCAGCCTCCCCAAATATTGGGATTATAGGCATGAACCACCACTCTTGGACTCTGCATAGCATTTCATAGAAAACATGAAGAGGATATAATAAATTTTGCATTAACAGATTTCTATAATTAAAAATCTTGGCTAGATTGTTTTTCCTCTACTCTTTTATTAGTAGAGTTAATATCTGTTTATTGAGCACTTACTATGGGCACTAAGGACACAAGAGTGAACAAGACTAGTCACATAAGATCCCTGTCCTAATGAAGCTCACCTTGGGGGTGGGGAGGGGGTGGAACACATGATAAAAATGCAGACAAGTGTGTTGATGTAATAATTTCAGATCGTAAAGTTGTGAAGAAATGAGTGTGGGATATGTGGGGGAAATTGGGAATAGTTTTGCTTTAAAATGTCAGGGAAGGCCTCTCTAAAGAACCATCAGAGATGAGCCCTGGATGATGAAAGGGAGCCCATGGGGACAGAGGGTGGGGTGGGAAGATGGGGAGCAGGCAGGGCCCCTCCCTTAGGTTCCTTGGGCCATGGTAAAGAATCTGGATGCTATTTCTGTAAGTGCAATGTTAGAGCCAGTGACAGGATAGGATTCGAACTTTTAGAAGTTCACACTGTGGAGAATGAAGGGCAGGGCGGGGCAAGAGTTGAAGCCAGGAGACCCGTTAGAAAGCTGCTGCAGTCATCAAGAAGAGATATGATTGTGATATGAATGTTGATTACAAGTTGGCAGTGGTGGTGATGAGCTCGGATCTGGGATAAACTGGGACACGGCTTGAAAGAGAGCTGATGGAAATTGCCGATAGAGTGATGATGGAGTTCCACATCGACTAAAAAGGCAAGTTATTAATTTATGTGAATCTCAATGGTTTTGCCATCATTTGAGTATACCACCTGGTTGTCCCCTGAGCCTGTGTGTCTCGAAGGAGCACAGCGATGCAGGCACTAAGCTTTGAAAGCTGAAGCCAGGCCTGTCCTAAACGTTATTTGAAACAGGTGGTGTTAATTAATGCCCCTCTGGCTGTATGGCAGCAAGCTGTAGAGCTCCCTTCTGGGGCCATCCCTCTAGCTCTCAGCTCGCTTTGTTCGAAATCAGAGCAGTAGCATTTGGGTTACTTAGGATTTCACATGAATCATTCTTGGGGGAACTGGGGGCAGGGTAATGAATGCTACTAATTAGCCTGCTAAGTAGTCTCTGTAACTAGAGGATATTTGGTTGCAACTAGAAAGCTGAGGTGATTATCTCTTTATTATGTACGAATCTTATTTACATGAACCACATGGGCATTTATGACCGATTAGCTCAGATAAATGGACATCCAGGCTAATGACAGCATCACAAATTCATTCCCTGTAGAATCCTTCTGTTTTAGGGCTGTAAACGCTATTCCTTGTAGTATGAGGTGGCCGGCAAGTCTGGAAACACTACTATTTGTATGTACGATTTATAAACCGTTTGTTACCCTTTCACCTGTGTTTCAAGAATTTGGTGGCTGTCCTGGAGACACTTCTTGGGTTATCTTTACCAAAGCTCAACATTCCAGCTCTTAAACTATTCCACCTTTCTCAGATGCACCCCATCCACATAAGCGGGCTTCTAGGGACTCTGTCCATGTGACTCACCTCGCTGGCCTCACGTGATTGGACAAGAGCCAAACTCTTGCTTCAGGCAGGGCCAATCAGATTCCTTCTCCCAGAAGTAGGCATGGAGAGACAGGCACACACAGTCTCTGTGAATGCGAGGACAATCGCCTCTAAACTCATTGCGGTGGTTCAGCCATATTCAGCCTTGTGGTTAAAGAGGCAGAGAAAGCAGGACTGCAGTGTCAGAGAAGTAGGTAGATGTGCCAAAAAAGTGGAGGAGAGATGAACCAAACAAGAGTGCATCTTGGGAACGCGGATGCTTTTCTGTTCTCAGCCTTGCCCTTCCTGAGGTCAGTTTGTAGTCCTGCACTGGGTTCGTCAACACAGTTTTGTATACTTATACCAAATTCCGCCTCTGTGCCTAAGTGGAGTCCAGTTGGTTCCTGTCACTTGATACCCAAGAGTCTTAACTAACATGACTTTAGATCTTGCCACAGGCTTCCCAGGGAATTCCACTGGTCATGAGGGTCAGGAAGTAATAGGTAGATAAGCATGACTCCATCCATTGTCACTGAAGTGGAAACAATTTAAGAGCATCCTCTTCAAGAATGATACCAACACTGTCATTTTTAAACACAAAGGATGGTTGCATCCCATCCTGCAGAGCAAGGAAAGCTCTTTTCTTCCAGAATTTCCAGAATCAGCTTTTTTTCTATTAGAAAAGAGTTTACCTGAGGTACTGACAGAGGAATCTACTCTTGGAAAAACAATAAATCCTTGGGAGGCCGAGGCGTGTGGATCACGAGGTCAAGAGATCGAGACCATCCTGGTCAATATGGTGAAATCCCATCTCTACTAAAAATACAAAAAATTAGCTGGGCATGGTGGCACGTGCCTGTAATCCCAGCTACTCAGGAGGCTGAGGCAGGAGAACTGCCTGAACCCAGGAGGCGGAGGTTGTGGTGAGCCGAGATCACGCCATTGCACTCCAGCCTGGGTAACAAGAGCGAAACACCATCTCAAAAAAAAATAAAAACTGAAAAACAATAAATCCTTAAATGCCACCAGATCTGCACTAGAATGAAAAGTTGTCCTTATGTCTGTGGCTGAAGTGTCCTCAGAAATTGTTTGCACTGTCCTTTATTAAAACTAACTCTATCAAGTATAACCAAATAGACTTGCTTTCCTGGTCTTGGCTCAATTGCACAGTCCTACCAAACTGCATTTCATTTTTGATGAGAAAGACGATGTTTCCAGCTTCAAATGGTTAGCAAAAGTTGGAGGAATTAAGACTTCTTATTTTGATGTAATGTCCCTTCTTGTGTTTAGCTGGTAAGTTTATAAGGGTGTGAGCAAAAAGTATCTCCCCAAAATGGCAAAAGACTTGATGAATAAGAAACACAAGAAATGAGGAAGTAAAAGGCTAGACTGGGTACAGTGACTCCCACTTAGAATCCCAGCACTTTGGGAGGCTGAGGCAGGAGGATCACTTGAAGCCAGAAGTTTGAAACCAGCCTGGGCAACATAGTGAGACACCACCTCTACAAAAGTAAAAAAATTAGCCGGGTATGGTCACTTGCAACTTTTGTCTTGGTTGGGAGCCTGAGGCAGGAGAATCTCTTGAGCCCAGGAATTCAATGTTTCAGTCAGCTATGATCACTGAAACCTCCAGCTTGCACAACAGAGCAAAAACTCTGTCTCCAAAAATAAATAAGCTATAAATATATATTTTTTTCTTTTCTTTTTTTTTTCTGAGACAGAGTCTCACTCTGTCACCAGGTGCCAGGCTGGTGTGCAATGGCGCAATTTCAGCTCAGGGCAACCTCCGCCTCCTGGGTTCAAGCAATTCTCCTGCCTCAGCCTCCCGAGTAGCTGGAACCACAGGCCAGCGCCACCATACCCGCTAATTTTTTTGTATTTTTTAGTAGAGACAGGGTTTCACCATGTTGGCCTGGATGGTCTCAATCTCTTGACCTTGTGATCTGCCCACCTCGGCTTTCCAAAGTGCTGGGATTACAGGCATGAGCCACCACGCCCTGCCAAGCTATATTTTTTAAACAAGAAAAAAAAAATTAAAAAGGCTAACAACCCAAATAGCACAACCAGAAGCAGTAGGCGTGGGGCAGATCAGTAGGCAAATTCCTCAAGGGAAAGGACCCTTTGTCCCAGAGCCAAGCACTTTGCCTGGAGTAGAACAGGAAATAAATGCTTATGGAGTAAATCGATTGAATGAACACATGATTGAAAGCATTGATAAAATGAAAGCCAGAAAACTATATCACCCATTGCTAATAGGATACAGATTGGTTGCTGTCAAATTTAAAGTATTAACTCCTCCCAAATTTGTCTACCCAATTAGAATCTGATGTAGCTTCTGGATATAAAAAGATTCTAAAAGCTCATCAGCTCCCACAGTTACTGCCTTTTTTTTTTTTTTGAGAAAGAGTCTCACTCTGTTGCCCAGGCTGGAGTGCAGTGATGCCATCTTGGCTCACTGCAACCTCTGCTCCCAGGTTCAACTGACTCTCCTGCTTCAGCCTCCTCAGTGGCTGGGACTACAGGTGTGCTCGCATGACTCACTCACCTTGGCCTCCCAAAGTGCTGGGGTCACAGGTGTGAGCCACTGCCCCCGGTACTGCTCTTACGCAGCTACTGTGCTTACACAATTTTGAGTCTAGACTGGCCACAGTGGCACATGCTTGTAATCCCAACACTTTGGGAGGCCAAGGCAGATGGATTACCTGAGGTCAGGAGTTCGAGACCAGCCTGGCCAACATGACCAAACCCCGTCCCTACTAAAAATATAAAAATGCCGAGTAGCTGAGTAGTAGAATATTTTGTATTTTAAATATTTTATATTCTAAAATATAAAAATTAGGCCTGTCATCTCAGCTACTCAGGGGGGCTGAGGCAGGAGAGAATCCCTTGAACCCAGGAAGGTGGAGGTTGCAGTGAGCCAAGATTGTGCCATTGAACTCCAGCCTGGGCAACAAGAGCAAAACTCTGTTGCAAAGTTTTTTTTTAAAAAAGAACATAGATATAAGTCACAACCCGAAGACCCCAACCCTCCCCACTGCCCATGTCAGTAGGCAGTTCCCTGTGAACTCTTTCTTCGTGACCACTCTTGAGCTCTCAATGGCTGCTGTATTTGGGATGCCCGACTCCATAAAGGACAAGACTCAGAGATTCACCTCTGTCTTGGTGTTTGCATCCTGGGGCCAGTGCTGGCACAGGGAACCACTGCCACCCCTTTTAATTACAGTGTCTGGAAGAAGAGGCTGCACCCCTTCTGGTTTGGAGAGAGCCTGGTTTCTTTATCTTATTAGCAGTAGCAGCATATCCCAGTGCTCCAGTAATTACAGACCCATTGCTGAAGCAAATTGCTTATTTGAAAGAAAGACTATTTCCTTTCCCTAATGAATGTGAACAGTCCCGGAGCCTGAAGGTATGGGTATGAATGCCCCACTGTAACAATGAAAAGCGATGATAAATAAATGACACAGAGCAGCTCTGTTCTTAAAAATCACTGCATGATCAATTTGAGAGTCGTGCATGAAGATGGGACTCAGGAGATTTTGTTTTAATTATTCTGCCCGAAGGAAAATGATACTTTGCTTTTTGCTGGCACCATTGTATAGAGAAGCTTAAAGAGACTTTGAAAACATGATCCTGTTCATCCTTTTCAAACCACAGGCAGACACAGCTGCCCTGATTTTTTGAAAGGGGAAACTGAGGAGTAGAGAGATGAGTGTTTTCTGGTTTTTAGCAGGCTATCGAGAGATTCATAGATCATATCCAGCATATTTTTATGTCTCCCCTACTCAGCTGTTCTGATCATTGTATTTGAAAACTCACCAAAAAAGGGGAGAAATTAACAAAAGGCTACAGAGAAGGTGAGCTTTTACTTTTATAAGCTGCCAACTTCTTAATTTTAAAATGAGGCGTGTATGTGTGTCTGTGTGTGTGTGTGCACACACATACACACGTACATTTGAGTATTGGGGTCAGGAAATAGTAAAGATAGAAAGATAGGAAGAAGTGGCTGGGCACAGTGGCTCATGCCTGTAATCCCAGAACTTTGGGAGGCCGAGGCAGGCAGATTACTTGAGGTCGGGAGTTCGAGACCAGCCTGTCCAACATGGTGAAACCCCATCTCTACTAAAAATACAAAAATTAGCCAGGCATGGTGGTGCATGCTTGTATTCCCTGCTACTCAGGAGGCTGAGGCAGGAGAATCGCTTGAACCTGGGAGGTGGAGGTTGCAGTGAGCTAAGATCATGACCATTGCACTCCAGCCCGGGCAACAAGAGTGAAACTCCATCTCAAAAAAAAAAAATAAATAAATAAATAAAAGGAGAGGCGAGGGCATTTCATTGCAGCCACTGAACACGGGAGTACCTGCCCCTCCCTGAAGCTGCAGCCCGTGAGCCAGAGGGCCTGGGACATAGCCAATGACTCTGGCTGGAGTAGGGGCTGATGAAAAATCATCTACTTGACAGTTTTGTCAGACCAGAGTACCCTTGGAATAAAATATTTTAGAATTAAAAATACAAAAAATCCATTTACTAGTGAATACAGGACCCACCTCTGAGACCTACTGCTGCCCAGGATGGCAGTTTATAATTAATATTTCATCAGGGGTCAAGCTGCAGACCACCAAGAAGGCCCTCTGAGACCATATTGAAAAATCAACTTGTTACCCTTTGCCATTTTTTCAAAAAGTGAATCCCTTTGAAATTCATAGGTAGGAGTCTGCAACTGCAGAAGTTCCAATAAGATTAAAAAATTCCTCGGGAGCCTGAATATATTTTCAGAGATTCTTTTTTTTTTTTTTGAGACGGAGTTTTGCTCTTGTTGCCTAGGCTGGAGTGCAGTGGTGAGATCTCAGCTCGCTGTAACTTCCACCTCCCTGGTTCAAACGATTCTCCTGCCTCAGCCTCCCGAGTAGCTGGGATTACAGGTGTGCACCACCATGCCCAGCTAATATTTTGTATTTTTAGTAGAGATGGGGTTTCATCATGTTGGCCAGGCTGTTCTCCAACTCCCGACCTTATGGGATCAACCCTCCTCAGCCTCCCAAAGTGCCGGGATTACAGGTGTGAGCCACCGCGCCCGGCCTATTTCCAGATTCTTTACTGCAGCATCAGTACTTCTTAGATGGGTTTCTTGTTTGTGGGTGTCAAGTGCCTTTTCACTGCTTCTTTGTACAATTTTTAGCCATATGACTTTCATCAGGAGTTGACGGAATCCCCCACCCCCCCAAAAAGAATCATAGGAGCTTTATTTCTGCTTGCTTTTAAAGGAAGATAACATAAATTATTTGAAAGGGTTTCTGGAATTTGGCTATCTATATGGTTTGACAGTGTTAAGTGAATCAACTAATCACATTGACCAAATCACTAGCTAATTTGGTAAAGCCATCAGCTTACTTAATTGTCCAGCTGCTGATCAAATCAATGAACTGGTCTTGTTTGGGATCTTTCGTTTTGTTTTTCTTGAGGACAGAGTTTTGCTCTGTCACCCAGTATGGAGTGCAATGGCGCAATCTCAGCTCACTGCAACCTTCACCTCCTGGGTTCAAGTGATTCTCCTCCCTCAGGCTCCCAAGTAGCTGGAATTACAGGCGCACACCCCCATGCCCAGCTAATGTTTGCATCTTTAGTAGAAAGGGGGTTTCAACATGTTGACCAGGCTAGTCTCGAACTCCTGACCTCAGGTAATCCACCCCGCTCGGCCTCCCAAAGTGCTGGGATTACAGGCGTGAGCCTTCTCGCCTAGCCAGATCTTTTGTTTTTTGTTTGCTTTGTTTTTGACATTGGGTAGGCACAGTTCAAGTTGTGTAAGCCAGATGTTCTTGTCAATGCTTATTGAAAAGAATTGGACAATATACTTAAAAATGTGAGAATCCATATGGAAAACAGAACTTCATTAAAGAATTAGATGGAATTAAATGGGTTAAATTCATCAGAAAAAAAAGTTAAAGTAAAAGGCTATTCTTACCAGGGAATGAAGTCTCTGCAGAAATTGATTATGTAGAAGGTCCCTTTGGGCCTTGGACCAATTAGTTCTCAGAAAATTAGAGGACAGCCTTTGGCTTCTGGGGATTTGAATGTAACAGGTGTTTGCTGTCCCTTAGGAAACTGTTCGCTCCTTCTAGCCCGCTCATTTTTTGGCTGCCTGCCCCTGCAGGGTAAACCCGAACCCTTGAGAGTTAAAGATTTTGAGTAATAGAGAACCTGAATAATTGGATTCTTGGAAGCCATTACTTTTGCAAGATTCCACCACAGATTTACTTCCTGGGGTGTTTTCTGTGATAGAAAAAAAAAAAAATCCCTACTCCTGCTGAGAAAAGACAAGAACCAAGATGCCATAGTTCCTAAAGTGGGTAATGGAGAGGAGAGAATATTTTTTTCTGTCCCTGTACAAACCTCATTCTTAGGACAGCATGAACACTGGGAGAGGTGACTAGGTCTCCATCTTTCAGATGCCTGAGAAAAGTGAAACGTGATCTCTGTGGTGAGCGGGGCAGAGTTATTACACACGGACAGAAAGCAGGGAGTGTACAGATGCCTTTGTGCAAAGGACAGTGATTTTCTCGTTTTACCTGCTGAGAAAGAGTAGACGTATCTATGCCAGGACAGGTGTTATTAAACAGATGAAGGACAATTTGACAGAGTTAATTAAAGATCTTGAGTGTCAGGAGCCAGAGAAATAGAGGTCTCACGTAAGAGGCAGGGGTGGGAAAAGTGAGCCGAACAGGGAGGGTGAGTGCTTTTCCCAAAAACAGGAGGAAGCACATTCTTGCTTCAAGGTGAAGGATACAGCACATGCTGAAATGAAGTTTAGAATCGCGTGTATTTTTAGCTGCTGCTGTGAAAATTCCTCCTACGGAGAGAGCCATCTTTGGGTAAATGGCCTCTCCAAGTCTCCCTGCGTAGGGGCTGGGCCTCCAGGGTTTGTCTAGGCTGAGGCCCAGCTCTTAGAGAGAGACCAGGTTGTAAGGTGAGGCTGCCTATCGAGAATGGAACCTGGGAAGAAAGAGCTAGAAGAGGGTTTCCAGAGGGACCTGGGTGTGAAATGATTGGGTCTACTGCAGGATGTGACTCCACTCTGTGGCTCCCCAAATCTCCATAATAATCTAACTGACATGTTTGGTGAAAATAGATTTTTTTTTTAAACCAGTGAGGTTGTGTCCCTGGAGTAGAACAGAGAATGTGTGGACATAGGGTCTGGAGCAGAGGACTCTTAAACTCTAAGTCTGTACTAGGAGCACAGGAAACCCAGCAGGCCCCACCTGTTGTCTGAGTTTCAGAGTAAAAGTGAGGCTGTGAGAGTGTGTGCTGTATTTTAATATGTGGTTGCAGAGATCAACATGCAGCAGAAGAGAGAACCACTTTGCAATATAAACATCTATCTCCAGCCTGGACATGGTGGCTCACAGCTGTAATCCCAGCACTTTGGGAGGCTGAGGCAGGCGGATCACCTAAGGTCAGGAGTTTGAGATCAGCCTGGTCAGCATGGTGAAACTCTGCCTCTACTAAAAATACGAAAATTAGCTGGGCAGGGTGGCAGGCGCCTGTAATCCCAGCTACTTGGGAGGCTGAGGCAGGAGAGTCGCTTGAACCTGGAGGCAGAGGTTGCAGTGAGCTGAGCTGAGATCACGCCACTGCACTCCAGCCTGGGTGAGAAGAGCAAAACTCCGTGTCAGGAAAAAAGTAAAAAAATGTGTCTCCGGTGGTGATTATTATGTAAGCGTACACGTTGACACTTTTTTTTTTAAAGGGAACTATGGTGGTATCAATCAAGACTGAAACTAGGAACAACCTCCAACTCAGCAATTTCACTTCGAGGAATCTGCCTTATAGAAACATTCACGTGTACAAATATGTAAGTGCAAGGAGGTTGTTTTGAAGCATAAATTGTAAGAGCAAAAACTTGGAAACAACCTGACTGTCCATAAACAGGGAAATAGTCAAATTGATTACTATGCAATTATATGGAAAGATTTCCAGTATACTGATAATTTTAATTGAGGCAAAAGTCACATAATATAAAATTAACCACAATCATTTTTAAGTGTACAATTTAGTGTCATTTAATACATTCATGGTGTGCCACTGAGAGAGCCAAATGCCTAGACAGATAAGAAGGGGGTCCCCAGAGAATCTCCAGTCACCGCCTCACAAGCGTTTACATGGGATGCTTCTGTGCAGACGAGGGAGCCTGCCCAGGGCCTGTTTGAGCATGCGCAGGGTGGACGGGGAGCCCCGACCTGCACACTGGAGGAAGTGGGCGGAGCCACGGGGAATTGGCGCCCTACATGGGGGCGGAGCCTGCTCTCTCCAGGTCCAGCGTGGGGACCTGGGGTTCAGTCTGTGAGGTGCAGGGCCTGTTACCAATTTCATCTAACTTTGCTGAGTTGTTTTTTTTTTTTCTTTTTTTCCTTTTTGCCCAATAAACTCCTGCTCTACTCACCTTTCGATGTGTACGCGTGCCTAAATTTTCCTGGTCGTGTGACAAGAACCTGGGATTTAGCTGAACTAAGGAGCAAGGTTCTGCAACACAACCATCACCTCTGTTTAGTTCCAAGACGTTTTTATCACTCCGAAAGGGAGCCTCATCCACGTTAAGCAGTCACTCCCCATCACCCTTGAGAAGTGCTTGGATTTTAAGACAGGGTCTCGCTTTGCTGCCTAGGCTGGCGTGCAGGGGTGCAATGATGGCTCGCTGCAGCCTCAACCTTTCAGGCTGAAGCGATCCTCCCACCTCAGCCTCCCAGAGCAGCTGGTATTACAGATGTGTGTCACCATGCCCAGCTAATTACATTTTTTTTTGTATAGACAGGGCCTCACTGTGTTGTCCAGGCTGGTTTTGAACTTCTGGCCTCAAGCCAGGAGTTTCCCAAAGTGTTAGGATTACAGACATGAGCCACCACGCCTGGTGGAGAAAAGATTTTTAAATGTCAGAATAGCATGTATAGTGTTATCCTATTTAGGTATGAAAAGCCTCCAAAGTGTGTCCTGTGTATCCGTCTACTGACAGAGGCGTTGTAAAATAGTGGTTCTAGGCAGAGCTCCGGAGCCAGGCTACCTGCCTTTCAAATCCTGGCCCTGACACAGACCAGCTGTGCATCACTGGGGATGTATTTAGATTGTCTGTGCCTCTGTTTCCACAGATGTAAATTGGGGATATTAATAGCGCTTCTAGATAATTTGTGAAGAGGAAATCAGGACAAGTCTGAAACAGTTACCGTGTGGTCTGCTTACTTCTGTGTTTGAAGTGTTCTTCTTCTTCTTCTTCTTTTTAAGATGGAGTTTCACTCATTGTCCCCGCTGGAGTGCCATGGCATGATCTTGGCTCACCACAACCTCCACCTCTCAGGTTCAAGTGATTCTCCTGTCTCAGCCTCCGGAATAGCTGAGATTACAGGCATGTGCCACTAGGCCTGGCTAATTTTGTATTTTATTTTAGTAGGGATGGGGTTTCTCCATGTTGATCAGGCTGGTCTCAAACTCCGACATCAGGGGATTTGCCTGCCTTTGCCTCCCAAAGTGCATGAGCCACTGTGCTCAGCTGAAGTTCTCTTTTTTAAGTCAAAATCATGGGCAAATAAACCTATTGGCAGTGTAGGTAGCAGGTGTGCAGAACACACATTCCTAGTCGGTTCCCCTTCAGGACACCAGCCGAGGGCTGCGCCACCTCAGTGCTTGCCTCTTATTAGAGCAAAGGCTGCAGGAGGATGCTCGTTTTCATGCCAGCACAGAGCACCCTTTAGATCTCAACAGCATGGCATGAATGTAGGCTTTAAGGAGCAACAAACTCCTGACTGACAAGATTCAGGGAAGTACCTGTTTTAGAGCTTACATTTAACTCAAGGGCCAGCAGGCATTTCAGACAGCAAGAGGGAAGGTCTCTGTGAAGCTGAAATAGGAACGGAGAAGAAGGAACCGAGGGAGGAAGGAAGGAAGGGAAAAGGAAGAAGGAAAGGGGAAGGAGGGAAGAAAAAAAAAGAAGGAAGAAGGGAGAGAAGGAGGAAGGAAGGAGAAAGGAAGGAAAGAAGGAAGAGAGGAAGAAAGAAGAAGGGAGGAAGGGAAGGAGGAAAGGGAGAAAAGGGGGAAGGAGGAAGGGACAGAGGAAGAGGGTAAGAAAAAAAGGAAAAAGGAAGAAGGGAAAGAGGAGAGAGAGGGAATAAGGAAGAGGAAAAGAAAAAAGGGATTAAAAAATACGTTAGGATGAAGGAAAGGAAGAAAAGAGAGGTAAGGAATTACAAGGAAATGGGCAAGCCCCAGCCCTGCTGTGATCTCAGGCCTCAGTGCTAAAGGGTTCAAGTGAACACAAAACACAGGAAAAGCTTTTCCTGGTTTTTTTTTTTTTTTTTTTTTTTCTGATGGACTCTTGCTCCGCCGCCCAGGCTGGAGTGCACTGGCATGATCTCAGCTCACTGCAACCTCCGCCTCCCAGTTCAAGCAGTTTCCCTGCCTCAGCCTCCCGAGTAGCTGGGCTTACAGGCACGTGCCACCATGCCCGGCTAATTTTTGTATTTTTAGTAGAGATGGGGTTTCACCATGTTGGCCAGGCTGTTCTCAAACTCCTGACCTTGTGATCTGCCCGCCTTGGCCTCCCAAAGTGCTGGGGTTACAGGCGTGAGCCACCATGCCTGGCCAGCACAGGCAAAGCCTTTGAACCAAAAAGTCAAGGGAAAACTAAGAGAAATATTTGCGATTTCATTTTTTTTCTACTCAGTCCTAATCTACACGGAGGTCAGAAACAGGACAATGCGAAACTGCCCTGCGTCAAGGACAGAGGAAGCATGACCACCGCCAAGCTCTCACATTGCTGGTGCTTTCCGGGATGCCCCTCCAGGGTGCTAGTGATGGCCCAGCCCCCAGAGGTGCCTGTGGAAACAGCTGCAAGGGGGATCCCCTGAGAAACCTTTCACTTTGTTTCTAAATTGGAACGAAGCCCCAAGCCGACTGGGGGCTGCTGGGCTGCGGGGGGTTTGAAAATATTTAACGAGATTTGGAGGCAGTGAACACAAAGCCCAGATCCAGTCAAATTCGTAGCAGAAGGTGGAATTCCAGTACGGAATTCTCTTGCAGAATGAAAAACGCAGTTTTGAACTTTTGTCTTTTCAAAGACAATATTTTGAAACTCAAATGCTACGAAACTACCAGATAACGAGGTAGGTAGATGGAATTCTGCTAGCACGTATTTACAAATATTTTAAGAATGCTTTGTATGCTTCTGTTGACTTCACGAAGTGGTAGAAAAGGGATAAGCCGCGTTTGGTATCTTCAAAATGGCGATTTTGCTTCTGATAACTTTCCAGAAAAATTAAAGGTGTTGGGAAGGATAAATTATAGTTTGATTTGAGTCGTCTTGTTAAAATGTCATTCCTGTTTCTCAGCAACCTACTTCCCGTCTCATTAAGTCAGTTGACTGGATAGATCGAGACACTTACGATGATGATTTACTACCCTAATGCTCAATTGCCACTGGGAGCCCAGGGGTGGGGGAAGGGAAGTCACGTTCCCATCTTCAGTGTCTCTTGGAGGGACGATCAAGTCCTCAGCAGTAGCGTTAAACACAGCAATAGAAGGCAGAGGCACAGTAAAGCATTTTCACTGCTCTTATGAGATGAGATATAAAATGAGATTTATTTGCGACAATCTGATAGAGAAAATTGAGTCCTGAGAATTGATGTCCTAGAAAGGCTTTCACGTCAGGCTGGAGTTACTACAGGACGCGAGTCACACCACAAAATAGGAAAGAGTTGGAGGAGAAAAAAAAAATTGAGCTTTGACATTTTCTGCAGCCACTGTTAAAGAAATTGACCAATGTGTACAAGATGAATTATGATCACAATTACAATCTTCCCCGGTCCAGCCTTTCCTAACAGTTGGATTCCTTGGGCTTTTAGATTGATACCGTCATTCAGCTTTCTGCTTTTTAAAAAAATGCAGTTCTACTGCAGATGAGATGCTAAATAAACAAACCCCCTAAATGGCTCTCTCCTTTCCCCCCATGGTTTAATCCTTATAAATAACTCTGAATAATTGTGATGTATCTTCTGGCATTTCACATTTTCTGAAAATTACCATTGAAATTTGAATTTAATGATATAGTAACCCCCAAATATAAACTAGAGAGTATAAACTAGAAGTTTTTGTGAAATCTCATTTACTCAGGAGTTCGTTTAGTGGCCACTGTTTGCCATGATTTTACTGTAGGTTTGACATTGGTGGGTTGTGTTCGGAGTGAAGATAGGTGCAGTTTTTCAATGTGTCACATAGTTGGTGCTTCCGAATGTCTTCCATGTCTCTGCATGTTTGCAAACTACCAGAACGCACAGGTAAAAATTTAAAACATGAGAGTTCATGAATGCATTAGGGGTTTGTCAAAATCAGGATGTCTCCGTTCCCTGTGGGGCTTACGTTTTTTTTTTGAGAGGAAATTTCGCTCTTGTTGCCAGGCTGGAGTGCAATGGTGTGATCTTGGTTCACCGCAACCTCCACTGCCTCCCAGGTTCAGGTGATTTTCCTACCTCAACCTCCCGAGTAACTGGGATTACAAGCATGTGCCACCACGCTTGGCTAATTTTTTTTTTTTTTTTTTTTTTTTGTATTTTTAGTAGAGACAGGGTTTCTCTATGTTGGTCAGTCTGGTCTTGAACTCCTGACCTCAGGTGATCCACCTGCCTCGTCCTCCCAAAGTCCTGGGATTACATGAGCCACAGCATCTGGCCGCTTTTTTTTTTTTTAATAAGTAGTGGGTCTGAAGCTTCAGGACACAAGGTGACCAAAACCAGTTTTTCTACTGGGGCCTTCTGAGTTCTACCCAAGATAATGCTACACATTTATATAACGCCTACACCTGCTTATGCTGCAGTCATTCTTTGAAAAGTTCTAGCAATCTGGACTCCTTTTTTAGTTTGATTTGGGGATTTAGTTACTAATCTACAGCCACTCCTAGAAATAAGCAGATGACTGCTTTAAAAAGCAAAAACTCTCTGACACCTTTTATTGCCCTCTAGATAGAAACGAGGACAGAAATAACATTTGAAGATAACTGGCATGCTCAATGGTGGCTCACCACCTCATTTCAGGCAACTAGAGGGGCTCAATGACCAGCTGCTCTTTTCTTCCCTTCCAAAAGAGTTTGTGAAGAACTCTGCAAGCATTTTTTGCTTTTCTTATAAATGTGTACAATTTGTCTTTCTGGGAAAATTGCATACAGTGTTGGTATAACTTGCTTGATAGTCACAATTTGTTAATGTCACAATTTGTTAATTTCATCTTTTTTTCTCAAGAGAGGTAGCAAAACATGGCTAATTGTGTGGTGGGTGACACATAGTTTTTCTCTGGACCACAAAGGGTAATTAGATGAAGCCTTCCCAAAACAATGTTACTGACTTAAAAATTCATATCTGCGGGCCGGGCGCAATGGCTCAAGCCTGTAATCCCAGCACTTCGGGAGGCCGAGGCGGGTGGATCACGAGGTCAAGAGATCGAGACCATCCTGGTCAACAAGGTGAAACCCCGTCTCTACTAAAAATACAAAAATGAGCTGGGCATGGTGGCGCGTGCCTGTAATCCCAGCTACTCGGGAAGCTGAGGCAGGAGAATTGCCTGAACCCAGGAGGCAGAGGTTGCGGTGAGCCGAGATCGCGCCATTGCACTCCAGCCTGGGTAACAAGAGCGAAACTCCGTCTCAAGAAAAAAAAAAAAAAAAAAAAAAAATCATATCTGCACTGTGTAGTTACTTTATGTATTTATTTATTTGAGACGGAGTTTTACTCTTGTACCCCTGACTGAAGTGCAGTGGCATGATCTCAGCTCACTGAAACCTCTGCCTCCTGGGTTCAGGTGATTCTCCTCCCTCAGCCTCCCAAGTAGCTGGAATTACAGGTATGCGCCGCCACGCCTGGCTAATTTTTGTATTTTTAGCAGAGACGAGGTTTCACCATGTTGGCAAGGCTGGTCTTGAACTCTTGACCTGAGGTGATCCACCCACCTGAACCTCCCAAAGTGTTGGCATTACAGGCGTGAGCCACTGCGCCCAGCAGTTACCTTATTTTTTGACCCATGCCTTATTGTTGAACAAGACTCTTTGTCTTTTTTTTTTTTTTAAGTCAGAGTCATTCTATCCAGGCACCAGGCTGGAGTGCAGTGGCGCGATCTCGGCTCACTGCAACCTCTGCTTCCCCGGTTCAAGCAATTCTCCTGCCTCAGCCTCGCGCCACCACAGCCAGCTAATTTTTGTATTTTTTTAGTAGAGACAGGGTTTCACCATGGTCTTGATCTCTTGACCGGATCTCGTGATCCGCCTGCCTCGGCCTCCCAAAGTGCTGAGATTACAGGCGTGAGCCACCGCGGCTGGCCAACACTTTTGTTTGTTGAGACAGGGTGTTGCTCTGTCACCCAGGCTGGAATGCGGTAGCACAATCACGGCTCACTGCAGCCTCTGTCTCCTGGGCTCAAGCAATCCTTCCACCTCAGCCTCCCAGGGTGCTGAGACCACAGGCTCATGCCACCGTGCCCAGCCTACCCCACCCCACCTCAGCACAAAAATAAAATAAAATAAAATAATTAATTAATTAAACCAAGACTCATAAGAAGTTCAATTTTCCACGTAAAAATTTGTGAAACAGTTTTTGTTCTTTCATTACCATGCATTTCTAAGATCAAAGGATACATATTGTTCTCTGCTTTCTTCCTCCGTTTTTCTTTCTATGGTTATCTCATGTTAATTTTAACGAGGCGAAATATCTATCAAGCTTAAAATCATATGAAAAATCTGAAGGAAAATGATTGTAGATTTTATTCGGAAAAGATACTCTGGATAGTCAGTTATTCCTTCTTTTCTGATTATTAAGGCTGACTTACAAAAAACCCTTTATTTTGAAATAATTATGGGCTCACAGAAAGTTGCAACACTTACACACCCCGGTGATGACATCTTACATAACCATAGTACAATATTAAAACCAGTAAACTAGGACCGGGTGCGGTGGCTCATGCCTGTAATCCCAGCACTTTGGGAGGCCGAGACAGGTGGATCACCTGAGGTCAGGAGTCCAAGACCATTCTGGCCAACGTGGTGAAACAAAAATTAGGTGGGTGTGGTGGCACATGCCTATAATCCCAGCTACTTGGGAGGCTGAGGCACGAGAATTGCTTCAGCCCAGGAGGCAGAGGTTGTAGTGAGCTGCGATCATGCCACTGCACTCCAGCCTGGTGACAGAGCAAGACCCCATCTCAAAAAAAGAAAAAAAAAAAAACCAGTAAACTGTCATGGAAAAGCACTAGTAACTAGAATGTAAAACTTCCTCTGTGTTCACCAGTTTTTACATGTACTTGTGTGTGTGTGTGTGTGTGTGTGTGTGTGTATTTATAGTTCTATGCAATTTGATCCCAGTTTTAGATGGGTGCACAATTACTGTTGCAGCTAACACAACAAATAGGATACAGAATTGTTCCATGAGCACAAAGGAGCTCCCTCATTCTACTCCTCCCTCCCTCCCCTGTTTATAATCCCTGGCAACCCCTAACTGCTCTCCCTCTCTACACTTTCGTCAAATGGAATCATACAGTAGGTAACCTTCTGAGATTGACTTTTTCACCCAGCGTAATGTCCTTAAGATCCATCCAGTGTTGCGTGGATCCATAGTTTGCTCCTTTGCATGGCTGAGTAGTATGTTCATTACTGGCAAGGATTTGGGAAAACTGGACCCCTTCTACACTGCATGGATACGCCAGAGTTTGCCTAACCATTCGCCCTTTGAAAGACATTTGGATGGTTCCATTTTTTTGCTATTATAAATAAAGCTGCTATCAGCATTCGTGTACAGACTCCCTCTCTGTGTGTGTGAACCTAATAAATGCCCAAGGGGATATGATTGCTAGGTTATGTGGCAAAGGCAGATTTAGTTTTATGAAAAACTGTCCAGAAATTTTCCAGGGTAGATGCACATTTTAAACTTCCACCAGCAATGTAGAAGGGGTCCAGTTTTCCCACATCCTTGCCAATAATGGACGTTTTTAGATGCGTAAGTCAACATGAAAACATCGCGAGATGGCAAAGGCCATGTATAGACTGGGCAAAGTGTGTGAAAGGAGGTATCTGGCTTGTATATGAGCCTCGGGCGGCTTTTTCAGGAGGGATAACAGCAACATTTGTTGTAGCAGGAATTTCCCCTGCTCTTATCAGCCTGAAGCCACATGTTAGTTAGCAATGGCTGCAGCTGATAGAAAACCCAACTGCAGCCATTGGAGCACAGGGGGCTGTTTTTCTTGCAAACAAGAAGTGCAGGAATCAGCGGCTGCAGAGGCTTAAAGATGATGGTGGCGGCTGCTGTTGTTTCAGGAATCCTGTCCACATTCCTCCAGGAAGAAGACAGAGGAGAAAAGGCAGTGTCTGTACTACAGAAAAAATTATTGTTTTCGGCCGGGTACGGTGGCTCACGCCTATAATCCCAGCACTTTAGGAGGCCGAGGTGGGTGAATCACGAGGTCAAGAGATCGAGACCATCCTGGTCAATGAGGTGAAACCCCATCTCTACTAAAAATACCAAACTTAGCTGGGCATGGTGGCGCATGCCTGTAATCCCAGCTACTCAGGAGGCTGAGGCAAGAGAATTGCCTGAACCCAGGAGGCGGAGGTTGCGGTGAGCCGAGATCACGCCATTGTACTCCAGCCTGGGTAACAACAGCGAAACTCTGTCTCAAAAAGAAAAAATTATTGTTTTCAGGAACACCACTAGTGTTCTGTTTTGGACACATTGCCCAGAACCCTGCCTCAGATCCCCTCCTGGCTGGAGGGGGAAGGGCCTTGGCATGCTGATTGGGTCAGGAATTCACCAGCATCTGCCACAAGGGACCGTCAACATGAATGGTCAACCTTTGCCAGCTCAAGGCTTCCCCCAATGATGCACGGCAGCGTCCTGTTGGAATGTACTCCATCTTAAAGTCTTTCTGGGTGTATCTGTGGGACATCTCTCTTGTGCTTATAAGCAAAGTTCAGTCCCACTGCTCAATACCATTGTTCTCTGCAGGTCCCTGGGAGGCACCATGGAGGGACTAGAAACTTCATGCCGTTGGGGCTACATTCCTCGCCAAAGTGGGGAGAGAGCTCCCCGCCCCCTTCTTTGGACACTCTTCGTCACACTGTGTGCCCTGCGTTTCATGACTGCCCCCTGAACCCACTTTCTCACTGGAGCTTGTGAATCTTCACTCTCTCTTTTTTTTTTGAGACGGAGTCTCACTCTGTCCTTAGGCTGGAGGGTAGTGGCGTCATCTCGGCTCATTGCAACCGCTGCCGCCTGGGTTCAAGCGATTCTCCTGTCTCAGCCCCCTGAGTAGCTGGGATTACAGGCACCCAATACTGTGTTCGGCTAATTTTTGTAGTTTTAGTAGAGACCGGGTTTCACCATCTTGACCACACTGGTCTTGAACTCCTGACCTTGTGATCCACCCACCTCAGGCTTCCAAAGTGCCAGGACTACAGATGTGAGCCACCACACCCAGCCAAACCTTCATTCTTCATACATTGTCCACGGGGCTGGACACAAGGTCATCCTTTCTACTGATAATGTCTTTCTCATTCTTACATTTCCACAAAAGTACAACCTAATATGCCCTTTCTTTCTTTCTCTTTCTTTTTCTTTGTTTCTTTCTTTCTTTCCTTTCTCTCGCTCTTTTTTCTTTCTTTCTCTTTTTTCTTTCTTTCTTTCTCTCTCCCTTCCTTCCTTTCTTCTTTCCTTCCTTTCTTCCTCCTTTTCTTCTTTCCTTTCCTCCCTCTGTTCCCTCCCTCTCCTCCCCTTCCTTCCTTCCTCTCTTTCTTTCCTTTTGTTTTTTGAGATAGAGTCTTGCTCTGTCACCCAGGCTGGAGTGCAGTGGTGAGATCTTGGCTCACTGTAGCCTTGACCTCTTGGGCTCAAGCAGTCCTCCCATCTCAGCCTCTTGGGTAGCTAGGACTACAGGTGCCACCACACCCAGCTAAATTTTGTAGAGACAGGATCTCCTTATGTTGCCCTGGCTGGTCTCGAACTCTTGGGCTCAAGCCACCTGCCCTCCTTGGCCTCCCAAAATGCTGGGGTATAGGCATGAGCCACCATGCCTGGCCTAGCATGCCCTTTCCATGGCAAACCAGCTCATGCAAATACACTGCTGTGAAGGGGATGTTGCCAGGCTTGCCTGCCCAGATGAGAATCAGCGTAGGCTGAGAAAAGATCACCTGTGCACACTGACTTCCTATTGGATCACCTGTGTGAATTCAGTTGGTCTGACTGAGTCACTGACTCCTTCCTCCCTCACTGCTCACTCTTTCTTCCCCTAGTGTTTGTTCATGTTACAATGAAAAGTGACTGTTTTCCAGGCCAGAAGCAGTGGCTCATGCCCATAATCCCAGCACTTTGGGAGGTCGAGGTGGATGGATCACGAGAGTCAGGAGTTCAAGACCAGACTGGCCAGGATGGTGAAACCCTGTCTCTACTAAAACTATAAAAATTAGCCAGCTATGGTGGCAGACGCTTGTAATCCCAGCTACTCAGGAGGCTGAGGAATGAGAATCACTTGAACCTGGGTGGCAGATGTTGCAGTTAGCCAAGATGGCACCACTGCACTCCAGCTTGGGTGGCAGAGTGAGGCTCTGTCTCAAAAAAACAACAACACTGTTTTCCAATCAAGAATGTAAACCTGTAGACCCAGTTAGAGCTTCTTTTTTTAAACTCCAGTGGGACCAAGGAAGCTCCTTCTATTTTGTACTTGGTCTCAGCCAAAAGGACAAGAAGGTGATCTCTCCTCTTCTCAGCGCTGCCTTTCTCACTTAGTGCATGTAACAGTAGCTGGGACGTGCGTTAGTTACCATGAAAATGCCAGCTGCTGTAACAAAGAGCCCAGGAGAACAGAGGTTTATTCTCTCGGATTTCAGGGCTGATACAGGTCCTCTGCCATGTCAAACCCAGTCACCTGTGCTCTTGTGGCTTTGCCACCCTCCACACGCAGCTCCCATCCTTGCATCCAGTGTGCCTGCTCTGGCTGTCTGCATCATGTCCATACCTAGTCATCAAGAAGGTGGAAAGCAGGATAGGAGGAAATGTTTCTTTCCTTCTATGGGCATGATCAGGAAGTTCCCCACACAGTGTTTGCTTAAATCCTGTTAACCTGACCTTAGAAGCATGGCCCTGCTTAGCTGCAAGGGAGGTGAGGTTGGAAAGTACAGTCTTTTTTGTGGATAGCCACATGATTAGCTAACATTTCTGTTATCACAACAGAATTATACATATTGGGGAGCATCCAGCAGAATCAGGTACAGTGTCCTCTAGATTCATGGCCAGACAGGAATGCTGCAATTTTGGATGCTGGTTCCCAACCAGGGGCAATTTTGCTTCTCTCTACCCGACTCTGCCCCTATCCCCTTCGAGGAGACATTCCACAGTGTCTGGAGCTATCATTGTTTGTCACATCTGGGAGGGTATGTGCTACAGGCATCTAATGCATAGATGCTGTAAATATTCTATGGTGCACAAGGCAACCCTCAACAATAACAAAAATTATTTAGCCTAAAATGTCAGTCTCGCTGAGGTTGAGAAGTCCTGCCTTAGGAATCTGTCTTTACCAAGACTTAGCCCACCGTATGTTAGTAATCCCTCTCAGCTTTCAATTTGTGCTTTTCCAAGAAAATTTCCAAGATTTGGGCCTATCAATATGCTTCCAATAAATTACAGTTAGAACTGTAAGACACCGTTAGCTCTGTTTGCCATAGGTCATTTTAACAAGAAAATGAAACTTTGGGCAAGGTGTGCTGGCTCACGACTGTAATCCTAGCGCTTCCAGAGACCGAGGAGGGCGGATCACGATGTCAGGACTTCAAGACCATCCTGGCCAACATGGTGAAACCCTGTCTCTACTAAAAATACAAAAATTAGCTGGGTGTGGTGGTGCATGCCTGTAATCCCAGCTACTCAGGGGGCTGAGGCAGGAGAACTGCTTGAACCTGGGAGGTGGAGGTTGCCGTGAGCCGAGATCATGCCACTGCATTCCAACCTTGCGACAGAGCGAGACGCTATCAAAAAAAAAAAAAAAAAAAATAGAAAAAGAAAAAAGAATTGTTGACCCCTCTCCGTAGTTCCACAGTCACCATTACTAACCCGGCTTTAGTCCTGAAGAGAAAGGTCTTCTTTGGGTTTTCTCAAGCTATTTAATAATATACAATATCCCACTAATCCAGAGTAAAGAAGAAAATCTATTCGATTAAAGATAAGTGTAATTTTGTATAATTAATCATAGTCTTCTTAAGGGAAATAAACATAATTTGTTTCTTGCAAGAAGGAATCTATAATTATTCAGTGACTGAGGAAAAACCATTCATTAATATATCATGTTTACTTCGAATGTAGTGAAATGCATTGTAGTCCGTGCTATTAGTTTTAGGCATGAAAAACTGTGTGTTAAATCTTGTCATTGCTGGTGCTGATAATCTGCTTTGATGACAGATTAAAAATGTAGTTTGTCACATCAGGACATAAATCTTAAATAATCAACCTGAGAGAACACTAGCAAACTCTCCAGAGAGGCTTCCAGCATGAGACGGCGACACTTCCTAATAAGCTCGGGATTAGTGATGTAAGTTGTCACTGGTTCAGCCGGAAAAAGTAGAAAAATGGCACAGTTCCCACAGTGACCACTCAGGAGCTGTGTTCTATAAATCTGGAAAATCAGCTTGTGGAAATTCTCCCCTGAGGTGAAGATATGCTGTGTGTCAGTCATGCACCACAGAAATCTTTCATTATTTTAGGTTGTTATTTAGACATCATACATTTTCTTGTGCACAAAAACAAGCATATTGTATTTCATTTCAAGTTACTGTAACCTCAACCAGCCTCATTTTCATTGTGTGTAAAATGGGGATTATGTTACCTTCCTTTCAAGGCTCTTGTGGGTACAAAATTAAATGAATTATCATAAACCTCACCTAGCACATTGCCCGGAAGTGTCGGAGTTCTTGGGATACAAGCAATAGAAACCCACCCCACCAAAATTAAATGAAAAAAGCGCATTTATTGGAGTGATACTAGGCCCCTCACGGAATCAAGGAAGAGGTAAACAACCCGGTTTCAGCACTGGGGGGCTCTGGGCATCTTAGCAGCAGGTGTCCTGACAGCTTTCTGGGCACAACATCTCCATCACCTTCAACCACTGTCGGTTCTTAAGACGTATGTATTTAGGAGAAAGATGCTTATTTCTCTGGACTAGGTCACCTGATTTTACAAAGGCAGGAGGATTTGGTTAAGTCACTGGCAGCCACACTAGATCATCAGAAAAGGAGGAATGGAATTCTCTAGCCACTGCACTCCAGCCTGGGTAAAAGAGCGGAGACTGTCAAAAAAAAAAAAAAAAAAAAAAGCAGCCGGTGCGGTGGCTCATGCCTGTGATCTCAGCACTTTGGGAGGCCAAGATGGGTGGATCATCTGAGATCTGGAGTTCAAGACCAGCCTGGTGAACATGGAGAAACCCTGTCTCTATTAAAAATACAAAATTAACCGGGCATGGTGGAGCATGCCTGTAATCTCAGCTACTTGGGAGGCTGAGGCAGGAGAATCGCCTGAACCCAGGATGGGGAGGTTGCAGTGAGCTGAGATCACACCATTGCACTCCAGCCTGGGCAACAAGAGCAAAACTCTAAAAAACAAAACAAAACAAAAAAGAGAAAACAGCCTTCTGGCCAGGTGTGTTGGCTCATGTCTGTAATCCCAGCACTTTGGGAGGTTGAGGCAGGTGGATCAGGTGGTCAGGAATTTGAGACCAGCCTGGCCAAGATGATAAAACCCTGTCTCTACTAAAAATACAAAAATTAGCTGGGTGCAGTGGTGGGCATCTGTTATTCCAGCTACTTGGGAGGCTGAGGCAGGAGAATCACTTGAACCTGGGAGGTGGAGGTTGCAGTGAGCCGAGACACTGTACTCTAGCCTTGGTGACAGAGCAATACTCTGCCTCAAAAACAAACAAACAAACCACAACAAAAAACAGCCTTCTATGGACTTCTATTTTCTTTAAGATAAACATCAAAATCTGGAATGCGTCCTATGAGGTTTAGCATAATCCGACCTATGCTTAATCTCTTTTTCTCATCTTGTAGTTTTCTATTCCCTTCTTTCTTAAGCCTCAGGCACATTACCTGAGGTTCAGCTTCTGGAGTAGTTTCCAGCTCAGATCATTATGTAGCCAGGTGCCCAGACCTCTCTTCTCCACATTTTTTCTTTTTTTTTTTTCTGAGATGGACTCTTGCTCTTGTCCAGGCTGGAGTACAATGGCATAATCTCAGCTCACCGCAACCTCCGCCTTCCAGGTTCATACGATTCTCCTTGCCTCAGCCTCCCGAGTACCTGGGATTACAGGTATGCTCCATCATGCCTGGCTAATTTTTGTATTTTTAGTAGAGACAGGGTTTCACCATGTTGGTAAGGCTGGTCTCTATCTCCTGGCCTCATGATCCACCCACCTCGGTCTCCCAAAGTGCTAGGATTACAGGCGTGAGCCACCTCAACCAGCCTCTTCTCCACATTTAACACCTCCCACCCCACAGCATTCTTCACCTGATTAACCCTTTCTCATTCACCAAGACTCAACTCAAATGAAGCTTCCTAGGGAGTTTCTCCTGATTGCCGACCTGGGCTGATTGTAGATTATACATTTCTACACCTGCAGTTTCTTTCCTTAACATTTGTCACAACATAATTGCTTGTTCAGCATCCATCATTCCCGCTACAGGCAGCATGAGGGGAATAACTGCTGTTCACTGCCGACTTCCCCAGCTCCACCACAGTGAAGGGAGTGCTACACTTCACCGTGCATCTGTGAATGCAGGTCTTCAGAAATACGAACCCGCAGATTAACAAAGATGTACTATTCAAACATTAATTGAAAAACTTGAACACAGCTAATCACAGTGTTTTATTTATTTATTTATTTATTTGAGACAAAGTCTCGCTCAGTTGCCCAGTCTGGAGTGCAGTGGTGCAATCTTGGCTCACTGCAACCTCTGCCTCCCGGGTTCCAGTGATTTTCCTGCCTCAGCCTCCCAAGTAGCTGGGATCACAGGCATGCACCACCATGCCTGGCTAACATTTTTGTATTTCTAGTAGAGATGGGGTTTCAGCATGTTGGTCAGGTCTCAAACTCCTGACCTCAGGTGATCCACCAGTCTTGGCCTCCTAAAGTGCTGGGATTATAGGCATGAGCCACTGTGCACGGCCCTCACATAGGTTTAGAGTTAGTCTTCTCCTCATTGATGTGGACCTGGGTTGTGATTTTTTAAAAGTATGAAATATCTATAATATGAAGTATACATTTTCTGATACTAAGGTTATTCTTAGATCATGTGATGAAATTAAATATATTGATACTTTGTGGTGTTCCACAAAAAAATTCCATGTCCTTAAAGATGGGGGACTACGTGTGGGGGTTGGCAGGGAGAAAGGGGAGAGGATTGAAAAACATGGTTACTATGCTCACTACCTGGTGAATGGCATTTGTATCCCAAGTCTCAGCATCATGCAATATACCCATGGAACAAACCTACATATGTGCCCCCTGAATCTAAAATAAAAGTTGGACTTTTTTTAAAAAAGGAGAAAGAAAATTATATTTCACAACTGTATTGGTATAAATGTGAATATATTAGACCTTTTTGTTTTGAGACGGAGTCTTGCTCTGTCGCCCAGGCTGGAGTCCTGTGGCATGATCTCGGCTTACTGAAATCTCTGCCTCCCGGTATCAAGTGATTCTCCTGCCTCAGCCTCCTGGGTAGCTGGGATTACAGGCAAGTGCCACTACCCAGCTAATTTTTGTATTTTCAGTAGAGATGGGGTTTCACCATGTTGGCCAGACTGCTCTTGAACTCTTAATCTCGTGATCCACCTGCTTCGGTCTCCCAAAGTGCTGGGATTATAGGCGTGAGCCATTGTGCCTGGCCCTATATTAGATATTTTATCCAACCTAAAAGAAAAAATAAAGGTATTGGTTAAACACAAAAATGGGCCAAATGCACTGACTTACACCTGTAATCCCAGCTCTTTGTGAGGCCGAGGCATGCAGATCACTTGAGTCCAGAAGTTGGAGATGTGTCTGGGCAACATAGTGAGACCCTATCTCCACCAAAAATACAAAAAATTAGGCATGGTGGCATGCACCTGTGGTCCTAGCAACTTGGGAGTCTGAGGTGGAAGGATTTCGTGAGCCTGGGAGGTCAGGGTTACAGTGAGCCAAGATTGAGCCACAGCCTGGGTGACAGAGAGAGATCCTGTCTCAAATAAATAAATAAGACAAAAATAAAAAATAAAATAAAACAAGAGAAAAAAAATCCATGTATTTTATGTGTCATCTCTGCTATTACTGTGAGGCTGGTGTATGTTAACATCTCTTCTTCATAGAGACGATGAGGATGAGACACCTCTATGGTGATTTGTGTCCAATGCACGCTGCTTTGCATGTGTATCTATTTCTGTTGCATTCATCACTCATCAATAGCTTCAAAACATCTCTCAGAATTCCACACAGGTCCAGACTTGTGCTAAAAAGGAAATGAGGACAATAGATGCTAACAGGCAAATACAGTTTATTATGTTGTTCTGAGGACTGGAACTTAGAAACATATTTGAGGATAATCTTTTACAATTAAAGAAATTTGTTCAAGTTGAACTTTCAGGTCTCAAATACATTTTTTAAATACATTGATTTGAAAGAAATGGAAGCTAGAAACCAGATTTTTTTTTTTTTTTTTTAGACAGAGTCTTACTCTGTTAACCAGGCTACAGTGCAGTGGTGCGATCTCAGCTCACTACAACCTCCACCTCCCGGGTTCAAGCGATTCTCCTGCCTCAGCCTCCTGAGTAGCTGGGATTACAGGTGGGCACCACCACACCAGCTAATTTTGTATTTTTAGTAGAGACGAGGTTTCACCATGTTGGCCAGGCTGGTCTCAAACTCCTGACCTCAAGTGATCTACCTGCCTGGGCCTCCCAAGGTGCTGGGATTACAGGTGTGAGCCACTTCTCCTGGCCCAGAATTGTGACTGACATATTTTGTGTGAGACACAAGAAGTAAGAAATATCAGAAGAAAAAGAAACATAGAAAGAGATGCTTTCAGACTTGAGAAACCAGAATAAAAATATAAGGCAAGTCTCGCAATAGTGATGGCTAAATATGGGTGTCTAATGCGTAAGTCCAGAATTCCTGTTTCCCATTGAAGGGAGGTGCTGCTGATCTTTGTAAAGTGATTGCACTGTGTTAAGTATTTTATATAGGATCAACCTGTCTTATGGCTGTGAGTAACCTCGTCAGTATTATTTCCCCTATTTTTTGCATAAAGAAATCTTAGCCCAGAGAGTTTAATAACATGCCCAAGATTACACGGCTTGTTGTAGAGCCAGAATTCAAATTCAGTAGACTAAATCCAGAGTTATTTATGATGCTATATTGCCAGTTTTATATATGTTTATGAAATTTTGCCAAAACAGTTAGAGTCTGTGTTGTGAATGAAAAGTATTCATGTGGTCATCTGTCACCTTTTTCTTTCTTTCTTTCTTTTTTAGAGACAGGGGTCTCTGTCACCCAGGTTAGGGTGCTGTGGCATGTCACAGCTGATTGCAGCCTAGACCTCTTAGGCTCAACCAATCCTCCCACCTTAGCCTCCCGAGTAGCTGGGACCGCAGGCACATATCACTAGACGCAGATAATTTTTAAATTTTAATTTTGTAGACACAGGGTTGCCAGGCTGGTCTCGAACTCCTGGTCTAAAGTGAGCCTCCCACCTTGGCCTCCCAAAGTGTTGGGATTACAGGGGTGAGCCATGGCACCCGGCCTCTGTCACCTTCTAAGCCAGTTCTTTTCAACTGATTTATTCCATCTCTATTCAGTAGAAGGGAAAAAGGATACTTCCCATAGTTTTGGGTAAGGATCATCTATTTTATACTCATTATTTTAAATTACTGTGGTCTAAGGTTTAGCCTAGTAAATAAGCCAAATAAATCAATACGTCATTTTTTAAAATAAGATGAATTCTGTCCCATTTTTTTCCCACTCATAGGTTATGTAGGGACTCATAAATATGTACTCCTCAACTCAGCAACTTAAGGAAATGATGAGTACTACTTGCCAGAAGGGACTGATTTGTATTCCTTATAGGACTGGTGCCTGTTTCACTTCTTAAAAATTCATATATCTCTCCTTATACATTATCACCTCCTTTGCCATTTTGCTACATATTATTATATGTTGCAGGCTGGTTCTGGGACTCACTACTGGTTACTTGGAACAGAACATTTACAGATTTCATGGGACATTCAGCTCAGCTATTAATATTTGAAAAAGAGAAGAAGGCAGGCAGTACTGTTAAGGAGACTCAGTAGTGTACATGCTGCCTTTAAAACAGAGCTTATTTTGTGCAAAGATCCCCTGGGGAGATGCTGCTTGTATAGTGGATGTGACCTGCTGTGGAGCTCATGCCCAGCCAAGCCTCCTCTAACAAGGCCGCCCACTCCGAGCCCCTGTGGCAACAGAGCTTGACTGCGGGTGCCGCTTTGCCTCTGAGCACCCCATTCACTCACACGCAACCTGCCACCCCCGCCAGCTGCGCTCCACGGGCGCCAGTCCAGCCCCTCATTAACGACCAGTCCGATTCTCTGCCTGGAACAAAGGGAGTCAGAGTGTATGTAGTCCCTTGAACTGAAAAGTCCTATGGGGCTCGGCCATTTTCAACTGTGCGATTAGTAAATGAAGTGGGTCTGCGGGAAGAAGAAGTTTAGAACAGAAAACAGCAGAGAAGGGGGCGCTCATGGCCTCAGAGAGCACGAAGCGGGCAGAAGGATGTGCTGCTGTGGTCCCCGAGGCTCACAATGAGGCCGGTCCCCAGTTCCACGGGCCCTAGCTTGCTTTGTGTTGATGTCATATTCTGCGTAATAAACACCTATTTTTAAAAATTTTTTATTTTGAGATGGAGTTTCGCTCTTGTCGCCCAGGCTGGAGTGTAGTGGCGCGATCTCGGCTCACCGCAACCTCCGCCTCCTGGGTTCAAGCAATTCTCTGGCCTCAGCCTCCCGCGTAGCTGGGACTACAGGCATGCGCCACCACCCGCGGCTAATTTTGTATTTTTAGTAGAGATGTGGCTTCCTCTTGTTGGTCAGGCTGGTCTCGAACTCCTGACCTCAGGTGATCTGCCCACCTCAGCCTCCCAAAGTGTTGGGATTACATGTGTGAGCCACTGTGCCAGGTAATAAACACATATTTGAATTGTTTTAGAGATATTCTCTTTCTAACAGCCAAAAAAAATCTCAACTACAATTACAGCTATCCAAAGTCCATTTCCAGATTTGGATTTTTGTATATGAGGTACATTTTCAGGGCTCCAGGGAAGATGAGGGAGAGACAATATGACCTCCTGTTTGGGGAGAAGACTCTGGGGCTACACTGCTTGAGTGGAAATTCCAGTTCTGCCACTTCCTGGTTGTGTGATCTTGGACAATCTGACATCTCTGTGCTTTGACTTCCTTGTTGACAAACACAAGGTTAGCAATATTTTTCTGCATCAGTTTGTTGTGAGAATTAAACACATGTAGACAGTGTGCTTGGCACATGCCATTTAAGTTACCCAATGAGCATTTGCTGTTATCTTGGTAAGGGCTTACTTTTACACACACACACACACAGGCCTACACAGTGTCACAAACACATGTATGTATATACACATACATATAATAATGCAAACACACCTATAACATATACCTATAATAAAATATACATGTGTGGATGTGTGTATACATATATAGATGTCTACACACACACATGCCCCTCTGTGCATCCGGCCTGAGCCTGAAGCTCTATGTTCCTATAGCACTTCGTTCACATTTACAGCCTGTATCACACTGTATCAAAATCTACTTACTTTGTTTCTCTCAATACATGTGAGCTCCACAATTCAGGTAATTGCCTTCTTTCCCCCTTTATCCCCAGAGCTTTACATCTGATACTGGGGATGTTCCTGAGCTCACAGTAGATTTATATTGTTGGCTACGTAGATGCTAGATGATATTTCAGTGTCAGATTGTCATCCCTTTAGCTTAACACTTAGGTTTCTGTTCCTTTGACGTCTTTAGGTGACATAACGCTTTATGCTGTTACATTATTTACCTCCTAGAGGGAATGAATTTCCAAGTCCTCCCTGCAAGTAAGCTTTGGCAAGAAGATAGGAGAGGACCTCGAGGGGTCTGGATGCCTGCGGGCCATGGGCAAGTGAAGAGGAAGAGATTAATAATCTTCCTATTTCTGCTCTGGAATAGGTCTCATGGCAACATTCTTTCCCCAACTCGATTCACACAATCAGCAGTGGCTGTGTGATATCACCCAGCAGCACTTTGCAACTTGCTTGTAGTAGGGAAGAAAGTGAACGGTCACATTGTATTAGTCTGCTGGAACTGCCATAACAGAATACCACAGACTGGATGGTTTCAACACCAGAAATTAATTTTCTCACAGTTCTGGGGCCTGGAAGTCTGAGATCAAGGTGCAGTTCTATTGGTTTCTGGTAAGGCTTCTCTTCCTGGCTTGCAGATAGCTGTCTTTTCACTGTGTCCTCACATGGCCTTGCATGGGGAGGCAGGTGAGAGAGAGAGAGAGAGAGAGAGAGAGAGAGAGAGAGAGAGATTGATTCCCATCACAAGCTCTCTGGTGTCCTATTGGATTAGGGCCCCACCCTTAGAACCTCATTTAATCTTAATTATCTCCCTAAGGGCACTAGCTCCAAATACAACCACATTGGGGGTTAGGACTTGAACATATTAATATGGGGGTTGGGGGAAGGCGCGATTCAGTCAATAACACACATTAATCCCAACTGGAGGCCTCTTTTAATTAAGTTTTTGTGTATGGCCCACGTTTTCCATGCTGCGTAACTATTTAATCAAAATCCAAGCTGAGAGATGGGTCTCTGTAACCTGTAGATGAAGAACAAAAAGCAGTGATCCTTAAAATGAGATCCCTACAATCACACAAGTGCCATCTGGAAATGCAGAAGCCATTACATGCAAATCAGTTTCAAATATGAAACCATGCAGTGTGGATTCTGGCTTTCCCAGGCGACCCTGGAAGAGTGAGAACATCTTGCAGAGCCCAAGTGTAGTGGAGGCTGCCAGGCCTCTGATACAGGTCTGTGAGTCTAAGTAGCTGCAGGCCCCGGATGGGAAAGGCTCAGTGGAGTCTGGGAAACACAGCAGGTGAGTTGAGAGCCACAGGAGACTTAAACAGCTGGAAGGGCAGAGCCAGCAAGAGCCTGAAACAAAGAGATGGAAATGCAATGCTAAGAGGCTGGGGTCGGAGGACTGAGGCCAGTCTCAGAACTAATTTCAGGAACACTGAGTTCTCCTCTTCTCTGTGGCTTGGCAGGCATGCTGCATTTGGGGCCTGATTTTATGTATCCAGAGCTGGCTTTATACCATTAGAAAATTTTTGGCTGGAAAAAAAGAATTTCATAAAATTTCAGGCATTATGTGCTCCCATGGTACTTCCTGGTGAAATGCCCAACCTAAGTGATCTCATCCAGGCGGAATACTAACCCTACTTTGACGAACGATCTCTTTCATCACTGAAAGTGAATTTTTAATTCGGATTTTTATTCTTCATGTATAAATTATGTTATCACCTAGTTGGCCTTCTAACATAACAAATGGATAGCAACTGTAGTTATCATTCTTTGCAATCTTCTTTGTTATTATTTGCTTTATAGAACACTATGTCCTGAAAGAAGCCTTCTCTGACCCCAGGCCCCACATTGGATCAAAGCCCCTAGTTATGCTCCCTCCTAGCAGCCTTCGCTACTCCTTTATAGGCCTTCCCACCACTGGAATTAAATAGTAATTGCATGATTCATTGTTTAATGTCTGTCTTCCTTGCCAGATTATTTTCCCAATGAAAACAGGCACCAGGTCTATCTTAATCATAGCTGTATCGACACTGGTTCTTGCTTATAGCAATAAATTCTTTTTAAATGAGTTATTTCATTCACTCATTTATTCATTTGTTAACTGATTTATTTAGCATTCACAAGCCCTAGCAGCTGTGCTACAAACAGGGAAACCAAAACCAATTTGACCATTTCTGGATTCAAAGAGTTGGCAATTTAGTACATAAAGTGGTTAATCATTTTATCTTATTTTAAAATGTTTGTTTTAAAAAGAGATAGAGTCTCACCATGTTGCCCAGGCTAGTCTCAAATGCCTGGGCTCCAGTGATCCTCCTGCCTCCACCTCCAACAGTGCTGGGATTACAGGCGTGACCCACTTCCCCGGGCACTTAAGCATTTTAGGTGAAAGTTGGTAACCCAGTGAAGGAAGTGGACCCTCTTGTGAGGAACTACTCATCTTAAAAGTATGTGAGATTTCTGTATCCAGTTTGCTAGGTTCACAGATCCTCTTGCCAGAAACTACTCATCTAAAAAGCACGTGAGACTTTGTATGAGCTTGCTAGGTTCACAGATCCTAGAGAGTCTATTCACTGTCTTCCTAAGATTATGTGGATTCTGAGGTCACAGTAACTCCATGAAATACAGACTTGAAGACAAATGAAAGTAAGAGGATGGGTAAAGAAGGACATCAGCATGTCCTCCTTTGGATCAGGAGAGGCTTCCATTGCAAAAGATGTTTGAGCCACATTTTTTTTTTTTTTTTTTTTTTGAGACAGAGTCTTGATTTGTTGCCCTTCAACTTCTGGGTTCAAGCAATTCTTTCGCCTCAGCCTCCCTAGTAGCTGGGATTACAGGCATGCGCCACCACATCCAGCTAATTTTTTGTAGAGAGTGGGTTTCACCATGTTTGCCAGGCTGGTCTTCATCTCCTGACCTCGTAATCCGCCCACCTCGGCCTCCCAAAGTGCTGGGATTACAGGCACAAACCACCGTGCCTGCCCCCCGCCCCTTTTTTTTTGAGACGGGGTCTCGCTCTGTTGCCAGGCTGGAGTTCAGTGGAGCGACCTCGGCTCACTGCAACCTCTGCCTCCTGGGTTCAATTGAGTCTCCTGTCTCAGCCTCCCAATTAGCTAAAATTATATGCACGTGCCACCACGCTCGGCTAATTTTGGATTTTTAGTAGAGACAGGGTTTCACCATGTTGATCAGGCTTGGCTCGATCTCCCGACCTCAGGTGATCTGCCCACCTCGGCCTCCCAAAGTGCGGGGATTACAGGCGTGAACTATTGTGCCCTGCCAGAGCCACGTTTTGAATGATAAATTTGATGTTACGAGGGAAGGTAGTGGGAGCATTCGAGGTTGAGAAGACAGCGGTTGGAAAAGCATGGATGTGTGAAAGAACATGTCACTGCAGGGAACTGTAAGTGCCTGGTACACCTGAGTATGTGTGGCTGGGAAGAAGTTTGGTGAGTGAGGAGTGGAAGTGGGAAGAGTTTGTAGGAGGGGACCTTGGAGAGGTAACTAGATCAGGGAAGAGTTTACTTTATCCTGTGGTTGATAGAGAGCTATTGCAGTGTTTTATTTAGGGACTGATATCCAATTTTTATTTTATTTTATTTAAGTAATTAATTTTGAGACAGAGTCTTGCTCTGTCGCCCAGGCTGGAGTATAATGGCACGATCTTGGCTCACTGCAACCTCTACCTCCTGGGTTTAAGCAATTCTCTTGCCTCAGCATCCCAAGTGGCTGGGACTACAGGTGCCTACCACTATGCCTGGCTAATTTTTGAATTTTTAGTAGAGATGGTGTTTCACCATGTTGGCCAGGCTGGTCTCAAACTTCTGACCTCAGGAGATCCACCGGCCTCGGCCTCCCAAAGTGCTGGGATTACAGGCGTGAGCCACCGCACCCGGCCAGATTTGTATTTTAAAGGGAGCTCCCTGGTGGTGTTGGGGTCGATCTGGAGGATGGTGAACCAGCTGTTCTGTACTAGTCTTTTGGGCCCCAGGTTCTGAACAATGGTGTGGCAATGGAGTTTAAGGATGGTGAGAGGTAAGAATGGTATTTAGGGAGGAGAGTAAGCAGGACTTTGTGATTGATTGGATGGGGGATGTGTGAAAGAGGGAAGGAATAAACTCCTTGCTTCTGCCTGAGGCAACCGAGTGCTAGCTAGGTTGAGGTCTTGGTGGGCAGCCTCAGAGGCATGAACGCCCACTCTACAAAATAACAAGCTCATGGGCCACATTTTTTTTTTTTTTACTTAAAATGAAATAAGCTTTTGTACGTGATAAAAAGTATATTTCTTACAATTTAGATTACCCACTAGATTGGATACAGGAATGCCAATGAGGAAATCAACATGCTTTTTAATCACAAAAGTTATATCTAGGCAGCCACACTGAGGCAGCTTTCTAATCTTTCTTCTTGAAAGAAGAGCATGGTCTGTATGGAGAAGCTACTCTGGCCATGTGCAGTCCGGGTCATGCAGATTACCATCACTGGCTGAAGAATCCTGGGAGACTGCTTGCTGGCAGGAAGGGTTACACGTCAATTACGGATCTGATAACCTGGATGTGCTTAGCATGGTGCATTGTGTAAAGAGGATTCCCAATAAATATTCAATCATCATTTATAAATTTCTTATAAAATTTCCTGTGTAATTGGAATCATGGGCATTATAAATCTCGATGTATGAAAAAAAATTCAAGAAAGGTACAACCCCTTTATAATTAGTGGAAGATTCTAATTTCATATAACAGGGTAATAGGCTTTCAATTAAATTTTTTTCAAAAACAGTTAAATTGGGATATCATTTGCATACCATACAATTTACTCCCTTAAAGTGTACAATGCTTTTAATGAGTTTTTTAAAAAGTTTATGGTTTCTAACTTTTAGCAATTAAGTGGTATTCCTTTTGTAATCAGAAAAATAATACAAAGTAGGCATATTTAAACATTTGTATAGCAGTCCTTATCCATAAGGAATTTTCTCCTTTGATTATTGGAGCCAAGAGAAAATATATCCTATGTGGGTGTGAGTTAAGGTATGGTTAAGATATTACCACGAAAGCGGCATGTTTAGTGAGAAGGAAAGACTGAAGGCAGGTCGCTCTAAAGGCTTTCTTCAATGTCCTGCTGGGTAGGGGAGGCCCACTTTAATTTACAGATCCTCACTTCACTGTCAGGGCGTTATGGAGAAACTTTCCCCGCTGTAACCTTCTCAGCTAATGGGTGATGTTCTGTGATAGGTGTATTCTCACCCAGGACAGTGGTGACATTGTATTAAGAGGGGAAAAATAAATCATAACCTTTATGTGTTGAAGAAAAAGCCCAACTTTTCCATTTACTGTAAAGATACAGTGAGAAAAGGTTTTCAGAATTCTTAATGCCACCTCGCATTGTGTGTGATCTTTGGTATAGATCGAAAAACCATGTTTTTGGCTAGAATAACAATGTGTAGGAAAAAAAAACCCTTTTCCTATAAAATGGAGGAAACTGTTCACAAAGATGAACCTCTCTGGTTTGACCTAAGGTGCAGAAATACAATTGGCATTTAGGCTGACCCATATATTGGTAATTTGTCTAAAACAGTTTTTCTTTCCAAGATTACATAGTGTATAGTAGGAAAGTGAATAGACAAATTTGATCAGACCCATTTTTATATCACTGGGAAACTAATTTTTTTTTTTTTTTTAGAAAAAAATTGAAAAATTTTGAGACAGGGTCCTGCTCTGTCACCCAGGCTGGAGTGCAGTGGTGCAATCATCGCTCACCACAGCCTCGAACTCCTGGCCTTGCTTCCAACTTGACTATCCTTCCAGCCCAGCCTCCTGAGTAGCTGGGACCACAAGTAGGTCACCATGCCCAGCTAACTTTTTTTGTATTTTTTGTAGAGATCAGGGGAATCTTGCAACGTTTCTCAGGTTGGTTTTGAACTTCTGGACTGAAGCAACCCTCCTGTCTCGGCCTCCCAAAGTGCTGGGATTACAGGCAGGAGCCACCACTAATAGTTCTTAAATGCAGCTCTAATCTTGTTACTTCTGCAGTTAAAGGCCTGTTTAATGCTTGGCACCTGGCTTTAAAGCTGACTACAATATAGCACTATCCCAAATTTCCTGTAATCAGGCTTGTTTCCTCATTGTTTCAAACATACAAAGACACATTTCTTATGTGTGACTGTTTGCTAATGTTTAACTTCCTATTGTATTTGCTTTTAATAAAGTCTAATAGATGCTATAAAAACAGCCTTACAATCTTTGTTTCTTTTCATGAATCACAGGACTGCACTGCTTTGTGTGCCATTTAGGAGGACCTCTGAGGAGGGGTTTTGCTCAGGCTTCTCTGCTGCATAACTAGGATGCTTATTTCTTACAGAAATTACTTCTTGTAATTATATTTCCTTTGTTGCTTTGGCTGGCAGGAAACTGAGTTTATGCATCTCTTCTTTAATACTAAGTAAATTCTTATAGCATGACTTTATTCGTACTTTTTCCACTGACCTAATTTAGTGTTCTGGCCTTTCAGGAGAAGGGGCAGTGGTCCCTTTTGCCTTTTAAAATCAAATACGCATGAATTTTTTGCAAACCATTTCAAATCCTATTTGGATCTAAATGAAGTAAGAATAAAAAATTTAAAATATTGCTCAACTTTCTTATTTATAGACTTTTTGCTCTTACTTTCCTATTTTCAAACCTCATCCAGCCCTCAAATCCAACATTTCCATGCCTCTCTCATTCTTCACTGGTCTCCATTTTCTCGGAGCTCTTGTGTTAATATAATTTTGCACTTTATTAAGTATGATTTTGGATACCTCCTAGTGTTTCATGTGTATTAGTCCTGTAGTTCTGGGTTGTAGTTTTTTTAGTGGTAGGAACCATGGTTCATACTTCTCTGAATCATCTAGTAAAATAATATTGTATTGAGAAATGCTTTCTTTTTACACTATAATTGTAACAAACATGGATTGTTTTTAGTTTATTAACTCTCAGAGCACCCAGCACATCTTATTTAGAATTGCAGAAACCCGTTTTTGTTTGTCTACAGCAGCCTAAGCTTGTTTCGTAGATCTTGAAAGACTATTCAATCAATTAGAATTCCTTGACCTGCTGAATGTTCGACGGGGCATTCACCTTCTCGCCACACTTCGCGGTGAATGCTAACATCTGGGCGGGTAGAGGTCCATTTCTGCAGCATCCTGGGGTATGTTCTGGTGTGGGTGCGATACTTGGGGACTTCTTCAAAAAGACATCAAGTCTGTAGCCCAAACAACACCTAGGCGAAGGGCACACACCGGAGCCCGGACAGGCTCACGCCCAGTAGTGCTTGTTCTGGGTTCTAACTACGTGATCAAGTCGTCTTGGTTTCCCAGGGAAAGCCCAGCGTCTTGAGAACCCTGTCAGTTCCGAACAAACAGGGTCCATTGGTCACCGGGGCTCCAAACCCGACTGAGAGGACACAGCGGGTCCAGAGGATCTCCCTCTGTGCCACAAGTACGTTTCCCATCAAGCAGCGCGCCTGCGCCAGTTGCTTTCCTGCGTCAAGACTACAGGTCCCAGCATGCATCGAGGCCCCCTGCAGGCCATTCTTCCGCCGGCGGGGAGCTCTCGCGGCGGGGCTCTTTAGGCGCGGCGCGGAAGAGTGAATGCGTAATGACGTCGACGCGGCGCTGCCGTGACTCCTCGCCTATCTCCGCGGCCTCCTGCACTGCTAGAGTCTGGCCGTAGGAGGAGGTGTTGAGCGGCCTGTTTTTTCTTTGCGGTTTCGTTTTTTTTGTTTCTTTCTTTGGGAACCGCGGTTGTTTAAAAGCCTCTGGGAACCTGAAAAGGAGCCGCCACTCCCTACTCTCTCCTCCGAGTTTTTAAGTCCGAGATGGACAAAGTGTGTGCTGTTTTCGGAGGCTCCCGAGGCATTGGCAGGGCCGTGGCCCAGTTAATGGCCCGGAAAGGCTACCGACTGGCGGTCATTGCCAGAAACCTGGATGGGGCCAAAGCCGCCGCCGGTGACCTCGGCGGTAGGTACCGAACTGGAGTTGGCCAGTTTTATGGCCGTGGTCCAGGAGCCCAGAGAAAATCTGCTCTGTAAAGCTTTCGGGCTCTGAGGTTTCTCCATAAGCCGCGTGCAGGCGCTCTCCGTTCCAAGGGTGGAACGCGCCTCATGCAGAAACCCCGACCTCCCGCGGCCTCCAGAACGTAGACCACGCAGCCCGCGAGGAGAGCTGGGCCCTCGGGGTTTCCTTTGAGACCTCGTAGTCTCGTGAGGCCTCGCGAATAATCATCCCCCGCCCTGCGGCTTGTGTTCACCGTGAGGAGCTGCCCTGTTTTGGTGTCTGGCGGGACAGAGCCACAGGACAGTTAACTTTGAATTTAGGGAAAGGGCGCATTCTTGTCGCCGGAGGCAGGGCTGGGCGGAAAAGGGTTCAGGCAGGTGAGGGGAGTGCCAGGTGTAAACGGCTCCCTCAGTATTGCCGAGGGCTGTGCCTGGGCCTGTGCCTGGGCCTGTGCGAATGCACAAAGCAGTTTCAGAGAGAAACCCTCTTCTGAATTCCAGCCAGTGCTGACATATACCTTGTTTACTTTAATGTTAGCAAATTTGGTTAGTTTTGCAAATGGACAGTTGAACTTTGTTCTGCAAAATTCTTTTTTATTGGATTTAAACTTCAGGTTATTATTTTCTTCTTTTTTTCTGGCTTATTAATAATGGTTTAGTCATTTTGTGAATTTAATTCTTCCTTGAGGTTAGGGAGAAATAGGACATTAGAAAGATCCGAAGATGCTATTTGTTTAGTTACTAAAATGGACAAAACTTCATTTACTCTCAGGGAGGCATGGGGAGAATAGAGGCCTGCGGGTACATCTTGTGGCTCTTACCTTTTCGTGTGTGGGTTTTTAATTTAATTTAATTTTTGAGAGGGCTTCTCATTATGTTTCCCGGGCTGGACTCCAACTCCTGATTTACTAGGCTCTATAGATCTCGCCTCAGCCTCCCAAGGAGCTGGGGGACTGTAGGTGCCAGGTGTGGCTGTTCGTTTTTAAGTTAACCTTACTGATTGGTTTGGTATCACGATGTATTCACTGTTGGTTGGGAGAATATTGGGATCTCTCAAAGAAAAAAAATCCTGTAAGTTACAGCTCTGGGAGAGTGTCAGTGAATGCTTCTTGAAGCTCATGTTCCTTGCCATTCAACAAAGGGGAAAAATGGTGACTCTTAATGAGTCACCCCAAGCCGTCAGTGTTTACTGGACTAGACTGAAGCCATTAGTTGAGCTTTTAAAGGTGGTTGTGAAAACAGCCAGTCTTCAGGTGGAAACCGGGAGAGAGACACAGGATGCTTTTGGGCCCTGCATTCCTTTGAATCGTGTTCCATGAGTGATAGTTTTCATCTAGAAAGTATAATTTCCCAGGTAACTTACTGTTTCCAAACGCTTGATAGGGTAATGTAGTGTAGACATGTTTGTCAAGGTCAAACAAAAGCAAATTTTTTTAGCTCTTAGATACAATTCTACATTTTAGAGTATTAAAATGGTAGATTATTACATAGGGAATGCTTTATTTTCCTTTGAAGTGTAGTTTTTTTGCATTTAACCAATTTTTAAAATTGGTAAGTAACAGTTGTTTTTGTAAAAAGTGTCCCCCCACCAGTGTTTTCACAGCTTCCCGTGTTATCTCATGTCTCCTGATGGTGAGGTTTGAAAAATAGTTATTATACTATATGTGCCATAGTGTAGCCGTAGCTCTTAAAAAGAAGAAGAAACTCTAGAGTTCCTGTTCAGGGCCAGAGAAACTCATTCAATGAAAACCTGACAGAATTAGGTATAAATTCGAAAAAAGGAATATAAAACCCAGAAGACTGTTGAATTGGGGAGCATGAGTTCAGTGTTAAAGCTGGAAATATTAGATGAATCTTACAGAGCCTTTATAACTTGAAAAAGCCCTCCCTTCTTTCTTGATTAAAAAGAAAGTTTTACAATTAACTTTCTGTAGTAGTGCTTTATTTCCTCTTGCTCCCACATCCCAGTTTCATTAGGCCAACTCTGTGAAAGCCAGGCCTCATGACATGACTTTTTAATTTCTAGGTTCTAGATTAGCACGGGCCTACCATCTTAGATGCTTAACACATGTGTATTGAGTAAATTTAAAATTTGAGTTATAACTTATAAGTAATTGTTATTTAACTTTGCTGTGTAGGAGATCATTTGGCATTTAGCTGTGATGTTGCTAAAGAACATGATGTTCAAAATACATTTGAAGAGATGGAGAAACACTTAGGTCGAGTAAATTTCTTGGTAAATGCGGCTGGTATTAACAGGTTGGTCACAGATTGAAGTAAATTTATATATATTTTAAAAACTTTTATTCCTAATATGTCTGATTAGTATGTTAATATATTACTATACTTCTAACTGGGAGAAAAAACTATGTATTTTAAAACTTGTCAGTCCATAATTTTTTTTTTTTTTTTAATTTTTATTGCATTATAGGTTTTGGGGTACATGTACAGAATGTGCAAGATAGTTGCATAGGTACACACATGGCAGTGTGTTTTGCTGCCTTCCTCCCCTTCACCCACACTTGGTATTCATCCCCAGGCTATCCCCCCCAGCCCCCCCCCCGCTGTCCCTCCCCCATTTCCCCCAACAGTCCCCAGTGTATAGTAGACCGCCTCTCTGTGTCCATGTGTTCTCATTTTTCTCACCCACCTATGAGTGAGTATATGCGGTATTTCTTTTTCTGTTCTTGTGTCAGTTTGCTGAGAATGATGTTCTCCAGATTCATCCATGTCCTTATAAAGGACACAAACTCATTATTTTTGATTGCTGCATAATATTCCATGTTGTATATGTGCCACATTTTCCCAGTCCAGTCTATCATCGATGGGCATTTGGGTTGGTTCCAGGTCTTTGCTATTGTAAATAGTGCTGCAATGAACATTCGTGTGCATGTGTCCTTATAGTAGAACGATTTATAGTCTTTTTGATCAGGCTGGTCTTGAACTCCCAACCTCAGGTGATCCTTCCGCCTTGCCTCCCAGGCGTGAGCCACTATGCCCGGCATAAATTCTTTGCTTTTATTTTGAGATACAAAGTATAATAAATGTCCAGTTTAATTGGTTTTAACATTGTAATCATCACCCATATTGAGTGGTAGAATGTTTCCAGTGCTCCAGAAGGCAGTGCCTTCTCAATTAATAATACTTTCTTGTAGGTAACTATTTTCTGAATTTCGTCACCATGTATAAGTTTTGCCAGTTTGTGAACTTAATACTAATAGAGTAATGGAGTAGATATTACTTTAAAAAAAATGAATTTAGGAGAGAATGTTTAGAATAACATATTTTCTTGCTAAATAAGGCTTAGCGTGGTAGTTGCTCAGGTAATTCAAACTATTTTGGCTACATGGTAATACTTTTAGGGGCTAAGAATATTTGCCACTCAAGCTGAGAAGGGTAGGAACTTGTCTTTCAAGTGCATCCTTTCTGGTTTATCAATTGTTATTTAATGTATCTCAAACCAAGTTCAAAATGGGACTCTAGGTATTCTAGTTATTCTAGCTCAGATAGGAAGCACTTCTTGCACCCTACTTTCAGTAGAAATATTATCTTAGTTTTGACCTTTTTGGTTTGTTTTATCTTGTTATTATATGCTGTATATACTGTATCTTTTCATAGGGATAATCTTTTAGTAAGAACAAAAACTGAAGATATGGTATCTCAGCTTCATACCAACCTCTTGGGTTCCATGCTGACCTGTAAAGCTGCTGTGAGGACTATGATTCGACAACAGGGAGGGTCTATAGTTAACATAGGTGAGTCTTCACCTTTGTGAATTTATAATTATCCCATAATACCATACAGATATTTAATCCACTAACTTGTAGTTTATTCACTTGTGAAACTTGGGTGAAATTTCTGTTATCTATGGGAAAAATGATTTAATTAATTGATTAATTAGTAAAATAGGAATGTGTGCATTTACATCCCTATAGGAGTCAGGCAGGTGTTAAATGACTGCTACCACCAAGTACTAGAAGAATGACAGGAGCAGCCATGTGATAAATGATATCCAGCTTCATTTTCCAGAGCCCATATGGAATGGTGGAGGCCACCACTTAGATTCTATAATGTGGTCCCAGTTTTGCCAGCAATTTTGATTTTTCAAGATAAATTGGATCACACTGATTTTTATGTGAAACTTGTTTTTTTTTTTTTTTAAATAGAGGTGAGGTCTCACTATGTGGCCCAGGCTAGTCTTTAGCTCCTGGACTCAAGTGATCCTCCCAAAGTCTGGGATTATAGGTGGGAGCCACGTTCCCAGCCAGAAACCTAATTTGTAAAAACATGGACAAGGAATTAAAGTAGACAGTGGGGACTAAGTAGTCTCATGTACAGCAGTTGCATGGGTTATGTTAAATCTTGTGTGAAGGTTTAAAGAAAGATAAAATTTCTCTGTTTTTAAGAATGAGTGTCCCTAGTTTTCAGTTCATCTAACCTACAGGGCAGATAAACTGTGACGTATAGGCCTGTAGAACTTAAAATGCAAATCGCTTGAAATTTTATTTCAGTTTGCTAATTTGGACATAGTAGTATATCATCTGCTTTTTATTTTCAAATGGTAATACCTTAAAATGCCACGAAAGGAGGTTGCTGCTCCATGAAAGTAAATGACCCTGTTCTTTTAAATGTAGGAAATGGTTTTCCAAGCCAGAATTTAGGATTTTTCTGTTTTGAAAATGAGAAAGGAAAGAATACTATGCTAACAAATGAAGGGGACATGAGAGCATTTTGGACATTTACCCTTAAAAATTTAAGGGATCTGTTTTCTTATAAAAGAGATTAGTCAGTGAGTCAACCTTTGCATTTTTACACAGCCAGATAATAAGTACTTTGGATTCTTATAAGCAGGTAAACAGACCTGTACCTGTCACCTGATAACCTGAGGTATATATATTTAACTCTAAAATATTCTTTTTAAAGATATATTTAAAAAACCTATCAGTTCTCCTTATGCATGCAAAACTTTTCGAATTGAGCTAAAAGTAAATAATCAAAGTAAATTGAGAATCTTGCTACAGAAAGAACTACTTTAAACTGCTAGATGCTTCATTGATATTTCAGGAATTACCACTGTTTGACCAGATGAACAGTAGTGTGTGGCACGAGTTAAAGCTGCTAAAGTTTCTGTTTGTATTTCTTTTTTTTCTTTTAAAAGCCAGTCATATTTAGCACTGGAGGGTTGTATACCAACTTTAGTGACACCATTTTTTTTTTATTGCATTTTAGGTTTTGGGGTACATGTGCAGAACATGCAAGATAGTTGCATAGGTACACACGTGGCAGTGTGATTTGCTGCCTTCCTCCCCTTCACCCACATCTGGCATTTCTCCCCATGCTATCCCTCCCCAGCTCCCCCCCACTGCTGTCCCTCCCCTATTACCCCCAATAGACCCCAGTGTGTAGTGCTCCCCTCCCTGTGTCCATGTGTTCTCATTGTTCATCACCCACCTATGAGTGAGAACATGTGGTATTTCATTTTCTGTTCTTGTGTCAGTTTGCTGAGAATGATGGTCTCCAGGTTCATCCATGTCTCTACAAAGGACACAAACTCATCATTTTTGATTGCTGCATAATATTCCATGGTGTATATGTGCCACATTTTCTCAGTCCAGTCTATCAATCATCGATGGGCATTTGGGTTGGTTCCAGGTCTTTGCTATTGTAAACAGTGCTGCAATGAATATTTGTGTGCACGTGTCCTTATAGTAGAACAATTTATAGTCCTTTGGATATATACCCAGTAATGGGATTGCTGGGTCAAATGGAATTTCTATTTCTAGGTCCTTGAGGAATTGCCACACTGTCTTCCACAATGGTTGAACTACTTTACACTCCCACCAGCAGTGTAAAAGTGTTCCTATTTCTCCACATCCTCTCCAGCATCTGTTGTCTCCAGATTTTTGAATGATCGCCATTCTAACTGGCATGAGATGATATCTCAATGTAATTTTGATTTGCATCTCTCTAATAACCAGTGATGATGAGCATTTTTTCATGTGTTTGTTGGCCTCATGTATGTCTTCTTTTGTAAAGTGTCTGTTCATATCCTTTGCCCATTTTTGAATGGGCTTGTTTGTTTTTTTTCTTGTAAATCTGTTTGAGTTCTTTGTAAATTCTGGATATCAGCCCTTTGTCAGATGGGTAAGCTGCAAAAATTTTTTCCCATGCTCTTGGTTGCCGATTCACTCTAATGACTGTTTCTTTTGCCGTGCAGAAGCTGTGGAGTTTGATTAGGTCCCATTTGTCTATTTTGGCTTTTGTTGCCAGTGCTTTTGGTGTTTTGGTCATGAAGTCCTTGCCTACTCCTATGTCCTGAATGGTTTTGCATAGATTTTCTTCTAGGGTTTTTATGGTGTCAGGTCTTATGTTTAAGTCTTTAATCCATCTGCAGTTAATTTTAGTGTAAGGTGTCAGGAAGGGGTCCAGTTCCTGCTTTCTGCACATGGCTAACCAGTTTTCCCAACACCATTTATTAAACAGGGAATCCTTTCCCCATTGCTTGTTTTTGTCAGGTTTATCAAAGATTGCATGGTAGTAGATATGTTGTCTTGCCTCCGACGCCTCTGTTCTGTTCCATTGGTCTATATCTCTGTTTTGGTACCAGTACCATGCTGTTTTGATTACTGTAGCCTTGTAGTATAGTTTGAAGTCTGGTAGTGTGATGCCTCCTGCTGTGTTCTTTTTGCTTAGAATTGACTTGGCTATGTGGGCTCTCTTTTGGTTCCATATGAAGTTTAAGGTAGTTTTTTCCGGTTCTGTGAAGAAGATCATTGGTGGCTTGATGGGATAGTGTTGAGTCTGTAAATTACTTTGGGCAGTATTGCCATTTTCACGATATTGATTCTTCCTAACCATGAACATGGAATGTTTCTCCATCTGTTTGTGTCCTCTCTTACTTCGTTGAGCAGTCATTTGTAGTTCTCCTTGAAGAGGTTCTTTACGTTTCTTGTTAGTTGTATTGCTAGGTATTTTATTCTCTTTGTAGCAATTGTGAATGGCAATTTGTTCTTGATTTGGTTCTCTTTCAGTCTGTTATTGCTGTATAGGAATGCTTGTGATTTTTGCACATTGATTTTGTATACTGAGACTTTGCCGAAGTTGCTTATCAGTTTCAGGAGTTTTTGGGCTGAGACGATGGGGTCTTCTGGATATACTATCATGTCGTCTGCAAATAGAGACAATTTGGCTTCCTCCTTTCCTATTCGAATACCCTTTATTTCTTTTTCTTGCCTGATTGCTCTGGCTAGAACTTCCAGTACTATATTGAATAGGAGTGGTGAGAGAGGGCGTCCTTGTCTAGTGCCAGATTTCAAAGGGAATGCTTCCAGTTTTTGCCCATTCAGTATGATATTGGCTGTTGGTTTGTCGTAAATGGCTTTTATTATTTTGTGATACGTTCCATCAATACTGAGTTTATTGAGGGTTTTTAGCATAAAGAGTTGTTGAATTTTGTCAAAGGCCTTCTCTGCATCAATTGAGATAATCATGTGGTTTTTGTTTTTGGTTCTGTTTATGTGGTGAATTACATTTATAGACTTGCGTATGTTAAACCAGCCTTGCATCCCCGGGATGAATCCTATTTGATCATGGTGGATAAGCTTTTTGATGTGCTGTTGCAATTGGCTTGCCAGTATTTTATTGAAGATTTTTCATCTATGTTCATCATGGATATTGGCCTGAAGTTTTCTTTTTTTGTTGAGTCTCTGCCAGGTTTTGGTATCAGGATGATGTTGGTCTTATAAAATGATTTGGGAAGGATTCCTCTTTTTGGATTATTTGGAATAGTTTCAGAAGGAATGGTAACAGTTCCTCTTTGTGTGTCTGGTAGAATTCGGCTGTGAACACATCTGGACCTGGGCTTTTTTAGTGTGGTAGGCTCTTAATTGCTGCCTGGACTTCAGACCTTGTTATTGGTCTATTCATAGTTTCAGCTTCCTCCTGGTTTAGGCTTGGGAGGACGTGTGTCCAGGAATTTATCAATTTCTTCCAGGTTTACTAGTTTATGTGCATAGTTGTTTGTAATATTCTCTGATGATGGTTTGAATTTCTGTGGAATCTGTGGTGATTTCCCTTTATTGTTTTTTATTGCATCTATTTGGTTATTCTCTCTTTTCTTTTTTATCAATCTGGCTAGTGGTCTGTCTATTTTGTTGATCTTTTCAAAAAACCAGCTCTTGGATTTATTGATTTTTTGAAGGGTTTTTTGTGTCTCTGTCTCCTTCAGTTCTGCTCTGATCTTAGTTATTTCTTATCTTCTGCTAGGTTTTGAGTTTTTTTAATCTTGCTCCTCTAGCTCTTTCAATTTTGAGGATAGGGTGTCAATTTTGGATCTCTCCACTCTTCTCATGTGGGCCCTTACTGCTGTATATTTTCCTCTAGAGACTGCTTTAAATGTGTCCCAGAGATTCTGGTATGTTGTGACTTCGTTCTCGTTGGTTTTGAAGAACTTCTTTATTTCTGCCTTCATTTCATTGTTTATCCAGTCAACATTCAAGAGCCAGTTGTTCAGTTTCCATGAAGCGGTGCGGTTCTGAGTTCGATTCTGAATTCTGATTTCTAACTTGATTGCACTGTGGTCTGAGAGACTGTTATGATTTCAGTTGTTTCGCATTTGCTGAGAAGTGCTTTACTTCCAATTATGTGGTCAATTTTAGAGTAGGTGTGATGTGGTGCTGAGAAGAATGTATATTCTGTGGATTTGGGGTGGAGAGTTCTGTAAATGTCTATCAGGTTTGCTTGTTCCAGGTCTGAGTTCAAGTCCTGGATATCCTTGTTACTTTTCTGTCTGGTTGATCTGTCTAATATTGATAGTGGAGTGTTAAAGTCTCACACTATTATTGTGTGGGAGTCTAAGTCTCTTAGTCATTAAGAACTTGCCTTATATATCTGGGTGCTACTGTATTGGCTCCACATATATTTAGGATCGTTAGCTCTTCTTGTTGTATCGATCCTTTTACCATTATGTAATGTCCTTCTTTGTCTCTTTTGATCTTTATTGCTTTAAAGTCTATTTTATCAGAGATGAGAATTGCAACTCCTGCTTTTTTTTGCTCTCCATTTTCTTGGTAAATCTTCCTCCATCCCTTTATTTTGAGCCTTTGTGTATCCTTGCATGTGAGATGGGTTTTCTGGATACAGCACACCAATGGGTTTTGGCTTTTTATCGAATTTGCCAGTCTGTGTCTTTTGATTGGTGCATTTAGTCCATTTACATTTAGGGTTAATATTGTTATGTGTGTATTTGATACTGCCATTTTGATGCTAGCTGGCCGTTTTGCCTGTTAGTTGATGCAGATTCTTCATTTTGTTGATGCTCTTTACCATTTGGTATGTTTTTGGAATGGCTGGTACTGGTTGTTCCTTTCTATGTGTAGTGCCTCTTTCAGGAGCTCTTGTAAAGCAGGCCTGGTGGTGACAAAATCTCTGAGTACTTGCTTGTTCATGAAGGATTTTATTTTTCCTTCACTTATGAAGCTCAGTTTGGCTGGATATGAAATTCTGGGTTGAAAGTTCTTTTCTTTAAGGATGTTGAATATCAGCCCCCACTCTCTTCTGGCTTGTGGGGTTTCTGCCGAGAGATCTGCTGTGAGTCTGATGGGCTTTCCTTTGTGGGTGACCCGACCTTTTTCTCTTGCTGCCCTTAGCATTTTCTCCTTCATTTCAACCCTGGTGAATCTGATGATTATGTGCCTTGGGGTTGCTCTTCTTGCGGAATATCTTTGTGGTGTTCTCTGTATTTCCTGGACTTGAATATTGGCCTGCCTTGCTAGGTTGGGGAAATTTTTCTGGATAATATCCCTAAGAGTCTTTTCCAGCTTGGTTTCATTCTCTTTGTCACATTCAGGTACACCTATTGAACATAGATTAGGTCTCTTCACGTAGTCCCACATTTCTTGGAGACTTTGTGCATTCCTTTTTGCACTTTTTTCTCTCATCTTGCCTTCTTGTTTTATTTCATTGAGTTGATCTTTGACCTCTGATATCCTTTCTTCTGCTTGGTCAATTCGGCCGTTGAGACTTGTGCATGTTTCGTGACGTTCTCATGTTGCGTTTTTCAGCTCCATCAATTCACTCATATTTCTCTCTAAGTTGTCCATTTTCGTTAGCATTTTGTCAAATCTTTTTTCAAGATTCTTAGTTTCTTTGCATTGAGTTAGAACGTGTTCTTTTAGCTCACGGATGTTTCTCATTACCCATCTTCTGAAGTCTGATTCTGTCATTTCATCACACTCATTCTCCGTCCAGCTTTGTTCCCTTGCTGGTGAGGGGTTGTGGTCCCTTGTAGGAGGCGAGGTGTTCCAGTTTCGGGTGTTTTCCTCCTTTTTGTGCTGGTTTCTTCCCATCTTTGTGGATTTTTCCACCTGTAGTCTGAGTTATTGCTGACTTTCCAATTGGGTCTCTGAGTGGACGTCCAGATTGTTGATGATGAAGTATTTCTGTTTCTTAGTTTTCCTTCTAACAGTCTAGCCCCTCTGCTGTAGGCCTGCTGAGGTCCACTCCAGGCCCTGCTTGCCTGGGGAACACCTGTAGCAGCTGCCGAACAGTGAGGGATGCTACCAATTTCTTCTTCTGCTATCTTTGTCCCAGAATGATGCCCGCCAAATGTCAGTCTCATCAGTCCTTTGCGAGGTGACTCTTTGGATATATGGGGGTCAGGGAGCTGCTTGAGGCGACAGTCTGTACTTTATAGGAGCTCAAGTGCTGAGCTGTGAGCTCTGTTGTTCATTCAGGGCTGCTGGCAGGTGCGTTTAAATTTGCTGCAACAGAACTCATAAAGCCCCTTTTTTTCCTCGGGTGCTCTGTCCCGAGGAGTTAGGGCTTTATTTATGAGTATCCATTGCATTGTCCTGCCCAGCCAGGAGGCAGTCTAGTCACTGCTTGCTTGCAGAGGCTATGCTGAGCTGCTCTGGGCTCTGCCCTGCTTCTGTGGACTCCAGCCTGCTGTCGTGGGCTCTGTCGTGGGCTCCGCCCTGCTTCCGTGTGTAATTTCCTGTAGTCCTGTTTATATGGGTGTGGTTAGAACTGCCATGGCGATGGTGGCCCGGCTCTGTAATGGCAGACTCTCTCTGTTATGGCGGGTTGCCTTGGCAACAGCAGGCTGTGTCAGCAGTGGCAGAGTACCTCCATAGGGGTGGAGTGCCTTAGTAATGGCGGATGCCTCTCCCCCACTGAGCTGCACCGTCCTGGGTTCAGCTGTGCTTGCCGTGAAACTCTCAACCCTGAGTATTTCCAATTGCTGTGTTTTTTGTTTTTATGGGGGTGGGACCCGCTGAGCCTGATTACCTGGCTCCCTGCCTCAGAGCCCTTTTTTTTTTTTTTTTAAAGTTGAACGGTTGACTCTCTCCATGGTGTTCCAGTTGCCTGCTGAAAGGGCGTCTGGATCTGTGTGATTTCCTGTGCGGTGACCCAGTGCACCGGCTGAAACAGCGTCGCTGCCTGGGACTCTCCTAGCCTGGCTTACTGTTTAAGTCCCGTTTAATCAGATGAATGTGCTAATCTGCCTTCCCAAATCTCAAATTGCCGGTTTAACAGGGCGACCAGACCAGTGTATTTTGTATGGAGTGCTGCTGCACGCCGGCCGGAACAGCCGCGCCGGCCCAAAGAGCCACACCAGCCCAAAAAGCCGTGCTAGCGGCCCATGGGGTTCCTACACCTGGGAATCTCCTGGTCTGTGGGCAATAAAGATCAGTCTGGAAATGCGGTGTCCACTCACCCTCTGCGCTTTCACTGGGAGCTGCAATCCTGAGTTGCTCCTATAGCGCCATCTTCTCCTCTCTCCGACACCATTGTTAATAAGTTCTGATAACCCGCTACCATCGCGGTAGCGGTAAACTCCATTTGGTGTTTTTTTGTGTGTGCATGTGTTTTTTTTGTGTGTCTGTATTTTTCTTTCTGATAAGCACCCCTTTTTCTGTCCATATGCATTTTCTCAGTCTGATGTCTTTTCTCTCTGTGTACTTCACAGTTCTCTTCCTTTATTAATTTTTATATCTAAGTACAGGTCAGTGGTACAGAAAATTACTTCCTCACTTCTGTTTTGCAAGAATTTATTTGCATATAGTTGATATTTGAATTAAAAATTATTATTACTATTTTTTTATTGTACTTTAGATTCTGGGGTACATATGCAGATCAGGCAAGATTGTTGCATAGGTACCTTCATGTCAAGGTGGTTTGCTGCCTCCATCCCCCCATCACCTTTACTTGACATTTCTCCCCACGTTATCCCTCCCCACCCTCCCTCCCACTATCCCTCCCCACCCTCCCTCCCACTGTTCCTCCCCACCCTCCCTCCCACTGTCCCTCCCCACCCTCCCTCCCACTATCCCTCCCCACCCTCCCTCCCACTATCCCTCCCCACCCTCCCTCCCACTATCCCTCCCCTACCCTCACCAATGGACCTCAGTGTGTGATTCTCCCCTCTCTGTGTCCACGTGTTCTCATTGTTCAACACCCACTTATGAGTGAGAACATGCAGTCTTTGATTTTCTGTTCTTGTGTCAGTTTGCTGAGAATGATGGTTTCCAGGTTCATCTATGTTCCTACATATTCATTAGATGTGGTCACTCAAGAATCTTCTGTGGGCAGTACAATTTACAATTGTATCTGATAACCTGAGGTATATTTATTTAACTCTAAAATATTCTTTTTTGAGGTGTATTTTAAAAACCCATCAGTTCTCCTCATGCTGAGTATAATGAAATTGCACTTTTACGAAATGTTTATAATTGAAGCTTTGGCAGTTTAGATTGACAGTACAAGCATGTCTCACAGTTATTGCAGCTTTGGTTCTACTCTACAGAATAAAGCAAATATCTCAATAATGTAAGTCACACAAATTGTTCAGTTTCTCAGTGCATGTAAAAGATACGGTCTATTAAGTATGCAGTAGCATTTTGTCTAAAAAACAATGTAAATACTTTGTTGCTAAAAAATACTTTATTGCTAAAAAATGCTAATGATCATCTGAGCTTTCAGCAAGTCATAATCTTTTTGCTGGTGGAAGGTCTTGCCTTGGTGTTGGTGGCTGCTGACCGATAATGGTTGTGGTTGCTGAAAGTTGGGGTGGCTGTGGCAATTTCTTAAGATAAGACATTTCCCACATTGATTGACTCTTCATTTCCTGAAAGATTTCTCTGTAGCATGTGATGCTGTTTGATACCATTTTATCCAAGTAGAACTTTAAAAATTGGAGCCAGTCCTCTCAGTCCCTGCTATTGCTTTATCAACTAAGTTTATAGGATATTCTAAATCCTTTGTCATTTCAACAATATTCACATCTTCACAAGGAGTAGATTCCACCTTGAGAAACAACTTTGTTTATCCACACAGAAGAAGCAACTCCTCACCCATTTGTTTTATCATGAGATTGCAGCAATTCAGTCACATCTTCAGGCTCCACTTGCAATTCTGCTCCACTAATGTCTTGAACCCTGCAGAGTCATCCATGAGAGCTGAAGTAACTTCTTTCAAACTCTGTTAATGTTGATATTTTGACCTCCTGCCATGAATCATAAATGTTCTGAATGGCAAATAGTATGGTGAATCCTTTCCAGGAGGTTTTCAGTTTACATTGCCCAGATTCATAAGAGGAATGACTGTTTATGACTGCTATAGACTTATAAAATATTTCTTAAATAAGACTTGAAAGTCAGAATTACCCCTTGATCCATGAGCTGAAGAAAGGATACTGTATTAACAGGCACAAAAACAACATTAATCCCCTTGTACATCTCCATCAGAGCTCTTTGGTGACCAGATGCATTGTCAATGAGCAGTAATACTTTGTGGCACCCCAACAGCAGTAAACATCCAGAATTACCACAGATCAGTATAACAGATATAATAATGAAAACGTTTAAGATGGTATGGAAATTACCAAAATGAGACAAAGAGTCATAGTGAACACTGTTCACAGTGAGCCATGCTGTTGGAAAAGTGCTAATAGAATTGCTTGATGCAGGGTTGCTACAAGCCTTCGATTTGTTAAAAAAAATTTTTTTTTAAATGCAGTATCTGCAAAGCACAATACAGCAAAACAATAAAATGAGGTATGCACATAATTCAATTTTAGTGAGATTTATCTTCAAATGAACTAGTTTTTAAGGTGAAAATGAGAACTTTCTGCCTATGTCCGTGTTGTAGAATTATAAAATTAATCAACCTCGGCTTTTGTCTGACTTTTTCTGGCTTTAACCTCTACCTGCTGGAAGCCTTTATAAATATCACAGAATTTAAATCAAATGTGACCTACTCAGAGGTTAGAGTGGGTCCCTTTCACATAATGGATCAATTTGCAAGCACCTGCCTGGCATTGGCAGTTTTATATCAGCTGCTTTCAGCTGCTATTTTCTGTATGTATCTGGAGCAGACCTGGACTCTTAAATCTTTGATAAACGACTGATGACAATGGTTAGATTTTAAATGTTCTAATTTTAACAAAGGACAAGGTGAAGTGGGTTGTACCATTTTGTTCATTTACTATAAATTATCTGAATTTTCAAGTAACCTCATTAATTGAATTTAATTTGCTTTTTTTTTTGTCCTAGGAAGCATTGTTGGCTTAAAAGGCAATTCTGGCCAGTCTGTTTACAGTGCCAGTAAAGGAGGATTAGTTGGATTTTCACGTGCTCTTGCTAAAGAGGTAGCAAGAAAGAAAATTAGAGTGAATGTAGTTGCACCAGGTTAGTGAAAACTTTAAAATAACTTGATTATGATTATTATTTTATAGCGAAGCCATTATTTGGAACATTAGTAATTGACATCTGCATAGAACAGTTTGTAAAATGATTGTGAAAGAATGAAATAATGAACTGGGGGACTCAAAAAAATTTCTTATACCTCATATTGTATATAAAGTCTTTGTGTTCGCGTGTTGGCATTGCTATAAAGACTATCTTGAGGTAATTCATAAAGAAAAGAGGCTTATTTGGCTCTCAGGTGTGCAGGCTGTGCAAATATGCCGCCAGCATCTGCTCAGCTTCTGGTGGGGCCCAGGAAGGTTTCTTTCAATCGTGTCAGAAGGTAAAGAGGCAGCAGGTAAGTCATATGAAGATAGCAGAAGCAAGAGAGAGAGGAGGTGCCAGGCTCTTTGCAACAACCAGCTCTGGTGTGAACTAACAGTGAGAACTCATTCCTTACCATGTGGAGGGCACCAAGCTATTCATGAGGGATCCGCCTCCATGACACAGACACCTCCCACCAGGCCCACCTCCTACACTGGGAATTACAGTTCAACATGAGATTTGGAGGGGACAAACATCCAAACCATAGGAATCTTTAATTTTAAATTTTGTACTAATGGAATAACTTAAGGTGGAGAGGGTCTTAGAGATTATTTTTCCAGTCGTTTTTGTAGATTAGAAAACTACCTGGGATTCAGAGTGACTTGCCTAAGGTTACACAGCTAGTTTATGGAAGAATGGTTACTAAAAGCTTTGTCTTGATTTCCATCTAATGGAAGCTTAACAATAATGTCCTGCCAGGTGTGATAGCTTATTCCTGTAATCCCAGCTATGTGGGAGGCTGAGGCAGGAGTATTGTGAGGCCAGGAGTTCCAGATCAGCCTGAACAACATAGCAAGGTGCTGTCTGTACTGCAGAAAAAGGTTAGCTGGGCATGGTGGTACACACCTGTAGTCCCAGCTACTTGGGAAGCTAAAGCAGGAGGATTACTTGAACCCAGGAGTTGGAGGTTGCGGTGAGCTGTGATTATGCCATTGCATTCCGGCCTAGGTGACAGAGTGAGACCCTGTCTCTATAAAAATAAAAAAACATTTTTTTTTAGGTTTCCTTTATACCATTACACAAGCTTTAGATAGTTTTCTCCTTTTACTGCTATGGTCTGTCTAAACTATCTTGAACCTTCCATTTTCCCAATTTTTACTTTTCTATTATTTGCATTTTGCCAGGTTACTAGTTGATCAAATTGCCTGGATTAATGAAGAGGGTAGTAAAAAGGTGCTAAAACTCAAAAATACATTATCACGAATTAGCTGGTGTGCTAGAAATTTTGATTAGATATTTACGTGGTTTTTGAGTAACACAAATGTTTTTATACACGTCTGCCAGTTAGCCATGGAATCTTTGTCCTATCCTACTGTAGGTATTTAAGAATTAATCAGCTATATAAGAAAAGGCAGTTTCTTTTGGTTTGCTGGTCGTTTGTAAGAAGGGAGGGCTGAAGTAGGCCTTTGCCACCTTTCCCTTTCCAGTCACTAATGGCTCCAACTTGGACCTTACAGTTGGTGTTTGCTTTGGCACTGAAGCTCAGCCAGCAGGTATCAGGGATTTACCAAAATGTCCAGTTAGCCCTTTTGGTCTGTATTGTGTCTTTATCCCAATTCAGTTTTTTTTTTTTTTTTGAGACGGAGTTTCGCTCTCATTACCCAGGCTGGAGTGCAATGGTGCGATATCGGCTCACCGCAACCTCCGCCTCCTGGGTTCAGGCAATTCTCCTGCCTCAGCCTCCTGAGTAGCTGGGATTACAGGCATGCGCCACCGTGCCCAGCTAATTTTTTGTATTTTTAGTAGAGACAGGGTTTCACCATATTGACCAGGATGGTCTCGATCTCTTGACCTCGTGATCCACCCGCCTTGGCCATTCAGTTTTTAAATTTATTTGTTTTTTGACACAGTGACTAGCTACATTCAGACATTCTAAATCGATGAATATTTGATAAGTGACTGTGGTTCATATACATCTGTTTTCTGGGGGTGGGGGGAGAGAGAAAAAAACTCCAAAAGCAGCATTGTTGTTGCTTTAGCGCTGTTTTCTATTTGTGTATGCTTTATGCAAGCTGATTGATTTTAGCGTTAGACTAGATGAACCATCTGTGGAATAAATTATTTGTGGTTTGAGACTACATGTATTTGCTTCCTTCTCTTTTCAGGATTGGAATACTATGGGTAATGAAGGGTTAATTTTCGTTAATGGTAATTTAAAAGCTGAATGGTTTAGGGGAAATGCCAGTGTTCTTAGCTAACAGTAACACATGCAGCCAACTTTCTGTCATGTCTCCTATGTGCATCGGCTGGGCTAACTCCCCAGATTACAAGAATGAATAAGATATTTCTGCACAAGTAGCTAGTATAGTGAAAAAGACTGACATGTAAACAAATAATTGCAATGCTATCTGATACATATATAATAAAGGTACATATATGGTGCTACGGAAATGTCGAAGAAGGAATGCTTAATTTTGTCTAATTAGAGTGAATCATTGTCAAGGCAGTAGACTAAATAGTGGGAATCCAGTTCGCACACTAAGGGAAGTTTTAAGATTGTTACGGAAGTGTGGTCGTAGTAGTCTCTTTCTTAAGGATCTTACTTTCCAGTGCAGTCTTTTTTTTTTAAAGTGGTGGTTTTATTTATCACTTATCCTTTTTGTTGAGCATACAGTCCTCATAGAGCACAATATATATTTGTATATTTTGGATTTCCAGTGCAATTTATACTATAGATAAAAACCTGTAGCTGAAAATGTGGCCATTTAATAGGATGGTCTTTATGTATATTTAGCAGGTTTGATGGTATGAATATGCATCATTGGTCAGAAGCAAAGTGCAACTTGAAATAGTAGAATTAAATCAGTTCTATGAATTATTTACCAACTTTATTTTAAAGAGTAATTTCAACCAGATTCTTCAACAGATCTTGTAACAGAGCTAACAAACGTCAGAGTTAACAAATATATGTCCTTTTATGTCAGTTTCCTGGTCACCTTCAAATGGTGTTTCCAATTAGCAGGAAAACAGCTTAAAAGCAAATTAGAACAGGAAAAGCAAGGAATAAGGAAAATAATAAATTAGGCTGCCATTCATTGCCTAATACTGTTGACTGTTTTTAAAGATTATTAACTGCTAATCTTTGGTATTACTTTAAATATAAAATAAACTGTTGATCATGGTAAATCTTACTGATGGAAAATGTTGAATATTAGAAACAGTATTTGATAAAATGAACCTCTAATGGCTATATTACTTTAAAAATATATATGTATTTTGGATAGATAATACATATTGTACAAAATTCAAAAGTACAAAAAAGGATAGAGTGAAGGATGTCTTTTCTCCTCTGGACATTCACTTACTTAAAAGTAACTGTTGTTAACTACATAATTTCTTTTGTATTTCATATATAAGCCAATAAAGCTTGCTGGGCATGTGTGTAAGAAAAGACAAATTATAGGCCGGGTGAGGTGACTCACGCCTGTAATCCCAGCACTTTGGGAGGCTGAGGCGGGTGGATCACGAAGTCAGGAGATGGAAACTATCCTGGCCAACATGGTAAAACCCTATCTCTACTAAAAATACAAAAAAAATTAGCTAGGCGTGGTGGCACATGCCTGTAGTCCCAGCTACTCGGGAGGTTGAGGCAGGAGAATTGCTTGAACCCAGGAGGTGGAGATTGCAGTGAGCTGAGATTGTGCCACTGAATGACTGCCTGGGTGACTGTATGAGACTGTCTCAAAAATAAATAAATAAATAAAAAGGCAAAAACACAAATTATATCATGTAGTTCACAGTCTTCTATGTTTTCCTTTATTCATAGAACAGTTTACCTTGGTGATGTTTCTATGTTATTCCATATAGAGCTGCTTTACTTTTTTTTTTTTTTTTTTTTGAGACCTATACTCAGTCTTTCACTCAGGCTGGAGTTTAGTGGAACGATCTTGGCTTACTGCAACCTCTGTCTCCTGGGTTCAAGCAATTCTCCTGCCTCAGCCTCTCAAGGTGGTTGCAGGCATGAACCACCACATCTGGCTAATTTTTGTATTTTTAGTAGAGACGGGGTTTTACCATGTTGGCCAGGCTAGTCTCAAATTCCTGACCTCAGGCGATTAACCCACCTCGGCCTCCCAAAGTGCTGGGATTACAGGCATGAGCCACTGTGCCCAGCCAACTGCTTCACTTTTTTAAATAAAGCTTTGTGGAAATACAATTCACATACCATACAATTCACCCATTTAAAGTGTACAATTCAGTGATTTTAGTATAGTCACAGAATTGTTCTGTCTTCACCACAGTAAATTTTAGAACATTTTTGTTATCCTTAAAGAAATCCTAAACCCATTAGCATTCATGCCCTATTTCTTTCCAATCTCCCCAGGTTTTGGCAACCACTAAACTACTGTCTCTACAGATTTGCATATTCTTGACATTTCATATAAATAGAATCATGTAATATTTGCTGTTTTATGACTGTTATGTCACTTTTAATGACTGAGTGAAAACAGAACACAATGTTTTAAGGGTACACTGAACTTATATAACTTGTTGCCTTTTGGTGGGCATTTGGTTTTATTCCAGATTTTTTCTGTTACAACTAATGATGCAGTAACAATATTTGTATGTAGTTTATTTTGCACATTTGCAAGTATGTGAGTGTAATCTTGGGAATGGAACTGCCAAGGCTTCAGAGGTATATGCATTTTTAATTTTGACAAATAGTAAAGTATTGCATTTATTTCTGTAGGATACTTTAAGTGTTTCTGTACGTTGTTGTTTAAGCTGAAGAGCTTTTATGTTTACTACTTGGAGAAAACCTTGTTGACAAAGATTTGCATGAGCTTGGCAGCTACTCAGAGCAGATATTCTAAGTGTTCTTATGTGCTATTTGGCATGAAGTTGATTTCTCACTCTGCTTCCCTCTACAAACATAATATTAAGGCATAGAAATTTTTTTCTGGTTAAAGTATTGGTTTAGTTTTTGGTAAGAGTTTTATTTCTTCTTCCTTAGAAAAGTGTCTGGGGTTGTTTTTATTCTTTCTGGGTCCTAGGAACTTATACCAAAGAGTGGACATCTGAGTTGGTGGATTCATCAAATAGTGTCCCATCTCATAATTGTTAGTATTTAGTGATAGGCTAAAATCCTGGTATCTTTTTTAAATATAAAGGCTTTGCTGTATGTAAAAATGTTGAAAACTAAAATAATGACCTAGGAATATAAAAATGAGGTGTTTCTATTTATTCTATATAGCTAGTCAGAAATGGATAAAGGAAATAATCTTTTTAAAAAATGGTTTAAAATTTTTTTTGAGACAGGGTTTCACTCTGTTGCCTAGGTTGGAGTATAGTGGCACAGTCTTGGCTCAGGTGATCCTTCTGCCTCAGCCACCCAAGTAGCCGGGATTACAGGCATAAGCCACCATGCCTGGCCTATATCTTTAGAGTTTATCAAATATAAATTTTCACGAGGCAGGAGCCATGCAATTGCTTTTATGAGCAAGAGTATCCCTGTTCCTGAAGAGTTCCTATTAAAAAAATGTACTGGGTTTTTCATCACATATGTGGAATTAAACTAGAAGTATCTTTGCTCTAAATCGGTTTAGTGCTTGTCATTTCAGTTATCTTTTCATTGATTTAAGGAGTGATAACTTTGTAGCCAATAGGAAACCTCTAACTGTCCAGGTGATGCAATAGCATAATTTGTTGGACAATGGCATCTACTGGGGAGTAGAGCAAAATTTCCAGAATTTTGTAAATGAAGTGAAAGAATGATATGGGAAGAGTCCTTTGGGGCCAACAAGAGGGAGCACAGACTGGAAAGTAATACAAGCAGAAAGAAGGGTAAGTGAGTTAAGGACTATTAATCTCTCTCTTTAGGTTTGTGATACATGATATGGAACCCAAGAGACTGTTTATATGTCATGCCCTGGGTTGTGAATATATTTGTAAATGAAGATCACGTGATTCATAACCTTTAATGTAAAATGACATGGAAGTTCCATACAGCCCAGAGTTTTTATTGTTAGATACTAGCTTTACATTTTTTATTTAATTTCTGATAAATTTTATTTAACTTCTGATAAAGAGGGGACAGATACATGAGTTTTAAAAAGCTACAGATTATTAGGCTAGTAAAACTATTCTGTATGCTACTATAATGATGTACTACACAGTCTAAAGAGTGAACTCTTAGCTTATGAAGACAAAGTGGTATTAAATAAATAATAAATACAGAAAATAGTGAACCCTAATGTAAACTATGGACTTTACTTATAAAGTATCAGTATTGTTTTATCAGTTGTAACAAATGTGCCACAGTAGGGTAAGATGTTAGTAATAGGGGAAATGGGAAGGGGTGATGTGAATGGGTGTGTATGGGATCTATCTGTACATTATGCTCAATTTTTCTGTAAACCTAAAATTCCTCTAAAATATAAAGTTTGTCAATTTGTTAAAAAGCTACAGAAAATGAAGAGAGGCTCTTTGGATATGTTCTTGTCCTCTGTAGAAAATATCATAATCACAGAGGAAAAACCAGCATTGGTGAATTCATCCCTTCCTTTCAACTTGGCCTCTCTCACCCACTGTACTTTTAGTGCAGAGTTCAGTGATGGCTAGCAGCTTTCCCCTGATGTTTTTTATTTCAACTATCCATTCATAGGTCTGGGGAGAGGTTGTGGCAAGCTTTCCCTAAATAAATCACACCCTTCTAAGCGTGAGCAGTGGAGGGAGACTCATTTTAAGTGGGTGGCTGAACATCATGATCCATGTTCTGGACTTCTTGTAATCATGTTGGATTTGGAGTGCATAACTCTGTCTTGTACAGATCTGACCTAACACAGACATAGACCATAGCAGAGATGAATCCAGGCCGTAATGTTTAACAGGACCTTATTAAAAGCTTCAAGATGTTAGCCTTTATCTGTTTCATATTATCTAGCTTACTTGATTGTTTTTGGGGATCACATGTCTGTCCTCCAAATCGGAAACCTCTAACTGTCCAGGTGACACAATAGCATCATTTGTTGGACAGTGGCACCTACTGGTAGTTTGTAATTTTTATAGCCTAGTGTGAAAGGCATTGTAAATGTATACCTAGCAAAAAGGGGAGCAGAGCAAAATTTCTAGAATTTTACAAATGAAGTGAAAGAATGATATGGAGGAGAGTCCTTTGGGACCAAGGAGAGAGAGCACAGAGTGGAAGTTAATACAAGCAGAAAGAAGGGTGCCAGCCTATGGCTGTGTGGTAGAGGCCATCTTTCATCTCACTGGGATTGTCCCTGAACGTGTCTTACTGCTTTAGGTCTCCTTGCCTGTCTAAGGCTATAGACCTTCCAGCATCTCATGCCTTATTCTTGATCTGCTTTTTTCCAAAAGGTTAATAATCATGTTCAAATGGTCACTCACAACTTTTGTGGCCTTACTTTTTGTCTCCAAAAGGACAAACACATCAGAACTGACATCCACCCAGAAGCAGGGCTGATCGGTTTCTTTCAGCACAGCATGGATGAAAACCTAGATTAGCATTAGTGCTTCTTGAATTGGAAGTACCCTAACCTCTACAAAGCTACCAATGTAAGAACCAATGTAAGGGCCCTTTTAGGGGAACTTACTTTCCTAAACTTCGAGTAAAGTTAAGTCATGAAGAGTAGTTAATGAGGCATACTTTTTTTTTTGTTTAATTTGAGACGAAATCTCATTCTGTTGCCAGATTGGAGTACACTGGTGCAATTTTGACTCAATTTTGACTGCAACCTCTACCTCCAGGGTTCAAACCATTCTCCTGCCTCAGCCTTCTGAGTAGCTGGGACTATGGGCATGCACCGTCTTGCCCAGCTAATTTTTGTATTTTGTAGAGACAGGGTTTTACCTGTTGGCCAGGGTGGTCTCATTCTCTTGTAATCTTCCGGCCTCGGCCACTGAAAGTGCAGGGATTACAGATGAGTCATACTTTTAATCTTTGAGTTGTAGTGTGGTAGGACTAAAAGAAACCTCAGGCCAGGCATGGTGACTCATGCCTGTAATCCCAGTATTTTGGGAGGCTAAAGCAGGCTGATCACTTGAAGCCAGGAGTTTGAGACCAGCCCTGCCAACTTAGGGAAACCCCATCTCTACTGAAAATGTGCAATTAGCCAGGCATGGTGGCACATTCACATAATCCCAGCTACTCAGGAAGCTGAGACAGAAGAATTGCTTGAACCTTGGAGGTGGAGGTTGCAGTGAGCCGAGATCACACCATTGCACTCCAATCTGGGCGACAAGAGCCAAACTCCGTTTCAAAAAAAAAAATTAGCTGGCCCCACGGCAGGCGCCTTGTAGTCCCAGCTACTCAGGAGGCTGAGGTAGGAGAATCACTTCAACCTGGGAGGCGGAGGTTGCAGTGAGCTGAGATCATGCCACTGCACTCCGGTCTGGGTGACAGAGCAAGACTGTCTCAAAAAAAAAAAAAAAAAAACCTGTGTCATTTTCAATCTGTTTCATTTTATGATACAGAAACAGTCATTCTTTTGCTGATAGTATATGACTTTTCTCAGGTTATAGCTTTAATACTGTTAGCAGAGCAGAGAACAGAATCTAGTCCAGTGGTTTTTTAACCACAATACTGCCTTTGAGAAAAGGCCAGGCCAGCAGAGTCAGAAGTTGAACCTGGGATTTACATAGTCACAAGGTCTTTCTTGCAAACCATTTCCACTGTAGTTTATCATGTTTTTCTGTTTTTGTTTTTGAGGTTAAAATGCATCTTTTTTTTTTTTTAAATTGTACTTTAGATTCTGGCGTACATGTGCAGATCGTGCAAGATTGTTGCATAGGTACATTCATGTCAAGGTAGTTTGTAGCCACCATCCCCTCTTCACCTATACCTGACATTTCTCCCCATGTTATCCCTCCCCGACTCTTCCTCCCACTACTCTTCCCGTAGCTCCCCACAATGGCCCTCAGTGTGTGATGCTCCCCTCTTTGTGCCCAAGTGTTCTCACTGTTCAACGCCACCTATGAGTGAGAACATGTAGTGTTTGGTTTTCTGTTCTTGTGTCAGTTTGCTGAGAATGATGGTTTCCAGGTTCATCCATGTCCCTACAAAGGACACAAACTCATCATTTTTTATGGCTGAATAGTATTCCATGATGTATATGTGCCACATTTTCTTTGTCTAGTCTTTAATTGATGGGCATTTGGGTTGGGTCCAGGTCTTTGCTTTTTTAAACAGTGCTCTGATGAACATGCGTCTGCATGTATCTAGAATGAGTTATAGTCTTTTGGGTATATACCCAGTAATGGGATTGCTGGGTCAAATGGAATTTCTATTTCTAGATCCTTGAGGAATTGCCACAGTTTTCCACAATGGTTGAACTTTACACTCCCACCAGCAGTGTAAAAGTGATCCTATTTCTCCACATCCTCTCCAGCATCTGTTGTCTCCAGATTTTTTAATGATTGCCATTCTAACTGGCATGAAATGGTATCTCAATGTAGTTTTGATTTGCATTTCTCTAATGACCAGTGATGAGCATTTTTTCATGTTTCTTGGCTTCATATATGTCTTCTTTTGAAAAGTGTCTGTTGATATCCTTTGCCCACTTTTGGATGAGTTTGTTTGTTTTTTTCTTGTAAATCTGTTTTAGTTCTTTGTAGATTCTGGATATTAGCCCTTTGTCAGATGGGTAGATGGCAAAAATTTTTTCCCATTCGGTTGGTTGCTGGTTCACTGTAATGATTGTTTCTTTTGCTGTACAGAAGTTCTGAAGTTTGATTAGATCCCATTTGTCTATTTTGGCTTTTGTTGCCACTGCTTTGGTATTTTAGTCATGAAGTCCTTACCTATGCCTATGTCCTAAATGGTTTTGCCTAGGTATTCTTCTAGGGTTTTTATGGTGTTAGGTCTTATGCTTAAGTCCTTAATCCATATGGAGTTAATTTTAGTGTAAGGTGTCAGGAAGGGGTCCAGTTTCTGCTTTCTGCACATGGTTAGCCAGTTTTCCCAACACAATTTATTAAACAGGGGATCCTTTCCCATTGCTTGTTTTTGTCAGAGTTGTCAAAGATCAGATGATTGTTGATGTATGGTGTTGCTCCGGAGGCATCTGTTTTGTTCCATTGGTCTGTGTTTCTGTTTTGATACCAGTACCATGCTGTTTTGATTACTGTTGCCTTGTAGTATAGCTTGAATTCTGGCAGCGTGATGCTGCCAGCTTTGTTCTTTTTGCTTAGGATTGTCTTGGCTATGTGGGCTCTTTTTTGGTTCCATATGAAGTTTAAAGTGTTTTTTTGCAGTTCTGCGAAGAAGGTCATTGGTAGTTTGATGGGGATAGCATTAAATCTATAAATTACTTTGGGCAGTATGGCCATTTTCACAATATTGATTCTTTCTAACCTTGAGCATGGAATGTTTTCTTCATCTGTTTGTTTCTTCTCTTATTTCCTTGAGCAGTGGTTTGTACTCCTTGAAGAGGTCATTTACCTCCTTTATTAGTTGTATTCCCAGGTATTTTATGCTCTTTGTAGCAATTGTGAATGGGAGTTTGCTCTTGGTTTGGCTCGCTGTTATTGGTATACAGGAATGCTTCTGATTTCTGCACATTGATTTTGTATTCTGAGACTTTGCTGATGTTGCTTATCAGCTTGAGGAGAGTTTTGGCTGAGGTGATGGGGTCTTCTAAATATACAGTCATCTCGTCTGCTAATAGAGACAGTTTGACTTCCTCCTTTCCTAATTGAATACCCTTTATTTCTGTTTCTTGCCTGATTGCTCTGGCTAAAAATTCCAATACTATATTGAATAAGAGTGGAGAGAGAGGGCATCCTTGTCTAGTACCAGATTTCAAAGGGAATGCTTCCAGTTTTAGCCCATTCAGCATGATATTAGTAGTGGGTTTGTCATAAATAGCTTTTATTATTTTGTGATAGGTTCCATCAATACCTAGTTTATTGAGGGTTTTTAGCATAAAGGCTGTTGAATTTTATCAAAGGCCTTCTCTGCATCTATTGAGATAATCATGTGGTTTTTGTCTTTGGTTCTATTTATGTGGTAGATTACATTTATGGACTTGTGTATGTTGAACCAGCCTTGCATCCCTGGGATGAAGCCTACTTGATCATGATGGATAAGCTTTTTGATGTGCTGTTGCAATCGGTTTGCCAGTATTTTATTGAAGATTTTTGCATCTGTGTTCATTATGGAGATAGGCCTGAAGTTTTCTTTTTTTGTTGAGTCTCTGCCATGTTTTGCTATCAGGATGATGTTGGTCTCATAAAATGAGTTGGGGAGGATTTCCTCTTTTTGTATTGTTTGGAATAGTTTCAGAATGATTGGTACCAGCTCCTCTTTGTATATTTGGTAGAATTCACCTGTGAACTTGTCTGCACCTGGACTTTTTTTGGTTGGTAGGCTGTTAATTGCTGCCTCAACATTAGCCCTTGTTATTGGTCTATTCAGGGTTTCAACTTCTTCCTGGTTTAGTTTTTGTAGGGTGCAAGTGTTCATGAATTTATCCATTTCTTCCAGGTTTACTGCTTTATGTGTACAGAGTTGTTTGTAGTAATCTCTGATGGTAGTTTGTACTTCTGTGGGATTGGTGGTGATACTCCTTTTATCATTTTTTATTACATCTATTTGATTCTTCTTGCTTTTCTTTTTTATTAATCTGGCTAGCGGTGTGTCTATTTTGTTGATATTTTTGAAAAACCAGCTCCTGGACTTATTGATTTTTTTTGAAGGGTGTTTTGTGTCTCCATCTCCTTCATTTCTGCTCTTACCTTAGTTATTTCTTGTCTTCTGCTAGCTTTTGAGTTTTTTTTTATGTTGCTCCTCTAGCTCTTTCAATTTTGACTATAGGGTGTCAATTTTAGATATTTCCTTGCTTCTCATGTGGGCATTTATTGCTATATATTTCCCTCTAGACACTGCTTTAAATGTGTCCCAGAGATTCTGGTATGTTGTGTATTCATTCTCATTGGTTTTGAAGAACATCTTTATTTCTGCCTTCACTTCATTGTTAATCCAGTCAACTTTCAGGAGCCAGTAGTTCAGTTTCTATGAAGTTGTGCAGTTTTTAGTTAGTTTTTTAGTCCTGAGATCTAATTTGATTGCACTATGGTCTCAGAAACTGCTATGATTTCTGTTTTTTTTGCATTTGCCGAGGAGTGATTTACTTCCCGTTATGTGGTCAATTTTACAGTAAGTGTGATGTGGTGCTGAGAAGAATGTATATTCTGTGGCTGTGGGGTGAGGAGTTCTGTAGATGTCTGTTATGTCTGCTTGTTTCAGTTCTGCATTCAAGTCCTGTATATCCTATGATTTTCCGTCTCATTGATCTGTCTAATGTTGACAGTGGAGTGTTAAAGTCTCCCACTGTTATTGTGTGGGAATCTAAGTCTCTTTGTAGGTCATTAAGAACTTGCTTTATGTATCTGGGCGCTCTTGTATTGGGTGCATATATATTTAGGATAGTTAGCTCTTCTTGTTGTATTGCTCCTTGCACCATTACGTAGTGTCCTTCTTTGCCTCTTCTGATCTTTGTTGGTTGAAAGTCGATTTTATCAGAGACTAAAATTGCAGCCCCTGCTTTTTTTTTGCTCTCCATTTGTTTGGTAGATCTTCTTCCATCCCTCTATTTTAAGTCTATATGTGTCTTCGCGTGTGAGATGGGTCTCCTGAATACAGCACACCGATGGGTTTTGACTTTTTACCCAGTTTGCCAGTCTGTGTCTTTTGATTGCAGCATTTAGGCCATTTACATTTAACATTAATATTGTTTTGTCTGAATTTGATCCTGCCATTTTGTTACTGCACACTTTCGGCCATCTTCCCCCTGTTTTCAAAATGCATCGATTTTTATGCTAAGAGTTTGTGAGAGTTAGTAGGAAGTATTCCATGCTGATTTTGCTAGAATTCAAAAAGACCTTAAAGGATAATTGTGTATATCTTTGAGAAGATAACATTAACTTTTACATGTTACATTGACAATTTGAATTCATTCATTGTTTATTTTTATTTTTTATTTTCTTAATGTGTTTTATTTATTTATTTAAATTTTTAAAATTTTTATTGCATTATAGGTTTTGGGGTACATGTGCAGAACGTGCAAGATAGTTGCATAGGTACACACATGGCAGTGTGTTTTGTTGCCTTCCTCCCTTTCACCCACACTTGGCATTTATCCCCAGGCTATCCCTCCCCAGCCCCCCCCACTGTCCCTCCCCCATTCCCCCCAATAGACCCCAGTGTGTAGTAGACCCCCCTCCCTGTGTCCATGTGTTCTCATTTTTCTCACCCGCCTATGAGTGAGAATATGCGGTATTTCTTTTTCTGTTCGTGTGTCAGTTTGCTGAGAATGATGTTCTCCAGATTCATCCCTGTCCTTACAAAGGACACAAACTCATCATTTTTGATTGCTGCATAATATTCCATGGTGTATATGTGCCACATTTTCCCAGTCCAGTCTATCATCGATGGGCATTTGGGTTGGTTCCAGGTCTTTGCTATTGTAAACAGTGCTGCAATGAACATTCATGTGCATGTGTCCTTATAGTAGAACGATTTATAGTCCTTTGGATATATACCCAGTAATGGGATTGCTGGGTCAAATGGAATTTCTGTTTCTAGGTCATTGAGGAATCACCACACTGTCTTCCACAATGGTTGAACTAATTTACACTCCCACCAACAGAGTAAGAGTGTTCCTCTTTCTCCACATCTCCTCCAGCATCTGATGTCTCCAGATTTTTTAATGATCGCCATTCTAACTGGCATGAGATGGTATCTCAATGTGGTTTTGATTTGCATCTCTCTAATGACCAGTGATGATGAGCATTTTTTCATGTGTTTGTTGGCCTCATGTATGTCTTCTTTTGTAAAGTGTCTGTTCATATCCTTTGCCCGTTTTTGAATGGGCTTGTTTGTTTTTTTCCTGTAAATCTGTTTGAGTTCTTTGTAAATTCTGGATATCAGCCCTTTGTCAGTTGCATAAACTGCAAAGAATTTTTTCCCATTCTGATGGTTGCCGATTCACTCTAGTGACTGTTTCTTTTGCCGTGCAGAAGCTGTAGAGTTTGATTAGGTCCCATTTGTCTATTTTGGCTTTTGTTGCCAATGCTTTTGGTGTTTTGGTCATGAAGTCCTTGCCTACTCCTATGTCCTGAATGATTTTTGCCTAGATTTTCTTCTAGGGTTTTTATGGCGTCAGGTCTTATGTTTAAGTCTTTAATCCATCTGGAGTTAATTTTAGTGTAAGGTGTCAGGAAGGGGTCCAGTTTCTGCTTTCTGCACATGGCTAGCCAGTTTTCCCAACACCATTTATTAAACAGGGAATCCTTTCCCCATTGCTTGTTTTTGTCTGGTTTATGGTTGTAGATATGTTGTGTTGCCTCCGATGCCTCTGTTCTGTTCCATTGGTCTATATCTCTGTTTTGGTACCAGTACCATGCTGTTTTGATTACTGTAGCCTTGTAGTATAGTTTGAAGTCTGGTAGTGTGATGCCTACTGCTGTGTTCTTTTTGCTTAGAATTGACTTGGCTATGCGGGCTCTCTTTTGGTTCCATATGAAGTTCATGGTGGTTTTTTCCAGTTCTGTGAAGAAATTCAATGGTAGTTTGATGGGGATAGCGTTGATTGTGTAAATTACTTTGGGCAGTATAGCCACTTTGACGATATTGATTATTCCTAACCACGAACATGGAATGTTTCTCCATCTGTTTGTGTTCTCTCTTATTTCGTTGAGCAGTGGTTTGTAGTTTTCCTTAAAGAGGTCCCTTACAGTCCTTGTGAGTTGTATTCCTAGGTATTTTATTTTCTTTGTAGCAATTGTGAATGGCAGTTCGTTCTTGATTTGGTTCTCTTTAAGTCTGTTATTGGTGTATAGGAATGCTTGTGATTTTTGCACATTAATTTTATATCCTGAGACTTTGCTGAAGTTGCTTATCAGTTTCAGGAGTTTTTGGGCTGAGGTGATGGGGTCTTCTAAGTATACTATCATGTCGTCTGCAAATAGAGACAATTTGGCTTCCTCCTTTCCTATTTGAATACCCTTTATTTCTTTTTCTTGCCTGATTGCTCTGGCTAGAACTTCCAGTACTATGTTGAATAGGAGTGGTGAGAGAGGGCATCCTTGTCTAGTGCCGGATTTCAAAGGGAATGCTTCCAGTTTTTGCCCATTCAGTATGATATTGGCTGTTGGTTTGTCGTAAATAGCTTTTATTACTTTGAGATACATTCCATCAAAACCAAGTTTATTGAGGGTTTTTAGCATAAAGGGCTGTTGAATTTTGTCAAATGCTTTCTCTGCGTCAATGGAGATAATCATGTGGTTTTCGTTTTTGCTTCTGTTTATGTGGTGAATTACATTTATAGACTTGCGTATGTTGAACCAGCCTTGCATCCCTGGGATGAATCCTACTTGATCATGATGGATAAGTTCTTTAATGTGCTGTTGCAATCAGTTTGCCAGTATTTTCTTGAAGATTTTTGCATCTGTGTTCATCATGGATATTGGCCTGAAGTTTTCTTTTCTTGTTGAGTCTCTGACGGGTTTTGGTAGCAGGATGATGTTGGTCTCATAAAATGATTTGGGAAGGGTTTCCTCTTTTTGAATTATTTGGAATAGTTTCAGAAGGAATGGTACCAGATCCTCTTTGTGTGTCTGGTAGAATTCGGCTGTGAACCCATCTGGACCTGGGTTTTTTTTGTGTGGTAGGCTCTTAATTGCTGCCTCAACTTCAGACCTTGTTATTGGTCTATTCATAGTTTCGGCTTCCTCCTGGTTTAGGCTTGGGAGGACACAGGCGTCCAGGAATTTATCCATTTCTTCCTGGTTTACTAGTTTATGTGCATAGAGTTGTTTGTAGTATTCTGGAGGACACAGGCGTCCAGGAATTTATCCATTTCTTCCTGGTTTACTAGTTTATGTGCATAGAGTTGTTTGTAGTATTCTCTGATGATGGTTTGAATTTCTGTGGAATCTGTGGTGATTTCCCCATTATCATTTTTTATTGCATCTATTTGGTTGTTCTCTCTTTTCTTTTTTATCAGTCTGGCTAGTGGTCTATTTTGTTGATCTTTTCGAAAAACCAGCTCTTGGATTTATTGATTTTTTGAAGGGTATTTCTTGTTTCTATCTCGTTCAGTTCTGCTCTGATCTTAGTTATTTCTTGTCTTCGGCTAGGTTTTGAGCTTTTTTGATCTTGCTCCTCCAGCTCTTTCAATTTTGATGATAGGGTGTCAATTTTGGATCTCTCCACTCTTCTCATGTGGGCACTTATTGCTATATATTTTCCTCTAGAGACTGCTTTAAATGTGTCCCAGAGATTCTGGTACGTTGTGTCTTTGTTCTCGTTCGTTTCGAAGAACTTCTTTATTTCTGCCTTCATTTCATTGTTTATCCAATCAACATTCAAGAGCCAGTTGTTCAGTTTCCATGAAGCTGTGCGGTTCTGAGTTAGTTTCTGAATTCTGAGTTCCAACTTGATTGCACTATGGTCTGAGAGACTGTTTGTTATGATTTCAGTTGTTTTGCATTTGCTGAGGAGTACTTTACTTCCAATTATGTGGTCAATTTTGGAGTAGGTGTGATGTGGTGCTGAGAAGAATGTATATTCTGTGGATTTGGGGTGGAGAGTTCTGTAAATGTCTATCAGGTTTGCTTGTTCCAGGTCTGAGTTCAAGTCCTGGATATCCTTGTTAATTTTCTGTCTGGTTGATCTGTCTAATATTGACAGTGGAGTGTTAAAGTCTCACACTATTAATGTGTGGGAGTCTAAGTCTCTTTGTAGGTCATTAAGAACTTGCCTTATATATCTGGGTGCTCCTGCATTGGTTCCATATATATTTAGAATCGTTAGCTCTTCTTGTTGTATCGATCCTTTTACTATTATGTAATGACCTTCTTTGTCCCTTTTGATCTTTGTTGCTTTAAAGTCTATTTTATCAGAGACGGGAATTGCAACTCCTGCTTTTTTTTTGCTCTCCATTTGCTTGGTAAATCTTCCTCCATCCCTTTATTTTGAGCCTTTGTGTATCCTTGCATGTGAGGTGAGTTTCCTGGATACAGCACACCAATGGGTTTTGGTTTTTTATCCAATTTGTCAGTCTGTGTCTTTTGACTGGTGCATTTAGCCCATTTACATTTAGGGTTAATATTGTTATGTATGAATTTGATACTGCCATTTTGATGCTAGCTGGCTGTTTTGCCCATTGGTTGATGCAGATTCTTCATTTTGTTGATGCTCTTTAGCATTTGATATGCTTTTAGGATGGCTGGTACTGGTTGTTCCTTTCTATGTGTAGTGCCTCTTTTAGGAGCTCTTGTAAAGCAGTCCTAGTGGTGACAAAATCTCTGAGTACTTGCTTGTTCATGAAGGATTTTATTTTTCCTTCACTTATGAAGCTCAGTTTGGCTGGATATGAAATTCTGGGTTGAAAGTTCTTTTCTTTAAGGATGTTAAATATTGGCCCCCACTCTCTTCTGGGTTGTAGAGTCTCTGCCAAGAGATCTGCTGTGATTCTGATGGGCTTCCCTTTGTGGGTGATCCGACCTTTCTCTCTGGCTGCTCTTAGCATTTTCTCCTTCATTTCAACCCTGGTGAATCTGATGATTATGTGCCTTGGGGTTGCTCTTCTTGCAGAATATCTTTGTGGTGTTCTCTGTATTTCCTGGAGTTGAGTATTGACCTGTCTTGCTAGGTTGGGGAAATTCTCCTGGATAATATCCTGAAGTGTATTTTCCAGCTTGGATTCATTCTCTTTATCACATTCTGGTACACCTATCAAACGTAGGTTGGGTCTCTTCACATAGTCCCACATTTCTTGGAGATTTTGTTCATTCCTTTTTGCACTTTTTTCTTTAATCTTGGTTTCTCATTTTATTTCATTGAGTTGATCTTCGACTTCTTATATTCTTTCTTCTGCTTGGTCAATTCGGCTGTTGAAACTTGTGCATGCTTCGTGAAGTTCTCGTGTTGTGTTTTTCAGCTCCTTCAATTCATTCATATTCCTAAGTTGTCCATTCTTGTTATCATTTCCTCGAATCTTTTTTCAAATCTTTTTTCAAGGTTCTTAGTTTCTTTGCACTGATTTAGAACATGTTCTTTTAGCTCACTGAAGTTTCTCATTATCCACTTTCTGAAGTCTGATTCCGTCATTTCGTCACACTCATTCTCCGTCTAGCTTTGTTCCCTTGCTGGTGAGGAGTTTTGGTCCTTTGTAGGAGGTAGGTGTTTTGGTTTCGGGTGTTTTCCTCCTTTTTGCGCTGGTTTCTTCCCGTCTTTATGGATTTATCCACCTGTTGTCTTAGTAGTTGCTGATTTTTCAACTGGGTCTCTGTGTGGATGCTGAGATTGTTGATGATGAAGTATTTCTGTTACTTAGTTTTCCTTCTAATGGTCTAGCCCCTCTGCTGTATGAGTGCTGAGGTCCACTCCAGACCCTGCTTGTCTGGGGTACACCTGTAGCAGCTGCAGAACAGTGAGGGATGCTACCAGTTTCTTCTTCTGCTATCTTTGTTCCAGAATGATGCCTGCCAAGTGTCAGTCTGATTAGTCCTTTTTTGGGGTGACTCTTTGGATATACAGGGGTCAGGGAGCTGCTTGAGGAGACGGTCTGTGCTTTTTAGTAGCTCTAGTGCTGAGCTGTGAGCTCCGTTGTTCATTCAGGGATGTTGGGAGGATATGTTTATGTCTGCTGCAACAGAACTCATAAAACCCCTCCCCTTTTTTTCCCCCTTAGATGCTCTGTCTCAGGGAGTTGGGGCTTTCTTTATGAGGATCTGTTGCACTGTCCTGCCCAGCTAGGAGGCACTCTATTCACTATTTGCCTGCCGGGGCTCCACCCTGCTAGTGCGGGTCCGCCCTGCTGCTGTGGGCTCCTTTCTGCTGTGGTGTGCTCCGCCCTCTTGGCGGAGTCTCTTGTTATGGCAGGTTGCCTTGGAAATGGCAGGCTGCGTCAGCCCTGGGAGGTACTTCAGTAGGGGAGGATTGTGTCTGTAGTGGCGGACGCCCCTCCCCCACTGGGCTGCACCGTCCTAGATGCCGGCAGTAAAACTCTCAGCCTGAGCGCCTCCAATCACCTCCCTGCTTGTCCTCGTGAGGGTGGGACCCACCGAGCCCGATCACCCAGCTCCCTGCCTTAGAGTCCATCCTCTCTCTCTCTCTTCCTCTCCCCAAGCTGAAAGGTCGACTCTCTCACTGGCGCCCCAGTAGCCTGCCGATAGGGCACTGTGATCCGTGCGATCTCCCGTGCTGCCGCCCACTGCACCGGCTCAGATCACGTTTCCCAGGAATCTCCTGGTCTGGCTCATTGTCCAAGTCCCGTTCAATCAGATGGACATGCCAATCTGCCCTTCCAAATCTCAGATTGCCGGTTTAACAGGGCACCCAGACCAGTGAGTTTTGTGCAGTGTGCCGCTGCACTGTGGCGCCGGCCCGGCTGAACCGGACACGCGAGCTGGCTGCGCTAGTGTCCCGTGTCTCTCGCACACCTGGGACTTTCAACGTTCTGTGGGCAAAAAAGGTCCGTCTGAGAATGTGGCTAAAACTCACCCTCTGCGCCTTCCTGAGAGCTGTAATCCTGAGTCGCCTCTACGATGCCATCTTGGAAGCAAGTCCAATGTGTTTTTTTAAATTCATTTTTTTATTACAAGTGTAAGATCAGGTTTTCTTCCTAGGATACTCTCTGAGGCACTTTTCAAAATACATGTTTCCAAAGACAGAAAACTTTGGATAGTAAGAACCCCTTTCATTTTGTTCTGAAGATGATTGGATTGCCTGTTGATTATTATGGCTCTTCAGTGTAAATTAAGTTTCATTTACAATTCCCTTGAAATTCTGCAGCGGCTGGTATCTATATCTGTGTTAGCTGCTGCAGGCTGGTATCTATATCTGTGTTAGCTGCTGCTCCTTTTATCCTTGCATTCCTCTGGCTATCTCATTCTTCTTAAAGATGAGAGGAAATGAAGGGAATATTGCTGGCTTTTAAAATAAATGTGGTAAGATTTTATGGCAGAGAAGATTGTATTTCACAGTGTAATTTCACAGTGAAACATACATAATACAAAATTGGTTTTGTTTTTCTAGCCCTTTGTTACGGACTATCTGAAGGTAGTACTGTGTGTCTTTTTTCAACAACTTTTTATCTGAATACAAAAATAATACACATATATATCTGTTGTAGACAGTTTGGAAAAAGTGAAAAATATAAAGAAGAAAATAAAATAATCCCCTGTAATTCTAGTATCTAATGATAATCACTGTAAACGTTTTGGTATATAGTATGTTTTTTTGTCATTAGTATAAGTTGATTTGTTGTGTTTTTAATAGTGGTGTGACTTAATTCATTTGTAACCTACAAATGTTCATATACAAATGTTATTTTTAGATTTAAATATCCTTCTGTAGCATAATTTTTATCTTTTATTTTTATCTTATTCATTTATTTGTATAAATACAAATAAATGCAGGTACAGATACAATTTTATTCCATGCATGGATTTCATAGTGGGAAGTCAGGGCTTTTAGGGTATCTATCACCTGAATAACATACATTGTATTCATTAGGTAGTTTCTCCTCATTCACCTCCCTCCCACCCTCTCACCCTTCTGAACCTCCATTGTCATCAGGTTCATGTGAACACATTATTTAGCTCCCACTTATAAGTGAGAACATAAAGTATTATTTTTAATACCTGCATTATTCTGTTGTGTGGATGTATTGTAACTTGTTTAACAAGTTTCTTATTGAAAGACATTAGCTTGTTTCAGGTTTTCCCTTAACCAATTATAGGCTTCATGATAGGCAAATCTATGAATATTTTTCACAAGGCTTTTAAGAAAATGCGTAGATATTTATAACTGCAAATCTCAAGAAAGAAAAGTTAAGTAACTACATAGTATTGCATAATAAACCAGTGGCCTCATGTTAATTCTTAATTCATTGTTTACTTCACATTTATTTTGGTACTTTAAATGTTAATATATTTGGGTTTTTCTTTAGTTTGAGCTATTAATATAAATGATTTCATTTTAACATAAGGCAGTTTGGAAACTATATTTTTGAGATTGTACATCAAATGTTTACTTCACATGTCATGTTGACCTTTTAGTCCATTTTTCATGACCTTAAATTTCTTTTCTAACTATTGTTCTTTTCATGAGGATTAATATTTGTTTTCTATTTATTTATTTATTTGAGATGGAGTCTTGTTCTGTTGCCCAGACTGGAGTGCAGTGGTGCGATCTCAGCTCACTGCAACCTCTGCCTCTCAGGTTCAAGTAATTCTCTTGCCTCAGCCTACCGAGTAGCGATTACTGGTACACACCACCATGCTGGCTAATTTTTTTTTTTTTTTTTTTTTTTTTAGTAGAGATGGGGGTTCGATGTGTTGCCCAGGCTGGCGACAACCTCCTGAGTTCAGTCAGTCTGCCTGTCTCAGCCTCCCAGTGTGCTGGGATTATGGGCATGAGCCACCGTGACTGGCCTTGCTTTATTTTTTAAAACCCAAATGATTGAGTAATATACAGAATATTGATTATATGGGTTAAGCATTTTATTAGTAATATGTATTTGTATGTCCCATATTAATCTTATAAGATTTTCTTCACAAGTCTGCAGTTCTTCCTGGTATATATTTGTAGTTACTTAGAATTGGTTGATTAATGTATTACATAGTTAGTTCGTTATACTATACAACTTAATACGTTCCTTAGAATATATTCTCTGCAGGCTTTATTGAACATACCAGTACCATATTAAATTTTCAATTTTCTATGATTACTTGTGTCAGAATTGGATATGACCATTAGATTTAAAAAATATGGAGATGAGAAAAACTGGCCTTTCTAATCATCTACCAAAATCAGTTCATGTTACCACTTTTGTGATGCCTTCCTTCCCTTGACATTACTTTCCACTCTTCTATTCCTACCTAAGTGAAGATTAATCTGTTCTGTGGTATTTTATATATACTTCTATCAGAATATTCACCAGACTTCCTTACATCATAATCGAGTGTGCAAGTGACCCTTTCCTCCACAAATCATAGGTTCCCCAGATAATGGAATTTTGTTTTGTTCATATTTGTATCTACCTACTTATATTTTGCAAGAAGGTGGGCCAGATACTTGGGGGTCGGATATTTTGGTGTTCAGTAAATATTCATTGAGTTAAATTGAATAAAAGTGTAGACTTGGTGTCTTGATTACTAACAAAACTATTTTATAAACAAGGTTTATTAATAATGAAAATTATAGGGTGGGTATGGTGGCTCATGCCTGTAATCCCAACACTTTGGAGGCTAAGGTGGCTGGATCCCTTGAGTCCAGGAGTTTGAGACCAGTCTGGGCCACATGACAAAACCCCATCTCTACAAGAAAAGTACAAAAACTAGCCAGGTGTGGTGACACATGTCTGTAGTCCCAGCTACTTGGGAGGCTGAGGTGAGAGGATCTCTTGTGCCCTGGAGGTCCAGGCTACAGTGAGCTGTGATTTTTACCACAGAGCGAGACCCTATCTCGAAAGAAATTTTTTAAAAAATAATTTCAAATTAAAATTTTTGGAAACAAATTTAGTATTTTTTTGAAATTGAGCAGATGTCTTACAGTGTATCCTTTTCAACTAAGCAAACATTTCTCTTTTAGGATTTGTACACACAGATATGACGAACGACTTGAAAGAAGAACATTTAAAGAAAAATATTCCTCTTGGGAGGTTTGGAGAAACTCTTGAGGTGGCACATGCAGTTGTATTTCTTTTAGAATCGCCATATATTACAGGGCACGTTCTGGTAGTGGATGGGGGATTACAACTCATGTTGTAATTTACAGATTATTCAATTATAAGGGTGGTTAGCATCAAGGGCACACTTTGGCTACTGATTAGATAATTATATGTATGTGGGTAGCCTTTGCTAATCAAACCTGCTGATGCTACAAAAGTTAATTTCTGTCTTTATAAAAATATGTCTGAAAAGAACAATGTGTGACAAATTATGGTTTTTTTTTTTTTTTTTGGTCTAAGTTACAGCAGTGTTGTTTTGTTTAAAAAGCCTTCATGATATACAATTCACATACCATATAAATCACATATTTAGAATATATAATTCAGTGGTTTTTTAACATATTTAAATATATGTGCAACCATCCCCCCAGACAAATTGTGTTTTCTAAAAGGGTATGTATCACTTATCTTTGGTTACCTTGTAGAGTATAGCAATCTTAGTGTATAGACATTTTGCAAGTCATATAAACAAGTATTGATTTATGTATTTTGCCTCAAAAGTGAAAAATTGTATTGTCTAATTATGATGAATTATTTTATTGTATCAAGCTGAATTTTCTAAAAGTTAACCTTGTGGGTTATTGCCAAAATAAGAGTATTTAGAGGACAGTGACTAGTTGTCAATACTTTAGCAAGCCCACTAAAGATAAATATGTTCCTTTTGCATGTGCTGGGGTGATCAGTTTTTATACGATTGCAAAACATAGTATTTATGAAATAAAGACATGAATTCAGAATTGATTTCTTTGGGTGGTATTTCTCTTGATTGAGCAGCTGGACAAAATAATCTACAAATTTAAATGTGGGCATTTGACTCATTCTTGAGAAATTCTCATAAGCAATGAGGATTAACCCTTAGCTTAAGGTTTTTAGTATCTGATACAGTAGCGAGCTGCATAGATCTCATGAACTTACGATGTGTTTTTTATTCACAAAAACTTAGGATAGTGAGTTGTTAATATTTAAAAACAGAAGAAATGTAATGTTAAAAAAATTGATTATTTTGCATTAGTGATTATAATGATTCTTACCCCAAAATTCTAGAAATAAACAAATTCTGTATGAATAACCATAAATTATAAATAAATATGTAATAACAATAAATGTCTTTACAAGAAACAGTTAAAGCACTGGTCTTAAGTGAGAACATTTGCCTGGGAACAGAGGTAAAGACACAAACTGAATATAAAATATCAGACAGTGATTATTTTGCATTGAACTCTTTTATGGGGAATAATAGTATATTTTTAGTGTCACTCCATTTATGTTGATTTCGAGCTGACAATTACTTTGTGTAATCAGAGATTTAATTTTATATTGAAAGTCAGTGTAAAATTATGAATAGGATATACTAATAAATACAAAGTGATGTAAGTCAAAGCAATGTTCTAAATCAAGATTCTGGGTTCCTTAAAAATTATTTTAAATTCATCTTTGAAATAGTTTACTTAATCTACTCAGTATATGAGAAAGTCAATTGAGTAAAGTTAGTATCATTACACAAATTGTCTATTAAATGCAAGATATGGTGATATACAGAATTTATCAGGCATTACCAAGTCTGGGCACATACAGGAAATGCAGCACTCAGGATGGTTTCAAATGTAGTAGCGGATGCTTCTCAGGTGGGAGAGCTTATTCAGATGAAGTAAATAGTTTGTCTAATGATGTCTTACCTACTGGCCTTGGCTACCTGTACTTCTCCATTATGCAGCCCATTCAGGCTTGAGTTTTCTTCTCTGGACACCTCATGCTCTGAAATCATGTGTAAGGCTGATTCAGTTGGTGATTTGGGTAGAAAGCAGTGTGTTTTGCTGACATTAAGATGTAGGTTATAGATAGGTTTAGCCTTTAAGTATATGTTTTTATACTTTAAAATAAGAAGTATAACCTTTTAAGCTATTCCACCTCCTCTCACAGCCTACCTCAAAGTGGTGGAATATATGGAGAGATCTTGAAATGGGTAAAATAACCCCCCACTGGTCTACTCCAGGTGAATCTACCCAGTTCCACTGACGTAGTAGAATTTGTAATTTTAATACTTATATTCTATTTCTGAAATCAGTTGTGAACTGTTGCCTTATGTTCAGAGGTTCAAGAACCTCAATGAATTCATTTTTAAAAATCTGCTATTATGAGAAGCACTGAATGAATTCTTTTTTTTTTTTTTTGAGACGGAGTTTCGCTTTTGTTACCCAGGCTGGAGTGCAATGGCGCAATCTCGGCTCACCGCAACCTCGGCTCACCGCAACCTCCGCCTCCTGGGTTCAGGCAATTCTCCTGTCTCAGCCTCCTGAGTAGCTGGGATTACAGGCATGTGCCACCATGCCCAGCTAATTTTTTGTATCTTTAGTAGAGATGGGGTTACACCATGTTGACCAGGATGGTCTCAATCTCTTGACCTCATGATCCACCCGCCTCGGCCTCCCAAAGTGCTGGGATTTCAGGCTTGAGCCACTGCGCTCGGCATGAATTCTTAACAAGACACATCTGTGGCTGTTTGCTGACTCTTATGAGCTCTTAAAGGTTCTCTGCTGGAGAAGCTGGGGAGAAGGCGTGGGAGGAAGATAGACTCAGTGGAGAAGGGGGCCGCCACCTCCGTCTCCAACCCACGGGGGCGGCCGTCCCGGGGCCGGCCGCCAAAGCTGCAATGCAACTCTCGCGGGTGGAGAAGCCCCCGCACCTGGCAGTGCTAATTGTGGCCCGGGAAGGCAGCAAAGGCATCCCCCTGAAGAACATTAAGCACCTGGCGGGGGTCCCGCTCATTGGTTGGGTCCTGCGTGTGGCCCTGGACTCGGGCCTTCCAAAGTGTATGGGTTTTGACAGACCATGATGAAATTGAGAATGTGGCCAAACAATTTGGTGCACAAGTTGATTGAAGAAGTTCTGAAGTTTCAAAAGACAGCTCTACCTCACTAGATGCCATCATAGAATTTCTTAATTACCATAATGAGGTTGACATTGTAGAAAATATTCAAGCTACTTCTCAATGTTTACCTCCTACTTCAGAAAGTTTCAGAAATGATTCGAGAAGAAGGATATGATTCTGTTTTCTCTGTTGTGAGATGCCATCAGTTTCGATGGAGTGAAATTCAGAAAGGAGTTTGTGAAGTGACTGAACCTCTGAATTTGAATCCAGCTAAATGGCCTAGTTGACAAGACTGGGATGGAGAATTATATGAAAATGGCGCATTTTATTTTGCTAAAAGACATTTGATAGAGATGGATTACTTACAGGGTGGAAAAATGGCATACTACGAAATGCGAACTGAGCGTAGTGTGGATATAAATGTGGATATTGATTGGCCTATTGCAGAGCAAAGAGTATTAAGAGAGGCTATTTTGGCAAAGAGAAGCTTAAGGAAATAAAACTTTCGGTTTGCAATATTGATGGATGTCTCACCAATGGCCACATTTATGTATCAGGAGACCAAAAAGAAATAATATCTTATGATGTAAAAGATGCTGTTGGGATAAGTGTATTAAAGAAAAGTATTGAGGTGAGGCTAATCTCAGAAAGGTCCTGTTCAAAGCAGACGCTCTTCTTTAAAACTGGATTGCAAAATGGAAGTCAGTGTATCAGACAAGCTAGCAGTTGTAGATGAATGGAGAAAAGAAATGGGCCTGTGCTGGAAAGAAGTGGCATATCTTGGCAATGAAGTGTCTGATGAAGAGTGCTTGAAGAGAGTGGGCCTAAGTAGCGCTCCTGCCGATGCCTGTTCCACTGCCCAGAAGGCTGTTGGATACATTTGCAAATGTAATGGTGGCTGTAGTGCCATCCAAGAATTTGCAGAGCACATTTTCCCACTAATGGAAAAGGTTAATAATTCATGCCAAAAATAGAAATTAGTATAATATTGAGAAAAAAAAATGATACTGCCTTCTTCAGCCAGTTTGCTTTTATTTTGGATTAAAATTCCGTGTTGTAATGTTATGGAGAGTGTGATTTTGTTTGTGATATATATATTGTGCTCTACTTTTCTCTTTATGCAAGATAATTATTTAGATACTGATTATAGTCTTTCTCAGATTTTTAGTAAATGTAAGTAAGAAACATCAAAATTCACTTTGTATTGTACCCTGTAAAACCGTGTGTTTGTGTGCTTTCAGAGATGTTGGAATTTTATTTATCTGGGAACAATGTGTATGGTAATACATGCCCTCCTATTAATAAAATTACATTTCACAAAATAAAAAAAAAAGGTTCTCTGCTTAGCATTAACAAAATAAGGTTTATAGGTAAAGCCAATATATTAATTTTTTTGCATGGAGTCTTTAAAATTTGTTCTCTTTTTCATACATATTTTATTTATATTCAATTTATGGTTTGTAACTGCTTTTTAGGGAGATACTATCAATTAGTTTGGGGGGAATAATTATGCAAAGAGGATAATTTACATGATTTTTAAATTCAGAATAAAGAGCGAAGACTATGCTACATATTCAAGAGTTGTGCCTTACGTTGCTGAAGCATTTTTTTCTAAAATTTCAAAAGGAATATGTGTAAATTGAGAAATCATATCACTGCCCTAACTTGATAAACATACTGTTCTTAAAGTATGTAATGATTTTAAACTTTCCGATATTAATTTTTTCTTTCTCTCCAATTAGAAGAGTAGATTTTAAAAATTTGTCTTTCAATTACATTGTAAAATTTCTGGGGGAAGAGACCATACTGTTTACATTCATTTAGCTAATTAATACAATAGATATTGAGTGCCTACTAAATATTTTGTATTTCTTTTGATACTTACACCTTGTCTACTCATTTCTTGATTATGTTGGATACATGCAGCAAAATATTCATTAGTCACTACATTGTGCCATAGTTGAGGAGATCATTGAGACTCAGATCTTATCTTGGAATATTTCTTGATCACATTTCTCTGGCTTTTTATGTGACTTTGATGCTTGCTTTTACTTTATAACTGAATTTGCAAAGTGAATCAATTATTTTCTCTTAGGCAGTATGCTTTCAGTTTGAGTAATTATTAATACCAGCAATTTAGTTAGAAACCTTTGGCCTAATAATTCAATTGGAGATGGTATCAGTATTACCTGGAGAATGTTTTTTAAAAGAAATTTCAAGCATATCAGGAGTGTGCTCCCTGGAAATTTTAATAAGTGGTAGGCAGGGTGAGGGAAATGTGGAGATATATTTAAGACAAGTTTTTATTTATTAAATTCATTAATTTTGAGATAGGGTTTTGCTGTACTGCCCAGGCTGGAGTGCAGTGGCATGATCACAGCTCACTGCCATCTCCAACTCCTGGGCTCCAGTGATCCTCCTGCCTTAGCCTCCCAAGTAGCTGAGACTACAGGTATTAACCATGCCTGCCTAATGACACACACACACACACACACACACACACACACACACACACACACATACATACACATTTGTAGAGACAAGGTCTCACTGTTGCTCAGGCTGGTCTAGAACTCCTGGCCTCAAGTGGTCCTCTTGCCTTTGCCTCTGAAAGTGCTGGATTACAGGTGTGAGTCACTGTGCCTAGCCAGGAAAAGTTCTTAATGATTCAGCTTGTTAATTCATTCATGAAATATTTATTTATACTGCATGTGCAACACTGCTAGTCATAGGAAGTAGAATGGTGAGAAAAAAACAACAAAGAAATGAACTCTTAAGTTTCTGGAGCTTACAGAGTGATAGGGTATGGCGGGGCTGGGGTCAAGCAGACTTGATCACACATAAAATTGCAACCAAAATATACATTACAAAAATGAGAACCTCTTGTTGCTATTAAGTAGGGGAATTTGACCTATTCTGGAAGGTCAAGAATGGTTTCTCTGAGGCAAGGATTGTTAAACTAAAGTTGGTACAGTTGGCCCTCAGTATTTTTGGGGATTGGTTCCAGGATTTCTTAGGATACCAAAATCTGCAGATGCTCAAGTCCCTTACGTAAAATGATGTAGTATTTGCATATAGCTTATGCTTTAAATCATTTCTAGATTACTTATAATGTCTAATGCAATGAAAATAGCTGTTACATTGTTTTTTATTTGCCTTATTTTTAATTATTTTTTCCCCCTGGTATTTTTTTTTCTTTCCAACTTTTATTTTAGATTTAAGGGGTACATATGCATGTTTGTTGTATGGCTAGACTACATGTCACAGGTTTGGTGTACAGATAATTTTGTCACTGAGGTGATCAGCATAATACCCAATAGGTAGTTTTTAATCTTCTCCCTTCTCCCATCTTCCACTTTCAAGTAGGTTCCGGTGTGTATTGTTCCCTTTTTTGTGTCCATGTATACTCAATGTTTAGCTCCCACTTGCTGTAAATGAATTAATGCAGGAACAGAAAACCAAATGCCATGTTTTTACGTGTGGTGTTAATATACTTAAGATAATGGCCTCAGCTCCATTCATGTTGTTTCAAAGGCCATGATCTAATTTTGTTTTTGTAGCTGTGTAGTATTTCATGGTGTATATTCACCACATTTTCTTTATCCAGTCCACCATTGATGGGCATCTAGGTTGGTTCTGTGTGTTTGCTGTTGTGAACAGTGCTGCAGTCAGGGCATGAGTCTTCATGGTAGAATGATTTATGTTCCTTTGGGAATGTATGCAGTAGTGGGATTGCTGGGTTAAATCGTAGTTCCATTTTAAGTTCTTTGAGAAATCTTTAGACTGTTTTCCACAGTGACCTAATTTATATCCCACCAGCAGTATATAAACGTTCTCTTTTCTCTACAACCACTGGCATTTGTTGTTTTTTGACTTTTTAATGATAGCCAATCTGAGTGGTGTGAGATGGTATCTCATGGTGGTTTTTATTTGCATTTCCCTAATGTTTAGTGATAGAGAGCATTTTTTCATATGCTTGTCTGCATGTGTGTCTTCTTTTGAGAAATGTCTGTTCATGTCCTTTGCCCATGTTTTAACGTCATTGTTTTTTGCTTGTTGATTTGCTTCTGGATGTTAGAACTTTGATGAATGCATAGTTTGCAAATATATTCTCCCATTTTGTAGAAACTCTGTTGATAGTTTCTTTTGCTATGCAGAAACTCTTTAATTATGTCCCACTTGCCATTTTTTTTTGTTTATTGCATTTGCTTTTGAAATCTTCATCATGAAGTTTTTACCTGGGCCCATGTCTGCAATGGTATTTCTTAGGTTTTCTTCTAGGGTTTTTGTAGCTTTATGTTTTATATTTTAAGTCTTTAACCCATCTTGAGTTGATTTTTGTATATTGTGAAAGGCAGGAGTTCAGTTTCAATTTTCCACATATGGCTAGCCAGTTATCCCAGTCTATTTTTTGAATAGGAAGTTCTTTTCTCATTGCTTGTTTTTGTTGACTTTGTTGAAGATTCGATAGTTTTAGGTGTATGGTTTTATTTTTGGGTTCTCCAATGTTCCATTGTTGGTCTCTCTGTTTACAATTGTGCCAGTACAATGCTGTTTTAGTTACTGTAGCCTTGTAGTGTATTTTGAAGTTGTGTAGTGTGATGCCTCCAGTTTTGTTCTCTTTGCTTAGGATTGATGTTGGTATGACTCTTTGGGCCCTTTTTTGGTTCCAACTGAATTTTAGAATTTTTTTTTTTTTTGTAATTCTGTTAAAAACGTCATTGGCAGTTTGATAGGAATAGCATTGAATCTGTAAATTGCTTTGAGCAGTATTGCCATGTTAACAATATTGATTCTTCCTATTCATGAGCATAGAATTTTGTTTTTCATTTGTTTGTGTTGCTTCTGATTTCTTTCAGCAGTGTGTTATAATTCTCTTTGTAGAGTTGTTTTACCTCTCTGGTTAGCTGTATTGCTATTTTATTTTTGTGGCTATTGTGAATGGAATTGCATTCTTTATTTGGCTGTCAGCTTGGATGTTCTTTGTACAGAGAAATGCTACTGATTTTTTTACATTGATTTTGTATCCTGAAACTTTCCTGAAGTTGTTTATCAGATCTAGGAACCTTTGGGCATAGACATAGGATTTTCTAATATAGCATCACATCGTTTGTGAAGAGAGATCGTTTTCCTTCCCCTCTTCTTCTTTGAATCTATTTTGTTTCTTCCTCTTGCCTTATTGATCTGGCTAGGACTTATAATATTATGTTTAATAGGAGTGGTGAGAGTGGACATCCTTGTCTTGTTGCAGTTCTCAAAGAGAATGTTTCCAGCTTTTGCCTGTTCAGTATGATGTTGGTTATGGGTTTATTTAGATGGCTCTTACTATTTTGAGGTATATACCCTCAATGCTTAGTTTGTTGAGGGTTTTTAAGAGGAGAGATGTTGAATTTTACCTAATTTTACCTTTTTCTATGTCTATTGCGATGATTATGTGTTTTTTGTTTTTAGCTCTGTTCACGTGATAATCACATTTATTGATTTGTATATGTTGAATCAACCTTGCATCCCAGGAATAAAGCCTACTTGATCATGGTGGATTAGCTTTTTGATGTGCTGCTAGATTTGGTTTGCCAGTATTTTGCTGAGGATTTTTGTACCTATGTTCATCAGAGATACTGGCCTGAAGTTGTCTTTTTTAATTATGTCTCTGCTAGGTTTTGATATCAGAAAGATGTTGGCCTCATAGAATGAGTTTGAAGAAGTCCCTCCATAACTTTTTGGAATAGTTTCAGTAGAATTGGTACTAGCTCTTTTTTTTTTTTCCTTACATCTTGTAGAATTCAGCTGTGAAACTTCCTTGTCCAGGGCTTTTTCTACCTGATGGGTTTTTTTTTTTTTTGAGACCAAGTCTTGCTCTGTCACCCAAGTTGGAGTGCAATGGCGCAATCTTGGCCTGCTGCAACCTCCACTTCCCTGGTTCAAGCAGTTCCCCTGCCTCAGCCTCCTTAGTAGCTGGAATTATAGGCATAGCCCACCACGCCCGACTAATTTTTTTAAAATGTATTTTTAGTAGAGATGTGGTTTCACCATGTTGGCCAGAATGGTCTTGAACTCCTGACCTCAGGCAATCTGCCTGCCTTGGCCTCCCAAAGTGCTGGGGTTACAAGTGTGAACCACTATGCCTGGCCCTGGCTGGTGGGATTTTTATTACTGATTTGCTCACTGTTTGTTATTGGTCTGTTCAGGGCATCAATTTGATCATGGTTCTCAGTCTTGGGAGATTGTATAAGAATTTATCCATTTCTTCTAGGTTTCCCAGTTTGTATGCATAGAGATGTTTTTAATAGTCTCTGAGGATTTAAAAAAAATATATCTGTGGGGTTGATGGTAATGTCCCTTTTGTCATTTCTGATTGTGTGGCTCTTTTCCCTTTTTTGTGTGTGTTTTATTTTATTTCACGATGGAGTCTCACTGTCATCCAGGCTGGAGTACAGTGGCTTGATCTCAGCTCACTACAACCTCTGCCCCCCAATTTCAAATGATTCTTGGGTCACTGCAACCTCTGCCTCCCAAGTTCAAGTGATTCTCCTGCCTCAGCCTCCTGAGTAGCTGGGATTACAGGTGCATATCACCATGCCCAGCTAATTTTTTGTGTTTTTAGTAGAGACGGGGTTTCACTGTGTTAACCAGGGTGGACTCGATCTCCTGACCTCATGATCCACTTGCCTCAGCCTCCCAAAGTGCTGGGATTACAAGTGTGAGTCACCACGCCTGGCCAGATCTTTTCCCTTTAAAAAAAAAAATTGGGGGAACGATCCAAGATGGCTGACTGCTAACATCTTGGGATTGCAGCTCCCAGTGAAAGCATAGAGAATGAGAGGACGCCACACTTTCAGACAAATTTTGGTCGCTCACGGAGCAGAAGATTCCCAGTGGAGGAGCTGCACGGGCTGCCAGCGCAACTCTTGTGGCCGGCGCAGCGGTTTTACCGGCACCTTGGTGCAGCAGCTCTTGGTGCAGAGTAAATGGGACTGGTTCCCCTTCTGACCGAGGTTTGGAGCTCTGGGAAGGCAGAGTCGCCTATTACAGACTCAAGAAGGAAGCCAGACTGGAGATTCCCAGGCAGAAAAGCACCATCAGTCTTAACGCTGCTGTTTTGGCCAGCGCAGTGGGTTGCTCAGATTTCGGCCCTGGGAATTAACAACTTGGACGTCCACTCAGAGACCTAATTTGAAAGTTGGTAATTACAAAGATGACAGGTGGATAAATTTACAATGATGGAAAGAAACCAGCATTAAAAAGGCTGAGAATACAAAAAATCAGAATGCCTATCCCTCTAAAGAGGATCACAGTTCCTCATCAACAAGGGAGCCAGGCTTGATGGAGAACGAGCACATCCCATTAACAGAATCAGGCTTCAGAACATGGATAATAAGAAACTTCTGTGAGTTAAAAGAACATGTTATAGCCCAATGTAAAGAAACTAAGAACTTTGAAAAAAGGTTTGATGAAATCCTAATGAGAATAGACAACTTAGAGAGGAATATAAGTGAATTAATGGAACTGAAGAATACAATATGGGAACTCCCAAGAAGTATGCACAGGTTTAAATACTTGAATTGTTCAAGGATATCAGAGGTCAAAGTCCAACTTAATGAAATAAAATGAGAAGATAAGAATAGAGAAAAAAGGGGCCCAAAGTGGCTCCGGCCAGATGTTGTGGCGCTTGCGAAGGCGAGGCCAAGAGTTCAAGGCCAACCAACCTCAGCAATCTTACAAGCTCTAATTGATTGGCAAAAAAAAAAAAAAAGAATAGAGAAAAAAAGGATAAAAAGGAATGAGCAAAGTCTCCCAAGAAATAAGGGACTATGTCAAAAGACCAAATTTACGTTTGATAGGTGTACCTGAATGCGACGGAGAGAATGAATCCAAGCCGGAAAATATTCTTCAGGATATTATTCAGGAAAATTTTCCTAAACTAGCAAAGCAGGACAATATTCAACCCCAGGTAATACAGAGAACACCACAAAGATATTCCTCAAGAAGAGCAACCCCAAGGCACATAATCGTTAGATTCAACAGGGTTGAAACGAAGGAGAAAATACTAAGGGCAGCCAGAGAGAAAGGTCAGGTTACCCACAAAGGGAAGCCTATCAGACTTACAGCAGATCTCTCAGCAGAAACTCTACAAGCCAGAAGAGAGTGGGGGCCAATATTCAGCATCCTTAAAGAACAGAACTTTCAGCCCAGAATTTCATATCCAGCCAAACTAATCTTCACAACTAAAGGAAAAATAAAATCTTTTATGAACAAGCAAGTACTCAGAGATTTTATTACCACCAGGCCTGCTTTACAAGACCTTCGGAAAGAAGCATTACACATAGAAAGAAACAACCAGTATTAGCCTTTCTAAAAATATACCAAAAAGTAAAGAGCATCAACATGAAGAATTTACATCAACGAATGGATAAAACAGCCAGTTAACATCAAATGGCAGTAATCCTAAATTTAAATCGACTAAATCCCCCAATCAAAAGATATAGCCAAAACCCAACGGTATACTACATCCAGACCCATTTCACATGCAAGGATACACAAAGACTCAAAACAAAGGGATGGAGAAAGATTTACCAACCAAATGGAGAGCAAAAATAAATAAATAAATAAAAAGCAGGAGTTGCAATTCTCTTATCTCATAAAATAGATTTTAAAGCAACAAAGATATAGTGGTAAAAGGATCAATGCAACAATAAGTGCTAACGATCCTAACTCCCAGATACATAGAGACTTAGACTCAATGAGACAGAAAATTAATAAGGATATCAAGGACTCGAACTCGGATCTGGAACAAGTAAACTTAATAAATATTTATAGAGCTCTCCACTTTAAATACACAAAATATACATTCTTGTCAATACCATATCACACCTACTCATAGGTTTAAGTGAAATATTGATTGGCCATTATTAATACTTATTTCTTATAGAATAAAGCAACATTTCCATTCTCTCTCTCTCTTTTTCTTCCTCTTTCTTCCTCTCCTTCACTCTTTTTTTTCTTTCCTTCTCTCAAAAAAAAAAAAGAAAAAAAGAAAAAAGAAATCAACTTGTAGACCTCTAGATCCAGGTCGGCAATGTCTCTCTCATTGCCTGATTTCCTTCCTTCCCTTCTCTCCCTCTCTCCCTCCCTCCCTTCCTCCCTTCCTGCTTTCCTGCCTTCCTCCCTCCAAAAAAAAAAAAAAAATTAGCAGTCCATCAGTCTTATTTATTCAGTCAAAGAAACAACTTTTGGTTTTGTTAATCTTTTGTATGACTTTTCTCATCTATTTCAGTTCAGCTCTGATTTGGGTTATTTCTTTTCTTATGCTAGCTTTGAAGTTGGTTTGTTTTTGTTTTTCAAGTTATCTAAGTCTGATGTTAGGTTGTTAATTTGAGATCTTTCTAACTTTTTGATGTGGGCATTTAGTGCTATAAACTTTGCTTTTGACACTGCTTTAGCTGTGTCCCAGAGATTTTCATATGTTGCATCTTTGTTTTAATTAGTTTCAAATAATTTCTCCATTTCTGTCTTAATTTCATTGTTTACCCAAAAGTCATTCAGGAGTAGATTGTTTAATGTCCATTTAATTGTATGTTTTGAGAGATCTTGTTGGTATTGATTTCTGTTTTTACTGTGATGTGGTACAAGAGTGTGGTTGGTATGATTTTGGTTTTTTGAATTTGTTGAGAATTGCTTTATGGCTGAGTGTGTAGTCAGTTTTACAGTATGTTCCTTGGGCAGATGAGAAGAATGTATTTTCTGTTGTTTTTGAGTGCAGTGTTCTGTAGATGTCTGTTAGGTTCATTTGGTCAAGTATCCAGTTGAGATCCTGAATATCTTTGTTAGTATTCTGCCTCAGTGATTTGTCCAGTACTGTCTGTGGGATGTTGAAGTTTCCCACTATTAGTGTGTGGTTATCTACATCTCTTTGTAAGTCTGTATAAACTTGTTTTATGAATCTGGGTGCCCCAGTGTTGAGTACATATATATAAATTTAGGATAGTTAAGTCTTGTTGTTGAATTGAGCCTTTTTATCATTATGTGATACCTTTCTTTGTCCTTTTGGATCATTGTTGGTTTAAAGTTGATTTTGTCTGAAATAAGAATAGCAACTCCTTATCTTTTTTGCTTTCCATTTGTTTGATTGATCTTCCTCCATCTCTTAGTTTTGAGCATATGGGTGTCCTTCCTTGTGAGATGGTCTCTTGAAGACAGCATACAGTTGGGTCTTCCTTCTTTATCCAGTTTGCCATGCTATGCCTTTTAAGAGGGGCATTTAAACTGTTTGCTTTCAAGATTAATATTGATAAGTGTGGATTTGATCCTGTCATCATGTTTTTAGCTGGTTGTTATGTAGATTGATTGTATTAATATATTTGCTTTATAGTGTTAATAGTACTGTGTACTTGAGTGTGTTTTTGTGGTGGTCAGTAGTGGTCTTTCACTTTCATATTTAGTGCTCACTTATGGACCTCTTGTAAGGCAGACCTGGTGGTAACAAATGTACTTAGCATTTGCTTGTCTGAAAAGGAGTTTATTTTTTCTTCACTTAGGAAGCTTAGTTTGGCTGAAATTCTTGATTGGAATTTTTCTTTAAAGATGCTAAATATAACACCCAAATCTCTTCTGGCTTGTAGGGTCTCTGCTGAAAGGTCTGCTGTTAGCCTGATGGAGTTTCCTTTTTAGGTGACCTGCCCCTCTTTTTCAGGAATGCTAATGAGTCATATATTTGGTGTGTTTACCTTACATAATCCCATATTTCTGGGAGGTTTTGTTCATTTTTAAAAATTCTTTTTATTATCTCACTGAGTGAACTGTTCTTTGAGCTCTGAGATTCTTCCTCAGCTTGATCTATTCTGCTATCAATACTTGTTATGAAATTCTTGTAATGAAGTTTTCAGTTCTATCAGCTAAGTTTGGTTCTTTATTTTCTTCATTTTAATTTTGTTTTTTTGAGACAGAGTCTCATTCACTCTGTTGCCCAGGAGTGCAGTGGCATGATCTTGGCTCACTGCTACCTCTGCCTCCTGGGTTTAAGCAATTTTCCTCCCTCAGCTCCCAAGTAGCTGCTATTACAGGCATGTACCACCATACCTGGCTAAGTTTTGTATTTTTAGTAGAGAATGGGTTCCGCCATGTTGGCTGGATTGGTCTGGAACTCCTGACCTCAAGCAGTACTCCCACCTTGATCTCCCAAAGTGCTGGGATTGCATGTGTGAGACACCATGCCTGACTTGGTTCTTTCTTAATGCCTATTTTTATATTTTTATCTCCTGAATTGTTCTACTGGATTCCTTAGATTCCTTGGAATGGATTTCAGCTGTCTCCTGAATCTCAATAATCTTAATTGCCATCTAGATTCTGAATTCTGTACCTGTCATTTCAGCCATTTTCTTCTGGTTAAGAGTCAATGCTGGGGAGCTAGTATGGTCATTTGTTAAGTAAGGAAACTCTCTGGCTATTAGAGTTGCCAGAGTTCTTGCACTGGCTTTTTCTTATCTGTGTGGGCACTGATGTTCCTTTAACAATGGTGTAACTGGACTATAGTCAGTTGCCTTAATTTCTGGATGTTTTCAGAGGGCCGAGTCTGTGCAGGTTCTTTATTTGTGGCTGAATTCTCTTTTCTTTTCTTCTTTTTTTTGAGACAGAATCTTGCTCTGTTGCTTAGGCTGGAGTGCAGTGGCATGATCTCAGCTCACCGTAACCTTTGCCTCTCAGGTTCAAGTGATTCTTCTGCCTCAGCCTCCTGAGTAGCTGTGGCCCACCATGCCTGGCTAAGTTTTGCATTTTTAGTAGAGACAGAGTTTCACCATGGTGGCCAGGCTGATCTTGAACTCCTGATCTCAAGTGATCTGACTGCCTTGGCCTCCCAAAGTACTGGGATTACAGGCATGAGCCACCACACCCAGCCTATTTGTGGCTGAATTCTAGTCTGTGTTTTCCTAGGCAGGTATATTAGCAAAGTATTTTTGGTGTTGAAGTTTGGGCTGCAATGTGTTTAAGCATACTGGCCAGTAGGTAGGCTTTTGCTCAGCTCTGCAGCTCCTTTGTATTTTCTTGCATTTGCAGTCGGGCAACTTCTCAGTGCTCTGAGGGTGTGGGCTCCTTTCCCACTCAAGTGCTGCAGACCTCAGCTTGGCACTCCCTGGCTTGGCACTGCAGCCCTAGGGCAAACTCATATATTTTGTTCCCTCTCTGGCTTGGGGGCAGCAGAGGTAAGGACCTTAGCAGTGTCAGTGGTAGAGGGCTTTTCACATGTCTCTTTCAGTTACACCCCAGAGATAAACATAGCCGCTGTCAATCGGAATAGTCATCCCAGTGTTATCGGCCCAAGCTGCGGGGGGGCCCTGCCTCATGATGAACAGGGGAGTTGGGGGCTCAAAGGGAAGATAGACTGCGCTCTTCATAGGGAGGCTGCTGCTGTGTGCTGGAGATGAGTGAGACTCAGGGTCTTTGTTTCTTCCCCAGTCTGAGAGTAGGCAGCAAGGGCAGTACTGCTGCAGTGGTAAAAGGGGCGTCAGTTGCCTGTGGGAGCCGCGTCCCCAGGAAATGCAGAGCCACTGCCAGTGGGAGTATTCAGCTGTGGTGGGACAGCTGCTCTGGGGGCCAAAGCCAGGGGCCCTACCTGGTGAAGCGTAGGCAGTGGGGGCTCACAGGGAAGAGAGACTGGTTCCTCTCCCTGTGGTGGCTGCGACGTGCTAGAGGTGGCAGTGAAGCAACCAGGCTCTTTGTTCCTTCTGCAGCCCAAGGTCAGCTAGGACGGTACCACTGAAGCTGCAACAGCAGAGGGGCTGTGGGTGGTCTCTGGGATTTCCTCACCAGATAAATACAGGGCTGTCACTGACTGATCAGATGGGGCTGGGTGGCTATGCTAGGGGCCCAGTCCAGGAGGCCCCGTGCAGAGAGGAGTAACATGGACAGGGACCTGTGTGGAAAACAGCCTGGTTGCTTTTCTGTAAGGGAGCTGTGTGATGCTGGGGGCTTGTGATAGTCCTTAAGCTCTTCCTTCCATTTTAAGCCAAAGGGCAGTGGGTCAGGGAATGCAGTAGTGCCGAAAAGTGGTGGGCCTGCCTTCTGCCACTGGGAGCTCTATCCTAAAGAAGTGTGGAGCTGCAACCAGCAGAAATGGGGATGGGTTGGCTGTGCTTGGGGTAGGGGGTAGAGAGAGGAGCTTGGGGAGGGCAAGTCAGAAGGTCTTGCTCAAGGAGGAATAACAGGAGGAGGGACCTGTGTGGAAAGTAGTCTGGCCACTTTTTCCGCAAGGCAGCTATGCTGTGCTGGAGGCTCAAGATAATCCTTAACCTCCTTCCTCCCTCCTGATTCTGATAGCAGTCCAGGTGGGGGCTGTGCAGCAGCAAAAATGGCGGGCCTGTCTTTTATTTCTGGGAACTCTGTCCAGGGAATTGCAGAGCTGCTACCAGCTTGAGAGCTCAGGCAGGGCTGGGGTGGCTTCGCTGGGATCCCAGACCAGTGGGCTTTGCTAGCAGTTCATCTGCTCCTCATCACTGTGGATACAGCCCCTCTCCTGGGGGTATGTGTGAGAACCTGGCCTCCTGTGTTGGCAGAGCTACAGCTGCTGGGGCAGGATTGATCAGGGTTCCAAGACCCTTGGCACTCCATTTGTGCCTGAGTGGCACACTCGGCATGCTTTCTGTGTCGGCCTGGAGGCCCTAGTGGAAGAGGGTTGGGGATGTCTCCAGAGCCTGAGATTGCAAAGGTTCGTGGCAGAAGCGTGAGTTCCTGGGGGTCTCATTCACCATTTTCCTGTAGTGGGGAGCCTCCCTTGGCTCTGTGCCAGTTCCAGGTGGGCAACTGTCCTGTCTTGCTTTTAACTGTTCTGTGTGGATTGCATTGCTTCCTTGATGAATCCCAACATGTCCTCTTGGACTATTTAGTTAAAGAGCTGGTGTTTACTGGATACTCTGTCTCCTTTCTGTGAGATCAGCACACACTAACTGCTTCTAGTTAGCCATATTGGCATTCCCCTCCATATTTTTGATCTGCAGTTAGTTGACTCCAAGGAAGTGACACGGAGGGCTTACTGTAAAGCCTTTCATTCAGAAGGAACAATATGTTTAAAGATCTTTTGGTGACAAGAAGCATTGTGAGTCAGGAATTGAATAGCCATGATGCCTGGACTGCAGAAGAGGAGAGCATGGTATGAGATGAGGCTGTATGTCTAGACGATGCAGATCTTTGGAGGCCATGTTAAGGGCTTTGACTTTATCCTTAGAAGTATTGAAAAATTTCAAGTAGGAGGATATATGATGCATTTAGAAAAGATCATTCTGGCTGTCATATGGAGAAAAGGTTGAAAGGGGCTCATATAGTGCAGGGAGACCCATATTTGTAGTAGTTCAGGTGAGAGGTAATGGAAAATTGAGTCTAGGGTAGTGAGAATAGAAATGGAGACAGTGGTCAAACAAGATTTAGGAAAATCAGCAATACTCTGTGATGAATTGAATTTAGGATATGTGTTTCTGATGTATAAATCTGGATGAGTGGTGGTGCTATTCACAGAAACACTGCATAAAGTCAGGTTTTTAAAAATTATTTTGGCAGGGAGATCATGAGTTTAATTTTAAAATGCTGATTTCAGGTGCCTTGGAGATAGAATAGGAGACATCAGATATGTATGGATGAGGAACTCAGAGGGGAAATCTGGGCAAGAAATATATCATGTGTAGAAACAGTGATTAAAGTCTTGAGCATTAAGGAATGAAAGAAATTGCATAGGTAGAGAGTTTAGATGGTGATAATCACAAATACTCAGTATTTACTATGTGTCAGGCCCTGTTCTATATGTGAGAATAGGATGGCACCTTGAGGAACACTGGCAGCATTTACTGACAGGTTAGAGATGGATGAACCTGCAAAGGAATCTAAGGAGGACTAGTTTCTAAGTAGAAAATCAGGAGAAAGCTGAGTGCTAGAAGCTGATGAAAGAAACTTTTCCTGAGGAATTCTTGATATCATACTGCTAGGCATATAAAATGAGGGACAAAAAGATGGATTGCTAACATAAAAATCATTGGTAACTTCAATAAGAATTGTTTTTGTGGGGAGATGCTGGAAAAGATGGCAGATAGGAGATAGGACTAATGTGCAGCTTCCACTTGGATGGAACTTAGATGGACAGAACAGGGTCTGGAGACTCACATTGTGAACTTTTACTCCAAGACCCACCATAGGATCATATCAGGAAAACTGAAAGAATTCACAGACCCTTGGGAAGAACTGGCTTGTCACTGCAAATGCTGTGAGACAGTGAAAAACCATGAATTCCCAAAGTGTGAGAGGGGGAAACGTTGGCCTCCAAACACACATACCACTGGGAAAATGGATTTAGGGAGCCAAGTGAAATATAAAAGCAGAAGAAATGTCAGGAAGAGCCCAGTAGGTACTCCCAGTTCTCGCTTTCAGCCAAGGGAAGCCATTTCTGGTCTTATCTCATAGAGGTCCTTGGGGAACGGAAGGCAACCAGCAGAATTCGGGAGGAGCCACAGGGTGAAGGAAGCTCTAGCTGAGCTTTGTAATAATTTTGACTGAGCATGAACTTTCCTGAGCAGAATCTGGGGTGGGGGCAAATGGGAAGTGCATATATGAGCACAGAAACTGCAGCTGAATGTATGCACAGGTGGGAAGGCAAGGCCTGAAAGCCCTTTCTTTCTCAGCAGGAAGGCTTGTAGCTTGGGGCAAGATCTCAGCCATGCTTGCTGGCACATAATCATCAGGTTATCAAAAGTCAAGATGAAGGAAAGAATCTTAAGAGCTGTGAAGCAAAAGCATCAGGTAACCTATAAAGGAAAACCTGTCAGATTTACAGCACATTTCTCAGCAGAAACCCTGAAAGACAGAATTGATTGGGGTCCTATCTTTAGCCTCCTTAAACAAAATAATTATCAGCCAAGAATTTTGTATCCAGTGAAACTAAGTTTCATAAATGAAGGAGAGATAAAGTCTTTTTTAGACAAACAAATGCTGAGAGAATTTGCCACTACCAATCCAGCATTATAAGAAATGCTAAAAGGAGTCCTAAATCTTGAAACGAAATCTTGAAATACACCAAAATAGAACCTCCTTAAAGCATACATCTCACAGGATCAACAAAACAATAACACAATTTTAAAAACCCAAGGTATTGAGGCAACAACTAGCATGATGAATAGCATATCATATCTGAATACTAACATTGACTATAAATGATGTGAATGCTCCACTTAAAAGATACAGAATGAATCAAGATCATTCAAGACTACTATGAACACCTTTATGGGCACAAACTAGGAAACCTAGAGGAGATGGATACATTCCTGGAAATATACCACTCTCTTAGATTAAACCAGGAAGAAATAGGAATTCGAAACAGACCAATAACAAGGAGCAAGATTAAAGCAGTAATAAAAAAAATTGCCAACAATGAAAGGCCAGGACCAGATGGAATCATGATTGAATTCTATCAGACATTCAAAGAAGAATTGGGGCTGGTGTGGTGGCTCACACCTGCAACCCCAGCGCTTTGGGAGGCCAGGGCAGGTGGATGACCTGAGGTCAGGAGTTTGAGACCAGCCTGGCCAACATGGTGAAACCCCATCTCTAGTAAACATACAAAAATTAGCTGGGTGTGGTGGCAGGTGCTTGTAATCCCAGCTAGTTGGGAGGCTGAGGGAGGAGAATTTGAATTCGGGAGGCAGAGGTTGCAGTGAGCCAAGATCACACCATTGCACTCCAGCATGACAAGAGCAAAATTCCATCTTAATAAAAAACCAAAAAAGAAGAAAAATGGATACCAATCTTACTGATACTATTCCAAAAGATAAAGAGAGAAACTTCCTAAATCATTCTATAAACCAGTATTACCCTAATACCAAAACCAGGAAGGAACATTACAACAACAAAAAATCCCCGATGAACATAGGTGCAAAAATCTACAGCAAAATACTAGCTAACTGAATTCAACAACATATTAAGATATCACACCTTGTTAAAGATAATACATATTAAAGATAATACACCATGATCAAGTGTATTTCATAACGGGGATGCAGGGTACAGGGCTGGTTTAACATACGCAAGACAATAGATGCAATACACCACACAAACAAGTAAAAACAAAAATAATGATCATCCCAAGAGATGCAGAAAAAGCATTTGACAAAATCTACCAGCTTTTTATGAATAAAACCCTCAGCAAATCGACATAGAAGGAACATACCTTAAGGTAATAAAAGCCATCTATGACAAACCCACAGCCAACAGGGAAACGTTTAAAGTATTTCCTTTGATTACTGGAACAAAACAAGGATGCCCACTTTGACCACTTCTATTCAACACAGTACTGGAAGTCCTAGCCAGAGCAGTCAGACAAGAGGAAGAAAGAAAGTACATCCAAATTGGTAAAGAGGAAGTCAAACTGTTACTGTTTGCTGATGATATGATCGTATACCTAGAAAACCCTAAAGACTCATTCAGAAAGCTTCTAGATCTGATAATGAACTCAGTAAAGTTTCAGGATACAAAATCAGTGTATACAAATAAATATCACTGCCATACACCAATAGCAACCAAGCTAAGAATCAAATCAATAACTCAATCACTTTTACAACAGCTGCAAAGAAAATAAAATATATAGGAATATGCCTAACCAAAGAGGTAAAAGATCTCTGCAAGGAAAACTACAAAACACTGCTGGAAGAAATTATAGACAACACATACAAATGGAAACACATACCATGCTCACGGCTGAGTAGAATCAATATTGTGAAAATGACCATACTGCCAAAAGCAGTCTATAAGTTCAATGCAGTTCCCACCAAAATACTGTTACCATTCTTCACAGAACTAGAAAAAAGAATCCTAAAATTCATATGGAACCAAAAAATAGCCTTCAAATCAAAACAAGACTAAGCAAAAAGAACAAATCTGGAGGTGTTGGGGTTTTAGGGTGCAGGGGTGTGCTTTAACTTCCCTGTGAGGGCGTTTTTCCAGGCTCTTAGTCTTTCACTCACCCAAGAATGGGAGAGGAGGTCACAGCACAGTGGGCTCGTAAAGTAAATACTGGACTTAAAAAGTTTTTTCAGAAAAGTGATTTATTTAGGCAGAGAGAGAAAAATGAGGAGAAAGAAAGAAACAGCAGAGAAAAGTCACTCTCACACTGAGTGAGAAGGGTTCCCAGATGGAGAAAACCAGAGAAGGAAGGCTCCTCTCAAACTGAGTGAGAGAATCCAGAAAGATGAAATCCAGGAGAGGAAAGACAGCTTTCACACTAGGTGGAAGGGAACACCAGATGGGGAAATTCAGGAGAGAGAGGGATAGCTTCCACTAAGGGAGTGTTCATGGAAGGGGATCCAAACATGGAGTCCAAAGTGGTGTGGAAGAAGGGGACTTTTAACCTGGGAGGAATTCCCACCTTCTCCAAGCCCCCTGGCCAATGAAAAGAGTTCCTTTAAACTTCCACTGGAGTGATTGACCTTTGGTTCTTCCTGCATGTGCACGAAAACTTAAATCTCCTGGATGGAGAGGCATGGGAGCGGGGCATGGTGATGGGAAGTTCTTGCCCTTGAAACTACACCCACTTGTGGACCTGGAAAGAGAACACATTCCCTCAGACACATCACATTACTCGACTTCAAACTATACTACAAGGCTATACTTACCAAAATAGCATGGTACTGATATAAATATAGGCAGGCAGACCAATGGAATAGAATAGAGAACCCAGAAATAAAGCCAGATACCTATAGCCAACTGATCTTTGACAAAGCAAATGAAAACATTAAGTGGGGAAAGGACACCCTGTTCAGTGAGTGGTGCTGAGATAATTGGCAAGCCACATGTAGAAGAATGAAACTGGATTCTCAACTCTCACCTTTATACAAAAATCAATTCAAGATGAATCAAAGACATCTAAGACCTGAAACTATAAAAGTTCTAGAAGATAACATCGGAAAAGCTCATCTAGACCTTGGCCTAGTTAAAGAGTTAATGACCAAGAACCAAAAAGCAAATGCAGCAAAAACAAAGATAAATAGTTGTGACTTAATTAAACTAAAAAGCTTCTGCACAGCAAAAGAAATAACAGCATAAACAGACAACCCACAGAGTGGGAGAAAATATTCACAAACTATCCATCTGACAAAGGACTAATATCCAGAATCTCCAAGGAACTCAAATCAGCAATAAACACCAAATAATCTTATCATACAAATGGGCCAGGCACAGTGGCTCATGTCTCTAATCCCAGCACTTTGGGAGGACGAGATGGGTGGATCACTTGAGGTTAGGAGTTGGAGACCAGCCTGGTCAACATGGTGAAACCTCATCTCTACTGAAAATACAAATATATAAAAGCTAGGTGTAGTGGTAGGTGCCTGTAATCCCAGCTACTCAGGAGGCTCAGGTGGGAGGATTGCTTGAACCCAGGAGGCGGGGGTTGCAGTGAGCCTAGATTGCACCACTGCACTCCAGCCATGTTTCAGAAAAGATAAAAAAAGATACACAAATGGCAAACGAACATTAAAAAATGCTCAACATCGCTAATTATCAGGGAAATGCAAATCAAAACCAAAATGCAATACCATCTTATTCTCACAAGAATGGCCATAATTAAAAAATCAAAAAATAATAGATGTTGGCATAGATATGGTGAAAAGGAAACAGTTTTACACTGCTGGTGGCAATTTAAACTAGTGAAACCACTATGGAAAATAGTATGGAGATTCTTTATAAAGAACTAAAAGTAGAACTACCATTTGATCTAGCAATCCAGCTACTGGGTATATACCCAGAGGAAAAGAATTCATGTGAAAAAGACACATGCACATGCATGTTTACAGCAGCACAGTTTGCAACTGCATAAATATGGAACCAGCCTAAATGCCCATCAGTAAATGAATGGATAAAGAAAATGTGGCACATATATATCATGGAATACTACCCAACCATAAAAAGGAATGAAATAACAGCATTTGCAGCAATGTGATTAAAGTTGGGAGACTGTTATTTTTTATTTTTATTTTTTAAATTCTTCAGCTAAGATAGTGGAAAAGGTGATTTGTTGTATGGTTGTTATACTTGGCCACAAACAAACACAGAAATAGTCCAGAATGTCACAGGTCCTGGGCAAATGACCAACATGGGCAGTTTTGGTTATGAGCAAGGTGGGTCTCAGAGGTGATGGGCGATCAGATGGTGATGAAGTTCTGGATCCATTCAGACAAACTCTAGACAGTAGCATGCAATCTCACAACTTGTACTAGCATCCCCAGCATCTAGCATTCCATGTTTCTGCTCCTGTGGCCTGCACAGTACAACAAGCTAGTGGTTTACTTGGACCTCTGCCTCATCTTTCTTCTTCTGCACTTCAGCCTGTGCATTCGCTTCTTCCTCCACTTGGCTCTCATGGTACAGAAGTTTCGAAGAAAATGGTGCTAAGGCCGAGAGTGGAGACTGTTATTCTAGGTGAAGTAACTCAGGAATGGAAAATTGAACATTGTATATTCTCTTAAGTGAGAGCTAAGCTATGAGGATGTGAAGGCATTAAGAATGATGTAGTGGACTCTGGGGACTTCCAGGGAAGGGCAGGGCTTCTCCACCTTCAACAGGAATCATCTATCTATGGATTTTTTTTAAATGCATCATTTGATTTAGATCTGGAGTGGGGCCTGAGATGCTGTATTTCTAACAGATTTCCAAGTGATGCTGATTCCACTGGTCTGTGGACTACAATTTCAGTTGCAAAGTTGGAAAGTATGTAGATCAGCAGGATCTCTTAAATATGAGAGGTCCCTTTTTGTTGTAGCTGCTGTCAGCTGGGGGCCAGCCTTTGCTTCTAGAGGCTGCCCACATTCCTTCTCACGTTTCCATGGGCAACATAGAGGTTAGTCCACTAGCAATGGCAGGTTGGGTCCCACTCATGCTTTGAATCTGTCTAACTCCCTACTTCAGCTGCCGTTTTTGACTCCATCTAGAAAAAAAAGTCTTTGCTTTTAAGGGTTCACGTGATTATATTGGATCTAGTCAGATTATCCAGGATAATCTCTATATTTTGAAGTGTGTAACCTTAGTTATATTTGCAAAATCCCATTAGCCATGTCATGTAACATTCACAGGATCCAGGGATTAGGGAATAGGTATCTCTAGGGGGATCATTCTGTTTACCACAATGGAAAATTATGATCTTTCACTCAGTTCCCAGACTTGGGTCAGTTCTCTGATCCAGACCTAATCAACTGAAGGGTCTCCTTGATGAAGAACCCTGCAATAATACAGCAAATTTACACAAAACAGCTGTTCAGCCTTTTCCAAAGGAATCTATGCTCACTTGTCTAAGTAAGAGTACACTGGAGAAAGAAATCTAACCAGGTATTTCAAAGATTATTGGGAACACACTCAAGCTAACGTTGCTACCCAGGTACTCCAACACCATGATGGCTCCCATGTTAAATGGGAGCATATGGAGGTGGGGTAATGGAGTGCTGGTCCAAATCTGTTTTACAGTTGGGTCCACTGTTTGCCTAGACATACTCTGTGGTCATTTTCCCACTTCCTGAATGCATAATCAGCATGATATACTTAATAACAGAACCATCACACTGGTTCTTTGACTTATGGAGAAAGAATTATCATAGTAGGAAAAGACAAATAGAAACCACTGAAACTTCTCTTTCTGTGCAAGATAGTAAATCAGAAATAATACTATATCTTGGTAGAATGACAGAGATTAATGTCAGTCTCAGTGACTTAATGGTTGAGGTGTGGTGATTCCTATCATATCCTTATTTAATTAATGAGACTAACCTTGCAAAAGACTGATGGAATGTGCTAGGTGATGGTGAACTATTACAGTACATTTAATCAAGGAATTTCCTGGCCACAGCTGCTGTACCAGAAATGGTATCTTGACTAGATTAGATAAACACAGCATATGGTACTTCATATGCAACTATTGACATGAAGAATGCCTTCTTTCAGTTCCTGATTGTCAGGAAAGAGAATCAAAAGGAGTTCACATTCACTTGGAATTGACAAAAGTACCCATCTATAGTCATGCCCTAGGGCTGAATCAACTCTTCTGCCTTCTGTCACAGTGTAGTCCAAAGGGACCTTGATTGCCTGGACATTTAATGAAACATCATGATCCACCCTATTGATGGTGTCCTGTTAGTCAGTAACACACTTTGGCAATGCCCTACAATCCTTTTCTCCCTTGCATTTTTATCATACTTAAAAATAAATGTGTTTGGTAAAACCATAAATTTACATGATAAGCTTTGATTTTGTTGCTGTAAAAAAATCTAAGGGCTATGTTAGAAAGTCAAAAAAAAGGGCAGATTGGTTTTATGCTAAATTCACGATCACCAACCTCAAATGGTGACTTTTATTTTCTCTGAGAAATTACTTGCTAGTTTTTGGAGTGGCAAGGAAAAGACACTGATGTTTGAGAAGAGCAGAGGAGGTTTGGATTTGTCATTATGGAAAGTGAGAGAGTGAGGTGGTTAGAAGACCGTATAATGATTACTGTTGAGGGCCGTCTTCGGAGATTAACTCCCACAACAGTTGAGGCATGGAGTATCCTATAATCATGTTCCCTCCCATACTCATTTTTGGAGATTTTCTGGGATTACTAATTGCTTTATTTTATATTTGTGTAGTTTGAAAGGAATCTATTATTATTCTGGCTTCAAACTCAACTCTAGAATTTCTCTCAATACCATGGTCTATCAGTTTTTGTTTGAGATACACTTTTTAGTACCCCCCTCCTGCCGACTCCCCATCCACCTGCTCCAGTATGGACTGAATGCCTTTTAGTGTGCTGCACAATTTTTAAAGTAGGACTTTCCTTCACCACCATCCTAGAAATTTCTTTTGGCTTAGGTCTGTTTTCAGTGACCTATTTCCTAGGTTGCAGAGACTGCTGGTTGTTTTCCAAGGTCCATTATCCCTTTCCTTAATAATAGAACTCCCTATTTTCAGTTTGATACACAGATACCAAAAAAAAAAACAATTTCCCAAACTGCCTTAAAGCTAGGTGTGGTCATGTGACTCAGTGCCAACCAATGAAACGTAAGCCTTAGAGTCTGGTTCATGATAACTCAAAGTGCTGAACACAGTGGTGTGCACATAGGTGGACAATAAATAATTGTTGACTTACTAAATCAATGTTTCCTCAGCCTTGGAGACCCTTCTTTCCTGACAGAGGTTTTCTTGCTTATTGGAATCATAGTTTTTAAGGCTACTCTCAAATACCATATCATCTAGATTTTCTTCTCCTCTCCTCCCTTAGAGTTATTTCTTACATTAATGTTTATACTTCAGTTTGGAGAGTTACAGCTGATATCCATTCTCTTGATAGTGACCTCTGTGTGGTTGTTATAGTGGCTGGGTTGCTTTGATATGAAGAGTATTGCATACTATTCTATGATATTTTTACCACTGCTTACCAAAAGAGAGAAGGTGTGTTCGCTTGTAGGGAGAAAAATATCTTCTACTTTTAGATTTTACTTGTTTCCACTGGATTGTGTGTTTTGATTGAAGGTCATCTTTAATTTTTTATTTTCCTTGCCTTGCTCTGTGTCTGGCACTATGACATAAGAAAATCAATTGATTTTGACAAAACTTCATGGCCTCAAGGAAGCTGAGGTTAAAGGAAAGAGAGTTTGAGAGAACATATGCATACTCAGACCTTTGTTTTCCACGACAGCCTAAATTTTAACCAGACAGTTGTCTAATCATGGAACACAAGCAGGGGGAAGGTAGTTGAATGGTATTGTCAGAGTATTGTTCTGTGATGGCTCAGATGCCATTTCCACAGAAATATACCTGCTTGCTTGAGCATGCTGGTCAGAGCAAAATTTCCCACATGCTGGATCCCATTCCTGCATTTAGCTTGTTGGGTTACTATACTACTGATGAGCTATATTTTCTGTCAGTTGCATTTTAGTCACTCCATCCTGGGAGTACTGCCATTCACTGTGATTGGATTTGGGTATTCCCCAACTGTTCTTGGGCGTGTCATTACAAAACAGGTTTTTGAACAGCTAGCTAATATTTATTGTGCATTGAGACACAGTCATACTCCCATAGGCGCTTTTTGTTTCTTTGGTCTTGGAGCATCCCTCTGCAGCCTATTCTGTGGTTGACAGTACAGTAGCTATTAATAGTTTATGCAGGAGGCCAGGTACTGTGGCTCAGGCCTGTAATCCCAGCACTTTGGGAGGCCGAGGCGGGTGGATCACCAGAAGTAAGGAGTTCGAGACCAGCCTGGCCAACATGGTGAAACCCTGTCTCTACTAAAAATACAAAAACAGCCGGACGTGGTGGTGGGCACGTGTAATCCCATCTATTTGGGAGACTGAGGCAGGAGAATCACTTGAACCCAGGAGGCTGAGGTTGCAGTGAGCTGAGATTACACCATTGTACTATAGGCTGGGTGACAAGAGCGAGACTCCATCACACACACACACACACACACACACAACTTTATAGAGGAGTTTCTGAATTTGCTGATGTCCTTGGGAACTCAGGTGCTTTAACTGTCAAGCCATTGTCTGGCATAAGACATCTGTGTTCTGTTATCTTCTCTGAATGAGTAAGTGACTCTGCTTGCAGCAGAATTACCCACCTTTTTAAAGAACATCTGACTAGAGTAATTTATGAAGTATCTGGAGCTTAAAAATTATTAGCATTTTAATTTTTCCTAGCTGATATCCTATGATAACATCAGGATAAAACTGGCTTTTGGCAGTCAGTTGTGCTGAAATCAATTTAAGTTAGGGCTTGATCATCCACATCTCTCTGAGTGCTTCCTCATTCTTTTCCATTAGTTTCAGTGCTATAAACATGGATTTTTAAAGATTGGAATAAAAATTCTGTTTTAGTATTTATAGTTTTACTTGGACAATTCTTTAAACCATCTGAATGATAGGTTTCTTTTTCTTTTTCTTTTTTTTGAAATGGAGTCTCACTCTTTCACCCAGTCTGGTGTGCAGTGGTGTGATCTCAGCTCACTGCAACCTCTGCCCCCTGGGTTCAAGTGATTCTCCTGCCTCAGTCTCCCAAGTAGCTAGGATTACAGGTGCCCACCACTATGCCCAGCTAATTTTTATATTTTAGTAGAGATGGGTTTCACCGTGTTGGCCAAGCTGGTCTCAAACTCTTGACCTCAGGTGATCCACCCACCTTAGCCTCCCAAAGTGCAGGGATTACAGACATGAGCCACCACACCTGGCCATGATAGGTTCCTAATGCTCAAAATGAGGAGTTGTTAGGGTTGAATAAAGTAAGTATATAAAACACTTTGTATCTACTAGACATTTAATACAGGTTAGTCTCCCTTCTCTTCTCTGTTATACGAATTCCAAATAGTTTTTTGCCCCTTGGGTTCTGTGATATCTCACTCCTGATTTTCCTCTTTTTTCTTATTTTCTTTATTGATTTCCTTTCTGTGCTTCTTTACTCTGCTGGTCTCTTGGCTGTTGATTTCTCAGAGTTCTGTCTGGGGCTGTCTTCTTATTCAACATATTTCCATTAGCAATCTAGATAGTTTTTATAGAAATGCTTACAATATCCAAGTATATCTTCACTTTTGCTCTTTTTGAATAGTTTGGATTCATATATTTAACTGTATTTCTCTTGAATATCCTATAGAATCCTCAAATCCAACGTGTACAAAATGGAACTCATCATCTTTCTCTACCAATTAGCAATTATTCTATTTTGTTTGTTTTTTTTGAAACAGAGTTTTGCTCTTGTTGCCCAGGCTGGAGTGCAGTTGCATGATCTCGGTTCACCCCAACCTCTGCCTCCCAGATTCAAGCGATTCTCCTGCCTCAGCCTCCAGAGTAGCTGAGATTACAGGCATGCACCACCATACCCGGCTAATTTTGTATTTTTAGTAGAGATGGGGGTTTTTCCATGTTGGTCAGGCTAGTCTTGAACTCCTAACCTCTGGTGATCTGCCCACCTTGGCTTCGCTAAGTGCTAGGATTACAGCTGTGAGCCACCGTGCTTGGCCTCTATGTTCTTAATCTGAATATTCACTCTCAATTAATCAGTGGATCAAGCCAGAGCCCTGAGTATTATCCTCAAGTCTTTCTTCTCTTCCATCCCACACATTTACTCATTAATCCTATCTTATTAACCCTGATTTCTAAGAAACCTTGAGTTCTTCTAACTCCTTCCATCCTAATAACCACTAATGTGGTTCAAACTTGGAAAATTTTATCAGCAGTAAATAAGAATGCCTACTTTATAACGTCTTCACCTATCTTGAGTTATGAAGACACTTGGCTATGAATGTCATATATGGTTGTATATTTTCCATTTTTTATTAACCTCTTCCTGTTTTCAAAATAAACTTATGATCCATATCCATTATAATGTAGAGTGCTAAGATGTATTGAAAGTATTTCCCTTTCAAGAAAGGCAGAGGGTAGCCAAAAAGAAACAAAAAAAAAAAAAAAAAAAAAAGAAAAGAAAAAAAAATTTCCTCAGTTTTCGACTTATCTTTTAATTTTAGGATTTTATTTGAAATACCTAGCAAAATGGTTTTTCTTTGTGTTTTCTTTCATTTCTGTACTCTTTCAGGGAGTACCTCATTTGTAATTGTTTACATCATTTTTTTAAAAAAAACATTTAACTCTTTAATATAGTGTTTTTTGTTTTCTTTTTTTTTGAGATAGAGTCTCACTTTTTTGCCCAGGCTGGAGTGCAGTAGCACGATCTCAGCTCACTGCAACCTCCACTTCCCAGGTTCAAGTGATTCTCGTGTCTCAGCTTCCCCAGTAGCTGGAATTAAAAGCACCTGCTACCACACCCAACTAATTTTTGTATTTTTAGTAGAGACAGAGTTCACTGTGCTGGCCACGCTGGTCTTGAACTCCTGACCTCAGGTGATCCACCCTCCTCAACCTCCCAAGTTGCTGGGATTACAGGTGTGAGCCACCCTGCCTGGCCTCTTTTTTTTTTTTTTTTTTTAAATATAGTGTTTTAAAAGCTATTTTAGCTCATGGGTCTCATTTAGAAACTGAAAACTGTGGACTCTCCACCTAGAGAAGTACACACATTAAATTTTACATTTTTAGAGATTCACAGTAGTCAACCAGAAACCTGTTCCTGGACGCTTTAGAGTCTTTTGGATAAAACATCTCTAAGATGTCTAGAAATTCTTTTTTGTTCATAATATAATATTCTGTAGATACTGAGACAACTCTTTTTTTTCAAGTGTTTTTACTAGCATATAGGAATATTCTGTGGTATGTGGAATTATTCATTGCTAACATAAAAAATCAATTTTTTTTTTTTTTTTTTGAGATGGAGTCCTGCTGTGTCGCCAGGCTGGAGTGCAGTGGGGCAATCTCGGCTCATTGCAATCTCCACCTCCCAGGTTCAAGCAATTCTTCTGCCTCAGCCTCCTGAGTAGCTGGGATTACAGGCACCGGCCACCATACCCAGCTAATTTTTTAATTTTTAGTAGGGATGAGGTTTTCACCATGTTGGCCAGAATGGTCTCAATCTCCTGACCTCATGATCCACGCTCCTCAGCCTCCCAAAGTGCTGGGATTACAGGTGTGAGCCACTGTGCCCGGTGGAGACAACCCTTATATACAAGACAATAAATTTTGAGAGAGAGAGATATACGTAGAAAAGACAAAAGATTTACAGTGTCTAACTTACTTTTCAAACACTTGGCATAGGGATGAAAATACTTAGCTCCTTCTTTAAATCCAAATCTGCAGCTTAACAAGGTATTCATATTTATGTCTCACAGTTATTGCCAATCACAGAAGAAAATGTCAGTAGTACAAAAAAAAGTGTCAGTGTCATCTCTTGCCTTTCAGTGGTCAATGCTGCTTTTATGCTGTTACCTAGTATCCATAGCCAATGCTTTGTAATGTACAATCTGACTTGACTTCCTAGGCTCTAAAGTTGCCTGTCCCCATCAAATTCTCTTGCGGAATTGCTCAGCAAATAAGCAGTTTGAGATTGGATAGAACTCATTCAGATTTTGGTGTTCATGAATAATAATTTTGGTTGGAAAGAGCTTGTGCTTATAAAATTGTGCTATCATCTAAGTTGAAATAGATGCCGCCACATACCTACCTGCATAATCTAGCAACAGGAAACATCCTCATTTTGGTAAGAGGTACTTTCTCTTCTAATGTGAAGACTTTTGAATCTCAGCAAACATACTCCTTTCTTGTAGCAATCTTGTTTTTAAGAAAGTACATGGATTTAAGAAAGTAAATATTAGTATGATTCTTATGCTATATTCAAGAGTAGTTTCATGTAGTACTTATTCTAACAAAGGTGTTTTTGAAAAGGAAATAGTAAATAGATCTATAAGCATTTACTGTGTTCTTGGGTTGGAAGACTCAATATTGCTAATTGATCCATGTATCAATTCAGTACAATTGATAGTATACAATAGTAGAAAAACTTATTTCTTCTATCTGAATGCCTCTATCTGGTGAACTTCTGTGGATCCTGTAAAACTTCCTGAGTATTTTATACATTCTCTAGTTACAGCACATACTGCATATATTAAAATGATTAATTTACTCATATTATTCACTAGATTGTGAGCTCATGTAGTATTTGTTATATGGCTCTGTGTTTCTCCTCCCTTGTTTTGGTACTTGGAAACAATAGTAGACACTGGAGAAATGTTTACTGCATTAAAAGCAAAAAAGAAAAGTGGTTAACTTTGAGATAATGTGGCTATAATGTGTTTATAAAATAATAATTCCATGTAGAAATTACCCTCTTTTACCAGATATATTGTATCAAAGACAGAGTTCTGCTTCTGGAATAGCAGCAAACAATAGGAAAAGGGGAAGAAATTTCAATTACAGTAGCATCAAAAGCCATAACATTTAGGAATAAATCTAACAGAGTATAAAACCTGTGTGTTGAGAATTAAGTAATATTGATAGAGAGAAATTAAAGATCTAAATAAATAGACAAATTTACTCTGTTCTTAGGTTGGAAGACTCAATATTAACATGTTAGTTTTCTATAATTTGATCTGTATATAAATTCAGTACAATTCAAATACAAATTTCAGCAGTTTTTTTTTTTTAAAATAGAAATTGATAAGCTGAATTAAAAATTTATCTGGAAATGTAAACCACCTAGATTAGTCAAAGCAATTTTATAAAAGGTGAATAACATTGGAGAAATTATACTACCTGATTTTAAGACAAACTATGATGCCACAGTAATCAAGACAGTGTGTTATTGGTGTAAGGATAGATATATAGATCAGTGGAACTAAAGAGAGAATCCAGAAGTGGATCCACATAAGTATGGTCAATCGATTTTTGACAAAGTTGCCAAGGCAGTTTTAATGGAGAAAAGGAAAGGCTTTGAGCAAATGGGATTAGAACAACTGGACAGCCATGTGAAAACAATGGACCTTAATCCCTACTTCACACCATACGAAAAAATTAATTTGAAATGGATAAGACATAAATATAAAAACTAAAACTATAAAACTTCTGGAAGAAAATATAGGAAAAAAGTGACTTTGGGGTAGGCAGAGATTCCTTATCTAAGACATAAAAAACATAAACCATACAGGAAAAAAATGGTAAATTGGATTTTATCAAAATCAAGAAATTTTGCTCTTTGGTGAAAAAGTCACTGACTAGGTAAAACTATACATATATATATGTATATATGAAAAAAGGTCTTTTTACCAGAATATATAACAGAGTCTTAAGGTAATAAGACAACCAAGTAAAACATGGCCACATGATTTGAATAGACTTTTCACAAAAGATATGAGTAATTGTAGGTATTTGAAAAGATGTTCAGTAGCTGTAGTCATCAGGGAAATGAAAACTAAAACCACAATGAGATACCACCAGATACCCACTAGAATGGCTGAAATGAAAAAGGCTGGCAATACCTGTTGGGGATATGGAGCAACTAGAACTTCTATATGTTGCTGGTGGGAATGTAAAATGTTACAAACTCTTTGCAAAACTGGCGATGTCTTAAAAAGTTGAACATACACTTAACGTAAAAAACTCAGCCATTCTACTTCTAGACATTTTCCCAATATAAATAAAAATACATGTTCACACACAGATTCATATGTTATTGTTCATAGCAGTTTTATTCATAGTAGCCAAAATTGTAAGCAACCCACATATTCATTAATAAGAGAATGGATAAACAAAATATAGTCTATCTGTACAATAGAATATTACTTAGGAATACAAAACAACTATATAAAATATAAACATATAAAATAATTATGTGAAATGAAAGAAGCCAGATTCAAAAAGAGTATGTATTTGTACATTCTCCTGCTATTATAAGGACATACCTGACAGTGGGAATTTTTCTTGTTTCCCCTGAAACAGAGTCTTGCTCTGTTATGCAGTCTTGGCTCACTGCAACCTCTACCTCCCAAGTTCAAGCAATTCTCCTGTCTCAGCCTCCTGAGTAGCTGAGATTACAGGTGCATGCCACCACACCTGGATAATTTTTGTATTTTTAGTAGAGACAGGTTTTCATCATGTTGGCCAGGCTGGTCTCAAACTACTGACCTCGTGGGTAATTTATAAAGGGAAGAGGGTTAATTACTCATAGTTCCACAGGGATAGGGAGGCCTCAGGAAACTTACAATAATGGCGGAGGGGAAGCAAACATGTTTTTCACATGTGTCAGCAAGAATTGCAGAGTGTAGTCGGCGAAAACCCCTTATAAAACCATCAGATATTGTGAGAATTCACTATCATGAGAACAGCATGGATGTAACCACCCCCATGATTCAATTACCTTCCACTGGGTCCCTCCCATGACACTTGGGTATTATGGGAACTGCAGCTCAAGGTGAGATTTGGGTGGGAACACAGCTAAACCATATCAGAATACATATTGTGTGATTCCAGTCATATAAAATTCTAGAAGATGCAAATTAATCTTATCATGGCAGAAAGCAAACAATAGTTGTCTGGACCTGGGAATGAAGGGAGGGATGAACTACAAGGTGCATGAGAAAACTTTTATAGGTGGTGGAAGTAGTTTGTATCTTGATTCTGGTAGCAGCTTCATGGGTGTAGATGTTTTCAATATTCAAATACACTTTAAGTGAATGAGTTACACCTCAAGTTGGTAAAAAGAAAGAGAGGATAGTGGTGATGGGAGAAGGTTTCTGAATTTTGGGTGAGGGAACAGCCTGGGGCACAACATTTGGAGAACAAAATTTTCCTCTACCTACACTAAGGGGCACAATGTTTAATAGACTTGTAGTGACTTGTCATATGTCATTGAGTGTGACACTTGTCAAAACACAGTGATTTTTTTACTCTTTTAATTAGAAACTTCTTGTCTTCAAGAGTAAATAAATCATTGTTAGTTTAGTCTAAATAAGAATGTTTAATATTGGTTTTCTCCTCTGAAAGCTTTTGAGTGATAAAGGCTTCAAGTGAATGGTGGTGATGTGGTATTCAGAATATATTCTGAAGAGGCAGTTTCTTTTTCCTGAGAGTGATGGAAATCTATGCCTCGTCTTTAAATCATTTTAGCTGACCCACATATTATTTAAGGATCTGTGGGCATATTTGAAATTAATATCTACTGCTTTTGCCAGGAGGAAGAATCTTGTTCATGTATATCTTTACTGTAATTTTCAGTGATGTCTTGTACTACTCATTTACTATAAGGTGACTATGTCGCTAATTTTTAGTGCCCTTTTATAGATGTGAAACATCTCAATATAAGGTTTCACATATTTTGCAGGGAGGTTAATGGAAAGCCCTAATGGAGGTTAATGGATAAGGCCTTTAGAGGCAGATAGTTCCAATTCTGTAACTAATCATGGTTTTGGCAAATTACATCCCTTCTCTAAGCCTGTTTCCTCACCTGGAAAAGAGAATAACTCTTTGTAGACTTATCATAAGGATTAAATGAAATAGCATTAAGGTACTGGTGTAAACCTGGCATGTAGTAGGTACTTAGTAAATAGGTTTGTTACATAGGAATACACGTGCCATGGTGGTTTGCTGCACCCATCGACCCATATCTACATTAGGTATTTCTCCTAATGTTATCCATCCCTAGCCCCCTCATTCCCTGACAGGCCCTGGTGTGTGATGTTCCCCTATTGTGTCCATGTGTTCTCATTGTTCAACTCCCACTTATGAGTGAGAACACATGGTGTTTGATTTTCTGTTCTTGTGTTAGTTTGCTGAGAATGATGGTTTCCAGCTTCATCCGTGTCCCTGCAAAGGACATAAACTTATCCTTTTTTATGGCTACATAGTATTCCATGGTGTGTATGTGCCACATTTTCTTTAGTCTATCCCTGATGGGTATTTGGGTTGGTTCCAAGTCTTTGCTATTGTGAACAATGCTGCAGTAAAGATACATGTGCATGTGTCTTTATAGTAGAATGATTTCTAATCCTTTGAGTATATGCCCAGTAATGGGATTGCTGGGTCAAATTGTATTTCTAGTTCTAGATCCTTGAGGAAACACTACACTGTCTTCCACAATGGTTGAACTAATATATATTCCCACCAACAGTGTAAAAGCATTCCTATTTCTCCACATCCTCTCCAGCCTCTGTTGTTTCCTGACTTTTTAAGGATCACCATTCTAACTCACATGAGATAGTATCTCAATGTGGTTTTCATTTGCATTTCTCTAATGACCAGTGATGATGAGCTTTTTTTATGTTTGTTGGCTGCATAAATGTCTTCTTTTGAGAAGGGTCTGTTCACACCCTTTGCCCACTTTTTGATGGGGTTGTTTTTTTCTTGTAAATTTGTTTAAGTTATTTGTAGATTCTGGATATTAGCCGTTTGTCAAATGGATAGATTGAAAAAATTTTCTCCCATTCTGTAGGTTGCCTGTTCATTCTGATGATAGTTTCTTTTGCTGTGCAGAAGCTCTTTAGTTTAATTAGATCCCATTTGTCTATTTTGGTTTTTATTGCCATTGCTTTTGGTGTTTCTGTTGTGCAGTCTTTGCCTATGCCTGTGTCCTGAATGGTATTGCCTAGTTTTTCTTCCAGGGTTTTTATGGTTTTAGGTCTTACATTTAAGTCTTTAATCCATCTTGATTTAATTTTTTTGTATAAGGTGTAAGGAAGGGGTTCAGTTTCAACTTTCTGCATATTGGCTGGCCAGTTTTCCCAACACCATTTATTAAACAGGGAATCCTTTCCTCATTGCTTGTTTTTGTCAGGTTTGTCAAAGATCAGATGGGTGTAGATGTGTGGTGTTATTTCTGAGGCTTCTGTTCTGTTCCATTGGTCTATATCTCTGTTTTGGTACCAGTACCATTGCTGTTTTGGTTACTATAGCCTTGTAGTACAGTTTGAAGTCAGGTAGCCTGATGTCCCCAGCTTTGTTCCTTTTGCTTAGGATTGTCTTGGGTATGCGGGTTCTTTTTTGGTTCCATATGAAATTAAAGTAGTTTTTTCCAATTCTGTGAAGAAAGTCAATGGTAGCTTGATGGGGATAGCATTGAATCTAAAAATTACTTTGGGTAGTATGGCCATTTTCATGATACTGATTCTTCCTATCCATGAGCATGGAATGTTTTTCCATTTGTTTGTGTCCTCTTTTATTTCCTTGAGCAGTGGTTTGTCGTTCTTGTTGAAGAGATCCATCACATCCTTTGTAGGTTGTTTTCCTAGGCATTTTATTCTCTTTGTAGCAATTGTGAATAGGAGTTCACTTATGATTTGGCTATTTGTCTATTATTGGTGTATAGGAATGCTTGTAATTTTTGCACATTGATTTTTTATCCTGTAGGAGCAGCTTGTTCAGTTTCCTGAGACTTTGCTGAAGTTACTTATCAGCTTAAGGAGATTTTGGGCTGAGACGATGGTGTTTTCTAAATATACAATCATGTAATCTGTGAACAGAGACAATTTGACTTCCTTTTTTTAGTTGAATACTATTTATTTCTTTCTCTTGTCTGATTGCCCTGGCCAGAACTTCCAATACTATGTTCAATAGGAGTGGTGAGAGAGGGCATCCTTGTCTAATGCTGATTTTCAAAGAGAATGCTTCCAGTTTTTGCCCATTCAGTATGATACTGACTGTTGGTTTGCAATAAATAGCTCTTACTATTTTGAGGTACATTCCAGCAATAACTAGTTTATTGAGAGTTTATAGAATGGAGGGTTGTTGAATTTTGTAGAAGGCCTTTTCTGCATCTATTGAGATAATCATGTGGTTTTTGTCATTGGTTCTGTTTATGTGATGGATTACATTTATAGATTTGTGTATGTTGAACTGGCCTTGCATCCCAGGGATAAAGCCAACTTGACTGTGATGGATAAACTTTTGATGTGCTGCTGGATTCAGTTTGCCAGTATTTTATTGAGGATTTTTGCATCAATGTTCATCAGGGTTATTGGCCTGAAATTTTCTTTTTTTGTTGTGTCTCTGCCAGGTTTTGGTATCAGGATGATTCTGGCCTTATAAAATGAGTTAGGAAGGCTTCTCCCTTTACTATTGTTTGGAATAGTTTCAGAAGGAATGGTACCAGCTCCTCTTTGTACTTCTGGTAGAATTCAGCTATGAATCTGTCTGGTCCTGGACTTTTTTTAGTTGGTAGGCTATTAATTACTGCCTAATTTCAGAACTTGTTATTGGTCTATTCAGGGATTCGACTTCTTCCTTGTTCAGTCTTGGGAGGGTGCGTGTGTCCAGGAATTTATCAATTTCCTCTAGATTTTCCTGTTTATTTGCATAGTGGTGTTTATAGTATTCTTTGATGATAAATCCCATCAAAAAGTGGGCCAAGGACATGAATAGACAGTTCTCAAAATAATATATACAAATGGCCAACAAACATATGAACAAATACCATCACTAATCATCAGGGAAATATAAATCAAAACCACAGTGAGGTACTACCTGACTCCTGGAAGAATGGCTATAATCAAAAAATCAAAAAAACAGTAGATGTTGGCATGGTTGCAGTGATCACGAAACACTTCTACACCGTGGGTGGGAATGTAAACTATTACAGCTGCAATGGAAAACAGTGTGGAGACTTCTTAAAGAACTAAAAGTAAAAGTACCATTTGATCCATTACTCCCATTATTATCTACCCAGAGGAAAGGAAGTCATTATATGAAAAAGATACTTGCACACACATTTATAGCAGCACAATTCACAATTGCAAAATTGTGGAACCAACCTAAATGCCTATCAATCAATGAGTGGATAAAGAAACTGTGGTATAGGCCAAGAGTGTACCTCATACCTGTAATCCCAGCACTTTGGGAGGCTGAGGCAGGCAAATCACGAGGTCAGGAGTTTGAGACCAGCCTGGATAATGTGGTGAAACCCTATCTCTACTGAAAGTACAAAAATGAGCCAGGTGTGGTGGTATGCACTTGTAGTCCCAGCTACTCAGGAGGCTGAGGTAGGAGAATCGCCTGAACCCGGAAGGCAGAGATTGCAGTGAGCCGAGATCATGCCACTGCACTCCAGCCTGGTGACAGAAGGAGACTCTGTCTCAAGAAAAACAAAACAAAACAAAACTGTGGTATATATGTATGATGGAATATTGCTCACCCATAAAAAGGGATGAATTAACAGCATTCGCAGTGACCTGGATGACACTGGAGACTATTATTCTAAGTGAAGTAACTCAGGAGCGGAAAATCAAACGTCTTATGTTCTCACTGATAGGTGGGAGCTAAGCTATGAGGCTGCAAAGGCATAAGAATGACACAGTGGACTTAGGGACTTGGGGGTAAGAGTGGGAATAGGGTGAGGAATAAAAGATTACAAATAGGTTGCAGTGTATACTGCTCGGGTGATGGGTACACCAAAATCTCACCGATCACCACTAAAGAACTTACTCATGTAACCAAACACCACCTGTACCCCAGTAACCTATGGGGGGGAAAAAAGAAAAGAAATACTGAGGACAGAGGAACATACGAAATTGCCCCATGAGTAGGCAATCAGCAAAATCCAGTGTGTAGAACACTATTGGCCCAGACAGCCTGCTTTCATCAGTAGATAAATTGTAAGAAAAAGAAAGTGATGGAAGGAGTCTCTAGACTAAAAGAGACTAGAAACTTACTAAATTTCAAAACGGATAAACTACAGTGTACATTCAAAGTGATTAAAATGGTAAATTTTATGTTGTATATCTTACTACAATTTAATAAAAACATAACAGGGGCAAGACTAACCTGTATATCTATGGGGCAGGTAGAGGAACTTCTGTGGTGTCTGGCAAAGTTTTATTTCTTGACCTGGATGATAATTCCAAGATTGTTAGTAAAACTCAGGTATTTATTTATTTTATGTGGTTTTCTATATCTGTGTTTTAGAGTAAATTTAAAAAGCAGATTGGAAGCCCTATGTGCATAGTTGGGGATTGCTGGCAGTGGTCTTTACTGTGGGATGGTGTATGCGGGCAGACTTTTTAGCTAGTGGGACCTCCGATGTCAGTCTCTTTAGCTCTTCAGTTCTCATGTGCTCAGGACCCTTGTACATGCTTAAAAAATGACTAAGGACCACAGAGAACTTTTGTTTATGTGAGTTACCTCTGTCAGTATTTACTATAATAGAAATTAAAACTGAATTAAAAAATATTAATTCATCATAAATAATAGTAAACCCATTACATGCTAATATAGATAATATATTTTTTATGAAAAATGACTATTTTATAAATAAAATATTGAAAGAGTGACATTACTTTACATTTTTGTGAATCATTTTAATGTCCAGCTTTAGAAAATAAAAGACAATTGGATCCACATTATTTCTGCTTTTAATATTTTACAGTATCACATATGGTACAGCATTTGAAAACTCCACTGTGAACTTATGAGAGAATTAGAGTAAACCAGGCAAATGACATTGTAGTATTATTTTGCAAATAAATTTGACCTTGCTCACGCTCTGATAGGAGGGATTCTTAGGGGTTCCTGGACTACACTTTGAGAACCAATGTTATAGCTGTTTTTCTCTCGAGCTGGTCAGATTTTCCAGGGAAGACTCTCCTGCTTGGAAAGCTGACTGTCAACATTCCTGACCATCAGTCTTATAACTAGCAGCATTCTGGAACCTAAAGAGAGAAGAAAGCTTAAACTTTCATTTTATTCCTCAGTTGTTAGCATGGTAGTCTGTAATAAACTATTCTGGTATCTCAGCAAAGGAAGCTTGCATTTTAAGGTTCTGTCTCCTATAGGAGAGGATGAGAGAAGTCTAATTGCTATTTTAAGCACTGCCCTACTGTTGACTTGCAGAAGTACCAAAATCAACTAACTTTATCATCTTTTGGAAATTCTGTCATGGAAGTTTGGTTGTTTTTCATTTTTTCCTATTTCTGGCCAAAATTCAGCTTTTTGGGTCTGTTGTTAGTGCCTCACTCCCATCTGCTTTCTAGCCTTTGTCTCCTCTTCTTTCTTGTTCTTTTGGATTTATGCCTTTAAAAAACAAACACATAACTCTCTAAGGTTTTGTTGTTTTGTTTGGGGACATAGTAGGGCTCAAGTTACCACCTTTAGTCGGAAATCCCAGCAGTGCTATTTAAATGGTTGTTTCTCTAGCACTTACTTGTATTTTGTGGTAGTACATTATTTTCATGGGATAAATGCATGTTCTTAGACAGGCTTCGCCTCTTCCGTTAGATAATCCTCATTCCCACATTTCGAAGGATTCTGGTGATATTACCCAGCATCCTTGGGAGTCTGAACAAATCAAGTGAGGCTGCCTCTGCTGAAGCAGTAACCACTCATACAGCAGATCAAGAAAAACAAAGTTCCTAAGGCCCCCAGAAGATAGTCTCATTAGCAGAGAATTAACTGTCTTCCTCTGTTCTCACCAAGTAACTGTAAAGAACCATGTGCAGATATCACTGTCTTTCCTGCAGGAATATTATTTATTACTAACTTTACAGAGATTCTTTGAGTTTCTTTGAGAATACAATGGATAAATCCAGACCTTAGTATCAATTGAGCAGGGAAGGAATTAAGATACCTTATCCTCCTAAGACAGTGGTCTTAGGCTTTGGTGTGTATTAGAGTCATCTGGAGGGCTCGTTGAAATTCAGAGTGCTGGGCTCCACTCTCAGAGTTTCTGATTTAGTAGGTTTGGGTAAGTTTCAAGAATTTGCATTTCTAGTAAGTTTCTGATAGACTGGGGATCATACTTAGAGGACTGCTGTATACAAGAGCTAACCTTGAAACTTCCCGAAAGAAGGAATTTAGTGAAAGCATGGTTATTTCTGGTGAAGTAGGTAAACTCTTTAAATTTTAACATAGAGAACAGAATATGAATAAAACAATGTCACATGCTACAAGTGAAGTCCTGAAATGTCACATGTTCTGAACAGCCCAAGTTTATGACTTATATCTCTGGTTTCAGTTGCTTGACAGGCTGTGTTTATGAGAGTCAGTAAGCAAACAATTGAGAACTACACCACATAGGAATATAAATTCCATTGTACTTTAGAGGCATGTTGGCATTAAACATCATCTTGTCCAATTCTTTATAAACACGAAAAGATGATCTCTGACACTTTTTTTCCTATGAAATTCTTCTGTGTTCTTTTCTTTTGAAGAAATACCGTTTATGAAAATGTATATATTGTCTAAATTCCTTATTAAACTATCCCTTGTGGTTGAGGAACTTAAGATCTCATGAGGAAAAATAAGGTTGGAAGACTAAGATTGAGAGTAAACTCATAAAACTTTTTGCTTTCCTTTCCTTTCCTTTCCTTTTTTTTTTCTTTTTGTTTTAGAGGCAGGGTTTCACTTTATCTCCCAGGCTGGAGTTCAGTGATGTGATCATGGCTCACTGTAACTTCAAACTCCTGGGCTCAAGCAGTCCTCCTGCCACAGCCTCCTGAATAGCTGGGACTACAGGCAGCACCCCCACGCCCACTCCTGGCTCTTTTTTTTTTTTTTTTCAGTAGACATGGGAGTCTTACTGCATTGCCTTGGCTGTTCTTAAACTCCTGGCCTCAAGCTGTCCTCCCACTTCGTCCTCCCAAAGTGCTGGGATTACAGATGTGTGCCACTACATTCAGCTGAAAACTCATAAAACTTTATGAGTGAACTCATAAATATAGAAGTATTTTAGTGTTTGCTAAAATAATAAAGATACTTTTTCAAAAGGGAATGTCAACATTTTATAAATTTAAAAACTACTAAAAAGCATTTATTAGCCTTCAATTGCTTGAAATCTTTTAGAATCTCCCTGTTCAATACTTTCTATTAGATTCTCATAAAATTCTTGTAAAATTTGTTTTGTTTTGTTTTGTTTTGAATCCGAGTCTTGCTCTTTTACCCAGGCTGGAGTGCAGTGTTGCAGTCTTGGCTCACTGCAGCCTCTACCTCTCAGGTTCAAGCAATCCTCCAACCTCAGCTTCCCGAGTTGCTGGGACCGCAGGTACGTGATATTTTGGCAATTTTTTTGTATTTTTAGTAGAGATGGGGTTTCACCATGTTGGCCAAGCTGGTCTTGAACTCCTGACCTCAGGTGATTCACCCACCTCAGCGTCCCAAAGTGCTGGGATTACAGACATGAGCCACCGCACCTGGCTTGCAGTGGTTGTTTAGTCTCCCATTCACGTGTTCAACTTCTCTCTGATACTTTGGCTTGAAGTTGTTCACTCCTGGCATATTTTGATAGTTATGATATTAAAGGTTATGAGGGACCTTTTAGAGCTCTGCTTAACTTACCAATGGCTGAGTTATGCTTTTTTTTCAAGCCTGACTATAATATTGGGTATGATCATTTGCCTTGGCTCTGGGTGCTTTCAGTGGAAAGGACTCATGAGTTCCTTGGTTATAGATAGCCTTTGTGCAGTGGCTTTCTCAAATGCCAGTAGTAGTAGTTATGTACTGGGCATATGAGCAGGCTCACTACTTCCTACAGGGCTGGGTTTGCAGAGGTCTCGGAAAACTTGTCTCATTCTCCAGTGCTGTACCCTTTGTCAGCAGGCTTTGTATTGGGTTGTGCAGTTTGACCTTTAGGCCTTTAGGTGGCACTATTATCAATAGGGTGCAGAGATCTCTGATGTAGTGATCTCCTTTCTTTTGAATAAATGCCCACTAGTAGGATTGCTTAATCATATGGTAGTTCTCTTTGTAGTTTTTTGAGGAATCTCCATACTGTACTCATGGAGGCTGTGCTAGTTTACATTCCCACCAACAGTGTGTGGGTTCCGGTTTCTCTACATTCTTGCCAGAACTTACTATTTTTTTCTTTTTCTTAATAGCCATTCTGACTGGGATGAGATGATATTTCATTATGGTTTTGATTTGCATTTCCCTGATTAGGATGTTGAGAATTTTTTTCACATATTTCTTGGCCATTTCTATGTCTTCTTTTGTGAAATAGCTGTTCAGATCACTTTTCCATTTTTTAATAAAAAATATTTTAGCTGTTGGAAATGTTTGAATTCTTTGCATATTCTGGACATTAATCCCCTGTCAGATGAAGAGTTTGCACATGTTTTCTTCCATTGCGTAGGCTGTCTATTCACTCTTTTGATTGTTTCCTTTGCTGTGTACAAGCTTTTGGTTTGATATAATGATATTTATTTTTACTTTAGTTTCCTGTGCTTTTGAGGTCTTATTCATAAAATCTTTTTCTAGACCAATATCCTGAAGCATCTTCTCAGTGTTTTCTTCTGGGAGTTTTGTAATTTTGAGTCTTACGTTTAAGTCTTTGATCCATTAGTTTTTTTCAATTAGGTTTTGAATGTGGAATTTTAAATTTTCTTTTTTTCTTCCTTTTTTTCGAATTTAACTTTAAGTTGTGAGATACATGTGCAGAATATGGAGGTTTGTTACATAGGTATACATGTGCCATGGTGGTTTGCTGCACCTATCAACCCATCATCTAGGTTTTAAGCCCCACATGCATTAGGTAGTTGTCCTAATACTCTCCTGCCCCTTGCCTCCCACCCCCTGACAGGCCCCAGTGTGTGATGTTCCCCTCCCTGTGTTCATGTGTTCTTATTGTTCAACTCCCACTTGTGAGTAAGAACATGCGGTGTTTGGTTTTCTATTCCTGTGTTAGTTTGCTGAGACTGATGGCTTCCAGCTTCATTTTTGTCCCTGCAAAGGACATAAACTCATTCTTTTTTATGGCTGCATAATATTCCATGGTGTATATGTGCCACATTTTTTTTAATTTAGTGTACATTGATGGGCATTTGGGTTGATCCCCAAGTCTTTGCTATTGTAAATAGTATTGCAGTAAACATATGTGTGCATGTGTCTCTATAGTAGAATGATTTATAATCCTTGAAGGATATGAACAGGCACTTCTTATAAGATGACATTTATGTGGTCAATAAACATATTAAAAAAAAGCTCATCACTGGTCATTAGAGAAATGCAATTGAAAACCACATTGAGATACCATCTCATGCCATTTAGAATGGCATTATTAAAAAGTCAGGAAACAACAGATGCTGGCGAGGCTGTGGAGAAATAGGAACACTTTTATACTGTTGGTGAGAATGTAAATTAGTTCAACCATTGTGGAAGACTGTGGTGATTCCTCAAGGATCTAGAACAAGAAATTCAATTTAACCCAGCAATCCTTTTTCAGTTAGGATTTTGATGTGGAATTTGATCCATTTTCAGTTGATGTTTATATAGAGTGAGAGGTGAGGATTTAGTTTCATTCATCTGCATATGGATATCCAGATTTCCCAGCACCATTTATTTAAGAGATTGTTCTTTCCTAATGAATATTTTTGGTGCCTTTGTTAGAAATCAGCTGACTGTAGATATGTAGGTTAATTTCTGGGTTCTGTATTCTGTTCCATTGATCTTTGTGTCTTTTTAAAATGACAGTACCATAGTGCTTTGGTTACTATAGCTTTGCAGTATATTTTGAAGTCTGATAGTGTGATACCTTCAGTTTGTTCCTGTGGCTCAGGATTGCTTTGGCTAATTTGGTGTCTTTTGTAGTTGTACATGAATTTTAGGATTTTTTTCTATTTCTATGAAAAATGTCATTGATATTTTGATAGGGGTTGCACAGAATTTGTAGATTTCTTTGGGTAGTACGGTCATTTTGACAATATTTGTTTTTCTAGTTCATGAACATTGAGTATCCACTTTTTTTTTTTTTTTTTGGTGTCTTTTGCAGTTTCTTTCATCAGTGTTTTAGTTTTCCTTGTAGAGATCTTTTACCTCCTTGGTTAAGTTTATTCCTAGATATTTTGTTTTTTTTTTTTTGGAGTTACTATAAATAGAATTCCTTCCTTCCCTTCCTTCCCTTCCTTTCTTCCTTTGTTGTTTGTGTATAGAAATGCTGCTTATTTTTGTATGTTGATTTTGTATCCTGAAACTTTACTGGATCCATTTACCAGTTCTAAGAGTTTTATGGTAGAGTCTTTATGTTTTTCAGTATGTAAGATCATTTTGTCTGCAAACAGGGACTGTTTGATTTCTTCCTTTCCAATGTGGATTCCTGTCATTTCCCTTGCCTAAGTGCTCTGGCTAGGACTTCCAGTACTATAGTGGTGAGAGTGGGCATCCTCATCTTGTTATATCTTGAAAATATGTGAACTTCTTCGCATTCAGGCTGATGTTAGCTGTGGGTTTGTGATATTTTGCCTTTATTGCATTGAGGTACTTTCCTTATATACCAAATTTATTAAGAGTTTTTTTTTAATCATGAAGGGGTTGTTGAATTTCACCAAATGCTTTTTCTGCATCTGTTGAGATGATCATATGTTTTGTGTCCTTCATTTTGTCGATGTGTTTACTGATTTGCATGTGTTGAACCATCTTTGTATCCTTGTGAGATATATCCTACATGATCATGGTGTATGATCTTTTTGATGTGATGTTAGAAGATTCAGTTTGCTAATATTATGTTGAGGATTTTTGCATGTGTGTTCATTAGGGATATTGGTCTGTAGTTTTCTTTTTTTGTTATGTCCTTATCTGGTTTCAGTGTCAAAATTATACTGGCTTTGTAAAGTAAGTTTGAAAGAATTCTCTTCTCTTCAGTTTTTTTGGAATAGTTTGAGAATTGGTAGTGTTCTTGTTGTTGTTTTGTTTGTTTGTTTTTAAAATGTTTGGTAGAATTTAGCTGAGAAGCCATCCAGTCCTGGGGTTTTCCTTGTTGGGAGGCTTTTTATTACTGATTTGTTATCATTACTTTTTATTGATCTGTTCAGATAGTCTCTTTTTGGTTCAGTCTTGGTAGCTTGTATGTATCCAGGAATTCATCCATTTCCTCTAGGTTTTAAAATTTATTGGCATATGGTTGTTCATAATAGTTTCTAATGATCCTGTGTATTTCTTTAGTATCAGTTGTGACAGCTCCTTTTTTGTTTTTGATTTTGTTTATTTGGATCTTCTCTCTTTATTCTTAGTCTAACTAATAGCTTATTGTTTATCTTTCCAAAAAATCAACTTTTTGTTCATCTTTTATATTTTAAAAATCTCATTTTGTTTAATTCTGCTCTAATTTTTATTCTTTCTTTCCTTCTGCTAATTTTGGGTTTGGCTTGTTTTTGGGTTTTTTGTTTTTCTAGTTTAAAACTTGTTTTAGATACTAGGTCTTGCCATGTTGCCCCGGCTAGGGTACAGTGGCTTTCACAACCTCAATGAGAGTGTGCTGTAGTCTCAAACTCCTGGCCTCAGAGCAATCCTTCCCAAGCCTTCTGAGTAGCTGGGACTATAGGTGTGCACCACTATGCCCAGTTTTTTCCCTAGATTCTTACGATGAATCATTTGGTTATTAGAAACCTTTAACTTTTTTGATTTAGGCATTTATTTCTGTAAACTTGCTTCTTAATTGTGCTTTTGCTATATCACATAGGGTTTGGTATTTTGTGTTTCTGTTTTTATTTGTTTCAAGGAATTTTAAAATTTCCTTGTTAATTTCTTCCTTCACCCATTGTCAGTCAGGAGGATGCTGTTTAATTTCCATGTATTTTTACAGTTTTGAATATTCTTGTTATTGATTTCCGGTTTTATTCCATTGTGGTCACATGAGACACTTGATATGATTTCAGTTTTTAAAAATTTTTTGAGACTTGTTTTGTGTCCTAATATATGGTGATTCCTGTAGAACGTTCCATGTGGTGATAAAAAGAATATTCTATTGCTGTTGGGCGAAATGTTCTGTAGTTGTCTGTTAGGTCCATTTAGTCTGTAGTACAGTTTAAATGCAATGTTTCTTTGTTGATTTTCTGTCTAGACGATCTGTCCAATGCTGAAAGTGGGGTGTTAAAGTTCCCAACTATTATTTTATTGAGGTCTAGCTCTCTTTTTAGATCTAATAATATTTGCTTTATATATCTGGTGCTCCAATGTTGGGTGCATATATATTTGCCATTGTTATAGCTTCTTGCTGAATTGATACCCTTATTATAATGTCCTTCTTTGTCTCTCTTTATCACTTTTTACTTAAATAGCCTGTATTATCTGATGTAAGAATAGCTACTACTGCTTACTTTTTGTTTCTGTTTGCATTGATTGTTTTTTTCCATCCCTTCACTTTCAGTCTTCCTGTGTCTTTTTTACAGGTGAGGTGGGTTTTTATTTGGCAGCATATAGTTGCATGTTTTTTTTAAAAAGTTCATTCATTCATTCTATCTCTTTTAATTGGGGAATTTAATTTGTTTACATTCAAGGTTATTTGTTGGTAGGTGAGGACTTACTCCTGTCATGGTTTTCTGGTTGCATATTCCTTGTTCTTTAATCCTCCTTATTGTTTATTTTTGCAGCTTAGTGGTTTTCTGTAGTGATAAGGTTGGATTCCTTTCTCTTTCATGTATCAGCTCTACCAGTGAATTTTATAACTTAATTTGTTTTCATCATGGTGGTTATTGTCTTTCACTTCCAGATCTAAAACTCTTGAGTGTTTTTTGTAGGGCTAGTCTAGCCTTCCCTTAGTTTTTGCTTATCTGAGAAAGCCTTATTTTTCTTCATTTCTGAGGAATAGCTTTGCTTATATTTGATAAAGAATATTAAAGCAATGTTCTTTACTGGCAGGATTTTTCTTTTAGTACATTGAATATATTATTCCTTCTCCTGCCCCCTAATCCTCTGGCCTATGAGGTTTCTGCTAAGATATCTGCTGTTGGCCTAATGGGTATTCCCTTGTATGTGACTTGACATTTTTCTCTTGCTGTTTTTAGAATTCCTTCTATTTGACTTTTGACAGTTTCACTATAATATGCCTCAGAGAGGACCTGTTTGGGTTGAATCTTTTTGGGGACTTTACGTTTCTTAGATCTGGATGTTTATCTCTTTCCCAAAACTTGGGAATTTTTTTCCTATTATTTCATTAAATATGTTTTCTATACCTTTTTCCTTCTCTTCTCCATCTGGAATTCCAAAATGCAAATATTTGTTCATTTGACAGTGTCCCATTCATTCTGTAGCCGTTCTTTCTTTATTTTTTTGTCTGCATGAGTTATTTCAAAAGGCCTACCTCCAAGTTCAGAAATTCTTTCCCCTGCTTTGTCTAATTTGTTGTTGAAGCTCTTGATGCATTTTTAAATTTTATTCATTGCATTCTTCAACTCTAAGATTTCTGTTCGTTTTTTTAAAATGCCATCTCTGTTGAATTTCTCATTCAAATCATGAATTATTTTCCTGATTTCATTGAACTGTTTTTATCTCACTGAGCTTCCTTAAGATTATTATTTTCAATTCTTTTATGGCATTTCATATATTTCCTTATGATTAGGGTGTGTTACTGGAGCATGATTGTGTTCTTTTGGAGGTATCATGCTTTCTTGCTTTTTCATGTCTGATGTGTTCCTTGACATTATTTATATGCATCTGGTAGAAGAGTCACCTCTTCCAATTTGATGGAAGGTTTTGTAGGGAAAGACTTATTTGTGTGTGGGGATCTTAAGAGTGTCGGTTAGGTGGGGTATGTTGGCTTTGGTTCTAGGTGGATGCAGTACTGTAGTGTCTGTGCAGATTCTTTAGCTGTGGCCCACTCTACTGATGTTTGTAAGTGCCCAGTGGTCTAGGCTGTGAGGATTTGTAGCAGTGGTGGTGCAGCTTTGCTGGGGTGGATGCACTGGACTGTTTCTTAAATTGGGGGCATGTGTGTGCACAGTATCAACCAACTTGGGGTCTTGCTTGCTGGGATTGGGGCCACAGGGATGTTTCTCAGGCCCTCGGTTCAGGCATGTTCAGTTGGCTTGGGGGTGTGTCTGCCAGAGGTGGGCCAACTGGGCTGTTTCTTGTGCTTGGGACAGTGGTGTGCCTCTCAGCCAGCCACGGGGTGTGTCCATGGGGATTGAGCCCATAGGGCTCTTAGGCATGATCATGTGACTGCTCAGCTGGCCCAGGGTTGTGTCTACTGTGAGTGAGTCTGCCAACCTGTTTCTCAGGCCCTGGGCATGGGCACAGGACTGCTGGGAAGGTCTAGGGGCATGTATGCTGGGATTGGGCCCACTGGACTGTTTCTTATGTTCTAGCCTGGGCACAGGTCCACTGGGTAGGCCTGCGGGCATGTCTATGGAGGTAGCAGGTGTTAGCCTATTTCTCAGGCTTAGAAGATAGGTAGGTAGTTGCTCTACTGGCCTGAGGGCATGTCAGGTGCTCAGCGGCTCAGGGGCCAGTATGGCCAGCTCAAGGGTAGGTATGTATGCTTTGGGAGAATTGCCAGACTGTTTCTCTGGCTGGAAGTATAGGCAGTGATGGTTGGTTTCCCTGCTGTGCCTGATCAGAGTCACAGCCAATCCTGGGCCCAGGTTCTGAGCAGCCAGGGTTGTGGCACTGCAGCCACCCATTTGGGTTCAGCGGGATCACAGAGCCGCTGGAGAGGTGCATTTGCTACTGGGCCCCAGAGCAGGCCCCTGAGGGGTGAGAGTACATATCTCATGTTTCTAATCCAGAGGAATGCAGCAATGTGAATCCACAGCAGGTTTCTAAAGTCGGTTCAGGGCTTGTGAGGACTGTGGAGTTCTCCTGTAGTAAGGATTGTAGGTGTTTGCAGTGGTAATGGGGGCTGATGCGGTTCTGCTTATCTTTTCCCATCAAAGGAAAGTTTCTCCAGGAATCAGCCATCTTGCTGACATCACTCTTCCTTTCCTCGTCAAATGCTGTTTTTCATGTTTATCCATGATGATAGAAGTAAGTCTATTTCTATTGTTTTTGTTTTATATATATATAGAGATGAGGTTTCGCCATGTTGGGCAGGTTGGTCTCAAACTCCTGACCTCACGTGATCCACCCACCTCAGCCTCCCAAAGTGCTGGGATTACAGTTGCAAGCCACCCAGCCAAATTCATTTCTTTAACTCTGAATAGTAATATTTTGTTGCATAATTTAATCAGTTTTGTTCCTTCTAGGAACAAAACAAAAGGAAATTAGGCTTTCCTCAGATTTTTAATTCTTTTCTACATATTTAAGTTTCTGTAGGTCCTGGTTCTTAATTTTTGTGCCATATGCTTTTTTGACCTTCTAGTAAATCTTCTGGATCCCTTCTCAAAATAATGTTTATGTAGGCATAAAATACAGAGGAAACAAATTAAGTATTGATTAAAGTATTAAAAACCAAACATAATAATACAGATACCTCTAAATTCAACATCTATTGGTAACTGCCATAATTTTGAAGTAATGCTGAATTTAGACAGATTTTAAGATATTTCAATATTTGTAACATAATTTATAACAGGAAATTCCCAGGTATTTTATACTGTTGTGTTTTGTTGCCTACTTCATAATTGAGTGAAATTCTAAATTTCAGCTGGGGGTTACTAATTTTTTTCCATCCAAGTTCACAAATTTTAACTATCTGCACAATTTTGTTGGGTGTGCACATTTTGTAATTGAAATGATTTTACTTTAGTTTCCAACTACACTAAAATAATAGCTGAAATTTATTGACCTCTTACTGTGTGCTGGTACCATGTCAAAATTATCATCCCCTGTAATCATCACAACAGTACAAAAAGAGGGGGGCCATTTTAATCTCCGTTTTTCAAATAAGGAAATTGAGGCTTGGGGAGGTAAAGTAACTTGCTTATGGGTCACACATGATGAAAAGAGCTAGGATTCAAATCTTGGCTGGCCAACTCCAACACTCAAGTTCCTCAGCACCATAATATAGAAGTCATATTTCCATAATTTAAAGGAGCCAAACTAAATTGATGTTATGATACAGGTTCTAGCTTCTGAGCAAACCAAGAGGATTTTCACATTATAGATGTTCATAAAAGGGGGAACATCAAGGACAAATTCAGCATTAAAATATATAATGAATCTTGTAAGGTACATAGCAAGTCATGGGGCATAGAAGACAATGTGAAATACACAATTCTAGTCTAATTCAAAGGTATCCCCAAAGCTCCATTAGATTGCTTATGTAAAAGATAAAATGTCTTTACTTTATGGAGGCTTTGAATTACATAAATGACCAGCTTTCTCTTTCCTGTAGCAGGAAAGCCTAGGCCCAAGTATGTTGTCCATCTGCCGTAACTATCTAGATATTATTAATGCTCTATGTAAATATGAATACGGGTATGTGTATAATTTTATTTTGTTCCATTTATTATACTCTTCCTTCCCTTCTCCCCTCACTTTTAATTTATACCATCTTGCTGTACTTTATCCTTGTGCACCACGGCACTGCATATATTTACTTGCATACCTACAGTACATTGCTATGGCAGGCAGAATTCTAAGATGGCCCCAATGTCCCCATTCGCTGGTGTATACACACCTTCCAATTATCCAATCAAATATGAATCTAGCTGCTGCTTTGAAGGGATTTGCAGATGTAATTAAGGTTCCCAAAATCTGGGGACTTTAAGAAAGGGAGATTATCTGGATGGGCCTGACAATTTAAAAGGGACTGGGCCTCTGATGAAAGAGCAAGTGTGAGGGATCTGAGGTGAAGGAGATTCTCACTGCTGACCCTGAAGATGGAGGGGGCTAGATGGCAAGGAATACAGATGGCCTTTAGGAGCTGAGAGCAGCTCCTGGCTGGACTAAATGAGATGTCTCTTCTCCTATTGCAAAAAGTTATCACAACACTTGAATTTGGAAGAGGATTTTGAGCTCCAGATGAGAATACAGTCCAGCTGATACAATGATTTTAGCTAAGCTACTGCACAGAGAAGCCAGCTACATCCTACCTGAACTGCTGATTACAGAACAGTGAGTAACAAATGAGTGATGTTTGAAGCCTTGAAATTTATGCTAATTGATTATGGCAGCAATAGAAAACTAAAACTGAATATTTTGCTTCACAAAACTGCAACTGTTATTTGTCAAATATTTATTGATGTTAAATCCACATTATACCAGCACAACAATCCAAAGTAGTATGATAGCACTTTTTTTTTTATAAATACAATATGAAGGTGGCAAAATAATACTAGTTAATCCCAAACCCAGCAAATTAGCAAAAAAAGTCACATTCAGAAAAATTTGGCAAGTAAGACGTAAGTCATAATTCTACAATAGAGATAGGTCCACGAGAGACTTTGTATGGTATCTTAAATCTCATCTTAGCAATGCATGTAAGTGTGGTCAAAGAAATCTGAACCACGCTGCATAGAACATCTGCCACCCGGTGCTCAAGCCTATGAATCACTGAAACCTTGGTTGGTTGTGTTCTTACAAAGAAGTAGAAAGCTGTACATGTGAAACAATAATATGAAATATGTGGGGTGGTACACAGATATAAAATCATTTTTAAAAATACTACGTATGAATTGAGTAACTGAGCTAAGAGAGGCCACTTATAAATAATGAAAGATATATGTGTTTTACGTAAGGAATACAGTGTTTTCTTTTCATAGCAAAGTACCATTAAAGCCTCATGTTTTATACTACTAGGTTAAATTATTTTTTCTCCTTTTTAAAATTTATCAGTTCCGACTTAAAACCATCAAGTCTGGTCAGAATCAACTCAGTCTAGCTGATGCAAAATCCTATGCATTAAAAAAGCAGTCTTTACCAATACCTTTACAAACCTTAGAATCCAGCACCTTCTCCGGGTAAGGTTTCATGGCAGCAGGGAAGTAAACTAATAATTCCACTCACCACATCTTGGTGCCTTTGAAAAAATACTTTATGGCACAAACCTGTTTTTGTCTCCCCTTGTCTCTCCACTTCCTTCAAGTAGACTAGATCCTACAGGCAGTTTCTCATTTATGCTACCTTGCAGTCTCAATCCATTTTCAACCTGCTCTACATACCTAAAATCTTCCACTACTACGCAAACTTCAGACACCACGATCTCCACAGCGTGTGTGCTCCACGCTTCCAGCTGGCCCTAGGTTCCTCCAATTGTGAATGGCAGTGTTTTTTTCACCTGTGTTTAAGATTAATTTTCAAGAAAACCAAAGAAAAGCCTGGCCTTTGCTACCTCTCCTGTGCCTTCTACTTTTATCTAAATGGACACACTATAATTGTGCTGGTTGCATTTTCCTTCATTCTCTTCCTTTTTCCTTGCAAACCCATGACTCCTCCAAATACTATATATGCCTTGGTCATCTGGGTGGTTTGGATGCTTTTTGTGGAATGAACTATAATATATTTCTGCTTTATTCAGAGCACTTTATATTATTTATATTTAAATTAGCCTTTTAATATGGTTTGTAAATTAGCCTTTTAATATGGTTTCCTACCAAGGTAGCATGAAAACACTATACAAAAAGAAAAAAAAATGTTAAGAACTAAGGTATTAACCTTGTTAGAAAACTCTTGATATTACTAAAATTTAAGGCAAGTAGTTCCTTCCTTATGATTTAATATAAAAACATTTGCAAAAAGACAAGGCATTTACTTGGATTTCTTTGTCATTTCTTCTTTGTTCATCCTTATGTATTGCACTTGGCTCACTGTATCTGTCTGAATACACTGCACTTCAGAATCATTGTAGTATTGTTTGTGGTACAACTGCCTCATTAAACATTTCACGCTATCAGGCTACACAGCACCTATATCTTGTGTTTAAAGGCACTTGTAGATAATACAAATTGTGATTACCTGTGAACAATTGATTTCCTTTAGTATTTTGGCATTTTAGGTCACTTTAATCACAGCAATTCCAAAGTTTTAAATTGGACAGTAAATGTAAATTTTCTGTGCAATGTGTATATTTCTATTAGCATCATCTACTTAAAACTCTAAGTTTGGTATATCAAGTAAGAAAAATATTATTTTGGTGTTTTTTTATAATTTCTTTTATAGCCAAAGGTTATGTTTCTGCCTTTTACATAATGTGACAAAGGGATACGCTGGTCAAGGCACTGGCTGTTTCAGTGTTTCAGCTTGAACAAGAATGCTGGATTACAGGTCCTCACTTTCTACCAAGGCAGTATTCAGTGTCAGGGGGGATGGGTTGGCTTCAGGTTGGAACGCTGCTTTGATGTCTAATCCCTGGTCCGAAAGTGCCGCATAGCGACTGGCTGAGGGCCGCACTTTTTTTGGCTTGGTGCTCTGTGACTGCTGATGCCACTGGGCTACAAAGAAAAAGAGTAATTATGATTTTTAATCAAGATAAACTTGCAAAGGCCTTAGATATTTCAAATAAATACAAAATGTCTAGATATATGCCAGGCACATACTCAGTGAAAGTCTGAACACATCCATGGTAGGAACACGGAAAATTTAGGAACACTTTCGCATTTTACTCACATGTTGCAGATTTACCGTCTATACAGGGTAGTGAGAATACAGCAGTTAGATTACAAAGGTCAAGTGTAGTTTATCTTTTTTAAGTAAACACTGCAGCACAAGGAATCCTTTGGAATAGCTGATAAGCTTCCTAATTCTCATCCTCCCTCCCCTTTTAAAAGAATATTTTTTCTTCAATAATTATAGCACTTAGGAATTCTGGATGTGGATGCTTTAATACTAATAAATCAACTGAAAGGAACTGTACAGTAGGGAAGGTTGAGGCCACACATTTCTTGATGACCCTCACAAAGTTATTTCAAGAAGCAGCAAAATTTTAAATAAGTTCTTAATTTTTTTCTAGTTTTTTTTAAATGTCAATGGATCACATAATGCTTATTGTACTACACTGTAAATTCCATGGGAACAATTTTCTTTAAATTTAGGATGCATGTACACAAATATACATAAACAAACCCAAGTCTATTGCTGGCTGCTTAAGATATATTAATGAAAAGCACTAAGCCACAAAAGTACGCATTCCAGGATCAATGGAACACACACTGAGAGCGCATTAGGACACTGCGATAGAATTATAATATAGGAAGAAATGTTAAAAGGGAGTCATTTGCAGAACACAGTAACAAGAACATGTGAAAAACATGGTTATGCTTTTGCCTACTGTTAACTCCTAAGGATGCTTGAGTAAGGAAGCCACAACTAACTAGCCAATGTAAGAGAAATCAACATGCATATTTTGCTAATGACTCAAAGTTCCTGAATGATACTTGGGTATTTGTTCTCCTGGTGTGGTTCACTATTAATGTTGAGAAACTATAAATAGAAAGAGAGAAAGAAATATGAATTTTTTTGACAAATAAAACACAATAGTTGTCTCTAAGATTATAAAGAATAACGTGATTTGCTGTCTAGATGTCTAAGTTTTCATAATTTAATGAGTAAATGCAATGCAATGAGATGAAGTGGCACTCACTGTAAACGTCCAGCCTGGCAGTACAGGACACAATTCCTGCTTCATTCTTGGCTGACACAGTATACCACCCAGCATCTTCTTTTGTGGCTCCCTGAATGAGCAGGCAGATGTAGCCATGGTTGTCCTGGTGCATGCTGGGGAAGAGGATGAAGTCATTAGGGTTCTACATTTTTAAAAAGTCGCTTTGGACATGAAGCATCATTTTTAATTAGATCATTAGAAACAGAATTGTGCAAGCAGCTGGTAATAGGGTCATACTTATTCTGTAGAGACTACTTGCCCCATTAAAGTTAATGGGAGAAAGAACAGATGTCAAGAGTTGAATAAATCTATGTACTTAATTCCTAGTTGAGGATCTGCCTTTACAAAAAGCACTGAATACTAAAGCAAATGAATTCATCTTTTCTTTAGATAGAATGATAAACACTTTTAAGAAATCACCATTAGATCAAATACCATTATAGCTTCCTTCTAAAAGCTTCATCCTACATTGGGTAAAGCATGGTTTTTGTGTGATTTCATCAACAGCATGGCTTTTACACATAAATCTGCATGCTATGTAAGATATATCTTTTGATACATCATTAGGACTGAACTGTTTGTTAAGGATCAGGTTGTCATTGTGTAGTCTTACCTCACTCGGTCAGTGCTGTGAGTGAGTGATTCATTTTCTTTCTTCCAAAATATCTGAGGTGGTGGCACTCCCAATACACGACATTCCAGCCGCACTGGGTACCCATCAGCAACTCCTGTGTTTTGCAGCTTCTCAATAAACACAGGGGGTTTGTGTGCTTCTTTAGCTAAGAAAACATGAGATGAATTCTCTATCAATGATATACAAAAGGAGCACTAGAAAGAATTCAGAGGCTTTTGGAATATTGCTTCAATAGATCTTTTATGATGCCACTTTTTACTCCAGGTATTAAGATGCTAGTCCCCTCTCCAAATTATTTTTTTTACCAAGCAAAGGTCTGTATGCTTCATTCCGCTCATTTATTTCCTCAATTAATTCAACTCTGATAGGCTCACACTGTCCACTGGCCATCTGCTCCACAGAATGCCTGTCTGACTGGCTGTGGGAGACTCTTGAGTCGTTGCTGGCATGTGTGATGGCTTCACTACTAATTATGTTACCCAGCACACACAGCCTCAACCAACTACTGCCACCTAGTGGTGTAAGGACAAGTATTTCTAGGAATTTGACCACTCAGATTGCCTCACTGCCATTTGCAATGTTTGCCATGAAGATTCTGAATATTTGTAACTCTTAAGTGAGACATGGCATAGAATTTAAAGGGGGAAATTTAAAGGGAAGGCATCTTTATCTAAATTTGGCAGCTTTAAATAGCTACCTGTAAACTAGGAATGTAAACTAGGAATGTGTTTATAATTATAATTTTATTACAAATTTCAATTTGTATTCTTTGAAGGAGACTATAAAAAAGTCAGCTTTATTATTACCTTGAAGGAAGGAACCCATTAAAAAATGAAAACTTTAGTACTTATTCTGAAAAAAATCAGGATTGATTGTTGACACTCCGAATATTACCATCCAATGGGAAAAATTTTTTTTATTGGATCAACTGTAGTAGTGGTTAAAAACTACTTCAGAGAATAAATAAGGTTTACTTATTTTCTTCTGAACTACCAAAAATGAATCTGAGAATGCATTCCTTTTCCACCACTGCTCCCTCATCTGGAGTGACAGATCTATCACAGCAAAACAGCTAGGAAAGAGCTTAAAGAGGATGACAATTCTACCTGAATTTTTCAAATGCTTAATACTCTTCAACACCATGAGTTAGGTAGAAGGTTGGACTTGTACTTAATTTTACATGGTTGCCCATCCTAGGCTCTTCTGGGAGAGGTGAGAACAGAAGCTCACTTTGCATTCTTTCTGGGGTCCCAGTTTTGCAAAGAACATAAAATATATAAAACAAGTCTTAATGCCATAGCAACTCACCAGAAAGAATAACAACTACCATTCTGGAGCACTGCCATGCAGGGTACTAGTTATGCAGAGCTTCATACACATTGTTATGATTTAATCCTTAGGAAAACACTGTGAGGTATCATATTCCCATTTTACATAAGTTTCAGAGATATCTATTTGCCAAAGTTCCCACAATTAGTAAAATAGACAAGAGCCGGGACTGAAGCAGATCTGACCCCAAGACTCTGCTCCCAATTCCTGTACATCACCATCTTCCGACAGGAGTGCCAACTGACACATACTGAGATAACTATGTATCTTTTGGACCCCCAGTCTGGGCCCTAAAGGACAGATATGATTGAAAGACATTTAACAGCAGAAAAGTCGTTTTAGTTTGAGGTTAGAGGAATGAATGAAATCAATCCTAGCATGTAAGAATATAGAGCACTTTGTACAAAACTTGACAGCATGGCTAACCCGTAGCACCACAGCCCACATATTTACCACATTTTTATGTGAAGACATCTTAGTGTCATTATTAGAATCATAATGTAAGAGTTTTATCAAGACCTCCTGGGTTTTATTCTCATTGCTACTCTGTTTCTTGAAAGAGTTCAGTGACTCAGTATGATTAGAAGAGCACTAGGAGTCAACAGATTGTTTTGAATCCAGTCATCAACTTGGGACCCTGGGAAAGTCAGAGAAGATTTACTCTGATTCTCTCCTAAGGCTGATGTGAGGGCCAGTTGATACATGACGTACATGAAGAACTTTGCAAAAAGAGTTGTAAGAAATAAATGCTGTGTTGTCTTATGTTCTTTTTAAAAAGAGATCAGGTAATCAGAATCTTTACTTACACCTAACTCTTTAGGATGATATAAAAACCTTTCCATAAATGTTTTCCTTTTAGGTGTCTCAAAGCATAAGACTTCATGTAATGACACTTTAACAGAATAATAATGAAAAAGCAAATCTGAGTGTAGTTTGACTATGACTTTGAAGGTAGATGACAATGTTTTAAAAACTAGGGGGGTGTGTGTGTGTGTATACGTGCTTATATATTATACATATATAATATACATTGTGTGTTTCTATATTATACATAATATACATTATATATGTATAATATATAAACATAATATACATATGTTTATATATTATACATATATATAATATACATTATATGTGTATATGTACACACACACACACACAGTTTTTAACTTACATAAAAGTTTAGGGGTGTGTGTGTGTATATATCGTTACATATATATGTAACGATATATACATATATGTAATATATACACACACACACACTTAGTTTTTAACTTACATAAAAGTTTAACTTGCTTATAACTTTATATATAAGAAAATTCTTCGGTTCTTGGAGTGCATATTGCTGTTACTATTTGTCTATGTGACACTGGGGGCCGCTGTACACACAGGAGGAGGTCGAATGACCCAGAAGAGCTAATAAAATCTTTTTCTCTCTTTGCTAGGTGAGTGGGAGAAACAAAATACTTGTTTCTGTCTTGCTAGGCCTGAGAACATGTCCTCATTGGCTATTTTGATGATACAATCTATTTTTTCAGTACTTTGATTTGTTTTCCATATTTAGTGATGCAGAATTAGTTTTAGTTACATTTGTAAGTCTGGTGTTCATTGTGTCAGAGAGCAAGGATTCACAGATTACCCTACCAGCAACCACAAGCTCCAGGCTGAAAGAGTTCTGTCCTGCACGGTTGGTGGCTATGCATGTGTAGATGCCGGCATCGCGTGATGTGACTGGCTCTATGATCAGAGAGTGCACCCCGTTCTCACGCACCAACATCTTGTGAGCACTGTCAGGGCGTATGGGCTTCCCATCTAGTTGCCAGCTTAGATCTGGGGTTGGTAACCCACTGACCTAAATCAGAAAAGAAATGCATGTAAATTTCTCTACTACTAAAATGGAGTAAAATCACTGGTAGCTAAGAAGCTCACATGAATTCCTCCTTCAGTAGTACAAGAGATGGCTTTGAGTATCAGCTCATGGTACTCTTGCTTAAAACTTTTCAGTGGCTTCCTGAGCATTCATCACCTCACCTGTAAACAATTACAGAGCAACCTAGAGAGGACCTCCGAAATGGGATCAAAAGAATTGCTGTCATCGTCTTACCTTGCCCAGGGCTACAGAGATTAATGGGATGATGTCAGCACCAGGCTCTGGGCTTTTTGGAAAAAAGGATATCCAACAATAATGACAAATACTGAGCTGGCATTTATATACAGGACTATAAAGCTTCTCATCAAGGAGTAGCCATAGTTATGGAGAATGCATTCGTCAGCACATAGGGCTGCTATTATTTTATAATCCTTGAAACGGAATAACAAGAGAAATGTGAAATTATCCAGAAAGCCATCTCAACAAATTACCACCATAGTGAAAACATAAAATCTTGAGACCCTGACAGTTGTGTTGACCAGAGATTAGATAAACATACACTTAATTGCTAATAACATGTTGTGCCGCAGGGGGTCAGCACGGTTGCCATTTACCAGCCTTTTAGTTTTGCCCTTGATTTTGAATGGGAGAAAGGCACTGTTAAGGAAGGCATTTTTATCCCTACCCCCCACTTTACTAATAGGAAATGATATACAAAAAGATGTCACTTAGACTGTAAAACAGTTCTTCTGAAGAACCAGCTTTGCCAGAATCAGCCAGAGGACTCACAAATTCCATTCCTGCTCTATGATACTTACTGATACTATCTACCAGATGCCTCCTACCACACATGTAGCAAAGGGCTACAGAATATAAAGAAAAACAAAAGTGAAGTAAACTGAAATGACTGGTGAAAAGGATGAAAAGGTTTTGGAAACAAACAGTAGTCATCAGGCAGCTTGGCTTCTGGGAGGCTCAGGCTCTGTGTCCTCCTGCTGTCCCCTGCTGTCCCCTGCTCTCCCTGTCTGGAGGTCATCACAAGTGGTGTGGAGGAAGAGGGAGTGGATGCCTTTGGTCAGGCTCCTTGTAGTTCCCAGGTCTAGAAATAAAATGGCACTGCTTGCTCCTACTTCACCAGGTTAGATCCTAGATAAACCATCTACGGACTGAAGCCACAGTATGATCAGCAGGAGAGATGCCCAAAGCACCTCTACTCTCAAACCACCTGATTCCCAGTGAACCTATCCAGTGGATAGTTATTCATGCAAGGGCAAAGAGAATTCCCCTTTCTTCTAACTCCAGTTCTCCTGGCTAAATAAAGCAATCGATCTCAGGAGCTGAAGGCCACCACAAGCAGGTCACAGTGTGACTAGATCTGTACTTTCAGCACACATGGAAAGAGTGGGGAGGGAAGGGCATGCTTGTTGCTAGAGGAGTGGAAATAGTTATTTTCCCAAAAATTTAGTTCAGTTAAGGATGGTCAGTGTCTAGGAATGTTCCTCAGGGGCTAAAAGGGGAGGGGGCTTTTTGGAGGAAAATCGAGCTGCTACTTTAATGTTTGGCTTATCCTCAGGATTTATTTCCCTTTCAAAGCTTAAATACACTGACAATTTTTTTTTTTCCTGATCTATCTGTACATGAGGCAAGATTTTTCACGTTTTCTTTTTTCTTTTTTGAGACTGCAACCTCTGCCTTCTGGGTTCAAGCAATTCTCTTGCCTCAGTCACCTGAGTAGCCGGGGATTCCAGGCTCACACCACCACACCTGGCTGATTTTTTGTATTTTAGCAGAGATGGGGTTTCACCATGTTGGCCAGGCTGGCCTAGAACTCCTGAGCTCAGGCAATCCACTCACCTCAGCCTCCCAAAGTGCTGGGATTACAGGCATGAGCCACCATGCCTGGCCTCTTGTTTTCATTTTCCTCGGATATATAAGCACTACTAGAATTACTGGATCATGTGGAAGCTCTACTGTATAATTCTTAATTATAGACCAAAAATTAAGTAAATACACACTCATATACACACTGAAACTCCATTTGTGTATTTGTACTGTAAAAATAATGATCCTGGGAAATAAAATATTTTTGTTATATTTATTGTTTTTATACATTGCTACAATTCTAGATTTACTTTCTGAAGAAACAATGCCCAAATCCTCTAAGCAGCTTACATTTGTGTTCTGATATCCCATCGAGAACCAGCAGAGGGAGCCCAAATAACTTTTTAAAACTTACCCATATTCAAGAGTTATACCAAATGTAAGACCAGTAAGTAGTGGGACAAAAGAAGAAACAAAAAATTTTAGAGCAGTGTTTATCTTAAACATTTTTTCCTTAAACTCCTTTGAGAAATGGATGAAAGTTATATGGACACACATAATTTTGTAGGTAATTTCAGAGTGCAGACACCTAGTGAAGCCTGCCTACCTAAGGACCCTGGGGTTAAAAAGCGGTGCCATGAAACAGATGAAAGAATGATGTCACTCTGACTTCTCTCAGAATTAGAAAATGGGAGGAAGAAAAGTCTAAGTAGATATATGGATACAAAAATCTGCATGAAAAAAGAATGAAGACATGGTAGATTTATTATATTTATTATTTTAACATTTAAAGGGATAAATAAAATCTCCTGATGACTTTCTGGAGAATGTCATGTAAGGTTCTGAGTAAAGAATATATTTAATGTAGATTTAAAAGTAAAGAATCATAATAAACAATATATACACATCCAGCATATTTCACTTTTTCCCCTCTTAAGCTAGACTTGTTTTATTTTTTGAGAGAGGGTCTTGCTCTGTCACCCAGGCTGGAATTCAGTGGCACCATCATGGCTCAGTGCAGGCTTGAGCTCAAGCAGTCCTTCTAACTCAGCCTCCCAAGTAGCTGGGACTATAGGTGTGTGCCACCACGCCTGGCTAATTTTTGTATTTTTGGTAGAGATGAGGTTTCTCCATACTGCTCAGGCTGGTCTTGAACTCCTGGGATCAAGCGATCTGCCTGGCTTTGGCCTCTACAGTGCTGGGATTATGGGCATGAGCCACTGTGCATGTCCTTCATTTTATACTTTATGTAATTTCCCCAAAAGGAACTATAGAGAAATGGCAAGTGGGGAGAAGTGAGGCAATAGATAACGCAAGCAGTAACAAAATCTTACCTTGCAGTCCATCCTACAGAGCTTTCCTTCTTGAACAGTCAGATCTCCAGGAGCCTGCAAGAAGTGAGGTCTGAAGAATCGCTCCTGAATTGGTTCATTTTCATCTCCACTGTCCCTTGATCTAGAACGAGGCCTTGAAACAAGAAAGATGATAGACAGAAATATAGATAGTAGTTATTTCCAGATTTTAGTCATCTGTTTTTTTAAAATACATGGGGTAATAATGATTTCCTTATCTAATTTCCCTACATCTAATATTTACAGATTAAAAAATCAGAAAGGCAAAATCTTGTTTAATTTGAAAAAAGTTTACTATAAATTTAATTATCTGCCAGTTGCAGGCTACTTACAAATCATAAACGGGGAAATGAAAAAAATGGGGTATATTTTAAAAACTTTATGAAAAGTAGCACTATTATTTATTACCAAATCTTTTTCAACAGAAGTTACTAGAACTTTCCACTATGATTTTTAAATTAGAACTTTCCACTATGATTTTTAAATTTTTAGGAAATTAAAAGTTCTTATTACCCTATACAAATTCAAAATATTTTTCATTAAAATTCTTTTTCATATTAAGCAGGAAAACAAATTACATTTTTAGGCAAGTTTTCTTTTGCATTAATTATCCATGTGACTAGAGGTATTACTTTTTGTTTTAAAAAATGAGATTGTACAAATCTCCCAGATTCTGTGTATCTCTGTCACTTTTAAAGGTTGCCAGAGAAATCTTTAAAAGGAATCCAGTTGAAGGTAATTGCAGAGAAGACTTAAAAGATGTTGAATATAAATCCTATCACAGTCACGAGAAGATAAGTTTAAAAACACTTAACTAGAAAAAGCAAGAGTGGAACAAATGAAAGATAAGTATATTAGACTAATAATTATTAGCTTTTTAATAGAGTTTAGCCTAATTTAGGAGAAAAAGCTTTCTAGGACCCACTGATCTATGGAAAGTCTTAAATGTGCTGTGGACAGCAAGAAAAGCAAAGAATAATGCAAGACAGTGGACCTACTTAACACTGTATGTGCTATGTTTATAATCAAAGATACGGGGCTAGCATCCTGTGAACAGGGATTGCCATGATGAAGTTAGAATTAAATCTGCACATGCTCTGGTCTTCCAAATGCTAAACAAAAGTCTGTGGATCCGGTCACACAGGAGGTGTAGACACCACTTGTTTAATGCTTACTCCGTTTCTCTGCTTATTCTCTGTGAGCTAATTATCTGTTCTCTTCACCAAAGGTGTTTGCATCTATGGCCTATAATTCAGGGTCAGGACTATTTAAGGATATTCTGTCTATAAAATATCTAAACAGGAACCCAAGTTCGCAGGCTGGTTGACTTACTGTATTTTTTTTAGGTGCAAGTCTGTTACTAAGAAGTAATATCCTTTTTCTATCCCTGCCTACCATTGTTCCATCAGTGTCTTTGCATAGACTCAGGACTACTAGGAATGGAAAGCATCTCTATTGTTAGCAGATATCTGAGTATTTACAGTGTGACAACTCTTACCTACAAGATTTGTAGTCTAATGGTCTTATGTTTTGAACTAAGTGACTGAAAAATGAACATTAATAAATTAGCTGACTTTAAGAAACCTAGTGGCAATAGCTTATAATGGTCAACTCACATAGCTATTGGTTAGAGAAGTTTGGTTTCGAACATTGGTGTACCATTTAGTAGTATATTTTTTCTCTTTTTTTTTTTTTTTGAGATGGAGTCTCGCTTTGTCACCCAGGCTGGAGTGCAGTGGCACAATCTTGGCTCATTGCAACCTCTGCCTCCTGGGTTCATGCAATTCTCCTGCCTCAGCCTCCCGAGTAGCTCGGACTACAGGTGCATGCCAGCATGCCCAGCAAATTTTTGGTATTTGTAGTAGAGACAGGGTTTCACCATGTTAGCCAGGATGGTCTTACCTCGTGATCCGCCCACCTCCAGCCTCCCAAAGTGCTGGGATTATAGGTGTGAGCCACTGTGCCTGGCCCATTTAGTAGTATTTTCATGTGTCATTTAAAAGTGCTGGGTTTTGATTTATTTGCCTATAAAATATGTCCTATTTAACAAACTAATCGTGTATGTGAATGGGCTTAGCACACATTAGCAAATGTTTGTTCCGATTCCGTTTCTGAATCACAAAGGAGCACAGTAATCAAGGAGCCACACACTTCAGGTTTGTATTCATATTCTGTCTTCCAATCATGTTCACTTTTGTGGTTATATGATCATTCTAGTAGTACTAAATTTATATTAGTCAATGAAATAGTAACATTTATGGGAGGGAACATCTTAAATACCTTCTGACATGAGGATGGCCTGCGGGAGAGCGGGGACTTCGACCTCTTTGGTTGACAGCCTGTACCATTAGCCGTCCAGTACAACTGATGCGGCCCTGTAGAAATACCAGGAAATAACTGATTTGCTACTTAAAACCATGAACCATTAAGCACTATTATGCCCGTCCTGTTCTCTGTAAGACATTATTTCATAACAAATCAGTGTGCCAGGTTAATAATGACTCTAACCCTTTTCAGAAAAACATTTTCCCTGTGAGTTAAGTGCCTCAGTAAAACTGTTTTTACTCAGGTGACAAGGTTGTTTTTGGAACTCTTAAATAAGCTTTACTGTTTTATCTAGGATGGTTTAAAATGACAACCCTTGTTTCATTAATTGTAGCCTGCAAAGGGCTCCATAACACATGTTAAATTGTAATCTGTAGCAGGAGGACACCAGGTTCTTGTGAAGATCCCATTTTCATGGGCAGCTATCTAATCACTTGTAGCCAATTCTAAAATCAAACCTAGACAATTTTAAAAGTTTGTCTCAGATCTTTTTAGTAATATGCTGATTTAATGTTAGTGGCATCCCTTCCCTAAACATGTCTTAAGTGAGCATGATAAAATGAAACCATGTTCTTATGAAATGAACATATTTGAGATTTAAAAATCAGAAGGAGCTGAATACCTAAACTATGTAATAAAAAACTATATTTTATATCTTAAATTTGTCAATTGAAAGTTTGATGGAATGGTGGGGTCAGGGAGATAGCCAGAAGTTGGTTAATGGATACAAAATTACAGCACGTAGGAAGAATAAGTTTTAGTGTTTCATAGCACTGTAGGATGACTATAACAACAATTTATTGTGTATTTTCATATAGCTGGAAGAGTGGATTTTGGGTGTTTCTAACACGAATGATAAATGTCTGAGGTGACAGATATGCTAATTACCATGAATTGAGCATAACACATTGTATACATGCTTTGAAATGTCACACTATACCTCATAAATATGTATAACTGTCAATTAAAAATAATAAAAGCAAAAAAAAGAGTCTGATAAATGCTGTCATATGTGAACAGACGAGTAATACTCAGGACACCCAGATGACATGGATAAGCCACACATCATTACTTTGGTTTTGGTTTCAGCTCCTTCTCTTAACTCTTTTTTTCACCGTTACCAGCAGAGTAGCAAAATAGATGAATTTTCTCCTCCACTTGCTCAGGAGAATGAGAAGATGTGCTGCTGAATTCTGATAACTGCCAAAGGTAACAGCAAGAGAAGAAAAATGAGAAGCAGATGTACCATCAATGATTAGACTTAATTCTAGCTCAGAGTTGATGAGAAGCCCTCATGACCTTATACTGAAAATAAAATTCTTCCATTGGCTCTCATTTTCATTGCAAGCTGCTTATAGAGACAGGCCACAGAAGCTGGAGTGGGGATCGGGGTGAGGGCACTAGTGGAGGGAATGCAGAGAAAAACACCCATAGCAGGATTCAGTGAAGGGCAGTACTCTAACTGGTGGGGCTCTGCAGGTCTCCTGAATCCTGGACTTCTTTAGGACTGGCACCTCCCAGAAAAGGCAAAGACACACAGGAATGTCATACACATAGGAGAAGAATGAGGAATGACCAAAGAGAGGTCATCACAAAACACAGGAATGTCAGACAGACAGGAGAAGAATAAGCAATGATCAAAGACAGGTCATCACAAAGAAACAAATCTAACTAGTTTTATACCACTACATATGTGACTCCCTCTGGCATTCACAGTATTTGCTATTGAGGCTGTGGTTAAAACACCATGTTTCCTGAAAATTTCCAAGGAGACATGAAGTCTAACATTATGAAGGAGAATTATTTCTAACTCATGATTAACTGTATCTGAAGCACAGGCCACTTGATACAGATTCTCTCCTGCTAAACTCTTGGCAAACATTTGGGATTCCCTAAACTAGCTTGAAATCTAAAAATTTCATCCAACTTCTCCAGGTCTGTATGTGATATGGAAAATCTAGATAAAACTTGCTTAGAAGACCCCCGTTATAAACTACCCAACTGTTACATCATACAAGATAACAAATGAACACATAAAATTAATGATTCTTTTGGGAGGTTGATGACAAGGAATTATGTGTATTGTTTTACACAAATAGCTTCAATTGTACTGATATGGAATGTGGCTTCCTTATCTGCTTTCTGGCTTCTACGATGAAATGCTCATAATATACTTCCTTGTGATAGGAAGCCCAGAGGATCCACAAGGTAAGTTAAAATGAACTAGTCATTTACATGATTAGGAAAAGATATACTGTAAGTTAAATTCAGACCTAACCTTGAATTTGGGCAAGGGGATATGGGTTGTTACAAACAGTCCAACAAACCCGCCCTTTTAACTTGGATTTGAGTTTTGACTTTTCCTAAAACTTTGAGCAAATCACTGAATTTGTTCAAGCCTTTGTTTCTTCTTCTGTACAAACAGGGATGCTATGTATATCTCTCACAAGGATGTAAGGGTTAAATGATGTAACCTAAATGCTCTTATAAATATTGTGCTATGTGATAGATACCATAAATTATGAATAAATTACTCATAGCTGGTCCTATGTTACCATGGGTCTGAGACATTATGCATGGACCCCCATCAAGATGGTTTTTAGGAGCCCAGTGGCTTGGTGAACGCCAGTAAGAATTTCCATGTGAATATACTTTACTTGAGGTAAACTCTTACCTCCTTTGACAATTCCTTCATATTTCACCAGTATCTCCCCTGCCACTCAGTGCCTTTCCTCTTGGGATGGGCCTCAAATACCTCAGTGTGGCACTCAGGAGCTCTGCAATCAGTCTAAGTTTTTAAACCAGTCCTGCTGTCCCTTACAGGCAAGTGACTTTAGGCAGGTAACTTAATCTAAGATTCCTTCTCTAAAATCGGACCGTATAGTTAACACCTAGTGGGTTCTCATGAAGATTAAAGGCATTCATATTTGTAAAGCACCTGCCAGCATTGTGTTTGCATGAAGCCAGTGCTCAAAATGTGAAATTATTATAGCACTCAATATGGATATAGTTCTAATAACCAGTTTTGAGGTATCCTTTAGAATTGTTTATGTAATGGAATTTTCTGGGGTATTATAAGGTAATTTACTGCAAAGAAAAAACAAAATACCTTCGGCATAGGAGGCAGACTGTGGAGTAGATGAACCTTTTTAACTTCTGCTGGTGCTCGAAAGGTGTTAAGCACAGTCATATTCAAATGTGCTTGTTAGTGTGGTGGCTCATTTGACGTAGAGGAGGAAATATGCCTTATTCAACTCTAAACAAATTCTTGATATGCTTGGCCTGCCTCTTCCTCCCCTCTCCAAAAAAAATGGGGGCGGGGAGGAGGGGAACAGGTGGGCATGCTACTCTGGGAGGTCACACACTTCTACACTGTTTTCAAGGTTTTCACTGCTTCTGCTCAGAACGCTATGCCACAGAATATTTCCTTAACTTCCCAAATTTGAGAAAAAGTAGTTACCATTTGTCGTCTTTCTATTCTGATGTCAACCTTCACTCTGAGTGTGAAAGGGGGAAGTGTGGTTTTCAGGAGGCAGAATTCTGTTTGATTTATGTAGTGTTATTGGCTAAATATATTACTAACCAATACATAACCAGGAGCATTTAGAAACCATCCAAACTAAGAAGCTGTATAATTCTGTCATTTTTATTTGGGGGAAAAAACCTCAGAGTTCAGTGAAGCGTTTTTGAAAAGATGCCTTCAGTGTACATAATATGAAGTTCAGGTTTTTAAGTCTGAACATATTATTTTGGAGAGAGATCATACAGAATTAGCAATAAGTGATTTTTTTTTTCTTTCGAGACAGAGTTTCACTCTTGTTGCCCAGGCTAGAGTGCAGTGGTGTGATCTCGGCTCACTGCAATATCCACCTCCGGAGTTCAAGTGATTCTCCTGCCTCAGCCTCCTGAGTAGCTGAGATTACAGGTATGCATCACCACACCCAGCTAATTTTGTATTTTCGGTAGAGACGGGCTTTCTCCATGTTGGTCAGGCTTGTCTCAAACTCCCAACTTCAGGTGATTCACCCACCTCAGCCTCCCAAAGTGCTGGGATTACAGGCATAAGCCACCATGCCCAGCTAATAAGTGATTTTAATAATAATATGCCTATTAACCCTGGTAATCATAGTTAGTAGGCTCTGATATACATTAATGTTGTTGCATTTGCTTTTATTAATTTTCTCATTTCCATCTGCTTTACTATTAACATAAGAATAATGGAAGGGAATGTTTAAAGTGAAGCTTGAAATGAGCCAGGAAACCTTATAATGCTAAAACAAAACATAAGCAACAGACTAGCATTTATATTTAACTCAGCTGTGTGCTCCTTTTCTATTCCAAACAAATCCACAGAGTGTAAAGCTTATGTTGCAAATAAGTCTGAATTCTTAAAGTGATTCTGTATTAAACATCCAACTTGTGAAGATTATTTCACACCTTGTGCAAGGCCAATTATTTATATAATATAGAAATAACATTTATATTTCATAGTTTATGAAATTTAACTTGTGGCACACAGGTCTTTATAAAAGTTTGCCACTTGTATACATAATGCAGTTTGAGGAAACATCAAACTGCAAAACAGCCATTCCAGAATCCAAGTGCAATACAAAGTAACTTAGCAACACAACACAACCAAGTCAGATATTCCTGTTTAGATTTAGCTGTTCTTAAAGATAGGATTAGAGTCTAAAGTAAACTATTTGCAGTCCTCATTTTGGCATTCTGCTTGGTGTAACTGCACAGTCTCTCATTCTTTTGCTAAACTATGTGATTGCTTTGGTCTCTTATGAATTGCTTGAGCTGCACACATTGAGTATGATAAACAGCCCAGTATATGTTTAGAGCTGCCTGTTCTATCCCAAGTAGAATTTGGATGCAGTCAATAACAGCTAATGTTTTTCTTATTCCCAAAAGAATAACCCAGGTGGAAAAATACCATATTCTATAAAATATTCTGAACTTTAATATTTTCCTCCCTCCTTGGTTCTCACCCTTCTCTTGGCTGCTTTCTGTACTTATTTTCCACTGCTCAGGAGCACTCTGCCGTCTGTGTTTCATTACTGAACTATTTTTTCCACTCTTCCTCTTGTCCTTGGTCATTTCACATCATCTGGGCTACAGTGTACTAGAAAACATACGGGTATTCTCCCCTTTCAAACCCAATTACTTTTTTTCCCTAAACCCAAATATTTGTAAATTTCAACATTTAAGGTAACTAGAGGGCATTAAGGAAGTAAGGCGTCAATGTCAGTTTTCTGTCAACTATACTTTATGCTTTTGGGATTGCTGTATGTTGAAAGATTGAGTTATTTTAAATTTTTTTCCACTGCCTTTTATGACATGGCTGTTTCAAGTCATGCTTTGATTCATAAGTTATAAGAACAAAATGTTTTAATATATAGTAATCGATGTTGTAAAGTTGAGAGTCTAACAGTGTTAAACATTTCCAGAATGGCATCCCTACAGCAACAAATGGTAACTTATGCCAAGAGTTAGACAGAAAAATGGTCTGTCACTGGTCATGGTTTAAATGCCACTTTGTTTTTCTAATGGGTAGTAAAGTTCACTCCAGTTTTTAAGTGATGACTCACAAAACTTGTATCTGCCATATTTGAACATACCTCTTACTGAAGACCGAAAAGACAGAAGGGTTTTACTCTTGGAATTAAAATCAATCAGGCAACATGCTCAGAAACTTGGAACAAATACTAGTACTGCTAAGTAGCATAAATACAGAAATTCTCTCACAGCAATTTCAATGGGATATACACAGCTACACACTGAGGCCTAGACTCAGACTCCCTTCATGAGTTTCCCTTCCTTTTGCCTGTCTTGGGTTATTTAGGTAAAGAAGACTGTTAGCCCTACCCCTTAATTAGATGTTGGGAGTGCCAACTGACCTTTGGAGTTGGTTGGAATACTATAATAGGTAGTGTCAGGAACTGATCTGGTTACTGTGACGCCTGGGGTTCTTGGAATCTTTTTGTTGTCGTTCCTTTTGATAGACACAGAGTAGTCATTTTACCCTTGGCTTAAATCACAGGTGGGATAGGATATTCTGTTAGGAGGGCTGGTCTGCTCCACTTCTCATTTCTGTCTTCTCTCCAAAGGGTAGAGCAAAGAACCAGAGAGGGTTAACCATGGGGCTCAGCAATGGAATTACTGGGGCCTGGAGTGAGGGCAGTGACCACTCTCTTTCGGGCCTTCTCTTGGCCCTTAGGGTGCTGAGAGCAGAAAGCAGCTTCCCACCTTCATGTGTGGCTGATGTCAGCTGTGCTATGGGTGTGGCCATCCTCTAGCTCACAGCTCCTCCACCCAAGCCCACAGCTGTGGCAGTTGTGGCACAGCCACATCTGCTGCCTAAGTCCTTTCCCATGGGGGTGATGAAACAGAAAGGCAAGGAGGTCAGAAGACCACACACCAACAACATAGTGGGTAGAAATTCCATCCCAAACTGACTTGCTTCCCTTCTGACAGTACTGTGGGAACGGAACTGATCCTTCGCATCCTGGTTCCACAGGCTTCTGTCATAACCCTGTTGTTTTAAAGATGGGTAGTTACTGTCTCTGAATTAAAATAATGACAATAACTAGCATTTATTGAAAGCATACTATATGCCAGGTAAACAGAATGCTTTTTATGTGTACTATTTAAATCTGTATTATTATTATTCTCATTTTACAGAGGAGGAAACAGGCACGAGAAATTAAGTGACTTGTTAAGGTCACAGAGGTACTGAAGTGGCTGAGCTAGAATTCCAACCCAGATCTACCTGATGCCAAAGTTCATGCTCTTAACCCCTGCACTGCACGGTCCGTCGGCCCCATCCTAACCCCTGCACTGCACGGTCCGCCGGCCCCATCCTAACCCCTGCACTGCACGGTCCGCCGGCCCCATCCTAACCCCTGCACTGCACGGTCTGCTGGCCTCATCCTAACCCCTGCACTGCACGGTCTGCTGGCCTCATCCTAGGTTTTTCAGTATCATCAATGTTGCGCTACAATCTTGGCATTTGTAGTAACATTTCTTTTTATTTCCTTTCCTTCCTTTTTTTCCTCTGTTTTCAAGGGTTTCTATTTTTGGCTAGTGGGCTTTGGGTAAGATTACATTTATTTTCTAAAAATTCATTTTTGGCTAATGGCAGTGGCTCATGCCTATAATCCCAGTGCTTTGGGAGGCTGAGATGGGATGATTGCTTGAGCCTGAGTTCGAGGCTACAGCGAGCCATGATCGTGCCACTGTACTCTAGCCTTGGTGATTGAGGAAGACATTGTATCTAAATAAGTAAAAAAAAAAAAAAATTTTGTTTTTTGAGACAAAGTTTCGTTCTTGTTGCCCAGGCTGGAGTGCAATGGCACAGTCTCGGCTCACCATGATCTCAGCCTCCTGGGTTCAAGCAATTCTCCTGCCTCAGCCTCCCAAGTAGCTGGGATTATAGGTATGTACCACTACACCTGGCTAATTTTGTGTTTTTAGTAGAGATTGGGTTTCTTCATGTTGGTCAGGCTGATCTTGAACTCCTGACCTCAGGCGATCCACCAGCCTTGGCCTTGCAAAGTGCTGGGATTACAGGCATGAGCCACCGCTCCCAGTGCATTTATTTTTAATTCTGACAAATTGTAATTGTATACATTTGTGGGGTACAATGTGATGTTCTATGTATGTAGTATGGAATGATTCAGCAGCTCACCTTCCTTTAGTGACTTTCTCAGCTTGTCAAGCGAGTTTAAATGACTGGAGACTACTGACCCCTGAGGCTGGCCTGCTGTCTGCAACTCTGTACACTGGCATTGTCCATGAACACTGAGTCAGTCCTTCCCCACTGAGAACTTTTCCACATGGGAAAATGCTTTACTTTAATTTGAGGAAGACACTAAGCAGACTCACAAGTGTAGTTTTACATTTTTGCTCTTTTGTTCTATAAATTGGCTTATTCTAGTAACAATTTAAAACATGCTAAGAAAAATGCCTTGAAATTAATAGCACGGCCTCAGTATTGGCAAGTACTTACGGACCACGGATAACTCCATCCCACAATATATCCCAGCCTTTCAAGGGCAAAAGAGGAATAAATGACCCAACATGAAGAAAAATTTCGGATTTTGTTAGTTCTCCACCATTTTTTTAAACATGCAGACAACTAAACTAAAAGCTAGCATTTGTTAATGTCAAGGAAATGCACTGAAAATACAATAAAGAAAAGAAAGGGCTGGGAGCAGTGGCTCACACCTGTAATCCCAGCACTCTGGGAGGTTGAGGTGGGCAGATCACCTGAGGTCAGGAGTTCAAGATCAGCCTGGCCAACATGGCAAAACCCCATCTCTACTGAAAATACAAAAAATCAGTTAGGCATGGTGGTGCACACCTGTAGTTCCAGCTACTTGAGAGGCTAAGGCAGAAGAATTGCTTGAACCCAGGGGGTGGAGGTTGCAGTGAGCCAAGATCATGCCACTGGACTCAGTCTCAAAAAAAGAAAAAAAGCAAGTTCACCTTTTGTTTCTTCATATATATCAAAGATGAAAACAAACATTAAAACGCAACTTCTTAATTGTGATTTAGACTATTTTTCAGGGTGATGGTCATGTATTCATTAAAAAATTTAGAACTTCAGGAATGTGCATTAAATAGAAGCTTTTCATTAACAGTGAAGAGTTTGCTGTCCTCTATCACAACCTGATTAGCTGGATACTTTGTTTTTATTCTTAATATTATTGCAGAAAAATAATTTATTATGACCATGGAATATTAGAAAACAATAAACCTTGAACAAACTTTACTTATTTATTTAGAAACAGAGTCTCACTCTGTAACCCAGGCTGGAGTGCAGTGGCGCAGTCTTGGCTCACTGAAACCTCCGCATCCCGGGTTCAGGTGATTTTTGTGCCTCAACCTCTGGAGTAGCTGGGATTACAGGTGCATACCACCACACCTGGCTAATTTTTGTATTTTTAGTAGAGACAGGGTTTCGCCATGTTGGCCAGGCTGGTCTCAAACTCCTGGGCTCAAGTGATCCACCTCCCTAGGCCTCCCAAAGTGCTGGGATAACAGGCATGAGCCACCGTACCCTCGCCACAAAATTTAATTAAAAGTTTGTAGTGTTATTAAAATTATTTATATACTTTCTAATGGTAGATATTTTCTTCAAAAGCAATAATATGAAATGATATAAATAGCTCAGAGATTCTAAAAAGATAACTTCTAGAGAAAACTGTTCATTTTACCATGGCTTTTTTTCTTTTTAAAAGTGTATTATTTATATGACTTTTGCAGACTTAGTAAAACTACCCTGTCATACATTGAGCTCTTAAGGTACAAAATAACTTTTAACTCATTTTTGTACCCTCTATATCCAGCATAGTGACTAAAATGTATAACATAATAAAAAAGAATTTGCACGCTTGAATTGGCAACATGATACCCAGCAGCCTCCTACTAAGTTCTAGGAAGGCAACTGATTTTTTTTTAATCCAAAGTCCAAAGGCAAATAAAAGAGAAAACATTTTGATGGAAACAGATAAATCTGAATGCTATCAAAATTATCATTGTCTACACTTGCACATTAAATTCCACTGATGGGTTTCTTTTATTTTACTTTGTTGAGTTTTTCTTACACAACCTATGCATACCACTCACTCTCTGTCCTTTTCTCCTTTATGTTCTTCATATAATCCTACCTCGTTATATTATTTGTGTATTTGTTAATTGCTTATTTTTTACCATAGGACTTTGTCCAGTCTACCACTGCACCCCCATCAACCACATGGAAAGTCTGTACATATTAGGCCCTTAATAGTATTTGTGGAAGGAATGAAATCTGCACCCGAATCATTCCTGTAGAAGAACACCTGATGGAATCAATATTCATGAAACAAAGAATTTTTCTATCCTCTGAAACCTAGAGGGACGTAGAATTTGGAAAAATAGTTTCATACAGCAAAGAAACTTCTTAACTTTACCTTTTACTTAAATAGTTCCTCTGTCCACCCAAATGCCTGTAAGCACCAGACACAGAACTGAGCCCAGACCTATACCCTTCTTTACCTGAGGGTTTGCAGCCATAACTGTGTAATTCCCATCATCATCTAAAGTGGAGGCTGTGGTATGGAGGGAGCAGGTCCCATCAAGATCTCTTTGAATGGTGTAGTGATCACTCTTCGGAGAGATCTGCTTCCCATCTTTAAACCAATAGATCTGTGAAAGGAAACAAAGATGAAAGATTAAGAGTTTGTGACTCGGCCGGGCGCGGTGGCTCAAGCCTGTAATCCCAGCACTTTGGGAGGCTGAGGCAGGTGGATCACAAGGTCAAGAGATCAAGACCATCTTGGTCAACATGGTGAAACCCTGTCTCTACTAAAAAATACAAAAAAAATTAGCTGGGCATGGTGGCATGTGCCTGTAATCCCAGCTACTTGGGAGGCTGAGGCAGGAGAACTGCCTGAACCCAGGAGGCGGAGATTGCAGTGAGCTGAGATCATGCCACTGCACTCCAGCCTGGGTAACAAGAGCAAAACTCCGTCTCAAAAAAAAAAAAAAAAAGAGTTTGTGACTCCTACTTTATCTGGAGGACTGCAAATAGTAACAGTGTGGTTTGTATAGCTGATCTGAGTTTTCATGTTTTTAAATAAAATACCTGAATCAGAAATTGATTTTTCAATGGAAAAAAAAAATTTAAATTCTAGGTGAGTTTTGAAATTATATACCCTCCTTTTGTTTTTTAAAAAAATGGCACTTCATATATTATTTATATGCACAGATATATATTGAATTTTGGCAATGATTATTTCCATGAAGTGGCATTATAGGCGTTTTTCTTTTTGCTTCTTTTTGCAAATGTACCAGGAATTAAAATGTACTGTGTATAAAATAAAGGTAAAAAGGTTGTTTTGGAGAACAAAAGCAGACCTCAAACTCTCATCACTTCACTGAATTGTGTTTGACAAATATAAGAGATTGGTAGGAAGGGAGGTAACGACTATGGATTGGTGGTGGGTGGAACACTACTGTCTCATTTCTAGGCCAGGAAGCATATGATCAAAGGTTAAATGTTTGTCCCCTCTCCCCATTATGTTAAAGAAAACACAGTAGTATTGAAAAGTATAATAATTTTAAGATATATAACTGAGTTGACAAAAAATTAAATGTAGGCCAGTTATAGTGGCTCTTGCCTATAATCCCAGCATTTGGGAGGCTGAGGCAGGAGGACTGCTCAGGAATTCAGGACCAGCCTGGGCAACATAGTAAGACCCTGTCTCAACAAAAAATAAAAAAAAACACTATCTGGGTGTGGTGGTGCATGCCCATAGTCCTAGCTATTTGGGAGTCTGAGTCAGGAGGATTGCTTGAGCCCAGGAGGCTGAGGCTGCAGTGAGCCATGATCATACCACTGCACTCCAGACTAGGTGACTGAGTGAGACCCTGTCTCAAAAGAAAAAAATGTGAAAAATAAAAGTAAATTTTGATTAAATAAAATATTCTAAAGTGGTCCAGAGATCTTCCTTCCCTCACTTTTAAACAAAACCGTTTGTCCCTGGATGTCTGAGTTCTATTTTTTTTTTTTTTTGAGACAGAGTCTCGCTCTGTTGCCCAGGCTGGAATGCAGTGATGTAATCTTGGCTCACTGAAAACTCCGTCTCACAGGTTCAAATGATTCTCGTGCCTCAGCCTCCAGAGTAGTAAAGATTACAGGTCTGAGCTACCATGCCCAGCCAAGCTCATTATTATTTTTGATTTAAGTTATGAAAACACAGTTGAAAGGCCCATCATAATGAATCAGTGCCAACGGCCCTAACATGGCTGAGGTGCTGAATTAACAGCTACATCAACCCACCTCCAGATTTATTACATAAGCAAATAAACCTTTCCTGTTTGAAGCCACAGCAAGTTCTTTGTTGTCACTTTTTGTTCCTTGCAGCCAAAAGTATTCCTAACCGATTCCTAACAAAAGCAATATACTTTAGACCCTTTTGTTGTTAAAACAAACTTCCTCCTTAAAGTAAATCAGTATGTAAATTGGTAACATAAACTGACATTCAAATTCAACTGTCTGTCAAAGTATTTGAATCTGAAGAATCTTTTTGAAACCTCCATCCTAAGAAAGGAAAAGACTAGAAATATATAGCACTAAATAAATGCATGAATTATCAGGATGATGACTGCTGTAACTTTTCAAACTCGTATTTTTCAGATAGCTCCAAATTTACAGAAACTATTATTAAACTCTAGAATCTAAAACATAATCATCAACAGGACTAGTAACTTTCAGCTCTAAAAATTAAATTATGTAAAGTATCATACTTCATAATTATCATACTCTTTTTAGTGGTTGACTTTTTTTTTTTAGATGGAGTCTAGCTCTGTCACCCAGGCTGGAGTACAGTGGTATGATTTTGGCTCATTGCAACTTCTGTCTCCTGGGTTCAAGTGATTCTCCTGCTTCAGCCTCCTGAGTAGCTGGGATTACAGGTGTGCACCACCATGCTAAGCTAATGTTTATATTTTTAGTAGAGATGGGGTTTCACCATTATTGCCCAGGCTGTTCTCAAACTCCTGACCTCAAGTGATCTGCCTGCCTCAGCCTCCCAAAGTGCTGAGATTACAGGCATGAGCCACCATGTCTGGCCATGGTTGACTACTTCTGATAGAACAGAGAAGGTGTAATAAGTATACAATTTCTTCCTTTTGCATTCTTGCCACAATGCCAATTCTTGAATTATTTCTTTCCTTTAATTGTATTTTTGACTTCCATTATACTTGGCATACAACTTTCAAATAAGATCTAAGAAATATTTCTAAAATTTTACCAAGCCTACTAATGGAGGGAGAAATTTGGGAGGGCACAAGAATGAGAAGAGGGAAAATTAGAAATTATTTTCAATCTTCCTATGGGCCAACTAGAACAAGCATGCCAAAGGAGGAATAAAATATGTTAAGACATCAGCCTAAAAAACATGTATTTCTTTAAACATGAATATTCCATACTTTAACAATCCTAATGTAATTTATATGGCATATGCCAAAGTAGACCTTTAATAGATCAGAGAGGGAAGAAAAAGGATGGTGAGGATGAAGACTGAGTGAGAGAAAGGAAGGATGAAGGAAAACATTTAACAATAAAAAGTTTAAACGATTAAGTCTCTAATAGCTGTGAAACATTTAAATTTGTATTAGGAAAAAAGTATGTTAAAAACAAAAGCCCATCTTTCAAGTTAAAGTAGTATTCTATAAGAATCAATCGTCTTAGAACTTGATCAGTGATCTTAAGCCTTGTGTAAGGTTTGAAAATAATACGGAATCTTTTTGTGAATATTCTGAAAGTTCAAGATATGATTCGTTGTTGAATTTCATTCATAAGCTACGAATTTATTTTTAATACATGCATTTGATAACATGGTGTGAATACACAGCTATTATGCAAATTATGCCAAGAATATGGTGAAAAGTTTTCTGTAACAATGGAGTTTACTTTAAAAATTCCATTTTATTAGGAAGTAGATAGGGTTTGAATATTCAAGGCTATTTTCTTTGATCTTTGACTTTGGGGTTGCAATTCAGTCTTAAGAAAGAATATGATGGTAAAACTTGCCATAATGGGAAAACAAAACAATGCATGGAACTATAGGAAATTAACACCTAAAAGTGTCAAGTGTCTTTTTTGTCATTTTCTGTTCTTTCATTTTATGCCACAACAAAGCTTTTTATTTTGCTGAGTATATTCCTCTATGCTTATATAATAAATTTGCATTTTTGGTACTATCTTGTTCTTTCATTATAGTTTCCATTCTTTAAAAAATTGTTTCAATCACTTTAAAGTTATTTTAGAGGCTACTTAAGATTGTTCAATATTGTGCAATACTTGGCCTTCTGTTTTTCTGTTTTTTGTGCTATTGATTCTTAATATGGTTTGGTTTTCTGTCCCCTCCAAATCTCATGCTGAAATGGGATTCCCAGTGTTGGAGGTGGAGCCTGGGGGGAGGTGATTGGATCATGGGTCTAGATCCCTCATCAATAATTTAGCACCGTCCCGTTGGTGATAAGTAAGTTCTCGCTCAGTTAGTTCACAGGAGATCTGGCTGTTTAAAAGTTTGGGACCTTCCCTCTGCCACTTCTATCTCTTGTTCCTACTCTCACCGTGTGAGTCACCTTCTCCCCCTTTGCCATAATTGTAAGCTTCCTGAGGCCTCACCAGGAATAGATCCTGGTACTATACTTCCTGTATACCGTGCAGAGCTGAGCCAATAAAACCTGTTTTTTTTTTTTTTTAAATAAATTACCCAGTCTCAGGAATCCCTTTGTATTAATGCAAAAACAGCCTAACAACTCTCCTCATGGTTATTTCTTCACATATTATTACCTTTATATAAGGCAACTTTTTGCTTGCTTCTAAATTTCAGGACTAAATTTCACATTAATTTCTCAGCTTTTGGCTCCCTATCATGTGATAGTGTAGTTTAGGGGTTCTAATTTTTTGCCTTTTTTATTCTTTTCATTCAAGTTCTAGGGAAAAGTGTACTCCTGTTTATTGCTTTGCTGGGCTAGTAAACAGTTATTCTCGTCCTTCCTGTAAAGTTAGGGCAGCTCCTTAGCCAGCATTTCCAAACGTTTGTATGGAGAGGGCTCCCATCCAGGTCAGCCTAGTCCTGCATGCCGTCACAAGTTTCTATTATCCATTCTAGACAATATTCTTCACCCCACCTCCCTCTTAATATAAGCAGCCTTGGTTTTGTAGATTAAAGACTGGAACAACCAGTGGTGAGTGTTACTTCTCTGGTACAGAGCACTGGGTTTATATGCAGACCTGGCCACTCACCAGAAAGTCAGCTCACCTCACAGAACTCAGTCTAGTTATTTGCAGTTGGGAGTAATGATGAGGAATAAATCTGTAGGTGTGTGAAGGGCTCCTTGTTGGTTATTCTGTACTGTAGTCTTCAAACTCAAACTCTGTTCCCTCAACCACCTTTTTCGGTTTCTAATGCCTCCTGAAGATGGCTCAGAAAAGGATTCAGAATATTTAAAACCCCTTATATCGTGGGTATTGAGAAAGGTTGTTTGTATCTCTTCCTTCTACTGGCATGCTATGTTTTGGATGCTAAACTTTTCCTCAGAGAATGGTTCTTAACAAGCCATGTTCCCAGCTCACCTTTGGCTTTGGATTTCCAGCCACTCTACATGTGAAAGTTACCGGCATTCCCTCAAAGATCTTGTAATGTTTCAGCTTCATCTCAAAGAATGGTGCTGTTCCATTTTCCACTGGCACATCTCCATACTGAACTTCATCACCTGATTCATCCACAGGAGATCTTTCTAGCCTGTACTCTATTTCACTGATGAGTCTCTGTTCACAGCTGGAGACTTTGTATTCCTGTATCAAGGAGAGTTTAAGTTAGCAGATTCAATCCCTTCTGACAAAGTGTCGATTCTACCCCTGCCTCCAATAAGGCACTAGAAGACTGATATTTTTACCATAGAGCTTAAAAACACAGTCTGAGCCCAATTCAATTCCATATGAAACAAAAAACATCTGGAAGTGAGTTTATATGGTATTTCAGATTGTCTTCAAAGTCCTATCATCCAAAAAGAGGGGGGAAAAAGATGAATATTTTTTTCCTTCTTTTCTCTCAGGCAAGGGGAAGGAAAGGGAAGGAAAGAAAAAGGCAAAAGTAAAGCTATGTATTCCTAAACTGTTGCTAACAATAAAATATAATGGACTGCTGATTTCCTTCTGTAAAACCTGATGCAGGGTGGTGCATCTCTTCAGAAGGCTAACAGTACATGTGGCAAGCAGCTGCCATATTACATACAATTTTAGCAAAAGAATAATGGAAAAAATGGTACCATGTTTTGTTTTTTTTATTTCACCTATAACAATCCTTGCCTTGCAGGGGCCTTCTCCTTAACTCTGCAGCTGTTAGGAACCCACCATCTTTAGAAGAAAAAATAGGACTGACAGTCTAGTCAAAATTTTGCTTATGAAAAAAAAAAAACTATTAACATTCCTCTGGTGATTAAGGTGGATCCTACAATTTCTTTGCCTATACAGTGCAATAAAGACCCGGTACAGTGGCTTATGCCTGTAGTTCCCAACACTTTGAGAGGCCAGGGTGGGAGGACTGCTTCAGGCCAGGAGTTTGAGATCAGCCTCAGCAACAAAGTAGGACCCCATCTCTACCAAAAATTAAAAAAAAAAAATAGCTGGGCATGGGTACATGCCTGTTGTCCCAGCTACTTGGGAGGCTGAGGTGGGAGGCTCATTTGATCATGGGAAGTTGAGGCTGCAGTGGACTGTGACTGTGCCACTGCACTCAAGCCTGGGCACAAGAGTGAGACCCCGTCTCCAAAACAAAAAGAAAAAGTGCAAGGAAGACAAGGCAGCCTATGTAAAATATTCCCCATTTAATATTAAATGAAAGATAATTTTAACTATGTTTTCTCATAAAGAAATTACTCAGTGTTTAAAAACAGTTTGTTGGTTTGAGGGAAGAAATACTACATAATGAATAAAACTTCAGAAACTACACCACAAGTTGTTTTGCTTCATCTAGCTGCTATCATATTAATCACCTGAAGAATTAGCACTCTTTTCCTATGGAAAGGTCTAACAAGTGAAAAACTTTTCTTGATTTAATGTTCAGAGTATCCAGCAATTGGATCCAGCAATTTAATCCAGAATTAAATTCAAGCTGTATGCCAGACACTGTGTTGTGGCTCATGCCTGTAATCCCAGAACTGTGGGAGGCCAAGGTGGGTGGATCACCTGAGGTCAGAAGTTCGAGAGCAGCCTGGTCAATATGGTGAAACCCCATCTCTATTAAAAATACAAAATTAGCCAGGCATATTAGGGTGCACCTGTAAATCCCAGCTACTTAGGAGGCTAAGGCAGGAGAATTGCTTAAACCTGGGAGGTGGAGGTTGCAGTGAGCTGAGATCATGCCACTGCACTTCAGCCTGGGCAACAAGAGCAAACTCCATCTCAAAAAAAATAAATAAATTCAAGTTGGTAAATACATGACAAAAAAACTCATGTTGCAGTAATTTTGTGCATCTGATATTAAATGAAATAGATACTGGGCATAGCATTTATAATTAATATACGACAGAAAAGACAGACACATGTAAAACAGAAAGAACAGAAGAAAATAGACACAGCGAAAGACTGAAAGGAGAAGAAAGGTGAAAAGCTTAACCTTTTGACCATCCAGAGGACTCCCTACAGAAGCATGAGGAGACCCAATGTCCTGTAATGGTAGAAAAAGAGATGTGAAGACTAATAACAGAAATAGCAAGAATGCAGCATGATTTCCAATTTTCCTTAAGTGAAAGCTTTGTGCTAGCAATACTGAGCACAGCAAAACTTTCAGATTTTGAAAGATGACCCATTTCTCAACAGACATGAGAGTTTACTTCACCCTTTACACTTGTTTTAATACTTCCTTTTCTCTTGAGACTGTATCTTCAAACTCCAAATAGAAGCAATAGATATTATAAAGCAGCTCATGTCAAATCCACGAAGTGACTTTTTTTGGTGGTAGCAGGGGAACAAAAATAGCATTTTAGTTCCTTCTGCTGATTAGTGATTTATAGCTATAGATGGTCCCCAACTGTAGTTATATTAAAAATATTTTTAACTTTATAATGGTGTGAAAACAATATGCATTTTTTAGTAACTGTACTGTTAGTACTCACACAACCATTCTGTTTTTCACTTTCAGTACAATATTCCAGAAATCACATATTCAACACTTTATTTTTAATACGCTTTGTGTTTGATGATTATGCCCAACTGTATGCTAATGTAAGTGTTGTGAGCACGTTTAATATAAGCTAGGCTAACCTATGATGTTTGGTAGGTTAGGTGTATTAAGTGCACTGTTTTTTTTGAGATGGAGCCTTGCTCTGGCTGGAGTACAGTGGTCTGATCTCGGCTCACTGCAACCTCTGCCTCCTGGGTTCAAGTGATTCTCATGTCTCAGTCTCCTGAGTAGCTGGGACTACAGGCACATGTCACCGTGCCCAGCTAATTTTTGTATTTTTAGTAGAGACAGGGTTTCACCATGATGGTCAGGCTGGTCTCGAACTCCTGACCTCAGGTAATCCACCTGTCCTGGCCTCCCAAAGTGCTGGGATTACAGGCGTGAGCCACTGCACCCAGCCTTATATGTACTTTCAACTTACAATATTTTCAACTTAAAATGAATTTATCAGGACATAACCCCATACTAAATTGAAGAGAATCTGTATACACATGAAAACAGATAAAGAGATCATCTTTTCTATACATAGGTATGTTGACTAGCTATTAAGAATAAACAGTTGACCTTTGAACAACACAAGTTTGAGCTGCATGGGTCCACTTATATGTGGATTGTCTTCCTCTTCTGCAACCCCTGAGACAAGCAAGACGAACCCCTCCTCTTCCTCCTCCTCTTCAGACCAATCTAATTTAAGATGAGGAGGATGAAGGCCTTTATGATGAACCACTTCCACTTAAGGAATTGTAAATGCATTTTCTATTTCTTAAGACGTTCTTTGTAACATTTCCTTTTCCCTAGCTTACTTTAAGAATACAGTCTATAATACAGAGAACATATAGAATGTTAATCAACTCTTTGTTATCAGTAAGGCTTCCAGTCAAGAGGCTATCAGTTAAGTTTTTGAAGAGTCAAAAGTTGTATGTGGGTTTGTAACTGTGCATGGGGTTGGACCCCTAACTCCTGCATTGTTCAAGGGCCACCTCTAATGGGAAATATTCACTAGCTATTTCACAGTGAAAACGCATTTCTGCACACAAAATTATTTTGCATAAAACACAGGACAGGAAAATGGAAACAGTGTAAAGGAGAATAATTAAGAAGATAAAAAGAACAGGTATCACTGATGGAAAGAATTCTCTCAGCCACTTAACACAGTATATGTTCAATAAAAATTAGCTGTGAGGTTGACTGATGATATTAATACCGCTTTTCTGTGACTTTCCCGCTACTCTCCACAGAATGAATCTCAAGAACAGTGTCCATAAGGGAGATGGAAAAAGGGGAATAAGTGTTACTCTAAGAAGTACAGAGCAACATGGTACCTGATTAGCTGTTTCCTCTTCTGGCTCCTGAATATTGAAGACAGTTGCACTGTCAGCACCTAGCAGTCGACGAGCTATTCTTTCTTCATATGTTAACCTCTAAACAAAGTAAGCCACAAAAAATACAAAATTAGAAAAAATCACAAACATATATTGCCTTATGAAAAAGTAAAAAACAAAACACACTTGAGCGATTTTCCATGACTGTTCTCTCTCCAGCTTCAGACACCTGCGTGTTTCTTTTTCTTGCTTCAGCGGTTTTACCTTTTACCTCCCTTTCCAGTAGCAATGGCCTAATCCAAAGAGCCACCAATTGGTACAGCATGAATTTAGAGTGAGCAAAAAGCAAAAGGCAGAAATCACAGAGAAAAGATTTGTCATGTCCTTAGTGAAAAACATAGAAAAAAAGATATTTAAACAGCAAAATACATTTTAAAAGAAATGTTATTTTTATAGCCATCCATCAGCTTCAGAACAAAGAAAAAAACAAAGATACTCAAAAGGAGAATGAACTGACTAAAAAGAAAAGAACAGATATCACTAATAGAAATAATTCTATCAGTCATTTAACAGTATGTGCTCAGTAAGTGTCAGCTAAAGGAAGATTTGGATGAGCTGGCAATGGTGGTCCTCTCTGCTTTGGGGTTCTCACCTCTGAGAGCATTTTCCAGGCTGCTGTGTAACATAGCAGATTGGAGGCAACCATCCTAATCCCCAGAGGATGCTCACAGCTGAAGCAGCAGGAGAATTATGCAAGACACTTGCCAAAGCTAACAGCCTCACTTCACGACTTGACTCAGATGCAGACTGCTTGCCCATCAGGCAGAGAAAGCGATAGTGTTGTTCTTCTGTCTCGCAGCCAGCATTTTGGAAGTGACTCAGACCGTTTTAGCTATACCATTCTTATACATAAGAAATGCCAACATTTTTGTCTGACTATTGGGGTGATACTTGCTCTTCAATACTCATTCTAAAGTGCCTTAGACTTAAGGGTCTGGAGGGAATTTTCAGACACCATCTGCCTCATCAGGGGCATTTTATAAGCAAGTGTTTGATTAGAAATAGAGAATAATTGGTAAGGTGGAATCTAAAAAATGTACAGAAGTTATTTCAGATAAACTTCCAAACTTCTAAATATAAGTGCAGATTCGATTGGAAGCTCTCTGGTCAGGAAAATATGTTGGGTAAATTTACAGTTTCCAGTAATTGCTGGTCTCAATCCCAGCTGAAACCGGGAATGAAACAAGTCAAGTGCCAAATGACAATGAGTCCTGCAGTTCAATTCTTTCACTTAATAATGAAAGGGCAGACGACAAGAAGAGGCAGCAGTAGGAGTCTGTGTTGCATGAAGCATCTGAGTCCACTGCTATTATTAAATTAATTTTCCCACACCTACTAAAAATCAGTGAATTCAGTGATTTTTAAGAATTAAGAATTTAATTTTAAGATTTAAGAATCACTGATCTCTTAAAAAGCTTTCCTAATCTTTTCTTGGAGAATTGTAACACATCAAAGGCAAGGCTGGAGTGTTTTCCACTCTGTTTCTTATAAGCAGAAATATCAATTTCATATCTACTCCTTCACCAGAATGCACCTGTGACCACTAGAAGCCAAATATACTTCACAGTTTTGTTTCTAAGTCACTATGCCATGTGGCTATAAAAGCCCTTGTCTACAGATGCCAAAAATAAGAGCATAATATATAATATTAGGACAAAGTTTAGAATGCCATTTTCTACAATGGGAAACCTTACTTGTCATTTTAAGCTCTCAAATGTGGATACCCGTGGAACTTATTGTTATTCACCACTAAACAGATGAATATAAATATACATACAATATACATAATGTGGGTTGACCAACAGCTTATGGAAGTCTTACCTTAACCAAGAGAATCTTAGTCCATAAGGAATACTGACATGAATAGCCAAAAAGAAAAAAGGCTGGAGTGATGCCTTACCTGGCTTGAAAAGTTCCCATATGTATTTATTTTAATCTTTTAAAGGCTTTAGTTGACAGAGCCAGGGAAAATTTCCAGAGTATGTACATTTAACACATGTAATCACTTATTTCAGGGAGAAAGGTATTTTCCTTTTGTGAAAATCTTCTGTATTCAGCGAAATGAGTAACTAACAGAAAACTTGGTTCAAATTTTAATTTTTCTTAATCGGATTAAGATATCCTACTAAAGTCAGCATTCAGCACCCCTCCTCTGCTCTCCACCTTTCTAATCAAGTGTGGTCTGTTCTCACAGTTTTATTTATCAATGTTTGATAATTAAAATTCTCAGAAAACATAGAGAGAGGTGTCTGAAAGGGAGATTTTATCCTTTTTTTAAATATTTTATCCTTTTCTTGTCCTTAAGAGCCAGGCAAATTTTTCCAGTGATAATTCCTTTAAAAAGGTACAGAATGCTCCTTTCCTTCACCTGCTAAGTCTTATTTTCTAGACTTTTAATGGGGATGCTTTTCCCATCCCCTTAAAATATTCTGGAAAGAGTATTTTAAAAAGTAAAGAATATTTTAAAAAGAAAAGCATCAACAAAAGAGATTAAAAAACTGATGAGGAAACACTTCAGTGGAGAAAACATCTTATATGTATATTTTACCAAACCTATTTAGGTCCTTTACAGTTCTGGAGCCATAAACAATTATTTTTTCCTACAGTTTAGTTAGTTGTCTTGCTCTAACCAACCAGAACAAGATTTTGGAACGGCCCTTACTCTTTCAGATACTGAGTCAGTATCTAGTAGCAGTCTGGAAGAAAAGGACAGAACTTCCCCAATGATTTCTCTAGATTTTTTTTGTGTGTGTACAAGCAGTACATACCATGGAAAACAAATTCTCTTTTTGATACTTTACTTGCAATTCGCTGTTTCTGGGTAGATAACCATTCCAGAGCATAGCTTCTCCCTCCCTCCTCAATCCTATCAGCCAGAATGAAATCCCTGTGTTCCTTTTTTTTTTTTATATACCATTGGCATTGCTCATTTGTTCCACTCCCAACCAGGTATCTGCCCTTCCTTCTTCCTTTCTTTCCCACTCACTCTCTTCACTCTTAGAAAGGTTTTATGCCTAGGAGAAAGCAGTGAAGAATGAATAGAAGGAAGGCCTTTTATTTTCTGTTTTGTCTCTGGATTCAAATCCTTACATTAAGAGAAATGTTGAAATTGAAGGGTAATACAATAATGTGGCCGGGTGCAGAGGCTCATGCCTATGGCACTTTCGGAGGCCAAGGAGGGCAGATTGCCTGAGTTCTGGAGTTTGAAACCAGCCTAGGCAACATAGGGAGACTGTCTCTAAAAAATAAAAAACTAGCCAGGCATGGTGACATGTGCCTGTGGTCCCAGTTACCCAGGAGGTTGAGGTCAGAGGACTGTTTGCGCCTGGGAGGTCAAGAATGCAGTGAGCTGTGACCACACCATGGCACTCCAGCATGGGTGACAAAGTGAGACCCTGTCTCAAAAATAATCATGTTGTGGACAATTACGAAGCACCTAAGTCTTAGAGAAAGGAGGAAAGGCATGTGGGTAGCTTATTCTCCAAGTTCAGGTCCCAAATCTGTCAGTACCGGCTGGCCGTTGTTCAGGAGGTCTTCCTTGAAGCGAAGTTTTCGTTCCAGGTCTTGAATAACAGCATCCTTTGTGCCTTGAATCTCCTCATCAGAGGCTATTCTAGCAGTCCTACTGGCCTTCTTTGGAAACCCGCTGCAGGACAAAAGCACGAGGCAGTCTAGTTAGTCGTCAGACATACAAATCCAAGTCAAACATTCAAGTCCAAGGAAGACAGAGCAAGGTGTCAGCATGCCACTCCCTCTTTTTTATGCTGCATCTATTCCAACTATTATGGAAAGAACCATGAGAGCTGGCTCAGGTAACACTAATTGGATCCAAGTTTCAGAGGAAGTTCACATGTTAGTGGACTCTGCCTTAGTGGTGAGGTAAATGCCAAGCATGCGGAGGGCCTGCGTCTTACTTCAGTCTTAGGGAGGCAGCAACGTAAAGTGAATGATGTGATTTCTAAGTAGACCTGAGTTTAAAATCTGACCCTACCTCGTATTATCTGTGAACTTGAGCAAGTTTTTAAAAAATACCACATGAGAATGTTGGGAGGTTGAAAGAAACATATTTTTATCATACTTTTATTCAGTCTTCTGGTCCTTTGTCATTGATTCTTTGATAATAGTGCCTAGCCCATATGAAATGAATATTAAGTCTGTTACCTTTGCTTCCATCCCCTTACATCCTGATTTAGTAAGGGTAGGCCAATGTTATTTGAGGTCTGTTTTATACAAGAGGGCTCTGGGAAGTCAGCAGGTCCTACTGTGCCTGGTGTCCCAAAGTCTCATGAACCACTGGAGAGCCCAGGGCTCTTGGGACAGGTAGTATCTCAGAAGTTTTCCTTCCAAAGGCAGCAACAATGACCTGAGCTATGTGAGCCAGGGGTCACTGGTGCTGGATGCCTGACGGGTACAGAATCACTTCTGTTGGTGCCTTAAGCAAGTTGTTTCCTATTTTTCTTCCTTTTCCCTCATAGGGCAGTGGACAAAAATTAATGAGAAATAGAATAGTAAGCCATGGGAAATAAATTGACCTATCACTACCCATATCAACAAACTTGAACTTGTAAAACAAAGTTCGGGTGAAAAAAAGCAAGTCACAGAAGAATATATATAAAATACTTCTATTTACAAACAGGCAGAAGTAAAAGAGTCCCCTGCTACAGCAGCGGCTCTCCAAGTGTGGTCCCTGGACCAGCAGCATTGGCATGACCTGAAGTTGTTAGGAATGCAGATTTTTGGCATCGCTCTAGACCTACTGAATCACACATTCTGAGTTGGGGCCCAGCAATCTGTGTTTTAACAAGTTCTCTAAGTGATATGTGCAAAAGTTTTAGAAAGAAACCGACTGGAGCATACATACATGTTAAAACCATGAAGAGGAGAATGACTAACTCAGAAATTCAGGGTAGCAGTTACCTCTCAGGAAGAGTTGTGGATGCAATTGGGGAGGGTTACATGGGGGCTTCAAAGGTACTAGAAATGGATAAGAATTTCATTTTATTAAGCTATACATATACACTGTATATAGTTCCTTATTTATGTTATATATTTCATAAGATATTTCTAAGTTTAAAAAGTTTGCTGCAGGCCAGGCATGGTGCCTCACACCTGTATTCCCAGCACTTTGGGAGACGAAGGTGGGTAAATCCCCTGAAGTCAGGAGTTTGAGACCAGCCTGGCTAACATGGTGAAACCCCATCTCTGGTAAAAATACAAAAGTTAGCTGTGTGTGGTAGTGGGCACCTGTAATCCCAGCTACTTGGGAGGCTGGGCTATAAGAATTGCTTGAACCTGGGAGACAGAGGTTGCAGTGAGCCGAGGTCACACCACTGCACTCCAGCCTGGGCGACAGAGCGAAATGCTGTCTCCCCCCAAAAAACAAGACCCAAAAAACTTTGCTGCAAATGTGCCATGGCAGTGTGTGCTCATGTCGCTTTACTGATCCAGTAGAAAGCACTAGTAAGGCTAAGAATTGACCTAAACACTGGGTTCACCATTTCACCCACCAGTGCTGGGAACAAAATAGTCACTAAGTCTGCAGCAGAAACTCTGAGGCTCCTGTAAGGACCTTCCCATCCCTCCTTAGTCATGCCATGAGCTCCTGAGGCCTAATCTCTGGGTCTTCCCAACAGCTGCCCTTTCCTCTTGGCCACGCCCCTTTGTTTCCTTGCTGAACTTTTCCCGATTTTGCTGGGTGTTCATCCTTCACTGTGCTTATGGAAAGCAATCTCCCTCCCCAAACTCAGGGGGTAATTAACATACATCAATTTAAATGGTCTCAATCCCCTGGGGAGTGACTAGCTTGGTCAAAGACATATGAGATAGCCCAGGCCAGTGCAACTGAGGTAATGGGGGGTAGTGAGGTGCTCTAGTTAAAATTCTCTCACACTAAAAGGAAACAGAAGGAAGAAATGCCCCTCTTCTTTCACTGGGTCTCACTGTGTCAGAAATGTTATGCCAGAAGCAGTGGTGTTCACTGCATAACTGTAAGAAGAGAACCCATATGTGCCAATGATGATAGACTACAAAGACCGAGAGTACCTGGGCCCTGCTGTCTTAATCTGCCATGGGACTGCGCTACCCCCGACTTGTTTCATAAGTCAGTAAACCCTGTGTGGGTTTACTCAATATCCCAGGAGTTGAGTCTTTGGATACCCACAGTGGAAAACATGCTAACTGATTAAAACCTGCTTTTCTAGGTTTGTCCCTTTTAGTCATTCGCCCCAAAGTTCAAACAAGATAACACTACACTTTGCAAACTGATTTTGATTTTTAGGAAGCTGGGCAGTGACCCTGAGACATGTTGACAGTAAGAATCACAGGAGTTATTTATAACTTCAGTGTTTAGTATCATGCAATCCTTTAACAAACATGTGCAGAGATTGCTAGTTTTCCTGAGCCTGGAACCTCTCTTCCTCCCACTCTTTTACCTGGGTTATGTTGTCAGCAGTCTTCAGTGTAACAGCTCCTTGGAAAGGATGTCCCTGACTAAGCCTGTCCCATTGGTTATTGTGCCATGTTTGTTTCTTCATAGCATCTCACACTCTACTATTGCTTCTTTCAAATGGTCTCTCCCTCACCAAGGCTCCTTTCTTTGTTCATCGCCGTGCTAACAGACACTCAGACGTTTCTGGAATGCATGAATGGATGCACAGTCTATCTCCACTTCTGATTTCTCTCTCCCCTCCCTCCTCAGTCCAGAAAACTTGTGCCAGAGCCATGTGAAATCAGATCACATGTAAAAAGTCAGGCTCAGAACAAGTAAAAAAATTACATAATTTTGGGAGGAGAGTTCTCTGCATTTGACTACAGCTTTACGTCTGAGAACTAGAAGAGCTAGGTTCTGAAGTCACCTTCAAGGTAAACTGAAGACAACTAGTCAACTAGCTCTCTGTTATATCAGCAATGGCTGGGAACACACGTTCCCATGATTACTGTCAGCCTGTGCAATGTACACCACTGCACAAGCATGTGTGCTGAGCAGACTTTGATGACGGAGGTGCCACTGTGTTTCTCCAGGTAGACTACACTGAGAGCTGTGTTCTCAGCACAAATGAGAAAGAAAGAGGGGACAAGGGGACTGTAAAGGTCAGAAGAGATCATCTAATCTGGAGGAGCAGAGAACTGGTTTGTAAAAAGTAGCCACAGTTCTCTTAGACAAGAAAATACCTGTCTATTCACTGTGGAGTAAGTCCTGTTGCTTGGGAAGCATTTCTCAGTATATTTGACTCTTAAAGGGACTTGGAACAACTGCTCTAGAACATTCCATAGAGTTGTCACCTTGGTTTGTGTCCCTGCCACAAGGTAACATCCTTTCAGAGGATACAATTCCAGTTTGTCTTCAGCCCAAGTAAAAACTGATTCTATCTTTCTTTTAACAAGTCAATTTACTCAACATATTACCAGCATTAAGGGCAGTTACTTTAATTCCTAATTTCCCACAACATTAAAGACGTTTTCCTCTTTAATAGAATTTAAGGTGCTCTATTTTCTTGGTTCTAAACAATTAGCACAGAAATAAAGATCAATCAACTGAAATATTTTTCTTTTTATGGACAGGGTTTCACTCTGTTGTCCAGGCTAGGATGCAGTAGTGTGATCACAGCTCCCTGAAGCCCTGAAATCCTAGGAGGTTCAGGCAATCTTCCTGCCTCATCCTCCAGGTGGCTGGGACCAGAAGTGCATACCACTATGCCTGGCTAATTTCTAATTGTTTGTAGAGTCAGTTTCTCCCTATGTTCCCTGCTGGTCTCAAACTCCTGGGCTCAAGTGATCCTCCTGCCTTGGCCTCTCAAAGAGCTGGGATTACAGGCATGAGCCGCTGTTCCTGGCTTTAATATTTTCTAAATGTCTAATAGTGATTAGACAAATATTTATCAAGCATTTAGCACGGCACAGTGCAAGGCCAATACATCAATACAAATCCTGTTAAGCCTAGAACAAAATAGTTGGTTTGTAAGGTAAGTGATTGTTAATGCCTGATAACATAATTCTACGCACTAAGATTTTATGAGCAAAAATGAAAATATATATAAAAAAGCTTCATCACTGTAGTCTCAATACTACTTAATAGTTTTTGCTTCTTAGTACATTTAATTTAATTAGTATACTGAAGAACTGTGACATTAATTGCTCATATCTTCCTTTACTGATCTTACCTGTTTTTCCACAAAGAAAAATGAGACAAAATTAGAATCTGGACTAATTTATATGTTTGTACATACATACATAGGTGGCAATGGGAATTGTAGGTTCTTTACCCAGATTGCTCCTGGAAGAGGACCATTTTAGCAGTGGTGACATATGCATTATCTGGTGCCTTGTAGATGACAGCATGTACAAATATTTGCCTCCGCACTTGGAATGGTGATCACAGTCTACTACATAGTTTACGTTGCATTCATCCTTGAAGGCTATGAAAATTAGATTCTGAACCTAGAGTCTGCTGTTAGGCCACCTCTGCCTCCTACTAAAATGAATGTGTCCAGCCCATTGAAGATTCCCTTCAACAAGCATGAACTCCATGACGCACTGCATTGCAAATCCGAGTTTTTGCAAATGTATGTGGCTGGAGATAAGCCAGTCTTAGCGGTCAGTGCTTGAAACTGAAACTTGAGCGGGGAATAAGATTCCAATGGAAATTATTTACAATGACTAATATTTGAACATTTTAAACTTACAAAAATAGCAGTTTCATAGGGCTCTACGGTTTAAAAGTACAGAGCACTTCATGACTGTGTGTGTCATCCTTGCACAGAGGCCAGGCTGTCTCATTTCAATTTTAGTATACGCACTGCTGAAGTGAACACTCAGCACTATTTTACGTGAGATGGCAAAGACCCCCCAAATCCTAAAGGATGGTCCTTGATCAGGAAAGCTAATAACCAAGTTGGGGAATAAGTTAAGGAACAAACCATGTGGTACCAATTCTAGGTGCAATGGGAATAGAAAAGAAACAGAAAACAGTGCTGGCTAGAATGACTGCAGGAGAAGAGGCAAGTTCTAAGACAGCCTTGAATGATGACGAGGACACAGACAAGCAGAGCGGAGGACAGGAAGAAATTCAGAGTCAGCATGAGGAGAGAAACAGACCTGAGAACCTGTTTTTTTTTTTTTTTTCCTAAACCACTTAAAAGCTGTGCGGTTTGGGCTAGTTACCTAATGACCATATGTCTCAGTTTCCTCCTTTGTAAAATTTGGGTTTTAACACCTTGTATCTCAGAAAATCACTGAGTTACAACAGTGCCGGGTGTAGTACGAGTAGATGTGAAGTGGCAGAAGAAAATATCCAGCATGGAAGTGAGTCACAGAAACGAGACTGGCTGAGGGAAACAGAATTAAAGAGGGGAAGGACTTTAAAAAGATGCCAAGAATTCTTGTCCAGAATTTCCAAGAATATGCAAAAAGTCCTTACTGATTGCCTTCTCATTGTTCAACTCTGTTGCAGGTGCTAGAAATACAATGTTGAACTAGGTCGATCGTTAGAAAAACTGTTTTTATAGTGAATGTGGCAGAGAGAGATAAAAGAATGGAAGGCAAGACATGTCGGAAGGTGGTAAACTCAGTGAAGTGCAGAAGTATGAGGAGATGACTCTGTCAGTGTGGTCCGTCAGACTTCTGAGGTGACTACAGAGGTGGCCTAAACTATAGGAAGTGGCTGGCTACGTGAGACCTACAGGGAGAGCCTGGCAGTGCAGAGGTCCCACGACCGGAACGAGGCTGGCAAGGTCAATGGATGGGCAGTGTGAACCCTGAGGAAACAGGGATGGAATATGTTTTTCTCACACTTATTCTCATATGGAACCTCTTCTTTTTTCCAGAGAGCATCTCACTGGACTAGCATAATTTAGAAACACTTTACGACATTGTGTTAAAAATTGAGGACAAGGATTAGGGGTAGCATGCAAGGTGGGAGTTGGAAATAAAAGTGGAGTGTTTTGAAAGGGGAGGCGTGAGGAAAGAAAAGCAATGACAAGTTTTGAGGCAAAATTTCGGACACTGAGTTTGTTTTCCTACAAAATTAACGCTGTGTTAGAATTTAGTTAAGATGGTTGTAGTTCTGTTCCCTGAAGTGGCACCTTCTTTTGATAAATGAAGAGCAGCAACTCATTAAGAAATAAAGAGTGGGGACAAAGAGATGATCTTCTTTTGATGGTTTGCACAATTAAAAAAAAATAAAGTAGTATTCAAAGTTAGTAGTTACTGAAACCAGAATGTTTCACAAAAATCCATACTCAGAAGCAAACCTTAACCAATAAACGATTCATAACAGGCTCCCACACTAAGTACTTCATTTGTGTACACACTCAGCCGAAGTGTGCAGAACACATTACTGATCTGTTTACTCTGGTTTTAACTGTAAGTCATTTGTCATTTAAAAATACTATTCACGTGGTTGGGGTAAAGACATCTAAAACGTATCCACACACATCTGGAAGGTAAAGTCTTCCAGATTCAATCACCACCAAATCCCAGGAGGTCTGTTTTTTGGCTACTGAATAATCTCGAAAGCATCCTTCCCTTGACATGCTGTTTTAGGTCAATTCTGTCAGTAGATTTCAGAAACTCAAATTTCCAGAGCACAATACTGATTTAAGAGGGAAGGTACTGGAACCAACCAGAGAATGTTTTCAGCCATTTCAAGTCCTCTTATTCTACTCTTCTCACATTCAGTGAAATCTGATGGTAACTAAATTCCACAAAATTTCAGAATGAGCAAAGTCATTAAGATGTTGGCATTTAGATACCACTTACATTCAAGAATATAATACATTAATATATAAAAGAGCCCAACATATACAAACTGAGTTTTTGTATGTCAGTTCTATTATTCTTTTACTGAATTGTACGGTGAAGCAAAAGCTGTTAAAGTATAAAAGCTCATATTTAAAGGAAAATAGATAACTTTATTCTAATATTAAATTCTCCTCATTATATTTTGGGTTCTTTAAAGAAGAAAATGACAAAGCCATGTGGGTTACTTCTATTCATTCATTCTGTAGAACCTGGTACACAGCCTACAGGTCTGGTGCCGAGCTGCCCCAGGGCAGAGACGATTCAACAGAATATCCCAGTCATGGCAGATCCTGGAGGCCTCGCCTACTAACCTGCTGGTAAATACTTGCCCAGGATTGGATACAACTTGGTAAGATACTGGACAGGAATGGACCCAATAATAACACCTCCAACCCCTTCAGGCCAGAGAATGAAAAGCCATCCCCCCAACTCCCAGCTGTTTCTTGAAAAATAGGAGAAAAACAGGAATAGTGAGATGTCTGCCGAGTGCACTGCAGTTTGTATCTGTGGGATTCTTTTTCCCTGGTTACTGTCTAATCAAGGTCTTGACTTGAAAAATGTTTAAAATGCCCTGTGTCATAAATCTTAAAGGACAACTAAATTTGTTACAAACTTTTCCTTGACTCAGGGGATTCTGATTTGCTGCTTCTAAAACAGTTTTCTTTAATCAAGAAATGTTAAACATTAGCTTTGAGATGAACCTAAGTCACGCTATTCTCTCCTTGCTCAGGCTTTTCTTCTGAAACCCTGGGAAATCCCGTCCCCTTTTGAGTAACAATGATGACAGTGTCTCCACCTACCTGCTTCCTATCAGGGAGAAAGAGTGACAATGAGATAATGTCCATAAGGAGCTGCAGCCTATATAATAAAAGCTCCTGTTGACACGCTCTTATTGTGACAGACATGGGGCAACATTTGAAACCAAAGCCCTCCTTATATAAAAGCGGCAGTTAAGAGCATAAACATTGTGGCACTGTGGCTGTGTGGCACTCCCTCATGAGCAGGGATTCCAAGAATATGAGGGTGGCAGAAGAAACAGTACCATTCTGCTTCCAGGGATGGGTGTGATCTGATTCACCCTTCAGCCTGTGGCTCAGACTAGCAGAACCAGAACTGCCACACTCTGCCTGTCAGCACTGCCAGATCTTCTGGGTTCCTAGCATCTCTTAGGGTGATTTACTATGTGGAGAAACATGGTTATAGCAGTGGAGGCTGTAACACCAGCTTTATCAGCAACAGTGAGGGGAGAACACAATAATTTCATAAAAGTTCAAACAGATTTCTCTCTGAGGCATGCTCTCCTTACTGCCTCCATCTAAAAGAGCTAGTCAATTTAGTATTGTGTCTGTCAACAGCCTTGAGCAGGGCAATATTTTCTCTGCCAGTGACCCCAGTAAGTTTGAGGAAGATGTAGCATATAGGAAGAAAGACAACTGAGGAACTGACTGTATGTTGAGAAGCTCCCCCCTCAGCCAACCAACAACCACATGCTGTTGCTATGAGCTGGAGAGAGGCCCACTGTCTTTAGCCTGGGCTCTGTGGTTTATCAGTGACATCCTTGACCTTTGTTCCCTGCTTTGATCTCTGCCACCCAAACTTATGAGTAACAGACCTTATCTCCACCGCCTGTTTAGAAACTTAGTACTTACTAACCTTCCTGTCTACAGATTAAAATTAGAACAATGGGAAACAAACAGAATAAAATAGCAAGTATGCAACTGTGGTGATTAAGAAAACTAAGAGGGGCTGGGTACAGTGGTTCACACTGGTAATCCCAGCACTTTGGGAGGCGGAGGCGGGCAGATCACCTAAGGTCAGGAGCTCGAGACCAGCCTGGCCAACATGGCGAAACTTCATTTCTACTCAAAGTACAAAAATTAGCTGGGTATGGTGGCTCATACTTGTAATATCAGCTCTTTAGGTGGCAGAGGCATGAACTGTTTGAACCTGGGAGGCGGAGGTTGCAGTGAGCTACAATCGCACCACTGCACTCCCGCCTGGGCAACAGAATCAGATTCTGTCTCAAAAGAAAGAAAGAAAGAAAGAAAACTAAGAAACTAAGACATTTAAGATTTTGGTAAAACAAGGCAGGTGAAAAAAACCTACTTCATTGAGTCATGTGTAATCAATCTATTTGCTGGTACTTGATATATGTGACAAAACCATCCAGCTAAATAAATAACACTTCTAAGTGAAACTGATTATATACACCTCACAGTAACTTGGCGGTTCCTGCAAGTTCCAGGATGCCAGTCATGGCAGCCCTGATAGGGACACCCAGTCTTTGGCAAATGATCTGGATTATTATGATGGACAAATAGTCACATTTTTGTTTTAAATTCAGAATGCAAATGATGGATCCCATCGTATGCCAGAGGAAAAACATGTTTCAAAAGACACATTTATCAAACCAGAAGAATGAATTCTTCGTGTGTGTGATTTAGCGATAGAAAAACTCCTTGAAGACAAAAGGGTAGCCACATAATAATGGCTTACTGGGCTGGCATGGAGCTAAAAATCTGTAGTCTGGTATTACCACTTCGATGTCACAGCACTTGACTATCTTTGGGTACAGTTTTCCATGGCCACAAAATCAGCATGACTTCTCCATTAATTTTTAAGAAATGGCAGGAACGACTGGACTCTTGTGGTAACAATTATCAACTATTTTGACTCCATAAAATGAGTCACTATAGTAGATGGTGACAAGAAGCTGCTCCTGTTACTTGAGGTAAGCCCCTAAAACTACTTAAGAGGGTTTCGGAGTCACTGATCAGCACAAACTGCTGTTTCTACTAAAAATGGTAAATGGCACAATCATCACCACCTTTGGAAAAGTAGTGTTTGATCAAATTCTATGTGAGAAATACTAGAACAGACTGTGTACACAGTACTCCTCTTCCTGGGGAGCAAGATTTAGTACCCCTTTAATGAGAAGATGAAAAACCATCATGAAACAAACTCTGGCTCTTTGGGTGTCTCTAATAGCTTCTTTGTACCAAGATAATATACTTCCAACAGCTAAATAAAAGCTCAAAGAGAAAAAGGTGAGAAAGACACAGGTTCTCCTCAGACAAGCTGACTGACAACTTTTAACAGAAGTCCATTATCACATCATTACTAGACTATATTTGGCTCCTTTACTGGACTTGTTTCTTTACATATTCACAGACTGAGTTTCGTCCAGTAAGGATTTGAGAAGAAGCCAGATTGCAAATTCATGTAATCAACATTTAGGAAGTGTCCGACAAAAGCAGCATTGCTACCTGAAGCTGCCTGTACATCTCGTCAAGGCCTGACTTAGCAGTGCTTGTCTCTAAGTGGCATTGGTATATCATAGAATGAACACTTTTACAGATGAAAAAAAAAAAACTTGAATTCTAAGATCTCCTTTGTAGTAGTTTCCTTCTTTTTCTCTCTGAACAATAGTATGCTTCTGGCAAACTCTGAACTAGGATTTCAGCAGGAAGAGTTGAGAAGCAGGTGCTGGCCTCACGTACTCATTTTTGAAATCTTCAGTGAAATGAGTTAAGTACTAGCTTTTACTCATTCTGCTTTTCAACCAAACACGCCAAACACCTGCACTGTATTTCGTTTGAGGATTTTACTGTACTTTTGTAGATGCTGTTTATCCTCCAAAACTTTCCATTTTAAAGACCTCATAGGGCTGCTGCATCGTCACTTAGATGTAAGGAGAGACATCAGACAGAAACAGAGCTAAAGGCATGGGATGGATCTCGAGATCACAGGCCAGGAACAGCACTGGCACCATCCTTTTCCCGTAGGCTGCATACGCCCTCATTTACCTACATGAAAACAGAAAGACATTTACATGCTTTTGCCTCCTTCCACTCCCTAGAGCTACACAAAGGCTTAGTTCTGAAATCTGTTCACTGAGGTGTCTCAAAAACACTAACATTATACTTAACCAAACTCCTTCACATCCCTTGCAATGCTGGCATGAAACATAATAATAAAACACAGAGTTTGGTGGTGAGAGCACAGATTCAAGTCTCAGTTTAATGGCTATGTGACCCTGGGTAGTTTATTTACTCCTGGAATCCTCAGTAGTTTAACTGGGCCAATGCTACCTCTTAGGAATGTTGTACCCAACGAAACAATAATGTGAGTTGCTTATTAGCACAATAAATGGTGGCTAAGGCCCTCCTTGTCATAATTGTTGAGAGACCACCGCATAGATTTTGAATAGTTCCTGATGAAAATCTCCTATTCATTCAAACAAAAAACTGCTGATTTTGATAATGGTTAAGTGGCTAGGCAAGAATCACTGGGTCCAGGTGCCATGTTAAGAGTTTTTACAGCGAAGACAGTGTGGCGATTCCTCAGGGACCTAGAAATAGAAATTCCATTTGACCCAGAAATCCCATTACTGGGTATATAACCAAAGGACTATAAATCGTTCTACTATAAGGACACATGCACACGAATGTTCATTGCAGCACTGTTTACAATAGCAAAGACCTGGAACCAACCCAAATGCCCAACGATGATAGATTGGACTGGGAAAATGTGGCACATATACACCAGGGAATATTATGCGGCAATCAAAAATGATGAGTTTGTGTCCTTTGTAAGGACATGGATGAATCTGGAGAACATCATTCTCAGCAAACTGACACAGAACAGAAAAAGAAATACCGCATATACTCACTCATAGGTGGGTGAGAAAAATGAGAACACATGGACACAGAGAGGCGGTCTACTATACACTGGGGACTGTTGGGGGGAATGGGGGAGGGACAGCGGGGGGAGCTGGGGAGGGATAGCCTGGGGATGAATGCCAAGTGTGGGTGAAGGGGAGGAAGGCAGCAAAACACACTGCCATGTGTGTACCCATGCAACTATCTTGCACCTTCTGCACATGTACCCCAAAACCTATAATGCAATAAAAATTAAAAAAAAAAAAAAAAAAGTTTTTACATAGCAAGGAGGGAAATGTGTGCAGTGTCACCAGGGCGGCGCTCCCGGGTTGCGGGCGGATGGAGCGCACGCCTAGGGGTGTGGGCGCTGCAGGGAGGGGGTCGGAGGGAGGGACGCGGGGATCGGAGGTGGAGGGAGGGGCCCCACTGCTGTCACTCACGCGGGGGTGACGCCCTTGGGCAGCCCCAGGGCGTTGACGGCGGCCGGTGGCGGCTGCGAGGGCAGCAGTGCGCTGAGGAAGGCCGCAGGCGTCTGGCTGTGGCCGAAGCGGGCGGCGGGCGAGGAGCCGTGGGACGTGGGGCCTGGGCTTGGGAGCGGCGGCGGTGGCGGCGGCAGCGGAAACACGTCGGGCACCGGGAAGGCCGCCGTGGGGCTGAAGACCGGGGGTGGTGGCGGCGGAGGCGACGGCGAGGACGAGCCCCAGGGGGCGTCGGGCTCGGCGCCGAAGAGGGGCGCGAAAGGCGGCGCAGGCGCGCGAGCGAGCGGCCGGGACGTCGGGGACAGGGGCGACGGGAGGCTGGACGAGCCGGGGCTGGAGGCAGGCGTGCCGTGTCCCGACGCGGGCCCGAGGTTCTGCGCGGCGATGAACTGCTTGGGGCGCGCGTAGTTGAAGGAGCCGGAGGACTGCATGGCGGGGGTGGCGCGGGAGGTCAGTGCGCTCATGGGCTCCGGGGACACGGGCGGCGCACAAGCCGCGAGCTCGGGGAAGGCGGGTGGCGGCGGGAAGGGTGGCGAGGGTGGCGCGCTGCGGGCTGGCGGGGGCTGCCGGGCGCCGGCCTCCTGCTCCAGGCGGATCTGGTTCTGCAGTTGCTGGATCTTCAGCGGGTCCCTGCGGAGAGAGAAGCGACAGCTTTAGAGAGGGACGGCCGTGAACGTGCGTGAGCCAGACCTTGCCTTTCACTCGTGCCCTCCGTGGAGAACACCCTGGGCAGGCAGGCGCATGTTCGCAGCCAGCAGGGCGAGGGCGCTCAGGCGGTTCAGGCAGGACCCGGCACTAAGTCAGCGTACTAGGCCTGCCCGGCTCAGTGATCCACGTCAGCCTCACATGAGGGGATCCCAGCCCGTTTACACAGCCTGATGGAGATGTGTCTGACTTCCAGGAGCCACATTCTAACACAATCAGAAATATTAAAAGAAAAACATCTCGACATCGTTCTCAGTCCTCTCATTCGTAGCCAGTTTTTGGTAAAAGAATTCTATCAAAATGAGAAAGTTAAAAGCAAAAACAAACACACTTGTTTGAAGTTCTATCTGGCAGATTTAGGTTAGTCCAATTTGCCTACGCAGTGCTGTCAACTCTGCATTCAATAAATACCACAGGTGGATTTAAAAAAAATTAATCTCTACATTTGTCCTACACGTTTTTATGCAAAATTTTAGTAAATTGCCAATTTATTACCAAACCTTAATATACACTGACAGTGTATGTTATTTCAAACACATGTAAACAAGTGACATCTATAACATGTAGGTGTTCAATAAACAATAGCAAAATATTAATTTTATAATGTATACTTAATTCCCCAAATATTTACTGAGACAGTTAAAATTTTTATTTCTAAAATAAAAGCAAGCAGCTAGCAATGATCTAACATCTCACTCTTTCACTCGAAAACTTTCCTGTACATCCAGGATGTTTCCCTTTATTCACATGGGGTGAAGACAGGGACCAATAGCTGTCAAAAGAAACTTGAACAGAAGGTGGCACTGTAAGAAGCAGATCAAACAAGTACCCATGAGCAGACCAAGCTCTGAGCCTAACTTTAAATCTTTTAAAACTAGAAATCAAAACCCCAAACTTTCCTATCTGTAGGCAAAAATCAAGCCTTCAAAAAACTCACGAATAGTAATAACTGAAGCTGCCAGTAAAAAACTGAAAAAGGGTGCAGGTCTTTCATCAAGTATGGTTAGATGTGGGAACATCAGCAAGTTCTAAACGCGGTCCTGTTTTCTGTTCCCTTCTAGAATTAATCCAGTAAAGAGATTACACTTAAGTCCATGAGAAGACAAAGCCATGCTTGCTTGGGAACAGAAAGGTGAATGAGAAGATGCTTCTATGTTGTACTGCATTTTATTACATAAAAGTACAATTAGTAAAAGCTTCTATGTTCTTAACATGTTCAGAGCATCAGAGACTCCAACCACAAACAACTCTGTTGGGTCCTAGTGAGCGAGCTCGAGTGTTTTAAAAGCAGCCATGTCACTGCTGGGATTCACCACCGCCCTGAAGCTCCAGATGTCTGTGTGGTTCGGGTAGACCGTCCAGCACATGTGCTTTTGTGTTCCTGCATTTAGAACTGGCCCAGATATAGAACTCGTAAATACCACCCACCAGCTCTAAAATCCATTATCCAGCACTCTCCTTTCTAAGTCCCCAAATGCTTCATCTCCTGCCTTTGCTGTCTCTCTCTCTCCTTTCCTAGCGAGGGCAGCATGCATCCTAGTCCCAGGATGTTTAGCATCACACTCTTCAGCTGACCTCTGCATCTGGATTGGAAGCCATCGCTGTGACTCTCCTCAAAGGTGCTGCTCCCCTACTCCCTGCCCACCTGGGCTCGCAATGGCCAAAGTCACAGCTGTGTTTTAAGAATTTTGGGCTTGGCCTGGCATCAGCAAACTGCTGTGTGTGGTGGCTCTGCTGAAGTAGCTACAGACATCATACCATGCTCTGTACCTGATGTGAGGATTCCCTGGCCCGAGGATTAGGGAGTGACTCCTGAGAGCCAGTCTTCAAAGAAACCGGGGCACAAGGCCCCACCATGACCATACTGGTTGTAAACTTCTCTGCGGGGTCAGCCTACAGCCTACTCATTTCGTCATTAAAAAGAACCACTTTGTTGCTAACCCAAGTGGGCTTAAAGCTGTGGAAGTGCTACTTTTAGGAAGAAGTGATTAATGTAGCATTGCATGTAAGTGAGTGGGCATTCTAGTGAAGTGGCTGCCAGAGGAACTCTGCTAGAGTTTCAACTTCTCAGTTTCTCCTTAGTAGTTCGGGGAGGTGTAAAGAATGGGGGTGGGGAAAAGGAGGGCAAAAATGCTTATTTTGAATTTTAAAGTGTCTGGCTATATTTCTGTGCAAATGATAAACACGAGTTAAATGGATTTCATATCTGACTGTGATGAAATGCACAATTTTACCATTTTTTTCTTCCTCATTAAGCTATTTTTAGAAAAGTTGATTTTCACAGAGATAAAAAGGCCGAGAGAATGAAGGAGAAAGGCAAGATTCCTGTAGCTTTTGGAAATTACTTAGAAGTTATTTGTCATAAGAAATTCATGACTTCTTTAGTTTCTCCATTTTTTTCTGCTGTCTTTTCTCTGAAAAATGAAGCTGAACTGAATTTTTGGAAATACGGTGTAGTGGATGAAAAGTTAAGGGTTCTGGGTGACCCTGGTTGCAATGTACTCTTGAGTGTCATTTGTTTAAATCTTTGGTCTTGCACAAGAATCCATCAAATTTCTCCCAGCTTCTTTTTTCCCCTCTACCTACCATACCCCTAATTCAAAAACCGTGAGCAATTCCCCACTCTTGCCCACCCTTCAATTCAAGTTTTGATACTGAAGGAAATGAGACCATCTAGACTGCCGCAGTCCACTTATACATGGGAACACTGGTTTTAAGTAACACTCAAGGCCACAGAGCCAGTTACCTGCAGAGCCAGGTTAGAACCTGTGTCTGCCCCCGACTCTTTTCACTACTCAAGCATGTGACATAAAAGAACCTTGACCTTCAATGTGACTTAAAAAAATCTGTGGCTATATTTTCCTTCTGAGGACTTTATTCACTTTTATGCCTTCTTGCAGCTGTAAAGTCCAGGGCCTTTAGAGTGTGAATAATCAGTGAAGGCTTTAAATACATATTTAAGAATATTTGGCTTCAAACAGGATTCTTTTTTCGAGTGAAAGTACAAAGATGAGAAGGTCTTGGCAGCTCAGGAAGAAGATACTTACATGCTAACTCAATAGATTCCCCTCCTACAGTACAGAAAATCAGTCACTTCCTTACCCCAGCGGCTTGCACAAAGCTTTCAACAAGAATACTTTTACCCTTTGCCCCACAGCTGGATGGGGCAAAGAGATCTGACAGGGAGAAGGAGAGATGTTTCACCCAGTTTATTTTCCAATTCGGTCATCTCTCCTGCCACTAGATGAAAGCAGTTCAGAAAAAGTTAACCAGACTAAAATCACTGTCCCAAGCAGCAGAAAGGTACATGACAAAAAAGGCTAGAGTCACAGATCAAGGGGCTTGGGACCCAGCTGAGCCAGCTACTAGCCCCACAGCTCATTAAATGAGCACAGTGCCTGGTTCGGAGTATGAGCTCAATACAGCACCTTTCGCAGCAGAAGAGAATCTTCTCAATCCTGGTTACTTTACAAACCACCCCTTTTAAAAACAGGAACAATGCTTCACTGGTTGCAGGGGATTTTCCCCGTCACCCATTCCCATTGCAAGCAGCTGGCAAGGGAACGCAGTGGCAGGTAGGCAGATGAGAACTGGAGGTGGGCTGAGTCATGAGACCACAAGATGGCTGGTGTCAGCACCGCTCCTCCCACTTCTCCTCATCATGGAGCCGTAGGGCACTTGCCATGTGCCTCGCACTGGTGACACACACCAACCCTAGGAGGTAGGGACTGTTATCCCCATTGCAAACATTCACCATCAGTTAGTGAGGTCAAGTCATATGTCCATGGGCAGAACCTGGATGTGAAGGGCTGGCTGGCTCAGAAGCCTGATGCTACATCATTTTCTGTCAAGTGCTCAGTCAACAAAAAACGTTTGTTAAAATGTCAGTTATTATTAGTACGTATCACGTTTTCTCTGGGAAACTGCAACCCAAGTTCACAATAAATGATGTGAAAGCAAACCCCTGAAAAGCAACTTTTATGTAAATTGGAAATGCCTGGTATGTCTCTCTGGAGCAGTATTTGGATTGCAAGTATTTTATCCCCTGCTCATAATCAAGATGGAGTATTCAGAATTGCCTAGAAAAATTCTTGAGATCACAAAGCTGAGAACATGTGTGATCTATGAATAAATGTGCTGTTGGTCGATATGCTTTCTTTCATACTTGACTGTGTGATAAGAAAGCATTTGTATGGTGAAGAGTTGCCACACTGCACCTTCTAAGCCATCGCTCCTCTGCTCCCGACACGTATAAGCACTTTAAAGGTAAGGAAGGTAACTTTCAGCATCCCCTCAGCACCTGGCCAGACACTGAACGTGGTGGACTCACCACTGCCAATGACGACAATGACAGAAAAGTCTTGCTGCGATTTCTGTACCCACTGGGCTCATCAGGCATGTTGAGTAGGACATTCCTACGCTAGGAGGGTCCCATGTTGGACTGGGAAATCTGAAGAATTTTCAAATGAAGGTCAGTAAGTGAATTAGGGGATAAGCTGGTGGGTGTTCCCACAATATATTCCCATCTGGCTAAGATTAGCTCAGAATCATATGCATGACAGCTCAAATATAGGAGCATATAAAATAGAAAATAAAACTCCTACAAGGGCTTCCCATTCAGGTGGTACAGTTCAGTTCCGTCTATAACTTTATTACAGTAGTGCTTCAACTGTCTTCCACAGTTCCATTGCTCATGGCTTAATTGGTATGTTTGCATCACAGGCGCTAGGTCCACTGCATGAAGGTCACTATCTAACAACTGGATCTGTTTAGCACTAACTTATGATTGCCCTTGGGAAAAGGTATACAGATCACAATCTTGAAAAGAGTCATTTACACAATAAGGATTAATAGGAGACAAATGGGAATGTATGCACTGGGCTTATGAGAGATGAGTACAGAAACCATTCACATACACTCCCCTAAGGCTGTGGGGAGGCCAGGGATAAAAATCTAGATTTTCTATGAAGTACCAGAAACAAAAGAATGCGAGAACTAAATGGAGTACTGCTTGGGAATATGTTTAAGTTTAAAATGTATTGCAAAAGGACATAGGTTTCCTTTACTACAAAGCCGTTTTTTGACCTTGCATGCATTCTGAATCTTTTGAAAACTGTGCTGACTTTCCAAAGCCAGAACTGAACACAATTACAGAGGAGGGTTCAAGGAAGAAGTGACCGGCACATGACTTGAGTCTCTTTTAGAAACTTTTCCTTTGTACTTAGAATAAGAGCCATATTTGGCTCCACCACAGAAAAACAGTAGCTCTGTATGTCTTCATGCATGAAGCTGATCTCTATTTGAAGTCATTCCATGTACCATGAGAGAGGGGAGGGGGGAGGGGAACAACTGATGACCAAGTCCTAATCCTCCTGGGAACCTCTCTGGAATATCAAAGGATGGCTGAGTCTCTTATGTAACAGAAGGAACAGGAATGAGAGGTAGGGAGATGGTGCTCTGTCAAGGGTCAGTAGCAATGTGAACTGTTTCTCAGAAGTTGACTCCTGCTGCTGGCTCCCAGATGTCGTGATTTCTCATCTAGGAGGTCTGTGGAGATCCAACTCTCTGTAGGGTAAATGGTCACTCTGGCTCTGGGAGGGCTGCAGGATGTGGTCCAAAGCATTTCTAGTCCCCCAGAAGAGCAGGATTTGTAGCCGGACATAAATTGCCCATGATAACGGACAGGCTTTGACAGTGCTGCAGTTGTGATGTCCAGATGAATCTCACCAAGAGGGAACACTGGTGCTTCAGCTCCAGCTGCTTTTGGGGGAGGAATGCAAGGTCAGCTTCTAAAACAGTCGACTCTGCGTCACAGTTAAATGGCCAAAATGATTTTCATTTCTACTGATGCAAAGGCCAGTGGAAACAGCAGGAATAGATTAGTTGATTCTTATAAAAACTATGCTAATTTAGTGGACATTAAAAGAAATTAATGCAGACTGTTCCTAATAGAAAATGTTTGATTTTAATTCTTAAGACAGACCAAGTACACTTTTGAAGAAAAAATCTGCTTTTCAACCTTTTTTTCAATGCTTGAGGCGCAATCAGTGATCACAATTCTAATTGAGACACCAAAGGAAAGCTCCCTGTGAGGCAGATGTAGAGGAACTTGAAGGTCTTAGTATAAAATTTCTCTGATATTTTGAAGAATTAGGGAAGAAAGGGCAGATATTTCACTTTGTCTTACAATGAAATGACGAATTTGGCACATTTTCAGGTTTCACATGGTTAATGTTTCCTCAACTCCTCATTTTCATTCATCAAACAGAGGCTGGTGCAAAACCTTGAGTCACTTCCATCATACTTATGCTTGCTGGGTTGAATACATCCAAAACAGTGGTGTGTAGTCAGTATTTGTGAGTTGATTCCTACTAAGGGCAGAGTGTCATCTCTTTCCAAACAAGTCACCAGTATCTACTCCTCCGATGTCTTTGCAAAAAACGGCAATCCTCTCACTTCACTGAGCCCTCCATTTTCAGTATCTTCCTCTTACTCACAGGCAAGCCTCTCAATAAATATCTGTTTAATTTAAATCCCTAGATTTCTATACAGTGTAAAACTCCTTGCTCCATCAAGCTGTATGGCACTCAGCAACACACAGCTCCATTTCCAGAGTCCTCTTAGAAAGAAAGCCGCTATCATGCAGGTTACTTACTAGTAAAAACACAGAGTCAGCCCAGCAGAGAAGAGCTCTGATAGCGCAGCTCCAGCTCTGCCAGTTCTGTTTATGACTTCGGATAATTCATTTATCTTTTCTGGGGTAGGTTCTCAACTTTAAGTCCAAATAAACTTTTAGATTTTATGACCTGTCCTTTTAAGCCCTGTAAGATTTATACATTATAAAGAAACTAATTTCAAAGAAACTGGTAAACCAGTAAACTTGGACAACTAAATGAGTCCAAGTACGGTCTTTATTTAGGTGTGTGCATATATTAACCTTGTGCATATGCTGTCTTCACACCGATTTCAACTGTTTTTGAAAAATGTATCTATCAGTTTTTTGAAAACAAGGAGATTTAAAGGCATTTGAGAGGCAGATACAAATAATTCCACGGTAAATCTTCTTACAAAAGGAAGAATTATTCTGTGAATAATCAGTTCTGTGAATATTCTGTTAACTAACTGGCTAACATAAGTTGCATTTTTTTTCTTAAGACAGATATACCTATAGATAAATTCTACCCAGTCAAGACAAAAATACCTTTTAGGTTTTGTGGGTCTCAAAATAGTTTCTACGGGGCTAGAGTTGGATGTGGTTCTGCTATAATGCTTTCCCTTAAAGAAAACATGTGAACTACTTCAGTGGTGAGTGGCCAGTGTTCTGCTAGTAACCCTTTCCCCATCTTTGGATGTTTTGGCCTGATTTTGTAAGTCTTCCAAAAATTAATTTGATGTTTCATTCAATGTGAAGATAGGGTTGTGCTGTGCTCAGCAGTCCCAGGCTTCTCTCTGCCCTCCTTCTTGATGCCTCTGCAGCATCTGACAGTGGCTTACCCACTCCATCTTTCTGGAAGCACTTTCTCCCTTGGAATCACTAACACAACTCTCCTTGTTCCCAGACTTCTGGGACGGTGCCTGCCTTATTCTACTGGTTCGCCTCCATCTCTCACAGTGGGTACTCTACCAAGATCAAAACTGGTTGCTCCTCTTTGCACCAGGAGTCAGCTCCATCACTCTCACTCACTGAGCTAACCCAGCCTTCAGTCCTCAATTCCATTTCCACTTCCATGTGACATAAATGAGCTACTTCACTTCAATCTTGTGTCTGGAAAGAGCTCCTCTAACCCCAATCCAACTTTTCTCCCTAAAATAATATCTGATATTTAAGATACCCACAATTTGGCCTCAAACAGTCCTAACAATCTTATCTCCAACTACTGCTGCTCTATCTCCACCTTTCCATTCTTCTAAGTTAGTTACTCTTACTGTTCCCCAGACCGATTTTGAGTTTTTCTTCCTGCTGCCCTCTTGGATGGTCACTCCCACCAACTTCTCTCCATCCACTGTCTTCATCCTTCTATGCCCATTTCAATGCCCATCTCTTCTTGAAGCCTTCCCTAATAACACCTAGCAGTTCTTACTCCCTCCTCCAACTACTCCAGCCCACAAGGCTGGCACGGCATTATCTTGCACGCCAGCCCAGATCACCCAGAGCCAGATGTGTTCTGTCTTGTTGATTATTACAGTGTTTTGCATTCAGATGTCAGTTACTACCTGTCAGAAGTTTGCCTGGCATCCTTTCGTGTGGAATACAGGAAAGGGAAATGCATCTTATAATAAAGGAGAGACTGTATGTATCAGAGCTCTTATAATAACAGTACTCATATATTTCTGGCTTGTTAGTATCCAAAATGTGAAATTCCCAAACCCGAATAAGAGCATTTGTGAACCTGGTAATACAGCTCCTAATCTGGCATCTCTGAGGCACTCCATCATGTTCCAGCCAGTGGCAGCCTGTGCTGGTGCCCACTTTCCATTTTATTTGGTTATCAGTCAAAAATGCAGTAAGTTTCTGTTTACCTTGAGGAGAAAGGCCCTGGGATATTTCCAGTTCTTGGTAAGAACCTCAGTCATCTCTAGGCAGCTCTTTTTGAGAGGGCCCATTCTTCCCATATCTGTACTGGTCTACAGTGACTTTTTCAAAACAGAGACTGTACCCTGAGATAACAAAGTTGGTCCCTGTACAGAGAGAGGAAACAGTTCCCTTGCGTGTCCACTGTGTAGTGCAGAAGTCATAAAGACCAGAGTGTTTCTAACAAGGCCGCCATTGAGTGACTGTATTGAGCTAGAATCTAAAGCACTGATGTCTGCCTGGAACATCACACTCACAGCTGTATTCATCTTTCAAGTGTTGTGGAAGTCCTGCTGGGAACTGCTTATGGCTGATACTAAGTTAAAGGACGTGTAGGTGGAGGTCATGCTCTACTTCTGGAAGAAGAATGAGGACAATGGTTGAATGCATGGCAGTAAGCATTCATATAAGCAAGTCATGACTCACTGTAGGTGGGGGATTGAATGAGTTTCTTCTTAAAATCAGTTTCCTGAAACTGCAAGCAAGGCAGACATCTGTTTTTATTCTCTACCATTCTTCTTTCATCTGGTAACAGCCCTCCTCCCTCCCTTACAGATCTGCCTCTACCCTATTCCTTGTGGGTCTGCTAGACACAACCCTCTCACCCTTGGCTGCCGGGTGAGCATGTGATTCAGGACTAGTCAACTGGCATATGGCTTTAGCAAATTATCCCAGGATAAGTATACAACCCAGGTCAGGACAGGCCAATCAGGGCCTTTCCCTGGGACTTTTCATACTGAGGATGGAAGGGATGTGTCTAGAAGGATAGAATCCTCTGGAGTTTCTCCAGGAAATACAGAGAACACCACAAAGATACTCCGCAAGAAGAGCAACCCCAAGGCACATAATCGTCAGATTCACCAGGGTTGAAACGAAGGAGAAAATACTTAGGGCAGCCAGAGAGAAAGGTCAGGTCACCCACAAAGGGAAGCCCATCAGACTCACAGCAGATCTCTCGGCAGAGACCCTACAAGCCAGAAGAGAGTGGGGGCCAATATTCAACATCCTTAAAGAAAAGAGCTTTCAACCCAGAATTTCATATCCAGCCAAACTGAGCTTCATAAGTGAAGGAAAAATAAAATCCTTCACGAACAAGCAAGTACTCAGAGATTTTGTCACCACTAGGCCTGCTTTACAAGAGCTCCTGAAAGAGGCACTACATATAGAAAGAAACAACCAGTTCCAGCCATCCTAAAAGCATACCAAATGCTAAAGACCATCAACAAAATGAAGAATGTACATGAACCAATGGGCAAAACAGCCAGATAGCATCAAAATGGCAGTATCAAATTCACACATAACAATATTAACCCTGAATGTAAATGGGCTAAATGCACCAATCAAAAGACACAGACTGGCAAATTGGATAAAAAACCAAAACCCATCAGTGTGCTGTATTCAGGAAACCCACCTCACACACAAAGATACACAAAGGCTCAAAATAAAAGGATGGAGGAAGATTTACCAAGCAAATGGAGAGCAAAAAAAAGCAGGAGTTGCAATTCTCATCTCTGATAAAATAGACTTTAAAGCAACAAAGATCAAAAGGGACAAAGAAGGTCACTACATAATGGTAAAAGGATCAATACAACAAGAAGAGCTAACGATTCTAAATATATATGGACCCAATGTAGGAGCACCCAGATATATAAGGCAAGTTCTTAATGACTTACAAAGAGACTTAGACTCCCACACAATAATAGTGGGAGACTTTAACACTCCACTGTCAATAGCAGACAGATCAACCAGACAGAAAATTAACAAGGATATCCAGGACTTGAACTCAGACCTGGAACAAGCAAACCTGATAGACATTTACAGAACTCTCCACCCCAAATCCACAGAATATACATTCTTCTCAGCACCACATCACACCTACTCCAAAATTGACCACATAATTGGAAGTAAAGCACTCCTCAGCAAATGCAAAACAACGGAAATCATAACAAACAGTCTCTCAGACCATAGTGCAATCAAGTTGGAACTCAGAATTCAGAAAATAACTCAGAACCGCACAGCTTCATGGAAACTGAACAACTGGCTCTTGAATGTTGATTGGATAAACAATGAAATGAAGGCAGAAATAAAGAAGTTCTTTGAAACCAACGAGAATGAAGACACAACATACCAGAATCTCTGGGACACATTTAAAGCAGTCTGTAGAGGAAAATATATAGCAATAAGTGCCCACATGAGAAAAGTGGAGAGATCCAAAATTGACACCCTATCGTCAAAATTGAAAGAGCTAGAGGAGCAAGATCAAAAAAGCTCAAAACCTAGCCGAAGACAAGAAATAACTAAGATCAGAGCAGAACTGAAGGAGATAGAGACAAGAAAAACCCTTCAAAAAATCAACAAATCTAAGAGCTGGTTTTTTGAAAAGATCAACAAAATAGACAGACCACTAGCCAGACTGATAAAAAAGAAAAGAGAGAACAACCAAATAGATGCAATAAAAAACGATAAAGGGGAAATCACCACAGATTCCACAGAAATTCAAACCATCATCAGAGAATACTACAAACAACTCTATGCACACAAACTAGTAAATCAGGAAGAAATGGATAAATTCCTGGACGCCTGTGTCCTCCCAAGCCTAAACCAGGAGGAAGCTGAAACTATGAATAGACCAATAACAAGGTCAGAAGTTGAGGCAGCAATTAAGAGCCTACCACACAAAAAAAGCCCAGGTCCAGATGGGTTCACAGCTGAATTCTACCAGACACACAAAGAGGATCTGGTACCATTCCTTCTGAAACTATTCCAAATAATCCAAAAAGAGGGAACCCTTCCCAAATCATTTTATGAAACCAACATCATCCTGATACCAAAACCTGGCAGAGACTCAACAAGAAAAGAAAACTTCAGGCCAATATCCATGATGAACATAGATGCAAAAATCTTCAATAAAATACTGGCAAATCGATTGCAACAGCACATTAAAAAACTTATCCATCATGATCAAGTAGGATTCATCCCGGGCATGCAAGGCTGGTTCAACATACGCAAGTCTATAAATGTAATTCACCACATAAACAGAAGCAAAAACAAAAACCACATGATTATCTCAATTGACGCAGAGAAGGCATTTGACAAAATTCAACAGCCCTTTATGCTAAAAACCCTCAATAAACTTGGTATTGATGGAACATATCTCAAAGTAATAAAAGCTATTTACGACAAACCAACAGCCAATATCATACTTAATGGGCAAAAACTGGAAGCATTCCCTTTGAAATCGGGCACTAGACAAGGATGCCCTCTCTCACCACTTCTATTCAACATAGTACTGGAAGTTCTAGCCAGAGCAATAAGGCAAGAAAAAGAAATAAAGGGTATTCAAATAGGAAAGGTGGAAGCCAAATTGTCTCTATTTGCAGACGACATGATAGTATACCTAGAAGACCCCATCACCTCAGCCCAAAAGCTCCTGCAACTGATAAGCAACTTCAGCAAAGTCTCAGGATATAAAATCAATGTGCAAAAATCACAAGCATTCCTATACACCAATAACAGACTTAAAGAGAACCAAATTAAGAACGAACTGCCATTCACAATCGCTACAAAGAAAATAAAATACCTAGGAATACAACTCACGAGGAATGTAAGGGACCTCTTTAAGGAAAACTACAAACACCTGCTCAACGAAATAAGAGAGGACACAAACAGATGGAGAAACGTTCCATGTTCGTGGTTAGGAAGAATCAATATTGTGAAAATGGCTATACTGCCCAAAGTAATTTACACATTCAATGCTATCCCCATCAAACTACCATTGAATTTCTTCACAGAACTGGAAAAAACCACCATGAATTTCATATGGAACCAAAAAAGAGCCCGCATAGCCAAGTCAATTCTAAGCAAAAAGAACACAGCGGGAGGCATCACGCTACCAGACTTCAAACTATACTACAAGGCTACAGTAATCAAAACAGCATGGTACTGGTACCAAAACAGAGATATAGACCAATGGAACAGAACAGAAACATCAGAGGCAACACAACATATCTACAACCATATCATCTTTGATAAACCAGACAAAAACAGGCAATGGGGAAAGGATTCCCTATTTAATAAATGGTGTTGGGAAAACTGGCTAGCCATGTGCAGAAAGCAGAAACTGGACCCCTTCCTGACACCTTACACTAAAATTAACTCCAGATGGATTAAAGACTTAAATGTAAGACCTGACACCATAAAAACCCTAGAAGAAAATCTAGGCAAAACCGTTCAGGACATAGGAGTAGGCAAGGACTTCATGAACAAAACACCAAAAGCATTGGCAACAAAAGCCAAAATAGACAAATGGGACCTAATCAAACTCCACAGCTTCTGCACGGCAAAAGAAACAGTCACTAGAGTGAATCGACAACCATCAGAATGGGAAAAAATCTTTGCAGTTTACGCATCTGACAAAGGGCTGATATCCAGAATTTACAAAGAACTCAAACAGATTTACAGAAAAAAAACAAACAAGCCCATTCAAAAATGGGCAAAGGATATGAACAGACACTTTACAAAAGAAGACATACATGAGGCCAACAAACATATGAAAAAGTGCTCATCATCATTGGTCATTAGAGAGATGCAAATCAAAACCACATTGAGATATCATCTCACACCAGTTAGAATGGCGATCATTAAAAAATCTGGAGACAGCAGATGCTGGAGAGGATGTGGAGAAATAGGAACACTCTTACACTGTTGGTGGGAGTGTAAATTAGTTCAACCATTGTGGAAGACAGTGTGGCGATTCCTCAGGGACCTAGAAATAGAAATTCCATTTGACCCAGCAATCCCATTACTGGGTATCTATCCAAAAGACTATGAATCGTTCTACTATAAGGACACATGCACACGAATGTTCATTGCAGCACTGTTTACAATAGCAAAGACCTGGAACCAACCCAAATGCCCATCGATGATAGACTGGACTGGGAAAATGTGGCACATATACACCATGGAATATTATGCAGCAATCAGAAATGATGAGTTTGTGTCCTTTGTGGGGACATGGATGAATCTGGAGAACATCATTCTCAGCAAACTGACACAAGAACAGAAAAAGAAATACCGCATATACTCACTCATAGGCGGGTGAGAAAAATGAGAACACATGGACACAGAGAGGCGGTCTACTATACACTGGGGACTGTTGGGGGAAATGGGGGAGGGACAGCGGGGGGGGGCTGGGGGGATAGCCTGGGGATGAATACCAAGTGTGGGTGAGGGGGAGGAAGGCAGCAAAACACACTGCCATGTGTGTACCTATGCAACTATCTTGCACGTTCTGCACATGTACCCCAAAACCTATAATGCAATAAAAATTTAAAAAAAAAAAAAAAAAAAAAAAAAAAAAAAAAAAAAAAAAAAAAAAAAAAAAAAGAATCCTCTGGAGTTCCGGGTCGTTATGGAAGGGTCTACAAAATGGAAGCTAGTAAATAAAAAGCATCCAATTCATTAGATAAAAGAAAAAGGGAGAGAGGTGGTTAAAATTTGAACACTGTTTTAGCAGCAGGATCCAGATAACCCTCAGAACAGTTTCATCTCTGAATTCTTTCTTTCTTTCTTGTTTTTTACTTAAATTCATTCAAACGGTCTCTTAACACCTTTAAGAAAGGGATCTTGGAAACCATCAAGTCCAATTTCCTTATTTTACAGATTCACAAATGGAGGCACAAAGATCAAGAAATCGCTGTTATCAGCCAGTTGGTGCCGAAGGCCCAACAAGAACATCTTGCTGTTAAGAACATAAGGGTTAATCTAATAGCACTATCAGAAGTTGAGAATCAATAAATGGATGAATACATAGACTGTTCATAAACTTGTGAAAGAAACCACCAGAACGACTGAAAACAAATCGTTTCAAGTGTTGACCTCTGGAGAGTGAGCCTGGAATGAGGCGGAGGGAGGAAGTCTTTTATTTTTGCATATTATAATCTATACTGATCGACTCTTTTAGGCTATGTGCATATAAAAATAGAGTGGTTAAAAAGATTCTTAAAACATCAAATTCCAGAAGTTTGTAAGGTAAAGAAGGTCTTGGACAGAAACAAAGTATCCTGGAGGCCTGAGAAGGGCATCCATTCATCCATTCCCTGTGTTTAATGCTGCCGGGAGGCCTTTTCCAAAGAATGTCATCAAGAATGACTGTTGCTACTGCTGCCAGGGCCAACAGCGTCACCACTATCTAGTGATGAGCGCTTACTGTGATAGAGCATTTGCTATGTACCAAACGCCATTTTAAGCACTTTAACCATATAAGCTCATTTAATTTTTATAAAAACCCCAGGAGAGAGGCCACTTTTATTATCTCCATTTTACAGATGAAGAAATTCAGGCACAAAGATACCTAGTAATTGAGGCACGAGACTATGCAGTGGGAAAGAAGAGGAGATGGGATTTAAACTGAAGCACTCTGGTTCACGACCGTGATGTTGCCATGTCTCTAATCAAAGCACCGCGACTTATCTAGTTTTTGCCATGTGCAACGTGACTTCCTCAGACACGGAGGACCTTTCTAATTTGGGTTTCACTCAAGACTATGGCTCTCAGTCTGTTGCTTCTATCACGTCTCTTTGTTACTGGTATGTGGATACTGTAATGGCGCTCAACACAGCTATAGAGACAGCCCGGCTATGTCCTGAACACATTCTATACATATAATTTTAGGGAGCTGTGTCTCATATGCTAGGCATAAAAACTTTTATTTACTGGGAAAACTATAAGCATGTACAAAGCAACCTGAAGGAATTGCTTTTGAAACTAAGAAATTAAATTTGCTTCCAGAATCTTATTTCAGCTGAAGAACCATCAACTAGCATTCATTATATTGAGAAACTACTGAATGATTGGTCTCTACTAACCAAACAACCTGTATTTATAGCTAAATATTGTACATCCAAAATATCTGAACGGGAGGATGAAACCAACTGATAAAGCTGCTTACTTCATATTTTCCAAGTATAATATTAATTCAAATTTCTGAGAAAAATCGAGACATATCTCATAAAGGCAATAAATACTACCATGGAATTTCATGGTATGGAAGTTCCTACGTACTTATAGTTCTGTCCTTCACTCTCCTTTCGAACACAGTGTTTGTTGTAGAAAAAAATAAACACAAGAAGAATCATGTCCAAAATAATTGGATGTGAATTCTTAAAAACAGCTTGGTGTGTGTCTGCGAATGATGCAGGGTCTGCTCTGTTGCTCAGGCTGGAGTGAAGTGGCATCTGAACTTGGCTCACTGCAGCCTCCTGGGCTCAAGTGATCCTTCCGTCTTAGCCTCCTGAGTAGCTGGAACTACCGGTGTGTGTCACCATACCCAGCTGGATTTTTTTTTATTTTTATTTTTTTTAAGTAGAGACAGTGTCTCACTATGTCGCCCAGGCTGGTCTCAAATCCCTGGGCTCAAGCAATCCTCCCACCTCAGCCTCCCCAGTGTTGGGGTTACTGGCGTGAGCCTAAGTTGCCTTGTTCTTAAGTCGCCAGCAGCCCTTTTAGCATCTCCTCCATTGGGTTACTTAGTTATTTCCCTGGTAGACATGACTGGGCCACCAATTATCTGTGTGGCCTTGCCTAAATCATTCTCAGTCTGACTTTCTTCATATCTTTGCAATAGATTGTTGGATTATTTTTAAATAGTCCCCTTTAAATATTTTTAAAATTCGCCCATGCTATAAAATTCACTTTTTAGTCTTTTATGATTGTAGATCTGAATATTACTAATATTACTCATCTGTTAGCTGTTCCATCTCTTGAGAGATTGTATCTAAATAAGCTGCAATCTGGGAACATTATATCACATGCTGATAAGCAATTCTATAAAGATGACTTTTCAAATTTCTATTAACCTAGGCCTATAACTGAAGAACTAAACATTTCTGAATAAATAATAATAATGTCGCCAATAACATTTTCTACATATTTTGGTCTCGCAATCAATGTGAGGAATGCACAGTTGGATCTGGGTACTCAGGGTAATTTATTTCCTCTTACAGGTCAACCATTGCTAGTTTAAATGCTAATGGCCAAGATATACAAGCCAAGGGTTCCGTGGTGTGAAGGCCGGGCTTGCCTGATCATCAGACTCCCATCCCAACCTCTCATCTGAAGTAGGAGAATGTTCTTGAAAAAGCTCAAAAATGCATTTTGGCAAGCTCAAGAGATGTAACCTAGCAGCATGAATTAAGAGACTGTGACCGTGGAAAAGAACTCTAAGTTGTAAATGGCTTTGGCCCTTCTTAGCTTTTTGACCAGCTGACCTTGACATTCCTTAGAAGCCAAAGGAAGAGATGCAGTGAAGACAGTGCTGCCCAGCCATTTCCCCTCAGCAGGTAGGGCCAGGCTTTCCAGCAGTGGATGAGGTCTATCCAGGGTGCCTTGGGGAGAACTATAATAATTGAGATTCCCTCCCTGAGAAATGACTACAACCACAAAAGTAAATTCTTAGATGAAACAGCTCAATTATCTAATGTAATTACTACGAAGGAAAAAATGAGGGAAATTTATCGTAGATACATGAAGTTTCCAGTGTGGTTATATATGACTGTGTATAGTCAACAGTTATATCTGGCATTCTATCAAAGAGTTTTCTATAATATGGTATCTGTGACTGTTTCCAATACAATAAAAATGTTGCAAAATCTTGAAATGCTTTTCAAAAGAATACTTTAGAGTATAGTATGTACAGCTGTAGCACTGAGCTGCTTTTGCTGTACTTTATTCATCTTTTCCAAAGCATGTAAATAATGAAGTCTGTTGCACACCACATCTGGAATTCATGATTGTACTGTAAGATTTATACAGTAGATGGCCCTTCATGTACGGAAGTAGTATGTACACCAGAATGTGCCTTTTCTTTTTAAGATTTCAAACAATGGAAAAAGCCACTAAGTATGTATAGTGTCTGTGTGCTGGGGACACAGGGAAGCCCAGCACAGCTGAGTAACAAGTGCGGCTGGTGCAGAGCCACACAGGAGGCCCTGGCCGAGCCCAGAGGAGTAGCTGGGTTTCTTCGCTCCCAGCCTCTCAAGTGATGACATCAAGGTGAGAACTTCTTTCACTAAAAGGCTTAACCTTTTAAGTAACTGAACCAGAAAGTCATTTCTAACGAGAATACAGATAAACATTACAAAGAACAAAGAAAAGATACATGCAAAATCTGTCAGGTTCTAATAAGGGCCTGAAGAGAGAAGGTGACCAACTGCCTGGAAGTAACAGGCATATATACATGGATATGACGATAGCGGTATCAGCAGTCACGCATATTTTCAAGTTTAAATATGATGAAATTGCTAAAGAATTACAGTCCTAAGTAAAACTAACACAGAGTATACTTAATTACACTTCTATTTCTAACTTGTCCTTTTAGGCATGATCTTATCTTGACTGTGGCCACCGGTGAAGAAAAGCGTATCTCTAATCTCAGAAGCACAAACAGTTCATACCAGGAAACCAAGATTAGTAAGTATTTTTGTGGCGAATACATTTCGAATAAGACAAGATTAATGTAACAGTTAAAAGCATAGAAATATAAAAGTTACAAATTTATTAGTGATTTTTTTTCCTTGCTGTGGACATTTGTTGATCTTTAAAATTTATCATGGAAGTAAATAAAAGACGTATAGAATTTACAAAAATGTCAAAATGAATCAGAAGACATCAAAGTCATTCATGATATATGTTAATGACCTAAGAGACAAAACTCTTGTTTCTTCCTTTCAGGAGCATCATGCTATCATCCTTCAAAATTACCACGCAGGATCAGTGGAACCCTCGACATGGACAGAGTGGGCCGGGCCCTGCATCCTTCACTGCTTCCCATGGAGGATTTCCAGAATGGGGGCCCTCTTCGCCGTCACCTCCCTTTGTGGCGAATATAGGTGGGGGATGGAGCTGGGCATGCCCCGATCAGCCCCTCCCTTGCTCTTCTCTCTTTGGATCTTGGTGCAGTGAGAGGGCTTTTTCTTCCTGTTTTTTTGGAGGGTGGGATCTACGTGGAGCTGTTCAATGCTGCCTGTGAGTGGATATTAGCTTGCTTAGCTCAAGAGTGAAGTAGAAGCCAGCTCACAAGGCCCAGCAGTACATCCCTTTCTCCTCTGAGTTCTCCCCAGTACAAATCTGGTGCTTGCATTTCTTTCTGACTCCTCAGTTTATCTGCCAAATGGTTCTAAACTTGAAAAGGGAGAGAGGATCATCTCCAATCAAATGTACATTATTCATGCATGGTAATGGCATGAAAGAACCTGAAATACATGGGCTCATGCTGATAGGTGCACCTTCTAAGCACTATTGGAAGAGGCTAGCCCTAGCCTTGGTAAAGGGCTGAGCAGCTCACATGTTCTTAGTATCACAAAACGAAAGCATTCGACAGACCCACTCCCCTCCTTCGTGGAAGGCAATCTGAGTACCTTCTGTTGATATTGCAACATGTGTCTGGCGGCAGGATCTCAGTCCTTCCGAAAGGGGTGTGGGAAGACTTCCTTCACCTGGTGTATATGTTCTCCCTAAGCAGATCTGGCCAATGCAAATTTATCCATAGCTTTTCATCACTAATGAAGTTTTTGTATCTATATTCCCTCCTGAAGACAGAAAACTTGTCTTTGTAACCCTTTTTATTTCAGTTGACCTACATAATTAGTTCAGATTTACCCTAACAATTGGCTTTTACCATTTTTCATTTCTTACCCTAGCACAAGACACTGCCATCAAGTTTAGATTATGAAAATGGCTGAAGGCAGGGGGCCACATGAGAGAATGCAATCGAAACATGGTCCTTCTTGCCCAAGAGAAGTTGACGTTTTTGGCTTAGAGAATTAAAGCACAACAACTATTCCTTAGAATCAGTACAGTAGTCATAAGAAAACCTTTTCTTGGTGGGCATAGTGTTACAGGCCTGTCATGTCAGCACTTTGGGAGGTTGAGGCGGGAGGATCACTTCAGCCCACATCCTGAGACCAGCCTAGGCAACATAGTGAAACCTCATCTACACTAAAAATAAATATTAAAAAATTAGCCAGGTGTGGTAGTGCGAAATCTGTAGTTCCAGCTACGTGCTTGAGCCAGGAGAACAAGGCAGCAGTAAGCCACGATTGCACCACTGCACTCCAGACTGGGTGACAGAACAAGATCCTATCTCAAAACGAAGCAAAATAAACAACTTTTTATTTCTAAAATGGAACTACTAATTAGAACTGCAGACATTTCTATACAGTATTTATTTTTAATCTCTTTTGAAATTAAGTCCTATTTTTTAAAGTGGTAAGAATACACATGATTAAATAAAACAAAACAAAACATAAAAAACCCTCCAAACCCTATTGATTTCCAACCTCAGCTCACAACTGACACCTTATGCGAAAGTTAACTAATATCAGTCTTCAGCAGGCCAGAGATGGTGGCTAACGCCTGTAATTCCAGCACTTTGGGACGCTGAAGGGGGAGGATCACTTGAGCCCAGAAGGTTGAGATCAGCGTGGGCAATAAAGTAAGACCCTGTCTCTACAGAAAACTAAAAAATTAGCCGGCATGTTGACGCACACCTGTAGTCCTAGCTACTCGGGAGGCTGAGATGGAGCATCGACTGAACCCAGGAGCTCACGATCTTGTGGCCACTACACTTCCAGCCTGGAGGACAGAGCGAGACCCCATCTCTAAAAAAAATAAAAATAAAAATAAAACCTTCAACATAAATGTGAATCGAAAACTAGAAAATTTCAAGAAGGAATCACAGAAGAAAATCTTTGTGACCACAGGTTAAAGATTTCTTAGCTAAGACAACAATAAAATGATCTGTAAGAGGGAAAAAAAATGGATGAATTGAGACTTCATCAGAATTAAAAACCTCTGCTCTTCAAAATGCCAAAAATACAAAGAGAACACTGAAAAGTATATTTTCATCTCATACGTTTTCTTCCCAGTCCAATTTCCCACTCCAGCATCAACAAAATATTGTTACCATTTCTCAGGTTCCCTCCTAAGCTACTCTGCATATCATAAGCATAGAGATATATACTCTATGGTGGTTCTAGTGCTTTTTTACTAAGATATTTTTAAACACAAAACTTCCATACTCAATAGATTTATTCAGTGTAGTCCCACACTCTCAATAGCATTCACTGGTCATGCATGTAGCTGAGGCCAAATTCTTTGGAAATCATTAGTTTTGAAGTTTAGTTAAGCAAATATGAAAATAAAACAGATTAAAAGTTTAATTTGTTTGCCTGAGTTAAAACAGAAAGTATTTCCTAGGTTCTCAGCTCACTGTATATGATTTAGGCCATATTTCATATTTTAGCTGTGTCAGCTGTGGTATCCTGAGCGAAAGAAGTCATCTGAGACCTTACACCAAAATATTATTTGAAGCACACAGAAACCAGCTTCTTCCATTTCTCTGGGTATTGTGTTTTTAAATAATGAAATCCTCTCTTAAAAATGAGGATCTCTTTAGTCACGCTGAGGACTGGAAGAAGCATTTTCTTCAGGCTGAATTTTCTGTTTGTTCACTTGTTTTTGAGGCTCTGTCGCCCAGGCTGGAGTGCAGTGGCGCGGTCTTGCTTGCTGTGACCTCCACCTCCTGGGTTCAAGCAATTCTTGTGCCTCAGGCTCTCAAGTAGCTGAGATTACAGATGTATGCCACCAGGCCTGGATAATTTTTGTATTTTAGCAGAGATGCGGTTTCACCATGTTGGCCAGGCTGGTCTCAAACTCCTGACATCAAGTGATCCACCCACCTCAGCCTCCCAGAGTGTGGGATCACAGGCGTAAGCCACTGTGCCTGGCTCTCAGGCTGAAAGAAAATCACATTCCACAGCACAACTCACTTCCCGGAAGATTCACTCTACTATCGGAGTGAGCAAGAAGAGCACTCCTATCTCTCTCTTATTATCCTGTTTTATTTATTCACAGCATTTATTACTGAAATGACTACATTGATGTATTTTTTTCAGACTTTCTGCCTGAATGCCCAGCCCTCCACCCCAACTCCTGCCCTGGGAATCAGAGGGGTTTTCTGTTACAGCTGTGCATGGCTGTGGTTGAGGATCTGGTATCAACAGACCCTTCTCCACTGACTGAACTTCATTTCTATCACTGGGACTGGCCCTTTTACTGCTATCTGGTTTGTAAATTCAGCAGCCGTTTTCAGATGTGAAAAGCTAAGAGATGAGCATTTGGAGTGATTACCATCAATTCCACAGTACTGGTTCTGAGTACTCCACATCCCCCAGACCTGCACTGCCCCACTATGGTAGCCGTTAGCTACATGTAGCGATTAAGTGCTTCAACAGTGGTTAGTCAGAACTGAGATGTGCTGTGTCAAGTAGACAGCAGATTTTTAAAATCCAGTTTAAAGAGACTGGAAAATGATCATGACTAACTTTTGTATTTACATGTTAAAATATATTTTGAATAGATTAGGTTAAATAACATGTACTATTAAAATTTCCTTTTCCTTTTTAATGTGACTACTAGAAAACTGAAACTGCATACGGGGTCTGCATTGATATGGTGGTTCACATTCTATTTCTACTGCACAGCACTCCTTGAGGCCTAGTCTACAAGTTCCCTCACTTCTCACGAGGGTTACTGTCTGTCTGCCCTACGAGGGGTTCGCCAGATGCTCTGCTGAAGAGGAATCATACCACAGAGCCTCAGAATCTGAGGACTTGCTCTCTGAGGCTCAATATTTGGGGTAGTAGTGATAGATTTGTCCATGTAATGGCAAAAAGTTGTCTCCCAATTTTTTACAAGCTTCCTATTTGCTGACCTCTCATCAAGTAATATTAGAAATGATTCTAAGAGTGCCTTTCTCAAACTGTTCCAGTCACCTAAGACATTCACACATGGTCAGCATGTCTGGGGCACCGTCTAGGAGAGCACTGTCTCCAGCACAGCCTCCTCCTTCAGGCAGTCAGAGGAGACTCATTTCCATAGAGATGTTCATCCTGTTCAGATCAACTACAAGACCACGGCTGTCTAGGAGTTAGCCCGCCTGCTGCAGTGAGAATGGGTAACAGCCAGTCATGGGGAGGAAGTGTCCACTCTGAAGACTTACGTGAAAGGCAGAAGATAGCAGGCTTTACATAGAAAGGTACTGTTTAAGGAAGAGGTTTGTTTTAATTGATTTTTATTTTACGTGTACGCATTAACTTCCTAAATCTTGCCTTTCACACCAAGAAGCCTAGATCAGTGAGCATGTTAATATGCTGATGGCTGAGAGCAAAAGTAGATGACCTAAAGTTGTCTAACAAACTACACATCACTAGAGGAAACCCAAGTGTGTTTCAGGAGCAGCGGCAGGGATGAATCTGACTTTTTCTCTTAGGAAGTAGAGTGTAAGCGCCGAGTCATGTCACAGAGCAAAGCAAAAATGTCGTAATACGTTGACAAGAGGAGGGAATGACCAGTTATAACGCTGAGGTTTTATGTTTAATGCTACAAATTTGATTTTCTCCAATTAATACGTTTAAATAAAATGCAAAAGTACAAAAATGATAGTCTACCATCTTAAGATGCACAGCCTAATTTGATATGTAGAGTAAGGTGAGGGGATGGGAGTGAATCTAGATTGAACAGTCCCAGACAATGGGCAGAACAGGGCTCATAAACACATTATCTTTCTAAGAAACTATGGTCACTTGCTGTTGCCTGCTTGTTAAAGCCCACTCTGGATTTGTTTGTTTTCACTTTTTGCTCTTGTTTTTGAGACAGGGTCTCATTCTGTTGCCCTGGCTGGAGTGTTGTGGTACAATCACAGTTCCCTGCAGCCTCGACCTCCCAGGCCCAAGTAGCTGGGACTACAGGTATGTGCCACTGTGCCCAGCTGATTTTTTTTTTTTTTTACTTTTATAGAGATGGGGTCTCTCTGTGTTGCCCAGGTTGGTCTCCAACTCCTGAGCTCAAGACTTTGGCGCTGTCCTCCCCAAGTGCTGGGATGACAGGTGTGGGAACTCTGGAAGTTAATACAATCTTCTGAACCAAGGTATTGTTATTAGTTATCTATCTCTTGACCCAGAAACAAGTATCTAAAGAGAAACATGCCAAATTAAAGAGATTACAACAGATACTTTCTTCACACTCAAAAGGTCACATCTTAATAGTATTTATGCTTGATCAAATCTTATAAAAACAAGATGCCTGGAAAAATATCTTTCAGTCCATTTATGAGTTTAGAACTTAAAGAAAAAATGCCCCCTGATGTTACTAACTTTGTGTGGCTAAATATAGTTATCAGCCCTCATGTTCATAGCCCGTTTTCCCCTGGAATTCAGCTAAGATAAATAAAACAAACGAAGGGAACCTGGCCCCCCTCCATGAACATTACATCATTCTTCCTTATTAGGAAAACTTCTTCAAATCTGAAATTTTGCTCTAAGAAATCAGAGTTTATGTTTCTCAGTGAGTCACAGGGCAGGGGGCTGCTCTCCTCAGAAGAGCTGCTGTGTGGGGAGCAGTGTGTGTTGACTACAGGCTCATTGGAACAGTGACACTGCTGACAGCAGTAACAGTAACACCAGGGAAAGAGTTAGGTGCATTTAGGAAAGTGCATGTAATACTCTTCCAATTTTTCTTTCTATGTACTTTTGATACATGCCTGTGTTATGGTGAACAGAAGGACAAGAAAGCGGAAATTTTCAGTTTCTTCTGTAAGACTGGTTCTGACCAAAGATTTTTGTATCTGATTGATCTTAACAGGGTGATACAGTGATTAGAAGACTAAGGCAGACCTGCCGCTGCTCCTGAAACACACTTGGGTTTCCTCTAGTGATGTGTAGTTTGTTAGACAACTTTAGGTCATCTCCTTTTGCTCTTAACACACTCACTGATCTAGGCTTCTTGGTGTGAAAGGTAAGATTTAGGCAGTTAATGTGTACACGTAAAATAAAAATCAATTAAAACAAACCTCCCTTAAACATTACCTTTCCGTGGATTTAAATAGGGTTATTTATCAGTTTGTGAATTCTACCTGGTGTTTTAGCTTTCTTTCATCTTGATATAAGGACTATTCTCATGAAAAATAAGTAAAAAAGAGTTGGGGAAGAAAAGTTCTAAATGTCAAGTCCACAATCGTGTTAACGAAGCTAATAACACATCCTAAAACAAATAATTTATAAACAACCCTGAGATGCAAAGGAGCATTAGCCCAATGTGCTAATGCAAACAGTGACACCTTCTTAGAGAGCGCTGCTTCCGGAGGCGGTACATACCAGTCACTCAGCGATTTCTCATTTGCCACGGTAACTAGCTAACAAAATCAGAGCAATCACACTGTTCGTGAAAACATGGAGGCTGAGGAATGGGCGTGAGAGAAGGGTTGTGGAGAGAAGAAAGGAAGGTTCCAACAGTTACAAGTCTATACTTCTATTTCTGAACCTTTCTAACATTTATGTTTTCAAAAGAAAGAAAAACAAATACGCCTTGCACCTTGTGCTCAGTTAACTGGACTGCGGGATGGTGCTCACAGGCTCCCGTAAAGGGCCCCTGTGCTGGCAAACGGGGGGAGTATTTCTACTCAAGTACTCAAAGAACTTCCCAGTTCCAAAGGACCATTCCATCCCCTGGGAGATTTATTCATATACTTCTTAACTGGTTTAGGAATGAAAGGTACTTCTTATGCATGTAAGCTCTGGAGTTAGACTGCCTGTGTTTAAATTTTAGACTCTATTATTTACTGGCCAAGTCTCTTTGATCACTTAATCTTTCTGAACCTCCTTCTTCATCTTTAAAATGGGGGTCATATATTTCTCAAAGGAAGATATCCAAGCAGCTGACAAACATGAAAAACTGCTCAGCATCACGAACCATCAGAGAAATGCAAATCAAAACCACGATGAGATACCATCTCACACCAGTCAGAATGGCTACGACCACGTCAAAAAACAACAGCTTCTGGGGAGGCTGCAGAGTAAAGGGAACACTTATATACTTATACACTGCTGGTGGGAATGTAAATTAGGCCTGTGTGGAAAGCTGTCTGGAAATTTCTCAAAGAACTAAAAATAGAACTACAATTAGTCAGCAATCCCAGTTTTGGGTATATACCTAAAGGCAAATGAGTCATTCTACCGAAAGCCCCACATACACACGTCCGCTCACCCATCACAGCACTGTTCACAACAGCGAAGACAGGGAACCAAGCTAGATGCCCGTCAGTGGTGGACTGGATAAAGAAAGTGTGCTACATACACAACATGGAATACTACACAGCTATAAAAAAGAACAAGATCATGTCCTTTGCGACAACATGGATGCAGCTGGAGATCATTATCCTAAGCAAATTAACACAGGCACAGAAAACCCACAAACATGAAGATGGGCCACAGACACTGGGTACTCCAAAAGCAGGAGGGAAGGAGGTGTGGAGGGGCTGAGAAACTTCCTACTGGGTACTGTGTGCAGCACCTGGGGGAGACGATCAACGGAGTCCCAAAGCTTAGCATCATGAATATGCCCTTGAAACAACCTACGCATGTCCACACTGACTTGAAAATAAAATGGAGGTCATCATGGCATTTACCCAGACTGTGAAGACAAAATGTGTTAGTATGTATAAAGTGTTTGAGCAATGTTCGAGCAAGCCTTCGATACGTGTGAGCTATTAGTATTCCGGATAGTCATGTAAATAATTTATTGTCTAGATGTGGATCCTTTAATCTGGGACAAAGGCTGAACTATATAGAACTCGTCCTGGGGAACAGGGAGCATGTAGCCAACCCATGAATATTAACCAATGTCAAGGTCACTCACTGTACAAATAGACACAAAAATCAACAAAATATGTGTATCACTGGGTACTAGAGTGTATAAGAGATCCGATGCAGTAAGAAGGCCTTAATTAAAAGATCATTAATTATAATTTAAAGTATTTAAGACAGACCTACCACTTATATGTTAATCACTCATTTTGCTGAACGTAGAACACTGCTTTTCAGCATTATCCCAAATTTATTGTAAAGTTTAGTTTAAACTATTTTCACAGTGTTTTCATTCTTCTTCATAGCCCTTTTCCCACAGATACCAGGAAAATGGGAACTGAGGAGGAGAGTCACATGAAATAGTAATTTTATCTAGCCCAGAGCAAGCTGTGCTCAGCACAGACGGACCGAATCACAGTCCTACAAGTACCTGGGCTGCTCCCCTCCTGACCTGGAACAGTTCCATGGTACACTGTCATCATGGAAGCAGAGAAAACACATCTGTTAAAAATGAGCTTTAGTGGAAAAAATGCAGCTGGCATTCTCTTTTCCTCTCTGTCGTTCTTTTTTTAATAGCACTCTTATATAAGGTCGTTACTATATATAGTAGAGCACAGGGAGCTGTGGTTGACCTGTACAGAGGCAGTCAGATGTGGGCCTTTCCTACCACTTCCCACCTTTGTGGGCCCACAGGCAGCTGACCCTGCTGAGCAGCAGGAGTGGAGGCACCTGGAACCCTAGCTCTCTGCATCCTTGGCACGGCTGCACTGCTGTTCTCGCATGTTTAGCCTTCCACCTAGAAAACCGGCACAAGGCCTACTTCTGATCTAACTCAGTGGGGATGCCTGTGGAACCTCAGAGAACATCTGGGAAACATTTTTTGGCTTTGTCAGTATGCATGTTTTCCCTGTATATCCATCCAAGATTTATGCAAGAGCTAGAATTCTAACATTCCAGTCTAAGAAACCTAGACCATCCTACCATCCCTGACCAGCTTGTCCAAGCAAGATAACTGCTTATTTATTGTCTGTTCTCCCACTCCCAGTCTTTCTCAAGAGCAGAGCTCACATCTATTCTGTTCGACAGTGTGTTATCTTACATACAGCACACAGTCCACGAATGAATGAATGACTCCATGAATAAACAGAGGCAGTAGTAGTGAACATCAATTGAACACTTACCGTGCGACTCTAGACAACTTATCAGCACCTCTGTTTTCTCATCTATGAAATGGGGTAATAACAGAACCTACATAGTATGGCTGTTGCAGGGATTAAGAGAGAACAGTGCTGAGTTATCAAAATTCTGTCTTCCTCTTTAGGCAGTGGCACCATCCCTGAGTGCATTTCACAAGTCAGAACTGCCTGACTTGTCAGGCAGGAGTCAGGCCCACCTGACCCCATCCACCTCGTCTCAACCACCCTGAGTGCTGCCCTTCCCTCTCCTACACGTCTCCCACACGCAGCTGTCTTCCATGTAGCCAGCCAGTTCAAAACCCACACAGAATCCTGTGACTCTCTTGACTTCCCTGTCCCCAATAGCCTGCACTTGCTCTTAAAATCAACTCCAAATTTCTTCACCTGGCCCACCAGACCTGGTCAGCCCCTGTAGCCCCTTCTCCTCTCCCTCCCACCCCCATTCTCACAGCCTCAGCCCGTCCTTCAATGTGCAATTCCTCCTGACTGCACACCTGTCTCTCTCCCATTTAGCCTCCAGATGTCCAATCAAACATCACTTCCTGAGGCTCCTTCCTCAGGCCTCCAGAACACACCAGGTCCTTCAGTTTCCTGCCCTCAGAGGTTGTGGCACATTTTTTCACAGCATTTGCCACACCAGCACTTCCTACACACCTTTTTTCTGGTCTCTAACAATTCCATGCTCCCAGGCCAGGTCACTGAGGGTCTTTTGTAGCTTTGGTAAGATGCAAGCTGGGAGGCAGGACACTGATGGAGGAGCGAGCGGAGGCGGTCTACAGAGCATCGGAGAGCTTCTGTGGACTTCCTCCAGAGGGACCACTTGTCATCTGTAAGATAACCTGTATTTCACTTTTAAGGCCAAAATTTCAATGGAAAAAAAATTTCTGTACACACATGGGAAAAGCTAGTAAAATTATGCTGGCTCAAAGAAAAAGTTAGTATGTGAGATGCTCAGGCATGAAGTCCTCTCAGATGCTGCTAGCTCACTTCTCATTTTCCTAGCAATAATTAGCTACGTGTGACTTTTCTCCCTTTACATTGCAGTGCAGTTTGTTTTTCCCAAATGGCTAAAATTACAAAAACTGATTTATTCATCCTAAAAAGTAAATGATATTTTTTGCAAGGTTTAACAGGGAATACACAGATAATGCTACCAAAAGCAACTGAGGCAGGGAAAAAGGCAATTCTAGTGCAAAGTCATACTACCCACTGATACCTGTCAAACATAAAATATTCTAAATACAAACATGTAGGTTTCTTGATATCCATACCTAGAAGGCATCAGAGGGAATTAAGAGAAATTATAGCTGATTAACTCATCTAAAAGCCCACAAAGCAGAATGAATCTAATCGCCACGGCTTAAGGCAAATACCTCTTGCAAAATAACCAAAAATCCAAGCTTAAAGACCAACTACACTCTTGTAGGGACTACCAACTTTGGGAGTGCTTCTCTCTTTTTGAGACAGGGTCCCACTGTGTTGCCCAGGCTGCACCGGCATGATCACGGCTCACTGCAGCCTTGACTTTCTGGGCTCAAGCAATCCTCCTGCCTCAGCCTCCAGAGTAGCTGGCACTACAGGCGTGAGTTACTGCACCTGTTTTTGTAGAGACAGTCTTGCTATGTTGCCCAGGCGGGTGTTGTTTTTTTTTTTTCCTTTTCATTCTACCTTCTTACCCAGCCTTCTCAGTGAATTTAACAAATATGGATGAGCTTTTACTACATGCTGGGTGCCAGAAATCTAGTAGCAATCAAAACAGACCCAGCACTTGCCTTCATGAAGCCACATGAAGCCAGCAAGTACTGTGTAGCCTAAAACAGAAGAATGTTTAAGTGCATTAAAGCAGGTACTTTGTATTGCTGGGTTTGGTGTCTATTTCTTCGCTAATTTAATACACTGAGCTTTACATCTGTGCAGCCTTGTGTGTCCGTGTCCCTTTGGCGGGCATTTCCAGTCAGGTGGCATGGGGTGAGGGGTGTGCTGTGTCTTTATGTCCCTCATTTCTCCAGCCTGACCAGGTAGCTTCTATGTCTCCGACTCACTCAGGAAGGCAGAAGACTTCCAGATTCACTCACGGGTATCAAGAGCTCAGCTCTGGTGAGGGCGCTGGCAGCAGCAGCAGAGGACCTTGTGTCTTAAAGTCCTCTTTTTTCTGCCCTCAATAGCAAGGTGTTGCCTCCATTTTCCAGGAAACCTCCGCACATTTCCAGGAGACCTGAAATGTGGTTGCAACTTCCACATTAGATTATTTTGGTAGACAGAGATAGTACTTAGTGTAATGTCACCTATATGCTTAGCAAAGGGGGAAGAGAGTCATAATTATTTTAATGTCTAGTATGAATGGTTTTTAATAAATTACTTATTAAAGTGCCAAGGTATAAGTCTTTTAATAGAAACAGGTTTCAGCTGGGCACAGTGGCTCACACCTGTAATCCCAGTACTTTGAGAGGCCAAGGCAGGTGGATCACTTGAGATCAGGAGTTTGAGACCAGCCTGGCCAGCACGGTGAAACCCCGTCTCTACTAAAAATACAAAAATAACCCAGGCATGGTGGCAGGAGCCTATAATCCCAGCTACTCGGGAGGCTGAGGCAGGGAGAACTGCTTGAACCTGGGAGGCGGAGGTTGCAGTGAGCTGAGATCACGCCATTGCACTCCAGCCTGGGTGACAGAGCCAGACTCCATTTCAAAAAACCCACAAGACTGGCCAGTTGTACTATTAAGTTATCAAACAGTTTTATCCTGCCTCTCTCTTCCATTTAATTTATTTAGGTCACTTAATTTCTGCGGGTATGGAGGAGAGAGATATTCTGGAGATGGAGAAAATAAAAAGCAAGCCGGACCATGGGTCCACAGGTTCCGAGGCCGAGAATCAACGCTGGTGCACCTGGCAGGTAAGAGGAGTGGGAAGAAGGACGAGGAGGGAGATGGTGGGAAGCAGCGCTGCGCTGCTGGCTGGGAGGGGCACCCCCTGGCCGCCTCCGGCCTCTCAGTGACACCTGGCCAGATTAATTCGTACAGCACATTGCTCTTGCCTGCCCACGGAAGGCCAGGGTTCACAGCTAGGGTTCAAAGACACATGCTAAGCAGCAGTAAAAACTGCACGTTTCGTATGATACTCAGCTACTTCTGAGCTAAAACTAAGAGAGCATATTAGAAATGACAGACTTAGAAATTACGTCAGGGACAAGAGACTGACTTTCCTAACAGAATACTGCATCTTTCTGGGCTCTGGAAACACGTTTGCAACGTGAACAACTGTTATCTTTTAGGGGACTTTTAGAAGGTGTAGGCCCAGACACACCATATTCAAAACAAACCATTGTACAGTCAGGGAAATGTTTCCCTCTTATCTTTTAAATTATTGGTGCGGAGTGGGGCTGAAGGGAGAGCACTCCTTCCTCGCAGGAGCCAGGTTGCAGGAGCAAGGCCTCTCACACAGGAGCTGGAGGGCTGAGGCCTCGCCAGCTGCCCCCACACTTGGGTTCCAGCAGATCACTTCATCTCAGGACCCAGCCAAGTGAAGTTTCCTGGCTATACGCTCAGACAAAACTTTTCCTGCTTAAAGTCAGATCTTTCATTTCTTAGTATTCTTTGAGTAAGAGAAAGGATTAAAGAAGTTTATTGCTTTTAAAAATTAAGGAAATACATGAAAAAATGGTTAGGAGTTTATTCATTGTATTTTATGACACCACATAGCAAATGCATCCGTAAGTATACATAATAAAATGGAATGAATTTAGCCCGGCATTTCTTTTAATGGAGGCAGCTTGGGGGTGAGAAGAGGGAATGGGGAAGAGCAGCTGGAACCGGCTCTGAATTCTTTATGAGCTCGTGGATGTAGCCAGCTGCACGTGGCACAAATCTTGAGTGCCAGTTAGTTCTTCTCTCCAAGCATCAGTGATTTTTACTTGAAAAATAGGATCAATAATACCTATAATGAGATATCTTGTAAAGTTTAAGTGAGGTTATAAATGTAAAAGTCTAATATCAAACCTGGCTATCAATAATTTAAATCTCCTTTCGTTTTCCATCAATAATGATAAAACACAAATACTGAGCATGGTTTGAATTGAAAATCTTCTCAGGGTCTCAAAATCTAGTAGAAAATCTAATTCAGACTTTAAAAAGCAGACATTCAGTTCTCCCCAGATTTGTGAATGAATGCATTGTTACTACAGAAGTTCAGGTGCCAAAATATACACCGTCTCTTCCTTTCTCCTTTTATGTCTGCAGCTAAGTCAGCCAGAGCATTCTAGAGATCACCTTTAAAATGTATCACTCTTCTCCTACTGAAGTTGACAAAAATCTGATCTGGCTTCTTCGAAAGCAAACAACAAAACATCCCAACACGCAACATAACCCTGAGTCTTTAAAAGAAAGCTGGTGCTTGCACCAGGGGCATGCAGAGGTCTGGAACCCATTACGGTCAATTCTCTAAGGGGCAGCTTATCTCTTCCTCTGATGCTATCAGTTTGCCAAAGAAAGTTAAAGACAAAAGTCAACTGCTGCACCCAGTTGGAATGTGACCATGTGCAGAACTTGAAATACACGAAGACTAATTTATGTCCTGAGGGGAGTGGCTCTCAGGGTAAGGATTGAATCGATATATCCTGCTTGAAGGGAAAAATTCTCACAGCCTGCAGGAAGAGACGTAAAATAACCTCCTCTCATCTCTACTCACTGATTTACTAATTCGTGCTCTTGTGCTGCATTTTAGGGAAAGTTCATTTGTGTCTGCAGTGAACTTCGAAGCTGATCATACTACAAAACTGTACAGAATGAGCATCTTGGTGCTCGCTTCGGCAGCACATATACTAAAATTGGAACGATACAGAGAAGATTAGCACGGCCCCTGCGCAAGGATGACACGCAAATGCGTGAAGCTTCCATATTTAAAAAAAAAACCAGAATGAGCATCTTGAAATTATTTCTGAAATGAGAGCTCCAAGCAGCCTTTGAGATTGGTAAAGTTTAGAAATAAAGTATACTTACAAAGCGGCATCTCATTACTCTGCACAAGACTGACTTAGGATCATTATTCGCTATGATACACACTTTGCCAATCTAAGCCTTTCCTTTCAACTGTTTAAGGCATAGAATGTTAGTGCATTCTACATTTAAGGTTTGAATTCTACCAGTTTTGGAGCTCAGAACTCAAATTAGCAGGGTTCTAAGTCTGACAATTATCCTCTTTTTGCTTTTAATAGTGACTCGCTTTCTACACTGAGTGTAACTATATTTTCCTTGAATTATTTTTCTCATCAGTGGTGGTGTGAGAAGCCTTCTTTTAGGAAGCGCACACACACACACACACACACACACACACAGAGAAAGAGAGAGAGAGAGAGAGAGAGAGAGAGAGAGAGAGAGAGAGAGGAGAGAACCACCAAGTCATCTGTATCTAAGATGTCCAGTGTATCTGGCACACTCTCTGGGCTGACAGGCAGTAAACAACAAGGCTCTTGCTAGGCCTGGTTTTCAGTCACTGACAACAAAGATCGCTACCTTCAATCTCTGAATTATACACGTTTATAGCTTTTCTTTTTAGTCTTAGAACCCATTAAGGACAGGCTCTAAGACAAAGCAAAGCTGCTGGCTCCCATCTGCTGAATAAGCAGTGGAGTTCTTTTGTTCACTTTCACTTTGCCCAGGGGTGGGGTAGGGCGGGGTGGGATGGGATGGTGTGGGGGTGGGATGGAGGTGGGATGGGATGGGGAGGGGGTGGGATGGAGGTGGGTGGGGGAGGGGTGGGGCCGGGGTAGGCCTGCGGGAGGCAGCTTACTCAGTCCTCAGCCACCACCTGAGGGCCACTCTCCAGGAACTTACTCCCCTCTGGGCTCAGTTTTCTTAGAGGTTAAATGAGTAGATTAGGCTAAATTCTGGCTCTAAAATGGAGTAATCATTACAGGAAGTGAAAAGTAATTCTGAATAATACCAGTTGGGAAATAGGAGAGTGCCAGAATTAGTTCTACTGCTAATCAGCTCTCTCTTAATATGCCTGGGACTTGGTTTCTTCCTATGTTTTCTTTTTACAAAAAGAATATTCATTATGAGAAATTAAAGTACCAGAAAGTAAAACTATAAAAGAGTATAACTGGATTGTTTGTAACACAAAGGGTAAGTGCTTGAGGTGGTGGATATCCCATTTACCCTGATGTGATTATTACACATTGTGTGTCTGTATCCAAACAGCTCATGTACCATAAATATACACACTTACATACCCACAAAAATTAAAGTTAAATATTAAAAAAATGAAGTGATAGTAGTAGGATAATAAAGTAAAGGATTTCCCCCATAACCACCAATCCTCATACAATTCCACTCCACGGGGCAAAACACTGATAGTATTTCGGTGCTATCTTTCTAGAACATTTACTCTACAAATATAAATAATTATAACACCCATATGTTTACACGTTTGGGTTGTCTGTTCACAAAAGCTGGATCAAGCATATGCACATTCTCCTCAGTAATCTTTTGTCTTTCAACGACACGTCGTGGGCATCCTTCCGTGTTGGTACATGAAGATTTATTTCATGCTTTTGAATGGCCTCATAGTACAGACAAACAATTCTTTATTGAGAGACATGTTCTCTTCAAGTACTCATTAGTGCAAACAGTGTAGCAATAAAGCTTCCTGTACAACTTGTACTGTACACTTGTTTTGAGTTTTCTGTGGGGAACATGTCTAAAAATGAAATTATTGGGTCAAAGGATATGTGAATTTGACATTTTAATGGATATAGTTAAATTGCCCTCAAAAAAGTTCTTAGGACTTTATCTGAAAACAGAGGAAAGAACAGATGATTCTTTTCTAATCTTTTTTCAACCAAGCTTCCAATCCAATTAAGAAGCCTTAAAAGCTGGAATGGAAGATGGGAGCAGCTTGGAGTTCCAGTCCCCCTTCAACCAGCCCACTAATTTCAAGCCTTTTCTTTTTTGGCAAGTATGAAAACTCACTATTTTGCTTTGGTCTTAACATTGCCAAATTAACATTTTTCATGGTAATATTGCTAACCATAAATGAATTGCTTATTTCTAGTACTGGGTAAGAAATGGATGTCCTGGTACCTACCGGACACCCTGGATGTGCACCTGGTGGTGATCCTGGCACTGCCAGTGTGGGCACACACCCACACTCTGACAGCTTCGGATTTTCAGAAAGCCCTTTGGTTCTGAGGAATGAGCCTGCGGCGAGAGGACTCCCATCTTCCTCTGGGTAGACTGTGATTTACATGTATTTGAATGGTAATCAGTCACCTTAATTACTGTATCTTTTCTGTTACATCTCACTACCATGACATGCAGGCTCTTTAACAAGTCACCTGTAAAGAGGAAACTGCAAAATTCCGAATGGACTTCCTGGAGTTACCTCTTATAGATAATCCCTACTCTCCCTCACATAACAGGTGCTTGAAATTGATTTAAGGCAACTGCAAAATAATTCCATGTCTTTCTCATCTTATAAAAAGAACTCCTTGTTGGTCAAATGTTTTTAGTGTTGAAATTGATTCCTTATATATTATTTAAAGTCTTAGGTTTACAATAATCACCCAATACCTACAGCTGCTTAAATTACCCATACCAAATGGACACATTTAACTCTCGGTTATCCAAGTTATAAAAGGAAACATGAGAAAACTTGAAACTTCGCCTTGACTGTATGTAGTGGGTAGGTATAACACTCCCAATACATTTCCTGTTCTAGATCTTTTATGTAAGAATGAAAATAGTAAAGTGTGCAGTGGGTGTAGAGCTGAGCAAATGGACAAGTTAATATTTATACATACGTGGCTGAATGCACATTAGAGCAGAGGACTTGGTCACAGAATGATATTCAGTAAGGGAAAGAAGAGTAGCAGAAAGAGGTATCTGAGAACAGCTACTTCCCATCTCAGATTATTGCAAAGGAAGCCCCATGGATTGAGACCACATTAATTTGAAATCTGATACCTCAGAGAGTTTCACTAACATCTAAAAAGGGAGCTTGGCAAATAAATCAGTGCAATAACACTCCGCAAAAGGGCTGCTTAAGACACATGGCTTTCTAGCCCTTGGGGAGTACCCATGACATTTCCATTTAAACCATGGCTTTACTTCCCACCGGTTCTTTCTTAGTCCTGACTAGCTGAGTTCTTCATGTGAATAAATCTTTCTTTTTACAAAATGTTTTACAATTTAGGAGTCTCTTAAACTGTAACAACTAGTCTCGTGAGTACAGTTGCCTGTCAGTATTTGAGGGAACTGGTGGCAGGAACCCTTTGGATACCAAAATCCACAGATGCTCAAGTCCTGATAAAAATGTCCTGGCGTCTGCACTACCCACAGACTTCCTCCTGTATGCTTTCAATCATCTCTGCATTACTTGCAATATCTGATATAATGTAAAGACTATGTAAATAGCTGTCGTGCTGTATTGCTTTTTAATGGTATTATTTCTATTATTGTATTATTGTTTTTGTTTTCTTTTTCCAAATACTTGTCTGTGGTTGGTTCAATCCATGAATGTGGAACCCAGGGATCCAGAGGGCCGACTATTATCTAAGACAGCCAATGCTACTGGAAATGAAGAAAGGTGTTAGCGAGGGTCTTAAAATTCCTTAAAGGATTAGAAAGATTTCTCCAGTGATATAGACAGGTAGGACAGATTTTGATCAATTTATGACTGTATCCCTTGAGAGAAAACACGTTTTCATGTTTCCACTGCACTTTGGGCAGGGCAAGCAAGGCCTTCCTTAGCCGGTAAAGTCTCCCTCACCGCCTCCGCTCCGGTGCCCCTCCGGCCACACTAGCCTCGTGCCAGCCTCCAGACACACAGCCTCCCCTCCAGCTTCTCCACCAAACTCTCCACTGTTGGGTTTCAGTTCTCTCCTGAAGCTTCTCCTCACTCCCCCAGACACATCTGGTCAGTCCCTCCTCAGGGGACACTGAATCTCAATTCATTCTGCATCCAGGCCCCTCCCTTCCAAGCCCAACCCATTGACGGCCTACTCATTCAGGGAAATGCTGAGCACAGAGCAAACTCAGGACATGTTTGCTGAGTAAATGAATGATACTGGATGTGCTTGCTAGCTTGTTAAAGCATTTGGAAAGACTTTCTAGTATGCTTTAATAACTTTTTAATATTTGGAGTTCATCCTTCATTAGGAAGTTGGCAGGCAAGATACACTGTGGGATGCCATAGTCCAATTTCCTGTTGCACAACTTCTTTTCACCTGATATATTCTCATAAATCTCAGATAAAATTAGAATACCAGAGAAATCACAGGGTCTTGCGCTGATGGCACAGTTTTTGAGGAGCGACTGAGACTTGGGATGAGGAAAGTTCAGTGTTAGAAAAGCTCTAAGCTGCCCAACAACTCTGAAATCCACACGTTTCTTTAACTTCTCAAAGCCTGTGGGGTTCCCTCTTCTCTCTTCTGTGTGTGTATGTGTACTGACAAGGATAGACAATGATCTCCCAGGGCTGTAGAGAATACAGAATGTATAAACACTCTGTAAATATCCAGCATCACTAAATATTTACTAAGTGGACGAAGCAGTTCACTTGAACTTGAGTAGAGAAAAGCCAGTCAAGTGTAGTCTTTATTTCTAGGCACACTCAATCCTATATTTTAATTTTTTACAGGTGATCTAGTTATGGTTTTCTAGAAAAATTGCACCCAAACCAAAACAAACAAACAGTCAAAGCTCTTTGATTCGCACAGCCAGATACATGACTTCCCTCATGAGAAGGGATTCACAATAGGTGGACAACCGACAGCATCCCTTCTAACGTGTGAGGGAAGGACACCCACATCTCCCTTCTCTGGTTGCCTAAAATTCAGCCTTACCAACTCCTTTTCACTTTCACTGAAGTTCTTACTAGGTGTGCTATAAAGCTGCAATTATTTGTGATGCACCCATGAATAAGAGAGGCGCCCATGCTTTGGCAAGGTGTGGTAAATTTGGCAGGGAAGTTCCATTTCCGTAACATTGTTTCCAGCCCAGGAAATGTCTCAGGTGGCTTGGTATGGGTAAGCTGCTGCCAGGTTTTCGGGCACGGGCTTGCCACCCTTGGCTGACATCATTTGACTGGATTCTTCACTCTGCTTGCCCCACAGAAGCCTCGGAATTCAGTCAGTCTCCACTTTCTCAAACACCCCATGCGATCATCACCACATCCATGTCTCCAAAAAGCCTAATATGGAAAGCCTCTCATTATGTGTGGACTCTCCTTGCCTATGAAAACAGTGAAAGCATTTCCTGTTGTGCACATCAAAACCACAATATAACAGAAAACCTTCTGATTATAGCATCATCATTATCTGGAATAATGGGCTACAACTATCAGCAGGGCATTGTATCAGCAGAATTATTACACTACATATGTGCTATGCTGAATTTGTTTATCCTGATGTCCAGGAACTATCTGAAATCATTAAATGTCAAATGTAAATTTAAAATACTCCTGGCCAGGCGTGGTGGCTCACACCTGTAATCCCACCACTTTGGGAGGCTGGGGTGTGTGGATCACCTGAGGTCGGGAGTTCGAGACCAGCCTGGCCAACATGGCAAAACCCCGCCCATCTCTACTGACAGAAAAATTAGCTGGCCGTGGTGGCACGTGCCTATAATCCCAGCTGCTCAGGAGGTTGAGGCAGGAAAAACACTTAAACCTAGGAGGGGGAGGCTGCAGTGAGCGGAGACTGCACCATTGCACTCCAGCCTGGGCAACAAGAGTGAGGCTCCGTCTCAAAACAAACAAAAAAATAAATAAAATACTCCTGTTAAACTAGGTAAACTTGCCTAACGTGAGCTAAACAAAGAAGATAAGCTGCTGACCAGGTGGAGCCTGTGATTTCGCAAGGCTCCTTCTGTTATTCTGGTCTAAACCTCCTTCTGTTATTCTGGTCTAGACATTGTACCAGTTCCTTCATCATCCCATGTTTCTCAAATTATAGTACATCCAATAGGTATTATCTCCTGAAATATAAATTAGCATAAACAATTCCAAAAGGTTTTCAGGGAAGTCTTTAATGCTCCGCAGCCCACTAATAGCTGGCCTTACTGCATTCAGAATTCCTTTCTGGCAAAACCACCGCAATTACGCTTAAAAGCTGGTTAGGTTAGGTGACACTATCTATTTCCCTGGCCTCGGTGTACTATGACATATATACAAGTATGCATTTGTGGGACCCCCTCTATCATCACTCTTTCGGTAATGAGCACTTGGGATTTTTGAGAAGCTTTTATTTCTAATATAGTTTTACTTATTATGCACAGGCTTATAATTTGAACTAGAATGTGGCACGTACTGATGTCTCAGATTCATCTTTTTATTTCTCCAAGACCAGGGAAACATATTCCATAAAGTCATCAACTTAAATGTTTTAACCAAATACTCCATGAGAGCATGGAGAGCAGACAAAGCAGACAGAGAGAGAACTGGATGGGAATGCCTTTTAAGTCCCTCCTTACACACCAGGGACAGCAAGGCTGAGAAGGAACTAACACTCTTCTCCTCTCATCTTTTTATTTTACGAGGAGACTCAAGGTAATGTAGGTTGTCTGGGAAAAGACAGCTGACTGTGGATGGCTGGAATGAGAACTACTGGCCCATCAGAAGACAGACTTGGAGTGACAGCTGTCTTCACAGCCATTTCAGAAAGTCAAAGAAAGTATCACAGAGCAAGAGGCCTGCAAGCCCTAGACACATTTCTACACTGGACTCCATCATTAACTCAGGATATCTACACCAGGATGCAGATTTCTGGGTGGCCAAGGAAAACACCAGGTGACTGCTAAGCTTGCCAGAAGATGACCCATATGTTCAGTCAGAGCCTGTGGTTTCATAAGAGTTTCACCTTTAATCAGACTACTGTGAGCTGGAAGCTCATGTTTTCCTGATCTGTAATTTCAGTTGAATGCTCATCACCAATAAAAGTGAAGTTGTTTTTCTTTTTTTAATTTTAATGAATGTAGCAGATGGAATGTTATATCTGAAACCAGACCTAAAAGCATGGTGAATGAAAGGAGGAGCAGATGACCTCAAAGTTAGAAGACAATCCAAAAGCCACATATGAAGAGGGAAATGAGAGCCACAATTCATAGCAGAGCAACTGCACAACCAAACTGTTCCAAGATACTCAGTCTCCATCACATTCCTTGCCAACTCTTTAAATGACAATATTAACAGTGTCGCTGGATTACTGTGTAAATGCTATACACATGGCTTATTTTTTATATAATAAACCAGTACTGTTGAACTACATAGGACAGGAATTCTTTCACTATCAGAGTAATTATGAAATACACCCTAGAGATTGCAATAGAATGCTGTGGCAACAGCAAACAACAGGAGCCAAATGACATTGAGCAAACATTCAGGAGTCCAGGGTGATTATTCTCTTTCATTTTCAGATGTGCATTTAACTTACTAAGTAGACAAAATCAAAATAAACACAAAGGAGAACTGAGCTCCAAGCAGAGCTGCAGAGGCCGCACAGAGCTCACCCAGGACAGGTATTACAGGTACTACAGAGCCACAGAAGGAGCAGACACAGAGCGGTCAGAAGGTGCCTAGAATACAGTGACTGTCACTCTGTGGCTGAGGTGTCTATTCAATACCACTGTTGCATTTTCTCCTCAACTGTCAGCCCAGGGCAGCTGGCCAAGTTGCAGAGACCGCCACTGCATGGTTCCCTCAGTAACACGACCGCACTTTTCCACTGGAATTGCTTTACCAAATAAACTGGACTTCAGAATTTTAAGCATTTACCCTTAAAAACTTTCCTCCTGAACATGCAGTCAGTGCTCTCAATTTGACTTTGCCAGATTTGCCATCTGTGCTGAAGCTTTCGGAAAATTCTGCAGTTGTCCTTGGTGCACATTTTCAAGTGGTAACATCACTCTGCATCTCAAAGGATGCTTCTGTGCAGAGAAGAAAAACACAGTTGGCCTCAGGAGGTCCAAGTCCAACAACTACACCTTAGGAAAGTCCCAACCTTTATACATGTTAATTTTTTTATTGCATTTTAGATTTTGGGGTACATGTGAAGAACATGCAAGACTGTTGCATAGGTACACACGTAGCACTGTGATTTGCTGCCTTCCTCCGCTTCACCTATATCTGGCATTTCTCCCTGTGCTATCTCTCCCCAACTCCCCAACCCCCGCTGTCCCTCCCCTATTATCGCCCAACAGAACCCAGTGTGTAGTGCTCCCCTCCCTGTGTCCATGTGTTCTCATTGTTCATCACCCACCTATGAGTGAGAACATGCGGTGTTTGATTTTATATTCTTGTGTCAGTTTGCTGAGAATGATGGTTTCCAGGTTCATCTATGTCCCTACAGAGGACATGAACTCATCGTTTTTGATGGCTGCATAATATTCCATGGTGGATATGTGCCACAATCTCTACAGTGGAGGGAAGGGGATCTCCTCTACTCAGCTCCCCTACTGGACAGCAGCAAATGTCCCAGTATTTTTAAATGAACAGAACTTGACCCTCCCATACAGCACTGCATTTCACATAGCTCAATCTTGATATGCCTTGATGGATCTAAATTTAGGCCATAAAACGTCTCTAAATATAAAATCATCCCAAATAACTTTTTAAGGCGAGTTGTCAGATGATGTTATTCATTTGTATCCTGAGTCAAAGAAGTTCATCTGGGTAAAGGTCTGGCAGCTTCACGCCTCTGGTTTCACTAAGCATCCACCACACCGTTCAGTAACTCTGGAAAAGCGGGAGATGAACTGATACTACCATGGTATACTTTTCTACGTTTGCAAACTGACAGCTCTTGGTGATTGCATATAAAGAATGGCCAAGGAATCATGAACTTGGACAGCTACCTTCTGAGCTCCAGATGATTTTTTCTGCTCTTCAAAGATATTTGCAGGTTCTTGTGTATTTCTCTCTTTTGCAAATAAAAGCTTCTCCCCGAGGAGGCGAGCTCCAACTCCTTATCTCTTGTGCCTGAGTATCTGACAGTCACTTGCTGGGACAGATTTGTAGCTGCTGGTGTGGACAGTATGTACTCAAACATTCTCTGTTGCATAACAGAATGGTGTGATATGAGAGAAGTATGGAATACATTTGGATTCATTTTTTCTCTTAATAGGAGCCAAAAATAGATTTTTAAAAAAATTGACATCATCTTCCACATAAATAAATCCATTTATAGTTATGAAGACAAATAGAAAATGAGGCTTCACCAAGAAAAACTACAAGTTTTTCTAACTCTAGTTTCGAATCCATCTATTTGTGGTTTTACTAGAATATGCTTTATTTACTTTAATATTCTGTCCCTGGACAGATTTTGTGCACTCTAGGATAGCCTAGTTAAATGACAGGATCTTTAGTCAACCTTGAAACACCGAGAGCCCCATTTCTTCACTTCATGCTGTCTTTGGGGGAAAAGTAATCTTCTCTAAGGCTTTATCATCTGTGATGATAAATCCCAAATCACGGTCTCCCAGAATGGCACCCTAGGTATCTAATTGTGTCCTGGACATCTCCACTTGGGATGTCCAAAACTAAGCTCACCTTCCTCCTTTGTCCTTACCTCTGTAAAGGGCAGCTCCACGACTACCATGGTCTGGCAGAGCCCCGGGAGGAAGCTCGGATGCATTGCCCTCCCTTCCCCCTCCCACCCCACCAACACCATGAGCAGCCAATTCTCTCTCCTAACTAGCCTTGGAATCCACCTGCTTCAATCAGTTCCTCTGCCACTCACTCAGCTGAGATCACTGATACCTATTTCCTGTATTATGCTAACCACAGTGTTTTTCCCGTTTCCCACTAATACCTACAGAGCGCCCACAACAGTGTGCCAGCCATAGGGAGTCATGAAACAGACATGGAAGGCTTCTTCACTGCCTTCAACAGAGGCACCATCTGGTGGGAATGAGGCTCATATACTCAAGCTCAGTATGACTTAGGTGGCCTGAAGACAGTAATACAGAAGAGTATACAGTTAAGAATTCTTAGCCAGTTGTGGTGGCTCATGCCTGGAATGCCAGCACTTTGGGAGGCTAAGAAGGGCAGATCACTTGAGCTCAGGAGTTCGAGACCAGCCTGAACAACATGGCAAGACCTCATCTCTACAAAAAATACAAAAAATTAGCCAGGCATGGTGGTGCATGCCTGTAGTCCCAATTATTTTGGGAGGTTGAGGTGAGAGGATCACTTGAGCCCAGGAAGTCAGGACTTCAGGGAGCCATGATCATGCCACTGCACTCCAGCCTGGGTGAAAGAAGTGAGTCCCTGTCTCTTTCTTTAAAAAAGAAAAATCTTAGTCTAAAACTCAGTCCATTAGGGGAATGGGAAACCCAGTGAAGTAATTAACAATAATTGCTATAAAAGTGTTGTTTTAGAAACTGTAAACATTGGAGCATTTCAGAGAAGAGAGAGAACAATGTGACAATTAGGATGAAAAGTTTAAGTGAAACTTCTGGACAAGTGTGAGGTTTGCTATAGCAGTCACTCAACGAGCATTAACCATACATGCAGGAAGTACAGGACTCGGCTCCAAGTAAATGACAGAGCCAAAAAAAAAAAAGTTATAAGATAATCTCTCTCCTCAAGAAGTGAAGAGGAGAATTCTGATCTCCAATACACTGCGGAAGGATGTTAAGAGTCAGAATTTGACCACGGGCAGATCCTAAGTGTACATTTCACCAGCTAAATTCAGGCTCCCTTTCTCCCACATGACTGTTTCACATCTCTCTTCTCAAACTGATCCCCACCCCGTTCCCCCATCCCCCCAACCCTCCCCCGCCACTGATGACCACATTCCCCATTCCACTGAGAAAACCGAAGCAATGCAAAACTTTCTTGAGTTTCCATTGCTCCTACCACCCAGTCCTCATCTGTGCCCAGATTTCACCTGTTGTCCAGTGCTACAGGAGAATCATCTCTGCACTCTTGGCTAAGGCCAAGCCCTCTGCTAGTGTCCCAGACACTAGGTGCGCTAGGACATCCCTCTGGCAACTGTCCTCATCTTTCCTGACCTTGGGATAGAAAAGGTCAAGCCCTTCATCAGTCATTCTTGGATACCTCCCCAGTCACTTGCTACAGGATAAGCAGTGCCTGATGAGGATGCCGTGAACTCAACATTTGCTGTTACAATATAAAATGGCTTGCTGCGAGAAACAAGAGGTATGAACTCCTGGGACCGATTCTGACTCACAGCCGCCCTTCGCCGTATTCTCTATATCCGGGAACTGCAACCCCGCCTGCCATTCCTCATGTTCCCTAGATCTGATTTCCCATAGCACATAACTCCATCTGAGGTGCTAGCTGTTGAGTTTGTGTTGCTTACAGTGCATCTCTTTCCAATGGCATACAAGCTCCACAAGGGCAAGGATTCCTGTACATTTGTCCATTTCACTTACTGCTTTACTCCCAGAGTCGAACACGGAGCCCAGGCCACAGGACTTGCCCCCCAAGTATCTTTTGAATTAATGGGGTCCCAGATTGTGTGATCTTGGCAAATTACTAACCCTCTCAAAATCTCTTTCATCATTTTTAAGATGGGAGTGCTGACAGTACTCACTCCATGGGATGTGGTGAGGATAAATGACATAAAATGTGTTCAACACTTTAGCAGATTTTCTGGTTTGAAGTAAGTACTCAACAAACGGAATCTATTCTATGATTAATTCACATCTTATATCCATTAGCATCCAAGTTTACCTTGAGTCTATTCAGCTACCAATAGGTGCTGGTTTGGGCATTCAGCAGGCTGGCATCAAAAAGAAAAATAAGATGTCTACATATGTGCTTTCCTTCTATTACTGAAGACTACTTAAAATCTAACCTTCACTTAAAAAATACTGAACATACAACTAAATAACACAAACGTCTAGGTCTAGGTTACTAGGTTCTCTGGTAAAAATGAATGATGTTTAATAAGGAAATGATATCAGTCAGCGTCAGCTCATATTAATAAGCCATCCAAAATTGGTCCCATAGGTGATGACATCCAGACCTCACTTCTTCCACTACCCGTGACCTCTTCCCCCTCTTCTCTTTCCCCTGTTGCTACTAAGCCAGCTACTGCCAGGATCCAGGTCCCCATAGCTCTGTCGTCCAGGGTGGGGTCTGTGTTAGCATAAGGGAGCATGAAAGGAAATGTATCTCTGTGTACCTTTGTTTTCCCTCCCGGGCTTAAATGGAAAAAGAGAAGGTGGAGTCCCTTTTGCCATTGTTACTGGAATTAAAGACCTTAAAAAACTCAAGTTGGAGCTCTAAGTGCATTTTCCCACAAAAACCATGTTATATATAGTGGCTTGGTTCTATGGTACTATTAATAAGACAGAATACTTCAGCTGTGATTTCTGGGCTGGCCTAGGAAACTACCACTAAATGTGCCATCGTTTCAGTGAAAAAGTGTGTTCAGGGTTCCCAGCAATGAGTTTTACAAACCCACAATCAGAACACAAGCCATCTGAAAGCTGAGGGCTGTGTACTTGGCAGCGGGTGAGACAGCCTCACAGAGGCACCTGAATGTCATCGATGGTAACATCAAGCTTATGAGTCTCCTTTGTGGCGCTCCAGTGGTACTTCATTTGTTTGCCTGATCCTGGTTCTCTAATGTGGTAGGGGGCCTACCTCAGACCATTGTGTGAAAAGTAAAGCATCTGGTTAGCAATAACTATTCAACAAAGTTTAGCTCTCTTCTCTCCCCTTCATTGGCGAAATTTCAGTATCTGTACCTTTTACTTGGTTTCATGCATTTTTTTATAAATCTATTTTTAACACTTCTATATGAAAAACACAATGTTTTCGCCAGTAGAAACCAGAAAGGGGTTATTGCTCATTTCTTCTGGGTGACACACCTTGCCTGCAAATGGCAGCTTCTCCGGCAGCAGGAAATCTTTTCCATCAAATAAGCCATTCTGCCTTCCAACAGTCTCTGCCAAAGTGAAAATCACCACCTTCGCTTACCAAGAGCGGCAGAGCTTTGGCAGCTGGGCTCACGCACGTTCAGCAGGAGCCTCGGCACTGACATTAGCTAACCATCCCACATTCCCAGCTCGTTTCCTCCGAGTCATTATCCAAAATACACAAGGAAGAGAGGCTCACCTAACTGGAATGGCTTTTGTTCCCAATTACAGTTAACCCTAAAGCACATAACCAATAAGGCAGCTAAGATTTACCTTGCAGGAAGAAATCTGTGCCCTAAGTGGTCCATAGAGTTAGGCAGAGAACTGTACCTGCCACTAGTTTCAAATACTGTTTCTCCTCCCTGACACCTCAGGCTCTCCTTATTTCATTTAATCCCCATGCCTTTTCTACAAGAACAGGCCACTGTTTTCTAGTCATTAAACCTCTTTGAGCCAGGCACAGTGGCTCACACCTGTAGTCCCAGCTACTCAGGAGGCTGAGGCACAAGAATTGCTTGAACTTAGGAGGCAGAGGCTGCGGTGAGCTAAGATCACACCACTGCGCTCCAGCCTGGATGACAGAGCGAGATTATGTCTCAGAAAAACAACAAAACGAAAAAGTCTTCGGATGAAACATTTCTCATCTACCACCTCTAATTCTTTATCCTCTTTTAAAATCTGATAACAGAGCTTCCCTGTTTAAAAACAAAATCCTTTAAATTAGTACAATCTCAAAGAGATCTCTAGGGCTAAAAATGTGGGAGACAGAACTAAGAAGACCTGAGCATCTCAGCTTCCTCTCTGTATGGCCCTGGAACAAATCCTCACCTTCTTTGCATCTTTCTCTCAAATCTGGTAGCGTTCCCTTTCTTGTACAGTGTCTCAACAGAACACTGCTGGAATAAGCCAATATGTATATAGTACCAGGAGCACTTTCAAAGAACAGTTTAGTCTCTTTTCACTTATTATTTTTAAAAAGTATATGGCTAGTGCCTACTTTCCCCATTTACTTGAAGGTTATTTTGCAAGATATTGAACGGGAGGCAAAAAGGTGATTACTCAATGTTTATCTGCATCTCCTGAAATAAGTACTGAAGTACCATTATGTTCTGATACGAAATTGTTTAAGTGGAAAATATATGCAAAAAATGTCTAATACATCTTTTTATAGTTCCCAATGATTGTGAAAGAAATCTGGAAAGGGGGAATCAACAATTGTTTGGACAATTAAGAACCTTTGGAATATGTTAATAATTTCCTCCTTGGACTCCTTGGACATTTCCAGGAAATGCTTTATATGTTTCAGGAATAATTAGTTCCTTCAAATATAACGGACTCCAAGGTTTACTGTAACATAGGGAAAATAATATTTTGGAAAAAAGAAGCAACTCCCCTTGAAGGTAGTCCACATAATGTAGTTCACGAACAAAGTTTTAAGGCTTAAGACAATAAATTCTGAAGATCAAGTACAATGCAAGGTGGTGACATTCAATTTTTATTGTTTTTCTTTTTTCTTCTATTTTTTGAGACGGAGTCTTGCTCTGTCACCCAGGCTGCAGTGCCGTGGCGTGATGATATTGGCTCACTGCAACCTCCGCATCCAAGGTTCAAGCAATTCTCTGCCTCAGCCTCCTGAGTAGCTGGGACTACAGGTGCCAGCCACCACACCCAGCTAATTTTTATTAGAGATGGGGTTTCACCATGTTGGCCAATCTGGTCTCAAACTCCTGACCTTGTGATCCACCCCATCTTGGCCATCCAAAGTGCTGGGATTACAGGCGTGAGCCATCATGCCCAGCCCCTATTGTTATCTTTAAAAGAATTAAAAGTCAACTAAAAACTATCTAGAGCTCCTAAAAATCCACTGAAGCAATACCAAGACTACTACGAGTAGGACATCTGTTTATTATTTACTGAGCCAATGGGACAGACTGGGCCAGCTATAAAATTCTGATAGCTGACCATACCAGCTATCAGAATTTTATGATTCATGAATTCAAACAATCACAAAAAATAAAGCTAACATTATTTCCAACCATCCTCCATGCTCCTTACACAGGGCACCATGTTTTCACATAACCAGAGATGGTTTGGATGTTGGCATATTTTGCTACTTGCTGTACACGCCCAGTCTCTTAATGGATGTGGTATGGTCACTGGGAAACCAACCCCCCTCCTTTTTCTAAAGACAAAATACAAGAATCAGTAGAAAGTAAGTAAAGCTTAGGGATTAGGGGAAATTTATTATCTAGTTCTTGTCTATTTCACATACTTATGGTTCAAGGATGTACTATTAACTGCCTCTCAAGTTATGCATCTTACACTAAGGCATAGGGATACGTTAGCTTCAAACTATCTCCTCTATCCATGGATTTAAACAGACATGGGGAAAATCAACTCAAACCTCTTATCTAAATCAAACCTCGATCAAATTTGACTCAGACCTCTTATCTAAAATCAAAGTCTGCCAAGTCCTAAGAAGAAAAAAAAAATTGTTTTGGGGGAATGTAAAAAAAAATAGCAAGAAAGATGCTGCGTTTGTACTGTGAGCTCTAGAGCAACCCAAACCCCAATCCCTGGAAAATTCTCCGGCCATCTTTGCCTTAGATTGTGGGAGTTATTCAGACAGTCGTGTCCGGAGCCTGCATATCACAAATCAAGAAATTATCTTCACAGTCAAGGCTGGTGACACCGTTCCTAACCTGGAAGAGGGGGGCTGGGGGCGGGGCTAGAGGCGAGGGTAGCTTTTCAGGGCTTATGAAGCATGATTATGATTCCAGCCTCTGAAACTTGGGTCTGTTCCTCCATGCTTTTCTCGTGCTGGTTTCTCTGTGATACACATCAAAATGCCCATCCAGTCACTGCGGCTGCTAGAGACTCCCAGGCTGACGAACGCACACCCGTCCTGGAGTTTCGACTGAGGACCACTAACCGAGCTTGGGTGCCCAGGCCTGTACTGGGCGTGCAGTGTGAGACGCGGCCCGCAGGGTGAGAGGACGCCCGAATTCAGGGAGACCCGGGCGAGACGCCCCCTTCCCCGCTCAGCGCACCCCTTTCCGTCCCCAGCAGGAGAGCTCAGTTCCCAAGCCTCGATTCAGGCTCCACCGACCAAGCTGCTTCCTGGACTCTGGGCCGCTCACCAACCCGGACCGAGCCTCCCCCAAAAGTTAAATTGAGGCAAACGGGCGGTGATGGTGCCCTGCGCCGCAGCTTCGGGAGCGCACCTGGCCGCGGAGGGCCAGCCTGGCGGCGCGCGGGACCCTCCCTAGTTGGTTCGGCCGTGGCCGGGGACCCACGCAAGGCCGGTGCGCTAGCGGCTGAGGATCGGGTTCGGCGCGAACAAAGCCGCGGTCACGGCCTCGGCTGCGGGGACTGAACCGCGGACCCCTCGCCGCCCCCAGGCCCGGAAGAAACCCCGCACCCGGCCGGAGAAATGCCCCCGAGATCTGCGCAAACTCTTTGAATGGCGCCCAGGTGGGTGAACCGTCCCAAAAAAAGGAGGGTGGGCCCAGAGGGGTGATCGGCTCAGCTGGGGGCGGGGGGCTCCGCCCCACCCCCTCCCGGCCGGCTGCCCGGGAATGAGCTCAGCGCCACTCCCGGCCCGCCAGCCCCGCGGTCTCCGCTCTCCCCACACCGGGCCTGACCCTCAGAGAGCGGGGCCACGAGCGGGAGACACGGGTGTCAGCCAGACGGACCGTCCTGGGCGGCGGAGCATCCTCTCCCGCCCCGCCCCCGCCGCAATGCAGCACCCATCCCGCCGGCCGAGCGACTTCCAGGGGTCAGCGCCCTCCGCGGGCCGGGAAGGGAGGGGGCGGCTGGGTGGAGAGTGCCGGACGAGCCCCGCGTCCTCCCCGCCCGGTTCCGCGCCCCCCGGCCCTGGTCCACCCGGCGCACAGCACCCCCTTTAATCCACACGCGTCTCCCACCCTTCCACCGGCCTCAGCCCCGACACCCCCACCCGCGCCTACCTCGGCTCTCCGGGCCGCGTCCCGCCGCTGCCTGAGTCCGCGTCCGAAGAGAGCGGGAGCCGCCGGGGACTCCGCCGGCCGCGCGGGGCAGGTACCCGGCTTTATGCGGCGCAGCGGGTGACTCAGGAGCGCGAGCCCGCCCCGCCGCCCTTCAAAATAAGAGTCAGCGGCGCGGGACGGGGGCGGAGCCCGGGCCAGGGGGCTTCCCCGCACCCACTCCTACCGGGATCCCGCCCTCTGCAGCTTACAGCTTGCAGCTTGGAGCTTGCAGGCTCCTTCCTGGGGCAGCCGAGTTACCGGTCAGACCGAGAAGCGCTAATAACGGGAAAGAACTTCACTTTTTCAGACCCACAGAGAGGTGGTCGCCCTGCTAGGATGATGCTCCTCCGGGGTTGGTGCTTTTTCCTTTACAGACGTCCAATAAACCCGCCAATAAACCCGACTCCAGGGCGGCGTTTAGGGGAAAGCGGTAAAAAGTTAACGGCGGAATGGAAGCTGCCCTAGAGGAAAGGAACTGCGGGGGCTGGGGGGAGGGAGGGAAAGTCAGGCTTTGTGGGCGATTTGCACCAATAGTGCAAAATGACTGTGTGACATGAAATCGAAAAGCACAAATCATCATGCGGTATGTCTCTTTTCTAACGAAGAGGAAGGACAATTTTTAGATTTCCATTGATTAGTTGCCTGTGTTGTGTGTAATCAATAGCTAAATTCAGGAGCCCTGAGGGTGAGAAGAGTCAGGCACTTTGCTCTAGCAACATCAGAGGAAGCCGGTTCCTATCCTACCCTGGGGTCCTCTTAGGTCAGCGACTGCTGGAGGCCCTGAGTCACTTGCTTTAACCCTCATCGACACAGGAATTTCTGTAGAAGGAGGAAATGGACTCATTCCTTCCAGAATTAATATTCTAGGCAAAATTTGCTACAGATTGTGGGCTTAGCCCTAAATCCAGATCACCAACTTTTCTTTCACCAGATCAGCTCAGGACACCCCTGGCTGTGTATAATCCTCAGGTGGCTGCATTAGCACACCGTGTCACTACAATTTCCGCCCTCTTTCTCCTTCCAGCGCATGCTCCTTGGTCACTGGGACCAAATCTTTCACACACAATAAAAATTGTCAACACAATAAATGCATGAATGAAGGAATGGTAGTACAGGCCATTTCCTAAACTTATTGTCGGGCCAGGCTGTTTCAGTAACGTGCTCAATGCCAATAAATGCCAACTAGATTTGACTAGCCAGTAGGCCACTGCTTGAAATGGTGTAGTACTGTACTGGTATCCCTGTCTTCATTGCTGATACCTAACAATAGCCTTTCTAGGTTCACTGTCTTCTGCCAGGTAGTCTATTCCTCTCAGAAATACCTTTATGACTTTTAAATGAATAATGATGTCAATAAAATATTAATACACCAAATGTTCTTTAAACAATAAGCCAAAATTGAATGTCCCTGTGATTTTACTTGCAGAGATAAATTGTTAGCTGCCTAAAGTATAGTCTTCCAGGCTTGTGTATGTGTATTTAAACACACACTTAAAACGGCTTAGATCATTGTATCCATACAATTGTGTGTGTGTGTGTGTGTGTGTGTATATATATATATATTATTATTATTTTTTTTTTTTTTGAGACAGGGTCTCACTCTGTTGCCCAGGCTGAAGTGCAGTGGTGCTATCATGACTCACTGCAGTTTTGGCCTCTCAGGCTCAAGTGATCCTCCCACCTCAGCCTCTTGAGTAACTAGGGCTACAGGCACATGCTATCATACCCAGCTAATTTTTAAAAATTGTTTTCATAGAGACAAGGTCTTGCTATGTTGCCCAGACTGGTCTCAAACTCCTGATCTCAAGTGATCCTCCAGCTCTGGCCTCCCAAAGTGCTGGGATTACAGGCTCGACCACTGCACCCAGCCTATAACATATATATATATGTATATGTTATATATATATATATGTATATGTTATATATATATATGTATATGTTATATATATATGGGTATATATGTATACATATATATGGGGATATATATGTATACATGTGTAACATATATGTAACATATATAACATATATGCAACACATATAACATATATGTTATATATGTTACATATGTTACACATGTATACATATATATCCCCATATATATATATATGTTTTGTTTTGAGACAAAGTCTCCTTCTGTCACCCAGGCTGGAGTGCAGTGTCCTGATCTCAGCTCATTACAACCTCCACCTCCCAGATTCAGGTGATTCACCTGCCTCAGCCTCCCAAATGGCTAAGATTACAGGGCATGCCACCACGTCTGGCTAATTTTTGAATTTTTAGTAGAGGTGGGGTTTCGCCATACTGGCCACACTGGTCTTGAACTCCTGACCTCAAGTGATCCGCCTGCCTTGGCCTCCCAAAGTGCTGGGATTACAGGCGTGACCCACTGTGCCTGGCCTGTACCTATTTTTTTTTTAACAATATATTGACCATAGTCATCTTTCTGGGGATAATACAAAGCATTATCATCTCTTCAATTTTTGAGAGGGTGATAGGCCAACAATTCATTATCCTGGGACAAAAGCTTTAAAGAGTGAAAACCACTTTGCCTATTATAATAGTTCTAAAAGTATTTCCCTGTCTAACTTTGCCTTTCTTTGAATTCTCAGCCTGTTCACTCCCATGTCACATGGCCCTCTGCAGCAATGTCACCTGGCCTGCAATAGAATTTTCCCGCAGGCTGTGATGTGACACTGTCTAAAGTCACATCACAATGAGAGTTAGGACGCGGGATCTGTGCCATTAACTTTGGGACTCTGAAGCTTCCTTATTTCCACAATAAAGAGATTCATCTCATGAATTTTTAGTTACACTTCTTTTTTTTTTTTTTTGAGGTGGAGTTTCGCTCTCGTTGCCTAGGCTGGAATGTAATGGCGTCATCTCCACTCACTGTAACCTCTACCTCCTGGGTTTAAGTGATTCTCCTGCCTCAACCTCCTGAGTAGCTGGGATTATAGGCACCTGCCACCACACCTAATTTTCTGTATTTTTAGTAAAGATGGGGTTTTACCATATTGGCCAGGCCGGTTTTGAACTCCTGACCTCAGGTTATCCACCTGCCCCTGCCTCCCAAAGTGCTGGGATTACAGGTGTGAGCCACCACGCCCAGCCTAAGTAACACTTCTTAAATTTTGTGATTATTTAGGAGTCCATTCTTAACGCAAGCACAGAAAGAAAAAACCAGATGTCTGTTATTACCTCCTCTAGTGTTTACCTGTCATCAAGGGACTGTGGGGTAGACAGAGAGTTGACTGACTGTGAGAAAACATACCCACTTCCTTTACTCTCAAGAGACAGCAAAAGAAGGATGATCCATGAGATCCGTCATCTCTGTGTCTGCCTTATTCCAACTCCAGGTGCCCAGAAAAATGCATGCACGTGGACCAGTTTTCACTTTTCAGTGCTAAAATCCAGGAAGACTTCAGGCACTGATGCAAAACACTGAATACTCTAATGTTTGCAACTTTGAACTTTTTACACAAGAACTGGGTGATGTGTGGACACATCTTGGCTTTCACTTTGAACAGGCCCCAGAATTGCTGAAACTAGTATCAGTAGAAGCCCTGAGGAGAATTTCGGCCAAGTTTGAAAAAGGAATATTCCATCTTCCTCTGCACACTGAAGATTCTGATCAAGTCTTCTTATTTATTTCATGCTTCCTTAACTAAAACTTAAAGTTCTGTGGATTTGAGATAAGATGAAAGGGGCAGAGAACAAATACACAATGAATCTTTATTTTCTCAGGAGCCTCCCTCCCGGAAGTCCCTCCAGCCTATCTGGCTGTATCTGCCAGAGGCTCTGCTTCTGGGCATCCATATTGGGCTTTACCTTCAGCAGGCTTTGGCTCAGAGATCTACCGCCTCAAACATGCAAATTTACTTTGAGATGAAACATTGTGTTCAATTCTCCAAGTATTTCAGGAGAAAAGTGGAAAGGGTGAAAGTAACTCTTCAAATCATTCCTTTTCATAATTTCCTCACAATGAAAACAGTGAAACATAGAGGTTAAAAACTAAAACACTAGTTGTAAATGAAAGACACTAAAAACCAACAGTATTCACTAAAGAAAGAAAATCTTGGCATTGAAACCAAATCACAGATCTATTTCTCAATCGACTGACTGATCTATCCTACTACTGGCAGGTATTATATACCATCTAGATCAAAACGCTCGGCATAGGTAACATAATATTTTATAAAGTAAATACGATTAGCAAACCAAGTAAATGTCTTTTTACTGCTACCACAAATCGACATTGTTCCACCATGCTTTTCCAATTTAAGAACTGGAATATTGGCTAGGTGTGGTGGCTCATGCATGTAATCCAAGCACTCTGGAGGCCAAGGTGGGCAGATCACCTGAGGTCAGGAGGTCAAGACCAGCCTGACCAACATAGTGAAACCCCATCTCTAAAAAAAAAAGAATAAAAAAAAATATTGGAGTATCTATATTTCATTCCATGTAGCAGCAAAAGAATATATCTTCAGGCATTTTGCTTAATATTTTAATGAAAATTACCAAAATTTGAGATTTTCCTAGAAGATTCCTGGCTTCTGGATTGGTACATTTTCTACAAGGAGGCTTTTGCTCTGTGTTTCCTCAGAGTGATCAATGGTGTCTATAACAGATGTTGTGATAATCAGTTCAGCATCAGGATCTTGCTCCATTCACTTCTGGTGTTTTGATTTTTTTTGCAGATGGAGTCACGCACTGTTGCCTGACCTGAAGTACAATGGCACGCTCTTGGCTCACTGGTAAATCTCCAACTCACCGCAACCTTCACCTCCCAGGTTCACGCAATTCTCCTGCCTCAGCCTCCTGAGTAGCTGGGATAACAGGTGCACATCACCACGCCTGGCAAATTTTTTGTATTTTTAGTAGAGATGGGGTTTCACTATGTTGGCCAGACTGGTCTCAAACTCTTGACCTCATGATCCACCTGCCTCAGCCTCCCAAAGTGCTGGGATTACAGGTATGAGCCACCATGCCTGCTCTTTAATGTTAATTTTAAAAACTTGATTTAGCTCTTACTATATTTTTGAGAGTCACAGAGTGTTGCCTGAGTGGCCTATTTCTTCTATTGTAGTTGCTGCCTTTGCAAGGGTTCCCAACTACATTTGTCAAACAAGAAAAAGACTAAGAAAATCACAGATTAATTATAGATTTTATCTGATATTGATTTACCAGTTATGTTTGGAAAAATGTTTCTGAGAGTAGAATGCTTAAGATCAGCTTTTATTCCATTCATTTTTAAGAAGAAGCAATTTTTTTTTGAGATGGAGTCTTGCTCTGTCACCAGTACAGTGGTGGTGTGATCTTGGCTCGCTGCGACCTCCGCCTCTTGGGTTCAAACGATTACCCTGCCTCAGCTTCCTGAGTAGCTGGGCTAATTTTTTGTATTTTAGTAGAGATGGGGTTTCACCATGTTGGCCAGGATGGTCTCGATCTGACCTCATGATCTGCCTGCCTCAGTCTCCCAATGTGCTGGGACTGCGCCATGCCAGAATAAGCGACTTTTAACAATCTGGGACTATTTTGAATTTGAACTCTGTAATTGGAGTGTAACATTTTATACAAAATACCTTTGTCTCCATATCAACAACTATTATTTTTAACACAAGTGAGAAACTTTGAAAAACCAAAATGTGGGTTCTCTGAAGACTCTCAGCTTTACACATTATCTGATCATCCAGATTGGGGAGCGGGGAAAGGGCACACCTCCAAGGACAACTCGTACTTCACCATGAAAACAAATTCATCTGTCCTATGGTTAAGATCACTGATGGCTCTTTGGTTTGTTCATTTATTAAGAGCAGGGAGAATGAATCAGGAAGAAAGAAATGGGACTGTCTGTACTTGTATAGATGCAGCTAGACATCAAATGCTGTGTCACAGGGAGCATGCACCAGGTCTGTGGTTGGAACACAAAGAAAGGTCATGCTAGGGTAAACAGAAAAACAGGCTGAGCTTGTGAGAGTGAGGTGAGCCTTGAGCATCTGAGACAACTCCAGAGGACTCAGAATTGGGAGGGGCCTGAAGAGATCATCCAGTGAAGGCATGTCCTGAAAAGCACATGGCCTTTTGAGCTGGATAGTGGGCTTAGTCCCACAAGAGACCTTGAACTCACAAGGATTTTGTTTTCCTATTTGTAAAGCGGAGATGAAGGGATTTACCCTGGATTGCTGTTGAGACGATACAGTACGATGCTGCCAGCGCACCTGTCATGTTTGGGATATAGCAGGTGGGTGCTGGTTTTTGTTGTTTTGCTTTGCCTATTTTTTTTTTTTTTTTTTTTTTTTTTTTTGCAAAACAGTATTTAGTTAGAAACAGAGTAAAAAATAATATTCTGAACTTACCTTTGGGCTGGCATTACACCACTCACGTCACATGCATTCTCCTGTTTAATCTGACTGTGGAAACCATGAGGAAGGATCACTGTGACTATCATTCCAGGGACACTGAGCACAGAGAAGTTAGGTAACTTACCCATGGGCACAGAGCTGGTCAGGGGAGGAGCAGAGATGCAAACCCTTAACTCCTCCAGGGTCCAGCCTCCAAGGAATATATATTTGAAGTAAAAAAATATGTATTTATGGAAAGTCCACTCACCGACCCTAAGATCTCCATTTTACCCAGGGAGCAATGAATTATTGCCAAGTTTTATTGGGCATAGCCAGGTCTGCTTGGTCTGAAATAGTTAAGGCAGCTTCTCAACATGTCCTGCTTGATCTACAGAAGAATCTGACTCACTACTGAGCCTGCTTTTCCAAATCTGATGAGTTATGCTGGCTCTGAAGGAATCATCCACAGATTCCATGTGGATCACTGAAGAGGCATAGTGGGAATTTGCCTGTTTATGTGATTCTCCTGAATGAAAGGTGAAGTACCATAATCAGTGGACTAAGTAGTTAAACTTATCCTACATAAGAAAAACCTTACGTTGTGTCTTATAAATATAGTGATTGATAACAGACAAAGATGGCATATGTAGGTGAGGATTCCACATTTTACCTTAATCCCAGTGGTAGTTCATGAAGTCATGGGTAAAATCATGCATAACTTCCTCAGCTGGTTCTCTTAATACTATTCATATTACCTCTGGGGACACCATAACAAGGAATCTGTGTGTCGTATTTCATGTAGATTTCCAGCATGCTTAGAAAGCACCCAGATCAGCCATGATTCCTTTTTTGCTCCCAGAAATACAGGAAGTAAAACTCTCTCAGCAATGGAGCTGCTTAGAATGTTGTAGTGCTGTTTTCAGAAGAATGCTGTATGTTCAAAGGAAACCAAGGACTCTGACAGGCTACACATAGAAGACTGTGTTCACAGGAAGGAGGGAATCGGGTCTGTTTCCCTAACTTTGATAAACCTTCCTTCTACGCAACCCTTTACATCTTAAACTTGAATATCCATTCCTTTGGATCAATATATGAATCCTCTGGGTCAAATAAATGGGATTATGTTATCTGAAGTATTTTAGTTTCTCATTAGGAATACAAATATATAATGATTTGCTTCAGTGCTGAAGTTAAAGGTTTTCTAGCAAAGATACCCAACTATTAAGAGAATTGTTGAGATTATTTTGCAGTATATCTTTAACAAAATAAAATGTACAAACCTAGATTCCAATATGGACATGGAATTAGGAGAGAGAAGAGAGAGAATAAGAAGTCAAATATTCCAATTAAAATTTCTTTAAAGAGAAAAATGAATGCATTTAAAATTAGAAAATTCTTTGAATATAGACCATAAGGTCCACAGGAGAAAATATTTGGTAACATTGGCAATTAAATGATTTTGGCAAGGCACACTGGCTCATCCCTGTAATCCCAGCAATTTGGGAGGCCAAGATAAGCAGATCACTTGAGCCCAGGAGTTGGAGACTAGCCTGGGCAATGGCGAAACTCCCTATCTACAAAAAAACAGAAGCCAGTTGTGGTGATGTGTGCCTGTAGTCCCAGCTATGTGGAGGCTTACGTGGGAGGATTGCTTGAGCCTAGGAGCTGGAGGTTGCAGTGAGCCAAGGTTATGTCACTGCACTCCAGCCTGGGTGACAAAGTAAGACCCTGTTTCAAGAAAAAGAAAAAAAAAAGAGAGAAATGAAAATTTCTGATATATAGTGACAGTTAAAATTTATGTGATACATAGTGACAGTTAAAACAACCGATAATAATATTGATACTGCCTGTTATGGGCCCCTTAAATGAGTTATACTAGATCACTGCTGATACAGTGAAGTACTAGATTTCAGGAAAAAATAAAATCAAGATTTTTACCTAAGATTTCCATAGACGTAAATGTAAAAAAATTCCATTGCTCAAAAGAATTAAGATCATTATTCTTGTATTAGTATATGATATTTGTCTGTTTTTAGTAAGTTCAGAAAAAGTTCAATGATTTTGAGAAAATTTGGTCAATTTATAAGATTTATCAAAAGACATTTCAAATAAAACTTTGGTTCAATCTGCTATGTTCAAAAGAACTGGGGGCCGGCCCATGAATATTTTCTTTTCTTCTTTTTTTTCTTGAGATACAGTCTTGCTCTGTCACTAAGCTGGAGTGCAGTGGCGCAATCTCGGCTCATTGCAGCCTTCAAGTCCCTGGCTCAAGCAATTCTCTGGCCTTAGCCAAATATTTTCAAATGGCTATTTCTTTTACAATATGTAATGAAGTGTAATAAACTATGGCTCATGAAAAGAGTTCAAAGAGAGAAGACTGCACTGAGGGAAATCGGAACTTAGAACATCATTTAAAAAGTGTTCAGTTAATAGGGTTGGTAAAAAAAAATAATAAATAAAAAAAGGTATTTCTGGACAAAGTTGACAAAATTTTGGAAGCAAAGTTTTCAATGTAAGTAAAAAGAAAATACGACAACCATAAATAAAGACTAAATTCAGTCCTGCCTCTTTAAAAGCCAGGCCTTCTGCATGCAACTCATTACCTCAATTTTAGCAAAAGTCTCATTAGAGGCCAGGTACAGTGGCTCACGCCTGTAATCCTAGCACTTTGGGAGGCTGAGGCGGGAGGATCACAATGTCAGGAGTTCGAGACCTGCCTGACCAACATAGTGAAACCCCATCTCTTCTAAAAATACAAAAAATTAGCCAGGCATAATGATGCGTGCCTATAATCCCAGCTACTCAGGAGGCTGAGGCAGGAGACTCGCTTGAACTCAGGAGGTGGAGGTTGCAGTAAGCTGAGATCATGCAATTGCATTCCAACCTGGGCGACAGAGTAAGACTCTGTCTCAGAAAAAAAAAAAGTCTCATTAGAGCTGAATTTACTGGCAGTGGGTACATGCATGCTTTAGCCCATTGTTGTGTTTTGTTCATTAGCTTATAGGTGGCAACAGTATTATTCCATCTTCATTTGTGGGCGGCACGAGGGCACGCTTGACATAACTGTGGTGTCATTGTTTTCTTGTTTGCCCGTGGCATTACACTTAAGAAAACTTGTGTCCCAGCAGTGAATCAACTGGTCTGACAGAAATTCTCTTTACAAACTGACTCTGTTTTGGAGAACACAGGCACAGTCTCTTAGCATCACAGAGGAATTAATTTTTTATTCAGTCACCTGCTTCATTGTCCTACTACAAACAAAGGTCCCTGCATAAGCCGCCCAGGCAGAGCACAGTGGACAGAAATGCTGGCTTTTCTAGGCCAAGTACTGTTACGTAAGGAGAAAGGGATTTCTTCTCTTTTCTTTTTCATTTTATTTTGAGATGGCATCTTGCTCTGTTGCCTGAGATAGAGTGCAGTGGTCTGATCTCAGCTCACTGCAGTCTCCATCTTCTGGGATCAAGCCATCCTCCTGCCTCAGCCTCCCAAGTAGCTAGGACTGCAAGCATGCACCACCACCTAATTTTTTTGTATTTTTTGTAGAGACAGGGTCTCGCCATGTTGCACAGTCTGGTCTGACTCCTGAGCTCAAGTGACCCATCTGCCTGCCTTAGCCTCTTAAAGTGCTGGGACTGCAGTGTGAACTACCTTGCCGAGAAAGGGATTACTGATTCCTGAGCTGCCCCTTGGTCAGAGACACCATCAGGAAAAATAGAAGAAAGGGGCCTAGCAGTGTTCTCTGTTACACTGAGGGTAAAAACCAATGGGGCCAGCTATGGTTCCATGAAGTTTCTTTGTCCGTAATCTTCAGGAGGACTGATGTGTTCGTTAGGCACAGTACGTTCAGTGGGCAGGGCTGACACTGTGGGCAACCCATGAAAAAATTTTCATTTTCATAAACTCAGAAGGAAAAAAATGAACATAAATAAATAATGATGACCATATAATAATGAATCCAGCCTGGATAACATTCAGTGTTATACCTACACAATGTAGGTATAATTATATTGTACCTATAAAATATAATTTGGGTTTTTTTTGTTTTGTTTTGTTTTTTGAGATGGAGTCTCACTCTGTTGCCCAAGCTGGAGTGCAGGGGCGGGATCTTGGCTCACTGCAACCTCTGACTCCCCGGATCAAGCAATTCTCCTGCCTCAGCCTCCCTAGTAGCTGGGATTACAGGCATGCACCATCACACCTGGCTAATTTTTGTATTTTTAGTAGAGACAGGGTTTCACCGTTTTGGTCAGGCTGATCTTGAACTTCTGATCTCATGATCCACCTGCCTTGGCCTCCCAAAGTGCTGGGATTACAGGCGTAAGCCACCATGCCCAGCACTAATTCTTTTTTTTTTTTTTTTTTTTTGAGATGGAGTATTGCTCTGTTGCCCAGGCTGGAGTGCAGATCTCGGCTCACTGCAACCTCTGCCTCCTGGGTTCAAGCAATTCTGCCTCAGCTTCCTGAGTTGCTGGGATTACAGGCGCATGCCACCATGCCTGGCTAATTTTTGTATTTTTAGTAGAGACGGGGTTTCACCATGTTGGTAAGGCTGGTCTCAAACTCCTGACCTTGTGATCTGCCTGTCTTGGCCTCTCAAAGTGCTGGAATTACAGGCATGAGCTACCACGCCAATTCTGTTTCTTTAAATGGAGAAACAGACCCACAAAGGCAAAGGTGCCTATGGCCTGTGAAAGTTGTAAAGCTGCCCTAATCTTGGGTATCTGACATTAGTTGGAAACTTTGACAATTTTCTTTCATTAGCTATAAAGACAAGCTCTACCACCTATTCTCTATTCATCATTGTATTCTATGTGAACCTAAATCAGCAGGTGTCACAAGTTTTTAGAAGATGAAAACAACATCCAGTATTCTCAAGCTCTTCATAATCAAAGCGTGGAGACAAAATCAGCTGTTGACAACAGGTGCTTTGCAGTTGTTCATTCATTTGGACATTTCTTTTATGAGTTAATTACTCATAACTCCCTGGTGAACAATCTGCACATCTGGGAAAATAAAACTGCCCACTGAAAGTGAATTACTAGAGCGTAGGTGAAACACAATAGTTAATTCATTTGGATACCCTTGAAAGGCTTAACAAAAATCCCTGAAGCACTTGGAAGCTGGACTTCGAGTCTGAAGAATGAGCTAGCATCAGGTTGAAGGCTACAACATAGGAATATGTGATTCCAGCTTCTCACTCAGGTCCTGACATTTCCTGGGGTTACCCACTCTCTCCGTTCCCCTCCCAGAGCTTCCCATTGATCACTATCATTTGACCATATGCCCTACTTTCCATTTAAGGGCCTAAAGATCTGCTTTTCAATTTCAACTTGTTTGTGGTGGAAAGGGAGTACTTTGCTACCTGCCTTCCCTCTCCTCCCCACCAAAAAATAAGGAAGAAAAAAATCTAAAACCAAACAAAAGCCCTAATATGTAAAACAGTTCCTAAGCTAGGTTCATTATTATCACACAGCTATTCAGACATTAAATATAACAAAAGACCTCATCAGGTCTCAAGTCCTCTTGCAAGACGTCTTGAGACAAAATTCTCGAACTTTCTCAGTTTCCCCATGTGTTCTGTGAAGGGGTTGGATGGCTGATCTCTAAAATGCCCTTCGGCTAGAGGATTCTGGGATCAGGCATTAGGCCAGCCCACCATGACCTGGCACAGAACTTTTAACAACTCTTCAAATGGGTTGGGGTAGAACTCAGAGCAGTGGGCTTCAACTACATTCTATTGGGAGATGAGAAAAAAAATACTAAAACTTTTTTTTTTTTGAGATGGAGTCTTGCTCTTGTTGCCCAGGCTAGAGTGCAATGGCACGATGTCGGCTCACTGCAACCTCTGCTTCCTGAGTTCAAGTGATTCTCCTGCCTCAGCCTTCTGAGAAGTTGGGATTACAGGTACCCACCACCATGCCCAGCTAATTTTGTATTCTGTATTTTAGTAGATGCAGGGTTTCACCATGTTGGCCAGCCTGGTCTTGAATACCTGACCTCAGGTGATCCACCAGCCTTGGCCTCCCAAAGTGCTGAGATTATAGGTGTGAGCCACAGCTCCTGGCCTAAAACATCTCTTTATACTTATATTCATCTCATTCTTCAAATTTTTCTATCTTTGTGTATATCTGTATGTGTAATAATACATAAAACATCTATATATTTGTACATACATATATACATACATATCCACATACACACATACATATACATGATATTTTACCAAAGGGGATGAATGACTTAAAAAAAAAAGCAACTTAGTATCCCATGGTTTTAAGGTAAGATGAAATAAGTAGAGAACAAATATGTAATCAGAACAACTCATCAATGTTTTGCAGAGGACTTAGGACTTCCATTTCTAATGTCATGTTTAGCACTATTTGGTTCATAAACATATACTTTCAAACATGCGAATTTAACTTCAGATGAAACAATTCAGCCTATTTTCCACTGCTTTGAGGAGGAGGATGGATTAGGTAAAGATAATTCCTTCAGATCATACCTTTATATGGAGATTCAACTAAATACCCTCCCTGTGTATTACAGCGTAGACTATTCTGGGCATAGCTTTATGTCTGCAACATTTGGAGCTTGGATGTTGTGGACAAGCAGAGCATACGACTTGCTAAATCTTTTTACCTACTGACATGACAGGACTCATAACCCAAAGAAACACAGAGACATTCACATCTAATAACTCTTACTGAGAACCTCACTTAATAAATAATAGTATCATTAGATTCCTTCACTGGTATGATATGCAATATTTCAAAATTATATATGTCTGTCCTCCAAATGTTCACTGAGGCAGGTAATTTTTAGAGTTATCTGTGTTATTATAATTCTCATATTCAAATAGACAAATGATCACCTGGATACCTGGCTTCTGGAAGCCCATTATTTAATTTTCTCAGTTAAAGTAGAAGTTCTTTCTTGTACCTGTAGTCATAGTCAAGAGAATTGTCATCTACTTGGGATACTTTACGTGTATTTTCAAAAACTTTCACTGAACACCTGAAGTAATGCAATTTCATGCTTAAGAGCTCATGCTTTGGGTGGAAATCCCAAGGCTGACACTGTTTAAATCTTAGCATATGCACTTGTGATGCATATGTATCCATATGCATAACTGGCACTATGTCTCCATGTTCTTTTCCAGTCCTCAAAGCATCCCTATACAAATAGTGTGCAATTTCACAAGGTAGCTTTTTATTATTATTGTATCATTTAGCAGAAACAGTTTTGCCTTCATAGGCTTGTTACTAGTTTTAGTTGCTCTATAATACTCCATTGCTAAGTGTAAGACTGGGCAAGTTATTTAACCTCTCTGTGCCTCAGTTTCCTCCTCTGGTAAAATGGGAACGACACAGTACTGCACACCTCATGGACTGCTGCAAGGATTCAAGGTGACATTGGGAAGCATTTGGCACAGTGCATGTGGCATTGCTTCCAGTAAGTTTAGTTATTACTGAGAAACATGACTTCTACCACTAAGGAGTTAATATTCTAAATAAGTAACTAGATGAAGCAGATTGTTAAAGAATCGCTTGGCCTAAGACAAGACTATAACTTGTCTAAAGCTCCTGCAAACTCTTAAGTCTGTCAAAGTAAAACCCATGGAAGCATTGAGTGCACCACAGGATGGGGGCAAGGGGAAAGGGCAGTAAGTAGAGCCTCCAGGGAACAGCTGTTAGGGGTTTAACAACAATTTTCAACAAAGCAGTTGGCTCTGCCATTAACTCCTTGTGAGATCCTGCACAATTCACTTCAAGTCCTGTGTCTCCATTTTGAAATGTGAACTGTAGAAGGTTTGATGAGATTACATTTAACATTCTATGATTACCAAATAGTTATTATCAGCCATCACAGGAAATTCTGTAAAGACACATTTACTTCTTTGCTTCTCCTCTGCTTTTTGACACCTGAGCATGTAAATAATTTCTGCATTGTTCTAAGTCACAATTAATTTCCCCTGGAAAAAGAATAATTCAGACAAACTGATTTATGCAAAATGCTTTCTAATCACTTGGATGTCTTTACAGTTACTCCCGGCAGTAGAGGGGGAGTGACCAAAACAAAAGCATTGAAAGATTAAATGAACTGCTCTTTCTGCCAACGTTTATTATGTGATCTCCATGTCAGGGCTGGTTCCCAATTGCCATTCAGGGCTTGAGAAGGAGATCCTTGCGCAGGTGCTCGGAATCTTCTCTTTAAATTCAGGCATCATTGATAACAGTGTTTCATCCTGGACTGACTCTGCCAATCTTTGGTTACCTCACATTATTCACAGCTATACTGGAGGGATCACACACACACACACACACACACACACGTCTCAGAGCCTCTGCAGTTACATTTTTGTGTGTGATTGTTTTTCTCTCAAAAGACTTACACTTGCTATTTTAAAATAATTGACATTTTGTTATTTTTGCTAGCTTTGCTATTTTTAAATAATCGGCATATCAAGTCAGTATGTAAAGCAGTTCTATAAATGGCTAAGTCTATTACAACATCACTAACTACACAGAAGTTTGTTACTTGTATTTGCTGTAGAGATAAACTCTGAAGCCTCAGTTCTTTCTGACGCTGGAATCCTGCCTCTTGCCTGTAAGCTTTTTCACCATCATATTTTTTTGAAAGGCATTTATTACTAAAACAAACATAATAAAGATGACATAAAAATCTCCCTCTATGCATAAATACTAGCACTATTTCTCCATGTCCTTTTCTAGTCCCTCATAGATATAGTGTGTAATTTTACAATTTTGTCATATCATTTTTCATAAAGTTTTGCCTTTATAGGCATAATCATTACTAATTTTAGTTGCTGCATAATATTCCATTGTTGAGATAAGATAATATTCTGTGTTTTTGACTCCTAAATTTTTTGTTTTGAAATTATAGAAAATATGCTAGACTAAACATCTTCATGCTTATAAATTTATTTTCCCATTTCGAGTTACTTCCTCGGGGCAAATACTAAAAAGTATGATTTTGAAGTCAAATGTTCTTTTTACCACTATTTTTTTATTTATTTGAGACAGGGTCCACTCTGTTGCCCAGGCTGGAGTGCCTGGTATAATCATGGCTCACACAGTCTTGACCTCCCAGGCTCAAGCAATCTTCTCAAGTAGATGAAACTACAGGTGTGCACCACGTCTGGCTTTCTAAAAATATTTTCTTTTTGGTAGCGACAGAGTCCTACTATGTTGCCCAGCCTGGTCTTGAACTCCTGAGCTCAATTAATCCTCCCGCCTTAGCCTCCCAAAGTGCAGGGATTACAGGCATGAGCCACCACACCCAGCCTTTTTTCCCTGCTCTTGACATCTATTGCTGAATTGCTTAAAATATATATAAAAAAGTCAACTTGTGAAGCATTGGTAGGATGGAGCTTGGTCATTAAAATGGCTATTTGTGGGCATAACACTGTGTCTCATTTTAATTTTTTCTTTGTTAGTGATAATAATCATGTTGTCATAAGCCTGATGTTTTCTTGAAGCATGATAAAGGTGGCTTATTAAATGGAGTTTATATTTAAATATAAGCTGGGGGCAGGTTATTTTTGGAGCCACAATGCACTACATTGTAAGATCATCTACATGCCGTGGTCAATCTCTGCATGTTTCCTGTTTTACACTCCAGTTTAGGTCTCTACCTAAACTCTTCTGGGCAGGTTCTGGTAGTTTTTGATTCAAGTGTGGGCTGTCCAATTTTGTATTTTGCATGGGAACAGAAGGAGAGACTTGTTCATGTGCCAATCCTAGGGTTGCCAACAATTTAGAGTTATTGAGGCTTTTCAAGAGTCTTATGCAGGATGAATGCCTCTTATTTATTCCTAGTTGTGGACATAAGTAAATTGATTTCTTGATTAATAATCTCTCAATAATTGGTTTTGTAGAACAAAAAAGGTTGTTTCAAATTATGTTTTATAGTATCTGAAATTCTCCTTCCAAATCTCTGTTCTCTTCCACCCACACTACAAAAAAGTATCAAAATAAAAGCAGTGCTAATCCATATGATCAGTGACATATTATTTCACTGTGGAGAGTTGGCAAGATGGTATTGAGGAGATAAAAACAGGTACTGACAGCTTCTTTGCATAATTTGCCTCTTTTGACATCTTTTTCAGTAACTATCAACAGATTTAAGTTAGACACTGTAGCTAATGGACATTTAATTAGTCAAGAGGTAAGATTTTTCTCGAAGGATACAATTATAATTCAGTGTTCAGGCCATGTCTGAAAATGGTTTTCCAGATATTTCTGCAGGTTTTCAGAACCATCATCTTGGGCTAAAAGTTTCATGAATTACACATAAAGGGAATGTGATGGTGCTTCTAACACACAGCTTGCATTTTTCTGTGTTTAATGAAAGCATGCTTATTATTGCTGCTGCCACTAACAGAGTTTCTAAACATCTCTTCAGCCACACATCTATAAAAAGCCAATAGAAAGGGGTAGATACGATCTGTTTTTCTCTCTCCAGCTGAGAGACCAGAGATACTTCTTTCCCTGTTTATTTTGCAGAACGAGTAAAACAGAAATCCTTTGCTCTTTTTTCTTTGCCTATTTTTACTCTGCGATTGCCTTGAGTCCCTGACACACTTCTATTCTGAAATACTTCAGCACTGACTTCCTTATTTGGTTGCTGGAACTGCTCTTTGTCTTGTTCAAACATTCTGCTAAGCTTGCAGCCTCCCTTCACCCCCTCCCCTTGCCCACTGCTCCCCCCTTTACACACACACACACACACACACACACACACACACACACACACACACACACACAGGGCTGGCTCCAACAGGTCACTCTGACTCAGCCTTCTCTGTAGCGCATTAACCAATCCCCCATCAGTTATGCCCATTTAAGGAGTACCTTTTGGAAATCATAAGGGACCAGAGAGTTTCCAGCTGTTTAAAATGACGGCTATGTTGCATGCGCTCGAAGTCACCGCAAAGCATGTATTTCACACAATTGCCTTCATCCTATGGCAGGGTATGTATTAAAAAACAACCACCACCACCAAAAAAACCCCCCAAAACTAAACTCCAGACTGCTTAATTAGTGGTTACTTTATTCCTCAGTGTTTTGGCAGTTAGATTTGGCTGATAGAGAGAGGCAGAGTTCACTATCTGGTTAGTTTTCAACATTCTCTAATCTATGATACATGCCAAGCACTCCAATCTAACACTTAAAATACACACACACACAAAATCACATGCACACACACACACACACACACACACACACAACATAGGCCTAAGTCGATGTGCCAATAACACAAAGTAAAGCTCTGGGTTCCTAAGCGAAGAACGCATATTTTCAATAAATGTTGTTCCCTTTGCTCTCTTGAGTTGAAAACAACAAGGCATTTGCAGTGCTGAAGGCTATTTTCTGGTTTGTCTGATCAGATGTGAGCGAGGAAAGCAAAGCTCTCGGCATTCCCTATTTAAGAAAGAGCTGCAATGCTCCCATCCAATAAAACAGAGCAGTGCTTCCTTACATATAAACAACAGAGAAATTCCTTGGGCAAGCACGCAGCCTTTTGGTTCCTGGAACAAAGTGGATGGTGGTGTTCATTATGTCAAATAAACACATCATCCACACTCCAAAGGGAAACCTGAAACAATAAGCTGAACAAAGCAGTTTTCAAGGTTTGAATCCTTTTGCAATTAGCCCTTGTCTAACTCAACTGAAAAATCAAGAGTGAGCTATTTTCCCAGAAGAAAGTTCCCTTAAGTGATTAAATAGCCAGTTTGTTCTCAACACTTGTTCTGGAAAAAAAAAAAAAAAAAAAACTGGAGCTCGTTTTAGAGTCAAGTCATATAAACATACAGGATATCCTATCACTCAGGATAATTTCTCCTTTAGCCACTCAAAATGGTCTGCACCTTCCCTTGTCCCCTATGTTAATTCCTACAGCCCTGTAATTGATCAGGCATTGGGCTTGCCACTGCAACCAACCTTTGCAGTGATCACTTTCATCACAATAAGCAGCAGATCAAATCCTATAGGAAGCACATTCTCTCCCTGCCTTGTTACCATTGAGTTGATTTTGCTTATTTGTGTTCACCATGGTGACCATTGTGGAAATAGCGTTCAGCTTATGAAATTCGCAAAGTGTATTTCCCTCTTTTATTTAGGACAGTTTGAGACTGGCTTGGATGCATTCTTGTTGGCGGAAGACGCAAATCCTTCTCGGATATAGGCAGGGGGTAAATGACAAATATACTTCCAACTATTTCCACTGGTTAGAATCTTAACAAGCCTGGATATGTCTTACAACAAGGTTTGTGGGTTCAAACTTTTTAGGTTTTAGAGCACATGAAGTTGGGACTGTTTGCACACTATTACACTTCATTCTAATACAGGAGAACCAAGCAATTCTGCTAAAGGAAAATGATGCTAGTGTATGCCTATTGAAACAGCTACAATCATCTGTCCATAAGAAATGAAATCTGTCAGAGTCCTTCCAAGTTAATTTAAATGCTTACATTTGCCCATTCATCTTGTTCTTGAAAAGAAAAATAGCAGAGGTCACTAAAAGAGTAAAACATTCATTGTTTTATAGGAGAAAAATTTTAAATGGAGAAATGATAGAGATTTGGGAAAGACCATCACTGCTCATGTTCAGCCCAGTGCCTTGGGAAGCATCACTGGAGAACTGCTGGAATCAAGAACCTTGTCCAAGACTGGGCCTGGAGACCCGCACTCTCCGGCTGTTTTTGCTACAATGCAGTTATGCCACTTTTGAGGAAGTCATTTTGTCCTATGAATCTTACTTTCCACATCTATAAAGTATAGACCTCATTTTAAATCAGAATTCCCAATATGGTTCAGTTTCATCCTAACAGAAATTATACAGTTGATCAAGACAGACCACATAGTCTATTAGTTAATGCGTTTCCACTCTCATTGTCCCTGTACTGCTGCTAAGACAGATTTGACACATAAATTGAGGGATTCAGAATTTTAATCCTAAGTGCAAAAAAATAAGGAATTGGTAGATTGAAGTGATTTCAAATAATTTCCCCAAATCTAAACCCCCAAACTTTTAGAAGAGTTGGTTCTTATATTTCTGGTGTGTAGTCTTCACACTGATAATTTCCAAATTCAGCCAACATTTTAGGCTTATATACAACCTTTCTCTTTGTTTTCTTGGGATCAGTCTCAAACTCTCTGAGACTGCTAAAATGCTGGCAAAACGTATTACTGACAGCGTCTAAATGCATTTTTTTTTTTTTTTTTTGCTGTTGCTTCAGCCCACTCTCTCTCTCTTGCATTCAGAGTTTACTTTAACTTGACTCTTTCTATTTCCCATCCCTGACCTTCCTCCCACTCTCATCTTCCCTGGACTCAGGGATATCCTGAGGGATGCTGTGAGGTTCCATAATGAGGAGGGTCTCAGAGATGGGTGGATAAGGTTTCTTATGCACACATTATTTGTTTATAATAGCCTTTCAAAACTTAATGAATGATTTTGTTTTTTGGGGGAAATCCAAATATTATACAGATCAAGTTTGCCATTTAAAATATATCAAATTATGTGAGACATAATAATACAGCAGCTCAATCTGTAATCCTGGCTACTCGGGAGGCTGAGGCAGGAGGATTACTTGAGGCCAGGAGTTCAAGACCAGCCTGGACAACACAGTGGAACCCTCCCCAACTCTAAAACATTTTTTAAAAATTAGCTGGGTGTGGTGCCATGTGCCTGTAGTCCCAGCTACTGAAGAGGCTGAGGTGGGAGGATTGCTTGAGTCCAGGAGTTTGAGGCTGTAGTGAGTCATGATCACACTACTGCGCCCCAGCCTTTGTGACAGAGCAAGATCTTGTCTCTAAAATCAACCAACTGATCAATCAGATAATGCTATTTTTTTTTTGAGACGGGGTCTCACTCTGTAGCCCAGGCTGGAGTACAGTGGCGCGATTTCGGCTCACCGTAACCTCCGCCTCCTAGGTCCTGGTTCAAGCAGTTCTCCTGCCTCAGCCTCCTGAGTAGCTGGGATTACAGGAAAGAACCACCATACCAAGCTAACTTTTGTATTTACTAGAGATGGGATTTCACCATGTTGGCCAGGCTGGTCTTGAACTCTTGACCTCATGATCCACCCGCCTCGGCCTCCCAAAGTGCTGGGATTACAGGCATGAGCCACCTCGCCCGGCCCAGATAACACTATTTTTTTTTGTTGTTGTTGTCTATAACTGCCTTGCTCTCAAGCAGGGGAGGAGACACATGAAAAGCTCTTCTTTTATACCCATTGTCTACCTAGGAAAGTGTTGGGTGTGATGTGGAGTGAAGAGCACTCTCTTGGATGTAAAGAAGCCAAGTTAAATTCTATGATTCCACTCACGTCAACAATACTTTCATCATGTCACCCCCTCCTTACCTTCTACAGGCTTCAATCTTTACTGGGAGTTATACTTATTTGAGGAAAAAATATATCACCTTGGTCTTCAAACACGTGGTAGAAAACAGATTCAACAAATTCATTCCCCCACGCCACCACGTCCAAAATTACTTTTTCCTAAAGAAAGAAAAGTTCCAGACTTAAAGAACCACAGGGATGCTGAGCCCTTCTGCAGCAGCACTCCAACCATCGATTCGCCTCTGCGGAGGTCCCTCAGCTGAGGCCCAGCATTCTTTCAAAGAGCCTGGGGTTGGGCTGATGACTCAAAATCGGGGCTGGGGACCAGTACAATTTCTAGGCTTCACTCTAATTTCCATACCCACATTTATGGTCCAGGTTTGGATGGGGAAAGAAGGAAAATAATTGCCACAAGCTTTCCCACTTTAGTTTCGAATGCAAAAAGAGACACACACACACATACACTCTTCATTATAAAACATCATGTGAGGCAGGGTGTGGTGGCTCATGTCTGTAATCCCAGCACTTTGAAAGGCTGAGGTGGGCAGATCACAAGGTCAAGAGATCGAGACCATCCTGGCCAACATTTTGAAACCCTATCTCTACTAAAAATACAAAATTTAGCTGAACGTGGTGGCGTACACCTGTAATCCCAGTTACTCGGGAGGCTGAGGCAGGAGAATCACTTGAACCCGGAGCCAGAGGTTGCAGTGAGCTGAGATCATGCCACTGCACCCCAGCCTGGCAACAGAGCGAGACTGTGTCAAACAAAAACAAAACCAAAACAAACAAAACTTCATGTGCATGAGTATAATTGAAGGCTACTTTTCCAAATTTGACTCTGAATCTCAGCACTCTTCAAGGAGGCCTAGTTGTGAATATAACATGCTCAGAATGTCTTCACTCTTAGGAAGAGTTGCAGAAATGTCTCCTGAGATGGAAAATCTTTGCAAATTAGCAAGCAGGAGAGTGTGTAACTTAAATCATCACAGCAATGTGCAGGAGATGCATTTTCCCCCGACACCTGGATGTGACTCAGATTGCCATCCTGGAGGCTTCTTTGCTAAACTTTCTGCCAAACTCGCTGTTCCACAAATGCTGCGCTCCTGGTCTGTCCTTGCAGATGGGCCCTATTTCACAGACTCTGTAATTGCCCCATAAGAGGCGCAAGGGAGACCCTTCTGTGTACACAGTGCCTCAACCAACTGACTGACTTAAGCTAACCACCTTTCTGAAGTGATCAACAGAAAGCAGGGATTCTTCGAGAGTCCTGGATACCCCTTACTAATCGTCTGGACTGAGGTATTTCTAAAGAGGCCAATCTTGGACAAGGGGGTTGGGAACAATCCTTGCTTGGCTCTTAATTGACTCCAGGCCACAATTTGTGGTTAATTTCCCTGATGCCAAAGTCTAGTCTTTGTCTAGCCAATCTAAGAGAATAAGAAGAGTTTTAGAAAGCCATTTATTAATATGTTTCTCATCAGTCATCAGTGGTTACACTCTCACCCTGTGTTCTCTTCTTTTATGGAAATACATTGTTCCACTGTTTGACGTCCTGCTTTATATTTTTGGCCTTTTCTACATTGTCAAACAGAAGTCCCAAAGCAGCTCCATAGCAACCACCTTTCTCATCTCATTCAACAGATCTTCAGGAAGCAGGCCAGGGAAGGACTGTCACCTTCACCCAATATTTTGATTTGGCTTTTATACTGCCATTTGACACCCCTAATATCCAACGCTGAACAGAAGGCACCTAATATCCAAAATTTCCTATTTCTCTCAATTCAATGAACTGTGTGTGTGTGTGTGTGTGTGTGTGTGTGTGAGAGAGAGAGAGAGAGAGAGAGAGAGAGAGAGAGAGAGAGAGAGAGAGACGGAGAGAGAGACAGAGAGTGTCTTGGTAACTCAGGCTGTTATGCAGTGGTGCAACTGCAATTATGGCTCACTGCAGCCTCTACCTCCTGAGCTCAAGTGATCCTCCTGCCTTAGTCTCCTGAATAGCTGGGACTACAGGCACATGTCACTATGCCTGGCTAATTAAAAAATAACAATTTGTAGACAAGGTCTCATTATATCATCCAGGTTGGTCTCAAAATCCTGGACTCAAGAGATCCTCCCACCTTGGCCTCCCAAAGTGCTGGGATTACAGGCATGTGCCATCATGCCCAGCCATCAGTAAACATTTTTTGAATACCTGCTGATTAAAAATACACTTCCTTATCTACTGACGACAAAAGAGAATCAAAATAGGAATCTTTCCCTCTAAGTAGACACACACAATTCCACTCCAAAACAGCCAGGTGCTGTGAGAGAACAGAGGGGAAGGGATGGCAGTACTGAAAAAACACCAAGACGCTCTGAGAGCACATCCTGCAGAATATGTTTGGGATGTCACGGGACTTTACACTTAGGCTGAACCACGAATCCAGGCAATTCTATCTCGTTTGCTTGTCCACAATCTTACTAGTTTTTTGGGTGCAAAGTTGATTCCTTAGAGAATTCACTCTCATAAACGCTGCTGTTCTCTCCCATTCTCATCGAGCCACCAAATCTTGTCTTTCAACATCTATTCTATCTAGGAGAGCTTTGGCATCTGACCTGTGAGCACTCGATTTTTTGTCCTTAACCTCTGACTACAGAAGGGAAGTGTTTCCATTCCCTTGAAATACTACCCAAGCCTCAACTTGTGCTCATGGTCCCATTCCTTCCAGACTCCTCCCGGGTCCACATATAACTATCAGACTTTTGCTATCTTAAATTTTTTCTTTTGGAGACAGAGTCTCACTCTTCTTGCCCAGGCTGGAGTGCAGTGGTGCAATCTCGGCTCACTGTAACACCACCACCTCCCGGATTCAAGCAATTCTCCTGCCTCAGCCTCCCAAGTAGCTGGGATTACAGGTGTCTGCCACAACGTCTGACTAATTTTTTGTATTTTTAGTAGAGATGGGGTTTCACCATGTTGGCCAGGCTGGTCTTGAACTCCTGACCTCAGGTGATTCACCAGCCTTGGCCTCCCAAAGTGCTGGGAGGAAACACTTGGCCTATCTTGAATTTTCAATCTTCAAATCACCTTCTCTTGTCAATGGGCTCCTTACAAATTTCTCTTAAGCTAAGAACATCTTTCAATGACCTTCCTTGATCACCAGGCCATCATTGCTTCTCTTTCCGTTCATCATCAAAGGTTCTTAAAACACGGTCTTTATATGCTCTTTTCCCATTCTTCTCTCAACCTCTTACAATCTTGCTTCTTTCCCTCAAATTGTACCAAAATGCCTGAAAATGTCCTCAGCAGGCACCGAGACACCAAATCTAACCCCTCTCTCTAGTGCTCCCCCTTAATATGTTCAGAATGTTAATCTTAAGAATGAGCTCCGTCTTCCTCAGAGGCCGCCTCCACTGCTTGTCCCACATTCTGTTCTCTCCACCCTCCTGTTAATACCTCCCTGACTACTCTGCATTAGTTGTATTCACCGACTACATTTTTCCCCACGTCTGATACTTTTTTTTCTTTTGGAGACAGAATCTCTGTCACCCATGGTGGAGCAGTGGTGCAATCTCAGCTCACTGCAACTTCTATCTCCTGGGTTCAAACAATTCTCATGTCTCAGCCCCCCAAGTAGTTGAGATTACAGGCACCCGCTACTATGTCTGGATACTTTTTGTATTTTTAATAGAGATGGGGTTTCACCATGTTGGCCAGGCTGGTCTCGAACTTCTGACCTCAAGTGATCTGCTCACCTTGGCCTGACAAAGTGCTGGGGTTACAGGCATGAGCCCCAGCACCCAGCCCCATGTCTGGTTCTCAAATATAGACATTTTCCAGAGTCAGCCTTTTGCCCTCCTCTATTCTCAGTCTAAGACTTTCTCTGGAGCAGTTCTTTCTTATAGTCTTAATGCTTCTCTCTAGGTGGATAACTAAAATATGTCTTCAGTCTTAACTTCTCTTCTGAGTTCCAGAAATCTTTCCAACTACTGCCCTCCAGCCTGGGCAACAGGGTGAGATCTTGTCTCTCAAAAACAACAAACAAACAAACAAAAAAGAAGAAGGATTTATAAGGGGAAATTTAAATAAAAGTGAGAACACAGAGTGGGAAGCAGAGCACTCAAAGCTGTTTTACCCTGAGGGAATTTCTCAGAAGCTAGAGAATGAGCTTCAGTTTTCTTGGCCTCTTGAAAACAAGACTGGCCTAAGGTGAAGAAGCTAATCACAGACCACTCCCTGTAAAGTGAATGGGAAACAGCAGTAAAAGAAACCGATCCACAACTGGATGTATTAGACATAGGGTATATACAAATGACACTGTTTAAACCAATAAGAGGAAATTTTTTCATCTCCTTGTTCAAAAGATTGCAGTGCACCCTGCTGCAAATGTTTAAAACCTCAGCCTGCTTAGATACTTGATATAGTTTGGCTGTGTTCCCACCCAAATCTCATCTGAATTGTACTCCTGTAATTCCCACGTTGTGGGAGGGACCCAGTGGGAGATAACTGAGTCATGGGGGCGGTTTCCTCCATACTGTTCTGGTGGTAGTAAGTCTCAGATCTGATGGTTTGGTACGAGGAAACTCGTTTCGATTGGCTTTCATTCTCTCTCATGCTGCAGCCATGTGAGCGGTGCCTTTCACCTTCCACTATGATTGTGAGACCACCCCAGCCACGTGGATCTGTAAGTCCAATAAACCTTTTTTGTAAATTGCCCAGTCTTGGGTATGTCTTTATCAGCAACATGAAAACTGACTAATACAATACTTCATATGAAACTTCTCTGGATGTGCTTCCTCTTACGTAGCTACTCAATTTTCATACTGATATGTTTTGGCTTTGTGTCCTCACCCAAATCGCATGTCGAATTATAATTCCCCATGTTAGGGAGGGACCTGGTGGGAGGTGATTGGGTCATGGGGGTGGATTTCCTCTTTGCTGTTCTTGTGATGGTGAGTTCTCACGAGATCTTATGGTTTAAAAGTGTGCTCTCTCTCTCTTCCCTGCTGTGCCATGATGAGATGTGCTTGCTTCCCCTTCACCTTCTGCCAGTGATTGTAAGTTTCCAGAAGCCTCCAAGTCATGCTTCCTATACAGCCTGCAGAACTGTGAGTCAACTAAACCTCTTCTTCACAAATTACCCAGTCTCAGGTAGTTCTTTATAGCAGTGTGAGAAATTGACTAATACAAACACCTAGCTCAAAATCTACCTCTTCCATAAAGTCAGAAGGAATGTTTTTCAGAAGGAATTTATATTTCTCTTTATAGTGTTATATACATATTAATATATTTTCCCTTTATATTCTTATATATATTAGTATATTTTCCCTTATATTCTCATATATATTATATTTTCCTCTTATATTTTCATGGGCGCACTGGGATATATAGTACTTATATTACAGATATGAGATGTGTTTTGTTTTTCCCACTGAACTGCTAGCTCTTGATACTCTAAATCATCTCTTAAAACAAAAGCTCTGGGCCAGGCATGGTGGTTTACATCTGTAATCCCAGATCTTTGGGAGGTTTAAGCTGGTGGATCACCTGCGGTCAGGAGGTCGAGACCAGACTGACCAACATGGTGAAACCCCATCTCTAGTAAGAATACAAAAATTAGCTAGGCATGATGGTACATGCCTGTAATCCCAACTATTCTGGAGGCCCTGGCAGAGAATCACTTGAACCTGGGAGGTGAAGGTTGCAGTGAGCTGAGATGGCACCACTGCACTCCAGCATGGGCAACATGAGCAAAACTCTACCTCAAAGGAAAAAACAAGGCTGGGCACAGTGGCTCATGCCTGTAATCCCAGCTCTTTGGGAGGCTGAGGCTGGTGGATCACCTGAGGTCGGGAGTTTGAGACAAGCCTGATCAACATGGAGAAACCCCGTCTCTACAAAAAATATAAAATTAGCCGGGCGTGGTGGCACATACCTGTAATCCCAGCTACTCCAGAGGCTGAGGCAGGAGAATCACTTGAACTCAGGAGGCAGAGGTTGCAGTGAGCCGAGATCATGCCACTGCACTCCAGCCTGAGCAATAAGAGTGAAACGCTGTCTCAAAAACAAACAAACAAACCAATAAATAAAAACAAAAGAAAAAATTAAAAAATCTCTGAATGAGTCTCAATATGTTGCACAGTACTTTCTATACAATCAGAAATCAAGAAGTGCTTATTGAATTAGGTTAAACTGAGTATCATGCACCTTTGTGTGTGTGTGTGTGTGTGTGTGTGTGTGTGTGTGTGTGAGTGTGCGTGCTCATAGCTTTTTGTTGGCCCTCAAATTCTTCCCCTCAAGCCTTTGGTCTTGTGAATCTCCTCACCACTGCCTGCAAATTCCATGCCCATTCGTATCTTCTGACTTGTATTTGGTTTGCTTTCTTTAGCTCCCTGCATGTGTTTAACACTCACTATGCATTTGTTGAAAGAATAAGTGAAACTGCATATATGTATGTGTGCAGTCGTGTGTGTGCATATACATATTTATACACATAAATGTATACATATATATTCACACGTATCTATACATCTTGTCAGCCCAAATAGGTTGCAAGCTCCAGGAAAATAAGAACAAATATTTTACTTTTAAAAAACATTCTTCAAACTAACTACTGCTTGGCAAAAAGGATCTATGCTAAATGACCACTTCTCCCAGCTGAAGTAATGTAATGTAAAGTAATGTAATGTACGTCTATATTACATTTTTTACTCAATTAAGAGTAAACAATAATAGGTGAATAGCAGTCTGATTCTGTATGTTAAAAATGATCGGTGATTGGATCTCAAATGTATGAGTCCATTCTCACACTGCTATAAAGAACTACCCTAGACTGGGTCATTTATGAAGAAGAGGTTTAATTGACTCACAGTTCCACAGGCTGTATAGGAAGCTGGCTGCATGGTCGGGAGGCCTCAGGAAACTTACAGTCATGGCAGAAAGGTGAAAGGGAAGCAAGCACGTCTTACCATGGTGGGGCCGGAGTGAGAGAGAGAGCAAAGAGGGAAGCGCCACACACTTTTAAACGACCAGATCTTCTGAGAACTTACCCACTGTCATGAGTCCGGCCCCACGATTCAGTGACCTCCTCCAAGGATTACAATTCAATATGAGATTTGGGTTGGGACACAGCCACCCACATAATCAAAGGACTACACGGTGAACCTTAGTTGATACTATGCTGTGCTGGACACTGGGCCAGGTACATGGGATACAAACCTAATAAATTAGATAAAATCCCTGCCTTTAAGAATCTCACATCCTAGGGAAGCAGGGAAAACTACCACCTCTAATTGTAAGGTGCTAAGTGCTGTAACTTACCAGGAGGTAAAACAGGTAAGGCCAAAGCAATGACCTCTGTAGCAGGGGAGTCGGGGCCTCCTTAGTTCACAAAGGAGGTCTCTACAAGGACAAGCACATAGGAGTTTAGGGGTGGGTGGAAGGGCCCTGCATGCTGAGAACCGAGAAAGTTAGTCTGAACATAACCTCAGAGGAAATTCAGGCAATCTGAGCATTGGATTGGACCAAGCAAAGCAAAGACTGCTTCAGGCCTAAAATGAGAGAAAAAAATCTTTAAATAGTTTTATTTTCTCTCTTCTCGTGTGTCCTTCTAACCAGTTTTAGGGCTCACGTCTCCCTCCTGAGAGACAAAGCTCTCGGGCAAAGCTTACCTCAAATCTCACATTCTTTAAAAGAAAGGTTGCTAAGGAAACCCTATTAGAAATTCAGCCTATAGACTCAGGAAATGCTTATGACCTATTCAACACTAACCCTTTAAATACAGAGCAGAGGGAATTTAGCCTCCCACTTCAAGTTTTTGACTAATGTTCTCGCTTTGGGAACTCTTGAAATAAAATAAGCACCTCCTAGTTTTTTTCCTTCACAGAGAAAATGTACATCTACCCATGCTTACTCTGAATACGAAACTCCTGTGGTGAAAAGAGTTTTAGAATATGGACAGAGATTCAATGATGTGGACCAAACTGTCATATTTACTTAATTAAAGCCAATAGAAATACTAATTTCCATGCTTACGTAACGGTAGGTCAGGTGTGGGTACATGCCTCTAAAAACAGGTCTTTGCAACTGTTTAGCTGTCACTGCCCAGGGCTGCTGCCCGGATGGGATGATGGGGGCCTATTTGTTTACCTTTGCATCCACATTTGTCATCACCATGAGCCAGAGACATCACGCACCGGCAGAGGCAGACTCAGGATGAGAAGGCACTTTACGTACAACTGTTGAATTTTTTTAAACCACCACGTACTGAATAATGGGCTTAAAAATCTAAAGATTCTCCTAAGAAACATCTATTTTGTAGTTCCTTGACTAGATCTCACCACATAGATAAAAAAGCAACTGGTTTCTGGCTTATATCAACTTGTGGGCAAATATATGGGGCCATATTCCAGGGGCCTCACTAATGAGCTGTGAAGTGCCTTGTGTTAGTTTCAGGGTTAATATATTTACACAGAAGGAACATAGCTCTTTCTTTTATCAGAAAAGTTAAATCTTTGAGGATACATTTTCAAGCAGGGTCTGCTTGGGGCAGTACTTTCCAGGGCAATACATATGCCGTTAACATACATTGTTCCCACAGGGAGTGAGTAATAATGTAAAAAGTCAGGCCTGTTTACAGCTGTAACAGCTCTATACTGTAAATGGAAAAGAAAAAGATGACAGCAGCTCACCAGCAGAGACATGCCGGAACAGCATTCCCAGGAATCCTTCAGCCACAGGAAAAACAACTCCAAACAAGCAACTCTCAGCCCAGCACAGGGTGTAAATTAGCTTCCACTGACAACACACTTCGGACACCGGTGCGCACAGAAGTCCTCTCCCACGCCAAAGTCAACAGAGCACTCTCTAAGGACCTGGAGCCCTGACACTGTCCTTTAAACCCTCACGGTTACTGCACGAGAGAGCCAAAGCAAAAAATTTTTAAATTCCTGGGACGATTTTCTTTTTTTTGAGACAGGGTTTGACTCTGTCGCCCAGGCTGGAGTACAGTGGCGCCATCACAGCTCACTGCAGCCTTGAAATGCCAGGCTCAAGCCATCTTCCCACTTCAGCCTCCCCAGTAGCTGAGATTACAGGCATGTACCACCAAGCCCAGATGATTTTTTTGATTATTTGTAGAGACAGGGTCTTTCTATGTTGCCCAGGCTGGTCTTCAACTCCTGGGCTCAAGCAGTCCTCTCACCTCAGCCTCCCAACAATTTTCTTTTTAAAATATTTTTCAATTTTGATTTTAGATTCATGTAGTACATATTTGGGTTTATGACATGGGTATACTGCACCCATATGGTGAAGCTAGTACCCCACAAGATAGTTTTCAGCCCATGCCCTCTTCCCACCACCTCTCGTAGTTTGCAGTGTCTATTTTCCCATGTTTATGTCCACGTGTGCTCAATTGTTTAACTTGAAAGTGAGAACATGTAACATTTGATTTCCTATTCTTGTGTTCATTCACTTAGGATTATGGCCTCCAGCTCCATCCATGTTGCTGTGAAGGACATGATTTAATTCTTTTTTATGGCTGCATAGTATTCCATGGTGTATAGGTACCACATTTTCTTTATCCAATCCTGGGACAATTTTCAGTGGGTGTAAAGTTTGTACCTCTGAGTGAGCCAGAAAGCAGTATCATAGATCAGGTAGATTTGTTTGAGCAATTCTGTTGTTAAGTAGTATCTCTTGGTTGATGGTACTTGATCACTAAACTCTAGCTATGTGAGAAGAATCTAGAATTTATGCCATGATGTTGACTACACAGATAAAAGAGGCATAAGTTTTTCTCATTCACAGAGCATTCCTGAGAATTGACTCCCCCATTTTGCAGGCTCTCACACACTTATGTGGTGAGGGCACAAAGTGATTGTGGTTGAGGCTGCTAGCTGCTAACCTAATTCCATGTTTTCTTCTTCTTCATGGGACATGGCTGGGCTACTTTTCCCAGCTTGTTTGCAATTAGAACTCCTTCAAATCACTAAGAAAAAGGCAGAGCCAAGCATTAGCTAGTTGTTACCTATGCCACTCTCACCCTCTGGCTAAAGGAGAGATTCTTCATTTGTTCACATGGACCATGTCCTAGAGCTGGAGTTATTTCTGGGGTGATGAGCTGAGCAGCAGACAGTTTCCCTAATACCCAGCAATGCCTCTGCAACCCAATGGGATGTTAATCACAAAAGGACAGGCATCTTTAACCCCTTTAATTACTTCCCTTGGTGTGGATTCTTAGTGATCTCCTACTTTATCTGGGGGACTTTGGGGTAGGTCATTCTCTTGCAATTATCTAAGATAATTTCTATCTGCATGTCTTCTTTTTAAATTACAGTTTAATAAAGAATTATAGAGCAAATACCGAGATTAACCACTGCTCAGGTAAAAACAAAACAAACAAACAAACAAAAACCGAATAGAAGATTCCTGTGTGTGCCTTCCCCCGCATACCCCTAGGTTTCCCAGAGAAACTGCAATCCTGACTTGCAGAGTTATTATTTCCTTGATTTTCTAACTTTACTATTCAGTTGTACATCTCTGAACAAGGTACTTGGTTTCTGCCTCCTTTTTCAGCTGTCAGTGGAATCCTATTCTAGGTATTCCTTTGTCTGTATGCTTTGTTCTGTATTATACGTGTAAGATTTGTTTTGTCTAGCTATAGTTCATTTATTTTAATTGCTGAATAGTATTTAATTGAATTACTCTACCACAATTTCTTTATTTGTTTTATTTTTGATGGACTTCTGGAATATTTAGTTTGGGGTTATTATGAGCAGGCTGCTATGTTCATTTGGGTTATATGTCTGGGTGCATGTGTGTAAACACTTCTTTCAGAAATGTACTCGAGTAAAATTGCTAGGTCGTAGGGTTTGCATAACGTTGGGTTTATCAAGTGATGCCAAACTCTTTTCCAATGTGGTTTTTACCAATTTATACTCCCGCAGGCAGTATATGAAATACCCTGTTGCTTCACATCCTTGCCAGAACTTGGTATTACCAGATTTTCAAATTTTTGCCAATTAAGTGAGTATGTAATGGTATCTCTGTTGCTTTAATTCATATTTTATTTATTACTTAATGAGGTTGAACATTTTTAAATGTTTATTGGCAATTTGAATTTTCTCTTTGGTGATGTAGCTATTCTACTTCTTATTTATTTTTTATTGTCTGGTAGCCTTTTAAAAATTAATTTGTATGAGTTCTTTATTCCATTTGTAACCCATATATTCTGTTTCAGTGTTGTCTACACAAGTTACAGATATTTTCCACGCTATTACTTGTCTTTTAATACTCCTTAAGGTGCCTTTTGATGATCAGAAATTTTTTATTTGAACTGCTTGAATTATCAAACTTTTCCTTTATCATCTTTTTATGTCTTGTTTAATCCACCTGGAACCAACTTTTGTATACAGCACATAGAAGAAATTCCTTTTAAAACAGAAGCATGAAAGTTAGCAAGTATTATTTATGAAGCCTTCCTCTGATAAGAGGCAAATAGATCTTCATGTACCTTTTTTAGGGACAACAAAGTGTCCACCTTTTAATTCCCTTAAGCAGAATATGTAAATGTCATAGGCCCTCATGTAAAAGTCATCCCTCAGGGTACCCTATATAACTGCACGAATCCACACAGTACACAAACGCTCATAAATGCATGAACCGTTTTTGAAAAGATTTGTAGGAAACAGTTATAGTTGTTATCTGTGGGAATGTATTGTTTACATTTTCTGCCTCAGGGAAAAGAATATAATGTTTAAGATGCTTACCATAGTAGCTTAACAGGAATATCTAGCATCAGATATACCAAAATTTATTTACATATGTTCTTTCAGGAACCCATCTAGCAAACAGAAGTGCTGATTTTCAATTATTTTACATGTGCTTTCTGCACACACACACAAATCTTAGTTACTTAACGAGCACAGAAATCATTGCAATCCACAAGTATACTGAATTGTAAGGTACTCAATCTTTTCTAAGCTATGAGACTTGAATTCCAAACTCCATTTCCAAATTCGTTATATGAATAAAAGCACAAGTGAAAATGGATTTGCCTGTAAGTTCAAGAGGAGTAGGAACCGTATGACCTAAAGAATTTGTGTTACAAATGTTTTGATGTTGAAAGAGTTTGGTTACCTTTCCAACCAACTGACTACCCTGGATGAAGCAAAGACCAAGGGTTTTCTCTTTGACTTCTATTAAAACAAACTAAATATGGCCTGAGAAGGACTCCATACTTCTATATTTGAGTCCTTGTGGACGAACTGCAACCTAACTTAGGTAGACAAGATTGACAGCCTAATAATATGCCTCTCTAACAGTGGTTGAGTCCTGGCCAATCCCAGCAGCTTACTTCAACCATTCACACACTGCTGAGTGTTCAAACTGTGTTCAAATAAGGCAAACACTGACATGTACCCAATCCAGCTGTTTCTGCACCTCACATCTGATTCCTGGATGTCACTTTACTATTTTTGTCTATAAATTTGTTCTGACCACAAGGCACCCCTGGAGCCTCTCTGAATCTGCTGTGGTTCTGAGGGCTGCCCGATTCATGACTCGCTTGTTGCTCAATAAAACTCCTTCAAATTTAATTTGGGTGAAGTTTTTCTTTTAACACGTCTTTCTACATTTTCTGCTGAACAATTTCGCTGTACAAGGAATTCATTATGAATTCTCTCATGCTTTAACAAATGAGACAGTTCAAGTTTCATGAACCATGGGCAGCAATGGATTAAGTATTATAGTAAATAAGTCAGAAAACACATATATTTTGAAAAAATTTAAAACATTTCAACAGATACTTAATGTTTGTTTTAGTAGGATGAAATCATTTTATAGTATGGTTCGACTTTTAAGAAATTTATATTTATGCATTAAAATTAACAGTGATTATTTCTACATAGGTAGGTTATAGGAAATTTATAATTTCCTCTGTGTTTTTCAGTTACTTTCCAATGTTACTGCAAATCTGTATCTTTATCTAGCTAAAGATAAATAGATATTATAGTAGAAGCAGTAAGAAAATTTTACCAAATGCCTTAGTCACAAGCAGCTTTTATTTTGGTAATGTTAAAAAAAATGCATAAATTTTACTGTATTTCTGCAACTCAGAAAATGATGCTTGCAAAATTTTAAGCTTGAAACCAACTTTTCAAAATAAACAAAAGCCCCTTCATTTTTCAACTTTCATTCCTTTACAGATAATTTAAATCTCTTCCTGTGACATTCTTATTTAAAGGAATTTATCAAATAGTAGCCTTACCTTTGACATGTCAAAGCCTTTTAGATAAGAAAAAGGCTCCCTGATTGGGGAGGACACATAAGTGTGGTGTATTATCAAACATCGACTGATCAGAGAAAGCATTCTGGAATGTTCTCCACATTTCCTTACATTGCAAACCCTGAGCCTCAGCTCTATTAGGGTCAAGACAGTGGGTGACTGGGCAGACTTTTCATAAAAATAAGGTGGGGCTTGTTTGTGTGCAATTTTGAATGTGACATCCTTAGCAAAAGTGTCTTATTCTGATTTGATGACACTGAAATCAAGAAAAATAGCCAGATTAGGATCAGAAGGGAAGCTGCAAAATTTCCTGATTTACTGAATATGACATTACTAAACAGGGGGAATATGCTTGGTAATGAGCAAGCGAATATGGCAGTGGGGGTGGGGTGATGTGGCAGAGGAGGGGGTTAATAAAGCAATCAATACAACAAATGAAAATCTGAGCTAAACCACCTGTGTGTTCTATTGCTCATTTGGTCTCTGATTTTTTTTTTTTTTTGAGACGGAGTTTCGCTCTTGTTACCCAGGCTGGAGTGCAATGGCGCAATCTCGGCTCACGGCAACCTCCGCCTCCTGGGTTCAGGCAGTTCTCCTGCCTCAGCCTCCTGAGTAGCTGGGATTACAGGTGTGCACCACCAGGCCCAGCTAATTTTTTGTATTTTGAGTAGAGACAGGGTTTCACCATGTTGACCAGGATGGTCTCGATCTCTTGACCTCGTAATCCACCTGCCTCGGTCTCCCAAAGTGCTGGGATTACAGGTGTGAGCCACCGCGCCCGGCATATTTTTTAAATTAACTTTTTTTTCTTGCAGACTAACATACAGAGTAGTTTGACCTTGCCAAGCAAACTGGCAATTCTGTGTTACTGTCACTTCTTCCAAGCCATCTCTTCAGAGTAAAGCTGACATAGCTTTGAAACATAAGTCCAGTTCTCACAAATCTAGTTTCTTTTTCATAAGGCACCCACTCTTTTCCAAGGCAAAAATGCCTAAAATTTCCTTGGGTAGGAAACTATCCCAAAGTGATGTAATTGAGGGTGATCTGATAAACTTCTTTATAAGGAATTAACTCCCTGGGTGGGATGATGATGAACAGACAGATGAGGACTTCTGTTTATACTATCAGATTGTCACGGTGGTCTAAATATACTCAACTTCTGGGTGAGTCACAACATATTGCTACATAGTATTTGGTAAAGAAGATTAGAAGTCAAAAACAGGATGGGATGATATAGATAGAGGGATTTCAGAACAAGCCTATGACTGTTCAAAAGTATGGGAAAGTCATTTTATTTTCTTTGCTCATCCAACTATGTCTCCCTCAAGCCAAGTAATTTTTCAGAAGATAAAAATGTTCAAATATTCAAAGATTGGTGCAGGTCAAAATCATACGTAAACTGACATTGCTACTATACTTATAGTTTTGAAAGGAAAGTAGAGACAACTCAGTTTGGTGAGTTTCTTGGAAAATAAAACAAGTAAAATTTCTTCCTTAAAGTGATATTCATTGCTTTTGTAGAACAGGCCAGGTATTCATAATGAGGTCCAGGGTAACTGTATTCACTAGAGGCAGTTCAGGCAGAACAAAATGTACTTTGCTCTTTCTAACTCAGCTTCACATGACCTTGAGTGATCAGATAAGGAAAGTAAAATGTGTTTTCTACAACAAATGTACTGTTACTATCCAAAGGTAAGTGGGTATCCATCCCCTCCGTTTGATCCAATGGCATTTTTATGAGAAATTCTATGATCTCATTTCCTGCATATGAATATTTTTAAACTTCTCTTCAAGCATCTAATGGCATTGAAGTTCTGTAACATTTACAGGAGATACACCATTTCAACCCTTATCAGCCACCAGTGGTTTTCTTCTCATAGATGGAACCTCTTACTCATTACACAAGTATTTATTAAGCATAGGCTACAGTTCAGATCTTGACCCAAGAATACTGGTCCACTGGTGAGCCAGATGGACTCCCTTTGGGCCTCGTGTACCTTAATCACTGCCAACCGTGCAAATCATGCAGAAGACACAGCAAGATCAGTTAGCTATCACAGGACAAGAAAACGGCCAAACTGAATGTCAGACATTGGCCAGCACTGACTGGTGTTCTCCTTTGTACTGGGCTCTCTGAGGGCATCACTGGAAATGTAAAACATCTTCTCTCCTTATATTTTGGGGATAGAACAATTGTTCTCAAGAGACAATTAGGCCAGCCTGGGAAAGATGGCAGATGCTGTCTCCAGCAAAAAGTTAGAAAAAATTAATCAGAGCTGAGAAGGACACTGGAGGCAGGGGGCCTAGGCGGGAGGTGAGGGTGGTTAATAGGTACAAAAACATTAGTTAGAAGAACAAATAAAACCCAGCATTTGATTGTGCAACAGGGTGACTACAGCTAGTAGGAACTTAATTGTACATTTAAAAATAACTAAAAGCATGTGACTGGATTGTTTGCAACACAAAGGATAAATGATTGAGGGGAATGGGTACCCCATTCTCCATGGTGTGATTATTTTGCACTGCATGCCTGTATCAAAACATCTCATATACCCTTATAAATATATACACCTAACAAGTACCCACGAACATTAAAAATAAAAATAAAAAAATCATAAGTACAAAAAATAGCCTGGTGTGGTGGTGCCTGCCTGTGGTCCCAGCTACTGGGGAGTTTGAGGTGGGAGGATTCTCACCCGGAAACGTGAGGCAGCAGTGAACTATAATCATACCACTGCACCCCAGCCTGGGTGATAAAACAAGACCCTGTCTCAACTACAAAAAAGAAACAATTAGGGAAAAACAGAAAGCAGTTTATGATTAGCTCCCAATTAACTGTATTCACTGCAGAGATCTGTGGGGAATAGAATGTTCTATATTCATTTCTTAGAGCTCATCCATACAGGAACTTTTTTCAGGAATACTTTCACACATTAATCATTGAACTATTTTCAGGAAGATTCTCACATGTTAATCATTGTGGTGGACAACTAGAAAACCTCAGATGCCATATAGCCTTTCATATGTTGTCAACAGTAACTGATACAATAAATACATTTAAAATCACAACATATATATACTTATTTATCTTAAATCACAAATTTTATGAAACAACACCTATCATGCATTCTTGATTTTTCTCTTCTTTTTTCTACTCTTTGATTTCATTTACAAATTGCCACTCAAGAACCTTTAAATTGATTTTGCAACAGTGGGTTACCAAAACCACCCCCAGCAACTATACTTTTCAAATTCTGGTAAAGCTATATATTGTGGAGGCATTTTGAGATTTTGCTAAAGACTGTATGTTTGCGTGTCCCTATCATTCTTACATTGAAATCCTAACTGCTAGTATGGTGGTTGTAGGAGGTGGGACCTTTGAGAGGTGATTATGTCACAAGGGTGGAGCTCTCACGGATGAGATCAGTGCTCTTAGCCCCAGAGCTCCCGGCCCCTTCTACCACAGAGGACCCAGTGAGAAGCCAGCCTTCTATGAAGCAGGAAGCCAACGCTCAGCAGATACCGAATCTGCTGGGGCTTAGATCTAGGACACTTTCCAGCCTCCAGAACTAGGTTGTGAGCAATAAAATAGATGCTGAACACCTCACTCGCTGAAGGAGAGGGCTAAGCCACCATACCGAGGGACTAAAAGATGGACTTAGAGGTTATGTCCACAGAGCGAGAAACCAGTTCTGCCAGCCTGGCCACTGATTACCCCTCCAGCTAGTAAAAGAGGAGTTGAGGCAGCCAGACATGTGTGTGTGTGTGTGTGTGTGTGTGTGTGTGTGTGTGTGTGTGTGTGGTGTATATATGTATATATATATTTTTTTGAGTTTCACACTTGTGGCCCAGGCTGGAGTACAATGGCGCAATCTTGGCTCACTACAACCTCCACCTCCCAGGTTCAAGCAGTTCTCCTGCCTCAGCATCCCAAGTAGCTGGGGTTACAGGCCTGCATCACCATGCCCAGCGAATTTTGTATTTTTATAGACACGGGTTTTCTCCATGTTGGCCAGGTTGGTCTTGAACTCCTGACCTTGTGATCCACCCACGTCAGCCTCTCAAAGTGCTGGGATTACAGGCATGATCCACTGCACCTGGCTCCATTCTATATTTTTATTTGTGATATGTATGTGTATGTGTGTGTGTGTGTGTGTGTGTGTGTGTGTGCATACACACACACACACATATAATATGTAGGTATATTTACTTGTAAATTACATGCATATATTATGTACATTGAAATATATGCCCCATGCCTGTAATCTCAGCACATTGCGAGGCTAAGGCAGGTGGATCATTTGAGGTCAGAAGTTTGAGACCAGCTTGGCCAACATGGTGAGACCCTGTGTCTACTAAAAATACAAAAATTAGCTGGGCCTGTTGGCAGTCACCTATAGTCCCAACTACTTAGGAGGCTCAGGCAGGAGAATTGCTTGAACCTGGGAAGTGGAGGCTGCAGTGAGCCACGATTGTACCATTTCACTCCAATCTGGGTGACAGAGCCAGACTCTGTCTCAAAAAAAAAAGGAGGGTTGAGTAACTTTTGGGAGTCAGCCTCTGCTCTGTGATGCAACGTGAGGTGTGGCAAGGACGCCGGGAACACCAGAAGCCTCCACGGGAATCGTGATCCAGTGACATGTATCTCACCAGATACCAATTACACAGAGATACGAATCTCTGCTGAGTGCAGCAGCCTTTTATTTTCTTTTTCTTTCTTTCATTTTTTTTTTTTTAAGACAGAGCAAGACTCTGTTGCCAGGCCCCAGGCTGGAGTACAGTGGCGTGATCTTGGCTTACTGAAACCTCCGTCTGCCGGGGTCAAGCAATTCTCCTGCCTCTGCCTCCCAATTAGCTGGGACTACAGGCGCATACCACCACACCCAGCTAATTTTTGTATTTTTTAGTAGAGACCGTATTTCACCACGTTGGCCAGGATGGTCTCAATCTCCTAACCTCGTGATCCACCTGCCTTGGCCTCCCAAAGTACTGAGATTACAGGCGTGAGCCACCACACCCAACCAGCCTTTTATTTTCTGAAATCCTGCACAAAACTGTAGCTATATACATTAGTGCTTTCTTCAGAGGAAAGTGCCTACCATTTTCATCAAATTTTTGAAGAGTTCCTTGATCTCAAAAGATAAGAATGACTGTTTAATACTAGGTATTCATTTGAGTAGTTCCTCCTTTAAAATAGCACTTATCTTGGGAGGGGGGAAAGCATTTTATTATTTTTTTAAGAAGATTTTATGTGATAAAAGCAGTACTTATTTGGAGACATAAAACGACACAAAACAGCAGGGAAATCTGTAAAGTATCTTTCCCCCAACCTCTTGATCTTGTTCTCCAGAAGGCAGCTTTGTTCATAGTTTGTCTACGAGCTTAAAACAATCTTCAGAATTATTTCAATTAGAAAATTAACACCTAGCTTAAAATCTATCAGGGTCTGATATAGCTTGGCTGTGTCCCCACCCAAAATTGCATCTTGAATTGTAATCCCCACAATCCTCATGTGTCAAGGGTGAGACCAGGCGGAGGTAACTGAATCATGGAGGCAGTTCCCCCATGCTGTTCTTATCATAGTGTGTGAGTTCTCACGATATCTGATGGCTTTATGAGTGTGTGGTAGTTCCTCCTGCACTTTTTTCTCCCTTCTGCTGTCTTGTAAAGAAGGTGCCTGCTTCCCCTTCACCTTCTGCCATGATTGTAAGTTTTCTGAGGCCTCCGTAGCCATGAAGAACTGTGAGCAAATTAAACGTCTTTCCTTTATAAATTACCCAGTCCTGGGCAGTTCTTTATAGCAGTGTGAAAACAGACTAATAGAGTCCCAAAGGGGAAAATGCAGATTGACTTAAGGTGGTGGTGGAATAAAAGAGGGATCATTTTAGAGAAAGGACTACTCTGCAGAGGGACACTTGGTTCGGACACTCCATGGAGCTTTGGCCAGGCAGAGGTTACTGTGCAGAGGAGAGAAAGGTGCAAGTAGATTTAGGTCAGGGCTGCAAACACACTTCCTCCTGGGTCCTAGTGGGTAGTGGGTATGAACTGCTTTGGGGATCATTCTTGGGTCTTGGATGCCAGTTGTTGATGGCGATGATAGGTCTGATATCTATGATAACATAGGAATATGGAATAAGAATGTACAAGGTCTATATGAAGACTATGGCAAAACTTTATTGAAGGCATTAGAAGTAATGGAGCATCATTTTCATGGATGGTAAGAGTCAGTGATCTAAATCTAACAGTCAGTGATCTAAATCTAAATCTATATGTAAGAATCAGTAATGTCAAATCTCCATAAAATCAAATTTTAATTTTAAATCAATATCTCAAAATTACAATGGAATACTTTTCTGAAATTAACATATATATGCAAAAGTTTATTTGAGAATAAACAGTAATAAAAGCGAGGAATACTCTTGTGTGAGTGTGTGTGTGCGCGTGCACACTAATATCTCTGCTAGCAGATGCTAACAGATTTTAAAGGTACAATTATTAAAACAGCATGACACTGGCTAAAGTGAAGACAAAGAGGATAACAGCACAGAACAGAAAATCAGAAACAGCCATAAGCATAAATAATTTTGAGAATGATAAAGGTACCATTTTAAATCAGTGAGAAAGCATAAATTAAAATTTATTTTTCCTTGTAGTTTTGACCAATCTGTACCCCACACTAGATGACAATATAAATTCCAGATGGTTTAAATTCTTACATTAAAAAAAAAGAGAGAGAGACTGAGTGTGGTGGCTCAGGCCTGTAATCCCAGCACTTTGGGAGGCCAAGGAGGGCAGATCATGAGGTCAGGAGTTTGAGACCAGTTTGGCCAATATGGTGAAACCCATCTCTACTAAAAGTACAAAAATTAGCTGGGCGTGGCAGCATGTGCCTGTAGTCCCAGGTACTTGAGGGCGGAGGCAGAAGAATCTCTTGAACCCGGGAGGCAGCAGTTGCAGTGAGCCAAGATCTTGCTGCTGCACTCCAGCCTGGGCAACAGAGTGAGACTCTGTCTCAAACACACACACAAAAAAACCCCCACAAAATCTCAGTTCAGAACAGTAGTAAGATTTTCAGATGCTCACATTGCCAGTCTTCCCACTCCCCTGCACAAAACTGGAAGCAGGCCAGAGAGGCAGGTCCAGAGTTTTGCAAAATTCTCATCTTACACTTAGGCAAAAGTTTTGTTTTTATATAATTTAAATGGAAGATACTGTTAAATTTGCATATTTTGAAAATTATGCTTTCTCAAGGACAGTGTTTTTTTTTTCAGTGTTAAGTTACTAAAAATAATCAGAAAAATCTCCCACCAGATTAGATTATACTCTTTTTCTTTTTCCTTAAAGAGGGAGGAAATGGTCTGGTTGCAGGGTAAATATACCCTGCTAGTGAAGTTATGATATTTGGATATTTTAAGCCTGAAATGAAAACATGAAAGTATTTGTGTTCAAGTTATCAGCATTATTTCCTACTAAATGTCTTTTTTATACTGCATTAGAACTTTGGAAAATTATACACTTGCACAAACTACAGAAGTAATAAATGTGTTTAAAAACAAATCAAATACACTGGTTAACATTTTCTTCGTCCTTTACCTCCTGCTTCCACCCTTCCCATTGCACAGCAGCATGCACTTATTTGAGCTCTCCCCTTAAAGATGGCATAATGTTCTAGTTAGAGCCAACATATACAGAAATGCCTGGCAACACTAAAAAACATGAATGAGTGTCAAAAACTAAATTTTAACGAAAGAACCGAGATACCAAAGAGTATATATGTCGTGATTCCTCATATATAAAGTTCCCAACCAGGAAAACTAAATTATATTGTTTTAGAAATGCATACATAGATCATACAATTATATAAAAAAAGACATTTTATCACAAAAGTCAGGAGAAAGGAAAAAGTATATGAAATCGGGATGGCAAGATTCTATGATTTTGATCTGGGTGTTAGTTTATGTATTAATCATGTGTTACTCATTCATTTACTATCATTATTTTAAAAATAGACTTTATATTTAAGAACAGTTTTAGGTTCACAGCAATATGAGCTAAAGGTACAGAGATTTCCCAGGTATTCCCAGGCCCTACACATGCACAGCATCCCCCATGATCAACATCTCTCACCAGAGTGGCATGCCAGTTACAGCTGATGAACCCCATGACACGTGATTATCACCCACAGTCCACAGTTTACACCAGGGTTCACTCTTGGTGTTGTACATTGAATGGATATTGACAAATGGATCCTGACAGGGATCCCCCATCATAGTACCACATAGAGTGATTTCACTGCCCTAAAAATCCTCTCCGCTTTCCCTGTTCATCCCCTGCTCCTCTCAACTCCTGGCAACCACTGATCCTTTACTGACTCTGTAGTTTTGCCTTTTCCAAAATGTCATATGGTTAGAATGATACAGAATGCAGCTTTGCCAGATTGACCTCACGTTAAAAAAATTACTACTTAAAAATTAATTCTGCCTCTGATCACCAAGAAAGTAGAATAATAACCAGTCATTATGTATTTGCCTTTTCTAGGCATCTTTCTTTCTCTCCCTCTCTCTCTCTCTCTCTCTCTCTCTCTCTCTCTTTTGAGACGGAGTTTCGCTCTCATCACCCGGGCTGGGGTACAATGACACAATCTCGGCTCACTGCAACCTGCACCAAGCAATTCTCCTGCCTCAGCCTCCCAAGTAGCTGGAATTAGAGGCATGTGCCACCATGCCTGGCTAATTTTGTATTTTTTAAGTAGAGATGGGGTTTCTCCACATTGGTCAGGCTTGTCTCAAACTCCTGACCTCAGGTGATCCGCCCACCTTGGACTCCCAAATGCTGGGATTACAGGCGTGAGCCACCAAGCCTGGCCTCTAGACATTTTTCTAAGGAAGGTCCAGTTCAAAGTAATTGTAAGAAACTTCAGAAAATTCCTGGATTGAAACTTAGTCCTTAGGTTGCTACTTAAATGAAAATTCGGAATGAGATCATTTCACTTTCTATCATGGGAGTAAGCAATATGCCTTGTTAAAAATCACTGAGATTTTTGGAATCGCAGGCTACACAGCAAAACCCAGTGAAACTTGACTAGCTAACAAAGATGCCAGATTAGTTATAGTTTAACCACTTAACACTAATGACCATGTTTAGAGTGAAATTATACATACTTTTTTCCTGCTATTGTAAACCTGAAATCTCATTTACAACCAATTCAAATTAATATTTAACCACATTTATATAAATATACATAAGTGTAAATGGATTGACTTGGCGTGCTCTCTGGAGCCCGTGCTGACAAATACTGAAATTCTGAAAAGCTTATTGCTGCAAGAGCTTGGAGTAAGAGCTTAGGGAAATTTCTGAGGAATAAAAGAAAGTAGTTGACTATCAACAGACATCTGAATTCTTAAGCAGTGAAGAGAAAAAATATGCAAAGTGCCTTTTTAAATACAAGTGTTCTCAGCAATTAGGTTTAGACCAGTATTGCCCAGGAGAATGTTCTGTGATGACATAAATGTCCTATATCTCCACTGTTCAATGTGATAGCCACTGGCCACATCTAGGTATTCAGCAATTGAATTGCGCCTAGAGTTATAGAGAAACAGAATTTTACTTAAATTTAAATAGCCACATGTGGTTAGTGGCTATATTGCTGATGGCACAGCTTTAGACAGTCTTACCAACGTAGTACCATCACCCTTCTAAAAAAATGCTCAGTCATAAGACAATTTCAACAGTACTTCCAGAGAAACTGCACTGATTATAAATCAGGATTGTAAGTAGTCTCTCTTGATCTCTTGTGCTCAGGAGCACACACATAATATGACTGAAAACAGAAAACTTGAACAACGAAAAATATTCTAATAGTTTAATCCTAGAATTCCTACCATACCTGGCTGATAGGCATGTTCTTAATAATTTGTGGAAAAATAGGTAAATAAGTTCATGAATGAATTAGCAGACAACTTTCACTCCATGACTGGGGAAAAGAAAACCTTCCTGGCAAAGTGTAAACATTTCTTTGAAATTTAGAGCCATTATCTCCCATCTTTTAAACATGAGCTTCATGAATACACATAATAGCTGGACAGATGGATAGAAGGTAAGTTAGCTAGCTAGTTAGATGGATAGAAAATAAGTTTCATATACAGACCTTGGTAAAACATTGTCAAGTGTTAACCTCCTACTGGGATTCTTCCATCTTGCTTTGGGACCCTATGAAGGTTGCAAGCCATGGCCTTTCATGTGCTTATAACTCCCAAGTTGCTCTCAAGTTTTGTATAACAATTTTAATTAATAACAATGTTGATAATTTTCTCTATCCAGTTTTTTCTTTGTTGCTGACTATAAATCTGTGTGCATATAATATCCTGAAATATTCTAAAACTAAAATTGAATTGTACTTCATAGTATATTTACTGCTTTTTAAATGTTCCAGTATTCGTAAACCTATTTATTTATTTAGAGACAGGGTCTTGCTCTACTGCCCAGGCTACAATTCAGTGGCTCAATCATGGCTTACTGCAGCCTTGATCTTCTGGGCTCCAGCTATCCTCCCACCCCAGCTTCCTGATCACAGGTGTGTACCATCATGCCTGAGTAATTTTTTTTAAAGTTATTTTGTAGAGACAGGGTTTACCTATGTTGTCCAGGCTGGTCTCAAACTCCTAGACTCAAGCGAACTTCTGGCCTAGGCCCCCAAAGTGCTAGGATTACAGGTATGAGCTACCATACCTGATAGGTAAACATATTTCTGTAACAGTAATATATTTCTGTCATACTATTTGAATCATTTTTATTGGACACATGATGTTCCACTACCCAAAATATTAATCTGAATCACAAACCTATCTCTCTCCCTGATGCATTTTTCTGTGTTTTTTCTGATGCTAATTCAACAACTTTCTTCAGATTGGTTTTAAAATTTTATATATTTACATATATATATATATGTATGCATATTTATACACACACACACACACACACACAATATTTATTAGAACTGACTCTGTCCCGTTGGTTTTAAAATACTATATATCTCTCTCTCTAATAAATTGTGCATGTATATATATATATATATATATATATATATATATACAAAATTTATATATATGTATATACAATTTTTATATATGTATATACAATTTATATATATATACACAAATATATATATACATATATACAAATATATATATACATATATACACATATATACATATATACACATATGTACATATATACATATATATACACACATATATATACACATATATATATCTATACACATATATATATATATATATATATATATATATATATATACATACATACAATTTATTAGAACTGACTTGGTCCCTTCTCCCTTTATTTTAAAGACAGTAGGGTAAATGCTAGGCCTCTTTGTTATGTCACTATCTTCCTATGAGATGACTGGACTTAAACTTTGCTGAAATTGTTAACTGGGTCTCCTCTCGACCAGTAAGTGGGTAAATATGCAAGACCCAGACAGCAGCTGTTAGAACTTCCCCAACTAGAGGTGCGGTCTGGGAATGAGGAAGGGCAATTAAACTTATTAAGAATTTTCAGAAGACTGCAGAATTTCCCGGGAGTTACTGCTTCCCAGAATATGGGGAAACTCTGGATCAAAGGGTCAATGTCAAATGTTTCACTCTAGTTCCAAGTGCATTGTTTTGGTTTAACTCTGAAAGTCTTCGAGTTCATCAGCATGAAAAATGAATTTCCACTGGATTTATTCAGTAATCCAAACTTGGATTTGTAGAGAAGATAAGGGTTGGATGGTGCACAGTTTGTTCTAGTATAATCAACTTGGAACCAGTAAAGAAGGCAGGAAGAAGGACTGTGATTCACTTTCAAATGTTGGACAAACAGCGAAGTTCCTTAAACTCCGCATTCACACGTAGCCAGCATCTGAAAGCGCCATAGTGCCTGCCTTGTTAAAATGGAATCCCACTGGCTAGCTAATTGATTCACAAGTCTACTAACGAATTCCATACTAACAGCTTAAATTAAAAGTTAATGAAACACAGCCAGGGCCCCATTATATTTCCCTTGTAACAACCCTTTCATTACAAAAAAAAAAAAAAAAAAAAAAAAAAAAAAAGGCAAGAGGGAGAGAAAAGCTCCGGCTTCATTAAAGGAAAATGTCTGGGACATCTCCCTGGGTTGGAATGCACCCACAGCCAGAAGCATTCCTCAGACCAGTCTCCCTGCCAAGTCTCACGGAAGCCACTTCTCTGAGGCAGGAAAGAAATCCCCACAGGTATCCTGTGATCAGACTGACCAGAGCTCAGAAGGCGGCATTGTCTGTGGTGCTGCACGATCTGCTCAAGATGGAAAAATCTGTTCTCATGGACTACTGTGCACTTAACAACTTCACCCTCTTCCTTCTATGAAACTCACAATCTTGACTCGCATTCCCAAGGAAGAGGAGGTAGAGAATCTGTGTCCTCTTTTCTGCCTACCCCAGATGTGGGGCAACAGCAGCAGTTTGTCTCTTCCAAATCAATGAAGGTGTGAGCAATGTTCAAGGCTCAGCGCCCTGCTCTTTTGCCTGCCCTGTTCTCCTGCCCACTTCCCTTCATCTCAACACATTCATGGATTCTTCTGTGCTCACAGTTCCCAAGTGTCCATCTCTAGCCCCAACTGAAGCCGGCCTCTGCCTGCAGGCTCTCACTTGGGCACCAGTACCTCCAACATAATATGTGCAAAAGCATTCCTCAGCTTCTTCCCACAAAATAATTCTCCTACGTGGCTTCCTCTCCCCTGCCATGGCACTGCGTGCTAGAACTGGAGTTACCTTTCTTTATTCTTAAAAGAACAGGGTCTTGCTCTGTTTCCCAGGCTGGAGTGCAGGCACACAATCACAGCTTACTGCAGCCTTGAATTCCTGGCTCAAGCAATCCTCCTGCTTCATTCTTAGTGGTTGGGACCACTTTTTTTTCCCCTTAAATATTGGAATTTTAATAGCGAGATGAATCAATGACAAGAACTGTATCTTTCTCAGGAAACAGAAACTAACTCTATACAATAAAGGCAATGATTGGAAACCCTCAATTACGTTTTGTTGTCAAGAAATTCAATTTAATAATTTAGCTTTTCCACAGAATAATCACTATTACTTCTATACCAAAGAGGTATCATTTGGGGGAAGGAGCAGATATATGAGTATTACATTATTTCTCTTCATTGCTTAAGAATTCAGATGTTTGCTGGTAGTCAACTACTTTCTCTTATTCCTCCTTTCCCTAAGCTCTTGATCCCAGCTCTCAGACCAAAAACTGTTTAACATTTTGTAGAGATGGGGGTCTCACTACTGTTGCCCAGGCTGGTCTTGAACTCCTGGCCTCAAATTATCCTCTTGCCTTGGCCTCCCAAAGAGTGAGGATTATAGGCATGAACCACAGTGCCTGGCCCCAGGAGTTACCTTTTACATTCCCCACTTACTGACCATTCATTTGGGATCAGGGGACAATTATGAAAGGCTAGTTGGGAGTTTGGCTATTGTCCTAGAGGTAGTGGACACTGCAGGTCCCTGATTATATAGCTACAGGATCAAAGTGTTTTTGGAAAATTATTCTTGTCCTCAACCTGACTCCATCTTACCATATCTTATTAACCAATCCCCACCTCTACCTCCAGCATTTATTTGACAAATACTTATATAATACCTATTATGTGCCAGGAACTACTCTAGGAATTTTACAAATACTCACTTTCTAAATTCTCATGACAGCCCTATGAGGAAGCTACTATTACTCTCTGTAGCTTACGGATAAAGGGGAAGAGGCATAGCCTCTTGGTCATCTTACCCTGACTACCCTAGTTACCTGCTTTAACTATTAATCATTTTCTCTGATTGTACAATCTTTGTTCATGCTCCTCCCAATCTCATCACCTCTCCCCCAAATCCTCTCCTGTGTTTCCCCTCTTTATAAATTTGTGCTGTCCCAGGACTCATCTAGACCTACACCTCTGCCTAAAGACAAAACTGTCCCAGTGCACATGGGTCTCTTCCTTCTCTGAAAGTCTCCTATACTCACTCTCCAGATTATGCTTATTCTACTGCTCGGCAACATCATTATTTAACTCTCTTCTACTATGAGCTCCTGGAGATCAGAGGCTGCAGGAGTTTTAAAAACTTCCTTTAGTACTGAATAAAAAGAACATAACGTACTCAGCAATAAATATTTAACTGAATCAAAAAAATAAATATTGCCATTATCCATGAAAAAGGAGAAGAAAAGTCACCTAAAGGTAGGTGACTTTGCTTTTTGCAGCTACCATGAATAATTGTTTTCTCTGTTCAATAGAAACAGTATTATATCTATATACGTGTGTATATATGTATGTAGGTAGAAATGCTGTTTTCTTTAGACTAGGGGTTGACAAACTATGGTTCATGGTCCAAATCTGGCCCACTGCTTGTTTTTGTAAATAAAGTGTTTTTGTTTGTTTTTAATTTTAAGGCAGAGTCTCACTCTGGCTCAGGGAGGAGTGCCGTGGTGGGATTTCAGCTCACTGCAACCTCTGCCTCCCAGGTTCAAGTGATTCTCATGCCTTAGCCTCCCGAGTAGCTAGGATTACAGGTGCCCACCACTATGCCCAGCTAATTTTTGTATTTTTTAGTAAAGACAGAGTTTCACCATGTTGGCTACGATGGTCTCCAACTCCCAACCTCAAGTGGTCCACTGGCCTTGGCCTCCCGAAGTGCTGGGATTACAGGCATGAGCCACCATGCCTGGCCTGTAAATAAAGTTGTATTGGCACAAAGCCATGCCCATTCTTTTATGCATTGTCTATTGCTGCTTCACACTACAAGGACTACGTAAAATACCTATTATAGAGTCCTCATAGTCTTCTAAGCCGAAAATATTTATTATTTGGCTCTTTTTAGAAAAACTTGCTCATCTCTGGTTTAGACAAAAAGTAAACTGAACATCTGAATAGGAAACACTTCTGTTCACTGTTTTTACTTTTAGGTTAAACTTACTTTTCTCTACTATTTTCTTGACACTATCTGCCTGTTTTAAAAATGAAGCATCTACCTATGGTTTGGGATCAAAATTAAAAGTAAACATATAATTTGCTCTTCATGACAGCACAGTTGCAAGCACACTCGGAAAGAGCTGGCTGACGAAGGGTGCATTGAAAAGTCTCCCTTTGTAAAGGCCTGCTGCACCTCAGTGTTTCACAGCAGTCAACGTCTTTAATGTGTCACACGGGTGTATTACAACACTCAGTTTCAGGCACTGGTAGCAGTCTGGTCAAGTTTCCTTGTGGTTACCCAGATTTTCCATGCAGGCAAGAAGAGACATGGCTAGTACCATGAGATAATCCCTAGGCAAACCAGGCATGAAGCTGGCTGGGGGAGGCAGGTAGAGACAGCATTTAGCTCTGATGGGCACCAGCGAAGTTTTTTCCTTTATCAAAACAACAATAGGAAGAGAGGGCCTTCTCAGTGTGCCTAAGCAATAGGCACAGTCAGCCAGTGGGTACGTGACTTTTTCACCACATCTTTGCAGATGGCATGACTTTCCGCTTGGACTTGAACTTGTTTGGTCCAGTCTTGTCTGGCTTCTAAGAGCAGTGCTCCGAATTGTCTGACTTGTCCCTCATTTCTGCATTCCTCTCCTGGTATCCTACCTTGTAACTGGCCCTCCTATGATGGCCTCCTATGATCTTAGTAATCCTCAGGAGCTCTGACCCACAGCCCGGCCCCTGCATGGCTATGGCCTGCTGACAGTTTTCCTCCACGCTGACAGCCTGCTCAGCACCCTGGAATCTCCAAACAGCATTTGCTCTGAAGCTTCCTGTCATCATGTCACTGTGACTTGCTGAGCTGTGATGGGCTTCCTGGCCTTTGCCCCGGGTTGTACACTATGTCACAGTTATCCCCTCCACCACACCAGCCACGCTGAGCAACCGCACTGTATCTGCCAGTGCACAGCATGGCTCTCCACCTGCTGGCTCCTGGCTTGCCCTTTATCCATTGCAATTAACTAGGCTCTGCCCAGTTTCAACTTGAAACTGACCAAAATGCAGGGAAGGAAGGTACTCCCAAAACCTCAGTGAATCTTTTCAAATATTGTCCTGTTCTACAGCCACACACCTGGTGCATACATAGCCAAAGTCCAGTATTTTCCTAATTTTGATTCCATGCTGGTGTTACTAAAGGCCCTGAAGATAAACCTACTTACTACCCAAAAGTCAAATCCAACAGCTCTGTCATCACGAAAATTGAAAGAAAGAAAGCCAACCAGTATCTGTGGCTCTTTTATCTGGGGGAATATTCTGTTGGCATTTTTAAAAATGTTCATTTTGAATGTTTTCAAACGTCGACTCCTATCTATGGCTCTTTTAAAAACTACACATGGCCTGGCACAGTGGCTCACGCCTATAATTCTAGCGCTTTTGGAGGTCTAGGTAAGTGGATCACCTAAGGTCAGGAGTTCAAAAACAGCCTGGCCAACATAGCAAAATCCAGTCTCTACTAAAAATACAAAAAAAGAAAGAAAAGAAAAAGCCGGGCATGATGGTGCACACCTGTAATCCCAGGAGAATTGTTTGAACCCGGGAGGCAGAGGCTTCAGTGAGCCGAGATTGTGTCACTGCACTCCAGCCTGGTAACAGAGCGAGACTGTCTCAAAACAAAACAAAACAAATGCCGGCACATGCACATTAAATATATAATCTTTGACATTAGACTGCAACAGTGTCTGCCATGGCCACCCCTTTCATAAAAACTCACTACAGAAAAGGAAAAGAATGAGGCAGGATAAGAGAGAATATTGGATAATCTTGTGTGAAGAGAAAACGTGAAAGCAATTACACAGGATACCTCTATTATAAGCAATGCAAATCTTAATAAGAAACAGCAAAATATGTATCTAGCCTCTCATTTTCCATAAAGTTGGGTGAGTCTAAGAAAGATGGATGAAAATCTTCGGAGAACAACACTGCATCAGTCAGGCACCCCATTTTATTGCCCAGGGGCAGCTCCATGTGCCATGGGAGAAAGGGTTGGTGGGAAAGAGCTCTGCTCTGTGCATGCCCTGCCTAAGGAAAAGGGGAAAAAAGAGAGTGCTGACAAAACCATTTTAAGAATGCAACATAGTTGAGACTGGGCGCGGTGGCTCATGCCTGTAATGCCAGCACTTTGGGAGGCCGAGGTGGGTCAAGAACTTGAGGTCAGGAGTTCGAGACCAGCCTGGCCAACATGGTGAAACCCTGTCTCTACCAAAAATACCAAAATTAGCTGGGCATGGTGGCACATGCCTGTAATCCCAGCTACTCAGGAGGCTGAGGCAGGAGAATCGCTTGAATCCGGGTAGTGGAGGTTGCAGTGAGTTGAGATCACACCACTGCACCATAGCCTGTGCAACAGAGATCAATCCTGTCTCAAAAACTAATTAAAATAAAACAAAATAAAACGAATGTATAGTAGATTAGAAATGAAGAAAAAGAGGCACAGCAAAAGTTAGCCCAAAGTAAAGAATAGTCGAAGGAATTTGAAGGGAAAATGACAAAGATATTAAATGAGGACCAGATCTACTCAGAGTCAAATGATTATATTTAGAACGTTAGAGGGAATTCATTGGAGTCAAATAATTAATTTAAAATGTTATGGGAACTTTTATATAACTGTACGCTCCCCAAAGTGCATAGAAAATAGAAAAATATGTCAAAGTATAAAGAGTTTTACTGTGTTGTGCATTAAAAGCCAAATAAGTCACAAAATCTAAAAATATATGTTTATGGCTACCCTAGAATTTATAAGTTAGATCCAAGGGTGTGTGTTTGTGTGTGTGTGTGTGTGTGTATGCAATGTTTACATGAAGTTTATACATCGAAACTTTAAAACTACATGATATTTCATTATCAAAATAACACATAGAAATGTTTTCTCCCCAGCATGCTTATGTTGGAGAGTTTCTAATGAACAGTTCCTGAAAAACAAATAAGTTATTTCATATTTCTAATACATACAGAATGTAGAAAAAGTAAGAAATGAAATTGCAAAGGGAACCTTTTATTTCCATAGAGTAAGAGAAGAAGCACTGATGCTTTTTTAAGTTAAAAAGTAATTAGTAATGTTGGATCAGGAGTACACTAATAAATGTATGCCTCCTATGGATCAACCAATATAGAATCAATGACCAGTGGGTCATTTAGGAAGTGAAGATATATTCTGATGTCTCGTTAACTATCTTAGATCAATGAAATCATCATGTAATTCCCATTCCCATTTTTCATACTGAGTCATATCACCATTTCATAAGCATCATAACATTAATGACTGAAATATTCAATGTCAGTGTATTCTTAGCTAGTGTTTAGAGCAGGACCTCTTTGGCTGAGTACAGTGGCTCATGCCTATAATCTCAGAGCATTGGGAGGCTATGGCAGGAGGACTGCTTGAGACCAGGAGTTTGAGACCAGCCTGGGCAACATAGTGAGACCCTGCCTGTACAAAAAATTAAATAAAAACAGCAAGTCCGCTTGGGTTCAAATGCTGGCTCCACCCTTTACTAGTTGTGTGACCTTGGACAAGTTGTTCAGTCTCTCTGGATTCTGTTTTCTTTGTAAAAAAGAGATAGTAATGACATTTTCCTTACAGTGAGAGAGGAATAAATGAGCTTATATTTTTCAGGTATTTAGCACAGTACTTGGTACACAATCAGTGCCATGCAAAGGTTCATTATGCAAATACTTATTAAGTATCTACTATGTGCTAGACACCAGAGATCCAATCATGAACAAAGCCAGCTCTACCCTAAAGGGATACATCAAGGAAATCATAATTACATGGCACAGTATGATACACAGCAAAGATGCAAACTTAAGCCTCTACTTTGATTTTTAAAATTTATATCCCAAGTCCCACACATGGGTCAAATAGATCGAATATAGTGATTATACAAGGTGTTTCATCTATCTGTCGTAAACCCTAAGTATTATTAACAATTTGGATCAATTCCTTAGAGATTCAGGTGTTCTTCTGGAGATGATTGGGTGATGTATGTCTGTTTAAAAGTGTCCATCCTCCTACCGTCTCCCATTAAGCTAGAAACAAAAAGATCCTACTAAAAACAGTCATTATTTTTTTAAAGTTGAGGTTGGAATATTTGAAGACTTCTCTAGAAAAAAAAATCAGGAAAGAAAAGAGAGGGAAAAGCTGTCCTGATGCTGGTTCTACTACCCCGTTTTCCCCTTTCCTTGTTCATCCTTCACTGTGCTCTCCCACAAACACAAAGAAGTTCATCCCAATGGGGAAAAGTGGATCCAACAAATAATCTGAGGTTGAGGTGAGTCTGGTGCTTCCTTTGGGTTCTTCAGGACTGATGACCAAATAGCCTGAGATTGCTGACACTGTTGGCAGAGGCAGCTGGCTCCCTGAATTACAGTGCAGGACTGGTGACAAGACCCAAGGAGCGAGTGGTCATGGGGCAGCATCGAATGAGCAGGGTGGTGAGTCCCACGCATATGAAGTGCCACTGCCTGTCCCAACCTAAGGCCTGAGCACGGGTTGAGATATTGTTCTCCAAGGAAGTAAGTTACTGCTAAACTGGGGTGGGAGGAGTATTTTCTGGATATATCAACAAGAGAAAAAAAACACAGTATGCTCTTGGGTGAACAGTCTCTCTAACCTGGCCTTGGTTTTCTTATCTGTTAGCTGGGTATTGCGGCCTTGGGTTGCCAGAGTCCCTGCTGCTGCTGATATTCTAAGTCTATAAAACCCACTGGAACAATTCCTCCTTGTCTCCCTGTTTTTGCTTTCCAATTTCTCTTATCATGCAGGTGTCTGATAACCACTTCCTAAACCCTGTCTCCACCATCACATTTATCTTGGGGCAGTGATTCTACTTCAGTCCAAGTCAGCAGGAAGTCCTGTGTCAAGACTGGACAATGGAGCAATGATGGAATAAAGCAGTATTTACAGCATTCTTCCATGCCACACTGCAGCAGTACTTGCTGCTTCTTCTCCATATCCCTCTTTTCCAGTTTTCACTGAGACTCACTGAGTAGGCTTAGTCTTGCGTTAGCTCTACTCAGGAAGGTTGGAAAGTTTCATGGCCTGTCTCTCCTACTGTTTTCTTAATAGACTTCATGCAGGATCTCTCCATCTAAGATTGTGGGGAGAGATAGAGAGAGAGAGAGAGAGAGAGAGAGAGAGAGAGAGAGAGAGAGAGAGAGAGAGAGAGAGAGAGAGAGTGTGTGTGTGTGTGTGTGTGTGTGTGCATGCACATACGTGCCTGCAGGTATTTCCATCCTTTATTTTCAGTGACCCTCAGCTAAAGTCATACAAAATTTAAAATGAAAGAAAAGTTGTTACTTGGTTATTAAGTAAACTGTGGCTACTGTAGCTGAAGTTTAGTGCAGAGAGACTAAATCTAACAAGCCAGATTGGGATCCCAAATTATCAAGTGTACTGGGAAGATTTAAAACATTAAAAAAAAACCTAAATATGATTTTAGTAAATCAATACAACAACAAAGGATATTACAGCATGATGAAATGGGGCTTATCTCAAGACTGTGGAGGAGGTTTAACATTTGAAAATAGGCAGATATAATTCACCACATTTTAGAAAATTATATGACCATCTCAATAGAGGCAGAAAAGCATTTAACAAAATCCAACCTCCTGATAAAAAATTCTAAGTGAACTAGGAATAGAAGGAAACTGCCTTAATCTAATAAAGGACAATCTATAAAAAACCACAGCAAACATCATACTTAATAGTGAAAGGCTGCATGCTTTCTCCCTAATATAAAAAACAAGGCAAGGATCTGCTCTCACCACTTGATTCAACATTGTACTGAAGGCTCTGGCCATTGCAATATGTCAAGAAAAATAAATATCAGACATCTAGTTTGGAACGGAGGAAGTAAAACTGTCTTTATTTGCAAACACCATTATATAGAAATCCAATGGAATCTATAAAAATGCTATCAGAGTAAGTTTGGTAAGGTTGCAGATTATAGGATCAATACCATAAAAATCAATTATATTTCTATATAATATGAATAAATAATCAGAAATGAAATTTAAGAACAAGAGCAAATATAAAATAGGAATAAATCTAACAAAAGATGTCCAAGACCTGTTACACTAAAAACTCTTAGCTGAGAGAAATTCAAGAAGACCTAAGTAAATGAAGAGATATACTTTGTTCATGAGACAGGAGATTTAATGTTTTTGAGATGTCAATTTTCCTTAAACTAATCTATAGATTCAACATAAACTTGATTCAAATCCCAGTAAGGCTTGTGGTAGAAACTGACAAGCTGATTCTAAAATCTATACAAAAATGCAAAGGACCAAGAGTAGCCAAAATAACTTTCTATTTAGATAGAACAAAGGTGAGAGGGGTAACATTATCTGATTTCAAGACGTACTGTAAAGGTACAGTACTCAAAACAGTACAGTGTTGGCATAAAGACAAACAGACTAATTGAACAGAATACAGTCCAGAAATAGACTCACACATACATGGACAACCAATTTTGACAGTTATGAAGGCAATCTAGTGGAGGAAAGACAATCTTTTCAACAAATGATGCTGGAATAATCAAATGCAGTCAAATTAAATGCAAACAAACAAAAAACAACTTCAATTCATACCTCATACCATACAAAAATTAACTGAAAATAGATCATAGGTCTAAATATATATCATAAACGATAATATGTGTGTCTGGAAGAAAACAACAGAAAATCTTTGTGAGCTTAGATTAGGTAAGAATTCTTTGATATGACATCAGAGCATGATACATAGAAGATGATAAATTTGACTTTATCAGAATTAAAAACTGCTCCAAAAGAAAATGAAAAAAAATCCACAGACTAGGAAAAAATATTTGCAAAGCACATGTCTGACAAAGCACTTATATCTAGAATATATAAATAATATAAGAAACCCGACAATAAGAAAACAAGCAATCCAATCAAACAATGGGCAATAGATGTAAGCAGACATTTCACCAAGGTAGACATACAGATGGCAAATAAACCCAGGAAAAGATGCTCAAAGCATCAGTTATTAGGGAAGAGCAAATTAAAACCACGATGAAATTCTACTACACACCTGTTAATGTAGCTAAAATTAAGAAAAACTAATGATACCATGTGCAGGCTACGACGTGGAGGAGCTGGAACTCTCATACAATGATGGAGGGAAGGTAAAATGATATAACCACTTTGGAAAAAAGCCTGTCCACTTGTAATAGTCAGAAATAGCTTTGTACTAGGAAAAAAATGGGAAACAATGTAAATATCAACAACTGAATGAATTGTGATATGTTATGTAAGTATAGATACATCATATCTATGTACATGATGAAATACTTATTAGAAATAAAAAGAAATGAGTTATTATACATGTAATATGGCATGGATGAATTTTTTTTTTTTTTTTTTGAGACAGAGTTTTGCTCGTTACCCAGGCTGGAGTGCAATGGTGCGATCTTGGCTCACCGCAACCTCCGCCTCCTGGGTTTAGGCAATTCTCCTGCCTCAGCCTCCTGAGTAGCTGGGATTACAGGCACATGCCACCATGCCCAGCTAATTTTTTATATTTTTAGTAGAGACAGGGTTTCACCATGTTGACCAGGATGGTCTCAATCTCTTGACCTCGTGATCCACCCGCCTCGGCCTCCCAAAGTGCTGGGATTACAGGTGTGAGCCACCGCACCCAGCCAGCATGGATGAATTTTAAAGTAATTATGCTGAGTGGAAAAAATTAAACAAAAAGAGTATTAATGGAAAGATTCCATTTATATAAAACCTTAGAAAGTGAAGAATAATATATAGTGAAATAAAGCAGACCAGTGTTTACCAGAAAGAAGCCAGAGGCAGAAGGAAGGGATTATATGGGGTAGCAAGAAATTTTTGAGGATGATGGACGTATTTACTATCATTTTTTTTTTTTTTTTGAGGTGGAGTCTTGCTCCATTGCCCAGGCTGGAGTGCAGTGGTGCGATCTTGGCTCACTACAACCTCCAGCTCCTGGGTTCAAGCGATTCTAATGCTTTAGCTTCCTGAGTTGCTGGCACTACAGGTGTGCGCTACCACACTTGGCTGATTTTTGTATTTTTGGTGGAAACAGGATTTCACCATGTTGGCGGTCTCGAACTCTTGACTTCCAGGGATCCACCCGCCTTGGCCTCCCAAAGTGCTGGGATTACAGGCGTGAGCCACTGCACCCAGCCAGTATTTGCTATCTCAAGTTCCAAGGGCATATACATATGTCAAAACTTATCACACTGCATACATTACATATGTGCTGTTTCTTATATATAGCAATTATATCTCAAAAATGTTAAAAATTATTTGCAATGAAAAAAATCCATAAGAATGTGAATACTCTAAGTTAATATAATGCTAACTTTGAAGGTGGCAGGGGCTGTAACTGGGATGGGTCACATAGCTTCTGGGGCGAGTACGTACAAAGTTCTATTTATTTCATTCATTATATATACAAATTTTATCATAAATTGTTTTATGCAGTTTTCTGAATCTGTTTTATTTTACATGAAATTTTTTAACCCTCCTCTCCCTCCCAAAAAAGGGAAAGAAACCAGTGACTGGAGAGGAGGGGACACATAAAATGTGACTCAGCTTATGATAGGCACATTTCCAACTCTTATTCCCAGGGCTATACAATACGGAGGAAAAGGAAACTGAAATAATAAGTGGTTAAATTGAAAATGAAGTTAAATAGACTTGTTAAATGGCTGGAGCATTTAATGAACGTTTCCTCAGTGTTGGAGGGGAAGCTAACTAAATGCTATCTGAAGCTGGGTGTGTACCGTGACCTTTCAGATTTGAGGGAGAGAATAGCCGGTGAGGTGGGTGGGGAGGCAGGGTGGGGCTCAGCAGATGCCATTGTCGCCAAGGAACACACATGAATAAGAAAAGTCAAGGGACAAAAAATCAGCAAGTCTTGGCACATCCCAGAGGAAATTCACCATGCGGCGGTACATGATGATGGCTGAGCACAGAGGCTCTGGAACTGGGGTTATATTTTTATTCTACCCCTTAGACAAGTAACTTGCCTGTTGTCTGCCTCACTATTCTCATCTGTGAAGTGGTGACATTGATGGAAAATGCTGAGAGAACCGTGAGATCGATCACACCCGAACAGCACTTAGAAATCATGCCTAACGCTCACTAACTGGGTTATTTTTATCCAACCCAAACCTATAAACTTTAAAATGTCAGTAATTAAATAAAGGAGCATGGTTTTAAAAAGACGTGCTTATAATCCAAACTATTTCTAGGGCTTGTCATGATGAAAACCTGGTGGAAGCTCCTGCTGGAAATCTGTTCAGTGTGTGTTTTCATTTTGGACTTCTTTAGACACCAGAATTTTTTGTTTGTTTTTGTTTTTGAGATGGCGTTTTGCTCTTGTTGCCCAGGCTGGAGTGCAGTGGCGTGATCTCTGTTCACTGCAACATCTGCCTCCCAGGTTCAAGCAATTCTCTGCCTCAGCCATGTAAGTTGCTGGGATTACAGGCAAGTGCCACGCTTGGCTAATTTTTCATTTTTAGTGGAGATGGAGTTTCCCCATGTTGGTCAGGCTGGTCTGGAACTCCCAGCCTCTGGTGATCCGCCCACCTCGGCCTCCGAAAGTGCTGTGATTACAGGCGTGAGCCACTGCTCTCAGCCTAGACACCAGGATTTTGCTAAGTAAGGGCAGGCTCAGGTGCTCAGATCACACATGGCTCTACAGTTATTCACTTTAAGACAACAATTTAATTTCACTGTTATGGTTACATTCTAAACAATGTAATTTCAAACAATGGTACCTGGAGTCCAAACAATGCTAATTTTACTTGTTACTATTATATTCTAAAACCTTCTCCTACTCTAAACTCTTGGGAGAATGTAAGGCAGAAAGACAAGCCAGCACCGAGCCATTAGAGATGGGATGCCTCATTTCGAAACCATGTCTGCTAAGGAATAATGTAAACCCATTAAATGTCCAGCCAGTGACCCACTCCATGCCCAAGAGAGCATGCATGAGTGGCTGTCTTTCTGAAGAGGCTCACCTGCCTTCCCTCTTTCCCTCTCTTCCTCCTTTCATTCCTCACTCGCTCCTCCTTCCCTCCCTCCTTTCTTTTTTATTCTTTTTTTGGCATGGCACTTACTGATCTTTGCAGTAACACTTTTATCCATTCATTCAGCATATTTATTGAGCCCGTACTAGTGCTAAGCCCTGTAAATACAGACACAAATGGGATGCATATTTCTTGCTTTCAAGAAGCTGGCCTCACCAGGCGTGCTGACTCACACCTGTAATCCCAACACTTTAGGAGGCTGAGGTGGGCAGATCACCTGAGGTCAGTAGTTTGAGACCAGCCTGGTCAACATGGAGAAATCCCATCTCTACTAAAAAAAATTAGCTGGGTGTGGTAGCACATGCCTGTAATCCCAGCTACTCGGGAGGCTGAGGCAGGAGAATGACTTGAACCTGGGAGGCAGAGGTTGTGGTGAGCCGAGATCACGTCATTGCACTTCAGCCTGGGTGACAAGTGAAACAAAACAAAACAAAAAAGCAGCAGCTGGCCTCCATGAAGGTGTCAGGCCATTTATGCAATGAAGCACATACACATAACACAGAATACAATTGGCACCATGTCCCTCTATCATTCACAGGATATAGAAACCCTCTTTTATAAGCTTTCAACTTAAAAGCTTCCATGGACAAGACAAAGCTCAGTCCCCAAACTCACTGGCGCAGCACTGGCTGCTGTGGTCACCTAAGTCTTGGGCATCATCACTCTGCTGGTGTTTGTGCTTCTTTTGAGGTTTAGTAATTATCCGCTCCATTTTGCAACGTGAGAGACTTGCAAATACATGTAAGGGGAGGTATACAATTAAGACAAAAATAAAAGCAGAGATGCTATGAACATTGAAAGAGTGAAAACAAGTGCCTTCTGTCTGGAATAACTCTGGCACTGACTTGGCTTTGGTGCATGGTGTTAGGGAGCCTAGATCCTGAAGCCCAGCAGCCTGTGTTCAAGTCCTAGTCACTCACTCACTCTAGTCACTTTAAGAAAGTTATTACACCTCTGGTCTCTGTTTTCTTATCTGTAAAATGGTAATAAAAATAGTCCACTTCACAAGGCTGTTCTGAGTGCTGAATGCTAGGCACATGCTAAGTATTACTAACACTACTCAGTAGAAGGGGTTCTGTGTGTTAATCAACCACAAATGGATAGAGTGTGCCTGTGTGGACGTTTTTGCTATCAGAAAAATGGCTTAATCATTAACAGAAAACAAGTTTCTATTTACAAAAATATATACTACCCCCCATATTTCCTAAGTACTCCTTCAGGGGTTCTCTCTTGATTTGCAAGTTGAGTGATGACGGCCTGCTGCTGCTGCCCTCCCTGGTGTCCAGGGAATAGGCACTTACACCTGGATTGTGGACAAATGAAACTTAAAAGCATCCAGGATCACCAAAGCTACAACCAAGGGGTGCTGGCAGAGGGAAGGAGAGTGGGCCTGAGGGAAGCAGGTGGTAGAGAGCTGGGTGTGTCTGGGGGTGATGGCTGAGAGCAAGGTTCAGGCAGGCAGAGTTAGAAACGATTCCACTTCTGGCAGCTGGGCCGCACCACACGGATGCTCTGCTGAGTGACGGTCAGTGTGCAGACTGGCAGTCTTTGGGGAATGAGGTGACATTTTTGTGGGTGTGGATGTATGGGTGCATGCCTTCTATGTCTTCCGGGAAGGAACATTGTTGAGTAACAAGTGGACAAGCAGGACTGCACCACACCAAGACTTGTTGAGGCCCATTTCTGAAAGTCTCTTCCTGACTCTCAACAACTATGCCTTTTTGAAGTTGAAGCAAAGACACTATACATGTGTTTGTGTTCTAATTCTATCGTCAAAGTGTCATATTTACTGTGTCATGATTTGAGTATTAGGCATGCATAACTCTTCAGTAGTGAGTATTGACACACTTTTGCTTTTATCATATTTTACATATTTAAATCTAAGGATTCATACAAATGCATGCCAAAGGGTTACGATAGTCATGTATTTCAAAAGCAATAAAATGTGTTTTTGAGATAAGAACATGAGAATTTGGGGGGGATTATATATTTGCATTATGGGTTTCAGAAACTAAGTTTTGTTTTTTTTTTGAGATGGAGTCTTGCTCTGCTGCCCAGGCTAGAGTGCAGTGGTGTGATCTCAGCTCACTGCAACCTCCACCTCCTGTGTTCAAGTGATTCTCCTGCCTCAGCCTCCCAAGTAGCTGGGACTACAAGTGCCTACCCCCACACACATTTAATTTTTTGTATTTTTAGTAGAGATGGAGTTTTGCCATGTTGGCCAGGCCGGTCTTGAACTCCTAGCCTCAAGTGATCCGCCCACCTCAGCCTCCCAAAGTGCTGGGATTACAGGCGTGAGCCATGGTGCCTGGCCCAGAAACTAAGTTTTCATTCTTAGGAATGTGTTAATTGACTCGTGAAGCTCTGGCTGTCTCTGAAGTACATAGAAAATGGGCTTCAGTTGAATGTTGATGGTCACGGAACGTCATGGAAAACCTCTTGGTTCAGGGCTGACTTTGGAAGGGGTAGAACAATCCCATCTTCAGTGGAAAAAGACAGAAATACAGAAAAAATTTGAGTGCTCTATGAAAACCAGATACTTCCTTCTCCCAGGAAGGGTAAAAGCCAAGCTTAGTTTCCCTGCTTTTATTGGGTTTGTCCTGAAGATCACCAGCACTTGTGTCTCAGGCCCATCTCTGTACTGACCTATCAAATGGGCAGACAGCACTGGAGAGCTGCTCACGGGGGCAGGTCAGTGGTCACTTACTGTGTGAACCTCCAATAGCCCAGCTGCCCTCAGGGCAGAGGGGTTCACATAAAAGCACAGCACAGAACCTTGCCTGGAAGCAGACAGGCTTTTCTATTCTTGCCAGAAACCCAACATCTAAAATGCTAGCAAATTCCTTAAACTAAGCTTAAGTAATCGAAGTCCGAATATTACCAGAAAGGGTATAACCTTAGACAACCATTTCCAGAGTAGATGTTGCTAGTGATAGAAAGAAATCATTATAATTGGTTTGCCTTTCCTGACCTATGAATTTTGCCCTTTCCCCGACCTCAGCCTTGACCTTCCCAGGCCCCTCCTCTGACCCCAGCCTCTGTCTCCTACAGAGATAGCCCTGTTTCCCTTCAAGTAAATAGAGTTGACTTGAATGTCTGCCTGTGCTTGGTATGGATGCAGCTGAAGGCTCTGCACATAGAAGGAAATTTGTGCACTGCCTCATTTGGAGAGATGAAATCTTTTAATAGCAGTGTTTATATTCTCAATCTGTAGATAACTAAAAACCAGCAAGATTTCACATCAGGCTTTGAAATGAAAAATATCACCCACTCAATGGAAATACAAATTTCATCCCTCCTGCCCTCTGGTCCTTTCAATGTTATGAGTGTTCCTCTAGATTTTCCTGCTCTCCTTGAGATTTCTGAGTCACCACAGAGGGAGACCCAATGCGATGTCTGGCCAAGTTTTGCAGGTTTAGCCTTCTCAAGAAAAGCAGACTTAAAAGGTTTCCTTTCAGAGTCCGCTAAGCTCCTCAGACAGTCTGGAGCAGAAACTGTCCTGGGACCCATGATAGAGCAGAGAAGAATTGTAGCAGGCAGGGGAGTTCAAAAGGATAACACCAGACCACAGCTGAGTTTTAGGCAGCAGCTCTGAGAACAGCCCTGGCCCCATCTCTTGCAGACCAAGGCAGAGACACAGAGTTCCTGGACTCTGTGGCTCGATCTCAACTTCCAAGCTTTGGACCTGAAGAGATTCAAGTCTGAAATTCCCAATCCTTTCTCCTTTCCCTAAAGACAGGAGCTCATACACACAAGGCAAATTTTTCCATGTCACCATGAGGACAGTTCTAACAGATAGCTCCAGGGCAGGCACGCACACAGATACACTCTTCCGGGATTGTGAGTGGAAATCTGATTTACAGAAGCAAGGAGAACAGCTTATTTTTAATATTTGACTGGGATACGATGGATGTTCTTCACTGGAAAAGTCATGGATACACACTCAAATAAAACACATACTGGCTGGGTGTGGTGGCTCACGCCTGTAATCTCAGCACTTTGGGAGGCCGACTTGGGTGGATCAGGAGGTCAGGAGATCAAGACCATCCTGGCCAATATGGTGAAACCCCGTCTCTACTAAAATACAAAAAAATAGCTGGGTGTGGTGGCGCACACCTGTAGTCCCAGGTACTCAGGGGGCTGAGGCAGGGAAATCACTTGAACCCAGGAGGCGGACACTGCGGTGAGCTGAGACCATGCCACTGCATGCCTGCCTGGCGACAGAGCAAGACTCCGGCTTAAAACAAACAAAAAACCCACATACCATTCAAAGTAGCTTCCTTGGCCAGATTTATTTATTTTTATATTTGTCTATGCACTCCAAAAATAAACTGAGTCTATGTGATACATGCTGAATGAAAACAATTTTAATAAGTAGATCCTATGCATATGAGTCATGCATGCAGTATATACATGTAAGAAACTTTTCTGAGACTAATTGACTTGAGCCTATGAAATAGAACATACCTTTGTTTTTTCCCTCTACCCTTCATCTTGACCTTTATTCCACTGTCTGATCATCCATGTCTTAAAACAAAGGGTTTCAGGTTCAGGGTAATTAACGCGAACATTCAAAGAGGTACAATCACAGGTAGAGCAGATGTTTCAGCTTTTCCTTTTTTGACATGGTTTTAGATGCTACAGTTTGAACAAACTGAAGTTTGCCCAGTGATATTGTGGCTCCCAGGGAAGTGCTTGATCGTGGTCAGGCACATCCAATTAATTATAATCTCATATGTTATAAAAGAGCAGTGTCAAAGATCCACAGAAATACAGATAAGAGAACCGGGGATTCCAATGGAATGGGGATGAGAGAGGAAGTCAGGTAAACTTCATGGAGGAGGTAACATTTGAACTGTCTTGAAGGATAAACAGGAGTTTTCCAAAAGGTCAAATGGGGAAACGGGGGAAGATTCTAGGAGGTTACAGGGAGTATGGAAGTCTGAACCATGGTTGGCATGGGTAATAGCTGGACAATGACTGGAGACAAGGCTGGAAAGATGGGCTTTGGTGTGGGGCGAAAGGCAGGCTTGCACTGAAGTCTTCTGCTGGGGGTAAGAGGAATGATATGATAAGATCAGAGATAGGGAGTAAATAAACCTCAGTATGTAAGGAAAACCATGAATGCTGACATTTTTATTAAAAATAATTTATTGGTATTAGCCTAAGAAAAGTTAACAATGTTATTTCTAGATGCTGCAATTTGGGTGGCTAATTTTCAGCTTAGTACATTACTTTGCATATATATTAATTGTATGATGAAAGGGGGAAATCATTCAATGTGTACGTCCAGAACAGGTGAGAAGAGGCTGGAGAGCAGGTCAGGTGTAAGGGCCTGGGGGCTGTGCCTAACCACAGTATAGTCTGTGGCATGAGATGACTACAGAGGCTGAAATAAGTAACACAAAGGCAAACTTAACTGAAAAGCAGCACAGGGTTTAGATAAAGGGCAGAGGTAATGGTGGAGGGTCAGGTTGTATAGATGAAGGGCAGAGGTAATGGTGGAGGGTCAGGTTGTATAGATGAAGGACAGAGGTAGTGGTGGAGGGTCAGGTTGTATAGATGAAGGGCAGAGGTAGTGGTGGAGGGTCAGGTTGTACAGATGAAGGGCAGAGGTAGTGGTGGAGGGTTGGGTTGTATACATGAAGGGCAGAGGTAGTGGTGGAGGGTTGGGTTGTACACATGAAGGGCAGAGGTAGTGGTGGAAGGTTGGATTGTACAGATGAAGGGCAGAGGTAGTGGTGGAGGGTCGGGTTGTATAGATGAAGGACAGAGGTAGTGGTGGAGGGTCAGGTGTATAGATGAAGGGCAGAGGTGGTGGTGGAGGGTTGGGTTGTATAGATGAAGGGCAGAGGTGGTGGTAGAGGGTCGGATTGTATAGATGAAGGGCAGAGATAGTGGTGAAGGGTCAGGTTGTATAGATGAAGGGTAGAGGGTTGGGTTCTTTAGATGAAGGGCAGAGGTAGTGGTAGAGGGTTGGGTTGTATAGATGAAAGGCAGAGGCGGTGGTGGAGGGTTGGGTTGTTTAGATGAAGGACAAGAGGTAGTGGTGGAGGGTCAGGTTGTATAGATGAAGGGCAGAGGCGGTGGTGGAGGGTCAGGTGTATAGATGAAGGGCAGAGATAGTGGTGAAGGGTCGGGTTGTATAGATGAAGGGTAGAGGGTTGGGTTCTTTAGATGAAGGGCAGAGGCGGTGGTGGAGGGTTGGGTTGTTTAGATGAAGGACAAGAGGTAGTGGTGGAGGGTCGGGTTGTATAGATGAAGGACAGAGGTAGTGGTGGAGGGTTGGGTTGTATAGATGAAGGACGGAGGCGGTGGTGGAGGGTTGGGTTGTATAGATGAAGGGCAGAGGTAGTGGTGGAGGGTTGGGTTGTATAGATGAAGGGCAGAGGCGGTGGTGGAGGGCCGGGGTGTATAGATGAAGGGCAGAGGCAGTGGTGGAGGGTCAGGTGTATAGATGAAAGGCAGAGGCGGTGGTGGAGGGTCGGGTTGTATAGATGAAGGGCAGAGGTGGTGGTGGAGGGTTGGGTTGTATAGATGAAGGGCAGAGGTGGTGGTGGAGGGTTGGGTTGTATAGATGAAGGGTAGGAGTAGTGGTGGAGGGTCGAGTTGTTATAGGTGAAGGGCAGAGGTAGTGGTGGAGGGTCGAGTTGTTCTAGATGAAGGGCAGAGGGATCGTGGAGTGTCTGTTGTTACAGTCTCAGTGCTTCCTGCGCTCTTATTTAGTCAGTTGTGAAGCACTGCATCCAGTTCTAGGGATTATAATTTAAAGAGTTGAGTCTGTCTGGAAGAGGACTGTCAGAATGAGGAAGATTTCTAAAAGCCAAGTCATAAAAGGAAGATTTACAGTATCTTGAGATGTTTATACTGAAGAAGAGATAACTTATGGGGTCATTGCAGCCATCTTCAAATACTTGATGAGCTGCCACACCAGTGAGATAAGACCCATCCTCTACAGTTCTCAAAATTAGAACACCAATAGCTGGCAGTTACAGAGAAGCCAGTTTTGGCTGGACATAGAAAAACAACTTTAAAGGACTATATTATTGCTAGAATGACTGAGATCATATCCAACAGCTTCATAGTTGATAAGTGACTCATTCTAAGGCGCAGTGACTTCTCCCCAAGGTCATTCAGTGGGTCAGTGGAAGAATAAGTGCTGAACTAATTCCCATGCCTCCCAATCCTATACTCTCTCCCCCGCATTATGCTGTCTTGAAGCTGCTACAGACACTCACCATGCCTTGGCCGTCTCAGGAAGTGGGCTCTCCGTCTCTGAATGTGTCCATTTATGGGCTGGATGACCACCTGCCTTGGGTGTCCCCAGGGAATGAATGTCTGTGATGGGCAGGATGTTGGAATGGACAGTCCCTAAAACTGTTTCAAGTCCATGCCATTGCAATTTGAGTTTGGGGAAGAGACCTGAAAATCCATGTTATAACTTAGTGGAATATGCACAAGTTTGAACAGCCGAATTGATCAAGCAGAAGAAAGGATATCAGAGGTCGAAGACCAACTTAATGAAATAAAATGAGAAGACAAGAATAGAGAAAAAAGGATAAAAACGAACGAGCAAAGTCTCCAAGAAATATGGGACTATGTGAAAAGACCTAATCTACGTTTGATAGGTGTACCTGAATGTGACTGAGAGAATGAATCCAAGCTGGAAAATACTCTTCAGGATATTATCCAGGAGAATTTTCCCAATCTAGCAAAGCAGGACACTATTCAACCCCAGGTAATACAGAGAACACCACAAAGACATTCCTCAAGAAGAGCAACCCCAAGGCACATAATCGTTAGATTCACCAGGGTTGAAACAAAGGAGAAAATACTAAGGGCAGCCAGAGAGAAAGGTCAGGTTACCCACAAAGGGAAGCCTATCAGACTTACAGCAGATCTCTCAGCAGAAACCCTACAAGCCAGAAGGGAGTAGGGGCCGATATTTAACATCCTTAAAGAACAGAACTTTCAGCCCAGAATTTCATATCCTGCCAAAGTAAGCTTCACAATTGAAGGAAAAATAAAATCTTTTATGAACAAGCAAGTACTCAGAGATTTTATTACCATCAGGCCTGCTTTACAAAAACTTCTGAAAGAAGCATTACACACAGAAAGGAACAACCAGTATTAGCCTTTCTAAAAATATACCAAAAAGTAAAGAGCATCAACATAAAGAAGAATTTACATCAACGAATGGATAAAATAGCCAGTTAACATCAAATGGCAGTAACCCTAAATTTAAATCAACTAAATCCCCCGATCAAAAGATACAGCCAAAACCTAACGGTATACTACATTCAGACCCATTTTATATCCAAAGATACACAAAGACTTAAAACAAAGGGTTGGAGAAAGATTTACCAACCAAATGGAGAGCAAAAATAAATAAATAAACAAAAAGCAGGAGTTGCAATTCACGCATTTGATAAAACAGATTTCAAAGCAACAAAGATACAGTGGTAAAAGGATCAATGCAATAATAAGAGCTAAGGATCCTAACACCCATAAAGAGATTTAGACTCAACGAGACAGAAAATTAATAAGGATATCCAGAACTTGAACTCAGATCCGGAACAAGTAAACTTAATAAGTATTTATAGAGCTCTCCACTTTAAATACACAAAGCATACATTCTCCACTTTAAATACACAAAATATTGATTGGCCATTATTAATACCCATTCATAGAATAAAGCAATATTCCTGTTCTCTGTCCCTCTTTTTCTTCCTCTTTCTTCCTCTCCTTCTCTCCTTTTTTTCAAAAAAAAAAAAAAAAAAAAGGAAAATCCATATTATTTCAGGTAGAGCTCTGGTGTTCACTAAAGAGAAGTCTAGGAACTTATTATTTTTTAAGTGAAAGCAAGTTTATTAAGAAAAGGAGTAAACAAATGGCTTCTCCATAGGCAGAGCAGCCGAGACATCTGGGTAATTAGGAGCAATGATTGACATAGGAAAAAGGTGGAAGAAACTCCTCAGTATACTTTTCTAGTTTCTTAAGAACCTATTGTGGTTACTATTAGCATTACTGCATTGATATTAGCACTCCCACACCTCATATTTGGCAGGAATCAGGGGTTTATTGGGTGGGGAAGAAAATCTTTCTGCTTTGGTCCTTACTTTGCCAACCAGAAACTGTGAAATCCCAAAAGAAAGGGACTGAGTCCATATGGGTGTGCCCAGACCCGTGGCAAAAAGCCACCTGGATATCGTCACAGAATAGATTATAATAACACTCAAAGCATTTTCATTCATTCTGGCCTGTGCCAAGAAAGACACACCCTCTTCTCCTCCTCCCAACCCTACCCACCACACTTAAAAAAATCCACACCCCTATGAGGAATTCAGCCATTTATTTGGTTCACAATCAGAGGTGAAGAGCTAAATTGCTGACCTCACTAGTGCATATCCAGTTCCTGAATCTACACTTAAAAGAATGTACGGCACAGGATTTCCCTCATTACCAGTGAGCTGCAGATGACAAATTCATTAATTAAAAGCTACTTTCTGGCTCCTGGTATGTCTGCTCTTTGGGAAAAAGATTACAATCTGTGGCAAACAGTTAAGTTAGATTATAAAACCGGAACCCAGTTCTGCAGTGTGAGCTGCACTCAACTTCTTGACAATGAACACGTGGTAGCTAAATTAAGACCACATTGTGAAACGGGTGATAGTGGGATGTAGTATCACCTTGATTCTGAGGTCATTCCATGCTCTCAAGTGCCCATTCCGACTTGCATTACTTTGAGCCAATTGTGGATGGAATTTCCGGTATGTTCCTACCCGTGTTCCCTTTCCTACTAAAATGCAGCAGCTCCTAATCCCACATCCTCTGGGCCACCCTCTGCATCTCTCAAGATGGCTACGTATTAGGAATTTTCTCTACTTCTACTCCTCCATCTTTCCTTCCCCCTCCTCCAGCGTCATCACTTCCATTTACTAAACTTTCTCTATGTTCAAATATCATGCTGTATGTTTTACATTCGTGATCTCATTTGTTCATCATTCTTTTTATCTTCATTTTTCAGATGATGGAAATAATTTGCCCAGGTTAAAGCTAAGGACTAGAGATTCGATTCAGACTACATTTTTCTGATTCCTAAGCCTGATAACCACCACATTGTCAACCTATAGGGGAGCCTGCCTACTACAAAGGCATCACATTCTTTCCAGTTTATATTGGAAATGCTATATTGTGCAGTGTATAAACCCTTGATTCAAACGAGGAAAAGTTATCAGATGCAAAAGGGTGGCTTTAAATGATGCTAACTCAGCATGCTCTGACCAGGAGAAGGCCGTGGAAAGACAGGAGAGAAGGTATTGTTTATTGACACTTGGGGCCAAGAGAGGTGCAGGAACCCAAGGAACAGGTTCCGGAGAAAAGAAAACCTGCTTAGAGATGGTCTGGGCATCTTTAAGCAAGTCTTTGAGATGAATCTTTGAGAAGAATCTAAAGCCGGGAGGAAGTTCTTTTGCCTGACACATGGCGGACAGTCAGAAACAGTTTGGAATAAACATACTGAGAGGGACATTTTTTTGAGCCAGAAAAAAAAATGTCTCTAAAAGTTAGGCACAGTGGCAAACATCTGTAGTCCCAGCTACTGTGAAGGCTGAGGTGAGAGAATCTCTTGAGCCCAGGAATTTGACGCCATAGTGTGCTATGATCGCACCTGTGAGTAGCTATTGAGCTCCAGCCTGGAAAGCATAACAAGATCCTATTTCTAAAACATTTTTAAAAAATGTTCCTAAGGACCAACATAGAATGAGTTTTCCAGCCTACAAGTGATTTAGTTATAAAATATATTTTATGTAAAATATCATATGTAATATAGGAATATATTACTTACAGGAAAATTATAGAAATTGGTCCTGTATTAAATCAGGTTCTCGTAGGTCAAGTGACAAGGGTCCATTATTCACGCCTTTATTTATTTTATTCACCTATAAATATTTACTGAGCACTCACCATTTACAAAGTCCCATACTGATAAGAAGACATATGGTAAGTACACCCTCTAAAGGAATTTCTTTCTTTAAAGTGGTTTTTTCTTTTCATATTCATATCTGTGGCACTCTTTGATATCTACAAAGATGTTGGTTAATATTACTACAGTAAATATTTATAGATGAATAAAACAAATAAACATATGAATAAATAAATAGAGGAGTGAATAATGGACCCTGTTACTTGACCTAGGAAAACATGGTTTAATACAGGACCATGTGGGAGAGAGCTTCTGAGGCTCTGAGTTTCACCTGGGGAGGAAACAGGCAGAAGTCTGTGTGAGGCCTTGTTACTCCTGACCTGATGGAATGTGAGTTGCATTCATTTCTTTTTGGTTCTGGATTTCTGTACCTGATGCTGATCTAAAACAAAAACCATGGCCAGGGTACAATGGCTCCGAGCACTGGTGTTCATGCTCTCTCTCTCCCCAGAGCAGCCCTGAGGTTCTGACTCAGTCGGAGAGGAAGTCAGCTTGTCCCAGCTCCTGCTGCTGTGGTAGCAGGTCGGAATCCCCAAGAAACAGCTTCTGCTCACCTTCTAGTGTCTTTTCTGTAAGTGTGGCTTAAAAAAAACAGTCATCTACTTCATTTAAATAGGACATTGTATGGCCTAAAAGTGCCATGTGTCTTCAAATCCTACACAACCTCTTACTCTATGTGAGGCTTGGGGCTGTGGAATGGCTGTGAACCTGTTTCCTCAAAGCTGGAAAGGAGAATATGCCACCTGCTTAGCAGGATTCTTGTGAGAATTAGATGACAATGAAATAGAAGATTCCAGTTAGAGTCCCTGGCACACAGTAGGTACTCTATGGTATCTGAAGGTTGGGTCTAAATTTCATGGAAAGACACTGAAATAATTTCATATTTTAAAACAGTGTTGTCACTGATTTCAAGCTCTGAGATTAAAAATATATCAAATTCTGTAGAGAATGGCATTTTTTTTTTTTTTTTGAGATAGGGTCTCACTACGGTTGCCCAGGCTGGAGTGCACTGACACGATCCTGGCTCACTGTAACCTCAACCTTCGAGGCTCAGGTGATCCTCCTACCTCAGCCTCCCCAGAAGCTGGGATTACAGGCACATGCCACCACACTCAGCTCAGTTTTGTATTTTTAGTAGAGACGGGGTTCCATCATGATGGCCAGGCTGGTCTTGAATTCCTGGACTCAAGCCATTTGCCCACTTCAGCCTCCTAAAGAGCTGGGATTACAAGTGTGAGCCACCACGCCAGGCAGGAAATATTCTATTCTAGTGGCAGTGGTGTTTTTTGCTTCCCTCATAATCCTGGACCTACACAGGATTAGAATTTTAGTCACTCTTCCTAATGAACCACGTTTAGCTTTTATCACTTTGTAAAGCTCTCTTATTCTCCTCCAAACTCAAAGTCTTATTTCACTGTGGTTCTCAGTTATAAAGGAAGAAAAGAAAGGCTGACAAGTCTATTTTTAGAGATCCATTAAAAACAGTCACCAACATTGTGAAATAACTCAGGACTCATACATATACTTATAAATTCTGATTATTTTAAATTGCTTCATGTGATAATTGCAAACACTGATTGAGCATTTGCACATTATTGAACTTAAAACACATAAAAATGCCATTCTCAGCCAGGTACTCTGGAGGCTGAGGCAGGAGAATCGCTTGAGCCAGGGAGGCAGAGGTTGTAGTGAGCTGAGATCACACAACTGCACTCTAGCCTGGGTGATGGAGAGAGACCCCAGTCTCAGAAAAAAAAAAAAATTCCCAAAGCCATTTTCTAGCTACCTTATGAAGAAAGGTGCCAGATATAGTATTATATTTCATGTAAATCCTGTGAATCTTGTGGATATGACTTTAACTGGGAGGAAAGAATCTCTAATTTTTACATGCAAATAAGCCAGAGACTCCAGAGTAGCCCTACAGCAGACCACAGGAACACAGGGGACTCATTGGTGAAACTTCCACTTGGAGAAATGCTGAGCTGAAGACAGAGGCTTTGGAAAACACTGTGGGAAAAATATACTCCATGGAAATGTGTGTCTTAAAACTTTTCCGTATGAAAAACTAAAAATATTTCTTCCTACACAGCAGTGTTCCAATGTATCAGTAGTTTAAGAACTACTAAAAGGGAAAGAACAACAGTGATGTTCGGCTTCAGTTCAAACTTGACACTGACAAACGCTGTGACTGACAACTCAGTCCTTGGGTTGCAAGAATGACTGAGAACAAAACACGTATCAGACAACATTTCTCATACGGCACATTTCTTTTCCCTGAGATGGTGATTCCAATTTTCCTGTAGCTTTCCATCTGTTGAGGTCGAGCCATCCATACTTCTTGAGAAGGGCAAAACTCGGTGAATAACGAAAGAACCATTGTTCCATTTAGACATCAAAATAGATTTTGAAACTTGTAAGAAAAACAATAGGCATGAGTGTTCAGGTTTCAATATAAAGAACCAGGCACTAAAAGGAGAAAACAGAAAAGTCTCTTCTTGGTTTCCTGTAGCTGAGCATTCAATATACAGAATCAATGTTTGGACAATGAGGCCAAAGAATTTCCCAGCATGCTCCTGGGTGAGACAGATGCTAGACATGGGGTTTCTCTCCACAGAGAGAAGTAATAAAAATACTGGACTGGGGGAACATTTTTTAGGAGAAATTTGGAGGGATGAGTCTATGGTGAAATTGCTGCATGGGTTCCTTCTGAGGCACCCAGTACCCGCTACTCCCCCATAACTCCTGAGGGAGAGAAGAGATGAAAGAGATCAGAGAAACCTCATAGATTGAGGGGGAAACGAAAATCAGGAAAGCCTCATGAAGCAGTGTGGGATTTGGAAGTAGGTCACCCAGCCTGCAGCCAAAAGGAGATAGTCGCAGGAGGGTAACCAAGGGTCTGGCTGTGTTTGGGCCCCCCTGCGCCAGAGCCAGAATGAGGGAGAATCTGAAGTTCCCCAACGCTCCTGCGGCTGTGAGCGGAGAAGGCCAAAGTGCCTGACAACCCTGCGGTCAAGATGAGGAGGGCAGAGTCTGTGCAGAGACTGAGCTGAAAGGCAGAGGAGACACCTCAAACACAGCGGGAGGTGCCATCACGGAAGTGCCAGGGAGGGTGAGAGGCCTCATGCCTTGCAGCTGTAACAGCACATGGCTTTCTTTTCTTTCATTTTTTTTTGTTTTGTTCTGTTTTGAGACAGTCTCTCTCTGTTACCCAGGCTGGAGTGCAGTGGTGTGATCTCGGCTTACTGCAACCTCTGCCCTCTGGGTTCCAGTGGTTCTCATGCTTCAGCCTCCCGACTAGCTGGGATTACAGACGTGTGCCACCACAACTAGCTAATTTTCGTATTTTTAGTAGATAGGGTTTCACCATGTTGGCCAGGATGGTCTTGAACTCTTGGGCTCAAGCAATCAATTGCCTCTGCCTCCCAAAGTGCTGAGATTACAGGCATGAGCCACCATGCCCAGTAAGAAAAAAACTGTGGTTTGAAATAGGAAGTGACTCAGTTTCCTTGAATAGGTGAGTGAGGTCTAGGTACCTTCCTGCCAAGCAGAGCAAGTTGAGTTCATATATTATAAATAAAGATGATTTTCTGCATGTGAATGGTATTGTGCATTTTAAAATCCTACTATACATGAATACTTAGGGGATGACTGAACTGGAAAACTGGAGAAAGGATAAGATTGGTGAGGTCAGCATAATGAAGCATATATTGTTTTTATACTTTTTTTTTGAGATGAAGTCTCACTCTTGTTGCTCAGGCTGGAATGCAATGGCATAATCTTGGCTCACTGCAACCTCCACCTCCAGGGTTCAAGTGATTCTCCTGCCTCAGCTTCCTAAGTAGCTGGGATTACAGGCATGCACCATCATGACTGGCTAATTTTTTTTGTATTTTCAGTAGAGACGGGTTTTCACCATGTTGGCCAGGCTGGTCTCAAACTTCTGACCTCAGGTGATCCGCCTGCCTCCGCCTTCCAAAGTGCTGGGATTCTAGGAGTAAGCCACCACGCCCAGCCTTGTTTTTATACTTTTAATCTAAGAAATCCATTTGCACAGGCCCAGCCCATCAGTCTGTGAGTCTAGCATGTAAGATTTTTTGATGAGAGAAACTAGGGATTTCAACTCTGCACAAGTGGGGGATGTGGGAGAGAGAGAAAAAAACCACATTTTAAAACATTTAAAATTTACTGTTCGTGGTTACAAGTTTCCTTAGGAGACATAATATTTTTTTTCTCTAGCCTAAAAAAATGATTTGGACGAACCTCAAAAAAGCTGGGTTTAATGTTTCTCAGACTGTTTCCAAGCAGACTAAAATACCAACAAACTCATATCCACAGGGAGAGGTTTATGGTTCACCAAGTGTGCATGATTCATGCTGAAGAAACTACAATTCGGAATTGCCTTCCGAATGCAACGTGTGGAACACGCACACCAAAGCGACGGATTCTTTAGAAAGGCTGCCTGATGTGGAGGGCAGCTGTAGAGAAGTAGAGTCACTGAAAGGAAGACAGGAGGAAAAGGACAGGCAGCATGTCACATTCGTTTTGGATCTGCATGGGAGAAGCATTCTGGTAGCAGTTTTGAAAATCTGAGTTGGATTAATATGTGAGCCAACAGTTTCAGATACTTATTCAAATCCTCTTCAAAGTAACAGCTCTTGAGCTTGAAGAGATGAGTCGTAAATATTAAAAAAAAAAAAATAGTAGGAAGGAGCCATCAGGATAGCTGAGTCAACCACACTCAAACTGTCAGAGCTGGATAACTAATTTAATATAAATGAAAGAGCATTTTAAATGATCCCTAGATTAAATACATTATTTTATTTATTTGTTTATCTTTTGAGATGGAGGCTCGCTCTGTTGCCAAGGCTGGAGTGGAGAGGCATGATCTCAGCTGGCTGAAACCTCCGCCTCCCGGGTTCAAGCGATTCTCCTGCCTCAGCCTCCTGACTAGCTGGGATCATAGTCATGTGCCACCACACCCAGCTAATTTTTGTATTTCTAGTAGAGACAGGGTTTTGCCCTGTTGGTCAGGCTGGTCTTGAACTCCTGACCTTGGGCAATCTTCCTGCCTCGACCTCCCAAAGTACTGAGACTACAGGCGTGAGCCACTGTGCCCAGCCTGAATAAATGAATTTTTCTGAAAAGGCTTTGTAAATTCTAAAGTGGTATGATGATATCTGTTACTATTGCTGCTGTCATTTTCACGTACAGAGTCATCAAAGTCACCAACAGCTACAGCAGCCCAGAGGTGATATGTCACATACCTCACTGCTGTGGTCCTTCTGGCCATGAGGTCTAATTACAGATGGATATGGGACTGTCCTGAGATTTACTTCTTTCTTCAGAAAACAATCATTATGCTCATTTGAATCACAGAAATGGCTATAAGTAAACTAATAAGTGGGAGCTGTTCTCATAATAGAAGATTCAAATCAGTTTTTTTTTTTTTTGAGATGGAGTCTCACTCTGTCACCCAGGTTAGAGTGCAGTGGTACAATCTCGGCTGACTGCAACCTCCACCTCCCAGGTTCAAACAATTCTGCTGCCTCGGCCTTCCCAGTAGCTGGGATTACAGGCATGTGCCACCATGCCCAGCTACTTTTTTGTATTTATACTAGAGACAGGGTTTTGCATGTTAGCCAGGATGAGCTCAATCTCCTGACCTCATGATTTGCCTGCCTCAGCCTCCCGAAGTGCTGGGATTACAGGCATGAACCACCAAACCCAGCCAGTTCAAATCATCTCTGAAAGCTTCCATTATTATCCCAAATTGTTACATGGGCATGGGATGAAAATGATGTTGGCACCCTCCCCAGTCAGTGATGACAACATCACATCTGGGGCATCAGCAACCTGGGTAATGGATTCTTCTTTGCAATTTAGCCTTTCAGGCATTCACCCTAGAATGTTTTTTTGACTTGGTGACATAATACTGGCCATGAGGTCGGGATTTAGAAGTTATCTAAAATTTCTCACCTTGTGGATAAGAAATCTGAGGAAATCAACATTCCCAGCTGGGTACTTTATCGGTTTTCTGTTTGTCTTCACAGCTAATTCCTTGAAATAACTGTTTGTTTTTCACTGTCTACTTTCCTACCTTTCACTTTTTCAACACACTTCACTCAGGTTGCTGTCTCCACCCCTTCCTGGACTGTCAACCAGGACCTCATCTTGTCAAATTCAAAAGATGATTCTCAGTCCTCATTTGTTTTGGACACTGCAGCACTGACAGAATGGATCACTCATTTCTTTTCTTCCTGAAACATCATCCTCATCTGGAAACTCTTCTGGACTTTCTTACTGGGTACCCAACACTGGTTCTTAGGATTTCTCTCTATTTACATTCACTCCCGTAAGAGACAGCAAATAGTCTCTTGGCCTTAAACTCTATTTCTCCTGAGGTGACTCTCAAGTTTAAAGCTTAAGTACAGCATCTTTGTGATTTATGTTTCAAGCTGCCTACCTGACATTCCCACAGGGAAATCTATAAACACCCCCTCAAACTTAACCTGGCCACAGATCTCTTGGTTCTCTCCCACCTTCCAAATCGTTCCTCCCTTACTATTTACCACATCCATAAATAACACCACCTCTCACGCAGTTCTTAGACCAAAATTCAACAGTTATCCTCTGAGATATCTTTTCTTTCCCTTACATCCTGAGTGCTGGCCATCAGAAAATCCCATCATACAGGTCCTGAATACTCATCACTTCCTTTTTTATTTTTCAATAGCTGTCTTTTATTGTATTATTAAAATATCACAAATAGGTCTTGGGAATTATCTGGCATCTTGTTTCTGTAGCTGTACAACTCTTCGATCTTACTTATCAGGCTGCTGAACTCTCCCTTTTTCAGAGACATAGACACTATCCAAAAAGTATCTGATACCCTTGTTTTCAGCTGTTGTGGTTTGCTGAATCAAAGCAGCTGAATTTGAAACAAGCTCAATATCGTTTCCTCTAAGGATGAACTCATCTTTCTGGGCTTCGGATATTGAGCAACCAATACCTGGCTTCACCCGAACCCTGCAGATGTATTTTTTTGCTCAAGAAAGTTCTGATTTCTACAATAGAGCTATTCTCCTGCATAACAACATTGATGGGGAAGTGAGCACACACAGACCTCATCTTGTCACTGAAGCCCACTGCAATGCCCTTGATCATCTTCTGGTACACGACGACAGATACTGCATACAGCAGCCAATTCCTATCTTCCCAGCATTTGTCAATCTGGAGCCTCTGCTATTTATTTCCAAGGAGCCTGAGTTCTAAACTGATGTGACTGAAGTCCTTCTGAAGGGTTCCTCTGGGGCCTTTCACAGAACTGTGTCCCTTCAGAGTGATGTTGACTTTTTTTTTTTTTTTAGACAGATTCTTGCTCTGATGCCCAGGCTAGAGTGCAGTGGTGTGATTTTGGCTCACTGCAACCTCTGCCTCTTGGATTCAAGCGATTCTCCTGCCTCAGCCTCTGGAGTAGCTGGGACTATGGGCGCCTGCCACCATGCCCTGCTAATTTTCATATTTTTAGTAGAAATGGGGTTTCACCATGTTGGTCAGACTGGTCTTGAACTCCTGACCTTGTGATCCACCTGCCTCAGCCTCCCAAAGTCCTGGGATTACAGGCGTGAGCCACCACGCCCGGTCACCTTCATTCTTGCAGCAGACCCAGCTCCCATCACTTCTTATTGCCTCCATGAACTACGTACACCCTTATAAGCCACCATCGTCTCTGGCCTGAGCTATCATAACCCATCAAGGAATCTTGCTGGCTTCCTTGCTACCTCCAGATTATTCTTCATGTAGCTGCCAGTGCACTATTTAAAAAATTAAATTAGATTATGCAACTTGGAACTATCTTGTGGCTTCTCATCATTTACTGAATAGATATCAAAGTCATTACCCTGGCTGGTAAGTTTCCTATTTCTCCAATCTCCTCTTCTACTGTTTCCTCCTTCCCCATCACGTCCTACGCACCTGACAGCCTCTCTCATCTTTTACTCTAAGCTCTCATATGCCAAGCTTCTGTTCACTCAGGGCTTCAGAACGTGATCTTTATCTGTTAGAAATATTCTTACCCCAGATTTCTGCATGGTTAGCTCTTTTGATATAATTCAAGTCCATGCTCATATTTCACTCCCCTGATCCTCCGTCAACTTCAGTCATTGTCTATCCCTTTAACCTGCCCTTTCCTTTTTAGTACTTAACAATATCCCACATTATATTGTTGAATACTTGTTTTCCTATTAACTGTCTCCCAGACTAAAATGAGAACTCCACGAGGGCAGAGGCTGTGTCTGTCTTGTTCATTGTTCCATCCCCGTGTGTGGGATGATGCCCTGCACAGTTGGGCGCTAAGCCATGTGCACTAGGCATTTTTGCACATCTGTATCATGTGTATTGAATGAATGTTTAAGGTCTTGGAGCCAAACTCTGAACAGAATGATGGGAGTGAGTCCATGAGATGGGAATAGCACATTTTACTTTGAGATATTCCATGATATCTTGGTTGAATCCTGATTTTATCTAAAATCACACAATTGTTTTTCTTCAGACTGTTCCCATATACAAATCATCACCATGTAATGAGCTTACAAAGCTCCAGAATGGAAAATAATAGTCAGCATAATGTAACAGCATTTGAAAAGCAATATTTGGAAATCCACAATGATGATCTTATCTCAGTTTTGTTCAGGAAGACGTCACTAGCAATTTTACTGCAAAGCAGTGAGAAACTTGCATGCACATCAGCTCATGTGAATTAACATCAGTCATTACCATAGGCATGAAATAAATCATATGCCAAAAGGAAGTTAACTAAAAGGTAGACTCATATATAATCATCTTAACTAAGTAAGAATGACTAAAACTTTAAACATATACAATGGAACAGCACTCACATTTCGCCAAAAAAAAGTTAGCAGGAGATGAGGCTTTGTAAGTATAGATTAGCAGTGATTTCTTATAGGTTATGTTATACATTTTCTCTAAACAACAAAGAAGGAAAATTTGCAACCTTCCTCAAATTATGCAAGGACAATTATTAGAGGCTCTAAACACTCAAGGGAGATAATATTCTGATTTGAAAAGCTCTGGGCTGGGCACTATGGCTCACGCCTTTAATCCCAGCACTTTGGAAGGCCGAGGTGGGTGGATCACCTGAGGTCAGGAATTCGAGACCAGCCTGACCAACATGCAGAAATCCTGTTTCTACTACAAAAAAAAAAAAAAAAAAAAAATAGCTGGGCATGGTGGTGCACGCCTGTAATCCCAGCTACTCAGGAGGCTGAGGCAGGAGAATCACTTGAACCTAGGAGGCAGAGGTTGCAGTGAGCTGAGATCACCATAACACTCCAGCCTGGGCAACAAGAGTGTAACTCCATCTCAAAGAAAAAAAAAGAAAGAAAAAGAAAAAGCTCTGAATATTTTATCCTTAGGTTTCTGACTTTTCTATTACAGTATGTGTATTATTATATACTACTGCATTCCTATTGCATAGTATGTACTTGGTGCATAAACTATTAACTCAAAATTTATTGGCTTAGAACAACAATAAGCATTAACTGTCTCTTATGGATTCTCTGAGGCAAAAACTTGGCAGTGGTCTAGCTGGGTGGGGTGGGGGGGTCTGGCTCTGTGTCTGTCATGAATTTGCAGTCAAGATGTTGATTGACCAAGGCCGCAGTCAGCTAAAGGCTTGACTGTGGCTGAAGGATCCATTGCCAATGTGGTTCATTCACTTGGCTGGCAAGTTGGTGCTGGTCATCATTGGGAGGCCTCAGTTCCTATCCACATGGGGCTTTATACAGGATGAATATAAAGCCAAAATGGCTTTATATTCTCCCAAAAATGGAGGTTTTGGAGCAAGCCCCTATGCATTTTTTTAAGCAAGTCCTGGAAGTGACACACTGTCACCCCCACTATACCCTGTGAGTTACACAGACCACCTCTGAGTCAGTGTGGGAGGAGACTACAGGAAAAGCATGAATATCAAGAGACAAAGTTCATGGGGCCATCTTGAATGCTGGCTAGGGCAGAGCTGGTATGAGCTCATTCCTCCCAACTCAAAAGCAAGGGAAGAAAAGGAGGGGGTGGAGACCGAGGCAGACAGAGAGAGACAGACAGACAGAGAGACAGAGAGAGAGAGAGACAGAGAGAGAGAGAGAGAGACAAAGGGGTGTCGGCGGCGGGGGGCAGGGGGACAGGGAGCAGAGGAAGGAGGGAGAAAAGAAGGTAGTTAGTGGTAGAAATGTTGAGGTATCTGAACTCGGGGCCAAAATGGGTTCTCAAATGTGAAAAGAACTAACTACATGCGTCTATACCTCCCTACTTTGTCCTTGAACTTAAATGGGATGTAAGGTGGGGATTTGTTTATTGATATTAAGAGGGGAGAGTCTTCTGTATCAGTAGCTGCTTTTGAGTAGTCAGCTGGTTGCTATATTTCCCCCACAGATAAGCAATCAGACTATTCATAATGTCAACTGAGACCTGTCAAAATCCTTTCTCTTGCCTGTTCACTTTGCCATTGTCCCATAAATGCACTCGATATAGTTTCCCTTTTCTTCATCCCCTGTAAAAGCTTTGGTCACACATCTAGGCTGCCTCCTCTTGCTTCTCCTCGTCTCTTTTCTCTTCTCTCTTACTCCTTTCACTCTCCAAATTTCTCCTCAAAGTTATTTTGTAATTATTTATACTATAAGTTTTAAAAGATTTTAGATACTGGAGATAATGATCAATATTGGGAATTGAAGTAAGTTTTGTGAATACTAAAAAGTAGCTTTGAGTTATGGAGGTCACCAGTAGATATAAATGGCAAAAAGATTAATAACATGTTTTCAAAATATATAGATGCCAATGCTACCATATGCATGGAATAGTTATCAGAGATCATTCGGAAGTGTCTAAATATTCTCTGTGGAAACAGAGAATAAAAATTTTAAAAAGGAAGCACAATGCCGCCTAATCTCAGAACACAGAACTGTACAACAGACTTTTAAAAAGGCACAAATCCACAATCATCACACCCTTACATAAATACCTTGGCCAAGATAACCATCTCTATTCTATGAAAAAGCAACATCTGCCTTTTATCAAGAAAGGTATGGGAACTGATTAGATGACTGCAAGGAATGAAAGTAACTCTAGCATGGTATTTAAGAAATAGAAATTGACCTTTTTTTTTTTTTTGAGATGGAGTCTTGCTCTGTCACCCAGGCCAGAGTGCAGTGGCATGAACTTGGCTCACTGCAACCTCCACCTCCCAGGTTCAAGCGATTCTCCTGCCTCAGCCTCACAAGTAGCTGGGACTACAGGTGTATGCCTAGCTAATTTTTGTATTTTAGTAGAGAGAGGGTTTCGCAATGTTGGCCAGGCTGGTTTCAAACTCCTGACCTCAGGTGATCCACCCACCTTGGTCACTCAAAGTGCTGGAATTACAGGTGTGAGCCACTGCACTTGGCGACTTTTTTTTTTTTGAGGCAGGTCTCCCTTTGTCACTCAGGCTGACTGCAATAACATGATCTCTGCTCACTGCAACCCTGGCTTCCCGGGCTCAAGTGATCCTTCCACCTCAGCCTCCTGAGTAGCTGGGAGTACAGGCACGTGCCACCAATCCCGGCTAATTTTTGCATTTTTTTGTAGAGACAGAGTTGTGCCATGTTGCTCAGGCTGGTCTTGAATTCCTGAGCTCAAGCAATCCATCCGCCTTGGCCTCCCAAAGTGCTGGAATTACAGGTGTGAGCCACCGTTCCCAGCCTACAGGAAATGGACTTTTCAGTTTAGGCCTGACCTTGTGAATTCCTACATTTGGGAAGGGGGACAGAGGGTTCAACAGAGCCCAGATCTGTCACAATATCCCAGCTCTGATTCACTTGAAGCAGCCGTTCATGTTCTGTGTAATCCTCAGAACAGCATTCAGAACAGTATGCTTATTTCATCTTCCTCAGTTTTGTGAAAATAACCAGCCTTCCCGTGCTACTGATTAAAATGGAATTCCTTATGTCCTGTCCCTCCACCCATTCTTTCTCTAGTATCCTAACCACTAATATCACAACCAAAGATGGAGACTATTTATAAATAACTGTAGGAATGACCCAGTGTTTATGTGGTCTGCATTTGCTAGTGGGTTACTATCCTACCAAATGAACATGATACATGTGCATGCTAACCTTCCAGAGCTGAGGGTAAACCGTGGAGTCCATGCCCTAGTGTGAACTGTTAGGAAATGCTAATGCTTCCAAGTCGATATTAAGAACAGCTTGATATTTATTAACTAATGACTCTCTTAAGGAAAGTGGGACTTAGCAACATTAAGCTTCTTGCCCTGGGTCAGTCACACAGCCATTAATTGGAGATGTCAGAAATGGATCTCAGAGATACCTGACTGCAAAGCTGCTATGACATGCTACTGCTATCCCAGTGTGGTAATCTACACTGGACAAATTTTAGTATGTCCCAATACCTAAAATTAATTGCTTTGATAATTCAACAAACCTTGTATTAGCATATATTATACTGTCTGAGAGGCTTCAAAGATACAGTATGTGGGTGGGCTCTTGCCTTTCATCCCAGCACTTTGGGAGCTGAGGCAGCACTTTGGGAGCCATGGATCACTTGTGGTCGGGAGTTTGAGACCAGCCTGACCAACATGGAGAAACTCCTTTTCTACTAAAAATACAACATTAGCTGGGCGTGGTGGCGCATGCCTGTAATCCCAGGTACTTGGGAAGCTGAGGCAGGAAAATCGCTGGAACCCGGGAGGCAGAGGTTATGGTGAGCTGAGAATCATGCCATTGCCCTCCAGTTTGGGCAGCAAGAGTGAAACTCCATCTCAAAAAAAAAAAAAAAAAAAAAATATATATATATATATATATATATATATATATATATAGGCCAGGCATGGTGGCTCACACCTGTAATCTCAGCATTTTGGGAGGCCAATGTGGGTAGATCACGAGGTCAGGAGATCAAGACCATCCTGGCCAACATGGTGAAACCCCGTTTCTACTAAATATACAAAAATTAGCTGGGTATGGCGGAGCACACCTCTTATCCCAGCTACTCGGAAGGCTGGGGGAGGAGAATTGTTTGAACTCGGGAGGTGGAGATCACAGTGAGCCAGGATGGCGCTGCTGCACTCCAGCCTGGGTGACAAAGTAAGACTCCATCTCCAAAAAAAACAAAAAAGAAAAAAAGTAGAAAACTCAGCATTGGATACACATGAACATAAAGGTGGCAACAACAGACACTGAGGTCTATGAGAGGAGAAAGGGGAGAGGAGAGAGAGGGCAAGGGCTGAAAAACCAGCTGTTGGAGTACTATGCTTACTAACTGGGTGACAGAATCACCTGTACCCCACACCTTTTCTTGGCTCTGTTTTGTTCTGCTCTATAGCCTGGAGACACAGAGAGTAAGTCTGTGACCTCAAGGCTGTGGAGGGTGTGCAGGCACCCTGAAGACTGACCATGGTACAGAGAAGAACGAACTGGCCCAACAGAGATACTTCAGCCTCACTCATCCATATTCCTAAGACAGCCAACTCAATAAAAACAGAAGTAGAGAGGGAAGGGGGCCCCCAGGGAGTCACTGGTTAGCAGCACTCTCTTCCTGGACACGCAGGATTCTCACACTTTAGACACCACACTTACCCCAGAGGTTAGGGTCGCTCCTCAGTTATTTGGAGAGGTTATCCCATGACTGAGGTGACTGCCCCAGAGTATTGTCCTCTGAGCTGAGAGCTCTCATGAGGACAGGACTTCACTGGCTTCTGGCATCTGTTTGTTCTCCCCACACCCCTTTTCACCCCTTTTCCAGGGAAGACAAAGGCAGAGAACTCTGTGGAGCTTTCAGACTTAAGATTTTTCTCTGGGATTCCCCTCTCCTCTCTATAGCAAAGATTTCTCAAACAGTAGAAGCAAATTCCCATCTGTTAAAATTTGGAAATTTCCAAATTCCCCTTATTTATCTTATGCTTGTTTTGAAAATCTGGGAGATGTCCACAGATAGATATATGGAGGTCTCCCGAAGGATGTTTTTAAAAGATTGCAAAACTGAATCACAGTGAAAGTCAAACTGTAAGCAAGCTCTTATTTTTAGGCTCCATGCCAGACCTGACCAAAGAAAACAAGCAGAAAATAAACAAGGACATCAAGTTAAAAGACCCAGTCAGCAATCTCACTCAAACAGTTCAGAGGCCAGGGTGAGCATTGCCAACCAAAGTTTGAAGTTTAACTTTAAGCTACTTATAGACTTAAACTCATGGTACCGCTCACTTAGTAGGAACCAAACAAACCTATCATATCTTCCATTTTAAGTTGAATGGAATTTTGAAAAAAGGAGTACCTTTTCATAGAATTGCCTAGTGCTAGAACAGGAAACATCATCACTAATGTCTTTTATCAAAATCTGTAGTGTCCTCATTTAAAAAAAATCTTGGAAGTAATTGGACTATATTAAGTTTTTGTCTTAGACACTGCAGTAGTTTCTGGGGATTAACTATGATTGGTATCTTCATAAATATCATGTTCCTTCAGAATGTGACAGCCTCGTAGTGTAATCAAGCATCCACATGGATGTCGCTCAGTGTGACAATGAATTCAATCCATCCATTAAACAAACAAATATTTAGTGAGTGTAGATTATGTGCCAGGCCCTGGGGAAGGTAAAGAACAAGACATACACAGTCTCTGGTGTGCGAATCCCAAGAGAGGAATTGCCTGGGAGTTATCATGGGGAAAATCCCTACTGCCAGGGAGGACAGTGGGGAATCAATTTTAGTCTATAGCACCTGGAAGGCAGAGAACAGCATTTACACTAAAACACGGTAGGAGTTGGTTGGGCAAATGGAGATTATAGAGGAGAAGAGCGGGGGAAGGCCAGGAGTCCAGATGACCTGACTCGATGAAAATCAAAAGGAGGCAGTGAGATTGTCAAGGCATTCTTTGTAGTTTGAAGGAAATCCAATTACATTCAGTAAATTACTAAAATGCTTTCCTCATTTAGTGCTAAACAGAAAATATATAACTGTCAATCAGAGCTTATGATTAGTGTATGTAGGGTTAATATAATGAATATGATTGCTGCTAAACGCAAATACACCCATCATTTTGGTTGACCTGTGCAACTAACTAGATCTTTTGAAATACTAAAGACTCCAAAAAATTCTGATTATTGATTTTCTTTCACCACTGTTGGGAAACACTGTTCTACTAAGTCAGCATCTAGAACAAAGGAACTCTTGAGTCAGGTATGTTCATGAAGCAGAAACTGTTCAGGTCCTCAAACCACCAGGCATTTGACCTTCTAGCCAAATGAATTATTTATTTATTTATTTGTTAATTTTTTCAGAGATGCGGATTCACTGTTTTGCTCAGGCTGGTCTTGAACTCCTGAGCTCAGGCAATCTGCCCACCTTGGCCTGCCAGTGCTGGGATTACAGGCATGAGCCACCACACCTGCCCCCAAATGAATTATTTCTATGAGAATGAAAGAACATCTTAATACTATCAGAACACTTTAAACAAACCTGGCTTTAAAACATGCAGTCTTCTCCTCTCAGTGACTTATTTTGAATATACTTATTCCTTCCCTTTGGCCTCTGTATTAACTTGGAAGTCAGAGAGCTAAGAACACCTTCCCTTTGAGGGATAAACAAAGGCAGGAGCTGAGAGAGTAGACTCAGCCTAGGTCAGATCAAAAAGACAGATTTGTTCAAGATGCACAGGGTATGGAACTCAAGGATGGAGAAGTGAACACCACTTGCCAGTGATGCAAAGAAGCCACAACCTCTACGTTAAAACCCATAAAGTCCTCTGAGCAGAAAAACCTGGCTAGGCACAATCCACAAGTATTCCTCATAAACACTTGGAATAGTGCAGCTCCCTAGATGCCGGGCAGCAAGAGCCCAGTTGGTGAATCTGCAAGCTTTTGCCCACGGTGGAAAGCCAGAAACCAGTACACTTTCTCTAGTGATGCCAGGACATGCTGAAATGCAGCCTTTCCCCTTTTGTCCTGGTCACAGAACACTGGGCTTTTGCAGCTCTGATAAATGGAAAAATAAAGTCAGCTGTCAATTAAGACTGGTTCCCTCACTCTCCCACCCGTCCAAAACGTTTTTGTTTTCTCTCCAGGATTTGTCCAATAGGAGCTTTCTAGGATCACTGAGCCTCATCAGAAGAGGCACTCATGTTCTAGGTCTTTGCAGGATGAATTGCTCTTTTTATTTTCCCCTTCCTCTTTCTCTGTCTCTCTGTCTCTCTCTCTCTCTCTCCCTCCCTCCTCCTCCCTCTCTTCTCAACAACCACTCTCTCTCTCTCTCTCTCTCTCTCTCTCCCCCCCCCCCTTCTCAACAACCATTCTTTTTTTTGTTTTGAGACAGACTGTACTCTGTTGTCTAGGCTGGAGTAAGTGGCACAATCATAGCTCCCTGCAGCCTTGAATTCCTGGACTCAAGCGATCCTCTGCCTCAGTGTTCTGAGGAGCTGGGACTACAGGCATGAGCCACCATGTCAGCTATGTTTGTTTTTTATATGAGCCATGTTCTTGAGGTCTTGCTATGCTGCTCAGGCTGGTCTCAAACTCCTAGGCCTCAGGCAATCTTCCTGTCTTTGCTCCCAAAGTGCTGGGATTACAGGCGTGAGCCACCACACGCCCAGCCTTGACAACTATTCTTATCAAAAAAGATCACACATACACACACACACACACACACACACACACACAATACAGGGAAAGAATCTTTTTTAGAACTTGGACTTCCTCACTAGCTCAGGAGCCAGCGATCTCATATTATAGTGATGAAGACAAATAAGAATAGTTTTTGAACTGTCAATGTTCTCTGTAATTTCTTCCCATTTTGGTGTCCTTGAAACATGACGGCAATACCAACTGGATAAGAACGATCCACCACCCAGAGTTTGACTTGGTCATATGGAAATGAGCCATAAATAGGGATAGATCATGAAGCCAATAAGAAAAAATTAAACTTGAGATGAAGTTAACCAAGCCCATATTACACTTAACGGTCTTCTCTATTAAATAAAGGTTACTTCCTTTGAGATACTATTTTGAGCAAAGAAGATTTCTGCGTAGCTGCAGGACTGAAGTTAATTAAACAGCATAGCAAAATGGAAAACAGATGTCACAGAACATTTTCAAAGGATTTTAATGACATTCAGCCTGTTTTCATAGACTCATTTGGAGTTGCTATCTTACCCTGCACTTAAGTGAGTTCCTGAGTTGTTGGAATGGGAGGATTTATATCTATTTCATATAACTGGCAGTAGAAAATCTATTCAAAGAGAAGTAAGTTGTGGGAGTCTTGCAGTTTTTTGCTCCATAACCTGACCAGCTCTTTTAGCTTAAACTCTTGAACTCTTTTAAGTTAATGTTTTCCATCTTTCAAAAGAACTTTCCATACCACCAACTCTGATTCTAATTTTTAATGGTCCTTTCTGGTAGTCTCAGGCTTAATTATCCTGAAAGCACCCACAAGGTTGACTAAGAAATTAATATTTGTCAGTTCCAGCTCAGAAAAAAACCACAGCATGAGGAAGTTTTGGGAGATGAAACTCCTGGCTAATTCAAGTATAGCCATCCACAGTTAGATTTTTAATGTAGTTTTTCATACATTGGGGAATAATTATATTCAAAATTAAAAACTGCAAAGGCCTTTCTAAAGAATTGAAATTTCAAATTATACTTAAGAGAAGAAATAAGTTTCCCTTTTCAAAAAGTGCATTCAGAAGGAAAATGTGGAGTGAGCAAACAGGAATTACAGAAAATCTTGTGGCCATTTTTCCCTTTTGTAAGTCATCCTTTAAAACACTTCTTAAGATGTTTCCTAGTGCTTGAAACCATGTGATGATTATCGACATATGTCCCAAGTAGCATTACAAAATTTACAAGATTTTTTTCATACTGGAAGCTCAACTACCTATTAAAAATGGCACATGTCATTTTTTTCCAGTTTCAGCTGACATGGGAATGAAGAAGAATCAATGAATTCTCATGCTGCCTGTTTTTACGTAAACATCCCGTGCCATGTTCAAACCAGGGGTTGTTTTTGTTGTTGTTAGTTTTTTGTTTTTTTTTTTTTCTTTTTGAGATGGAGTTTCGCTCTTTTTGCCCAGACCAGAGTGCAATGGTGCGATTTTGGCTCATTGCATCCTCTGCCTCTCAGGTTCAAGCAATTCTCCTGCCTCAGCCTCCTGAGTAGCTGGGACTACAGGCACATGCCACCATGCCCGGCTAATTTTTTTGTATTTTTAATAGAGACAGAGTTTCACTATGTTGGCCAGGCTTGTCTTGAACTGCTGACCTCGTGATCTGCCCACCTCAGTCCCCAAGTGCTGGAATTACAGGTGTGAGCCACCATGCCCAGCCCAAACCCGGGGTTGTTTCAAACTGAAACAATGATCTCTTTCAATCAAAGAGATGACATGGATAAATGCTACAAGTGTGAAACAAAAGGACAAGAATTCTAATTAGAGCAGCAATAAAGTAAATCTGAGACAAAAATTCACACAGTAGGTGGGGCCCCTTATCTGGGGCAAAGGCTTGTTTCTGGTGATGCCTTTATGAGGTGTGTGATGGAGAGGCCTGTAGCTTCTATATTATCATCAAAATGTGCCTTTTCCTGGTCTGGACTTTTAAAAAGTTGATTCAAATATTTATACATATTAATGGGGGATATGTGATATTTTGTTACATGCATAGAATGTACAATGACCAAGTCAGAGTGTTTAGGGTATCCATCAGCTCAAGTATTTATCATTTCTGTGTTGGGAACATTTCAAATCCTGTCTACTAGCTATTTTGAAATACATAACACCTTACTGTTAACTACAGTCACCCTACTCTACTAACAAACATTAGAACTTACTTTTTCTAACTCTATATGTTCCATCTACTGACCAAGCTCTCTTTATCCTCCTCCGAAAACCCTTCCCAGCCTCTGAGAAAAGAGAACTTACATATTGTTGGTGGGAATGTAAATTAGTATAGCCACTACAGAAAATGTTATGGAGATTTCTCAAAAAACTAAGAACCAAACTACCATTCATCTGGCAATCCTACCACTGGGTATTGATCTAAAGGAAGATGAATCAGTAAATCAAAGGGATAATTGCACTTCAGTGTTTATTACAGCACTATTCACAACAGCCAAGATATGGAATTAACCTAAATGCTCCTCAATGGACCAATGAATAAAGAAATATGGTATACATACACAATGGAATACAACTTGGCAATTAAAAAATAATGAAAGGCCATCATCTGCAGCAGCATGAATGGAATGGGAGATCACTGAGTAAAGTGAAATTATCCAAACGAAGACAAATATTACATGTTTCACTCATCCATGGGAACTAAAAATGTTCATTCCATGAAAGTAGAAAGCAGAATGATCGATACCTGTCTGGACTCTATGCTTCAAAGTCTTCTTCTCTTTTTTCTAAGAAAGCTTTATAATTTAAACTTTTTTTTTCAAGAAATATTATACAGTCCTCATTAATGTTGCCATCTGTAATTTTTGATATGCTAGGCATTAACATAAAAAAACAGTAAGATAATGAAAACTGGAGGAACTGATTTGCTGTTAGTTGGACTGAATGTAAATAAGAATTTAGGAAGGATTAACATGGGGAGACACTATAGGGAGAAAGATCAGTTTAGATGTTGCAGGGCACTTGGAAATGAGATGTTCAGGCCTACGACAGGGAGGTGGGAGCAGGAAAAGAAAAGAAGAGAGAACACTGGCCTGGTGTGGTGGCTCATGCCTGTCTGTCATCACAGCACTTTGGGAGGCTGAGGCAAGTGTATCATTATCTGAGGTTAGGAATTCGAGACCAGCCTGGCCAACGTGGTGAAATCCATCTCTACTAAAAATACAAGAAAATTTGCTGGGTGAGGGGGTGCATGCCTGTAGTCCCAGTTACTCGGGAGGCCGAGGCAGAAGAATCGCTTGAACCTGGAAGGTGGAGTTTGAAGTGAGCCAAGATCATGCCACTGCACTCCAGCCTGGGTGACAGAATGAGACTCCATCTCAAAATAAATAAATAAAATAAAAAATAAGTATAGAGAACACATATTAAAACAACAAATTTAAAATGATCAAGCATGGTGGACTCTTCTTAACACTTGCTACAGACAAGTCTCATGTACAAGTCTCATGTGCGTTCTGTGTCTTCCTCATTCAAGAATGAATGAGGGTCCTTTTTCATTGCTGACCACCCACCCCCACCCCACCCCCACCCAATCCATAATTAAGTCATTGTTCTAAATGTCTTCTGGAAATGAAATCTTACTTAAAGAAAATGACTCTTGAAGCATAACTGATTCCAAATCCTGACTAATAAGAAGTTTTAAGTTCTCTTTCAAGTCAGTTTCTGGCCACAAATCAATGAAAAATGCAAAGTGAAATGGCCTTGAAAGTTGAAGGCTCGGACAAAGGTAATGTGGTTTTAAAATGAAAAAGAATGGTTAGATTCCTTCCACGCTTGAAATTCATGGGCAATCCTCCTCTAAGGGGACTTCATAGTTTAGAAAATGTATTAAGAAACAGATGAGCCGCACAGCTGCTGCTGTCTCTGGCCAGCATGCTATGTGTGTTTTGCTCAGCCCGAAACCACTGCCACAGCATCTCAGCAATCACCCCGTCCTCCATGTTTGAAGAAAAACTATTAAACCACTAAGCAATGCCCTTTGGAAAGGTTAGAGGTAGGAGCCGAATTACTTCTTCTCTCTCTTACTTGACCTTGGTCTGTTCGTCACTAACAGAGGGTCACCACAGACACAAGAAACAGAGACAGGTTTGTTGTAAAGCTAAGCATATATTGGGAGTGTGACAAAAATGCCATGCCTTCATGGAAACAAACAGAATGTCACTGAGGAATGATGAAAAGGTCACAAAAGAAAGCAAAGTAGTGTGCTTCTGTTTGCATGCAAAGCCCCTTGTTAGTAAAGAAAACTGTTTTTTAAAAAATTGGCATCTGCCGTTCGTGTCACTCAATAAGTGAGCATGTTGTACATAGAGAAAATTCTTTCCAAACTCCTCATTACTGACATAGCCAACAATGTTCTCCAATGTGCCTTAATCTTGGAAGTGTTTTTTCTTTAGTTTCTCACTCTACAGATGTCTTCTCCATCTGGCACTCAAACATATTGTTAGTTGCATATCATTTGACATATACATACATACATGTAGGCCCCGGATGTGTTGTAGCAAGAATCTTGGAGTTATCTTGAGGGATGTGAGGATTTTGCTCATTAGCCTCTATTCCATTCTTTTGAAGACTTGATAAACATCTCCAATGTTTTAGCCCTATTTGTTTTGTAGGTCAGATTAAATCTGGGAGTTTAAAAGAGAAAAGAACAAACCCTGGTGTTCTTTTTCGCATGCATGGAAGGTAATGCATTACAGCAATTGTGGTTGGCAATTTGCATATTCCGATTGTGCTCTAAAAGGTACCTTACTCTGTCTTTTGAAAAGAAGTACACACACATACACATCTTTACTCTGCTGTAGACAATCTCATTAAGCTTCTTGTTTCCCGTCTTTGAATGTTTTCAACTTCAGGTAAATTACCAATTTCATCCCCCCAGTCACCCCCACTATTTCTCCTGAGGGTCTGTTTTTCTTTCCTGGTCTCTTCATCAAGGGTTGTCAGCAGATTTCTGACACCGAGGTCATGCTGCTCCATTTGTTGGCTCCCTCACTGCCATCCTGCGCCACCCAGGTAGAATCCTGATTTTCAGTTGGTGGATGGAGCTCCTTTCTATTGACGGCCTTCTGCAAAGTGGAATCCTGATTTTCAGGTGGTGGATGGAGCTCCTTTGCATTGCAGGCCTTCTGCAAGGTGGATCCTGATTTTCAGGTGGTGGATGGAGGTCCCATGCATCGAGGGCCTTCTGCAAGTCCAGGAAAGAGTGATGCCTGGTCTCCATGGGGATTCTCTTCCCCTTTGCTGGATCATCATTTCCCAGCCTTTCTTGGAACTAAAAGTGGACCCGAGACATCGCTTTGGTCAATGGCACTTAAGATGAAGTCTCCCAGAAAGGACTTTTTACAGAACAAAATAAGCAGAGCCTCATAAAATGTATTGCTTCTGCCTCTTCCTCCCTGCTCTGGAGACAGTAAGAGGACTTTGAGCAGCTACAGCTATCTTATAATCAGGAAGGAAAGGTAAGAGCCATCAAATGCATTCTTTGTTTGTTTTGAGACAGAATCTTATTGTTGTCACCCAGGCTGGAGTGCAATGGCGCTCTCTTGGCTCACTGCAACCTCCGCCTCTTGGGTTCCAACAATTCTCCTGCCTCAGCCTCCTGAGTAGCTGAGATGGCAGGTGTCTGCCACCACAACCATCTAATTTTCTTTTTTTTCTTTTTAGTAGAGACGGGGTTTCATTATGTTGGCCAGACTGGTCTCGAACTCCTGACCTCAGGTGATCCACCAACCTTGGCCTCCCAAAGTGCTGGAATTACAGGCGTGAGCCACTGCACCCGGCCCAAATGCATTCTGATGTTTCTGAGCTACTGACCCAAGCCTAATACATACGTACTGTGTGTATGTGTGCACGCATGCATGTGTGATGCTTTCTAGGTATAAATACATACCAAAATAAAAGTGCAGTAATTATTAGTGCAAACACTGTGTGTGTCTGTACGTGCATGCAGGCGCACAGCATGCATGATGCTTTCTAAGTATGTATAAATACCAAAATAAAAGTGTAGTAATTATTAATTATTAGTACAAACACTGTGTGCTCACAAAATGAGGCCATTTTTGAGAAAGGAAAAACAAGCAAAATTGTGGCAATGAATAGAATCAAATTAAAGACGTGGTCAGAGGCAGACTTTCCACTGATGTCGAGCTCTGCCACTCATGGAGCCACTGACTGAACTCCAGTGGCAGGGCTCATTCAACTGATACCACATCACTGCAGAGTTTCTGGGTCTTTCCATGCTGTTTCCTTTTGGGAAAGCTTGGGTTAACCTGTGGAACGTTAATGAAGTGCCCAGCTATTAATAGGAGTAATTTTGCTTTTTTGCAGAGTGGCAATAAAAGTAATTTACAAATGTGGGAGGTAGAGGAACAGGGAAAGAGAAAGTCAAGTCAAAACTGATGCAATTAATCCCCATTTGTACTGAAGAAACGCTTCCAGCACCCATCAAGGGCTAAGACCTAAAACTCAAACTTAACTGCCCCAGCCAGGAAGAAAAAAGAAAGAACAAGAAAAAAGAAAGAACAAGAAAAAAGAAAAAAAAAGGCTTTGAGGGAGTTTTCACCAAATGATTGTTGACTATGTATACTAGAAGCAACAGAAACGAATGGAGCAAGATAAAAAGCTTTAAAAAATCAAACAAAAGGAGTTCTAAAGTATGAAAGGGTTTTTTGCCACCCCTCCTATCTCTTTCTGGCACCCGCTCCAGGTCACAACATCATAGCGACAGAACAGTGAGATGAAGAAAAGAGACAGACTCAGAGAGCATAATAATATATTCTAGTATAAGGCAATAGGGGTTAACCTAAGTCAGAGTGACTTTTTTTTTCTTAACAGTGTTCTCACAGGAAAGTGAAGGACGTATTCTAAATACTCTCTTTCCATCTCTTTGGCAGACTGGATGGAAATACTGTTTGGAGGATCTTCTGAATGGAGCTGATGAAGTAAGGGCCAGGACCCCGAGGAAGAGACCAGGGGCAAAAGCAGTGAGGGCCGGGATGAGCAGGCTAGTGGCTGTGGCATGGATGCCTGTCTGCCAGTGGGGACAGCACATATCTTCTGAACTCAGCGGCAGTACTGATTGTGTAGGAGTAAGACATTGTTTAGGGGGCAAATAGAATCAACTATTATATTGCAATAACTCTTCAATGAATAACAGGCTCAATCTCTGATATCCATGAGAATGATTCTAAGCCTCCAATAAAAGTTTCAGTGATTATATAGAAAAGTAGTCATTTCAAAATGTTGCCATCCTTATTACACTACTACTATTGACACCACACCCTCCTCCCATTTCTCTCTCTCTCTCTCTTTTTTTTAGAGAGACGGGGTCTTGCTCTGTTTCCCAAGCTGGAGTGCAGTGGTGCCATCATAGCTCACTGCAACCTTGAACTCCTGGGTTCAAGTGATCTTCCTGCCTCAGCCGGTCGAGAAGCTGGGACTACAGGTATGCACCACCATGCCTGGCTCCTCCTCCTCCTTCCCTCCTTTTCAGTTTTAGTGCTTAAAGAAATAGTGTTAGTTTTCTGAGACTATTAGTTAGTTTCCTTGAAAGGTCATTTATTAATAGAATATTGCACTCCTTGAGGGTGATTTTTAAAAATGTTTACAGCAGCTTATCCATAGTAAAGCTATGAAAGAGCTTGAACCCAGGAGGCAGAGGTTGCAGTGAGCCGAGATCACACCACTGCACTCCAGCCTGGGTGACACAGTGAGACTGTCTCAAAAAAAATAAAAATAAAAAGTAGAAGACAGAGGAAGACAGATGAAATAATATGAGAAAATGGCTCGCTTGAGCTGAAAGAAGCTCAAACCAGAAACATGTTCAAACTAGAAAAAAAATTGGCAACTACGTACAATTTGAAGCTGCACCGTTCCTCCACCACATTCCCTGCTTTTAAACCTTTTAAAACAAAAACAATACAGGAGACACATAGATTATGGCCAAGACATTCTTTGTGGATGTTGGACCAGTGCTGTCAAGCTGCTGATTAGCTTTGTGTCAGCAGGATATATGGTTGGCTTCCCCACCTACTGAACACAGATAATTTTTACACTTACAAAAAAAATCAAACATAAGACTCATACGGCTATTTAATATTTAACCTTAAAATAGTAAATTTTCTTTGGAAACAAATTAGTTACTACAGTTAACACCGATGTTATTAATTAAGAGGCAAATTGAAATCCTAGATATGCATTTGAAAAATGATTCCAGAGCTCGTGATTTTCTAAGTCTAAGATCGATATCTCAGATACTCAGGATTTAAGATTTTAACAATAATATTACTACTTAAAACATTTCTGTAATCTCAGCACATCAGGAGGCTAAGGCAGGAGGATCACTTGAAGCCAGAAGTTCAAAACCAGCCTGGGCAACAAAGCAAAATCCTGTCTTTACACATTTTCTTAAACATTTCACGTTTTTGTAATTGCTAACATCTAAATCACACTAATATTTTACAATGAAAAATTATGATCAAGTTGTGCTCATTGTATTGGTCATATTTTTCAACACATCTCAAAAACTTTTAAAAAATGGGATTAGTCAAATGGCTAATAAAAGCTAGCTAAAATTTAGAACTTATCTCCTTAAAGGAAGAGGAAACATGCAGGAGCCATCCCTAAGCAGTAAATTTGTAGAGTTTCAGGGTTAGGAATGAAAATATTTTTTATTTAAAGGTTAAATTAAGAAGTTGGTTAATGGGTACAAAAATGCAAAGTTCTACGATTTGACAGAACAGTAGGGAAATTTTAGTTAACAATAAATTATATTCAAAATAGCTAGAAGAGCAGAATTTTAATGTTCCCAACATAAAGAAAAATGTTTGAAGTGATAGATATCTCAGTTACACTGACTTAATAATTACACATTATATACATGTATTAAAATATCACATGTACCCCCCAAATATGACAACTATCATATATCAATTAAAAAAGATACCAAGAATTTCTGCTTACATGAAGCCCTAAACATTTCTTTTAACCTAAGTTTCTAGCTTATGTGTTCTGTATGTCCAATATCGAATTTCTTTTCATAAGCATGGGAGGGCATCGCTGTAAGTTTTCTGACTTACCCTACTATTGAAAACGGAGCTTGTAGTTACATGATCATGTTAACTGTTTCTCTCTTTGTGAAATAGTTTAAATGGAGCAAATAATGAGTTGTGAGGAATAGACTGTGAGACTGTATAAAAATCTGTATCATAAGTATTTTAATGTTCTGATGAATCATATTTTAAATCAGTTCAACATAAGAACAGAATTACACCAAGATTAGGAAAGGAATAAATTCACTTTCAAGTCCCTTTGGAACCATCCTTAAGCCCCTGTGCTTTTCTGAGTTTTCTGGTTATGCTCCTGGCCTTATAGAAATCTGTGTTTATTTTCAGCTTTTAAACATTTCCAATAAATCCTGAATTTTCTGAGCTTCCAGTGACATTCTCTTACCCAGGAACAAACAAGAGTGGAGGAGTAAGTGGCTGGTTCCTTCACTGTAAAATCAGGTGATTCTAGGCCTACCCCAGATAATATATATTTCTTCTATAGATAATGATTCATGTCCTCTCTAGATCATCTTTAGATTTGTTTTTTAACTTATTTACAACTTGGCCCTGACTCTAAGTCATCAATCACCTGCCACTAGGAAAGGAAAAGGGGAAGTGAGAACTTCAAGAGAACTGACAAGAAATATGCCACAAGTTCTTTAAGAAAATCTTTGTACACACGATATTGTGGAATAGGGATTTGTCCAATGCTGCAGACTTGGAGGAAAGTTGTAGGTACATTTTAACTTTGTGCAGTACTTAGTCACAGAATGAGATGCAGTGAATTCAGAAGTATCTCCCTAATGATATCTCCGTTGGTTGTTAAAACAAAATTCCTGGAGTGCTCCAGCGTTTCAAAGCAGAAAGCATGACAAGTATTAATTTTCAGCCTTTAGCCATCCATGTGTAACATGTCACAAAATCCTCTGTCTAGTGGTCTGTTAAGTGTTTTCTGCATGATTTCATATCTCAACTTGCACAAAAGAATCGGTTGTCTATCAATCTTTGGTAGCCCACAATCTATAGTCTGGTATCAGCTACTTCCCCCTCATTTTTGATATTTAGCTTACTAGAGTTCATATATGTAATTTCCAGGAACTCTAGGGTGGTTTAAATTAAAAAAAACTTCTAATTGGTCAGTGATTTTTCTATCTTTTTTCTTTGCCACTTCTTGAAGGTAGAGGAAGAAAACCTAACATAGCACAGGAAGAATTCACTTGTAGTTTTTTTTTTTTTGCAAGTTTTGCAAATTAGTTATTTCTGAAACTTTCTTTGTTTGTTTTTTTGAGACAGAGTCTTGTTCTGTTGCCCAGGCTGGAGTGCAGCGGCACAATCTCAGCTCACTGCAACCTCCACCTCCCAGGTCCAAGCAATTCTCTGCCTCAGCCTCCTGAGTAGCTGGGATTACAGGTGCCCACCCCCACACCTGGCTAATTTTTGTATTTTTAGTAGAGATGGAGTTTCACCATCTTGGCCAGGCTGGTCTTGAACTCCTGACCTTGTGATCCACCCGCCTCGGCCTCCAAAAGTGCTGGAATTACAGGCGTGAGCTACCGCTCCCAGCCCTATTTCTGAAATTTTCTATATGTGCAGTCAAATAACAAAGGGTTCATTGTGAACATTCTCTTGATCAAAACAAAAACAAAGACAGATAATATCAACTGGACTATTTGCCCTTTGGCATGCCCTGTGCTAGCACTTTATTTCACGTGACCAAACTCCTGTGAAGGAGATACTGCCACGATTCCCTCTTAATGAAGCAGGAACTGAAATGGGGCACTGAGTAGCTTATCTAAGGTCATCTAGCTTGGGAATAGAGGAGATTCTGTCTGTTCCATGCTGTTTTCTTTAGCTGCAAAGAATCTTCTTCAAAAATAAGCTGTGAAGTCTCATAAATTGACATTTACTTAAACATGGCATTTTGAATGGATGTGGGATGTGTTTGTTTTTGATTTTTTTACTTTTGAGCAGAGTTTTGCTCTTGGTTGCCCAGGCTGGAGTGCATTGGCACGATCTCAGCTCACCACAACCTCCGCCTCCCGGGTTCATGTGATTCTCCCGTCTCAGCCTCCAGAGTAGCTGGGATTACAGACATGTGCCACCATGCCTGGCTAATTTTGTATTTTTAGTAGCGACAGGGTTTCTCCATGTTGGTCAGGCTGGTCTCCAACCTCCGACCTCAGATGATCGACCCACCTCCACCTCCAAAGAGCTGGAATTATAGGTGTGAGCCACTGCGCTGGGCTGGATATGTTTATTTTTGTTCCTTGCTTTATCCTGAAAAATCTGAGAGTAAAGTATTGACAAACTGTAAGTTCACTGGAATTAAAGGTAAAAGGATAAGTTGTCACTGACTTATCAGGAGAGGGAAGCAGAAACCCAAGTGCCTACAGAGAGTGAAGCAAACAGGAAGGATGCTAAGTGGAGCAGCAGAAACTTCGCTCGCTAGATTCTTCTGAAGGTGGGGAAGAGGAAAGGAGTTAATACAAGCAGACTGGCTGCAAGTCTGTAGGAGGCAGCTGGCTCCCTTCCCTCGTTTCTTATAGGTGGTTCACCATTCCTCCTCTACTACTCTAGACTATAGGAAGCTCACTTGATGGAGATCGAGAGTCAAAGGGTTTCACACGTGTAAACACCTTGCACAGCAGAATGAACAGGTAAGAAGAGGGTGAAAAATGGGGGTAAGAAATGAGATGAATGTCTGCGTCTACTAAATGATGAAAGCCAACCGCCTTCCCCTACTCAGCCTCCAAATGCTGTCTGCCAAGCATGGGACCTGCCCCGCAATCACCCCAACCATCCCAAGGAAGGTGGCTGAATGTCTTTCTTTCTGGAGAAACTGATTCACCCAGGACCTGCAGATATTGGCATCTTGGGGCTTTTCCCAATCCTAGGGTAAAGCCTGCCCATTGACACATTCCAGCTAAGCATATAGTTTCCCATTAACTTGCTGGTGCCAAAGATCATGCTTTCCATGTTTATGGAAAGCATTGAACATGAAATTTAGTCCAAATATACACAAAGAGAAAAAGGGATTTTTTTTTTTTTGAGATGGAGTTTCGCTCTTGTTACCCAGGCTGGAGTGCAATGGCGTGATCTCGGCTCACCACAACCTCCGCCTCCCGGGTTCAGGCAATTCTCCTGCCTCAGCCTCCTGAGTAGCTGGGATTACAGGCACACGCCACTGTGCCCAGCTAATTTTTTGTATTTTTAGTAGAGACGGGGTTTCACCATGTTGTCCAGAATGGTCTCGATCTCTTGACCTCATGATCCACCTGCCTCAGCCTCCCAAAGTGCTGGGATTACAGGCGTGAGCCACCACGCCCGGCCCAGGGATTTTAAAAAATAGAGACAATGCTGAGAACAGGGGAAAACCAAAACAAAATGGCAACAACAATAGGCTCCCCTCCTCCCAAATCCAATGATTAATATTAATATGAGACAAGGGACACTATTGCATCCACGAGATAGCACAGGATGCCATGAAATAATTTAGAGAGTGAGAAAGAACTCTTGGGAATTAAAAATACAATAGCAGAAATCACAGATTCAGCAGAAGGATTGGAAGTTATTAGCATTGTAATACAAGTTGCTGAAAGAGAGAACATGGAAAATGGAGAAGAAATTAAAAAATAAGATAAGAACATTTTCAGAATGTATATACATGAGTGTTTTCAGATTGAAAGGGCCCACTAACTATTTTCTACAATTTCTGAAAAAGATTATGTATCATCACAAAATTTCAAAATAGGGGTGAAGAGACATTTTCAGAATGAAATAAAATCAGTCATATACAGGATCAGAAACCAGACTGGCACTGAATTTTGCTACAATAACTCTAGAAACTAGAATCTGAAGCAATTCCTTCAATGTTCTTAGGAAAAAATCCCATATTCTTAAACTTAGCTAGATGGTCAATTTGGTGTGAGGCTAGAATAAAGACATTTTTCAGACAAGCAGCCTCTAGAAACATCATGTGGTCTGTACACTATCTTTGGAAGCTACTGGAGAATGTGCTTCTGGTAAACGAGATAATAAAATAAAAAGTGCTTACTCATGTAATCAGATACCACCTGTACCCCAATAACTTATGGAAAAATAAGAAAAATTTAAAAAAGACATAAAAGACATCCAATAGGAAAAAAAGAATTCAAACAATCTCTTTTCACTAATTATGTGATTCTATACCTAGAAAACTCCTAAAGACCCCACCAAAAGGCCACTAGAATCGATAAATAATTTTAGGAAGGTTTCAGGATACAAAATGAATACACTAGTAATGTCCACACTAAAAGACAAATGAAGAACACAATCTAATTTACAATTTCCACAAAGAAAATAAAATACCTAGGAATGCAGCTAACCAAGGATGTGAAAGATGTCTACAAGAACTATAAAACACTGCTGAAAGAAAACAGAGACAACACAAATAAATAAAAAACATCAATGCGAATGGATTGGAAGGATCAATATTATTAAAATACTCATACTGCCCAAAGCAATTTTTAAATTCAATGCTATTCCTGTCAAACTACCAATGTCATTCTTCACAGCATTAGAAAAAAAACTATTCTAAAATTAATACAGAACCAAAAAAGAACCCCAAAAGCCAAAGCAGTCCTAAACAAACAAACAAAAAAACAAAGTTGGAGGTATCACATTATTCAACTTCAAGCTATACTATTAGGCTAGAGTAACCAAAACAGCATGGTACTGGTACAAACACAAACACATAAACCAATGAAACAAAACAAAGTTCAGAAATAAAGCTGCACACAACCATCTGATCTTTTACAAGGCTGACAAAAACAAGCAATGGGGAGAGGACTCCCTATTCAGTAAATGGTGCTGGGATAGCTGGCTAGCCATATGCAAAAGAATAAAACTAGAACCTTACCTTTTACCATATACAAAAATTAGCTCAAGAGAGATTAAAGAGTTAAATGTAAGACTTCAAACTATAACAATCCTATGAAATAACCTTCTTGACATCAGCATTGGCAAATAATTTTTGGTGAAGTCCCCAAAAGCAACTGCAACAAAAACAAAAATTGACAAGTGGGATTGAATTAAACTAAAGAACATCTACACAGCAAAATAAACTATCAACAATGTAAACAGACAACCTACAGAATGGAAGAAAACATTAGCAAACTATGTACCAAACAAAGTTCTCATGTCCAGAGCCTATCAGGAACTTAAATTACCAAATAAAAAAAATTTTTTTAAACATGCCCATTAAAAAAATGGGCAAAGGACATGAACAAACACTTCTTTAAGAAAACATACAAGCAGCCAACAAACTTATGGAAAAAATGCTCATCATCACTAATCATCAGAGAAATGCAAATCAAAACCATGATGAGACACCATCTCACACCACCCACTATTCAAAAGTCAAAAAATAACAGATGCTGGCCAGGCTATGGAAAAAAGAAAATGCTTATATACTGTTGGTGGGAATGTAAATTAGTTCAGCCCCTGTGAAAAGCAGTTTGGAGATTTCTCAAAGAACTTAATACAGAGCTACCATGCAACCCAGCAATTCCACTACTGGGTATATACCCAAAGGAAAATAGATCACTATACAAAGAAGACGCATGCATTGTATGTTAACTGTAGCACAATTCATGGTAGCAAAGATATAAAATCAACCTAGGAGCCCATCAGCGGTCAACTGGATAAAGACGATGTTGTACACATACATCATTTAATACTGTGCAGCGATATAAAAGAATGAAATCATGTACTTTGTAGCAATATGGACGGAGCTGGAGGCCATAATCCTAAGGAAACTAATACAGGAACAGAAAACCAAATACTGCATGTTCTCAAGAGCTAAACATTGAGTACACATGGAGATAAACATGGAAATGTCACACACTGCAGAGTCCTGGAGGAGGAAGGAAGGGGGAAGGCTATGGGTTGCAAAACTACCTACTGGGTACTATGTTCACTTCCTGGGTATATCCATGTAACAAACCTGCACATGTATCCTCTAGATGTAAAATAAAAGTTGAATTTTCTTAAAAAAAAGCACAGCATCTCATCAGCCTGAAGGATAGACTCTATGTGACCTCTCAAAGTGTCTACTGAACCCTGGGCTGGGTGTGGTGGCCTATAATGTCAACACTTTGGAAAGCTAAGGCAAGAGGATCACATGAGGCCAGGAGTTTGAAACCAGCCTGGGCAACAAAGCAAGACCCTGTCTGTACAAGAAAGAAAAAAAATTAGCCAGGCATGGACAACTGAGTGAGACCCTGTCTCAAGGAAGAAAAAAATTAAAAATGTCTGTTGAGCACAATGTGTACCACACCTTAAAGAAGAGAGCATGAATGATCCTGGGTACTTGGAGTAATAAAGTAAACACTTCATTAAAAAAGGCAAGATGGATTATTATAATGCAAAATAAGAAAAATGCAAGTTTCTCCCTAGTTGATACCTTAATGAAAATGGGTTCCTCAGCGTAAATCAACTTTTCAAGTTATAGGAACTTGAGGACTCATTGAATTCCTTCTAGAAACTTCTGACAATTTTTGGTAGAAATAAAAAAATTCTTAACATTTCTCTCCAGTAAGAAAGCAATACGGTATCAGGAAGTCTTAATTATGACAATAACCACATATATTTCTGCTTTTCAGAGATAGAATAATTACAGCGAACATGAAGTGAAACTCTTGCTGTTGTTGTAGAATGCTTTATCATCAGTAATCTTCTCCTATCTGTGTAAAATGGTTTGTGGTACAATAAAAATACACTAAACATGTCACATTTGAGTTAGAGGACACCCTTTGAAGAAAGCAGTGGCTATGAAGGCAAGGAAGGCACATAAAGACAGTCATCTGGAACAAGAATTTGTTCCTGTAACTAACACTGTTTAGAAGACTAAGCTACAAACTCTACTTGAAAAATTAAAGAGAACAAAATATATTGTTATTTTTCACTGCATTGTACTGAATGCACCTTTTATGGCTTTTGGGGTTTTTTGTTTCAAACATTATTGAGCATAATCATACATCCCTGAAACAAGATGGTATATGAACTGTTTTAACAGAGAGAAGCAAAGAAAAGAAAATATTTGTGGTCTTTCCAGAAATCTTTTACAACTTTTCATTTAATGGTAATTGCTAGGAAAGCAGAAGTTTGAAATTGTAGCTGAGGCATATAATTACCCATTTTTGACCTATTTATAAACTTCTCTGAGCAAAAAGAATAGTCAGTGGCTACACCTACACTTTTCCATCCTTGACATACAAAGTGAAGTGAAAATACTTGAATAGTCATTCAACTGTTAGTCATCCAATTGTTTTACTAGCTTCACATCAAGCTGGAGTCGGTCAAATGCTACCTACTGTGGATAGCAGTACATTTAAATAACAAAACAGACCTGAAGAACATTGTGAAAATGGAGCAGAGCACTGAGCAGAGCAGACATTCCCAGGGCTTCAGAGTTGAATGGTGTAGAGCAGTGAGATCTAGGAAAACATAGTAGGAAGGCAGATACAGAAATTATGTAAATGTACATATTTATGAAGGCCTTTCCTCTGAGCATCATAAAAAACCCTTGCAGTGAGTGTGATCCTCACAACAGCCTTGGGCAAGAGGAGCTGGTATCATCCTACCAGGGAACCTTCGCATCCAGAGGTTAGAAGGCATGAAACTGGCATACTCTATAGCAAAGTCTGAAGTTCTGATTGTAATTATGGCTTCTCTTTACATAATGAAACAAAGATGTGTGTTTAAATTGACATGCGATTTATCCAGTCAACTTATTTTAGAAAAATCTACACATTTGACTGGCTCAGTTTGTATGTGCATCATTCTTAAAATCAAATGACATACTATCTAATTCCTTGCCACATATGGAAAAGGTTTTCTTTTTCTTTCTTTTTTTTTTTTTTTTGAGACAGAGTCTTGTGTCTCCAGGCACCAGGCTGGAGTGCAGTGGCGCAATCTCGGCTCACTGCAACCTCCGCCTGCCTCCTGGGTTCAAGCAATTCTCCTGCCTCAGCCTCCCAAGTAGCTGGGACCACAGGCACATTCCACCACGCACAGCTAATTTTGTATTCTTTTAGTAGAAACAGGGTTTCACCATGGTCTCCATCTTTTGACCTTTTGATCTGCCTGCCTCGGCCTCACAAAGTACTGGGATTACAGGCGTGAGGGTTTTCTTTTTAAATGGTGGTTTGCTGCTTCCATCCCCCCATCACCTACACTATGTATTTTTCCTAATGTTATCCCTCCCCAATCTTCCCACCCCTGCTATCTCTCCCCTGGTCCCCTACCCCGCTAACAGACCCTAGTGTGTGATGTTCCTCTCCCTGTGTCCATGTGTTCTCATCGTTCAACACTCACTTATGAGTGAGAACATGCAGTGTTTGGTTTTCTGTTCTTGTGTCAGTTTGCTGAGAATGATGGTTTCCAGATTTATCCATGCCCCTGCAAAGGACATGAACTCATCCTTTTTTATGGCTGCATAGTATTCCACGGTGTATATGTGCCACATTTTCTTTATCCAGTCTATCATCGATGGGCATTTGGGTTAGTTCCAGGTCTTTGCTATTGTAAACAATGTCACAATGAACATAAATGTGCATGTGTCTTTATAACAGAATGATTTATAATCCTGCTAACAAAGGACTTGAAGGACCTTTTCAAGAACTACAAACCACTGCTCAAGGAAATAAGAGAGGACACAAAAAGATGGAAAAACATTCCATGCTCATGGTTAGGAAGAATCAATATCGTGAAAATGGCCATACTGCCCAAAGTAATTTAAGATTCAATTCTATCCCCATTTAAGCTACCAATGACCTTCTTCACAGAACTGGAAAAAACCACCTTAAACTTCATATGAAACCAAAAAAGAGCCTGCATTGCCAAGAAATCCTAAGCAAAAAGAACAAAGCTGGAGGCATCATGCTACCTGACTTCAAACTACACTACAAGGCTACAGTAATCAAAAGAGCATGGTACTGGTACCAAAACAAGAGATATGGACCAATGGAACAGAACAGTGGCCTCAGAAGTAACGCCACACACCTACAACCACCTGATCTTTGACAAACCTGACAAAAACAAGCAATGGGGAAAGGATTCCTTGTTTAATAAATGGTGTTGGGAAAACCGGAAAAGGACTTTTAAAAACCATGTTGACTCCACCATCATCCATGAGGTTTGTGCAGTTATCACTTTAGTCAAGTAAGGAAACAGTCACTCTCAGATTTGTTGAGTAAATGAACTGTCTGGTTTTACACTTGTAATAGAAACCAATTAAAATAAACCTCCCTGTTACTAATGTTCTTACTATTAGGTGATGTATTAGCATGAATGAAAAACTCACACATTTGTAGAAAAAATAAATCACTGGTAAAAAATTGGCAACCTAATGTATTTCAGCCTGTAGTAGACAAAAATAAATTCTTTAGTAGTGAAAGTTGTAGACATAAAATGAAATAAAGTAAATGTGAATTAGAAAGTCATTAGTTGAGAACAATCATTTTTAAATATCCCAATTAGGAAATGGGCTTGTTCAATAAAAACCCAACTCAAGGTTGTACTTAGAGGTCAGTAACCACAAAATGGATCAAGGTGCTACCCTGTAACTGACATAAATAGAATGCTATAAAACAAGTAGGAATTATATTAGAAATGGCTCTATTGGCTTCCAACTACAAGTAATATTAGTCACTCTTTATGAAATAGTAGCAAGCGATCCTCAGGACGATGCTTTTGCTCCCGGCATCAGATGATACAGAGTAGTGTGCTCTAGCACAATACAGTGCAAATGCCAGCACAGAATTTCTCTATCTGCCCTAGCATCTAGAGGTTTGCAGTGCAAAGCTCCACACTATAGCTTTCTTCCTCATCTTCCTTCTCCAGTTCTCCCTTGAAGTCCCTTTCCTAGATCTCTTCTATTGCCTATGGGATTCCCTGTTTGTCACCAAACTCTCTGCTTCCTCAAACCTTTTCCTTGAAAATGCTTTGCCTTAACTAAAATCTGGCTTTCCCTGATGATGTCTCCAACCTCCTCAGTATCATTCTGAGCAAGGAGCATTCTGCAGGGTCCTTGTTTCCCAAGACAACTCTCAGAAGAGTTTTGCCATCACTACGAAATATCTGCTCCTCTTTTGAAGTATGTGCACTCCACCTACAGTCATTCTCTATTCCCTGCTTGTCACCAACTACCTTGGTCATTTCCTCACTTTTCTCAATGATTTGACTATTTAGCATTTGGTTTTCTGCCATCACTGTTGGCTACCATCCATGTTAATGTTCCTTCTAACATCCTGGCTTCATGGTTTCCTGACCACTTCCTCTGCTCCTGCAACCTCGACTTCCACTTAAACTATCCACTCAAATGGATACATCTTGCATTCTTTTCTCACTTGGAAAGAGTTTAATATTTTGAACTTTCAGAATCTTCTCTTTGATCACAACCACTGCTCCCTCTCCATATTTTCTCATCTGACACTCCCCATTTTCATTCCTGTAGCTTCCATTTTCTTGATTCCTTTCTCTTTTCCCCTCAAGCCTTAATCTGGTCGAATCTGCTTCCTTTTCTGAACCTACACACCGATTGGCTGATAATCTCAGTGATATTTCTCAAGGATCATCTAATTAAATACCATAGCATCCCCCACTGTGCCAGTACTGCCAGACAGACATCCAGTTTCTACCTTCGCAGTGCTCATTACTACTGAAATAAAGTCATGAAACTATGCTCACTGAATTGAATGTGGGTTTACGCTCTTGGAATTCAAATGGGTTCTCATGATTGCTAGGAAATATCCACATTCCTTTCTTTGTAGTCTTTGTCTCTCATGGTTCTCCTCCACTTTTTCATGCTTTATAGTATTACCCACAGTTACCACAACTGTCCTTCCTCTTTCAGCAGACATCTTCTTCACATATTTTCCTGACATTATTATTTGAATTGGCTTCATCACATCTTTTCTCCTTCACCATTGTCTCTGAGGGTAAAGTTTTCATCCTACTTCTGTGGAAGGCATTGTATGGATTATACCGTAAATAGTATTTGGTTAACTTTTAGCTTTAAAATTGGCCAGGTGTGGTGGCTTATGTCTGTAATCCCAACACTTTGGGAGGCCAAGGCAGGCAGATTGATTGAGATCAGCCTGGGTAACAATGGCAAAACTCCATCTCTACAGAAAACTTAAAAATTAGCTGGGTGTGGTGTTGCACTGTTGTAGTACCAGCTACTTGAGAGGCTGAGGCAGGAGGATCACCTGAGCCCAGGGAGGTCAAGGTTTCAATGAGCTGTGATCAGACCACTGTACTCCAGCTGGGTGGCAGAGTGAGACCCTGTCTTGAAAACACATAAATCCATGTATACATAAATAGCTTATTCATAAGATATTCATTTAAACATCTGAGATGTACAATTAAAGGGATAAGAGTTTTGTTTGGTGGGGACAAGAGTTGTTGGAAAACAGTGTTTGTAGAGGAGAAAAGTTATTTTGGAATGTAGGACATTTTCTGCAGAAGGCTTCCTAGGAAGATTTCTAAAAATCCAGATGGAATCCTGAATGTCACTGGTTTCTAGAAGGAGCTCCAACAGGGGAAGTGAGAACATTCAGTGCCAGAGCATTCCATTTCCAACTGCGCTCAAAATTAAGCTTACTTAACAAGTAACTATTATTGCACAAGAAGCATCCATGATGAAGAGTTAAATGAACTGAGGTTTAATGGAAGGAGGAGGATGGAAGAGAAAGGATCAAAAAATACCTATTTATTTTACTCTGTCATTATAAAAGTAAGCATTATTGTTGAAAAGTTGGAAAATCAGGAATAGCTAATGAGAAAATAAAATCTGCCCAAATTTCCAGCACTGAAAGAACCATTGGTTATATTTTTGGTGTATTTTCTTCTAATATATAATAAACATTTTAGTTGGTTAAAGTGTATCATTTTTTATTTTTTCATAAAATTGACATTGAGTTACATATACCATTTTGTGTCTATTTGTCACTTACTACTATACTGTTAATATTTTCCATCAAATTCGTAGCTTTATGAGCATATTGTACATACGTGGCTCCATCTTATCTCTGAGCTTAGCCACTCCCCCTTTAAAAATAAAAGGTCTCTATCTAGTAGGGATGACTATTTTCACCTTACTTTGTAATTACCAAAAGAGCTCTCATATACACTTAGATAAGATGAAATAGCTATGCTGAAGAAATATTGTTGTTCCTTCATGCAAAACATCTAATATTTGAAATGGACACATGGTATTTCTTATGGATGACTGAGTACCACTCCACACAGAGATAGGGTATCTGCAAGTATTTCCTATTTATATTTTAGACATCAAGTAAGACTCCTAATCATAACAATGGAACTCAGCTTTCTTCTGGAAATAAAATTAAACATTACATTCACTGAGAGACTAACACAGCAAAGCACAATTAGCCTAATATCTAAGAACGTGGCACTGTGTCAGAGCCAGTATTTACATTAAAAAATCATGAGGACAAATGCACCAGAATGTTATTCCTTATTTAAAAAATTTTATACTTCAGGAAGCTCCTTGATTGAACTTGTCATTTTCAGGGAGGGGTTGTGTGCAAAGTGATCCAAGACCAACACTGCTAATGCAAATACCTTATTGTGAATGAGTTTATAGGAGATGCCTTTCTCTTTAGACAAGACTTATGGAACAATCAGCTATCTAAGGGTGGGAGTGAGAGAAAGGAAGAAGAGAAATGCAAACGCAAAGTCATCATCACATTGTATTTATGAAGAGTGCATATCCACATAGCCACACACTGCAGAATTAGAACCATGACTGCTCCTACGTTCCTTACCATCCTCCAATGTGCTTAGTGACTCGGCGCATGTGTATAATTTTATAACAAACCGAAAAAAAAACTGGTTTCTGCTCTATCTTCCCTAATATTTTCAAGATCCCTCGGGTACACACTTTATACTTTCACCATTACTAAATTGGTTATTTTACTAGCCTTTGTGGATACTGAAAATCAATTAACCAGAAATGGAAGCTGGTGTATACTAAATCTTCAGAATCAAAAACTGAATGATGTATCTTCCAGACAGTAAAGTAGGAAAAGAGGGCATTTGGATTGGACCGAATCTAATTCAGGGATTGGCCATTCTTCTATCAAGTTTGTATGATGCTGAAAGATGTGAATTTTGTGTATATGTGTGTGCATGTGTACGTTGCCAAAGTCATTGTAGAGATCACCAGAATACAGATTATTCAAAGGTACTGCTGCTCTTGTCTCTTTCATCTTTGTGTTTTCAGCACCCCATATTACCCAACATTTTGCAGATGTTCAACTAACAGCGAGGAGATGAATGGTGTTCTACTACTCAGAACAGCAAAGGCATGAAATCAGTCCAATGCCCATCAATGGTAGATTGGATAGAGAAAATGTGGTACGTGTACACCATGGAATACTATGCAGCCATAAAAAGGAACAAGATCATGTCCTTCGCAGCAACATGGATATAGCTGGAGGCCATTATCCTAAGTAAACTAACACAGGAACAGTAAAACAAATACCACATATTCTTACTTAGAAGTGGGAGCTTAACAACGAGAACACATGGAAACTAGGAGGAAAACAACAGACACTGAGGCCTGCTTGATGGTAGAGTGGGAAGATCAGAAACTCTATTGGGTACTATGCTTATTACCTGGGTGACAAACTTATCTGTATACCAAGCCCCGTGACAGACAGTCTACCTATAGAACAAATGTGCACATGTATCCCTGAACCTAAAATACAAGTAAGGAAACCTTTTTTAAAGAATACTTTTGGCTGGGTGCAGTGGCTCACACCTGCAATTCCAGCACTTTGGGAGGCGGAGGCAGGCAGATCATCTGAGGTTAGGAGTTCAAGACCAGCCTGGCCAACACTGTGAAACTCTGTCTCTACAAAAACACAAAAATTAGCCGGGCATCATGGTGGGTGCCCGTAATCCCAGCTACTTGGGAGGCTGAGGCAGGAGAATTGCTTGAACCAGGTAGGCAGAGGTTGCAGTGAGCTGAGATCATGCCTTTGCACTCCAGCCTCGGTGACAGAGTGAGACTATGTCTCAAAAAAAAAAAAAAGAATACTTTTGATAATTACTTAGATCATTAAACATTAGATTGGCGGGCAGGGGCAGTGGCTTACGCCTGTAATCCCAGTACTTTGGGAGGCTGAGGCAGGCAGATCATGAGGTCGGGAGTTCGAGACCAGCCTGACCAACATGGTGAAATCCCATCTCTATTAAAAATACAAAAATTAGCCGAGGTGGTGGTGTATGCCTATAGTCCCAGCTACTCAGAAGGCTGAGGCAGGAGAATCACTTGAACCCAGGAGGCAGAGGCTACAATGAGCCAAGATTGTGCCATTGCACTCCAGCTTGGGCAACAGACCAAGACTCCATCTCAAAAAAAAAAAAGAAAAATTAGATTGGCAACAATAGAGAAAGGAATTATCGATCATTTATACAAAAATATACACAATCACTTAAAAATCAGACTGTTTAATTATTGACATGAAACATCTCTAAAATCTGGTAAATAGAAAAGGCAAGGTGCAGAACAGTATATGTGGTATGTAGGCACTTGTCTAAAAATAAAAGAAAAAATACACATATATGTATACATTTGCTTCATAGTAGACTACCTCTGGTAGCATACACAAGACATTGACAACTGGTTACTGAGTCTGAGAGGCAGACTTCACTGCCTATATTTCTTTATACTTTTAATTGTGTGACTGCATTACCTCGACAAAAAAGTTACAATTTAAATATAAAAGAAATGAAAATAATGGCTAACTGAACATAAATGAAATTCCATGGAGATTACGAATGATTTAAGTCCACAGACTGCAAACATGTAAAAAATTAGAAATATTGGTTAAGGAAAAAAAAAGTGTGCTAGATTTTAAAATACATTTATGTACATTCAGTGATTACATTTCTTTTACCCTTTGTTACTTATTTTGCCCCAACTTGTTTTTGCTTACCTTTGCTTTGCCTTTTTTGTTTTTATTTTGTTTTGCTTTTCAATCAACCAGGTAAGGTGTATACTAGAATAGAACCTAGGAAACCATTTGCATTCTAATGTCAAACAGCAACGTAGTGAGATCTGGAATCCTGACTAGGAGAGGTTAAAGACGGGATAATGTTCAGCTTTGTAAGTTCCGTTGCCAAAGCCACACGCTGGAGTTGCAGCTGCAGTCCAACATAAACAGGACAGGAAGGGAGTAGCACAGCAGCTCCTGGCCCTTCATCACACATCTGGCATCTGATAGGGTGTTAACATGTCAAGTACACACACCTTGAAACAGCAGCTTGATCACACTTGTGGCCAACTGATATGGCAAGTATGTACCAGAGAGAGAAAATGTCCTCCTGGTCCTTCCAAATGTCTCATTTTTCATAATGTTTTAAATGAAGATGCTAATCAAATGAGAACACAGAAGAAATGAGGAAGGAGTTGAAAGGATTCCCAAATTAAGTAACTTGGACAAAATTTTCTAATGTAATTCTGTCCCATGAGATTCCTATTTAATTCATACTCATTTGGTTTACAAGATAAATGATGTCAGTTGGAAAAGTACTGTAATGTGGGAAAACTCCGGAGTTGGTGGGGTTTGAAAATAGAAGCTCTGCTAGGTGAAAGGCAGATCAGCCGACATGGTGGCTCACACCTGTAATCCCAGCACTTTGGGAGGCCAAGGTGGGTGCATCACCTGAGGTCAGGAGTTCAAGACCAGCCTGGCCAATGTGGTGAAACTCTGTCTCTACTAAAAATAGCAAAATTAGCCAGGCATAGTGGCGTATACCTGTAATCTTAGCTACTCAGGAGGCTGATGTAGGAGAATCACTTGAACCCAGTAGGCGAAGGTTGCAGTGAGCCAAGATCATGCCACTGCACTCCAGCCTGGGTGACAGGGAAACTCTGTCTCAAAAAAAAAAAATGTTAGGTGGCAGATCAAACGAGGGTTGCTGTAAAGGTGGGAGATCTTTCTTTTGTTCTGCTTTTGCTTCATTCATTCAAACAATATCCTTGAGCATCTACTATTTGTCAGGCCTGTGCTAGGTCCTAGTGAAAGAGCAGTGAAATAAGACAGGGTTCCCATTCTCAGAAAGCTACATTACAATATTAGAGGCAGGGAGCAATTAAAAAAACAAAAAGCAAGTAACTGTCGGAAATAATTATGTGCTCTGCGGTAATTAATGAGGATGAGTTACTGGAACATGGCTGGTGGCTGCTTTAGACTGGGTGGTCAGGGAAGTGGTGACATTAGGCTGAGATTTGAAAGACAAGTAAGGGCCAGACATTAGAGGCAGAACATTCCAGGCAGCAGAACATTCCAGGCAAGGGAACAACTCGTACTTCAATTTGTGTCTAGGAGTGTGGAAGAAACCCATAAGGAACCTCCAAATATAGAAAACATGACACAGTGAAGTCACTAATAAAGAGAATGATAAAGGCTGCTATTTCCTTCTCCTCTGTCTCTCAAACACACCATCTCATGAAATGATAGTTTCCTGATTTTCTGCAGTGCTTATTATTGCTTATTAAGATGTACTTTACTTTGTTAGCCTAGAATTGGACTGAGGTGATGATACAAATCCCTAACACCTTAATATGAATGAGTTTCTAGGATATGCCTTTCTCTCGAGACAGGATTTGCAGAACCGTAGGCTACCTAAGGGTGGATATGAGAGTAAGAAAGAAAAAAGCAAAGGTTGTAAAATGCAGTAATTTTGAAAAGGTTGATTCAGCCTGAAATTGTTTTACTCTCTTGAGATAGAAAATCATAATACTGTTTCTTTAGAGACTGGGGTAAGAGAAAGTAGTAAGAATAGGAGCAAGGGGAGCTGTTGATTTAACATGTAAACACTTAAACGTGATTTCATTATTATTCTCCCAGGTAAAAGTACACAGACTTTTACAGCAATGCATATAATTTTGGCTCTAAAGTAACAAATAAGCAAAGTTTTATCCTCTGATCTGTTCTGGGGCAGGAGTGACATCACCCTTCAGTCATCTGCCTTTGGATTTCCCATTCTGCCTTTCTACAGGTTTCAAGTTCCTCCTTTCTCCCATGAGACAAAGGAAGGAGATAAAAAGGGAAGTAATAAAGGGGGTTTGAAAATAGCCTACTGTTATTTATATATTGTTTGGTCTGCTGCAGAAGGTGACATGACCACCCCTTTCTATATGCTTGGCAAATCGCCTACCAAATGTTGGCATCCACATGTCTCCCTCTAGAGCTTATTCCTAAGGATTCCAGGCATGGCCATGCTTTTCAAGGACTGTTATTTGGTAGAAATAAAGAGAAGCAGAGATCTTTCGCGGTGAGCCCTACCTTTATTTTGAATCTTCAGGCATCATTTGTAGAGAGAGGGCAGCGAGGAACCAAGGAAAAGAATATGATAGTGAGTAAGTTAGGTTTACACTCATTGTCTCCTTTTTTTTCTCCTGTAAATATTATGACTTAAGCATTGTGTTGCTTCTTTTGTACTGCAATAGAAGATTATGAGCGTCAGCCACTGAGTTGCAGAAATAACTCTATTAATTTTTTCTTGTGCAGCGTTTACACTTCGCAGTCCCACAGCGGGTGGTAAGGCTTGCACAAATCCAGCGTGCAGGACATCTGGCACTCACCAAATGGCCTACATTTAATTATCTTCTGCTTATACTTGACAGAGAGTGTTAGAAACAAAGACATTGGGAGATGTAGGCGCTGAAGTGGATGCCTCCACCATACTAAGCCAGGAACCCCCCACTTTCTGAGAGGTACCACAGACTCAGTTGGAGGTCTGAGATGGCTGACGATCTACTGGGAAGGACTTCTGCTGGATAATATAGGATGGGGGCTGGGCCTAATTAGAGAAAAGAGTTCATGACATTTCTAGGTTTTTGTTTCATTTATTTTTTCCTTTTCCCACAATCAGTACTAGAGCTATTCAAGAAAGAAAAGAAAAAAATGCAGAGATTTTTTTTTAAAAATAATCTTTTCCCCCCAGACACCTGACAAACCAAACATCATTTTCAGATTAATTCATTGTGAGAGTAAATGTTTTAGTTCCTATGATTTATGTCCTCCTACTTGCTCCCTATTAGTTTGTTTAAAATGATGAAGATGCACAAATGCCATAATGCTGCCACATCTAAGCCTTTCCTTTTGGGAAAGAAAATCAAATCATAGGCTAAGGAAAAGAAGATTGGAGCCAACCAGAGTTTCTCACTGCTGACCATCAGAGGCAAATAAAGTCTCATCTTTTCCCACAATGTATGAAAAGAAAAAAATGGATGTGTAAGAATTTTGCTTAGTTGTTACCTACAGTCATTCACAATCAATAACTCAGGTACTGTTGTAAATTATTTGTAGATGTCATTCAACAGCAGTTCTCTATCAAGAATACAACTATGAAAACCCTAAACAATACTGTTTTAGGAAAGGCTCTGATAGTACCCCACACCATAGCACAGCTTTCAGAGGGCTGGGCTGGAGGAAGGGAAGCACAGTAGTATAAACTTTAATAGCCTCTGTATTGTTTCAATTGTCACATCAAGCATGCATTGATTTTGTAATAAAACAAACTCCAATAACATATTCTAAATCATAAGAAAATTTAAAAATATATATTTAAAAAGCATCATCACATATTATTTTCTACCTAGTTAAATGGTGGGAAAATATGCAATACAAAAAACAAAAATCAAGTGATGCCCTAAGAATATGTTTAAACACACAAAGAATTGAAAAAAAGAAAACTGGTAAAACCCAGCACAAGTAAATGGTGTTGGGTTTTGCGTTTAGGTGTTCTGCTTTTTCCCTTAAATTACCTCGTGAAGGGAGAGTAACCCATTTTGGGCCTCAAACATTGAAGTCTATTTCTTCTGCATCTTATTTTATATTGAAAAATCTCACTCATAAGCAAATCCTGGTGTCACTCTTTAAACCTGCGCATAAGCAATCATCCTCTTAATAAACAAAGTTGTTTTATCTGTGCTCTGGATATTACCCCCTTGCCATCTACACTGAAAGCTGCAGAGCTGTTGAAACTCCCGAGATAAAAAGGCCTGTAGATGTCTCTTAACAGCTCTTCATGTTTGCTCTCCTGTGATTTACATCCAATTTATGATGCCATTAGAGCAGATAGACTTTACTTAACCAAGAGCCCAGTCAAGTCCTAGTCATTAAACACATTTGCCCTTTCTCTCCCTGGAAAGCAGGTCCCTTGTTTCATTAAAAGCACTGCAGATACATATTCAAAATGCAAAAATGAAAGAAGTCAGCAATGACAATTCATTTTGTGGGTTGCTGCTACAAGAGCGCAAATCTTTTTTTTTTGAGACGGAGTTTTGCTCGTTACCCAGGCTGGAGTGCAATCGCACGATCTCGGCTCACTGCAACCTCCGTCTCCTGGGTTCAAGCAATTCTCCTGCCTCAGCCTCCTGAGTAGCTGGGATTACAGGCACGCGCCACCATGCCCAGCTAATTTTTTGTATTTTTAGTAGAGACGGGGTTTCACCATGTTGGCCATGATGGTCTCGATCTCTTGACCTCGTGATCCACCCGCCTCGGCCTCCCAAAGTGCTGGAATTACAGGCGTGAGCCACCGCACCCGCCTAAATCTTTTAAGGCCGCCATTTTTTTTAGCTCATTTTACCTGTCTGGCCTCTCAATGGAGCTGGGGCATAGGTATTAAACATTCACCAGCACCTTTCACAGTATTGTGTACAAGCTTAGTGAGTAGCCCTACTGTCTTCAAAGAGAGCCAGCACAGAATGCAAAATTAAGTAGAGGGTAGAGATAGACAGATTTTTGAAACTGCAACACAAACTGTCCAGAAGTCTAGTTTTATAAAATTGCCCATTTGTTAAGGTATTCGTTTGACTGCTTTTGTTATTTGATTAGTCTAATGTTGTCCATGAAATAACTTAGTAAACAACAAAGTGATGTATGAAGGTAAGGTGTCATTCTACTTCAAATATCTGTTAAATTCTAACATTTCTAACAAATGAACTGATCACAGAGAGAAGAGAGTAGGTTATTCAATGCTAGGGAGATAAAGAAATACTCCTAAAGAGTCCCTTCCTGCCCCAAATCAAAAACATCAGATATGGGTTAAAAAAAAGGGGGCTTTCCTAGGTTCTGGCACACACATTCTCATGGAAATGTGACCTCAGAGCGTACACTTAAATTCACTATGACTCTTATATTTCCACTGACCTCTGGCAGGGCAGTAATTCAGGGTCTGTTGTGCTATGATAGAACCGTTTGAGCTAATTTATTTCTGCCTCTCTCTGACATTGTAATGGATCCATTCATAACAACTCTCCACTGTATGATGCCAATGGAAACAGCTCATGCAAGGTTTATCATCCTAAGAAAATAATGGACATCCACTGTGAAGATGGTATTCATGGAAATATGCAGTTCCATGGAATTCCAAGCCAAGTAGCCTGTGTTGTGAAGGACGCCCTTCTTGCCAACAAGCCTGCTGACCTCCGCTTTCACTGCCTGCCAGAATCTGCACCCTGAGTCTCCAGCTCAGTTTTTAGTTTTTCCCTGCTTGTCTACATCAGCTCTTTTTACTGATACTTAATATTTAAAGTAATACATGTAAAGTACTTAGACTCCCTTTTGGAAATGCTTTTAATAAAGGGCTCAAAGTAGATCCCCCTTTTCCCTGGCCTTCGGGGAGTGGATACATCCTTCGCTGTATGTTGGAAGTCCACACCACACGCAGATATTTTCACAGCCGTCGCCAGTTACAGCTTTTAGCAAAGGGAAGATTTCACCAAGCTTTCCATTTCCCTTCTGTATTTTTAGGTATCTTTTATCTTTTTGAAGGACACTGCTTGGCAGCAAGGTCACATGAGTCAAGGACAACTTGCCTGCAACAAGCAGCAACTTGCCACATAGTTGAGTCCAGGCAAAAGTTTTTTTCTCACCAGAGAGGAAATTTAACAGGGGTATGGAAATTATTATAAAACCATGCAGAAATACTCACAGTTTTGGTTTGGCAAGCAGAGGTGGTGGCTCCTTAGTGGGTGAAAGCAGGACAGCTGGTGTTGGAAGAGATTTATGACTGTTAGCTTTGCCGTTAATCAGTCCATTTACTCCGTGGCTGGAATGGACTCCATTCGTTTCCCTCTCAGCAGAATTGAATTGCATTTGAGGGGCTGCCCTGCTCAGGCCTAACTCAGGGTTGTTCACCTGCTGGATCTCAGATGGTTTCTTTGAAGCCAATTCAGAGGAACTTGTCTCTAAGATTGGAGGGGGAGGTGGAAAGTGTTGGAAGTGATCATTGTTGGATTTTCGCATTGACTCATAACTACAGTTTTCAGTGTTGGCTAAGGAAGGAAAAAGAGAATAAAAACATAGTAAGATGCTACTAGTTTAGCAAGTGAATTCACACTGCTAGAGTCTTCCGAGAATCCCTGTGCTGTGTCAAGCTGTTAAAGAAGAGGTTGGTTCTGCTGCTCTCACCTGTGCAGAAGCACTGCCAGCTGGAGGGCCTGGCTCTTCCCAGCTTGTTTTGAATGAGTGCTACTGTTTCATTTCCTGACTGAGCCCACATGTGGGGAACCCAGCTACCGAATCATTAAGAATTGCAAACCAGAGCTAAAGATAGAACGTGCTTTAAAAAAAATGACAACACAAACCATATCAACTAATAATGGTTTGTTCTCTCACATTTTGGTACATGGGTTCAACTGAAATCCTAGCTGTCATTACTGAAATTGGCTCAAGCTGTAAAGGTTTTCAGTGGATATTCATCTAAAGCTAGGGAAGGGAAAGCTCTGAGTCCAAGTAAAATCTCATAATCTCATAAAAATATTTTTTCCATATTAGATGACTGCCCCAACTATAACTCCATATAAAAGAGATTTTTATTTGTTCCCCTCAAAAGGCTGAAAGCATCTTGAGATCACATCGTTTTTAGATTGTGCACCTTGCCCAGAGCACAGGAGAGCTCCTGGCATGCACTCAAAAATGCTTATTGAGATAAACAAAAAGCTCAAAAATAAAATGTTTGTTGCTCATGTTTGACCTACAGCGGATGTACCACATAAACAAATGGAAAATATTACATGCAAAATTTTGCCACTCAGATCTATGGAGCCCAAGGTTTTGGCCATGTTGTTTGAGCACTGCACTATTGCTGTGGCCATTTGATGGGACAGTCTTCAAGCCAACTCAAAATCAAAATGCTGGGGTCCTCCTTGCTCTGTTATTCCTATCCTGACCCTTAGGTTTCTTTTAACACTTACAGTAGTCATTCATAGAAACCATTTTCCTATTGAAGATGACCCTCCCATTTCTTTTCTTCATTAAGATGAAGCATTACAATTGCCAAGAGGAACAAGCATTTACAATTACTCCAAGGTCCCAAAATAAGTTTTGGTTGTGTCTCTGCTGCCACCTAGCACCAAGTTCTTGCTCTTCTGAAGGAATCCAAGTACAATTCAGTTGTTCTCTCCAAGGCTGTATCATTCAACTTATGTCCCATTGATTGATTCCCTACTCTGTACATAATGTGCCAGGCTTGGTCAAAAACATATTTTTTAAATATCTTTAAGATGAATGGCAGAGATGAGGCAACTAAAATAAGCTAGCGCTCATTAGTAACTGTAGAAAACAGTCAAATAAAAATGAAAGAAAAAGAAGCAAGCTGTTTCATATTGCCTTCCTTAGTGATAAGTTTTTGAGTTTAGAAATATCCATATATTTTTGAAAACTGGTTTCAATAATACAATACACTGCTTTCTTTTTCCTATTAGTCATAGACTATCATTGATATAGACTATCAGTGAAGTTTGACTTTGAAGGCCTGACAGCTGCTCTGAGTTGATCTTGTGTTCTTTTACGCAGAGGGCTTATCTTGTATTACCTTTGCAGAGGTTTCAATAGTGGACTGGACAATGGCTTATCTGTACAAGCATCTCTTGATCTCATGTGTTGGCACTGCTGAGAAAGTGACTGCACCTCTGATGCAGAGGTGGCTTTCGGAAGTGAATATGATTCTAGGTTAGCAGGAGGATGTTAGAAAACCAGCTCCATCGTTTCCAACACCAAGACGGCACGATTTTAGAGAAAGCCCATGTGTGTTCAGTTGCTATAAAATCATTCTCTTTTTGTTTGTCATCTCCACCTAGCTCCCTCTCCTCCCCTCCCCAAAGCCTTTGTTTCATGAAGAAACATAGATTGTTAGGGTCACTCCTGGAGTGGCCAACATTCCTGAAGGCTGAGCTCTCTTCCTGGGATAGTCTCTTTCTTTCTTTTTTTCTTTTTTTGTAGACAGAGTCTCACCCTGTCTCCTAGGCTGGAATGCAATGGCATGATCTCAGCTTGCTGCCACCTCTACCTCCGGGGTTCAAGCGATTCTCCTGCCTCAGCCTCCCACGTAGCTGGGATTACAGGCACGCGCCACCATATTCGTCTAATTTTTGCATTTTTAGTAGAGACAGGGTTTTACCATGTTAGCCAGGCTGGTCTCAAACTCCTCACCTCAAGTGATCTGCCTGTCTCAGCATCCCAAAGTGCTGGGATTACAGGCGTGAGTGACCACGCTGACTGTGACAGTCCCTTTCTGCTTTGGCCAATCACACTGGTGCTGAGAAACAGAGCCTAATCATTTTTTCTTACTCCTCACATACCTGAGGTGACAACCAGCTGGGCAGTGCTGGTTGCTGATCCATAATCATTTCTTGCTGAACATGTAAAGATCCCTGCATCTTCAGGGAAAGTCTCAGCGATAACTAGGGTGCAAATCTCCTCTGGAAGTGAAGAGAACAGAATCATTCATCAGAGTTTAACCATGAAGTCACTTCTAAGAAACGAGACCCTCTGCAATACCATAACTAACAAATTAGGTAATGATTACTACAGATTCACTTTACAAACTGTTTGCAGTAGAATCTCTTTACATTTAATTTAGCACTTCTGCCTGGCACAAAAAGCTTTGGAGGCAGACCCATTCTTTGTGATGTTAGACAAGAGCAGTCTCGGTGTCTTCATCTATAAAATGGGGATAATATATACTTAATGGGTTACCTGTGAAAATAAAACGAGATGTCTGCAAGTGTGCAACTCTGTACTTTGCATGTAGGAGTTAAGTTGATTGCATGCGGGAGCTGTTTCTGTACATATAGCTACTCTTAGATCTGCTCAGCTGCAAACCAAGTGGGGGAAAATAAAGCTCCTCTGAAATGCCAACCACAGGGAAAAAAGAACATAACCTGTCTTTTTGACAGGTTATGAAGAGTGATATATTTCAGATTCTCACAAAATGATCTTTTGATTATTCACATATTTTTTTGGGCAGTGTAAGACTGTATCGCAGAGTTTGTGGTAATAATGGCTGTCATTATTCCTTCCTTTGCAGACATGCCTCTTTGTCATGTGCCTCTGCAACTCCTTCCATCAAGCAGCAGTCTACTTCCCCATGCCTTCAATCTGGGCTGGCCTTGTGAGTTGTTTTAACATAGTACATGGTGAAAGGGATGTTGCTGGCCAATTAGGAGCTGAAGCCTTGAGAGGCCTTGTCTGCTTCTGCTCCATCTCTTGGAGCCCTGATGAATCCTAAGGTGAAGAAGACTGTGCTAGCCTGTGGGAAGAAGACACCATATGGAGCAGACATAAGCCCTTCCCAAAGAGACCATCCTAGACTAACTTACTCGCTCCTCATCATCCTGGCAGCTGACTGCGGCTGCACAGGGAGAGTCCAGCTGTGGTCAGCCCCGCCTGGCACAGACCACAAAAACTGCTCAGCTGAGGCCAAGCCAAAAAGTTGACCCCCAGAATTATGGTTGCTGCTTTCGGCGACTATATTTTGAGGTGTGTTGCAGTAGCTAACTCATATAATTTAATAAGATAAACCTCCTTCACTAACATCCTTCTAGAGGCAAACATTTCAGACCATCAATAATGAAAATTAGCAAATTTGTTTCAAAACACATCATGCTTTAAGCCATGAAACAAAAAAAAGTACTGACTTTTTTTAAGTCAGTAAAAGCGACTATGTTGTTAAAAAAAATAGGTAAAAGTGTTATGTTGTTAAAAAGTTTTGTCTATTGAAGAGAGCTTTAAATATTTTAATTTTTTACATATAAATCAAAGTAATATATACGAAAGTAAACAAATTAAACAATGAAGTATAAAGTGGAAATGCTTCCCTTTATAACCCGATTTACTAACACCCCGTAATAATCTCACTCTCCAAAGGCAAACGAAGAGTCTGTTGTATTTGATTCTAGAAAAAAGTTCATGTATCTATCATTTCAAAATTTATCCAAGCACTATCGAACTATATAGTTTTTGATGCCGTGTTATTGGGTCAAATCTGTATTCTTTTAACTGATAAAATTTTTATTTCCCTTTTGAATTTTTACACTTTTCCCGATTATTCTGTGTAAGGTGAAACTAGAACTGTTTGAAAGGCATACATAAATCTAATACATCAATAGCTGAGGATTTTTCTTTTTTTGCTATACTATCTTCACAACCACAGTGGCTTGCTAGGCAATATAACCATCACTGAAGCAAACGTTGGGCAGAATACTGGTAAGGAAAAACACAGCAAGAAAAGAGCTACCAGATATACAGGCAGGCTTGTTTCCACATTCACTTTTGCATTTTCAAGTGCCAAGTATTAACTGCACATTTTTGTTCAGTTAGAAAGGAGGGATTTTTTGTAGTTGTTGTTGTTTTTTTTTTTGGTTTTCAATCAGTGCATGCATTTTTCTTTTCTTATTTCAGCAGATGGAGAAGCAGATGGACTCTACAGCTAGGTGGAATGTTAAAGGTAGGGGGATGATATGTGAGACCGTCAGGCCTGACTATTCTCAATTCTCTTCACTGCAGTGTCCACGCAACTTCCCTGAATATAGGGTCTCCTTAAAACACATGTGAGACCTGAGCTGGATAAGTGCCGTTGGGAGACCTGGTGACAGGTACTAAGAAGCATGATCAGGGTCAGTTTCAATACAGGGAGAAATCATGGATATTCAAAAAGACCTTTTTGATTCAGATCCTGGTATGACTGAAGAGCAACACCATGCTGAGAACAGGAGGAAGACAGAGCTCTGGTGTCAGAAGTTCTTCTCAACTCTTTAAAGCCAGGCTTGCTCACCAAGGTGATCACTAATGCCTCTCACCCCTGCCCATATCTAGCATTAAAAAGTGAACAAAAGACAGATAAAGACAGAATTAAAGAAGGAAAAAAGATAAGGAAGCAGAGGGACAGAAACTGAGGAGAGAAAAGAAAACCAAAGTCAGTAGTCAAAAAGAATGGTGGGAAAGAATGTTTAGATTTCGAAATTTAAAAGCCCAGAGCTAGGAAGAAACTGAAAACTGATTACTTGTCAAATGAAAGGCACTCTCTACAGGACGTCATTCTTTTTTTAATTTTTTTTTTGGAGATCAGGTCTTGCTCTGTTGCCCAGGCTGTAGTGCAGTTATTCTCAGGTGCAACCATAGGGTGCTGCAGCCTTAAACTCCTGGGCTCAGGGGATCCTCCTGCCTCAGCCTCCCAGGTAGTTGGGACTACATGCATGCACCACCACACCTGACTCAGAACATTATTCTTAAAGGTATCATCCAGGAAACAGATAACGTCATTCATAAAACACATGGCTTTTTTCTTTGAGCTCAGTATTAACAATGAAAATAGATTACACTATTGAAGCACAAGTTGCAAATTGGTAACGCAGCAAACACACTGCTGTAGGAAAGGGGGTTTAGTCAGGTTTGTTATATGAGCACTTGAACTTTCCAAGGTGTCATAGGCCAGTTTTCTGCCTCAAAGAATTTCAATTTCAGGATGCACGTTTCCTCAGAGGAAAACACTGTGGACATTTGTGGTCATGAACTTTTGAGTGGCAATAGCCCAAACAGGTCAACAACAGACAGCTTTACTGTGAATTACCATTAAACCTGGCCAGGTGATGTGTGTCTCACTCCAAGTTCCAGCATCACAATATAATCTCTGTAACTTTCTGTACAACTTTACAATGGAATTGTCTATTTCAATGATTATTTTGATATCAGATTAAACTTTCCAAAAAGTTACTCATCATCCAGATATATTGTTTCCTACCAGAAAGAGTTCTGTAAATCACAAAAACCCATAATCACAGTGTTCAGTTTTTAAAAAATTAAACACAGAGTAATCCTGTCAAATGCTAATCAAAATCAAAATTTCAGAATGCTGTGGCATTTCTGGGACCAATCTGAGTTTTAGAAACAAATATCAGCTATTTATCTCAGGAACCATTTTTTCTATGCTGAGCCTGTGAAAAATCCAAAGTCGACATGCGATTCTTTTTTTCTATTTGTAATTGCACATGGTAGTGTACAGAGTGACACTGAACAGATCACGAAGCATGAGAGACATTAGTTCTCTCCCTCCCCAGCATCTCCTTCCTCCCCTGGTTTTCTGATGTCCACAGAGTGAGATTGTCCCTAAGTAACTGCATGATGAGAGTGCAAATAAGACTCTTCATTCAGTATATCCAATTTAGCAACTGGGTCACCAAATGCCATTTTTGCCAGGCCACGGGCCTTTTCAGGAGAATTGAGAATGTCATAATAAAAGACTGAGAAATTAAGTGCCAGATCAAGTCGAATTGGGTGTGTAGGCTGCATTTCTTTCTAATTTCTAATTGCTTCCTGGTAAGCCTGCTGGAAGTTCAGCACAGTGGTTTGGTGGTTGTCTCCAGATGCCACTTCAGAAAGATACCTAAAATAATCTTTCATTTTCAGGTAAAACACCTTACTTTCTGGTTATGTGGCACTGGGAATCAGATATTTGTCCAACAAGTCCAGAACGTCACTGCAGATGTCCTGCAGTTCTGCCTCTATCTTCTCATGGTATTCTTTGCCCATCTGCTGCTGCTTCTCATTCCTCTCTGTTTTCTGCTCAATGCTGGAGATGACACGCCGGGAAGAGCAGCAGGTGCCTACCACATTCTTGTAGGCAACAGAGAGCAGATTTCTCTCTCTTTATTGGAAAGTTCATGCCCCTGTTCTATGACTGCCTTCATGGCTGCAGCCATATCATCATAGCTCTCAGCCTGCTCAGAGAGTTTGGCTTTCTGTACCAGCTCACTTTTATCCATTGTCATTCCGTGGGAGGGCAGCAGGGGACAAAGACGCTGCCCAGCGAAGGTCTGAACAAGGTGACCGCTTCCTTCCCAAGCCCACTTCTTAGGCGCCGGCAGCAGTAGCTACCCCAGTTTGGGAATCCCAATACACATTTTTTTTGTATTAGCAAGTAATATGGCCTATAGGTGTCACTGAGTTTTACTCCATTTCTCACTCCATCCTGCCCCACCCACCAAAGCCTTATCCCCATTTCTGATGATGCTGATGGTAATCTGGTTAACAGACTGCTTGAGATTTTGTTAAAAGCTAAAATGCAAGGATTCTTTTGTGTCAAAATGTTACGTTCCTTAGGAAAGATCTGAGGACTATGGTGATTATAACCTTTTTTTTTTATTTTTTTGAGATGGAGTCTTGGCTGTCACCCAGACTGGAAGGCAATGGCATGATCTCAGCTGACTGCACCCTCCACCTACCACGTTCAAGCGATTCTCCTGCCTTAGGCTTCCAAGAAGCTGAAACTACAGGTGCCTGCCACCACACCCAGCTAATTTTTGTATTTTTAGTAGAGAAAGGGTTTTACCATATTGGCCAGGCTGGTCTCGAACTCCTGACCTTGTGATCCATCCGCCTTGGCCTCCCAAAGTGCCGGGATTACAGGTGTAAGCCACCATACTCACCCAATTATAAACCTTTGAGAGGTTAGCATTGTAGTGTAGCTCAAGGTAAACTCATTTCTAAGATATATTAATACAGGTTTAAAATTGCAAGAGTTGTAAAAACACACACCTTATTCTTTCAGCATATTATTCAATTTGAGGTTTAAACAAGGTGTGAAAACTTAGTTTAATTTTTCTTTATGTTCTATTATTTATTAATTTTGTGTTCTACATTGAACCTAAATTATTTAGTTGAGGTAAAAGTAAAGGGCAACGACAGTAGGAGAAATATCTAAACTAGTCATACTCTTAGAAGCAGAAAGTTGAATGCTGGTTGCCCAGCATGGGGGCGAGAAGGAATGGCAGTTGCTGTTTAAGGGTATAGCGTTTCAGTCATGCAAGATGAAAACGTTCTAGACATCTGCTGTATGACATTAAGCATATAGTTAACAATACCGTAGTGTATTCTTACAAATTTAAGAAGGTAGGTTTCATGTTATATGTTTCTTTAACCATAACAAAAAAGCAAAGGGCAATGAAATCTATATTATTCATCAATTTAAGTGCTAATTTAAGGCCAAGCATGGTGGCTCATACCTGTAATCCCAGCACTTTGGGAGGCCGAGGCAGGCGGATCACTTGAGGTGAGGAGCTCGAGACCAACCTGGCTAACATGGGTAAAATCCCATCTCTACTAAAAATACAAAAAAAAATTAGCTGGGTGTGGTGGTAGGTGCCTGTAATCCCAACTACTCGGTAGGATGAGGCAGGAGAATCGCTTGAACTTGGGAGGCGGAGGTTGCAGTAAGGACAAATTGTTCATAATTGCAGCAAGAGGGACGAAGGTAGGTTAAATTTTCATGAGGCTTCAATTTTACAACAGGGACAATATATTTCAGCTTGTATCTATATACTAAAACTTGTTACAAAGAGACAACAGAAATATCCACTTATATAAAGGGATAGATTATTCTAGGTTTTATATATATATATATACATACTTCATATCTATAGATGAAAAACATAGATATGAAATAGCTCAAAAATAACATATAAAATGATTAAAAATATATATACACATAACCTAAAATAATCTATCCTTTTATGTAACTGGATATTTCTATTGTTTCTCTGTAACAAGTTTAGCATATATGCATAGGCATCGATATATGAAAAACACCAGAACGTACACCAATCTCAAGAGAGCCCAATGGCATATATTTCATTTGTAAGATACTTTGAGTTCTTGATAATGTCCTTAAAATTTTTTCCTTTTTCCTGAAATGATGGTTATCACTCAAGACTTCCTATGGTAGAAACAGTAGAAAATACTGGCTGATTTTCACAAACACCTAGAATACTTTTTTGGGTACTGTAATGTGGATGCTGGGTTATAGCGCAGCAGGTGGTATTACACTGAGGAGGCAACACTGGGCCTCATCTGACTCATGGTGATGGCAGCTGACTTTTTAGCTCATTTCACGTCTCGCCTTATGTTTTTAAATTTTATGATCAAAATAGACCTTTAAAGGACAATGTGTTGTGCCCAGTGTGATTGTGGACTTACATGGATAACACACATAGAATTTTCCAGCTTTCCCACTGTTTACCCAGGTGGAAAACAAAGCCAATAGGGTTCACTATTAACAGAATATTTACTTTCAGTTTCTGCAGTGTTGATAAGATCAAAATGAAAAATTAATTTATTGAAATCCTGAACCCAGGTTATATGCTATGTTTTATAATTTCAATACTGTATCTCTATAAATAATGAGCACATTAAGACCATGCCCCATCAAACAGGCAGCTGTGGTGTCACAGGGAGGGAAAGTGTCAACTCAGGCAGGCTCATCTCTGCTCACCATAGTATCTCTGTCATGCAAATGTCACCTCTCACAAGATGCATTGTGGGAACTGGGAAAACACCATAACTAAATGGTGTAAAGCTGTGAGGTATGATCTGGCAACCCCGTTTCTGGCTATATTGCCAAAGGCATTAAAATCTGCTTGCTAAAGAAATATCTACATTCCCACAATCATGGCAGCATTATTTGCAATAACCAAGGTATGAAAACAACTGAAGCATTTTTCAGTGGAAGGATTAAAAAATGTGGCATATATGTATATTAGAATACTACTCAGCCTTAAAAAAGCAGGAAATTCTGTCATTTGAGACAACATAGATAAACCTAAAGGACATTGTGTTAAGTGAAATAAGCCAGGCAGACAGACAGACATGTGGAATCCAAAAATATATATAAAGTAGAAAAATGGTTAATCAGAGAGGGGCGTGTGGTGGATAGCAGAAGGGGAGACATTGGTCAAAGGTGCAAAATTTCAGTTAGGCAGGGGGACATGTTCATGGTGATTATGGCTAATAATAATGTACTGTGTATCTTAAGATAGCTGACAGAGAGTATTTTAAAGAGAAATGAGGGGGCCCAAAGTGGCTCCGGCCGGATGTCGTGGCGCTTGCAAAGGCGAGGCCAAGAGTTCAAGGCCAACCAACCTCAGCAACCTTACAAGCTCTCATTGATTGGCAAAAAAAAAAGAAATGAGACCAGGTGCAGTGGCTCACACCTGTAATCCCAGCACTTTGGGAAGCTGAGGTGGGCAGAAGCCACCTGATGTCAGGAGTTCAAGACCAGCCTGACCAATATGGAGAAACCCTGTCTCTACTAAAAATGCAAAATTAGCTGGGCATGGTGGTGCATGCCTGTAATTCCAGCTACTCAGGAGGCTGAGGCAGCAGAATCTCTTGAACCCAGGAGGTGGAGGTTATGGTGAGCCTAGATTGCACCACTGCACCACTCCAGCCTGGGCAACAAGAGCAAAACTCCATCTAAAAAAAAAAAGAGAGAGAGAGAGAAATGATAGGTATTTGAGGTAATGGATATATTAATCAGCTTGATCATTCTACAAGTATACATATGTCAAAACCTTGCATTTTATCCCATGAATACAATTATTTTCCCATAATATATAATAATGTATCTTGTATGTATTTATGTATTATATTTACCAATTCAACATAAGACAAAAAATATGAAAACATGTTAAAACAATGAAGCATAATGTATATTTTTGATATTTTAAAATCAGTAATTTTTGTTTAAAAAGATGAAGAAAAACTAAAGGATAGAAAAATGAATTGGCAACTCTGAAATAGGCAGGACTCTGCATTACTCTAATTTTATTTCTATCCTACATGTGGCCTTTGGTATACACTCAAGGATGTAGCTATAACTATTATTCATATTGTATTAGATGTGCCTTAATTCCTCAGTACGAGTGGGTTATTCTGGTTGGGATGGGGAGACACGACCTTTTTTAAGATTGGGTGGAGATTATTGTTAACTTTTGAATCTTGAATCTTTCATGGTGGCATTTTCCAAACTTGTTTGATGGGAAGAATCACCTGGAGTACTCACAGGTTCAACATGTTGATTACACAGGGCCCCTCCTTTCCCCTAGAGATTCGATTCTGATTTAGGAGATCTGGGCTGGGGCCAAGGTTTTTTTTTGGTTTGGTTTGGTTTTGTTTGAGACGGAGTCTTGCTCTGTTGCCCAGGCTGGAGTGCAATGCATGGTCTTGGCTCACTGTAATCTCCTTCTCCCAGGTTCAAGCGATTCTTCTGCCTCAGCCTCCCAAGTAGCTGGGATTACAGGTACCTGCCACCACTCCCAGCTAATTTTTGCATTTTTTAGTAGAGACAGGATTTCACCATGTTGACCAGGCTGGTCTTGAACTCCTGACCTTGTGATCCACTTGACTTAGCCTCCCAAAGTGTTGGGATTACAGGCGTGAGCCACCGCACCTGGCTGGGATTTATTGTTTTTTTATGTCCTTTCCAGATGATTTATATCTTGAGAAAAGTACAAAAAACTGTGTCCTAAAAAAAACAGGTATTAAACATTTTTGATTGAAACCCACAGAAGATATATTTTATGTCCAGTCCAGTCACATGTAAAGGATAGGTATACATACATACATATATATATACACACACATACATACGTTCAGGTTCAGTATCAATGGAAATATATCTACATTTCCATTATATATGTATACATGTGTATATATGTATATATTTTCTATATATTATATATAGTGTATATATATTTACATATTATAGGCAAATATATATAATGTTCAAGGCATAATTCTGTGCCTTGAGACCTACATTTAAAAACAGGATACAATTTTATTCAGTAGAGATGATATTATATATTTACATTATATATAATATTTTATATATATATATATACACACACACACACACACACACACACACACACACACACACACGGAAATAAAAGTTTCACAAAAGAATAAAGTTATTACACAAGGTGCATGCTACTATTTTTACTCTATTTTTGTAACATGGCGGTTGCCCTCCACCTCCATGAGCCATGAGCAGCAGTTTAAAAATACTGCCCCACAGCACAGTTCCTGGCTCAATAAACATCAATGAATCCTGAGTGATTAAGAAAAGTGTTTCCAGACAAAGGTTTGAGAGATACTGATGTATGTAGAGTACACAGTAATTATTTGATTAAAAGGTTCACTGAGAAAACAGTAAGATACCAGAGAGAATATGATGTAATCCTCAGTTTTTTGACTGTGTATACACAGTTCTTGGCTTTCCATTTGAAGAAGACGATAGAAAGTATGGAAATAATTCGAGCTGGAGCTTCCCATAAGATTAATCATTTGGAAAATGAGATGTCTCTGGAAAGGTACAAGGGATTGGGAATCTTTAAATTGAATACATATGGTTACAGAATGAGTTAAAAATGAGGTTAGCCTTTTTAGAAGGGGAAATACAGTTTAGAAGACCAGTGCTGTAAGAGATTGATTAGGTCAAGTCCCTCATTTCTTCAGGTTCAGTATCAATGAATCCTGGGTGTCCAAAGTGATCCTCTCAGGGTCATGACTAATGAATGCTAGAGCCAAAATGCTGAAGCTCGGCACCCCATCTCCCAAACGAGTGACCTTTTTATTCTAGAGCACAAAGCCTCCCTAGTTGCTCTGCGTTTTTCCTAGTTCAGGACACAAGAAATCTGATGTAAAATGAGGTAATGAGAGATTTAAGTTAGGAAACGGGGTTTCCTAATGCTGAAAAGACTTTAATTACTCTCCTCATTATCCAAATGATTCACTAGAATTATTCATCTGCATAAGGGGAGAGGCAGTATGTCCTCTGAGGTATGAGACACATTGGAACAGGATAGAGGCTGAGTCAAGAGTACATGATAACGTGGACTAAGAACCCCTTCTTGTGAGGTTCTGAGCAGCGGGCTTCAGGCAGTGCTAAGTCACTTTCCTTCACCCTTAGCAGATGCTGCTGGGAGTGGTGAAGGCTTCTGAGCTTTCAGCAACACCTGGGCACTTCCTGCCTGGACAACCAGGGCCTAGGTCCCTGTACTATCTTCCCAGGGCTTAGCTCTCTCTGGAAAGCACTTCACTCTCTCAACCTTGAATCATCTACATCTGGAAAGACGGGGTTTCTGGGGACACATAGAGAAATGTCCTTGCCAGTTCAATGCCTGAGAATGCTTCAACTATAAACATAGACATAATTCTGTGCCTTGAAACCTACATTTAAAAAGAGGATAAAATTTTATTCAGTAGGAATGATAAAAAGTGGTTTTAGAGCAATGATCTTGATGACTTGTAAAGAATTCCTTCTGATCCTTCTGTGACTTGGTAGTTCTTTTAGTTATGCCATTTTCAGAAATCCTGAGGCTGTATATACAGTTGCCCCTTCTAAATCAGACGTCTCTCTTAATAAGAATGAAATTTTATCATCCTCCCATTCTTCAGGACTTTGAGGACGAAATCAAACATTTTAACGTGATCTCTGAAGCTCTGCATAACCAGTTCCCTGCTTCTCATCAAGCTCCTTCTGTGCCTCTCATGTCCGTGCCTTCTGAGCACTGAGCACATGGGCTCTGGGGTAGCTCCTTGCAAAGCCAGGCTCTGGGGAGTCTCTAGGCCCTTGCTCCTCCTGGAGGACTCAGCACTCTCCTACTCAGCCTTATGTTTCCCCACAAACATTACTTTCTCAGAGAATCCCTTTTTTAAATTAGGCTTCATCAGATTTACCACCTAAAAGCAATTTTAGAATGGCAAACATTTTTTGGAGACATCACAACTGTAATTAAATAATATATATCGCAAATAATATCATCACAACTGTACTTAAATAACATCTATCTATTGATTGATTCATGAAGGTAGGGTCTTGCTCTGTTGCCCAGGCCTCTGGTGGGAGATTTCAGCAGATGGTAGAAGACAATCACAAAATCAAATAAAGCTAGGGCAATTTTGTTTTATTTTAAAAGTATTTTTAGAAACAGGGGTTCACTGTTGCCCAGGCTGGAGTGAAGTGGCATGATCATAGCTCACCGCAGCCTTGAACTCCTGGGCTCAAGCAATCCTCCTGCCTCAGCCTCCTGAATAGCTGGGACTACGTGCTACCACCTTGCTCTGCTAAAGAATTTATCGTGTAATTAGTTTGTTAATTTCAGGTTCTCTGAAATACACCCTCTGAGTGCAGAAACAATTCATGGCTGTGTTCTTAGCCTCTCACAAATGGCAGGCTCCCTATAATTGCTTTTAAGTAAATGCATATATGAAATGTAGATTAAGGAAAAAAACACTGGCTTTGTAAGAAGACTATTTTCTAAAGGAATTCTCAGTAAGACCAATTTTCCTACAAGTTTCCTTTGTGTATTTCAAATTTGATTGAGTGGAATTCATTGTGTATGATTTTATAGGAATACTTCCATTTGTAAATAAGGTGTATGCCTGTATATAGTTCATGACGCATGGAACATTTAGAAAAGTTACAGACTTAAAGAGCAAAAATAAATAGAAAAGTAAAAAAGAAACATTGGGATGTTCTTTTAGTGACCCTCATGCATTGAAATGTCACAGCAATTTTTACTAGATAACATTTTAATACAACATCCCAAAGTTTGCCCAGCTTTTCTTCTCTTAAGAAAATTTCATCCAACAGTGACAAGAGGTTCACATTTTGTGGAGAGAAAGAAGCATCATAGCTTGTATGGTTCTGACATTATAAAAATGAAGAAAGCCATGAGGAAATGAGATGAGCCAGGCTGTAATATTGAATACTCATCTGGTAGCATCTTACTTGAACAAAGACATGTAAGACATCTGTAAAATAAATTTTGGTGAGGAAAGGAAATCATAAAATGACTTCTTATGTCAAATAAAGGGAGTTAAGAGGCTTACTTATCTGTACTAAGGAAACTGTCTCCAGTATACATGGAAAAATGTTATTAATAACCTTAATTATGATCCATTTTAATCTAATTTTCCTGTGTTTTGATTTCCTAAGGTTTTGATTTGAGGGCATTTAATAAATTGCTAAATCAGAAACTCTTTTTACTGGTGATAAATTCTGTTCTTTACAATTACCTAAAAATTACAAAATCACAGCAGTATCTCCCAGAAGGCAACCCTGAATTTCATTTAAGTTCCTGGACCTACTTAATACTTGGTTAAATACAAATACAAACCACTTTGTTTGTGGAAAGTCATAAAGTGATGAGGCAGCAAGGATAAGATTACTGGGTCCCCTGGGTAATAAGGGGACATTTCATAAATGGCTTCCTTTGCAACTATTTTTTTTTTTTTTGTCCCAAGTAACTAAAAAAGAAATCCAGCTCTTACCTTTCAAACCACATAGTTTGGCTAACACAGTTGGCAAAAAAGAACTCTTAAGCTAAAATCAACAAGATGAAATTCAATGTGGGTAAATGTAATGCTTGTATCAATATCTGCAAAGGAGGCTGGGCGCAGTGGCTCATGCTTGTAATCCCAGCACTTTGGGAGACTGAGGCAGATGGATCATCTGAGGTCAGGAGTTCAGGACCAGTCTGGTCAACATGGCAAAACCCTATCTCTACTAAAAATACAAAAATTATCTGGGTGTGATGGTGGATGCCTGTAATTCCAGCTACTTTGGAGGCTACGGCAGGAGAATCACTTGAACCCAGGTTGCAGTGAGCTAAGACTGTACCACTGCACGCCAGCCTGGATGACAGAGAGAGACTCCGTTTAAAAAAAAAAATTGCAAAGGATTTTTAGAAATTGTCAGTTGTATTTAATATTATATATAAAGAAGGATATTTAAAATGTACTGTTTAAGGAATAACAATGAAATGAACCCTGTGTATCTATCCTCAAGTCTATGAAATGAAACATTTCCAGTACTTTAGAAATACCTCATATGCTCTCCCCAACTTAATTTTCATTCTCTTTTGAGATAATTCCTTCAATTTTCTTTATGTGTTTGCCATACATATATGTATCCTTAAAAAATGCATTCTTTAGTTTAAAAAAATTGAGTAGTGAGCACAAATCTTGGTTGCTAAAGAAAAGGTAGCCTTGTCACTGTTAGGAAAAAGATCACAAGAACCATCTTGGGCCATCAACTAGATTCAATGTCCTTGAAAGTTTCCCAAGGCCCCATGGAGCACTCAGTGGGTAAGTTCTTGAGTGAGTGCTGGGAAATATAAGGCTTACTTGGTGGCACAGTCTGATGGGGCCTTGTGTGGGCATCCAGCAGGAATACAGGTGTTGATGGAGATGATATCTCCATGTTTTCTTTTTTTTAAATTAAAAAAATTGTGGTTACATAGAAGGTATATACATTTATTGGGTACATGACATGTTTTGATAATGTGCATGCAGGGTGAAATAATCACATCATGGAGAATGGAGGATCTGTCCCCTCAAATATTTGTCCTTTGAGTTATTCAATCCAATTACACTCCAATTAAACAATCCAATTTCATGCTTTCAGTTATTTTAAAATGTACAATTAACTTCTTGTTGACTACAGTCACCCTGTTGTGTGACCAAATACTAGGTCTTCTCAGCCTTTCTATTTTTTTATACCCATTAACCATCTGCACTTCCCTCTACAGTCCCTCAATACCCTTCCCAGCCTCTGGTAACCACCCTTCTACTGTTTGGATTTTTAGATCACACAAATAAGTGTGAACATGTGATGTTTGTCTTTCTGTATCTGGCTCACTTCCCATAATGATCTCCAGTTCCATCCATGTTGTTGCAAATGACAGGAGCTCATTCCTTCTCATGGCTGAATAGTACCCCATTGAGTATATGCCCCATATTTTCTTTAGCCATGCATCTGTTGATGGACACTTAGGTTGCTTCCAAATTTTAACTACTGTGAATAGTGCTGGAATAAACATGGGAGTGCAGATATCTATTCGATATACTGACTTCCTTTCTTTTGGGTATATACGCAGCAATAAGACTGCTAGTATTTTCTGCTTTTTACCCATTTATACCTAGTGTTCCATTATTGGAACGCTCAGCATTTGGAAGTTATTTATATTCTACTGATCAAGGTCATCGCCAAGGTCTGATTGCAAAAATTCAAAAAATTGCAACCTCAGACCTCAGGCATAGATGGGCTAATTAAACTCAATGTGGCCAACTTCCAGATGTCAGGACTGAGTCAAAGTAGAATGCTTCTGTAGGGGTAGAGCAAGTGTCCTCAGCTGACCCAGGTGAAAGTCCATAGAGGGGAGAGCAGGACAGGCCAGAGATGAGATTTTTGAGTTAGGCTTACTGCCCTGCCGTTCTGTCATCCAAGTAAAAGACGAGCTGGACCAGAGGCAATGCACCTCCTCATGATGAAAGCCTCACAGCAATTGTCTTTTGAGACACACGGCTCCAAGCTGAACTGGTCCTTCATCCTGATGCACAGCGGTCACCCTCCTAGGGGTGCCCTTTGCCTCTTGTGTGGATGTGACCTCCTGCTTTCTGTACTCCACCTCCACACCTTACCCTTTCTGGGTTAATTCTCTTGCTGTGGTGGTGCGCACTGTCTATAGAGGCTTCCAGAGGAAAATTTGGGAGACCTTACAAGTCTGAAAATACCTTTGCTAGATTTCCACCTGAAGTTTTGCCCGGGGACAGAATTCTAAGTTGTAGGTAATTCTACTTCACAATTTTGAAGTTTTTGCATCATTGTCTCTTTGTGTCTAGGGTGACTGCTGAGAAAACCAATGCTATTTGCATCTTGCTAATTTGTATAAAACCTGATATTTTCTCCCTGGACACTTGTAAAATGATCTCCTTGTCCTGGAAATGATTAATTTCATGATGATGTGTCTGACTGTCTGGGTTTATTCCATATGTTGTGCAATCAGGGGCCTTTTTCCATCTGAAAACTAATAATTTTCAGTTTGGGGAACTTAAAAATATTATTTCATTGATAATCCCCTCTCTCTCTTCTTTCTTCTCTCCTCCCAAAACCCCAGTTATTTGTCATGCATCTCTAATTTTGCTGCCTTTTCTCTCTTACATTCCCATTCCTTCTTTGTCATTTTGCTGTGCTTTGTGGGACATTTGCTCATTTCATTTCTGCTGTGAACCTTTTCATTTCAAGAACTCTTTGTTTTTCAAGTGTCTGCCCCTCTCTTTTTTTCCTAGCTTTTCATTTTTATTTCTTGGGTGGAATGATTTCCTTATATCCTTTAGAGAGATTTTGTTTGTTTTACGTTTTCTTCTCTTTGCAAATCCATTTTCTCTCAGTTGTCTTTTGGGAAGGTCGCTTATTTTCCTCTATATCATTCATGCCAGAGGCTTTTTCCAGATGCCTTTTCTCTCTGCTTGTCTGACATGGCTGGGAGTTTATCAAGCTCTGAGTACAAGAGAGGAACTCACCACTTTGGCCTTCCCCATAGCACAGTCCAAGTGGCATCTTTATAAGAGAAACTCCCAAATCGTTATCTTTGAATTTATTTTTTTCTCTTGGGTTGTTCAAATTGCCCAGAGAATAACCCCTCAGTCTCTGCTGAGAGAGGTAAAGCTCACAGGCTGGAAAGTGAGTCCTGAAAGAGGACTGGTAGTAGTCACATTTAGCATTTAGAATTCCAAAAGTCTATTTTCTTTTTAGTGTGTACTCAAATGTGTCATGTGCCTTCCCCCCTCTCTCTCAAGCAAGCTCGTCTCACATGTGGCCCAGGACAGCTTTGAATGTGGCCCAACACAGTCATAAACTTTCTTAAAACATAAGATTTTTTTTTTTTAAGATGGAGTTTCACTCTTGTTACCCAGGCTGGAGTGCAATGGCACGATCTCAGCTCACCACAACCCCTGCCTCCTGGGTTCAAGCAATTCTCCTGCCTCAGCCTCCTGAGTAGCTGGGACTACAAGCATGCGCCACCATGCCCAGCTAATTTTTGCATTTTTAGTAGAGATGGGGTTTCACCATGTTGACCAGGATGGTCTCGATACCTTGACCTTGTGATCCACCCGCCTCAGCCTCCCAAAGTGCTGGGATTATAGGCGTGAGCCACTGCGCCCTGCCGAGATTTTTTTTAAGCTCATCAGCTATCATTAGTGTTAGTATATTTTATATGTGACCCAAGCCAATTCTTCTTGTTCCAGTGTGGCCCAGGGAAGCCAAAAGACTGGACACTCATGGTCTAGAGAGTAAACCAAACTTTCTTCGTTCATGGGACTCTAAGTATCTCAATACTTTTTAAATGGTGTTCCTAAGCCAAAGATGTAACTAACAGTTATGTTTATTATGTAGTTATTTCCAAAGAACTTAATAAGTATTTCTGCCTAAACAACATTGTGTTTAAAAATACAGGTAAATGGAAATAAAAATATTCTTATTTTATTCTTAAATAGCCACTATTTCTTACTAATGGCTGTGTGCACCTTCTAGGCACTAACCCACCTCTCTTGGAATCAGACTGCATGAGCCAGCTTCATTTCATGTTTCAAATGGATTTTCATGAGGTACTTACTTTTTATCACACACTCATCAAAAACTCAGTTTCACAAAGAGATTATGGCATAGAAAAGAATGGAGCTGATCTAATGTTGAAATTCGGAACTAGTTCAAGCCCATCACTGTGTCATATCTGCCAAATGTCAAGTTTGAATGTGTTTACATAAAAATTTTCAAATATATTACAGCCTCCCTGTCAGCGTGGTGTGGAACCCCAGGGCATCCAGGGTTCGGAAACTGTAAGTTTCATATGGTCCACTTTATTCAACCCACCATCCTGACCTAGAGCATGCATTTTTTTTTATCTTCATTGATAGTGCTTTATGTTTATTTAGCAAGAAATTAATAAGAGCTTACATAAATGTGATTTGGTAAGATGATTTTAGTCTGAGGAAATAGCACGAACAAAAACACAACCTGGAAAAGGAAAGAAATCCAATTTGGACAGAGTTGTTTGTACAGGTTGGAAAGTGGTGGGTACTAAAGTCTAGAAAAAGTGTGTTGGGACCAGGATCAGAGCTGGGAGAAGTGCCAAAGGCTGCCAAGTAGCTGAGCATAAAGCATCATATCTTTTTTTTCTTTTTCTTTTATTGAGACAGGGTCTCACATTGTTGCTCATGCTGGAGTGCGGTGATGCGAACACAGCTCACTACAGCCTTGACCTTTCATGCTTAAGCAATCCTCCCACCTCAGCCACCCAAATAGCTGGGACTGTAGATGCATGCCACCATGCCTGGCTAATTTTTGTACAGAAAGGGTTTTTGTAAAGACCAGCCCAGGCTAGCCTTGAACTCCTGAGCTCAAGCGATCTACCCACCTTGGCCTCACAAAGTTCTGGGATTACAGTTATGAGCCACCATGCCCAGCCCTAAGTATCATATCAAGGCTGGGCATGGTGGCTCGAGCATGCATTTTTTACTGCATACCATCTACGGGGATCTCAAGAAACATCCCTATCGTTGCCCTCTCACAACAGCACCTTAGAACATTTAACTTCGTGTAACTTACATTATATTCTGAATCACAGAATCAAAGCCTAGACTCTACTGTACAAGATCTTGGATGGGTCATATTGGTCAGCAGAAATCCAAACTGAAAGCAGGAGGCAATATACTTTTATATGCATAATTCCACAACCAGTAATACACGTTTTTGTGTTTTTAATTTTGCATGCTATTAGACAGTGCTGTAGAGGTAACTCAATACAGTTTGTGGCTGTTTCCAGACAGCTGAGTAACAGACTGAGTATTAACAGCTGTTAAATGAATCTTCTGTGCCCTCCACCCCCAGACTAGTCTTTGAAGGATTCTATCAGCACAAAGTCAGAATGTCAAAGAAGAAGGCCAGAGAAGGTACTATGACAAACGGATGTTGGTCTTAAGTAAGCTGACTAGCTATTAATTCACAAAACAGTCTGCAAAGATTTGTGATGCAAGCTGGCTGCTGTCTAGACAGAGAGGGGAGTGCAAAACACATCAGACAGATACAACGCAGTGGTGACAAGAAAAACCTGTTTCAGTTGCACAGATGCATTTGGAGACAACCGGCTATTGCCTTCTTTATCTAAATATCTAAGTCCTGATGGGGATACATCTAGGTACTAGGGAATTTCAATTTTATTTCGGGTGCTTTAAAACATCTTGCCCATGAATAAGGAAGAGAGGGAAGAGAAGAGAAATAAAAAGAATGAGGGAGTGAGATGGAGAAAGAGGAAGAGAGGGAGGGAATGAAGGAGGTGAGGGGAGAGAAAGACAGAGAGGGAGAGAGACAGTGAGCAAGAGTGACTGTGTCAGAGGACAGGAAGAAGGTAGGAAGAGAGAGTAATAAAAGCAGAATGCTTAAATGTTTTCCTGAATTTCAAAGGCTATTTATGTTTTAGCATTTGGAAAATATCACCGACCTAGTCCTATAAAATTTATCTCTTGCCTCAGATGTATTGTAGTCATGTCTGTTTTTCTTCCTTCCGCTTAACAATGGCTAAAAAAAATCCAGTTATTAGGGAAGCCAGTTCCTACATACCTCTATATAGCTGGATCGTTCAGAGGTCCATTAGATGTAACACTCAATCAGGTCATTTAAGGAAGGTAAACGGTCATATTTATTTTTTGTTTTTTTCCTCTGACACAGCAACTTCAAAGTTAATGTAAGGAAAAGCCTTGGGAACTAGTAAAAGTATCATAACTAGTTTTGGCAGTCAAAACGAAACATTGTTTAAGCACAAATATGCTGACACATTTGCTTGTTCTGAAGTTCTGACTCATAACAACTCATTTAATTAGTCACTTGAGTAGTCATTTATGTGTTTAAGGGTTTTTTTGTTGTTTAAAAACTATAATCATGGATTTTATTTAAAGCTGCATGCTAACTGCTGATTTACTGAAGCAGAACATTTTAACGCTATAAAAGAGAAAGGAGAAATTCTTGTAGCGTCATGGTAAATACAACTGTGGAAAAATCATCATAGGTCAGGAAAACTCATTGTTATTAGTTTTTAATAGCTCCTGACTATATAATGTTTCGTTTGTATATTGACAAATTTGCTTGAAATATTTCTCTGTCAGGAAAAATTTTTCAGAAAATGCTATTATTGTAGTTGGAATGAAGGAGTCTGTTTTCTTAAATGCTTTCAGATCTAACTAAGTAAATAAGAAAACTCAGTGAACACACGGAGGAAAAATGTTTCTGCATTGCTAGGACAGGGGTTTATTAAAAGGAAGGCCTTCCAGATCTTGCTCTTTTCTGCATGATCTTGCTACAAGAAAGCAAATGGTATTTCAGGACGTTCTAGAGGTCAAGGGATTCCATGAAGATGTTTAGGACTAATTTTATTAAATGATTCATGATCAAAACTATATCGTAGTAGAAGCAAAACAGCAAACCATAACTGAAACAGAAGGAGTGCATGTAGGCTAAGGGATAAGGAGGCAGGGCTCGGGGTAGATGTTTCCTTCCTCCCTCCTCATCCAAATGTATTCCTCCTTAGCCGGCATATTCTGAGTGTCTCCCATTTTCAAATACACATATACTGAAAACTAAGCTGTGCAGTTTCTAAGCAGTGTTTTGAATTTGCAGATGATGGTTAGTTTGTGATTTTCCAACCTACATTATGAGAGACATTGGATAAATCATTATGACCTGCGTGCGTAATGACAATGTAAAACACCACAATGAAAAGAGGGTTGCAGAATTCACTCAGAAGCCAAAATGCAATGTCAAAAGTTGCCTTAACTCATGCCAGTAGTAACATTTTTACAATTTTTGGCTCAAAATTTTAGTCTTATTTATACACAAAGCATGAAAAGACATAAATTCCTTTATAGGTTTGTTTCACATGAGCTATTTCTTATAGATAAAGATATTTGGTTGCTACTTTCGTATCTGCCTGCCTATTTATTATCTATCTATCTATCTATCTATCTACCTACCTACCTACCTACCTACTTACCTATCTAAAGTTATTTAAAATAGCAAATGCAAAAGATGTCTTTTAACTGTAGATAGATAGATAGAGAGGCAGACAGACAGATATAAAAGCAGGAACCAAATATCCTTTATCTACAAGACAAAAGATAGATAGATCCTGTAGGAAATCCTCCCTATAGGATTTCCATATTAGCTCATACAGCAGATTTAATATCAGAAAGTCTATGTATCAGGGAACTAGCATTATGCAATTTTATTCAAAGACAATTCACAGACAAAATATGCAGTTGTGTATTTCCACAGTCTGGAAAGTGACTACAGTATGTGATGTGGTGACTGACACATTAAGTGGAATGTCTTGCTCTAGCTGTAATTCATGACAAGAGGGCAGCAGATCAATTCCAATTGTTCCCTAAGGATGGTACTCAGCCTCCCTTAAACTTTGGATCCTAATAGGGTTGAACACTGCTTTTAAAGATCCAGTACACAGATGTGAGAGGTTCAGGGACTGACTACAGTAATCTGACCTGCAGTGGCCTACAGAGAACTTTCCAGTTCCCCCAAGAAGGGTCAGAGCAAGGTCACGGCTCCTAAGACACATGTGGCAAGAGCCGCTTGACACTGAAGCAGAGGCACAATCAGGAGAAACAGGAAAATGACTTGTTTTTTTACCCTTAAACTGTAACTCTGCTGATGGGAAAAATACGAAAGAAAATAGTCTTGTGGAGGACATACGATGAAATACCTAGACAAAAATTTGTTTCCTTTACAAACACCGGTTCAGCCTACAGGGAGCCATAAATATGCAAGAAGTCTGAGGCAGGGAACAGCTGGGCCTGAGGCTCCTGGGTCACACAGTACTGTGATCCAGTCAAACGACCTGATAATTAAGAGTGATCGGGGCAAGATGACTTTCTTCATGCTTGTGGAATAGTAAAAGTTTATGGCTCAGGACACATAAATGAGAAATGTGGGGGAGGGTCCATTTTGCTTACCTCTTTGAGCTGCTCTCATCTGAGACACATTTCTAAGCTGGGGTTATTAGTCGGTTCTGATCAGTACAAACGCAGTAGACTGTCCTCCTCTACTGGAATTTTAGGAGGATGTTTTTTCATCATCAGCTTAGTTTGCTTTCTGAGCCTATAAGACTGTCCTTTAAAAAGCCTGAAGTCACTGAGCTTGACCTTCTTGTCTGAATGGGACTTAATGTTTTACTAATAAAGACGTTGATATAAAATGCAGTGTACAGACTCCATGATAAAGAAGAGATTGTCTTTTAGGGGTCTCACATTTCCAGGGAACTACAAAAACATTGTTCAGCTTATGGCTTTAAGATAGAAACAAAGAACTATTGAGACCCAAAAGATACATTATCCACTCCCCCGCAACCGGAAAAAAAAAAAAAAAAAAGCTAAAAATATTCTTACCAGGTTCAGCTGTAGATCTAGGTTCTGTTTGCCACATGAAAAAAATAAATGAGAACAAAGTATTAGAATTGGGTTCCATTAACAAAAAAACCTACTTGTTCCTTTATATTACCTTGTTGTCTAGGACATGTCTCAAGAAATGTTACAGTCAAACTCCATCATACAAAAGATACAGTTAAAGTGATAGTAGATCAATTTATATTTCTATAAATACAGAAACTCAAATACCTGTATCAACTTACACTAGGAAGTTTTTCCAAGGTCAGTTCACAAATGGGATCTAGGAGCCTTGTGAATCTCCCAAAATTATTCATGCATATTTGAGTACAAATTTATATATGCATTTTTTGAGAAGACTGAATATATAACTTTCATTAGAGTTTCAAGGGGGTCACAGTTTCCATACTGGATCTCAGCATACTGTAGATGATCTGATCTCATCACTCTTTGAAAATTGAGATCAATTCATCTCAACGATTTAGCACTTCTTGGTTTTCTTGAAGCTGGAGAGAATACAACGGTCAGATTTGGTGACGTGGGCACTTCTTACTTTTCTGTAGAATTCGGAAATCCGGGGAGTCTTGGATTTCACTCCCTTGCCGAAACCACTGGACCTGCAGAGGGAGTGCCCCTCGGACCCGGCACTCCAGAACCACCACCTGGCCTTCTGCCACAGCTGTGTTTTGCAGTTCCTGAAATCCAAGGAAAACGTACCCCATGAGACTTTGGTGCATTTTTAAGCAATTTACCACACAGAATAAAAATTCCAAAGCTTAGACAAAACAGATACAAAAACAAAATGCAAAGCTTGCATCATAAAATAATTAGCATGAACTCAGGTAAGGATAAACACCTTTGAACCCACTGATTATCAGCTTTTCACTCTCTCCAAGTCATAAAGTGAGTCAAGTTTACCATAAGTCCTGTAGAACTTTCTGGCCTGTCCGCAAATTTGCATTGACTGTTCTGCATTTATGGAATTTGACAGTAAACACTGTTAACTTTATCTACATTTAAGAGGAATTAGGTGGAATGAGAATTTCTTAAAACAATCATACTCTAAATAAATGTAGATGCTTATGAAAACTAGACAATTAGAGACAAAAGACATGCATTTGTTGTCACATCCCCCAGCCTTTTCATGTACCCCCTCTGCCCAACTAGTTTCCTGTGTCGAGTATATTAAGCAAAGGGGTTTCGATATTTTCTCATTTTGAAATTCTGAGTAATGAAACATGCTGCACTTTTTCCTTATTGACCTTCATTTCCTCCTTCCTTGCTCCTGCCTTTGTTGTCTCTGACCACACTCCAACTCCAGACCAATAAATCTTTACAATCCAACAGATTAGAAATTAATTGGGCTTTACAGATACAAAGAAGTAAAGCTTTTATACTTGTTCTTAAATATCAGGATATAAATATTTCCCTCACATATATCTTCTCTCTACCATCCTTCTCCAGAATTAACTGGCAACGGGGCCTTTTAAACTTTTTTACTGTTTAAACTTCTGACTGTAAAATACTGGATTTAGGCCAGGTGCGGTGGCTTACTCCTGTAATCCCAGCTCTTTGGGAGGCTGAGGCGGTGGATCGCCGGAGGTCAGGAGTTCAAGATCAGCCTGACCAACAAGGTGAAACCCCCCTCTACTAAAAATAGAAAAATTAGCTGGGTGTGGTTACACAAGCCTGTAATCCCAGCTACTCAGGAGGCTGAGGCAGGAGAATTGCTTGAACCTGGGAGGCGGAGGTTGCAGTGAGCTGAGATCGCGCCACTGCACTCCAGCCTGGGTGACAAAGCAAGAAGGTCTGTCTCCAAAAAAAAAGAATATTGGATCTAATGTAGAGTGTAGGACTCTTAAAATAACTCAAACATGATAAAGTAATTTACCCACATATAGGCCGAAAGCAAACAAATTCACCTTAGGAGGTGTGGGTTTTTTTGTTTTGTTGCTTGTGTTTGTGATTAAATTAAAAAACAATGTGTAGCCAAAGGCCTGCAGTAAGTGTGCTAAAACCCCGAGGAAATTCTAAGGCCTATGATATTGGCAAAAGAACTATAAAAGTCTAATGTGAAGTCTGAGAAGACATTTGATAAAAATTTTGGTAGTTAACTAGACTGTCTTTAAGTAAAAAGGTTTAGATGATCAAGTATTTCTGATTCGATTCTTCTTTCTTATTTTAAATGAAGAAAATCTCTGGTTTTAAATCAATTTTTTCTTCCTTTGTGACTGGGTTCATAGAATAGCTAATTTATTAGATCAAACAGGGTAAATGTCACTTATGAGGGCCAGCTTCTATGGATTAACCTATTAAATGGCTCTAGGCTTGTCCAGGAAGCCATTCAGACTATAAATGGCATCAAAGTATTCTTTATGCTTCAGCTTCGAGGCACCAAAAGAGACTTTGATTTATTCCTAAGATTATGCTTTTTTTTTCAGTGTAAAAAAGTCAGAGATGTAGGAAATAGATACCTAGCAACTTAAGCAGTCAAAGCTCCATGGTTATTCCAGGATTACCATTTGGATCCTCCTGGAGCTAACATTTTTATCTTGGCAAAAGCCATGGCTAAACATAGTAAACCATTAGGAGAACCTTCAGGCACAGAGCAAGGAGTCCCAGAGGAGATGAAAAGTCAACCTTTGCGGGAGCTGCACCTTGCAACCTGGATCATCTACTTCATGTAGGATCTGGGGGCCCTGGGGGTGTCGGGGTCCATATAGAGGCCCCTCTTGCCACATATCAAGTCCACCTGACATTGTGATTCCTTGGAGGGGTCTATTTGGGAAGAAATGTCACATGTACGTCTATACTACCCAGAGTCCTGTCGTCCACAACCCACCAATCTGCCAGGTGACCTGCAGGCAGGAGCACTGGCTCTGCCTCTCATCAGCTGTGAGACCCAGGAATCTTTTCCAGAGCAGCATGAGTAAACAGACAGAGGCAATGCTTGGATTGTCAAAGGCAGCCCCCACCTGCCACTCACTGTCACCTTCATGCATAAGAGAAGACCCAACGAAGGTGTGATGGGTGACAGTCAAGGCTAGCTTGAGTTCCAGAGGAGATCAGCAGGATTATTTTCTAAACCTACCCCTCCAAAACGAGAGCCCAGGCCTAAGAAGGACCCCAAATCAGAGACAGAAGCTGCCTAAAGTGAGAAAGTTTGGAAAAGCAGATGCAGCAAGGAAGGGAACAGCCCTACAGAAGAGAGATGTTCCCCTGTCCAGGCACAGAAAGTAGAGGGCTGGACAAGGGGCTCTGAGCTTCCAGTGGCTCTGAGCTTCCAGTAAATTGACAGTCTGAGAGTTCTTAAAAATCAACCTATATAAAAAATAGAGTTTTGTTTTACTTCTCTTTAAAGCTGTCCTGTTAGCACAAAGAATGCTTCATGGTTTTCTTCCAGGGAAGGGCGAAAGACCACTAATAGAATGTCTATGTTGCAGGAGCAGGATTGCCATGGAGGAAACAGGATTTTGTATTTAGTATTTGAGAGTTCCCCTTGGTGCCCAGGAGGAATTCCATAACATCTACACACACCAGACCCATGCGGGAAAGCCCAGTCATGAAAGAAAGCAAAACTTCACATCCTCTTTTCCTTCCCTTGAGCCACCAGCATGGACTTTGTTTACATCAAGAGGTGTGTTGGGCCCTGGCACCCCCAAACCTTGGTTACCAATACATCGGGCAGCACACCCTTTCTGGTGATGACCTTGAGAAGCTGCTTGTGCAAAACTCTTAAACTACATTCTAAATGTGGAGTGTCCACCTCTGTAAATATTTTCTGTTCTAAACATCAAAGGAAGACTTCACTGGTTATCCTATTGACTTAGTTTTTGGTAGGGTTTCACACTTTTCTTTTTTTTCTTTTTCTTTTTTTTGAAACAGAGTCTCACTCTGTCACCGAGGCTGGAGTGCAGTGGTGCAATCTTGGCTCACTGCAACCTCCACCTTCCAAGTTCAAGTGATTCTCTTCCCTCAGCCTCCGGAGTAGCGGGGACTACAGGCACGTGCCACCACGCCTACCTAATTTTTATATTTTTAATAGAGACGGGGTTTCACTGTGTTAGCCAGGATGGTCTCAATCTCCTAACCTCATGATCTGCCTGCCTTGGCCTCCCAAACTGCTGGGATCACAGGTGTGAGCCACCTCACCACACAACTTCTTTCTTAGCAGTCTACCTGGGAGGGTAGTTTCCAAGCTGTTACCACCTGTTATCATCTGCTGCCTGCACCCGACTGAAAATACTATTAACTGCTTACGAGAAGATGTTTTATACAGCTTGGATTCAGCTGCCTTAAGGGGAAAAAAATCATTCCCTATATGGAGATTACACAAATGTTTTTTTTTACTGCCTCACAAAAGTTTTATAGATTTACTTTCGAATTTGTCTTTAGTTTACTAGGAATTGATTGTTGTGAAAAGCATAGGGTAGGAGTTTAACTGGATACATTCTCATCTGTACTGAAGAATTCACTCTTTCTCCAGCCATCTACATGTTTCTTTAGATATTTAGTATCTTTGTGGGATCTATTCCGGGTATGCATCAATTTCTCTAGCCTTGTACCAGTGATACTGTCCTGATTACTACACCTTTACAATGTCTTGCTATCTTATAGAACGAACCCCACTCCTTCCTAACATTATGTTATTTTCCTTCCTCAGATGTAATCTGGCTATTCTTAGCCACTTTTTCCCTCCACACAACTTTGAATCAGGTTGCTAAATTCTATATCAAACAAACAATTAAAAACCAGGAACCTGTGCTTGCTTTAGCAGCACATATATACTAAAATTGGAATGATACAGAGAAGATTAGCATGGCCTCTGTGCAAGGATGACACGCAAATTCAAGTGTTCCATATTTTTTTAATGTGGCACATATACATCATGGAATACTATGCAGCCACAAAAAAGAATGTGTTCATGTTTTCTGCAGGGACATAGATGAAGCTGGAAACCATCATTCTCAGCAAACTGACACAGGAACAGAAAACCAAACGCCGCATGTTCTCACTCATACATGGGAGTTGAACAATGAGAACACATGGACATAGAAGAACATCACACACTGGGGCCTGTTAGGGGTGGGGACAAGGGGAGGGAGAGCATTAGGAGAAATACCTAATGCATGTTGGGTTTAAAACCTAGATGACAGGTTGATAGGTGCAGCAAACCACCATGGCACGTGTATATCTATGTGGCAAACAGGCACTTTCTTCACATGTACCCTAGAACTTAAAGTGAAAAAACAAAAACAAAAAGAACAACAAAAAACCAGAAACCTGTTGGAACTTTATCTAGACTTACATTAAACACAGATTAATCAGGGAGCCATGACTTTCCAGTCTGTCAGTCTGCAAGCATGGCATGTCTTTTCATTTATTTGGGCCTTTAAAAAGGTCTTTTAATGGCTGGGCATGGTGGCTCATGCCTGTAATCCCAGCACTTTGGGAGGCCAAGGCAGGCAGATTACTTGAGGTCAGAAGTTCGAGACCAGCCTGGCCAATATGGGGAAACATTGTCTCTACTAAAGTACAAAATATTAGCTGGGCAAGGTGGAGGGTGCCTAAAAGCAATCCCAGCTACTTGGAAGGCTGAGACAGGAGGATTGCTTGATCCCAGGAGGTAGAGGTTGCAGTGAGCCAAGATTGTGCCACTGAACTTCAGCCTGAAAGACAGAGCAAAACTCTGTCTCAAAAAAAAAAAAAGTCTTTTAATAAGGCTTTATAATTTTCTCTTAAAAAAAAAAGGAAGGAAAAAGAAAGAGGAGAAATGCTATATGGAACCATTTCTGACTTGAGAGATTGACCAATGAAATGGATGTCATTCAGCCTGGCAATGCAAATCCCCAACTCAGAACAAATGGAAAATTAGTCAGGTTTTCTGAATTACTATAAAACTTGCTAGCTCTCTCAAGCAATTTCCAACACAGCGGAGTTTTTTGTTTTGTTTTTCTGTCTTGGCTTTCCTACTAGATTTTATACTCTATCAGGTTCCTGCTCACACCTCTCAGAAGCCGCCACAAGATTATAGTCACATGGCAGTCGTCCGACAAATATCTATTTTAGTCCCAAAGGTAACCAAGATAATCAGCCTACTAATCTGCTCATTTTCATTTTTAAAGATTGCTACACGAAGTCGCATGTAAATGAAATTTAAGGACTAAAGTAAACACAGAGAATGAGACTTCCAGATGTCAGACCTTTGTAAAAACAGGAGGAAAGTAGGGAGTGGTGGTTCCATCAGGTCGGCAGAGATATGAAGTCGGACTGTGAACCTGCAAAAGCACAGACACATGGATCAAATTCTAAGTATATAAACTGCTGAAAAGATGGGCTGAAGAAACCTTTCATTACGGGGACCGCCCCACTTGAATGAAACCAGTGAATGAGAGTATCGCTATACATCATTTTGCTTGTCTACTCTTACAGGACAGACATTGTTCAACTTCTTCATTTCACATCTGTTACTCTTCTCTGTTCAAAAGAATATTCACAGTAAAAGTTCCCTGGGTCCTTGGGGTATCCACAAGCTTTTAAATGCTATTACCAAATGGGTTTCTGTGTGTGAGACTTCCACACGGGTCTTTTTAAAAGTTCTTATAGATATTGTATTTTATTTTTAAATACAGTTTGGATTCATTGCATAAAAGGCATTGCCTATTGGCAGTGGAGGGTAAGTTATCAAACATCTACCTATCTTATTTAGCTTGTACTCTTTTTTTGATACAGGGATGATGGGAAAGGAGAGAAAAGAAATATTTTTTTATTGATGTCCAAAAATCACAGGTGCTAAAATACCTGTTGAATAGCATTCATCTCTAGAGAAATATAAGGATCTCAGAGTAGTGAATGGAAAATATTTCTTTGTGTACTATCCCTTATTTTTAAATAATCTAGATTTATTCACTTATGTAAGTGGTTGTTAGCTTCTTAACCCAAGATGATGGTGATCTGGTATCGTGTATCTAAATATGCCACAGGACATCATGAAGAACTTCCGTAGAGCAGTAGAGATGCTAGGATGGTAACAGAGCTTATTCATCACCCCTGGAAGACTTTACTGGCCTGTGATTCAAGAGGTCTGGGTTTCACTTTTCACTGTCTTTTTATGTCCCCAGGATATGTGAACACTCTTATAGTATTAATATTTACTCTATGCCAGGGACTGTTCCAAGTGTCATATGAAGATTAACTCACTGGATCTTCAGGACAAACCTATGAGATACACAGTGTTAACATCTTCGTGAAGAAACTAGGCACAGACGGGTCACATCATTTGTTTAAGGTCGCTCTGTTAGGAAGTGGGTGTAACTGGGATTTGAACACAGGCAGTCTGGTTCCAGGGCGTTACTTGACATCACATTGCCTGCCATAATAAAGTGATGGAGTTTCTCTGGGTGCTTCATTCTCCTGACTATAAACATGGGGTAAATTACCTTCTAGTCCATGTCTTTATAGAATTTAATCCACTTAAAAATGCAATCTTTACATTACTATGTAGGTACTGACATAAGTAGATGTGTGTATCTTTCTATATCCCACGCTTCTGTCTTAAACCTAAATCTATTCTGTCCCATTCAACAAGTGTTTCATGTTTAACTTTCCTCCTTCTCAGACTAGTTTATAAACTGTTTGGGGATGGGGTGGGTGATATTTTGTTCTCCTGCCATGAAATGCCTCACATAGTACTGAGCACTCAACAAATATTTATCAGTATTTAAACATCAAAAAATGCCCATGGATTTAATTAAATATTTCTATAAATTCCACTCTGGTTAAGGGGTTTAAAGGAAATTTGTATTATATCTGCCATCTCTGAGTAACTGATACTGGTTGATTCCAGGTTTATGGACCCAAATGTCTTCTCTCTACTGTTTGTATTTTCCACATATCGAGAATACGTATTAGCCTCTATAGTGACTAAAACACCCCTGAGAACTCAATAGGTAATAAAGGCTGAGGGAGGACACAGTGATACTCATCTCACATACTCATGACTTGGAACGAATTTACATTTCAAGATTGGGGAAAAACCTTTCTGTGAGTGTTATCTTTGAGCATATTCATTAAATCATGATTTAGAGACATCCAGATACAATGGTTTTATACTTTTTTTTTAATTCATGTTGTTTGTGTTTGCAGAGTAAACTCATTACAATTACTTTCCAGTAGTTTACATTATTGTTCTTTCATGGCTATAGCAGTCTTACAATAAAATAAAAGCAAGATCAAAACGCATGGTGAAGTCAAGGAATCTGAGTTGTTTTGTTTAGCTTTTAGGAGTGGGAAAGCTTTTTGTTGGTATGCAGACTTTTCTTGTCTTTTTATTTGTTTTAAATGAGCTAATGAATTTGGCTAGATAAAAGAGCATACACATGTGAGGGAATAATCAAATCGTTACAGCTAAAACAGATGCCATTTAATCAGATTATTAGCTGTTAGAGAAAGAAGTTCCCAATTGAAAGGGAAATTGTTGACTAATCAGTAATGTGGCTTTAGTTAAAGGTTATTTTTAGTGAACCGAAAGAAGAAACATTACCTACAATTTTCTTTGCTCCCAATTTTGTGTCCACTTAGAAAATATTTCAAGGGAGTATCCTAGTTAGAATCAAAGCCGTACTACAAGTTTGCTGACGAGCTGAACTCCTTATGGGCCCTAGCTCAAGGCATGCTTACCTGCTGCACAGGGACAGATAATGGTTGAATCACAGCCGTGGTCACCCCTGTCTTTGGAGATGATGATCCTATTGTCAAGGAAACAGAAGTTGTTTTCTTTTGAGCTCTGGAAAATAGAAGGTGAGTGCTTAGTCAGATTTTTTTTTTTTTTTTTTTTTTTTTTTTTTTTTTTTTAGCAGAGATAATTATTTGAAACATTTCAACAGAAAAGCTGGGTGTCTTTTTGTGTACTCAATCCACTTCAACTGTAATTGCTTCCGCAATGGGAATGCATAACCTACAGCTAGAATAGCTGTGGTCAGTATTTGCATGTGCCTTACAGACATTTAGCAAAACAAGTACATGAGTAAAAGAAAAGTGATAGATTTAACTGAGACACTATTGAAGACACTAAAGTATTAAACTTGAAAATCCTAAGAAAATATTTGGAAAAAATCCTATCTTTATTAATAAGCAGATATTTGAAATGTTTAGGGTTAGGGTCCTATATTTAACTCAAAGTTTTGTTAGTCTGTTTTAAGTCTAGCAGCTGTTCTTTGTTCTGGTTTCTAATTTTGTTGTCGGAATCTTAGAATTTTTGTGTTTTCTTAGTGCATGTAAGTTAGCAAGGTATTCAGAGAAGCTAAGAAGAGTTGGTTTCTAGGCCCAGCTTTGCCAAGTAGCTGGCTGTGAAATCTGAAGCAAGCCATGTAACTTCACTAAACTTGAGCTCCTCATCAAAAATCAGGGGTGGTAAAATAATCTTATAAGGTCCCTTTAGCATCACTGATTATTTGATTGAATGGATATAATTTTTATGTACATACTATCATATAAAATAAATTTATTAGAACAGACTCAGTATTTATGGACTTTTTTTTTCTTTTTTTTTTTTTTGAGATGGAGTTTTGCTCGTTACCCAGGCTGGAGTGCAATGGCGCGATCTCGGCTCACCGCAACCTCCGCCTCTTGGGTTCGGGCAATTCTCCTACCTCAGCCTCCTGAGCAGCTGGGATTACAGGCACGTGCCACCATGCCCAGCTAATTTTTTGTATTTTTAGTAGAGACGGGGTTTCACCATGTTGACCAGGATCGTCTCAATCTCTTGACTTCGTGATCCACCTGCCTCGACCTCCCAAAGTGTGGACTTCTCTATAACACAAATTTCTGGTAGATTTATTTTTGCAAACTAATTAAGATATTAACATTTTAAATAATTGGTAGGTCTTTGTAGGAATAACTAACTTTTGTGAATTTCAGGTACAAGCTCTAAATAGAAATAGATTGTATTCAAATGAAAACCTACTTCTGGCCTAATTGGATATTTTCCAACTTGCATAAATAAATTGACCCTCACAGTTTAGTAATGATTTAACTGATTTTCTCTTAATGTGACTTCTCTTTCCATACATTTATAAGCTAGATGGCTGTCTTTGAAGCTAACATTGTATATGGTAAAATTCTGGCCTATCAATGATAAAATGCAGACTTCAAAAGTCAAATTTACAAGTTAAAAGTTCAGGCTGGGCATGGTGGCTCATGCCTATAATCTCTCCCAACACTTCGGGAGGCTGAGGCAGGAGGATCACTTGAGTCCAAGAGTTTCAGACAATCCTGGACAACACAGTGAGACACCATCTCTACCAAAAAATAAAAAATAAAAAAAAAGATTAGCCAGGTGTGGTGGTGCATGCCTGTAATAACTAGCTACCTGGGAGGCTAAGGTTGGGGGATCACTTGAGCCTGGGAGGTCAAGGCTTCAGTGAACCATGTCGTACCACCGTGCCTTAACTTGGGTGACCCTGTCTCAAAAAAACAAAACAAAACAAAACTGTGTTCCAACTTCAGTATTTGATCTCTGATTAACATCAGTTGACTTTTTTCTTCAAAGCACAGCAAGAATAGTTTCCTACCCAATCATTCTGTTGCCGTTGTTTCTAGATAATTGATGAAATTGTAGGCACTTACTGTGGCATAGCTCCAGCTTTTGATTTGAAAGCTAAACTTTCACTGTCGGAATCTGTTGAACTGGCACCTAGGAAAGCATTCAAGATAATGGTAAAGTTAAGATGTCAGTGTTATCTATAATAATTGTAAAGAATTATATTCCCCTTAAGTAAAATAAAATACAAAGTCTTTTTTACCTAAACACACAATAAAATAGAGTGATTCAGGCTCAGACCATTTTTTTATTTGTACTGTTTCTTCAGAAACTTATTTTTAAAAAGTACTGCTACGTACATAGTTCTTCAAAACAATATAATTTTAACAGCAGATTTATTATTAGTTTCATTTTTATCACTTGGTAATCACAACTGTACTTTTAAATGGCTACAGGTTATGAAATAAAGGTGTATGTGTGTCTGTATGAAGAACACCCATGCTTTTAAACTGTAACCTTCTACAGAGATTGCAGGGTAAGGACTGATAATGTCTTTATTACTCATTAATCAGAAGATGCTTTTGGCTCTTGGGTACAATTGAGTATAATGGTGGTTCTATTCTTGAATAAGAGGGCCTTTGATTTTGGATCATGGCTTCCCAGATTCACCTGCATTATTACTGTTCTAAAATAAAGGATGGACTTACCAGATATTTAGTCAAAAGGTAAACTGCAATCAGATTTTGATGTTTACATATTTCATGTCAAGAGATTTGAGGTGACAGACTTCAAAGATAAGTGGTACCTTCCTAAATGCCATTCCCAAATACCATATTATGTCTAGGTGTGTACTGTTCCAGGTAAGTTTTCTTTTTTTTCTTTTGAGATGGACTCTTGCTCTGTCACCCAGGCTGGAGTGCAGTGGTGCAATCTTGGCTCACTGCAACCTCCGCCTCCTGGGTTCAAGCAATTCTCCTGCCTCAGCCTCCTGAATAGCTAAGATTACAGGCATGTGCCACCATGCCCTGCTAATTTTTGTATTTTTTTTTTTTTTTTGGTAGACATGGGGTTTCACCATGTTGGCCAGGCTGGTCTCTAACTTCTAACCTCAACTGATCTGCCCACCTTGGCCTCCCAAAGTGCTGGGACTACAGGCGTGAGCCACCGCACACGGCCCAGATAAGTTTAATACAGCACATCAACATATTTACATTTATGTACCTATTTATACAAATGGATTCACATGTCATGCCCACTTTGCATTTGGCTATTTTTGCCTATCAGCAGATTTAGAATATGTCCATTCACTCCATTCTCTTGGATGGCTGCCTAGTATTCTTCCAGTGACTCTACTGTAAAATGTTTTCCAGTCTTTTATAGACGTTGAAAACAGTCATGTTTAGGTAACTCTGCTGGAATGTCTGCTGTCCCTTCCTATTTATTTCTGTATCTAGCACCCAGTGCAGGGTTTCTTCACCTGGTTCCTGGACTACCACAATGCATTCTTGCCTTCCCATCTCCTCCTTCTCAATTTCATCTTTGCCCTTCCTATGTTGGGCTGATTTTCCTAGAGCATGCTTTCCCTGTTAAAAAATGAGATGATTAGAGTCTCTACTGTGGCGATTCCTCAAGGTCCTAGAAATAGAAATTCCATTTGACCCAGCAATCCCATTACTGGGTATATATCCAAAGGAATATAAATCGTTCTACTATAAGGACACATGCACACGAATGTTCATTGCAGCACTGTTTACAATAGCAAAGACCTGGAACCAACCCAAATGCCCATCGATGATAGACTGGACTGGGAAAATGTGGCACATATACACCATGGAATATTATGCAGCAATCAAAAATGACGAGTTTATGTCCTTTGTAAGGACATGGATGAATCTGGAAAACATCATTCTCAGCAAACTGACACAAGAACAGAAAAGGAAATACCACATATTCTCACTCATAGGCGGGTGAGAAAAATGAGAACACATGGACACAGGGAGGGGGGTACTACACACTGGGGTCTATTGGGGGAATAGGGGAGGGACAGCGGCGGGGAGCTGGGGAGGGATGGCCTGGGGAGAAATGCCAAATGTGGGTTAAGGGGAGGAAGGCAGCAAAACACACTGCCATGTGTGTACCTATGCAACTATCTTGCACATTCTGCACATGTACCCCAAAACCTAAAATGCAATAAAAATTAAAAAAAATCCCCAAATCTGTCATTTAATGACTCTCATAATTTCCAACTTCATTTTCTAGCTCTGTTTGCCAGAACTTCTTGGACTTCAAGTCATGTAACCCTAATTGAGAGAGTTGAATTCTCTCGCACTCCTAATGTGTGCACTCCATAGGTAAGTAAGAGATACGCAGTGAAGATACACACACACACCACACTCCCCCACACCCCACCACACACCACACGCATACTCCACCACACACACACCACACTCCCCCACACCCCACCACACACACACCACACCCATACTCCACCACACACACTGCACTCCCCCACACCCCACCACACACACACACCACACCCATACTCCACCACACACACACTCCCCCACACCCCACCACACACCGCATTCCCCCACACCCCACCCATACTCCACCACACACACACCCCACCACACACACATCACACACTCCCCCACACCCCACCACAAACCACATCCATACCCCACCACACAAACAGGCACCACACACTCACCCACACCCCACCATACATCACACACACACACACACACCACACCCATATTCACCCCACCACACACATACACCACACTCCCCCCACACCCCACTACACATCACACACACACCAAACCCATACTCACCCCACCACATACACACCCCCACACCATACCACACACCACACCCATACTTATCCACCACACACACCACACACTCCACCACACACCACACAGACACAACACACCCACACTCACCCCACTACACACACACATACCCCACCACACACACATACACACACACTACACCCATACTCACTCCACCACACACACATCCCACACCACACCCAAACTCACCCCATCACACAAATGCACACACACAACCCACACACATCACACCCATACCCCACCACACACCACACCCATACCCCACCACACTCACACCACACCACCCCCACACACGCACATACACCACATGCACACACATCCCCCCACACACACCATACCCACATCCATACCCATCACGTACCCCCCACCCCCCCCACACACACCCCTGCCCTTGTGAGGACACAGAAGAGAAATAAGCACATGATACAGTAGTGAGTGAAGCAGGAAAATCATGGCACAGGGGAGGGGCACGGGCGGTGATGGGGTTTCCTGGGGGGGGGTTGCAATTTTAAGGATGGTGGCCAGGAAGGCTCCCCCAAGACCAGAGGAGGTGGGGCTCTCTCCCTGCTTGTTTTCCTCGCCTGGACCTGCAGTCATAGAGTTCACTCCCTAGGAAATGCCCCTCCAGCCTTTTCTTGATTCACTATCTTCTCCAGGCAGCCCCAGCACTGTTCTGCACTCTTGCTCTGAACTCTCAGCGTTCTTGCTGACAGCACTCATGTCACCTCGAATATCACACCTGCTGGAAAATGATTGGTTCCCTGAGGACTGACACTGGGTTAGGAAGGGAATCACCAATTTTCGAGTAAGTACTGGGTGCCTGGTGTCTGCTGGGCACTTCACCTCATTTAATCATCCTCATAATGAACCTCACTACAAAGTGAGTTATGTCCAATTTATAGATAAGGAAACCAAGGAACCAAGAGGTGAAGTACTTGGCAGAAGGTCATGTAACTAGAAAGCGGTGGTGACGGGCACTCCTGTGGCTGAGCCTTGTGGTCTGTGTCCTTCCCCTACACCACACGACCTGGGTGCCCAGCCTCGTGCCTGGCTCACAGGCACCTTCCAGGCTTCTGCTGGAATGAAGAAAGAGAGCTGGGAGATGGTGAAGCTTGTCTGGGATGAGGCGCAGCTTGGGCAAGGAGAGAAGAGCAGCAGGCTGGGGGTGGCAGCGGGAGGCAAATCTAGAAGCTCAGGCAGGACCTGGCACTGGGCTGACTGGTTTGAACCTGGTCACAGGGGACTGGGAAAAGTCAGCGTGCAGGATTCACTGGCAGGACTGTAGGGACACAAACAGGGCAAACGACAGACCAGCAAAAACAAGTTATGGACAAGGAGAAAGTTTTCCCTTGATGAGGAGGCGTGGGGAGCTGAGAAATACTGAGGAAAAACCAGTGAAGGCGATCAGGTCGGGGTGACACGAGAGACCATTTTATTAGAATCATAAAAGCATTTAGGAGAAGGGGAGGGTGGCGAAAATCATATGGAAGTTATCACAGATACTCTTGAAGTAGCCAAAAACTGGGGAGAGCAAACAGCCACTTATCACCTGATTCCAAATGTTTAAATCATTAAAAAAAAAAAATCCTTTCTGATGACTTTCTCTTTAGAAAGCCATTCTTGCTACTTTTTTTCCAGCTGATTTTCAAAGGAAGAAGGGGCCAAAAAAATGGGTGCCCCCTAATAAGCAGACATTTGCTAGCTTTTACCCTTGTGAAATCTCAAAGTCACCTTTTGTCTCAGGTTTCAAAGCAGCTTTGGCAGATGGGGCGGATCAAATCTTCCCCTCTGTGCCAGCCAGTTCCCTGCCTTCCCCTCGGGGAATTCTCCCCTTCCCCCACTCTCTTCCCCCTTCAGTCATCTGCTTTGCACCTGCTGGTCAGGAAAATAAGAAAAAAAAAAAAAAAAACACTGCGGAGTCTCAAGTTCACATCTTTCTCCGTATTTATTAACTGTCACTTTCAGTTTTGGATGTAGGTTCCAGCATGAAGGAGTTGCATGTTCTAGCCCTTGTAGTTACTATCATCTCTTCACCTCACATTTACCTCCTCAATCTTAACTTCTCGTATTCTGTCTCCCACACAGAGTGAAGCAATTGCATGCTAACGATAGGGCTCCAGGCTTTGGCCAGTGGAAGTGTCACAAAAATGAGTCTCCTGCCTCGACTTTAAAAGGTGCTCCCTTTTCATTTTAAAAACCTACCCAATTTAATATGTTTTTGTGGGAAAAGACCCAGGAAATACATGGAAGCAAAAATGAGAGGTAACAAATCATCTGGAATACCACCACCAAGATATTACTGGAGTACATTCTTCCAAAGTTTATCCCTGTGTACACAGGCAACGCTATGTATACTGTTCAATTATTGCTTTCTCTCCCACTTAATACTTGCAAAATGTCTTTACATGTCAGTAAATAAATAGGCACTTCATGATTTTCTAGTAGTTCCTTCAAATTCAATTGTGTGGATTTACCATTGTTTTATCATCCCAATGTTATTGGACATATTTATTATTTCCATTTTTTACATCTCCCAGAGATACATATAACATTTCAATATATCAAAATGTCCATTTCCCTATACTCATGAAAATGCTATGTTGTAATTGTTTTTATTTTTGTCTATCTAATATCTTCCTAATGTATTTCTGAGTAAAAATAAACTAGATGTGAATCATATAGCTTCAACTTCAAGAATAGGATGTCTTTACAGAGGTGCATATCAATCATTAAAAATACATATTACATATAATATATAAAGAAAATATATAATATAAAAATAAACAAATATATATGTTTACTATATGTATGTATTACATATTATGGTTCTATTATGTTATATATATGTTTTAAATCTCTAAGTGACTTTACTGAACTGAGTCATGGAGTTTATGCTTTTACACATATTTTGCCTTTCAACATTTGAGGAATAAATACCCTCTTTCATTTCTGTTACTTACTTCTTTCCCACTCTTTTAAATCAGTTGCTATAATTACCAACACAGCAAGAATCATTCACAGATCAGAGTAACTGAAGCAATGTCAGTGACACATAACTTTATAAATGGTGAATAACTACAAAGGAATTAAAATGATTTTAAAGAACGTTTAATGACACGGGTAGATGTTTGTGACAGAATAAGTTAAATTAAAAAATATAGGGTTCAAAAGAATACATACGGCAAAATAGAAGTACTCATATGTAGGAAAAATACTGGAAAGATAAAAATATTAAGAGTGACTGTCATAAGGCAGAGGGATTAAACATGCTTTTCTATTTCTATTTATTTATTTATTTATTTGAGACAGAATCTCGCTCTGTTGCCCAGGCTGGAGTGTAGTGGTGTGATCTCGGTTCACTGCAACCTCCGCCTCCTGGGTTCAAACGACTCCCCTGCCTCAGCCTCCTGAGTAGCTGGGACTACAGACGTGTGCCAACATGCCTGGTTAATTTTTTGTATTTTTAGTAGAGACGGGGTTTCACCATTTTAGCCAGGATAGTCTTAATCTCCTGAACTCATGATCTGCCCATCTCAGCAGGCTGGAGTCCAGTGGTGCCATCCCAGCTACTTCAGCCTTGACTTGCTGGACTCAAGGGACCCTACCACTTCAACCTTCCAAGTAGCTGGGACTACAGGTGCACACCACCATGCCTAGCTATTTATTTATTTATTTTAGAGATAGGGTCTCACTATGTTGCTCTGGCTGGTTTTGAACTCTTAGACTTAAGTGATTCTTCTGCCTCACCCTCCCAAAGTGCTGGGATTATAGGCACTTGCCACCACGCTTGCTTTAGACGTGATTTTTATATCTTCTTTTTATCTGTACATTTTAGTTTTTAAAAAATGAAAATATGGCTGGGTGTGGTGGCTCACACCTGTAATCCCAGCACTTTGGGAGGCTTAGGTGAATAGATCACCAGATCAGGTGTTCAAAACCAGCCTGGCCAACATGGTGAAACCCTGTCTCTACTAAATATACAAAAATAGCTGGGCGTGGTGGCAAGTGTCTGTAATCCCAGCTACTCAGGAGGCTGAGGCAGGAGAATTGCTTGAACACGGGAGGCAGAGGTTGCAATGAGCCAAGACTGCACTGTTGCACTCCAACCTAGGAGACAGAATAAGACTCCATCTCAAAAAAAAAAAAAAGGTATTTTAAAATAATAATAATGGCCTATGGCATGTGCTAGGCACCACTCCAGTGGATTAACTCATTCAATCTTTACAACAGTCTAATTTTCTCCAGATGAAGAAACCAAAGCATAGAGCCATCATAAAATATTATGAAAAGTTATTTTAAAATAGATAACATGAAGAACGACCAAGCTATGCTTAAACTCATTTAGCTTTTCTTCAAAAGTTTTCAAAACCCATTGAATGGAATCTATGCCTAGGGAGGCATGGCAGCAGTCCTGGCACCAAGGGCTTTACCCTATGTGATTACCAGGAGCAATTTCACATCACAGCATGCTTCACAGGGCCACTTCAAAGGGGCCCACATTTTATCTGATTATTTGTAGCACTGAGAACCTGTGTCAAACAGAACCTGTCAATCTGCGTCATGCTGGTTCCCTTCCCCATCGTTTTCTTTTTCTTTTTATTATACTTTAAGTTCTGGGGTACATGTGCAGAACATGCAGTTTTGTTATATGAGTATACACATGCATAGTGGTTTGCTGCATCCATCCCCTCATCATCTACATTAGGTATTTCTCCTAATGTTATCCCTTTCCAATACCCCACCCACTGCTATCCCTCCCCTAGCTCTCTCCACCCCCCAACAGGCTCTGGTGTGTGATGTTCCCCTCCCTGTGTCCATGTGTTCTCATTGTTCAACACCCACTTATGAGTGAGAACATGCGGCATTTGGTTTTCTGTTCTTGGGTTATTTTGCTGAGAATGATGGTTTCCAGCTTCATCCATGTCCCTACAAAGGACATGAACTTTTTTATGGCTGCATAGCATTCCATGGTGTATATGTGTCACATTTTCTTTATCCAGTCTATCATTGATGGGCATCTGGGTTTGTTCCAAGTCTTTGCTATTGTAAACAGTGCCGCAGTGAACATACGTGTGCATGTGTCTTTATAACAGAATGACTTCTAATCATTTGGGTATATACCCAGTAATGGGACTGCTGGGTCAAATGGCATTTCTATTTCTAGATTCTTGAGGAATTGCCACACTGTCTTCCACAATGGTTGAACTAATTTACACTCCCACCAAAAGTGTGAAAGCATTCCTATTTCTCCACATCCTCTTCGGCATATGTTGTCTCCTGATTTTTTAATGATCATCATTCTAACTGGCGTGAGATGGTATATCAATGTTCCCCTCCTTTTTCATGCTGCCCTGCCCTCCTCTCCACCTGACCCCAATCATCTTTATCCACAAGGTTCGGACTAATCCAGCTTCCTTCAGTCCACATTTCAGGGGCACTATACTGCCCTCTTTGGAGCTCAGAAAGCCATAATGGTCTGTGTAATTCATTCTATAATCACACAGGGAGGCAGTGGTGGAAACTTGAGATGTCTGTATTTATGTCACATGTTTATATGGATCTTTCCTATTTATATAGGAAATCCTTGAGGGGCTCTCTCTGCCAGCTGGTTCTTGAGCGTACCCTCTCACATTCCAGTACAGATTCCATTTATTTTCCCCATCTTACTCTCCTCCCTCCAGCATGCTCTATTTTTCTCTCATACTATTTTCATCAGCCTGTAAACATATTCTACTAACTCCTGCCTGAAAACACACACACTGTGAAAACCACCTTTTTGACCCCATGCTTCGTTCCAGATACCAGCCCCTATCTCTGTTAGTGGTTAAGCAAAACTTCTCCAAGAAATATCTGTTATTTGCTGCTTCTCTTTCCGTATCTCACAAAAATTTTTCAACCAGTACCATCTGACCTTTGACACTGTTCAGATTCATCGAGCTCGCTCCTGTTGCTTGACCCCAGTGGTTTGCTGCTGTCCCGAATCTGATTGGACCTCTCAGGAGACACAGCCTGCAGCCTCCTGTTCTGGAAACTCTCCCTTGCTTTCCCTTACCCCATTCAGTCTGGTTTCTCTGGCACCCTGGGGGCTCTTCCTTCTTATTCTTGTTTGCTGGCAACTCCTCTTTCAAGTTCAACAGGCAGGAGTTGAGACTCAGACCCTTCCTCATCCCCATGCCCTCTTCACCCTAGCTGATCTGTCTGGAGCTGTGTCCAGTCCCACAGCTTTAGTTACCATCTATATCCTGATGCTCTCCCAATACAGCATTCTCACCCTGTGCTCTAGACATCTATGCTTATGTCTGCAACTACCGACCTGACCCATCTGTGTGGCTAACTAAGCAGAGATTTCAAACACAGTGTGTTCAGCCGGGTGCAGTGGCTCACGCCTGTAATCCCAGCACTTTGGGAGGCTAAGACAGGTAAATCACTTGAGGTCAGGAGTTTGAGACCAGCCTGGCCACTGTGGCAAAATGCTGTCTCTACTAAAAATACAAAAATTAGCAGGGTGTGGTGGCTCATGACTGTAATCCCAGCTACTAGGACAGCTGAGGTAAGAGAATCGCTTGAAGCTGTGAGACAGAGGTTGCAGTGAGCCAAGATCATGGCACTACACTCCAGCCTGGGCAACAGAGTGAGACTCTGTCTACACACATACACACACACACACACAGAGTGAGCCGAGATCACGGCACTACATTCCAGCCTGGGCAACAGAGTGAGACTCCATCTCCAAACACACACATAGCATATTCAAAAGACAGCACTCAATTCCTTCTGTCCCCTAATCCTGTTCCTCTCCCATCTTCCTCATTTCAGAGATTGGCAACACTGTCCTCACAAGCAGTATAGTTGAATCCAAAGAGTCATTCCTGATTCCTTTCATCCTCTCACCTCCACATGGAACCACTGTAGGGCTTTTGGACCCGCCTCTGAGCCCAGCTCGAATCTGACTCACTCTGCCATCTACTCCATGTCCTCCTGACACACCTGTGTCTCTCCTCTGTCCTGCCACAATAGGCTTCTACTGGTCTCCCCAATAATAAACCAAAGTGTCACTTAAAAAACATGAATTGGTTTGAACCCTCCATGATTCTTAATTTTATTTAGCCAAACAGTGATTAGTCCCTGTGTCCCACGTACCCAGCTGCGGCCCAAGCCTCTGAGCTACCTCCGTCTGATGTTCCAGTTACCCTGGACTCCCTCCTGCTCCTTGGACACATCTGACTGTCTTCACCAGGGCCTCTGCATCTGTTTCCTTGGTCTGCAGCACTCTTTCCCCAGCCTTCCCTACTGGCTCCTTCTCAGGCTCCTGTCTGAGACCACATGTCATCTCTTTGGAGTGACCTTCCTGATCTCCATGTCCCATCAGCCACCTTGGTTTCCTTTGCAGCACTTGCCACTGCCTTACCAGTTTACTGGGTTCTATGCCCCCCTTTGGGAGTGTTGTGCAGCAAGGGCAGAGGCCTGTTTTTCTCTGCCATGTGCCTCGCGGTGAACCGCTGCCTCCCTTCCAGTAGTCACCCACTATATTCTTAAGAGTGACCAAAAAGTGCGCAATTATATGTCCTGAAAAGTGCTGTGCTCAGATCCTAAGTCCTGTGACCAGATGAAGGTGAGGAACTGTAGCTGCCCCAGTGGTCATGAGTTTATTTGCATTTTATGCTGTAGGTAGAGGGCAGATTCAGGAGTCTGATTCCCAGCTTTGAATCCTTGACTCCCAGGTGTTTGTGTGTGTGTGCCCGTGTGTATAGGTGCCATCTTGGTCATCACTTAGCCTCTTAAAACTTCACTCTCTTCAACTATAAAATGGGGTGATTTTAAGTTTTCACATGAGACCATGCAGTGTTTAACTTTCTGTTTAAAAAATTGATGTCATAGAAGTAGAAAGCAGAACAGAGGCTAAGAGGAGCTGGAAAGGGGACGGAGAAGGGGGGATAGAAGAGACCATTAAAAATGACAGCTATAACTGTTAAGAGGAATACGTTCCACTGTTTCATATCACTATAGGATGACTACAGTTCACAATAATACCTTATATGGTCTTAAATAGCTGGAAGGGGAATGCCAAGTGCTCTCAACACAAAGAAATGATAAACATTTGAGATGATGGATATGCTAATTACCCTGGTCTGATCACTATATGTAATACGTATCAAAATGTAACTACATTGGTAACAGAGATACCCAACAATGTTGGATGTCTCAGTAAGTTCAGCTGTGTCACATGGAATGTGTACAATTATTATTTGTCAATTAAAAAAATAAAAAAATTTTAAAGAGAGTGATTTTTGTAAGGATGAAATGAGATGATGTCTGTAAAAATGAAGAACAGGGCTTAAAGGGTTGCTAGCCACTGTTCTTACGCTGTAATTTCTTTCGCATCATTCTAAAACTTGGTGCATGATGAGACAGTGAAATTTAGACAGTTTCTAATTAGCAGGTTGTTAAACTTTTAGAGAAGGCTTTGCTAAGATTTTAATTTCAGAAAGAAATTTTTCTACCCTTTGATATGCTGTCAATGACTGCTGATGTAGTAACAACATGCTTCGGGAAGCAATTCAACAGGAATAAGGGTGACTCTAATTTAGTGCTATAATAAGTAAAACATAAAAATTTCTTACTTTGAGTCGTAAGTTGAGGCTAAGAATTTATCTGAGGTTCCCTTCCACTTCACATAACTGTTATTAGGGATAAAAACACTAAAATCTTTTGTTTTTTAAAAAAATTATTCATATTTCACAAGGCCAAGGAACCAGCTTTCTTTCTTTTTTTTTTTAATTTTAAATTTTTATTGCATTTTAGGTTTTGGGGTACATGTGCAGAACGTGCAAGGTAGTTGCATAGGTACACACATGGCAGTGTGTTTTGCTGCCTTCCTCCCCTTCACCCATACTTGGCATTTCTTCCCAGGCCATCCCTCCCCAGCTCCCCCGCCGCGGTCCCTCCCCCATTCCCCCCAATAGACCCCAGTGTGTAGTAGATCCCCTCCCTGTGTCCATGTGTTCTCATTTTTCTCACCCGTCTATGAGTGAGAATAAGCTGTATTTCCTTTTCTGTTCTTGTGTCAGTTTGCGGAGAATGATGTTCTCCAGATTCATCCCTGTCCTTACAAAGGACACAAACTCATCATTTTTGATTGCTGCATAATATTCCATGGTGTATATGTGCCACATTTTCCCAGTCCAGTCTATCATCGATGGGCATTTGGGTTGGTTCCAGGTCTTTGCTATTGTAAACAGTGCTGCAATGAACATTCGTGTGCATGTGTCCTTATAGTAGAACGATTTATATTCCTTTGGATATATACCCAGTAATGGGATTGCTGGGTCAAATGGAATTTCTATTTCTAGGTCCTTGAGGAATTGCCACACTGTCTTCCACAATGGTTGAACTAATTTACACTCCCACCAACAGTGTAAGAGTGTTCCTATTCTCCACATCCTCTCCAGCATCTGTTGTCTCCAGATTTTTTAATGATCGCCATTCTAACCGGCGTGAGATGGTATCTCAATGTGGTTTTGATTCGCATCTCTCTAATGACCAGTGATGATGAGCATTTTTTCATGTGTTTGTTGGCCTCATGTATGTCTTCTTTTGTAAAGTGTCTGTTCATATCCTTTGCCCATTTTTGAATGGGCTTGTTTGTTTTTTTCCTGTAAATCTGTTTGAGTTCTTTGTAAATTCTGGATATCAGCCCTTTGTCACATGGGTAAATCGCAAAGATTTTTTCCCATTCTGATGGTTGCCGATTCACTCTAGTGACTGTTTCTTTTGCCGTGCAAAAGCTGTGGAGTTTGATTAGGTCCCATTGTCTATTTTGGCTTTTGTTGCCGATGCTTTTTGGTGTTTTGGTCTAGAAGTCCTTGCCTACTCCTATGTCCTGAATGGTTTTGCCTAGATTTTCTTCTAGGGTTTTTATGGTGCCAGGTCTTATGTTTAAGTCTTTAATCCATCTGGAGTTAATTTTAGTGTAAGGTGTCAGGAAGGGGTCCAGTTTCTGCTTTCTGCACATGGCTAGCCAGTTTTCCCAACACCATTTAGTAAACAGGGAATCCTTTCCCCATTGCTTGTTTTTGTCTGGTTTATCAAAGATTATATGGTTGTAGATATGTTGTGTTGCCTCCAATGCCTCTGTTCTGTTCCATTGGTCTATATCTCTGTTTTGGTACCAGTACCATGCTGTTTTGATTACTGTAGCCTTGTAGTATAGTTTGAAGTCTGGTAGTGTGATGCCTCCCACTGTGTTCTTTTTGCTTGGAATTGACTTGGCTATGAGGGCTCTCTTTTAGTTCCATATGAAGTTCATGGTGGTTTTTTCCAGTTCTGTGAAGAAATTCAATGGTAGTTTGATGGGGATAGCATTGATTGTGTAAATTACTTTGGGCAGTATAGCCATTTTCACGATATTGATTCTTCCTAACCACGAACATGGAATGTTTCTCCATCTGTTTGTGTCCTCTCGTATTTCGTTGAGCAGTGGTTTGTAGTTTTCCTTAAAGAGGTCCCTTACGTTCCTTGTGAGTTGTATTCCTAGGTATTTTATATTCTTTGTAGCAATTGTGAATGGCAGTTCGTTCTTGATTTGGCTCTCTTTAAGTCTGTTATTGGTGTATAGGAATGCTTGTGATTTTTGCACATTGACTTTATATCCTGAGACTTTGCTGAAGTTGCTTATCAGTTTCAGGAGTTTTTGGGCTGAGGTGATGGGGTCTTCTAGGTATACTATCATGTCGTCTGCAAATAGAGACAATTTGGCTTCCACCTTTCCTATTTGAATACCTTTATTTCTTTTTCTTGCCTGATTGCTCTGGTTAGAACTTCCAGTACTATGTTGAATAGGAGTGGTGAAAGAGGGCATCCTTGTCTAGTGCCAGATTTCAAAGGGAATGCTTCCAGTTTTTGCCCATTCAGTATGATATTGGCTGTTGGTTTGTCGTAAATAGCTTTTATTACTTTGAGATATGTTCCATCAATACCGAGTTTATTGAGGGTTTTTAGCATAAAGGGCTGTTGAATTTTGTCAAATGCATTCTCTGTGTCAATTGAGATAATCATGTGGTTTTTGTTTTTGGTTCTGTTTATGTGGTGAATGACGTTTATAGACTTGCATATGTTGAACCAGCCTTGCATCCCCAGGATGAATCCTACTTGATCATGATGGACAAGTTTTTAATGTGCTGTTGCAGTCAGTTTGCCAGTATTTTATTGAAGATTTTTGCATCTATGTTCATCATGGATATTGGCCTGAAGTTTCCTTTTCTTGTTGAGTCTCTGCCGGGTTTTGGTATCAGGATGATGTTGGACTCATAAAATGATTTGGGAAGGGTTCCCTCTTTTTGAATTATTTGGAATAGTTTCAGAAGAAATGGTACCAGATCCTCTTTGTGTTTTTGGTAGAATTCGGCTGTGAACCCATCTGGACCTGGGCTTTTTTTGTGTGGTAGACTCTTAATTGCTGCCTCAACTTCAGACCTTGTTATTATTGGTCTATTCATAGTTTCGGCTTCCTCCTGGTTTAGGCTTGGGAGGACACAGGTGTCCAGGAATTTATCCATTTCTTCCTGGTTTACTAGTTTATGTGCATAGAGTTGTTTGTAGTATTCTCTGATGATGGGTTGAATTTCTGTGGAATCTGTGGTGATTTCCCCTTTATCGTTTTTTATTGCATCTATTTGGTTGTTCTCTCTTTTCTTTTTTATCAGTCTGGCTAGTGGTCTGTCTATTTTGTTGATCTTTTCAAAAAAACAGCTCTTGGATTTATTGATTTTTTGAAGGGTTTTTCTTGTCTCTATCTCCTTCAGTTCTGCTCTGATCTTAGTTATTTCTTGTCTTTGGCTAAGTTTTGAGTTTTTTTGATCTTGCTCCTCTAGCTCTTTCAATTTTGACAATAGGGTGTCAATTTTGGATCTCTCCACTCTTCTCATGTGGGCACTTATTGCTATATATTTTCCTCTACAGACCACTTTAAATGTGTCCCAGAGATTCTGGTATGTTGTGTCTTCATTCTTGTTGGTTTCGAAGAACTTCTTTATTTCTGCCTTCATTTCATTGTTTATCCAATCAACATTCAAGAGCCAGTTGTTCAGTTTCCATGAAGCTGTGAGGTTCTGAGTTAGTTTCTGAATTCTGAGTTCTAACTTGATTGCACTATGGTCTGAGAGACTGTTTGTTATGATTTCAGTTGTTTTGCATTTGCTGAGGAGTGCTTTACTTCCAATTATGTGGTCAATTTTGGAGTAGGTGTGATGTGGTGCTGAGAAGAATGTGGATTTGGGGTGGAGAGTTCTGTAAATGTCTATCAGGTTTGCTTGCTCCAGGTCTGAGTTTAAGTCCTGGATATCCTTGTTAATTTTCAGTCTGGTTGATCTGTCTGATATTGACAGCGGAGTGTTAAAGTCTCCCACTATTATTGTGTGGGAGTCTAAGTCTCTTTGTAAGTCATTAAGAACTTGCCTTATATATCTGAGTGCTCCTGCATTGGGTCCATATATATTTAGGATCGTTAGCTATTCTTGTTGTATCAATCCTTTTACCATTATGTAATGACCTTCTTTGTCTCTTTTAATCTTTTTTGCTTTCAAATCTATTTTATCAGAGACGAGAATTGCAACTCCTACTTTTTTTGCTCTCCATTTGCTTGGTAAATCTTCCTCCATCCCTTTATTTTGAGCCTTTGTGTATCCTTGCATGTGAGATGGGTTTCCTGGATACAGCACACCGATGGGTTTTGGTTTTTTATCCAATTTGCCAGTCTGTCTCTTTTGCTTGGTGCATTTAGCCCAATTACATTTAGGGTTAATATTGTTATGTGTGAATTTGATACTGCCATTTTGATGCTAGCTGGCTGTTTTGCCCATTGGTTCATGTAGATTCTTCATTTTGTTGATGCTCTTTAGCATTTGGTATGCTTTTAGGATGGCTGCTACTGGTTGTTTCTTTCTATGTGTAGTGCTTCTTTCAGGAGATCTTGTAAAGCAGGCCTAGTGGTGACAAAATCTCTGAGTACTTGCTTGTTCACGAAGGGTTTTATTTTTCCTTCAAATATGAAGCTCAGTTTGGCTGGATATGAAATTCTGGGTTGAAAGTTCTATTCTTTAACGATGTTGAATACTGGCCCCACGCTCTTCTGGCTTGTAGAGTCTCTGCCGAGAGATCTGCTGTGAGCCTGATGGGCTTCCCTTTGTGGGTGACCCGACCTTTCTCTCTCGCTGCCCTTAGTATTTTCTCCTTCATCTCAACCCTGGTGAATCTGAAGATTATGTGCCTTGGGGTTGCTCTTCTTGCAAAATATCTTTCCGGTGTTCTCTGTATTTCCTGGAGTTGAGTATTGGCCTGCCTTGCCAGGTTGGGGAAATTTTCCTGGATAATATCCTGAAGAGTATTTTCCAGCTTGGATTCATTCTCTTCATCACATTCTGGTACACCTATCAAACGTAGGTTGGGTCTCTTCACATAGTCCCACATTGGAGATTTTGTTCATTCCTTTTTGTGCGTTTTTCTCTAATCTTGGTTTCTCGTTTTATTTTATTGAGCTGATCTTCAACTTCTGATATTCTTTCTTCTGCTTGGTCAATTCAGCTGTTGAAACTTGTGCATGCTTCGCAAAGTTCTCATGTTGTGTTTTTCAGCCCCTTCAATTCATTCATATTCCTCTAAAAGTTGTCCATTCTTATCATTTCCTCAAATCTTTTTTCAAGGTTCTTAAGTTTCTTTGCCTTGATTTAGAACATGTTCTTTTAGCTCACTGAAGTTTCTCATTATCCACCTTCTGAAGTCTGATTCCGTCATTTCATCACACTCATTCTCCGTCCAGCTTTGTTCCCTTGCTGGTGAGGGGTTTTGGTCCTTTGTAGGAGGTGAGGTGTTTTGGTTTTGGGTGTTTTCCTCCTTTTTGCGCTGGTTTCTTCCCATCTTTGTGGATTTATCCACCTGTCGTCTTAGTAGTTGATTTTTCAATTGAGTCTCTGAGTGGAGGCCCAGATTGTTGATGATGAAGTATTTCTGTTACTTAGTTTTCCTTCTAATGGTCTAGCCCCTCTGCTGTATGAGTGCTGAGGTCCACTTCAGGCCCTGCTTGTCTGGGGTACACCTGTAGCAGCTGCAGAACAGTGAGGGATGCTACCAGTTTCTTCTTCTGCTATCTTTGTCTCAGAATGATACCCGCCAAATGTCAGTCTGATTAGTCCTTTTTTGAGGTGACTCTTTGGATATACAGGGGTCAGGGAGCTGCTTGAGGAGACGGTCTGTACTTTATAGGAGCTCCAGTGCTGAGTTGTGAGCTCCGTTGTTCATTCAGTGTTGTTGGGCACCTGTATTTCGGTCTGCTGCAGCAGAACTTATAAAAACCCTTTATTTTTCCCCTCAGATGTTCTGTCTCAGGGAGTTGGAGCTTTCTTTATGAGTATCTGTTGCACTGTCCTGCCCGGCTAGGAGGTAGTCTATTCACTATTTGCCTGCCGAGGCTCCACCCTGCTAGTGCGGGTCCGCCCTGCTGCCACGGGACTCTGTTCTACTGTGGTGCACTCCGCCCTGCCGGTGGAGCCTCTCTGTTATGGCAGGTTGCCTCGGCAACGGGAGGCTGCATCAGCACTCGGTGTGTACCTCAGTAGGGGCAGAATGCGTCTGTAGTGGTGGACGGCCCTCCCCCACCGGGCTGCACTGCCCTGGATTCAGCTGAGCCTGCAGCAAAACTCTCAACCCTGAGCGCCTCCAATCACCGCCCTGCTTGTCCCTTTGAGGGTAGCACCTGCTGAGCCCGATCACCTGGCTCCTTGCGCCTCAGAGTCCGTCCTCTCTCTCTTTCTCCCCAATTTGAACGGTTGACTCTCTCGCTGGTGCCCCAGTAGCCTGCTGATAGGACACTGTGATCCGTGCGATCTCCCGTGCCGCTGCCCACTGCACCGGCTCAAATCACGCTTCCCAGGAATCTCCTGGTCTGGCTCATTGTCCAAGTCCCGTTTAATCAGATGGACATGTCAATCTGCCCTTCCAAATCTCAGACTGCCGGTTTAACAGGGCACCCAGACCAGTGAGTTTTGGGCTGGGTGCCACTGCGCTGCAGCGCCAGCCGAACCGGCCGTGCGAGCCAAAACACTGGCTGCGCTGGCATCCCATGTCTCTCCTACACCTGGGAGTTTCCCTGTTCTGTGGGCAACAAAGGTCTGTCTGAGAATGCAGCTAGGACTCACCCTCTGTGCCTTCACTGAGAGCTGCAATCCTGAGTTGTTTCTACGGCGCCATCTTGGAAAAAAGCCCCCAGCTTTCTAAAGCACTTTGTTAGGCTTAGCAGATTCAATCCTCACAACTCTTCATTCTTGTCATGCCCAGCTTCCTTACCCTCCCTCCTATTTATATAAAGTCACATAAGATCTATCTAAAGTCAGAGATACCCAATCATGTTGGATGTCTTGGTAAGTTCAGCAATGTCACATGGAAAGCTGTGGACTGGAAGAAATCCACTATCTCTGTTCAAGTCCTGAACATGGAAGATACATGGCATATAGAACTAGAGGTATACTTTTCTCATATTCAGCACCGCATGCAGATGATTTGAAAGGACTGGCAGCTCAGAGGCTTTGATACAGGAGAATGACATTTAAAGTTAAAGATCAGTGTGGTGAGAGTTTGAGTCTATCTGAGTTATATTCTGCAGTTGGTTTCAGGAGGCAATGATATATCTCATTTTATATTCTATATATATATGATTTTTTATATATCTTATATATCATGCATTTAACTTTTATAAGTTCTTAAAATACTTTCAATTTCTCTTATATCACTTATTATGATATTATCATTTTATATTCTGGTTTTTTTTTTTTTTTTAGACTGAGTCTTGCTCTGGAGTCTCAGTCTGGAGTACAGTGGTAGGATCTCAGCTCACTGCAGCCTCCACCTCCCAGGTTCAAGTGATTCCTGTGCCTCAGTTTCCTGAGTAGCTGGAACTACAGGCACCCACCATCATGCCCAGGTGATTTTTTGTATTTTTCGTAGAGATGGTGTTTCACCATTTTAGCCAGGCTGGTCTCAAACTCCTGACCTCAAGTGATCCATTTTCCTTGGCCTCCCAAAGTGCTGGGATTACAGGTGTGAGCCACCACGCCTGGCTTTTTTTTTTTTTTTTAATGTGTTTCTCTGCTGTTAGGTTTCGAACTCCTTGATACCAGGGATTGTCACTTAACCACATTTATACCTGTGTTGTATGGCACTTAGTAGGGTCTTAATGTTGGTTAAATTAAGTTGATAGACTTTTACTTAAATCTAATGTGATTTCATTTAATCTTTGTAGTATAGAAGCAGCACATCCTAAAATTTATCGTATTTCTAGCAATCTTGTAAGCAAAAGAAAATTTTCAATTAAAATCGCTCTATCTGAACTTGGAGACAAATCTGATCATCATTTAGCAGGCAGGATTTTTACAGAAATTTAAGTTCCCTTCACTGTATTCTAAGATGCCTTAAGAAGTTTGCTACATAACCCACCCATGACAATACTGCTAACTCATTAGTGAAATTTTAAAGATCTTTTTGTCATTCACTTTTCATTCATGCAGCACTTTAAAATACCTATCAGTATGAGAGAGTCGTTAATATCGGCCCTGGAGCAAGACTGTCTGGGTTAAAATTCTTGTGTGGCTTTGAACACGTTTCTCCTGCCTCTCTGGGCCTCAGCTGTAAAAAGGGAACACTAATAATACCTCGCAGGTGACATCAAAGTGTAAATGATTATGTGCGTGTGTGTGAGGACTTTATAAGTATCATGTAAGTATTAGTTGTTACTACATATAGAATGTTTGTTTGTGTTTGTATTAGCAGGAAAGGTGCCTTGAGGCACTCCAAGATGCTACCGAAGACACTGCGGAGGATGCTTTCGCTCAAAGTAAAGGGTACACTTTAGTCATCAGTAATAGTTACTTTTTAATTTTAATTTTTCCTTTTTTTTCTTTAAGAGATGGGGTCTTGCTCTGTCTTCCAGGCTGGAAGGCAGTGGTGTCATCATGGCTTAATGTAACCTCAACCTCATGGGCTCAAGCAATCCTCCCTCCCCAGCCTCCTGAGTAGCTGGGAGTACAGGTACATGCCACTAGGCAAGGCTAATTTTAAAAGAGTGTGTTTTTTTTTGTTTTGTTTTGTTTTAAGAGACAGCGTCTCAGTATGTTGCCCAGTCTAGTCTCAAACTCCTGGCCTCAGGAGATCCTCCGGCCTTGGCCTCCCAAAGTGCTGAGATTACAGGCATGAACTACCTCACCTGGCCCTACTTTTAAAGCTAATTTTTGTGGGTCAGTTCTTGAAGGAGCTATAAATGGTGGCTCACATCTTGCCTTCTTCGCCTTTACATAATGAAGATATCGGTGCTATTAAATGGTTTTTAAAAAGTGCAGATCTCAAGGATTTTAATATTCTTTCTGTATTTTAACTGTTATTTTAAAAAGCAACCAATTAACAGAGCACCCATCAATTTATGGATTTAGGAACAGTATAAACACTACAGTGCTTAAAACACTTTCAAGTGTTGCAAATTATTGGTATTGATCAAAACACAATAAAATGTAAAATATAACACTTTGATATCAAGTTTTCCAACTCCCTGGAGACTGAATCCTGTCAAAAATGAATTAATAGAACAACAGAAAGATCCCATCCTTCGCTTACCCCTCTTTAATACAACATGGATTCTTTAATATTCTCACCTCTCACAAGTTCATAGTACATTTAGCAGGAATAATGGAGTCTTAACAAAAGAGGCAACATTCTAGAATTTAGTAAAAACTAGAACATTTAAAAGCATTCACTTAAAATTCATTTAAAGTAAAATGAATGAGTTCCTGGGTCATTTATCGTTTAACTTTGCTTGATATGGTACTTCAATTATGTTCCCATGCTTCATTTACTAGAGAAAGATAAAAATAATTTGGATACTTTACATTTTAAATAATCCGAGTTAATGTAGTGGAAACGTTCTACATTGAAAGGAACAAATGTTGGCATTGGAGATAGTTGATGAGTGCCTGACAGTTCCATTTCTAAAGGTTCTCAGGGAAATGAAGTTTGAATTACAACACTGTGCCGTTTGCACTGGAAAGGCATATTCACACTCCCTAGGATACTGGAGTGATTAGAACATCAATACCCCTTTATCCCCCATTACCAGGCACCCTTCCTTACCTTCAATGAAGACCTCAGCAGATGTTGTGTCTGAGCCGCTGGGATTCGTGGCCAAACAGGTGTAGCGACCTGTGTCGTCCTCAAAGGCCTCTGCTATGATCAGGGTATGGAGGTCCCCACCCTCACAGTGGATTTGAATATCAGGAGTGTTGTGCAGTTCTTTCCCTTCACAGAACCATCTGCAGGCCAAATGGAGGTCAAAGGACAGGAGGGAAAGAAAGGAAATGGTGATGTTAAAACAAGCAGAAGTGAAGTCTGGGGCTATGCAAAACGATGTTTGGTTGATTAAAAAAAATCAGTATCAGTGTTATTGATGGAAACTCTACAATTTAGACTGTGAAATTAATGACTAGACAATTCTCACAGGTTTTCTTTGTAAAGCATCTTGTACATTTTATCAACGCAAGTGATGCTGTCAAACTCAGAAAAACCATTTCAGTTATAAAATAAAAGAAACAGAAACTCAGTGTCATAAAATGCTTTGTAACAAATGCCTCCTATATTTATTACAATTTCATCTATTATTCTTACCTAAAGAAAAATATAAAAGTAATACAAACATTATGCTCAAAATGTTTAATATATGAAAGGAAACTTAGCATCATGTTAAAAAAATCACAGGCAGCAATATTTGTGTTGACCTTTAAGACTTCTGATCAGCTGAGCAGTAACAGATTTAATGCCTTCCACATTTCTGATATTTACAAAACCTACTAGCAGACCGCCTTGGCCTCCAAGATGTGGAGAGATACAGCAGTTGTGCTGTAATTCATTCTTGCTGGTCAGCACTTTTCCTTTCCCAAACAATCAGGCCCTTCGTGTGGGAAACTACAGGCTGTCAGACTGAATACAGGTTCCCTCTCACTCTCTCTCCTCTTCCCCCAGCACCTCAGATTCTCAGTAACATCTGGTTGCCTTTACATTTTACCAAGAAACAAACATACAAACAAAACAAAACAAAGCCCAAAGCCATGCTAAAAAAGAAAAACCCCAAATGGGATTTATTATTAAATGAATGTGTGGAAATCTGCCACTTACAACTAAAAGGATTGAATTATCTGGGAAAATATTGTCCATTTAAGCTCTTAATTAGCACTTAGAGATTTTCTCAAAGTCTAATTTCCTATAAAATTACTTGGATTTCACATCCTTTTGTGAAAATGTGACACGGAAGACTAAGTCTTTTTCCTGTTTTTGGGATAGAATGGCTTTTGTCTAATTTAATTTGAAAATAGTTACTATAGCAAATGAGTTTGCTACTACTATGAGTATCAACCCTAGAAACCATACTAAACATTAAATATGTGATTCTCACCAAAGAACAGATAAGACTTCGGGAATTAAAGAATATACAATAACCAGCCAACCGAGCGTTCTATGCCATGCAAGCTGTATTATTTTGGAGGCACGAGAGCAGGGCAGTATTTCTTGATTCCGTGGCACTGTGTAGTTTTCTTTGTTATCACCAAGTCTTGAAGGGCCTTCCAGCCCAGGGTCATCTTCCAGTCTTTTTTTTCTGTTATCTTTGCAAAGCCATAGTCTAGATCCTCACCCATCAGTACTAACTGTGGCTTTTCTGTTTCAGTTGGTCCCTCCATCACCAGCAGACTATAAATTCTTTCTTCCCCTACATACGATTCCCTAAACTTCAGATCTGTCATTGCCGGCTTTCATAGAACTTGGGCCCTATCGTTTACTTATACTAATCCTCTGTTTCTGCCGAATATTTGCATGGACTTGCGGCTCCTTACATAGTCCTCAAATATTACCTGTCTACTTTTCTGTGCCCACATTTTCTTCTTGAATTATCTTCTTACCCTCTTCATTAATCCCATCTAGGAACTATTATTCCTTAAGATCAAGCCAAAGCCTTCTTCAACAGATAAAAATAAACTGAATATATACTTACAGAGCTTCTTCTATTTGCGAGGAAGTGCATTACCTGCTATAGGTAATAGAAAAAATAATGCCTGCTAAACTCTGAAACTAGTTGAGTTTGTCTGTCTGTGCTGTCAATTAGAGTATTTCTACCTTTCATAGAAAAGATATAAATCACCTATTCGGGGAAAGTGAAGCTTGAAAAAATGCAGCAGAGGTTCAATAGAGAGAAGGATTCATTTCTTTCGGTTAGATATACTCCATAGCGAAACTTCTGCCAACTACCGAAGTGACTAGTATCTTATCCTCTAACTCAGGGAACTTTCAGCCTGCAAGCCTACTGCCTGTTTTTATGTGGTCCTTGAACTAAGAATGGTTTTTATACTTTTAAAGGTTTGAAAAAAAATCAAAAGAAGAAGAATATTTTGCAACATCAAGTTCACATTTTGGAATCCTTAAATAAGGGTTTTTTTTTGGCAGGGGGGAACATAACCATGCTCATTCATTTACATATTGTCCATGGCAGCTTTTGCATTACAGGGACAAAGTTACAACATAATATATGGCCCTGAAAGCCCCCAATATTTAGTATCTGGGTCTTTATAGAGAAAGGTTGCCCATTCGTGCTTTTTGCTACTCAAAGTGTGGTCCTGGAGCCAGCAGCAGCAGCATCACCTGGGGGCTTATTAGAAGTGCAGTATCTTGGCCCTTGCCCCGAATCTACTGAATTAGTTCAGATCCCCAGGTGATCATGTGCTTAAGAAGTGTTGGTCTGCTATTTCTGGACCAGAATGACCTGCCTTATAGAGTCTTGGCTCTCCATCTAGGTTGCTCACTTGTTTAACATAGCAACCATTTTTTTAAAAAAATGTGCATTGTATCTCTGGTCCATTGAATGCCAAAGCAGTAGAAATACCGAAAATTAAAAGGCATACTTAATACATTAATGTGTCAAACATTGTGCTAAAACCTAGAGAGTAAGTTAATATAAGACCTGGCTGCTACTCTGGAAAAACTTACATTCCAATAGGATAGAAAGGCCCATCAAGAGCTAATTTCAGTATGACGTGGAAAGTTAAGTACCATGGTTGTGATAAAGATAAGGTGTCAAATCCATCTATACCTTTAAAGGTCCAGAGTGGGCCTATGATCTCAGAAACATGATTGTATCCTAGTATATTTCAATTAAGCAAAGCCATTAATTACGTGCACCCTTCATCAATGAATTTTCTACATCATTTCATGAAATATTTTTAGCATAATCATTAAGTATACAGTCTTGCATTTAACAAAATAACCTTAAAGTTTCATCTCCTTGTGCAGATGAGGAAGCTGAACCGGAAACTAGATGACTTTCCTAAAGTCACAGTTGAGCCTCTTTGCTCTGCCATTGCTAGTTCCAATATACAAATGATTCCAATCACAGATCAAACACACATTGATCTAAATATTGGCCAGAAACTGTGCTGCCATTTTTGTTTCTAGGGAGAGCCTGCCATCCAAATATTTGCAGGTTTTATTCTTCTCCTCCTCTTGGGTCACACCCTATGTTACCACATTTTTACACCATAGAACTAGTCACCTGACAGGCACTTACGTCAATAACTGACTTTCCCTGGTTGACAGTTGCTGTCTCTGAAAGCAATATGCATGGGTCGTGTTAACTATTTCACTTATACCTTATTGGGCGAATTTATTCTTTTCTCTGCATTATTTCTTCTACTTTGTGTTACAATCTGAGATGCTGTTTCAATTTTATTCACTGAGCTAAAGAACAAAATATATGCATGTCCAAAAAGCAAAAACAGGTCAGCCTAGTGGTTTACACGCACCAAGCATTTTGCCATATGCAGTTGCGGAAGAGTTTTATTACATAATGAACGACTTCATATGACTAAATAGGTGAGTTAGACTAAAGTAAAAAATCTATTTATTGTCTTAACTGTTCTGCCAGTATTAAGGTATATTTCAAGCATTTTTTTGCACTTACTATTTTCTTTAGCCCTAAACTTATCATTATCACTCAGTTTATAACCAATCTTATTTTTTTAAACACAAATTCTATGGAAAAAACATGATAGAAAAGCACTCTGCAACATATTCACAGATTGTTAGCAGGTACTCAATGAGAAAAAAAATTTCACGGTCAAATACGCTTAGTAAATGGTTGGATTGGGACAATGTTAATTTCTTTTCTGCAGGACTTCCCAGGGCCTTAAGTGAGGAAATGTGAATTGCAAATATCAAGGAGTGAGATGTAATATGTATGTAGCATTTTACAAATCTATTAAAGCACATATTTCTTCATTATTTGCTTTTTCATCAGACCCAGGCTTTAAAGTAACGTGGGGCTGATAATAAGCATTTTAAAGCACCAACTATGTGCAATACTCTGTGGAGCAATTTTAAAAGTTAAACATTGCATTTTTTTAAAACAATTAAGAAATTGATTTCTAGTTGGGGAAACTGGCATAAATGCATTTGATATGAAAGAATGGCATAAGGAAACAATACAGATGATATCCGACAGGGACAAATGATCAAATGTCAAATGAATGAGGTTAATTATTATTATTATTATTTTAGTATAGAGAGAAAAAGAACAGAATTTTGCATGCATTCAATTTTGCATCTAGGACATTGCTGACCCTGGAGGGACTGCCCCTCCCAGGGCTGGTCAGTTCCTAGAGATGTAAAGGACCTTTCTGGGAGCATGTGTTCCATATGCAAACTAATCAATCCAGACCCCACACACTCAGCACCTGCTCTACTGGATTCTCAGACTCAGGAACACAGCTTCCCTCCCCTCATCAACCCAGGGCCAGATAACAGACAACCAGAAACAGCCTGTATGCCTGAGAACCCACTGAAAGTGTTCAAAAGAGGCAGTCCTAACCCTGCTTACCTCTCCTCACCTGTGCTTTTCCTGCGGGTTCCTAACAAAAGCTCCTTCCAAAGCTCCCCCTTGCTCCCTGGACTTCTGACCAATCCTGGAGCTTCCCCTGCAGTCCCCTGCGGTGTCTGTGCTCCACCTCTTGGGAACTTCAAATAACAAACTAGTATTTTTCCAATGACGGTCATCTCCTCATCTGTTGACTTCACCATATCTGAATAGTAATCAAACCTACGTTTTCAAACAGGGCACATTTGATAACAGAGCTTATCAAAGAAGAATATGCTTACAGATGAAGAAAGAACTGAACAGATAAATAGTTTTGTATCAGCCACAGTTCCTGCTTTAAAATGTATGTGGATAGAGGCTTATAGACTTTCACCAACTCAAACTGAAATGCATTTAAAACGCATACCATTAAACTCAAAATAATCTAGTTAGTGCAAATATCAGAAAAGGAAATGTGTCTTGTCCACTTTTTATGTAGCTGATTAAAGAAGAATGACCTTGCCTAAACTAAGAGGGTCTTAGAGATTTGAAGTTTTGGCACACACCACACATTGGACGAGACGGGTGTGCTACAGCCACGTCTGTTTAGTTCAGTTTCTCAAAGGTCACAATTCTACCAGCTTCTTGGCAAAGAACTCAAAACATTTACTATTCTCTAAGGAGGAAAATGTGAGGTCTGCTGGTTAAATTTTGACCTCTTGAAATTTTTCTCACATTAAATTCTTGTTGCTGGTGTCACTTAGGGAAAGAGACACTGGGCTGACAAGCTAAACTGTGAAGCATACAAGGATAGGTTTGGTAAATGCATGGCACAAATAAGGACACTATCCCTCTTCTTCCCGTGGCAGAGGTCACTCACTCACTCAGAATGTTCTTCACTAGTGAAATGGAACATCTCAGAATCCTCAGGATAGCTGTGTAGGCTACAAAGCAACTAAAGGTGAAGTTTGAAACGAAACACATTTGCCATCCTCAATTGGATCTCTTTCTAGGAGATACATTCTCGCTTTCCTCCAGATCCTGAAAGTCCTTTTTAATTACTATGGACTAAGAGTGGAGAGGGGTTTGACTGAGAGGAGGGTGGGTGGAAGCATGTAATGTAGCTAAGAAAGAATCCACTCAAGCAAAATTTGACTTGAGGACCCCCTCGAACCTTTATTCATTCCGTATCTCGGTAGCATATTTAAAAAATGCTATCTACATTCCCATTCTGAACTTCTGATAAACATCAACTTCAATCCAATTCTTATATTTCTGCCATAAAATCATTAAAAATATGTAACTATGATCTCATAATTAGGATGAAAAGATAATACAATATTTGGGAATAACGATTATTCTTAAGGACTTATGGAAATTCAGATTAAGGGAAAGAGAATTAATATTTATTGAATGCCTATTAAATGCAAATATGACCTTATTTTATTTTCACAGGTACCTTGCAAAGTAGCTGTCATTATACTTTTAGATATAGGCATCTCTCATTTACCTATAGCAATTAAAAAGAGGAACACAAACAATAAAAACCCAGTAGTCTCCAAAATTTCATTGTCCTTAATGCTTTTAGCTTTCATCTTTCATTAAAACATGTATCTATTGATAGATAGGTACATGTTTTAACAAAGTTTACTGATTCTTCCTCTTTAATTTCTGGTGCAGCTGTTAAACAGCTATGTAACTGCCACCCAAACAAGGAGCTGAAGGAAGCTGGAGAGCTAAACCTTGCAAAATCAGTGGGCATGGTACATGCCCCTTCAAAAGAATCGAGTTGCTAACATGAGAATAAACCAGTTGGGACTGGCTGTCAGATTTCAAGGCCATAAACAGGGTATGAAAATAACCTTGTACTAATTGGAAATGAAATGTAAAAGGATTAGAAGATATAGTCATACTCATTCATTCATTCATCAATCATTTATTCATTCACCAAGGACTAACTGCACTTTATGACGCAGGAACCGACTGGGAGCATAGATGTCAGCTGAGCTAGGTTTCTTAGTTCATGAGACTAGTGGCAGGGGCTAAGAGAAAAGAAAACCCAATTGTAGACATAAGGAAATATAATGAATACATTTTACTTAATGAGCTTAGGTTTTTCCATCACATAGAAACCCGAACTCCTTCAGAAATGTTTCGAAGTTGGTTGTAGCTTTAGTTATATACATTTCTTTGGATATAATACTCAGGTTGCAATCAATTTGTTGGAGAGGAGATAATATTCACGAGTCTTGAATTTTCCCTTTGTTCATAAAGGATTATAGCACATAGAGGAAAAAGGATTGTAACACTATAGTTTTGCAAGATGGTGTATTTCTTTACACTATTCTGTGGGATTTTGAAATGTTTTTTAATGAATATGTATACATGTGTCTGTGTATGTGTGTGTATATGTGTGCATGTGTGTGTGTATATTATTGTTATTATATAATGGTTCCTCCTTCCCCATAAGGATTTTCCAAACATTTCAGCTTGAAAACAAGACAGTGCCAAAAATTCAAGGATCACATATGGCACTAGCAGGATGTGGCTGGATTGAAATTCAAGAAGGTGTTTTACATTAAAATGTTCAATATCTAATTGTTCACTTTCTACATTTCAAGGTGATGTGAAATGTGACTGCTGACTTGGTCTGAGTCCAGTTGTTAGAGGCTAGTGGCTGCATCTGTCCACAGTCCTAAGCCTTTTTTGTGAAGGATCAAGGGGTCAGGAGGATAATTAAAATCAAGGGGCTGCAGCTGCTTCTGACCCAATGGCTGTCCTTGAAAACCACCAATCACTTCTGTCCTTGGGTGGTGGAAGAATGTTTAAAAATTCACCTCCCTGACGTGGCCTAGTGATATTTTTCTCTTGTGACCCTGGCACCTGGCAGTGAGGCTCAGAACTGTGCACTGGTACTGCAGTACACATCTGGGAATGCTCAGAACACTCTGATTCTCCAAGATAGGGTCATAAGTGTTGATTTTTATGAGAATAAATTCATGATTCATGAAAGAAACCAACAAATCACTGCAAAGTCTAAGATACACCTTCTAGTATAGAATACGAATAGTTTATGTTAAAAAAATCACATATGGCATCGCTTGGCTTACAAGTTGACCAGCAATATCTATTTTAATACTAACACTTAGCAGGAAATATAGATTTTATGAGTGATAGTTTCTTCTGGCTATCTTTATTTTATTGAACCACAACTATGTGTCGTGAAAATTCTCTGTGCACTGTATTTTAAACATGTGGCTTTTAAAATGAAACAAATCTGACTTATAACACTTATCAAATTTCATCAATGAATCTTGGGTAATGTTATTCAGCTCTGCTAAGCAAAATGGTAAATGTTAAAAGCCAGTTAATAGAAACAATGAGGTGCTTATTAAATAAAAACCTTTAAAAACTGTTGAGTTTTTATTTTCTCCTTTAAATCAATTCCTTTATGCTCAAGGGGAAACAAGGTTATGTTGAAAGATGTCTCTCCATTTTTCCCTCACCACTTCACTGATTTGTACTTCCTGGAAACATTTATCTTCAAAGGGATGTCAAGGATGATTTCAGGATGGCAAATTTAGCCCCCAGCTGCCTCCTTCTCCCAAAGCACATGAAACCACATGGCTTCATGAAGTCCATGCTTGAAGAAAACTGAAGCAACTGATTTCTGTAATGGCATAATAATGAAAATAAAGGGTAGGAAAAAACCCCAGAGAGGTAAGTGCTTTGGCAATGGTTATATTTTCCAGGTGTTCTTCTCCCTCAAAGGAATGACAGTGATCTGCCATAACCTGGAGAACCACCAAGACAAAATTTCAAAGTGATGCCCAAGATAAGTTTTTTTGATGCCTACATGCCAAGTCAGGCCATCTTTAAGTATTGCATTTCATACATCCACAATTAAACACCAATTAATTTTTATGGAGTATTTTTTTGTCTTGTCGCTAAAGATTTCTTAATTTTTTACATGTGTTCACATTAACCACATAACACACTATGTTTATTCTGTCATGTGGATTTATAGGCTGACCGAAGTGAAATTAATCATTGTCTAAATTTACTATGGCTATAATTTCATGACCGCTTAGCTCGAAGGCCAATAGCTAAATTTGTGTGGACAACAGATGTACTTTAACCTTATGGCCCAAAAGAGACCAATAAATAGATAGGCCTTTTTGAAATTCAAAGCCCAGGAAATAATAAAATAGAATTTGAACCAAAACCAGATTCTTGTCTAGCAATTCTTTCCTCAAATAACCACTTTATCTCCAAAGGAAAAAGGATAAAATAGAGGAATGGACCAGCCTAGATAAAACTAAACTATGAAAATGATTTTATTTTGCCTCTTTTTTTTGGACCATGAGAGGTAGCTTAGTATCTGACATAGGAATATACAGACATTTATTTACCATCTTTAAAAAACAATATAGGCTGGGTACCGTGGCTCACGCCTATAATCACAGCACTTTAGGAGGCTAAAGTGGAAGGATCACTTCAGCCCAAGAGTTAGAGACCAGTCTGGGCAAGATGACAAGACTGTGACTCTACAGAAAAACTAACTGGGCATGGTGGCATGTGCCTGTAGTCCCAGCTACTTGGAGGTTGAGGTGGGAGGATCACTTGAGCCCAGGAATTGGAGGCAGCAGTGAGCTATGATTGTACCACTGTACTCCAGCCTGAGTGACAAAGCAAGATTCCATCTCAAAAACCAAAATAAAATAAAAAAAAAACCACCACCAGGTCAGGGTGATTAGGCGTGGTGGCTCACGTCTATAATCCCAGCACTTTGGGAGGCTGAGGTGGGTAGATCACGAGTTCATGAGTTCAAGACCAGCCTGACCAACATGGTGAAACCCCATCTCTACTAAAAAAAGTTCAAAAATTAGCTGGGCATGGTGGCAGCTGCCTGTAATCCCAGCTACTCTGGAGGCTGAGGCAGGAGAATCACTCGAACCTGGGAAGTGGAGGTTACAGTGAGCCGAGATTGTGCCACTGCACTCCAGTCTGGGCAACAGAGCAAAACAAACACCTATAAAAATAAGTGAACTTTACTAAATAATCTGTGCTGCCCAAAGCTATTAAAATCTTCTATTGCTTCTAATATTTTCCTCACTGGTGATGCAGTGGAAAGGAGCTAGGATCTGGAGTCAGCAGTTCTGATAAAGCAGTGTCCTTTTCTGGAGTAAATTCCTGGGGTTTGTTGTCTCGCACCAAGAAGATAAAGGACATGGACACAGGCAAGGAGTGAGTTTAGGAGCAAAGGTTTAACAGGCAACAGAAACAGCAAGGAGAAGAGCTCTCTCTTTTTTGAGAGAGGGACCTCCCGAATGGGAGTGCACCGGCTTTTATAGGCACGCTTGAAGTGGCTGTGTCTGCTTGACATAGGACCTGCAGATCGACTGGACCAGCCGTGACGTTTCGGGAAGGTTGGCCATCCCATCCTAATCTTACTATGCAAATGGAGTTTCCACTTGACCAGCCCATGTTGTCTGCTCCTTACTGTACATGTGGCTGGCAAAGAAAAGGGAAGGTGGAGCTGCCATTTTGAGCATGCCTAGTCCCAACTAGCCTGTTCCTACTGGCACAGCTGCTGGCATTCACCCATGCCAGCTTTGCGCTTGCTTGTCTATGTCTGTAACTGGAGTCTACTGGCTGCTCTTCGCTAGAAAAAATAGTTTTGGGGCTGCTTTTCATTAAAAGGAAAACCTTACCGAGGACTCCTAAACCCTCACTACCTATCTAAATAATTTCTTCTTATCTCCTATATCATTGAGTTCCATACATCAGCCAAGTTGACTGTGGTCCAGTCTTTCATTTGGGGCTTGAGTTTCCTTATTTGTGAAATGCAAGGAATGAACTGGACTAGAGTTTCCTCAACTGTGTACCAAGAAACTAGTTCTGTACCAAGTTGACAGATAACATTGAAAAGGTTGCTGAGGCCAAACAGGTTTACGAAGCACTGGGTTAAACAAAGTTAAACATCTGTCAGAAAGTTAAACAGAACTTTTTAGAGCTCTGTGCCAATATACACTGAATTTCTGAGAGAGAAATATGGTAGGCATCACTCTCAATGTTACTGGACCATGGAACGTGTGTTCTGAGATTCATGTTGAAGGATCAGTGTTTTGGGAACACATTTTGAAAACACTGGGTTGGATTATCACTAAAACCTCATCTGGCTCTATGGTGGTGACATTGAATACCTGGTATACAACTAGCTTTTCCAAAGCTTTTGACAGACATCAGTAATAGGGCAAGCCCCATATCCCACTGGTCTCCACCTTGGTTTCAGAGCCCTTCTCCAATGATGGAAGCTAGGGGCAGACACTACCAACCAATTAGTGTTGGCACCTGAAGTGAAACACATTCGCCATGCCTGTTTTAATAGTCTATACTTACGTATTCCTTTCTTATACAGGAGTCAATGTGAAATGTTGATTTCTAACCTCTCACGTATCTTTGACTGTTAGTTCCAATAATTTTCTATTTTTTAAAATAAGCTGCCATTTGGCCATGAGACATGAAAATACTGGGTTTTCCTGCACTATTTGGATATGCAGGGTGAACATATAATACATTGTCCAAGCCAGGACATTTCTGAGAATGAAATAATAGGTAACCATTGGTAATTATGTGAATAAATAATGACTGTTCCAGGCAAACTAGGATGGGCGGCTATCCTACTTATAGCTCATTGCCAGAGAAACTAAAAAATGTCATTTTGGCCCCAGTGAACATTATGGCTTTTTGCAGATGTGACTCATTCCCATGAGTAGACAGAAGTACATTTCATACTATGTGAAGGAAAAAAAGGTTCCCAACCCATCTGGCTGTCATTCACAAATTCTCAAGTTACACCTGTTAGTTTAAATAAAAGATTCATCCTCACCAATTCTCTATGGGAGTACAAAAGGAAGTCAGCATGACCTGACAAGCCTCACTTCAAAGTCACCTATATTGTGAAAATTTGCATTGAATGCTTCCAAGGCTTCAAAGCATTGGGGGGAAAGAATGGATTATGGCGATCTTGAGAATAATAAATTGCATACATAAATCAGCTAGAGGTGCACATTCAGCTATTTTGTTGCTACAATTATGGCAGGTAATTATTAGCTATTGTTGTAACTTGGATTACATTCAAAAGGGGATAAAATGGGAGATGCTTTATCAGACAATGCTGTCAGTCTTCTGTGCTTTTGGAACTTGTCCACTAGAATACAATGATCACCTCAAAATTATGAAACTCAAAAGGTCTAAAGCCAAACTAGGGAAAAGGGCTGCAGCTCCTGTTGGTGTTTTCAACTCTATGGAATTGCAGAAACCCACGTGAAACAGTTCATGTACAGACTCTCCTAGAAAGCCCAGCAGTTATTTATTTGCATCTGACCAACAATTCCATCCAATGCAACTTTTTCCTTAACGAGGGAAGAGCTTTCCCCAAAAGTCAAAGCACAGGAGATGTCCTTCAAAATTTCCCCAAGTTCATTAGCAAAACCCCAATTTCTTGCCTTAATCTGTCTAATCATGACTAGGAAGATGAGAAGAGAAAACTGAATGGAAGAAGCGATTGAGAAGGAAGGGAAAATAGCCTACTTTTGGAAAAAGCTGACACTTTAGAATTCAAAAGCCTTTGCTTCTTTCTTTTTCATCTACTCTCCAAGCAAGGATGCAGTTGGTTGAGGCTTCATCCACGGAGTCAAATTCAACTGCTCAGAGCAAGGAGGACAGTCAGATTTGGTGGCGATTCTGTCAGAGGCCGAGGAAGAGTCTCCCTTCTCAGAGTTCTGGCTCTAGTCTAGTCTAATGGTGTTCAAATGTGGCTGGTGTGGTCTCTGCAGAACCACAAAGCAGGTACCTATAACAGGGAGTGAGCACATGCAAAGCTAAACTGTAAACTGCCCACCAGGCAATAACTGCATGTACAGAAATGGGCTCGCTTTCTTTCTCAAGATTTTCCCAGCTAACTCCTTTCAAAGCCACCCTCTTTCCTGAATGCTTTTCCCTTGTTCTTATTCTGTGTTCCTTCTGGAAGTTTACATTTAGAGGTCAGCTTTCCAAGGAGAGCTGTGATAAATGTAGTATCCACTGAGGAGAGAACTCTTTTATTTTACTAATGAAACCTTAGAGGTAGAAGGAATAATATTCTTAGCAGGTAGCACTTACGGGCCTTGTACCAACTGTTCTGGCTAAAATTATGAATTGTCTTCATTTTTTAAAAATGTGAAATTACAATTTTACACACACACACACACACACACACACACACACACACACACACACACACCCCAAGTAGCCATATATATATATATATATATATATATATATATATATATATATGCCTGGATTTAACGTATGACGCACTCCTTGAATCAAGTTCCTGAAAGATTCACAAACATTCTGCAAAGGCTGCTTTGTAGCTCCTTTTCTTGTTCTAGTCACACAGGTACTTTTCTAAATAATACCTGTCCTCCCAACCATTTGATCAAATACATACTTTTGAATACGTAGACAAGTGAGCTGTCGTCCAAGAAAGCTGCTCCACTGCTTCCCCTGAGAGCCTGCCTGGGTGTGCGGAGCTACAGCAGAGCAGGAGGGGCCTCAGGTGTGTGAGCAAGAACAGGAAGTCAGAACTAATTACACCTTGTTTTATTTGGCTATTTGAATAACGAATAAAATGCCATGTTTCACTTCAGTTGGTTTTTCAGAGCAAATTGCCTAAGCCTGGCATCTCATTCTATTAATAATAAACTAGTTTTTTTTCTCCAGTGAGAAACTAATGTTATGACTTGATACAAATTTAAATCATTTTCTTTGAAAAATACAGATTTTGTTACGTGATGATGAAAATGTTCTTCTTTCTGACTACAATTAGAGCCCTCACTACCTGGCTACAGTCCATCATTTTGTGCTTACATCCTGTATGCCCCAAAGCAACTGTGATCTCACAATGCACAACTTTTAAAAATTGGCTTCAGAGGCATTTAGAGACTTGGCAAAAGACAAAAAAAAAAAAAAAATACATAACACCCTTCCCTCCCCTAAAGAAAACAAGTCTAAAGCTATTACACGGTGGGGTAGGGAAGAGGTGGAATCAGAAAAACGGCTTTAGCATATGATATTTACTGGTTGCAGGAAATTGTAATAGTTACTCTGTTTACATAAGCAAATAAAAATATGTGTCTTTTTGTATTTAAAAATATCACTGATGAGCCATGTGTAGTCCCAACTGCTTAGAAGGCTGAGGTTGAAGGATTGCTTGAGCCCAGGAGGTTGAAGCCAGCCTGGCCAACATGGTGAGATTCTGCCTCTTAAAAAAACAATAACTGATGATAATGGCTATATGTTTGCTGCAAAGGAAAAGAACAGCATATTCAAAGGTTGTGCTGTGGATCAATGTGCTAATTATCAGAGCCCAATATGAGTATAGCAGAACAGCCAGACAATGTGATCTCTGCCTCAGCCATCTCTCTCCTTGGGGCTCCCAAGAACTGTCTGTGATAAGGAAGACAGGTCAACAGTTTTCAAGTCTGTGTACGTTAGGAGAGAGTGTTTCCTCACGACCTTACCATTCTGGCAATTTATAGATGTTGGGAAATTAAAAATTAATCTGCACTAGAAAAAGGTGGAGAGGTCCATCCTATATGTAAATGGCATTTACACACCTGCCTTTTTGCAATGCCTTTGGGCAAAAATGATCACAGTCTCCCTACAGCCTTTAGTGTTTCATTGATTCACTGTTTTTCCAGGTTGTTTGAAATCGAGCTTAAAAATAGTTGTCTGGGTACTATGATAGGTCCACGTTGAAGGAACTAAAAAAATTCCTGAGGTTTCTTATGGCTAAAACGACTTCACATGTTCAAAGATGAAATAGATCAAGATGACATAGTGAGTTCCCTGTCACTAGATGCTCTGAAGAGGAAGAAATAATTGACAGGGGCGTTGTAAAAAAAATTCAAGAACTAGATGGATGATTCCTTGAGGGACTATGATGACTGGTGCTATCATTTTTCTTTTTTTTAGCAAGCATGACAACTGATGCCTGAAAGTGGGACAAATCATCTAATGCCTGGTGTGCTGCATAGTAACGAAAGGCACAGTCCTCTTCATTATCATGCCTTTATTAGATCAGCCTAATTTAATTAAGATAATGCAGAAGATTTTCCGGGGCTTTCTAATTAGGATGGTTTATTGGGGACACTTCAGCTGTTAAATGGAGCTTAGATTCAGCACACACAAAAAATACTATGATGTTGCCCTGTTTGCATCACAAAATATATTTCAAATAGCGCTTTCATTCTTTGCACAAAAACCTGAATCAATGTGTGACATTAGAGTATTTTCTTGCATAGGAAAGCTTTCAAACTTAATCATATTCATTAGTAACTTCCTTTGTACTGAAGTTACCAATGTTTCTTCCCAAGGTTCATGCTTTAGACTTATTTCATTGATGTAGAACCTCTAACTTTAAAAATTTTTTGTGTTAGGAAATCCCATGCTAAATTCAAATCCAAGGTGGTTGTAATTTAAGTTTTCAAAGGCTCATTTGAGAGCTTTGAAGAGATTTTTAAAATGTTATTATTTAACCAAAGAATAAGTTCCATGAAAAATTTATTTTCACATGTACATATTTTGATAGTTTCCTGAATATCCAACCTTTTCCTCCCACTTTTATATCCTTTCTGACTTTTCAACATTCTTCTTGGGGAAGAATCTCATGCTTATCACCTATAGAGTGAAGAAAAGTCATGATTTCTGCTTGGGACTAGCACATACATAAGCCTATCTGTTGGGACAGAAAAGTGCTTTTCACTGCTCAAGGAACTCTCTGCCATGGTCACGCAGTATGTGAGGCTTCAAGCAACATCTGCCCCTCAGCCTTTTAACCCTCAGACTCTAGCCTCCTAAGAGGGTGTGCAGTATTCAGTCTGCCCCCATCTGCCCCATCAGGTACTCTCAGTGTTGACAAGCCAAAACAAAAACAAAACAAACAAATACAAAAAGACTAAAGGAAAACCAGCCCCTTAGTTGGTTGAACAGAATCACTATTTTTAGCTATTCGCTTTTGTTCAAAAACGATTCTTCTCAATAACAGATAAAATTTGTATTTTTGTTCAAGTAAACGTAACATGCAGATATGCATGTCATAACCTCTCGTTTTTCTTCTCTACCCTCATGTCACTGAGGAGGAGGAGTACAAATTCTTCCCTCCTCCCCTACCTCTTCTTGTAAAGCATCATTATGTTATTATGATTTCTAAGTGGCTAAGAACTAAAGTACTTAATAGCTCTAAAATTCTGCTGGGATTAGAGGTTTTCTGGCCAGTGACTAAAGAGCTAACCTTGGGAAAAAAAGAAAAGAGAGTTCCAACTTGAGAGATTCTGGTTTAATTGGTCTGAGGTAGGGCTGGGCTATTTCATTTGTTTAATTGAAACATGGTGACTGTTCACATTTCTAGGGTATATGTGGTATTTTGATGCATGAGGGTGACAGGTACTGATCCACTCAGAGTGACTGGGATGTCCCTCACCTCAAACATTTATCATTTCTTTGTGTTGGGAACATTCCAGATCTTAAGCAAAAAAAGAGTTAACCTTGGACGTTACAAAGAAAATGTTAAATCTGTTGCCAAGCCATTTACTGCAATGTTAAAAGCTAAAAGAACCAGTTTGTCCAACACTCCTGAGCCTAATAATGCAATTGTAACTAGTATATTGAGGTGAAACAGCCTTCTAACACTGCTTTAGAAGTGATTTATTGATCCCTGTGCAATAATTATTTAGCGATTCATATAACCAGAATTTATAGATTTATTCCTAACCTCAGGAAAATTTGACTTCATCCTTGAACCTTTTGCCTTCTTGCATCAATCTTGGAATTACAATTAGCTAAGTTTAATTAAGATCCTGAAAAGGCACTTTCCAACCCCCTTGTGATCAGAATCCAATTTTCCAAAGTTTGGATCATATCACTTACTCTTTAGAAAGCCATCTACAAATACATTTATGTGTTTAGCAACCAATATCATCAGACTGTACATATTTTCCATAAAAGAGGAAAGAAAAGGACATTCAGAAAGCACTACTGTACTTGGTAATACTGTTTTATGAATATGATATGCAGAGGGTATACAGGGTCCTTGGTGGAGATGGTGGCAGGGGATGGGTCCAGTTTTCCAGTTGGGAGCTATATAAGCATCTAAAAGGAAAATGAAGACATATAAAATATAAGCTAACATTCATAATATTAAAAATTGCTATCACTAATGTGGGAATATAATTTAGAAATCTGTTAAGAAGAGAATTTGGCAAAATTTAGGATACATATGCAATTGACCCAGCAGTTTCATTTCTAGGAAGTTGTGCTTAATTTACTCACAAAAGGACACAAAGACACAGGAAAGACAAGAATGTTCATTTCAGCACTTTTCACCAAGAGTAATAGGAAAACACTCAACTTGCCCTAAATGTCCCTCATAAAGGAAACGGCAATTCAATTATGGTATCCCACGTAATGAAATACTATGCAGCCTTTACAAAGAATGTTAGGTACAGCTGTCAAAAGCATATTGTAGACTAACTGCAGACTTCCATTCTATACCACTGTGGTTTTATTGGACAATATATTTTTGGAAGGTTGTAACTTATCTTGAGAGAAGGGGTAGAGGCTGAGAGAGGTTAGAGAACTTTAACTTTTCATTTTGGAGCATTCTTCACTTATTTTTATTGCAAGCAAATATAAATATTACATTTATGTATGTATGTATGTATGTATGTACTTGAGATGGAATTTCAATCTTGTCACTCAGGCTGGAGTGCAGTGATGTGATCTCAGTTCACTACAACCTCTGCCTCCCAGGTTTAAGTAATTCTTCTGCCTTAGTCTCCTGAGTAGCTGAGATTACAGGCACCCACCACCATGCCCAGCTAATTTTTGCCCTTCTAATAGAGATGGAGTTTGACCATGTTGGCCAGGCTGGTCTCGAACTCCTGACCTCAGGTGCCCACCTCAGCTTCCTAAAGTGCTGAGATTACAGGCGTGAGCCACCATGCCTGGACACTTTATATATTTTAAACTTACTAAAATGTACAAAAGAGAAACCTAAAGAAAAACATAATGATATTAGAATATCCCATTTATGGTGCATTTTAAAAGATGCAAAGAAATAGATACTTTTTAGGACAATTATGTTGTATGAAAAGAGATTTGCATTATTATTTCCTCATTCCTTAACTATGGAGGTCTTTTAAACCCTTCTTTTATTTTGTACCTTCCTCATAAGGTTGTTATGGGGACTCAACAATATAATACAGGTCTAACCTCTGATGTGGGCTTGATGCGTGTTACTCAATAAAGCTGTGTGGCTGTTATAATTTCTTACCAAAGCGAAGGGAAGAGATTGCTGTGGAGGCACAGAAGGCAAATGAAGAAAATAAGTCTCTGACTTGGGATGCATGCAACTGATGTCTTCCACATCTCCCATTTGAGAGCACATACATGAGACCTGGGTTATATATTAGTGTGTTTATAATATTTGCCTTTGTTAATGAAGCTTCCACTATTATGAGGGCCATTGGGTGTTTTCTGAAAACATGGTCTTAATAAGAGTCACATAGAATCCGATTAAATAAAACAAACATTAGCATACTATTTTATAAACTCAAGTATATAGTCTGAAAACTAGATCTATTGATGCAGAGTTGCTAAAAAAAATTCACACCAGCCAGTGATTATCTCATCTTGCTTCAGATAGGAGGTGAAAAATATCACACTGTATTATAAGTCAGCACATGCAGAATGTGACACGTCAGGGTGGTATTCTGTTGTGTTGCCTTAACAACTAAGCAATTGCTTATAGGAAAGTTCTTGGCTCTGCTAGTCAAAGTCCCAAGAACAGAATGATTTTAATCCATGAATTGACTCTTGAAGAAGTAAAAGAGGCCGGGCTCGGTGGCTCATGCCTGTAATCTCAGCACTTTGGGAGGTTGAGGCAGGCGGATCACCAGGTCAAGAGATCAAGACCATCCTGGCCAAAATGGTGAAACCCCATTCTCTACTAAAAAAATATAAAAATTAGCTGGGTGTGGTGGTGGGCACCTGTATTCCCAGCTACTCCAGAGGCTGAGGCAGGAGAATCGACTGAAGCCAGGAGGCAGAGGTTGCAGTGAGCCGAGATCACACCACTGCACTCCAGTCTGGCGACACAGAAAGACTCTGTCTCAAAAAGAAAAAAAAAAAAGAAGTAAAAGAAGTCTGAGCTCCATTCCTTAAATAGTCTTCGGATTGGATCCTGAAAACCTTGCTGGGAGAAGAGAAAAGCTAATTATGAAACAAAATGAAAACCTGAATATATAGGAGAAGATGACAAGGAGTCTACTCACAGGCAGCTTTTACTCCAGTGGTGATGGGCACAGGCAAGAGAGATAATAAGCACCCAAATGACACCACATGAATACAATAATTTCAGACGGGGAAATGTTAGGAAGAAAACCAAGTACAGCAAGAGTGATTGGAGCACGTTAGGTAGCGCAGCTGTCAAATACATTAAGGAAATTTAATGATGCAACAATAGTGCCTTCCACCAAGTTTGTGTAAGAATAAAGATATCAGCACATAAGAAGAATATTCTTGAAGAGACCTTGAAAGCAGATGCTGGGTGCAAAAGTACTCATGCCAAGAGATTCTCTAATAATGAGCAACGCATTACCTACCTCAAAAGAGGCTCCCCAAACCCTCCAATTTATTAGGACTAACTGGCTGGTCTCTTACTCTCCAGGCAAAGTACTTATACTTTCTTCCCCGATATCATTCTCTTATTAATTTATACCCATATGGACCAAAAAAGCTTTCACTTATGACATAATACAGAATTTGAGTCTATCTCTACAGTAACATGACCCATTTCTTTCCCCTTCATTATGCCATAGATTCGTACTTTTTCTCTCTCAAGTTATACAACAACTATTTGCAATGATGGATTAAAAACTTGAAGCTGCTATTGCATTATGAACCTCTCTCTAGTAGCTATTGCAAACTGCTCAGCTTCTTTGTCTGAAACTCCAGGAGGGCTCTGGTGAGTAAGAAAAGCAGAAGAAAATTGCTTCTGCGATTGTTGGGTAAGAACTGCCTCTAGTGCTCTCTGGAGCATACTAGCTCTTTATAAGAAGCAGATAAACCAGAAGTCAGGAGGGAGTTCATGTCAAATCACCTTCAGAAGCTGTCAACAGCCCCAGAGAACTATCTTAGTGGATGGAAAGAAGGATGCAGAAAAAGGAGAATTGATACAGCTTTGATTTATGTTTGCAAACTGGATAAATAAAGAAAATCTTTAATTCTTTTAAGAAAATGTTAAATACGTGGGAGCTTTTCAACTTGAGGGGTGCACTGTAATACAGGGATTACATGAAGGGAGCTCTGAAAAACTGCCAAGACTTTCTCTGAAACTACTTTTAAATATGCATGCCAGTTCTAGATTCTTTTACCTTTTTTTTTGACACAGAGTCTCACTCTGTCACCCAGGCTGGAGTGCAATGGCACTATTTCGACTCACTGCAACCTCCACCTCCAGGATTCAAGCAATTCTCCTGTCTCAGACGCTGGAGTAGTTGGGATTACAGGTATGCGCTGCCACACCTGGCTAATTTTTGTATTTTTAGTAGAGATGGGGGTTTCCCCCTGTTGGCCAGGCTGGTCTTGAACTCCTAACCTCTGGTGATTTCCCTGCCTTGGCCTCCCAAAGTGCTGAGATTACAGGGGTGAGCCACCACACGCGGCCACATGCCACCTCTTTTTTAAGAGGTTGTTTTACACAGAGGCTTATTATTGGGATCAACTGTTACGATTTATCTTCCTAGCAGCCTTAGAAACATCTTCTTTAAATATTTTAATAATCAATCCTGATCTCTAAAGAAAAAACACATTCCATTATAGCAAGTGAACTAGAGAATAATCTTCCATATTTTGCAGTGTTGTCTTTATAGTCAGCCTAACCTTTCTGAAGAACTAGATACTTCAAAAATCTTAAATGCCAGAGAAAATATTCTAATGTCCAAGCTTTACATTCTTTTAGGACTTCCAGATTTAAAGGCTGCTGAAGGCTGGGCACGGTGGCTCATGCCTATAATCCCAGCACTTTGGGAGGTGGAAGCGGGCGGATCACAAGGTCAGGAGTTCAAGGCCAGCCTCACCAGCATGGAGAAACCCCATCTCTACTAAAAAACAAACAAACAAACAAACAAATACAAAACATTAGCTGGATGTGGTGGTGCATGCCTGTAATCCCAGCGGAGGCAGAGGTTGCAGTGAGCTGAGATTGCGCCATTGCACTCCAGCCTAGGCAACAGGAGCGAAACTCTGCCTCAAAAAAAGCTTTTAAAAAGCCTGCTGAAATGTTTGATCCCTTTTATAGTTGATGGGTAATGTAGCATCTTTGAAACTGGTTAAAGAAAAAAAAAGAACTATTTTTTTTCTTTTGAGTGGTAGACTTTTTAATCATGTCTTTCCTTTTCCAAACTATTTTTTGCTATGCACACTGATAGGTAGGCAATGTTTTTGTAATATTTATGCATAAGTATTGGTTGTACGTGTTATAAATACCTTAAATTTGCTGGTAGCTTTGAGGATTGAGATATCATATTTATACCATTATTTGGAAAAGCCATCAGTATTTTAAAACTAGATTGTTACCAGAAAAGTATAAATAAAGGTACATGTCATGAAGTGCTATATCCTTGAGTGATGAGACTTAGACACCATCCTTATCCTCCAAGACTTTATAATGTAAGACATCACGACTAAGATATTCTTTATTCTGTGGCAAAGAGAAATAGGATGTTTCTAAAATCATTGCTTGGAGCCATAGCAATTAATCTTATGCCACTGATATCAAGAGGAAACCAGAGGCCCCACACTGTGTGGTGGCTGTGGGCCAAATCTGGATTCATTCTTGGATGCCTCCTATACACCATTTCACAAGTGATACCTGGAGACCACTGTAAGTGTATTTCATTTTAGCATTAGGATTGGTTCTGGAGACAGGAATGTTGCAGGGGTGGGTGCTAAACTTGTAAGTAGAATCTGATGGACTGCTCTCTACAGAGTTACAGAGCTGCGTGCTCTCCACGTACTTGTTAAGGCTTGGCAACGAAGCTCCGGGCTTGGCCCAGTCTGGGAGTCCTGCTATGGAAGCAGATTGCTGGTGGCCCTAAGTCATCTGTACTAGCACCAGCGGGAATGCACCATCAGTATTCTGCTTGGTAGGTTCTAACTCAGAATACCACCTCTCGGCTCTCCTCAAAGGAGGGGCAGGCACAGCATCTGGCATAGAACCTGGGCCTTCACTTTCATGGTAAAGCTGAGCTGCCTGCAGCCAGGAAGACGCTGTGGATGGCCTGGGATCTGCTGAGGTGACGCTGCCTGCTGCTGTCCCTTGAACAGCAGCCAGGAGACCACTTTGTCACCTGGAGATGAAGTTGGCTTCTTGCCCCAGTTTCTTCTTAGAATAGCAAATAACATACAAAGTTCAGCATCCCTGTGAGGTCGTCTCCTGGTTTTTAATAATTCCTTGTATTTATTTAGTGCCTTTTTCCTCTCCCAAGAGCTAACGCTAAGAGTTTTCCATATGTTACTTCAATAATCCTCATTATAGCCCCGTGCCTGAGCTGGTGAGAGAACGGTGCTAATGAGGCCGAGGTCAGCACTCAGACTCCACGAGCCCCCTGTGAGCAGCCCTGCTTGTGCTAGAAAATCTGTTCCATGGTCTCACTCTGCACAGCTCCTTTTCATAAGCTTACAAGAGGTCACAGAGATAAATAAATAAATAATTATACTGGCAGCTAACGTTAAATGAGTGCTCACTCTGGATCAGGTATTTTCTTTTCTTTTTTAAATTTTATTTATTTAATTTTTATTGTACTTTAACTTCTGTGGTACATGTCCAGAAAGTGCAGGTTTGTTACATAGGTACACATGTGCCATGGTGGTTTGCTGCATCCATCACTCTGTCATCTGCATTAGGTATTTCTCCTAATGCTATCCCTCCCCTCACCCCTACCCCTGCTATCCCTCCCCCAGCCCCCCACCCCACCGACAGGCCCCAGTGTGTGATGTTCCCCTCCCTGTGTCCATGTGTTCTCATTGTTCAGCACCCACTTATGAGTGACAGCATGCAGTGTTTGGTTTTCTGCTCCATGTCAGTTTGCTGAGAATGATGGTTTCCAGCTTTATCCATGTCCCTGTAAAAGACATGAACTCATCCTTTTTTAAGGCTGCATAGTATTCCATGGTGTATATGTGCCACATTTTCTTTATCCAATCTATCACTGATAAGCATTTGGGTTGGTTCCAAGTCTTTGCTATTGTGCACAGTGCCACAATAAACATACGTGTGTGAAGGATATAAACAGAAACTTCTCAAAAGAAGACATTTATGCAGCCAACAAACATATGGGCCACGTATTTTCTAAGTGATTATAGTATATAACCAATTCAGCGCTCTCAGAAATCCCATGAGAGAAGTACTACTGTTAGACCCATTTTAAGGAAAGGGGAAACTGAGGCCCTAGGAGGTTCAATAACTGGCTCAAAGTCACAGGGGAAATGAAGCAGGGATTTCAACTTCATCAGTCTACTTAAAGGGATTCAAAGCGTTTAACCAGTACTCGATATTGCTGCCCGCCCTATAAGTGACACTATGAATGGTATGACGCTCTTCACAAACACTCCATTTTATCTGTACTTTAAGCACTACTTACTAACATTGATGGGGAGGTAGGGAGTTGAGAGGAGGATAGAAGTGGCATTTAAAGGGCACTACTACTAATGCACACCAGCTACTGTGCTGCACACACCATACGTGTCGTCTCATTCAATCTTTACAACAATATTTAGGGCTGAGTACCATTGTCTCCATTTTACAGATTGGGATACTGAGGGTCAGAAAGGCTACGGAATTGGAACACTGATATTTAGTGCAAGATCCAGAATTAGAAGAGATAGCTTTCTCCCTATTTCCGCCCCCCCACTCTTTTTTTTTTTGAGACTGAGCCTCACACTGTCACCCAGGCAGGAGTGCACTGGCACAATCTCAGCTCACTGAAAACTCTGCCTCCCGTGTTCAAGCAATTATCTGCCTCAGCCTCCCAAACAGCTGGGATTACAGGTGCCCACCACCACATCTGGCTCATTTTTCATTTTTAGTAGAGACGGGGTTTCACCAAGTTGTCCAGGCTGGTCTCAAACTCCTGACCTCCAGTGATGTGCCTGCCTTTGACCCCCAAAGTGCTGGGATTACAGGCGTGAGCCACTGTACCTGGCCAATCTCTTCCTACTTGCAATGTATATGCTACTTCATGAAACGTCAGATAACACTTCCACTTTAGTTAAAAGGAATACTATAGGCATGAAAAAGGAACACAGTTTCAAGCTTCCATTGCTGTGCCCTCTCTCCTACAACTATCACGCGGCTTTTCGGTCCTATTCACATACTCCTCTCAAACAGAAAGTTGGTCAACCCTCAGGGCCACAGGGCAACACTAGGTGATGGGACAGAACAGGTGGTTACTTTCCAGTAAAACAGGAATGCTATAACCTACCTCATTTGTTTATTGGGTGGATTCAGTTATACGGTCTGTCTAAACCCTTAGGACAAGGTCGGTGCTCAACAAATGTTTGAAAGGTATCAACATCAGCAAACTAATGCAGGAACAGAAAACCAAACACCACATATTCTCACGTCTAAGTGGGAGCTGAGGATGATGGCTTCCAGCTCCATTCATGTCCCTGCAAAGGACATGATCTTGTTCCTTTTTAATGGCTGCATAGTATTCCATTATTTTTTAAACTTCAAACACAGTTTAGGTATCATCTCTTGTGGGCAGGATATTACTTACAAATCATTTATATTTAGGATATATTTAGATATAATTTCTTTCACAGTTATCCCCCACTTTCTTCTCACTGTCACTTCCATTAGAAAATGAATCAGTTCTTCATCCACACTACTTCCGATTTCAGGATCTCTATTGATTGCAGTTTAATCAATAGATTAAACTGTTTTTCTTATAAACTCCTTGAGAGTAGTCAGTGGTCTTTCACCTCTGTAAAATAAGGCTCAATAAATGTTTTCCTATCACTGAAAAAAAAAAAAGAAAAAGATATCAACATCCAGCCAGGTGCAGTGGCTCATGCCTGTAATCCCAGCACTTTGGGAGGCGGGAGATCAGTTAAGGTTAGGAGTTTGAGACCAGGCTGACAAACACGGTGAAACCTCATCTCCACCAAAAATACAAAAATTAGCTGGGCGTGGTGGCACATGCCTGTAATCCCAGCTACTTGGGAGGTTGAGGCAGGAGAATTGCTTGAACCTGGGAGGTGGTTTGCAGTGAGCTGAGATTGCGCCACTGCACTCCAGCCTGGGTGACAGAGCGAGACTCTGTCTCAAAAGAAAAAAAAGATAAAGATATCAACATCCTAAGAGTTTCTCTTGGTCATTTGAAGCAAATGGGACTAATTACCAAACCATTTATCTTTTTGGAGGCACCAAGTGGTTTTGAAAGAAGAATGGACTCTAAGGAGCGCAGGTTCTTGAGTTAGGCACACCTGGGTTAGTACCCTGGCTTTGTCATTTCCTCCATGAACAAATTTTCGCAAACTACTTAGCCTCCCTGAGCTTCGGTTTCCAAACTAGGAAGTGGGGATACTAACAAATCTTATGTTCTGGGATTATTAAAGGAGAAAATAAATGTTAAGAGACTTCTGATTAGGGCTCTGTAAAGGCCAACTATTATTATTAAACTGTTGATCTTTATGAGAAACTAAAATGTAGAACTACGCTTCTATTTCCCAGTTTTTGCAAGGTCACCTGCAATCATAAATGGGAGTTCACTGGAGCTGTCACTTGAATGCTTCAGACACGCTTAACCAGCCTGCTTTCCTAAAAGTGTTCATAAGCAGAGGGGAATTCTGCTTTTTCAGCAGATAAAGTTTCAAAGTACATTGGCAAGATGTGTTGGGTGCCTTGATTAACGGCTGGGTAGATACTCACATTGGTAGTAATTACTAGCACATGTGTATTAGAAATCATACACAGCACAGAGCGCACTTAGTGTTACGATAAACAGCAAGATCTTAAACAGGGACATTTTGGTTAGCTGGCTATGATAACTGTTAACATTGCAAAGCCAGTTCCTAGACTTCAAGTTCCTTGTAGCTGAAATATCAAAACCCAAAGAAAGAAAAACTCCAAATTGCTTCCTGTGTATTATGCTCAAGTCAGACAATGCAATCCGGATATGAATTCCACCCGAAAGCAATACTTCCACTGTGGTTAGCAAACCAGACTCCTTTTCCCTTTTAGCTGAACTTGATCTAATTAAGGAGAGGGTGTAGAATTTTGCCATAATGCTCCCAGATTCTTTAACAAGTCATCCAACATTTGTGTCATTACATAACTCGCCAAGTTATAACCCAACAGGCAACTGTTTCTTTCAGCACAATGTAAGCTTTCCTATAGAGAGAACATTTTAAGGCTCTATAGCTGGTCTCTAACAAGGCTCCAAACACTCCTTTCCCTCCAGCTCCAAATGCTTTGCTGTCTTCTCAAAGAGCTTTCACATCTGCTGACAAGGCAAGGTATGTACCTGATAATTACTCAAGAGACTTAGATTTAGGAATTTCTCTTCAGATTGTCACAAGATAGCAGAGACCAAGGGAGAGGAAAAGCAGCTTTTTCATACTGTGTTGGTATTTGCTGCTAGCATATGCTATTGTGTGCTGCCTCACTAGCACAATCTGGATTTGTTGCTGAGAAAGTGCAGGAAGAGTCAAGCCTATTGAGTAGAAGATGCCTTCCTGGCACGGTGGCTCACACCTGTAATCCCAGCACTTTGGGAGACCGAGGTGGGTGGATCTCCTGAGGTCAGGAGTTTGAGACCAGCCTGGTCAACATAGTGAAACCCTGTCTACGAAAAATACAAAAATTAGCTGGGCGTGGTGGCAGGCGCCTATAATCACAGCTACTCACGAGGCTGAGGCAGGAGGATCACTTGAACCCAGGAAGCAGAGGTTGCAGTGAGCAGAGATCGCGCCATTGCACTCCAGCCTGGGTAACAAGAGTGAAACTCCGTCTCAGAAAAAAAAAAAACAAAAAACATGATGATGCCTGCACTTAGAAAAAGGAAATACAGAAGAGGCAGTGAGTGGAATGTGTCTACCAAGACTGGGAGTTTGGTTTGTGTGTTCGTTCATTTGTTCGTTCGTTCGTTCCTTCCTTCTTTTCCATCCTCCCTCCCTCCTTCCTTCCTTCTTTTCCTTCCTCCCCCATTCCCTCCCTCCCTCCTTCCTTCTTTCTTTCCTTCAATGGAATCTTGCTTTTATTGCCTAGGCTGGAGTGCAGTGGCGCGATCTCGGCTCACCGCAACCTCTGCCTCTTGGGTTCAAGCAATTTTCCTGCCTCAGTCTCCTGAGTGGCTAGGATTATAGGCATGTGCCACCACACCCAGTTAATTTTTGTATTTTTTAGTAGAGGGGGGTTTCTCCATGTTGGTCAGGCTGGTCTCAAACTCCCAACCTCAGGTGATCTGCCCAACTTGGCCTCCCAAAGTGCTGGGGTGACAGGCGTGAGCCACCGCGCCTGGCCTCCTATGTCAATTTTCAACCATTCTGTTAGTCTGCTTTGAATCTAGAAACTTCTATCATTAGGGATCCACTTCTTCCTTGATAAAACACACATAAGAGAATCCAGCCAGGGACCACTTGAAGATTTTGTGATCCTATAACACCCAAGGGATGTGTAGGTAGCAGGGCTGTGTTTGTAATCCCAGTGCCCTGAGAGTAGAGAGCAGGCAGCAGGTGCAACTGTCCTGACTGTGCCCCTTATGGGTGGAAGGAGAAGAAGACACAACTCCTGGAAAGGAATCAGTGCTGTCCCTGTGTACTGTGGGTGCCCAATCAACACTCACTGCACGCTGCCCGTAACCTAGTCATCTATCAGCCTCCTGGAGTATCTGGTTTTCCAGGAACAATAGATTGTGAACTTAGTTGAGGGGCAGAACTGCAAGAACCACTATGCCTCTCCAGGGAAACTGGCTGTGAAGCTTTCCCTCAGAGCTGTTTGTAAATGCTGCCCAGCAGGGTGTACAGGATGAGAAAGTTGCCCAGATAAAGTTTTCGGATTCTCTCTCATTCAGGTTTCAGATCCATTGTGCAGCCTCATCTGAAATGGCCTTAGGGAGATTGGCTTTCTGATCTGGAGCTTTGGAAGCTGACAAAATCAGGGGCAAGAGCATATCTGAGACCCAAGTGGGAAGTCAAAGCAGAGTACTCAAAGAGGGGAATAGAACGGGTCAGGAAAACTGAAGAGGACAAAATCAGGACGGAACCAGGGTTAGCGGCAGGCTCTGAGCACCACAGCCCCAGGGCTAGGGTCATCAGGGAGCCCTTTGAGCTCTGGTCTGGATCAGGAGATTTCTGTGGCTGGTTTTTATGTGCCAGCTTTATCCTGGGGCAAAGGTAGGTCTGTAGCTTTTAAAGGGCCTGGCCTAGACAGAATAGTCTAGGAGAGGGTTTCTTCAAGTATGGCCTACAGAGACTTACTCAAAACCCTTTTCGGTGTTTACTAAAATGCAGATCCCAGGGCTTCACTCAGACTTAGACAATCAATATGTGCTAGAGCCAGGAATCTGTGTTTTTCAAAAGCACCCTACCCAACGCACAAATGGGACTTTTAGGAATTCTAAGATTTTAAAACCTGCTGAGATACAGGAAAGTTCAAGGAACTTAAAGACAGGAAATGTGAGTTATAATTCTGGTTTTGTGACCTTAACCTCACCGAGCCTGAATTTCTTTATCTGTAAACTTGGGTAACGTATTTCATTTTAAGTGTAGCTTATGCCAATGAACATAAGTTGTTTGTAAATGCAAATATTCATAATTATCAAATTTCTGAGCCAATGGAAAATCTTGGAGACTCCCACCATTGTACCCAAGTAGGTCTGAGTGTGGTCAGTTACCTCCGAATCTACCCATGTAATGACCCTTAGCTATACATTTCTTGGCTCTCTGGTGATCTTTTATTTTATCCAGAATATACAGCCCTGTGTGAGTGCCTTGTGTACACTGGGAGACGGACTACTGGCTTTATCAAATCCGGGAGCCATGAGGGAGAAGGGCTTTGAGGGGCCAAAAGTCTCAGGGGTGAATTCCAGGGACTTTTAATGTGCTAAGCTACTTGGGACAGTAGCTGAGGTTAAGAATTAAGAGGTGGAAGAATAGGATTAGAGTCCCAAATGAGTTGATGAATTGGAGTAGTAGTCAGGAACAAAGGGAAAAAGCTCAATCGGAAAAGTTCTGGATGCTACATGGAGGAAACGATCATTATCACAAACACAAGCTAAGCAATGTCCAGCCAGATGAGGATAATAGGCTGAAAAGGAGCCAATGAGGCCCGGCTATCATTTGAAACATGAGCGTGAAATTTGGCAGCACTGACTGAAGCAGAGTTTGAAGGAACTGTGAGGTCATCGTCACTTTCTCACACCTTTATGAGACGTCTTTGTCTACTGCTGGACTTCACAGTTTGAGAGACATGGAGTACTTGGACACAGCTCAACAGATAAAGATGACGAAACTGTTGGAGAATAAGAACTGTGAAGAAAAGCAAAAAGATCTGGTGTTATTTAACCCAAAGACAGGCAAGTTAAGGGGAGACATAACTCCTCCTGGCCATGAATTAAAGTTGAGTGGGCAATAGTTCTTTGTAGTCTACTGAGGAGTGAACAGACTTAAGTTCAGCAGAAAGAAAGTATGTAAAGTAAAACAAAACATTTCTTATGATGCATGGTCAGAGTCCACACAGGTTGTTGTGGCAAGGGCGAAACTCCTTTCCAAGCTTTGACCAAGGGGCCACACCAGACTGGAGGAAGCAGATATAATATGCCCAGTTTAAACTATTCTGACAACAAAACTGATGCATTTGGAATCAGCTCCAGCTCTGGCCTATAGCTATAATTTTGGGCAGTAAATTAATTTGTCTGGGCCTCAGTTTCCTCATCTATAAAGGCAACTGACCAATGACTTCCATGGTTTTCGCAGTTTTGAAAATTCACATTCTGTGATATTCGAGTAATATAGAGGCTGTACTGAACACACTAAACATTTCTTTCCAGTGAAAGGAAAAATAGTAAACATGCTGGGGAATTTGGCATTTGATCTAGGCTTGATGGGCTGATGTCGTAGGCTGGGAAAACTGGGGAGAGGCCCAAGATCCTTACGGGGAAGTATCTGCTTCTAAGAGAAAGGTGGGGAAGAGAATGCAGGATGTTCAGAAGAGGAATGTGTGGAGTGGGAGAGGAACATGAGAGGGGCCCGCAAGCCATCCAGGAATAAGGACAGGAAAAGGAGAGGAGGCATGGAGTGTGAATATGGGTAAGCTGATTGCTGTGGTCTGGATGTTTATGCCCCATCCCCCAAAGTCATATGGTATTTAGGAAGTGGGGCCTTCTGGGGGTGATCAGGTTATGAAGGTAGAGCCTCATGACTGGGATTAGTGCCCCTATAAAATAGGCCCACGGGAGCTCGTTAGTTCTTCAGATATGCGAGATCACAGCAAGAAGGCACCATCTCTGAACCAGAAAGTGGGCCCTCCTCATCAGACATCAAATCTACTGGCACCTTCTTTGTGGACTTTTCAGCCTTCAGAACTGTGAGCAATAAACTTCTGCTGTTTATAACCTATCCAGTTTATGGCACTTTGTTACAGCTGCCAGAATGGACTAAACCACAGATTAAGACAAAGCATTTGCTAAGGGACCAAGCCAAGGACCTGATCTAGACTCAAAAGAGCTGAGGAGACCCCCTCAAAGGCCTGCCGGGAGATCAGCTGCAACCTGAAACCAAGAGGACTGCGGCAGGACCCAGGTAGGATGACGCCCCAGTTCCTCAGAGCCCTGCAAGTCTGAAAGCAGCTTTGCTGTGAGACAGATGTGGTTTCCATTTTGCCTCTGTTACTTAGTAGCCATGTGATCTTGGGCAAGATGCTTATCTTCCTTAGAACATAGTTTCCAGATAATAAAGTAGGGGTCATATATCCACTTCATAATATTTTTGTGAGGATTAAAGGTGATTATACGCCTGACACATAGTAAGTGTGGATAAACTGCTGTGATTCTGATTTTGGCTTGGGAATGGAATTAAGGCAAAATAAAAAGAAACATCTGTGACCTTGTGGTTTCTAGAAAAGCCTGAAACTGGACTCCTATTAATAATGATGCAAACTGTTACATAGAATGCTCATCTATGTTCTCCCATCTGATCCTCAGAAACTTTTTTTTCTTTCTTGAGACAGAGTCTCACTCTGTCAACCAGGCTGGAGAGCAGTGGTGCAATCTTGGCTCAATGTAACCTCTGCCTCCTGGATTCAAGCGATTATTTTGTCTCAGCCTCCCAAGTAGCTGGTATTACAGGTACCCACCACCACACCTGGCTAATGTTTGTATTTTTAGTATAGATGGGGTTTCACCACGTTGGCCAGGCGGGTCTTAAACTACTGACCTCAAGTGTTCCACCTGCCTCAACCTCCCAAAGTGCTGAGATTACAGGCATGAGCCGCTGCAACTGGCTAATCCTCAGAAATATTTAACTTTGAAGTGGCTATTGTTAGCCCATTTCACAGATGAGAAATTGAGACCCAGAGTAGGAAATGCCTTGTCCAAGCTGAGTTAGTAAGTTGTAGAGTTGTGATGATTACTTGTCTTCTGATCCCAGTCACAGCTTTTTTTTTTTAATCTATTTCATGGAAGTGACATCGGAAGAAGATGGGAGACAGATTAGTTTTTAAAATTACAACTGGGTTAGCTGAATAATGTGAGACTGAACTTGCAAGTTGATGTGCTTGCTGATAGTTCTATACTGATAGTCCCTTATCCCAGGAAGGTTACTAGATGCTAACTGGTACTCCAGCTTTCTGAGAACTGTGCTGAGAGAGAAGGGAAAACTGGACTGGGGCTCCCAGGCACTGTCTTCAGGGTGCCTTTCCTTCACATTCTGCCGCCAACCCCTCCAATACAAGCAAAGTAAGAACTAGGTTAGCACAGCTTTCTGCTTGTCACACCTGCTGAATGAACAGGATTCTACAGTTTCTATCTTTAAATAGAAACATTACCACTGATTTGTAGTCATCATGCTGTCCAGGAGTCCTTAATAAACGTTAAGATCATTACTGAGTCACTTAGCCCCTTTCTTCCTCTTCACAGGGTTACCAGTCTTCTGATCTCTCTTATGGAATTCCTTTCTAACCAGCAAAGCATGCTTGTGACTCTCCTCTCCTACTTCGGATATTGATCTCAGGGGCTGAACATTCACATCCAGTAAGGCAAGACTCTGCTTCTGAGCCCAATATGGTTCACCCTGCCCAGCACTGGACCTGTGGCTCCTCGTATCTTCCTCACTCCCAAATGCACTTGGACTCTCTCTCTCTGGGGCCCTTTTCTGCTCTCAGACTCTAAGAAAAGGGCTGATATTTTCAAAATAGTTTAGATAGAGTCCTTCTGGAAGCAAGGAATATGACTAAGTGATTTTTTAAAGTCCCTTCCAGCCAGTGATTCATCAGACACAGAATTTTAAGCTGGAATGGTCTATAATTTTCTGGGCCAAATGTCTCATTTTTGCAAATGAGGAGAGTGAGTTCTATAGAGGTTGAGACTAGTGGGGGCTGCTTGCTACAGTGGACAGATCATGGGATTTGAAGTTAGAAGTTCTGGGGTGTTTTGTTGTTTTCTGAGACAGAGTCTCTTTCTGCCACTCAGGCTGGAGTGTGCAGTGACACAACACTAATGCACTGCAGCCTCAAACTTCTGGGCTAAAGAGATCTTCTCACTTCAGCCTCCTGGCTAGCTAGGACTACAGGTACACACCAAAACACTGGGCTAATTTTATTTTTTGTAGGGATGGGGTCTCACTATGTTGCCCAGGCTGGTGTCAAACTCCTGGTCTCAAGTGATCCTCCTGCCTTGGCCTCTCAAAGTGTTGGCATTACAGGCTCATGCCTGTGAGCCACCATGTCTGGCAGAAGTTCTGAGTTTGAGGCCAAACTCTATCACTCACATGCTTTGTGACCTTGAGCAAGTCATTAACCTCTAAAGTTCCAGTTTCCATACTTGTAGAATGGAAATAACACTACCTGTCCTACCTGCTTCCAAGCGTGGTTCTGAGGATCACATGTCATATTTAGGAAGGAAATGATAAAATGTAATACAGTGCTTTATCAATGTCACATTATTAAATAGCTGGTTCAAGGTCACATAGTGGCAAAACCAGGATCCTCAATTCCAATGTAGTTTGATTTCTATCATACAATGTTGCCTTCTTGACATTTTTCCAATTCTGTAAGATTTTCTCATCAGGCACCACACTAATTTGGTCTCCACATGTTTTCCTTTAAATACCCAGACACACACAGACTCAAACTTCGGGAATCCAGACTGGCTCAGATGGGTCACAGACCAGCAACTACGAACGATTGGTGGAGAGATCTCAGCAGCCTTCCATTACATCACAGTCATGGCCCTCAGACCCTGGGCTGATGGTTGCCAAGGGACTGGGCATGCTCACAAGCTTGCTTGCCATGGCACTGCTCTAGCTAGTTTCATAACACCAAATTGCAAGTTGAAGCTGGCTATTCGATAGCTTATAATGGACTATTAGACTATGGCATATGCCTCAAGGACTGAAATAGGATGAGCCTGAGCCACAGAGTGAAGTGATAATAGATAGTGTAAGTTCATGCTGGACAGAGATTTGGGAACCTGTTCCATGGTAATAGGTGGTTTACGGTGCCAATTTGTGGTAGCCCCATTGGAGAGGCAGGAGATGACTGCTTAGTCTCACAAACGAAGTGTTGCACCCAAGGGTTATGTGTTCCCATGGACCACTAATGAGAAGGAGCCCCTGGCCTCTGAGCCCTCTCATCACCATTCTGGCATTGGAAAAGATCGACCATGCTTTATTTGGCCCCATTATTAATCATAGGGTATACTGAATCTTAGGAGATTGAGCAAAACCATCTCTCCCAGTCAACAAGACATGCACGCACCGCCGGTGCTGATACGTTGTGGTCCTTGGTACCATGCAACAGGCCGGCTCTTGTCTCTTTCATAACTAATGGCTTCCTAAGCTTGACATGAGAAAGAAACCTTCTTTCAGTTATTGGAGAGAGTTGGGTCTCTTCTCTGGTAATGGTATCTGGCCCTTGAAGAGCACAACAAATAAATCCTACGTTTTCCTGTTTTCTTTAAACATAAAAAGTTTTTCAAACTTTCAGAAATAATGTGGAGGTCAAGCGTATAATAAATAGGGAGTATGGCTCTTTGCTCAGAGCAATAAAAAGGAAAAAAAGGGAAAAAACACTGTGAGCTAGTTCAGCCAACAATTTCCATGTTTAAAAAAAGTTCAAGTTGGAGCCATGTGGTCTCAATAAAGTAGTAAAATACATTTTCTTTACCCTACACTTCATATGCCCATAACCTTCCTTTTAAATCATCTCTAACCAGCCCCGAATCGCTCTGACCGCAAATCATTTGGTGGCTTTGGTCTCCAGGCAATGGAATGTGCTGGGGTAGAGGGGGGTCACTACCAAGTGCGCTCTGAGGGAGCCTCCACTCCCTCACTCAGGCACACAGACCCCAGCAAAGCCTTGAAAAGGTTCCCGCTGAGATAGCACATGACATCATAGCCCAATCATTCAGGAAAAAAACTGCAAGGGCTGCGGAATAGCACAACATGCCACAAACCACAGTGGGCAGATAAAGTCGAAGAGCAGCCTTTCTTACGAAAACATTCGCAAATACCACAGGCAGCTGGCAGAGACACGTTTAATTACATTTACAGAAAAACCACTGCATCCATTAGCCCCACCATCTTTGGGGCTGACCAACAAATGGGAAGGTCACTGAAGCATGTCTTGGAAATGGAAAAGCCAGGAGAGCTCGAAGTTTATGTCATTACATTTTATAACGTGTGTTACGATTAGATATGACCCAATTGTAAAATCATTTGATAGGCTTTGAAAGGATGTCCAAGTGAACCAGACCCCAGTAATAAACTATCTTTAAATTTATGGCTGAAGATTAAGTGCAGCCCAAGGTGTGAGAAATCAATTATTCAATTCATGACTAATTTAAGAGACACCAAGCTTGTTCTGGGCATCAACAAAGCTCATGCAACTGCCATCTGCCATCACATCAGAGGACCCAGTCTTGTCTTTTGCAAGTGCCATTGGAGGTTTTGTTTATTTTTTTTTTTAAGAAACTGTTCAAAGAGCTAAGTATACAGACTTTGAAGGGATGGTAAATACATTGGATGTGCCTTTAGGCAGCACCTCAGAGAAACAAAGTGCAACATGCGTTGGCAAGGTATGATTAAAGCTTGATGGAAAAAATTGTCCAAATACAAAATGCTATTTTAGAGAGTAAACATCATCTTACAATAATTGCTTAAGTGGGAGTTTTAAAGGAGGCTCTGCAGAACCTTCCGTGAGACAAGGAGGATGTGCCTAAAAAGTCTCCTGTAGTTTCTAATTTTAGCCCTAGAGAGTGATCATTGCTATTTCTAGTCTGTGATTTCATTTAGTGAAGGGAGATTTTCAATAGTAAAAAGAAAAGAAAAAAGACTCAGCAAAACCATACAACAAATAACAAATGAAAGCACTGTAGTGATCAAAGTAGGTCTCTATCCTAAAGGAACAATGAAAAATTATATAGTAGCTATAGACACTCACTTCTACTAGTTATGATCTTTTCAGAAATATGTTATCTTATAGCCTCCTAAGGTAGTTAGCTGGCAAGAATCTTTTCCATCAGACACCCAAGGATAACTTTCCATTTCAGTTGTGTGGGTGGAAAGCTCAAATGCATGCTCATAATATCTTCACGCAGCCTCTATAACAACCGTGGGGGGAAATGTAAGAGTCTCGAGTTACTGAAAATAACCTGTTTGCCATTATATGGGCAATTATAAGCTGGAACTTGCTTTTTTGAAATTGCTGGGTTCAGCAGAGATTTCCCATGGATTTATCAGCAGCAGAAATAAACAAGCATTCCACTGGGCTCCACTTGGAAGTGTGAGAAGGGCTGATAGAAAGTCTTTTTCATGATGTGGACAGGAATTCAAGCTAACCTATGAGGTTGTTAAATTACATTCCAATATCCTGATGACTTTCTTCAACATCAGAAAGCTGAAAACATGCTGGTCCTCAAAGGACGGGCCGGTTTTCAGGTGGTTTCGCCCGCTGCCCCTCTCCTCACATGCCATCACCTCTTTCCTTGTCAGCAGCCTCCCTGCCAGTGAAATGAGAGGTGACCACAGCATCCCAGGGGTGTTCAAGTGCCAGGGTCTCTACGCTTGCAGTGCAAATAGATTAGGGGAGACTCTCTCTTTAAAAGTCATGCTGGTTACTTCTGGATTAAATAATCCCAGGAACTCACCAAAATTGAATATTTATGGAAATGTCAGCAATGCTTTCCATAAAAACAATGGAGATGCCAGCTTTTCAGTTTAGTCTTTCCATGGCAGAGGAGTCCTCGGGAACGCATTCTTCCCTATTGTATTCTGCCTGCCACTTGTCCCCTGAGACCGGCAGCCAGCTGAATGCGAACAACAGGGACCCCGTGCAGATGTCTTCGAAGAGAGGAGGAGAACCGGGAAAGTCGCGTTGGGTTTTGTCAGACAAAGAGCTGCCATCAAGTGAAACCCAGGAAAACAAACGAGCAAGCAAACAACCCTTCAGGCCACTGAAGAGCAACAGGTGTGAAAACGCCCAGCTTTCTCATGGGAAAAATCACCCAAACCTTCTGTGAAACAAAGTGTTTCCAGCGAGACCTCATTCAGCCACTGAGCCGCTGTCGGGCTGTCAGAAACTGCTTTGTGAAAGTTCCCTTCGATTTCCAGCGAGGATGGAGACCCTTACCAAGTAATTAGAAAGAATATACAAACGTACTGGGCTCACACCGCTGCGGGCAAGTTAAACTCACCAAAGAGAAGCGTCTCTAAAACTACCATTTTTTTAAATGAAAAAGTTAAAAAGGGTAAGGGGGGTGGGAGAGAGGATCCAACCTCACGCCTTTCTCCCCTCCCCCACCCCAACTCTAACAACAGAAACGTCCCGCCCCCGCCAACCCCCAAAGAGAAGCCCGAAGAAGGGACGAGGGAAGCCGAGGTGGAGCGCGGCATTCCGAGTCCACTGCAGCTAAACGCCCCAAACAGTCCCGTTTGCGCGCGGACGCGCCTGCCACTGCCAGGAAACGCTTCATTCCTGCAGCTCTGCGTGGATCCTGACTGAACGCTGCCACTTACCAGCCGGGCCCGGCACACCTTCCGCTCCCGCGCCTGAGCCGCTCCTCCCGGGGTCCGCCGGCTCTCGCCTATTCCCAGGCTGCAGCGGCTGGCTCCGGACGCGAGCTTGTGTGCAGAACGCCACGGAGAAAGCCGGCGGGCAGTGGCGCTCGCGGAACGCGGGACCCTGGCGGGCTGCGCGGGAACGTCTTGCCCCACCGGCTCCGGGAGGCCTCCTGGCGGCGCGGCGGCCGCGACTCACACCGGGTGCGAGGCCCCCGTGTGCAGCGCGCGAGTGCGCCGCGTCTCGCCGAGGGGCGCGTGTGCGCCGGGGGTGCCGGGGCCGGGGAGGGGAGAGGGTGTGTCCTGGGGAGGAACGCCGCTAACGCCCGGAAATCGCTCCCCTCGCCGCCTGCAGGCCCCTCGCGCGCTGAGGGCGGCTCTGCGTGGCCAGGGCCCGGGGGTTGCAGGAAGGTGCCGGGCCGGGGCCACCGCGGTTTCTCAAGCCACTCCCCGCTCAGCCGGGGCGGGAGGCCGTCCCTAAAGACCTCTACTCCTGGAGGAAACGCGGCAGCCCTCAAAGGGGACCTCCCAGGGGCAGCTGGTGATGAATTTGTATTAGTGATCAAAGGAGTCCGCGTCCAGCTTGGGGTTCCTTCTGGACCCTTCCACGCAAGGCATCTTTCAGTTGTACTCTCCATCTGTGGTACCTCTTGGGAGTTAAATCGCTCCTCTGATGCCGCCTGACTGCAAAGCCGTCATTAATTACCCCATTACCAAGGGAGCCCCTAGGAAAAGGAATGCCAAGAATAAATCTGGTCTTTGTTCTTTTCTATGTTGAACAAGTCTGCCATTAATCAAGTCTTTCCCCCAATGTCTAGGGATCAGACCCAAGGTTGGGACTCATGGAGTGATGGCCATGTGCGCGTCTGGCTGTCCTGCAGGATTTCTCTGCGGCATTACGTCATAGTGACTCAGTTACACACAGACGGACATTAGGGAGAAACAATGGAGAAGCAAAACCTGCCATTTAGCAAAGACCCATCTATCTGTCAACTCTAAACCCACTGGTAGACAGTGCTTAATTTTTTATACAGTTTTAACGATTATTTCACTACTTACATCTTCCAGAACTGCTTGTCATTGGCCAGTCTGAGAAGCAGACCACAAACTTTGAAAATTTCAGGAAGAAACTCACGAGGGACCCATGAAGCTACTAATTTTAATGCAGCATATGAAATATCAAACACATGACAGATTTTTGAAGTCGATTAGAAACCATATCAAAAAGTGTGTTCTGGAAATAGAATCATCTTGAGCGGTCTATCATAGACAGAGTGCACACAATACTTTTTGAAGTGAAAATAAAATGTTAAAAGTGGTCAGTGTATATCTCTTTAGTTCCTATTTATTATCCCGAGGAAGTGATGAGTCATGAAATACTGAATTTTTTCTTCCTTAGTCAATTTTCCCCTCTTCGGGAATCAATGTAAAGTTAATAAGGACAAAGGTTGCTTTTCAGACTGAAAATATTCTGGGGGTTGGCGGGTTCAGTCCCTTTTTGTATGTCATGAAGTCCTTTTATTTATTTTTTTCCTCTACACTTCAGTTGTAGAGTTTTATTATGGTCATTGAATAATAACAGCCGAATACTCCTGTTCATCTGAAAGGTGTCACAGTGAACTAGGGTGGTCCTGTTGGGTGGGTCTCGCTAAGGCACATTTCAGCTCCTCGCCACCGTTCTCATCTCTAGCAAGTGTTCTTAGATCTTTCCTCTGTGAGTTAGGAAGGACATTTTATTAATTAAAATGCCCAGGTGAAAGCAGAAGGAAAAAAATTGGAGGGCTTCAGGTTCAGGTCACCATGAGCACAGAAATCTGAGACAGCCCCTCTAACTACTTTCGCTAAATCTGTAAATGTTTTAGAAGTCTGAAATTTAGTCCAAACACCCAACATGTACAAATGTCTTAGAGAGGACACCTGGTTTAGCGGTCCTGTTTGCTTGTGGGGATGAGACTGAAGGGCAGATGAAGTTTCTGCTGTTCTTCCACACAAGGAGGCCACCTTTTGGGTAGCAGCTATTAGTGGTGTCAAATGTTACTGAAAACTCTGCCTTTTGTTTCTGTGATGTGCCTGCCCATTTGCTTGTGCTCCAAATGAGAACTATCCCAACATTGCACATTTCGTGGCGTTCTGGGGTCAGGAGAGGTAGTGGTGACTGCTATTTTTGATGGGAGGGTGGGGGAACTTGTTGAAAATGCAGATTCCTCTGAGCTCTACTCAGAACCACTGAATCACAAGCTTTGGGAGCTGACATCAGCTTTTTTTTTTCTTTTGATAATTTAATGTTTTGAATAAGTGATACATTTACATAATTTATATAAAAGTATATGCACCACGTCTCCTTTCTATCACTCTTCGCCATATGCCCAGTCCATACATTTCCATACATTTCCCTCCAGGTAACCACTGATAATATTTTTCTCTGTAGACTTCCAGGTTTCTTTAGGCCTAAATACATTCTTATTCTTTTTCTTTATTTCTTAAAAATACTATAGGCAGGGCCTGGTGTGGTGGCTTATGCCTGTAATCCCAGCACTTTGGTAGGCTGAGGTGGCAGATGACCTGAGGTCAGGAATTCGAGACCAGCCTGGCCAACATGGAGAAACTAAAAATATAAAAATTAGGCATGGTGGTGGGCGCCTGCAATCCCACCTACTCAGGAGGCTGAGGCAGAAGAATTGCTTGAACCCAAGAGGCGGAGGTTGCAGTGAGCCGAGATGGCACCATTGCACTCCAGCCTGGGCAACAAGAGTGAAACTCCCATCTCAAAAATAAACAAACAAACAAATAAATAATACTATAGGCAGAACAATAACTGGGCTTCATCTTACTTCTTCACTTAAATATATAGACTTTGTGATCCTCTGTTCTGTTATTCATTTGTTTGGAAACAAACACCTGTTGAAGACCTACTTCACACTGCGGACTACTGTGTGTGTTGGTGACACAGCAGGGACAAGCTGACAACAGTTTCTGTCCCATGGCATTTATATCTTGAGCAGGGGGCACATTAGGTAGAAAATAAACATGCTAAACAAGTGAATTCTATGTTGAGTTAGGACATAGTAAGAGCAGTTGAAAACAGAGTAAGATAATGGGGGTTGGGGATGTTAGTGGGAAATTTTAATTTAAAACAGAGTGGCCAGGGATGGCTTTCTTGAGAAAGTGACATGAGAACAAAGACTTGATCATGGTAAGGGAGTGAGCTTCGGGATGATTTGGAGAGTACAGTGATCCAGGCAGGAAAATCTAGTGCAAAGGGACCATGCCTAGCACGTTTGAAGAACAGCAAAGGGGACAATGTGGTTGAAACAGAGAAAGTGAGGTGCAGAATGTCATATGACGTCAGAGAGACAGGGCAGCCAGGCAGTGTAGGACCTTGTAAACCAGTGTAAGTATTTTAGGACTTACTCTCAGAGCAGTGGACAGCCATTGGAGCGTCTTGAGAACAGGACAGACATGATGAGACATACATGCATATCAGTGCAGAGTAAACGTGTTTATGTTTAATGTGGCACAGCATTCCCTTGGATAAAGGTACCGCAATTTATTCCATCAGAATCCCACTGATAGACGTGACTTGTTTCCAATCTTTTTCTATTAAACAATGTTACAAACGTCCACACATGACATTTTACACTTGTGCAAGTATATCTAGAGTATTAATTCCCGCAAGTGGGATTACTGGATTTCACATTTCTAATTTTGATAAATACAGCCAGGTTGCCTTTCAAAAGGCTCAAGCAATTTACACTTCCACTAGCAATCTCAAAACAGTGCCTGTTTCCCCACAGCCTCGCCAGCAAGATGTGCAATCAAACTTCTGGGTGTTTGCCAATCTGATAGGTGAAAAGTCATGTCTCAGGATAATTTTGACTTGCATTTCTCTGATTTTGAGTGAGGTTGAGCAAGTTTTTTTATACATTTAAGAGCCAATTCTATTTCCTTTGTTGTGGCCTTATTGTTTATATACTATTCCCATTTTTATTGGATTCCTGGTCTTGTTCTTTATGGAGTTCTTGAAACTCCACGTATGTTAAGGAGATTATCCGTTTGAGTTATGTTTCAGGTTTTCTCATTTTGCCATTTGTCTTTTGACTTGGCTTATGATATCTCATGGCATTCAAAAGAGTTTCTAATTTTTACATAACTGAATTTATCAATTTTTAAATGAGTCATAGATAGGCCTATTGTATCCTATATACCATTTAATTTTATTCTGGTATTTGAAAAATTATTCAATTTTGATATTTAAATATTTGGTCCAAATATAGATATATATATATGGAGACAGAGTCTTGTTCTGTCATCCAGGCTGGAGTGCAATTGTGCGATCTTCACTGCAACCACTGTCTCTCATGTTCAAGTGATTCTCCAGTCTCAGCCTCCCAAGTAGCCAGGACTACAGGTGCACACCACCATGCCCAGCTAATTTTTGTATTTTTAGCAGAGATGGGGGTTCGCCATATTGGCCAGGCTGGTCTGAAGCTCCTGACCTCAGGTGATCCACCCACCTCAGCCTCCCAAAGTGCTGGGATTACAGGCATGAGCCACCGTGCCTGGCCAGTCCGTGTATATTTTATCCTGGTTTCATGTATCAGGTATTAAGGTATGGATCTTGCTTCATTGTTGATGATCCAGTTGGCCCACTACCACTTTCAAAAAGAATAATTTTTGAATTGTTAACTGTGGTTAGAAAACACATAAAATGTACCATCTCAATCATTTTTAAGTGTACAGTTCTGTAGTGTTAAATATGCTTATGCTGTTGTGCAAAAGATCTCCAGAACTTTTTATCTTGCAAAATGGAAATGCTGTACCCATTGAACAACTCTTGATTTCTCCTTCCCCCAAGTCCCTGGCAACCACTATTCTCTATGTTTATGTGAATTTGACTACTTTAGATACCTCTTATAAATTAAATCATACAATTTTTGTCTTTTTGTGACTGGCTTATTTCAGTTGGCATAATATCCGCAAGGGTTCATCCATATTGTGACATGTGGCAGGATTTTCTTTTTTAAGGCTGAATAATATTGAATTGTATGTCTATAACACATTTATTTTAATTTAACTAATTAATTATTATGTTGATTCAGGGTCTCCCTCTGTTACTTGGCTCACTGCAGCCTCGATCTCAAGGGCTCCAGTGACCCTCCCACCTCAGCTTCCCAAGTAGCAGGGACTACAGGTGTGTGCCACCACACCTGGCTAATTTTTGTAGTTTTAGTAGAGGCAGGGGTCTTGCCAAGTTTCCCAGGCTGGTCTCTATTTCCTGGGCTGAAGCAGTCTACCCGCCTCTGCCTCCCACAGTGCTGGGATTACAGGCATGAGCCACAGCGCCTGGCCACCATTTTTTCTTTATCTGTTAGTCCCACAGTAGATGTTTGGGTTGCCCACACCTCTTTGCTATTGTGACTAATGCTGCTATGAACATGGATGAGCAAATATCTCTTTGAGATCCTGCTTTCAATTCTTTTGGTTATGTACCCAGAAGCAAGATTGATTTCCACAGTGGCTGTACCATTTTACATTTCCACAACAGTGCACATGAGTTCCAATTTCGCCACACCCTTGTCAACACCTGTTACTTTTTGTGTTCTTGATAGTAGCCATCCTAATGGATATGAGTTGATATCTCATTGCGGTTTTGATTTTCCCTTCTCTAGTAATTGAGTGGAGTCAAAAGACTTGACTCTATTCAAGTCTTTTGCTCATTTAAAAATCAGGTTATGCCCATCGATGATAGACTGGACTGGGAAAATGTGGCACATATACACCATGGAATATTATGCAGCAATCAAAAATGATGAGTTTGTGTCCTTTGTAAGGACATGGATGAATCTGGAGAACATCATTCTCAGCAAACTGACACAAGAACAGAAAAAGAAATACTGCATATACTCACTCATAGGTGGGTGAGAAAAATGAGAACACATGGACACAGAGAGGTGGTCTACTATACACTGGGGTCTATTGGGGGGAATGGGGGAGGGACAGCGGGGGGGGGGCTGGGGATGAATACCAAGTGTGGGTGAAGGGGAGGAAGGCAGCAAAACACACTGCCATGTGTGTACCTATGCAACTATCTTGCACGTTCTGCACATGTACCCCAAAACCTATAATGCAATAAAAATTTAAAAATAAAAATAAAAATCAGGTTAATTTTGTTGCTGTGAGTTGTAGGAATTACACACACACACACACACACACACACACACACACACACACACACACACATATCTCCTGGATATTAACCCCTTATTGGATATGTGATTTGCAATTGTTTTCTTCTGTAACATGGGCTGACCTTTCACTCTGTTGATTATGTCCTTTGTTACGAAGAAGTTTTTAAGTTTGATACAGCCCCATTTGCCTGTTTTTGCTTCTGTTGCCTGTGCTTTGCCTGACCACCACTACTTTACGATAATGATCTTGGACCGTGTTTTGAGATGTATTCAATTCCTGTGTATAGTTTATTTCCTGTGTATAGTTTATTTCCTTGGTTGATTTCTTTTTAGTTTGGGTGCTACCACCACACCAATTAATTATTGATGCTTTTTATTTTAACATTTGCTTAATAGCCAATCGCTTCTATTTTGTCTAATATCATTTCTCATTGCTCTTCTCAGATTCCCAGTTTTGCTTATTGTTTATTTTTCCACATGAACTTGAGAGTCAACAAATAATAACAGAAACTCTTATTCCTATTTTTATCATTAGAATTAAATTTAAATAATTAACAGAGAAAGTTGACGTCTTTATATTATCCAGTCTTTCTAGCCAAGGAAAACGTCTGTTCAAATCTTATTTTGTGTCCTTTGGGAATGTTGTACAGTTTTTTTCATATGTGTCTTGGACATGTATTCAGTTTACTCATAGGTATTTTATCTTTTATTACTATTGTAAATGGGGTCTTTTCTCTCATTACATCTTCTAGCTGGGTATAAGCCACTAATCACAGTGTATCCATGGTGTGCCATTCTATCTTACTCATATCGTTTATAAACATCTCTCAATTCTTTTATATTTCTAACTATATGATATAATCTAAAAATAAAGATTAACATCTGCTTTCCAATTTTTACACTTGTAGTTTCTCTCTTCAAATTTCATTGTCTATTAGGTCTAGTACGATGTTAAATAAAAGTAGTATGAGTGGGTATTCTTGTCTTATTTTTTATTTTAATGGAACTGTCTTCAGTGATTACCTATGTGGGCTTTGGGCTGAGAATGATCTATTTTCAAATGCTAAGAAAATATCAGTTTATTCTTAGAAGCTTTTTGGTGGAGGGAGGGGCGGGTCAAGTGTGATTATTGATTTTTGTCCACATGCTCTTTTTGGTATCTTTGGAAATGATCATATATATTTTTTCTCCATAGAGCTATTAATTTAATGGAATATAATACATTTCTTGGCCATGAACTGTTCTTGCATTCCTACAACAAGCTCCATTTGATCATGGTGATTATTTTTTTAATGTGCTAGTAAATGATGTTTGCCAGTATTTATTTATAATTTTCTGTACTGATATTCATAACTGAGATTTTGATAACAATTTTTTTGTTTTATTGCATTGTGACAAAAAATATTATTTGTAATGTTTCTATCGTTTGGAATTTGTTGACTTTCTTTGTGGGCCTAACTTATGGTTAATTTTCATATATGTTTCCTGGCCACTTGAAAAAAATGATGTTAGATAATATGGAGATATTTTCAGGATACAAAGTTGAATAACATACATCTTATTGATTATGTTATGTCTTTTCTGAACTTAAGCTATGTTGACTTATTTATCATGGACTGCATTTTCATTTCTGAATAATTCTCCTTTCATCTCCTATAATTCCTGCTTTATACAGTGGCTGCTGTGTTGTCTGATGAATATGTATTTATAATTGCTGTAGCCTCATTTTGAGTTTCATTATTTAGCATGACAAAGTGCCCCTTTTCTTATTCTATTAATTTCTGGCCTGAATTCCTCTCACCTGAGGGTAAGGTCCTAACCTTGCTGTTTCAGCTTCCTTTGCCTGGTGTGCCTTTCCTTATCCATTCACACTCAGGCTTTCGGAACCACTTTGATCCATGCGTGTCCCTCGTACAGGGCTTCCTTTTCTTAGGCAGTCTGCCGCCTCCACCCTCACCTACTCAGTCCCTGCATCTGCAATTGCTAAACCATGGAGGTAGCTTTCCATCACTGCTCTTCAGAAGTCTTTCATCTTCAGGGAAATAATTTTTCCCTGGTGCTTTGTGAGATGCCAACACATAGTTTGCTTATGTGAGCATTAAAGTGATATGTCATGCACCACGCATTTGTATTTGTAACTTAGGCTTAGAATTAAAATATTATTTCAGGAATCCCTGTTATTTCTATAGTAGAGTAACTTACTACTTCCAGATTCAGGTTTAGAATAATTATTTAGGTGGTGATACAACTAATACCATGGGAAGCCTGGCACATGATCTCTTGGGATCCTTCCAGTAGTATTGTGAGTTTGGCAGAGCAGGTATCCCCACTAAACAGATAGGAGAGACTGAGTAAGCTTTCCAAAAAAGTGTATTTCCTCATGGTTTCTGACACAAGCAAATAGACAATGTAGCTTTCAGGTATATGATAGAAAGGCCTTGATGGAGATATTTTCTAAGGCTCAAAGGACAGAGTGCCAATTGAATCATAAGTAAATTGATAGTGGGTTTAACTCTCCTCTGAAAATGTTAACGATGTTGAAACACTGAGGGTTTACTTAGGGAGGCTGTGGAATCTGTATCTCTGAGGAAACTTGAAAAATAAAAGAGATCTTCATTTCTTTGGAACAGTTTGAGTGTGGTCTTGCCCCAAGGCACGGGTGACTGGATAACCTCCAATGTCCCCTTCCTCTGGAATGCTTCAAAGAACATCTCAGGGGGTCTGGGTCATTCATTTTCTAACTTAGGCACCGGAAGTATGACCTATCAGGAGATTGTTATCAACGATATCCAGATTTAAGAGCATAAAGTGGTTATGTAACAAGATGCTACCTAACAGAGAAATTTAAGAAAGGACCTGATTACAGCATAATAATGCTACTTCTCTTTTGGGGTTAGGGACAGGGAGATTGCAATCAACTTCAAATTCCCTCATGTTAAAGAAAACATAAGCATTTCCACATTTCTTTTCTCCCGGGCTGAAAGCAAAAAGGGGGAAATACGTGGAAATCTTTCACATTGAGACACTTCAGGATAATGTTTTCTTCGAACCAGAAATCCCCAGGTTGTCCCGAAACTCAACATCTGAATCGTGCTGACTGGTGAGAGACGTTGTTTGAGCAACACTGGAATTCTGAACATTCTTCAAGGCTTCATAAAAATCCCAAAATGATGGACCAGTGCTTATGTTGTGGTCATGCAAAGAAAAGCCCCCTCGTGATTCAGGATTGAGTTTGTTTCTTTTATATTTATAGTATCTACACTGAAGGAATGTAGAATTTGGCATGGGGAGGAGGATAGGGAAAGGGAGGAATGGAGACCAGATTTTGTCTGTATGTGAGGGGCCGTGTATGTGTGTGTTTTGACCTAGAGTCTACAGAATAGGGGAGAGGGAGTATTTGATAGTTTTGTTCATTTGCGGTTTTTTTTTTTTTTTTTTTTTTTGTTTGTTTGTTTGTTTTTGCCAATCAATGAGAGCTTGTAAGTTTGCTGAGGTTGGTTGGCCTTGAACTCTTGGCCTCGCCTTCGCAAGCGCCACGACATCCGGCCGGAGCCACTTTGGGCCCCTCATTTGTTTTTAAAGCAGAATCTTCTTGGGGTCTCTGGTGCGAGAGAGTGACTGGAAGAATTTTTTTACTTTCCTTGTTAGCAGCATCATCTGTTTACAATGAAAGCTTGGCTTCCACTTTCTGGCACAAATAAAAACCCTAGGGTGCCCATATAAGTCAAGCAGATGAAGCATGTGTTCACAGACCTGAAAATCAGGTCTTTTGCGTGCATAGGACTTTCATGGTAGATTTACACAGCATCCTATCCCCACATAAATTCAGGAAGCTTGTGAGAAGCAAAGGTGAGCCATAGACCACTGGAATTCACAGCTTGCTTATCTGCCGCTTGACAAAGTGATGGACCCGTTGGGTCACACCTGCCAAGAGAGAGGTTGGCAAATGGCAAATGGGCCATTTAGTAAAATTCCTTTCACCACTTATGGGATTTATATACATTTGGGAGAGGGATTTACACACCCAAACAAGGAAATATGGTCATATGGTCTTTACAAATCCCGGATAGAAAGACACATTTCCATAAACAGCAAAGCATCAAGTAAGCAGATGAGAAAAATTTCTAGGACTAACTATCAAGACTGTGGTGGGGGAAGGAGTGAGGAGCTGAAAATAGGAGGAGGGCACCTTTTTTTCTCCCTCTGTTTTGTGTTGAGTAGGCTGCCCCGCTGGAGTCCCATAGGTCCCCACTTACGGGCTAGGGATTTTTACCCTTCCCCAGATATAAACTCTAGGTAAGGATTTGTAAGACAATGGCGACAAGGAATAAACTGTACATCTGGAAAAGTTTTTGTAGTGATGAGAGAAGTTTTGCATAATATAATTTGCATGCCATTGGATCAATCAATGTTCATTCACCATTTAGTGAGCCCTCCCTCCACTAGGTTGTCTGGGGGAAGCCTAGGCTGAACTTTCAGAGGTTTATTAATGGCTAGGGAAGATAAAAATAACAGAAAGCAAACTTACAGTCATTTGAAACAATTGGAAAATAATTAAACATGCATCTGCTTGTCTGGAATTGCAGTTCTCAAGTTGTGCGCATCAGATCAAATGGGTCTTGTCAAAATGTGGATTACCAGGCCCTACCACCTGGATTCAGAGGGCCACCACAGGCCCTCTGTATTTTAAACAAGTGTTCTCAGCTATTAGATGGAAACGGACCTCAAAGCCCACTTTGAGAATCACTAGTTTAGAACATTATATCACGTTATTTTAAAAGAAGTGGGGGAAAGTCACGTTTGTTACTTTTACTACCCATAGATTTTGCATATACTGTGTTGCTTAATTCTGAGGTGGAGACCCACGGTTTAGCCAGAAAGTTAGTCAGCGTCTGCATCTAAAATCTAGGATCTTCCCTTGACAAGCCTGCTGCTGTCTTTTCCCAAAAGGAGAGAAAGTCAGGGTGTGTGTGGCTGGCTGTACAGACTAGGGTGCACGTGTTTGCCCCGGCTTGTTTTTTAAGCCAGCCTCTACATGGTGCCCAAAGCTTTCTAGCAAATGCAAATCTGGCCCTGGCATAATATTATACTCTGTTTATTACCCTGTGATGTACTTTTTTCACTAAGCACTATAATTTGGACATCTTTTTGGTTGAGTTCCCTGGTTTTTGCCCACTGAAGGATAATTTTTTATTGATAGACCATTAACACAAACGCAAATTAAGTATCATTAACCAATCCCATTAATTACATTTTTAGCATGAAGGGTGGTTCATAGCTTGAAGTCAGCTGATTTTGCTCTGTTCCATGGCAGCCGGCTGTGTGTTTGTCCACTAGTCTTAAACATTGACATTGTGAGTCAGGAATATGTGTGGGTCAACTTGCACAAATTCATCACTACTATTGAAGAGCTTAAAGTGTGCACATTACTGACCATTGGTTAGGAAAATGATATTTTTCATTGTGAATAACCATTCTAGTGACAGTTAAATCTGATGTTTTAGAAAACTTTCGGGAGACTAGGTTTGGGGTGGATCCAGATTTATGAATTTAGTCCTTTTAAGAAATTCACTGGCAATAAAAAGATACAGAAGTGTCAGTTGAACCCTTGAACATTGTATATGTAAGATAACCCTGGAGCTCGTCATAAATACAGACTGCTCCAGCTGTTAAGGATCTGTAGATCTGAGTTGGTTCTACTAAAAGATTTCCTACCACAGTAAAAGAAACTGTTGATCGCCAAACTTCTCTAACTACAGTTATCAGCCCAACCCGAGTTACAATTCTTTCCAGACCAGGCAACCGAAGAGCCCCTTAACTGGCTATCCCCACAACAGCAGTGACATCATTTTCATGTGCAGGTTGGATTAGCTCAGTTCCCTGTTTAAAACAGCTAAGTGGCTGCTCATTTCAGTTAGATTAAAAGCAAAGTCATTTAAATGCCAACCAAATGACCTGGCTGCTGTGTCCTTCTCCAGCTCCCGCCAGCTCCCCTCCACATTCTAGCCTGCTGGGTTTTGTTCAGTTCTTGATCCATATCAATGCCTTTCACACTTAGACAGCCTTTGCACCAGTTCCTCTCCATCCTCCAAGACCAACTTATCTGTTGACTCAGAAACTCTTCTTTCAGCCTCAGGCTCTGCTTTCCTACTGCTTATCAAAGATCTTTGTGTCTTTGTATAAAGCGGATCTCCTGCTGAAAGGTGGGCTCTGTGAACATGTTTCTATCCCTAGTTCAGTGCCGGATACAGACCTGGCCCATTGTGAACACTTGGAAAAGAAGGAGCCATCAGATCTGGTCATGGTTGTGCACCCACATTCTTTAAAACCACACATCACATGTTAAACATCAGATCTGATGGATGTTGAGTATGATAGAAATTATCACTGCTGTCTGGACGCAGTGGCTCATGCCTATAATCCCAGCACTTTGGGAGGCTGAGGCGGGTGGATCACCTGAGGTTGCGAGTTTGGGACCAGCCTGACCAAAACGGAGAAACCCTGTCTCTACTAAAAATTCAAAAATAGCCAAACGTGGTGGCACATGCCTGCAATTCCAGCTACTTAGGAGGCTGAGGCAGGAAAATCGCTTGAACCTGAGAGGCAGACTTTGTGGTGAGCCGAGATTGTGCCATTGCACTCCAGCTTAGGCAACAAGAGTGAAACTGCATCTCAAAAAAAAAAAAAAAAAAAAAAAGAAAGAAAAGAAAAGAAAGAAATTATCACTTCCTTCTAGAAGCCTGGAAGTGACCCTAAGAGAGAGGATCCATGTGGAAGAAAAAATGTACTATACTGGGATTTATAAGGGCCTAGTCAATGACACCAGTGAGGAGCTGAGGGGGAGGGAAGCTTATAAGTAAATATATATTTGATAACACTCAGTATTTTCCTTGGAAGAAAGGACTCATTCTTGTGGCTGGGCAGTGGTGACAGGTGGCATTTTTGATCCCTGATGTCATCTAAGAGCTTCAGACTGTAATGGATAAGTATGGCCTCCATGCTATGCACAGCCACCCTACTTGAAAGTGATTTCTGCATTGCCTTCTAATACCTGATTATAACTGGCCTTTCAAAGCCCATTCTTTTTTGTACGATGAAAGGGGTTAAATAGAGACTAAGATGAGTGTGCAACAAACAGTTTTTGGATGAGTTGATGAATTATTCTGGTGGCTTACCTGTAAGAGTATGGCCTTTACAGCCCTAGAAAGTCAGCAGCTGGAGATGAACATGGACAAAGGTTCTCCACCCAGATCCTCCCCCAAGTTGAGATTAATTGACACGCGGAAGATTTACATGACAGAGTTTCTGCTATCCCAAGGAACGTAGCAGTCTGAATATGTAATAAAGCCATAGAAAGCTATACCTTTTTATAAATTCCAAATTATATGCTTATGACATATAACTACATTGTTATTTCATTCACTTATCACTAAGATGAGGCAGATATTAGGAGCTCCTTTCTACAGAAAAGAAAACTGAGGCTTAGAGTATAAGTGACTTTTTTTTTTTTTTTGAGACGGAGTTTTGCTGCTGTTACCCAGGCTGGAGTGCAATGGCTCGAACTCGGCTCACCGCAACCTCCGCCTCCTGGGTTCAGGCAATTCTCCTGCCTCAGCCTCCCGAGTAGCCGGGATTACAGGCACGCGCCACCATGCTCAGCTAATTTTTGTATTTTTTAGTAGAGACGGGGTTTCACCATGTTGACCAGGATGGTCTCGATCTCTTGACCTCGTGATCCACCCGCCTCGGCCTCCCAAAGTGCTGGGATTATAGGCTTGAGCCACCGCTCCTGGCCCGTATAAGTGACTTAATTGAGATCAGCCAATAAATCAAGCAGAGGTGCTAGGACCGGAAGCCACCTTCCTTTGTTGCTGCCTCTTACCTCACCTCCTTGTTCTCATCAGTGTTACTTTGTTTCCTTCCCTGAGAAAACAGAATTTCTTTGCAAAGCAATAGCAAGGACTTTAAAATCCTATTTAAACATCTCTCTTTCTATCTCCAAAACTCAACTGCTTACAGAATTTATTTCACAAAGTGGAAGAGAATCAGGTTCTGGGGTAGCTGGTGGAGGGAACTTCATAACCTCAACTTCCTGATGTTTCATTTTCTTTCTTCTTACAGTTTCCAAAAATAACAATCACAATACTTGTCATTTATTGAGAGAGTTTGTTATTGAGAGGCCAGACTTTGCATATAGCATTGACTTCTTATAGTAAGCCTTGTATGGTTGGTTTTCTGAGTCTCCTCATTTTATAGTGTAAGATTGAAGTTCAAATGAGTTGGGCAATCTGCTGAAATGCACACGAAAAATAAGTGGGGGCCCAGGATTCAGACCCAGGGAGTCTGACTCCACCTACAGTCTTTGCTGTTCATCTTCTCATTATACTCTCGGTGGAGTTCTAACGATTGCATGAGGTTGCAGATAATCCTCCCTCCCCTTAACTGGATCCTGTTCTTGTTCTGGTGACCGGGAGCTGGGAAGGCTGTGGCTCTGCAGGCATTGAAGCCCATCTCCATACCTCACCCCCACAGTGCACTGTTTGCTTACAATAAATCAGCTTATCAGTACCGGGCAGGTTCTAGGATTACGGAGGGGAAAGAAGACAACTTTTTCTTGGTGTTTATATCATTTAGTTGAGGCTCAGCTGCACATACCATCTACCCAACTCCATTCCACAACTAAAAACAAAACACCAAGATGACAGACTTATGAATTAAACCAGGCAGACGTTTATTTCTCTATCGTATTAAAGAAATGTGGAGTTGGACTATTTGGGCCTGTTAATGGCAGCCTCGTGGTTGTCAAATTCTTTCTCTTTTGCTTGTTAGTATGTTGCCTCCTTTCTAAGATGAATGCTTGAGTGCCGGAGATGATGTCTCGATTCCAGCCAGCAAGAAAGAAGAAGCAGAAAGCAAGTGTGTGTGTCAAGTGTCAACTAACTGCCTTTTTGTTTTTTGAGATGGAGTCTTGCTCTTGTCAACCAGGCTGGAATACAATAGCACAATCTCAGCTCATTGCAACCTCCACCTCCTGGGTTCGAGCAATTCTCCTGTCTCAGCCTCCTGAGTAGCTGGGATTACAGGGTCCTGCCACCACGCTGGGCTGATTTTTGTATTTTTAGTAGAGACAGGGTTTTGCCATGTTGACCATGCTGGTGTTAAACTCCTAACCTCGTGATCCGCACGCCTCGGCCTCCCAAAGTGCTGGGATTACAGGCCTGAGCCACTGTGCCTGACCAACTACTTGTCTTTTAAGCTCACAGCACTTATGCTTACATCTCCATGGTGGCCCGGACCCATAAAACAGACACACCTAGCAGTAAGAGAGTCATGCCTGGCCAAGACTTAGGGGCTCTGTTATTTGAGGCATGAGAGGAAAATTGGCCTTGGGATAAGCAATAGCAATCCTGCCACAGTCTCCATTCTAGAATCTCTCATAACATCATGGTAGTCATTCCCCAAACTGTAGGGTCTTAGGAATTGCCTGGGAAGCTTGTTAAAAATTCAGATTCTTAAAGCCACTGTTAGAGATTCCGATTTAGCAGACTTGGGATGGGGCCTGGGAATCCTCATTTTTCTCACGCAGCCTACCTGCTCATTTCAGGTGATTTTGATGCAAATGGATAGGGATTCATGAGAAATTCCATATGGGTTCCAATCAGAAACTAGGACTAGAGGGGCTGGGGTATAAGAAGACCTGGTGAACTCAGGTAAGAAAATAAATTCCATCTGCTTCTCCCCTAATAAAATTGTATACATGATCTGGCCCGCTTCTGTAGTATCCACGGTGGACTTCCCTGACTGAAAGAAGTGCAACTGAATTCTCCTTTGTAACTAAAGATGGTAAAATCAACAAAATCGTCTTTTAATTTGATGAACTACTCTACTCTGAATTAATTTTTTATATTTTTAGAATATAGGATCCCTTCTTTAAAATGTTTCTAATGTAGATATTTTTATCCTGAAGACCCAAAATGAGAGAAGGTTTAAGTGTCTTTAAAAACGCATGCAGTCATTCAAATTCCTTGTCCATGTGGTTCAAAATAAAACAAGTTAGAGAGAGGACAGTGCAGGGAGTCCTCAAAATGAAGGCAGGATATCTCTGATTACAGATTCTTTTGTCACAAAATTAAAGTTGATCCTGAATACAACGCAGTTTAAAGTCAGCCAAAAGGAGTATGTAAAACAGGCAAAAAATACCATAGCAATCATCAAAACCCAAGGATGGTTTAAGAAAAAAATGGGAACACTCTCATTCCTTCCTTAACAGTCACATTATAAATAACCTTTCCCAACTAGCAACAAACTCCTTTCATTTTTAACTTGAAGGCAAAGACCTCATAAATTGACTAGGGTATTCTTTCTCTGTTTGACTGCGAGGCAGTGATTATTTAAAGCTGAAGGCTTCTACTGATATGTTTTTCAGAAGGGGTTACTGGTGGGACTTGGAACAGTTGCCATTCATTGCTTTGGTGAGTGATACCTCAAAGATAATGCAAGAGAAATCACCAGCACCACCCTTGGCTGGGGAGGCAGCAACATAGCCTTTCAGATGTTATGTCAGACCCCTCTGAGATGGGTCCTGAGGATCCCTTGGTGGAACTGGCAAGGTGTGGGGACACATGCTTTTGATTATCTAACGAGAATGAGTATAAGAAACAAAATGTAATCCAAGAAGGAATGTAAATCCTGTCTCTCTGTGCCCCGTTGAAATGTAATGTCAGTACTGAAGAATTCCTTTTGCCACTAAATGGATTCAGGCCAGATACTGAAACTCAGACCCCAAGTTCTGTTATTTCTCTTGTGAAACTGTATGGAGAAATGTCTTCATGGTTACCAAAAGTATGTGTGGATAGATGGTAATGAAGATAAATCATTTTCCCCTTGCCTGATACCTAAGCCCTTTGTGGTATATGCCACGATGTAGCTTTTGCAAAAATCATATATTTATTTATATGCTGTTTGGGACAGAAAGTGTGTGAAACTGAAGCATGAATGTGATTTCTATTCTTGGTGTCTTTTATATGAATTTTTAAATGTAATGCTTTATAAGGTTGTTTTTTTTTTTAACTTAGCATCTTTCCCAGGAATGAAGGCAAAAGTACTCAAAAAGTGCATTACAGGAAATATAAGCTAACCCTGTATACAGCAGCTTATTCCCTTAGCCTATTCCTTTAACCATGTAACCCTAATCATCGAGCCTCCTGATATCCTTGCACTGGGGCCTATTGGCTCCAGCTATCCCTCATAGTTGAAGAAGGTTGCTGCCATTGTGTTTTGAATACCCAGAGCCTATTGGCAATGTTGCTTCTGTTGCCTTTTATTCATGGACTTAGTCTTGGAGTATTCGAATAACTGATTGAAATGGCATTGGCCCACGCTGATGTGGTTTGCGGTGCAGGGTCGGGGAGGAATGCATGTGTTTGGAAAGAAGAGAGCTCTTTGTTACTAGGATTCATTTCATTTCATTGTACTTTTGGCTCCCTTTTCAGCATTCAGTTCTTTTCCTATTATCTTGTTTTTTTAATAGTTAATAGAGAAAAGTATACCCAAGTTACTGAATGGTCTAGGGACCCAATTATATTGGGAAGCTTACATGAGCAATGAGAATTCACTATGCAAAAGGAAAGGCAAAATGATACCATCTAATAAACACTTGTAAAAGCATCCATGATACTTACAGATGATTTTTTTTTTAACCAGTGATTCATTTGTTTATTGCTGCTTTATGATTTTTCAAATTGGAGAAAGCTATTTCAAACATGTATGATACCCATAAGAGCAATTTCCAGATAGGAAGAAATCTTTGGCAGAAAACGCTGACCAGGCCAGCCAGTGTGGCTGCTCTCTCCCTCTCCTGAGCTGGGAGCTGTTTTGGGCAGAAGGGTTTCCCTAGCGCAGCACGGTCACTAGATAGGCCTCCCTTGAGTTTATTACCACAATAATTTAAAAAATTGAAGTAATGGAGTCCACAGTGTCTTTTTAAAATAATAATGCAATCCAGGACTTTTTAGAAAAAATGATGAAGACCAGTAGTGTGCTTATATGATAGAGAAGAAAGACGAGAGGCAGGAGTCAAGCCAAGAGGAAAAGACACTTTTCATTTTTTTCCTGAGACTGGAGATTCTCTGCTAAAGTGAAGGCGCCATCCACAGAGTTACATCTGATGAACATTACTTATGACATGACTTAAGCAGAGAAAGAACAGTCAAAACCAAATTCTCCAGCCTTTAAATGAATTCCCAGCTACAAACCAGAAGAATAACACTATTAGGTCTGGAGGGCAGTGGGATGTGGAGCTCTGTGACTCAGATTTCCTTTCACGATGTTGGCATGGCTTTGTAGGATCTATGTATTATTTATGTGGCACCACTACCATGTTTTAAAATAATCTTTGGACATATACCCATGAGTTAGTTTAATCAAATTCTCCCACTTTTATCCATAACGAGTTCTGGTCTTTGTAGCCAGCATGACTCAGGGCACACTCTACATCTCCGGGAAGACTTGGGGTAATCCCAGAGGCTCATTATTTCTAATTACTTCATATCTAAGTGTGTAATGCTGAGCTCATTACACAAACCAGCCAAAGCAGGTAGGATTCTTCTCTCCACCACCTTCCTCTCCATTATAAATACATATGTTTCACAAACCAAGCCCTTATAGCCAAAACCAAAATCTGTATCCATTTCTGGCATTGTTATCTGGAATACAAGATGCAACACAATTAATTGCAGACAGTGTTGACACACATCCAAAATATGAGGAGAAGATGATGTGGACAGGTAAAGATTGAGGCTCAGGATAGTCTGTAAGTGAAGGGAATTCTGAAAAGAATGACGGTGCATGCTCCTTGATGCAGTATGGCTGTCAGAAATACATACACCGCAGTGAAGATGTTTATCTTAGCGGTATTTTGGTGTCTCTATTCATCTTGGGCATGGCACTGGGGTGAACAATTTGTTTGGGTGTGTCCTGGACTATTTTGGTTTCAGCAATGAATGTCCTGCATCTCAGTAAACCCCTCAGTCCAAGGCGATCCAGAACGGTTTGTCACCCTACGAGGGACCTAGACACAGGCCTTTGAGAGATCTAAATGTGTGTGATGCATTTCAAAAAGTGACATTAGAAACTCGGTTTCTCTGTCATGCCACCTCCCAGAATAATTTCATTTTCCTCCACTAGTTACTGAAGGAAGTTGATTGGGGAAAAGGTATTCAGCAAGCAGAAACTTCAGCCCTATGCTGGCAAGATGGCTTCTTGATGATGAAAGCCTGGTAGTTCTGAATCCAGTGAGGGCATAGCTCAGAAACCTTTTTGAATTCTGGGGTTTGTTAAATACGGGTCCTTAAATATAAGCATCTATTTTCCACCACATTCCCTTCTAAGAAGCATTCTGCACAGCCCTATTTGCCTCCAGGGCCCTGGGAGAAGATTTGCAGGAAGTTTAGATCTAAGGGCAGCGTGAACCCCTCAACTCTATCCATAAGGAGTTTCTAGTAAAACAAAAATAATTATAGATATTTTTGGTGATATATCTCGGTTTCTGTTGGATGAGTCACTGTGATAAGATAGAATTTGAGGCAGTTGCAAGGCAGTCTGGTTTAATTCACCTCATGTTTGGGGGTAAATGTCCCAGATTTTGGACCTAAAGAACAATGCACAGCTGCACCTTAGATAAAATCATTACCCCAGAATGCAGCCAAAGAAAACTTCCACCATTGTTCAGCTGCTGGACAGATTGAAGCAAGGGAGTTGGGGCTCAAATAGACACAAGCCTTCATGGTTCTTGGAGTGATCATCCACAAATCAGAGAAAACTGTGGAGACTTCTCTGGGATCAAAATTATCACTGCGGGAGAAATCCTGGGTTGGGGTGGAACCACATGGGGATGTAGCATATCAGTTCCCTATTTCAAGGGAGTTGAAGAGATGATCTTGGAAATTATAAGATGAGTATTTTTTTGGTAAACCTAGGTTTCAAGGACAGTGAAGTTCTTAAAACTTGGCATTTTAGGAAGCGGAGAAGAGGTCTGTGGTGGATATTTATGTTTTTATTTTTGAGACAGGGTCTCACTCTGTCACCCAGGCTGGAGAGTAGTGGCACGATCGCAGCTCACTGCAACCTCAACCTCCCCGGCTCAGGCGATCCTCCCATCTCAGCTTCCCAAGTAGCTGGGACTACAGGCATATACCACCATGCAAGGCTAATTTTTTAATTTTTTAATTTTTTTAGAGGCAGGGTTTTGACATGTTGCCCAGGCTGGTCTCGAACTCCTGAGCTCAAACAGTCCACCCACCTCAGCCTCCCAAAATGTTGAGATTACAGGCCTGAGCCATGGAGCCCGGTCTGGTGGTCGTGTTTATACTGGTGAATCTGACTCATTCATGGAGCCTGCATCCTCTGAGCTCTTTTAGTGGGACAGAGAATCAAGCAGGCTTTGAAACTGGTGGTGAGGAACAATTACTACGAGAAAGAAGAAAAATCCATGAGGAGTATCAGCCCAGGTCCCAGGTAATCATGCATTAAAATGGTACCGGAAAGGCAAAACTTCAAAACAGACCAATGCCAGAAGTTAAATGTAGGCTGCAGAATTTGTTTTTACTACTTGGTCATAGAATAAGTCTTCTAGGACCTCAGTTCTGCTTATAGATAACCTGATAGATAGTCTTGCAGATAGATATGTTAAATTGAAGGGTTGATGAGATCTGCAGGTTGAGGGGTTTTTATTTGTTTTGCTGTTTTCTCCTACGTTAACAAGAAGAAGAGAGGAAGGTGCCACCTTTATGTTTGTGCTTTAGGAGCTCTGGCAGCCGGCCCCCTGGCGGGATGTGATGAAACACAGCTCACAGCATCAGAGACGATCGATTCAGGTCAGCAGAGAGTGATTTATAGCAAGGAGTTTCTAAACAAGCTTAGACTTCACTGCAAACTGGTGGGATGGCCTGACTTTTCATTGTTGGTGGAGCTCATTAGAGGGAAGATAGAGAAAGGAGTTGTGGCAGCTGTCAGGAAACCTGAGCAAATGGCAGAGGATGGCTCAGGCTCTTGGAGAAGACCCAAGAGCCAGAAAATAACTGGGTTTGCTGATATCAGGTCCAGACCAGCAAGGGCCTGGTCCCCGGTGACCAAGGCTCCAGCCAGAGCCTCCTGGCATGTAGTCATGGGCTGCTTCCAGGATCTGCTTCCAGGATTCATCACACTGGTCAACTGTTCCAGCCTGGAGTAAACCTGAGATATTAGCAGATGGGAGACAGATTTCATAATATACCTGTGACTGCACAAGATTTGGGAAGGTGCAGTCACACATGCAGCTTTTTTTAGTTGTGGCAAAGAGGCCACCCTGTACCCATGGAGAAAAGAACTCCAAGAATGCATGATCTTCCTCTCTCTATAGACAGGAAATCAACAGAATAGAAATGCCCAGGCTGCTGACTGCCACTCCCAAAGCCAATTCTGAAGATGCATGGGGATGAGAGGGAGAATGTTGAAGCCAGAGTTACTATAAAAACTAAGAGAAATCCTTGGAGAGTTCAGAAGGTCGCTGGATCACGATGTATGTGTAAAAGTGCTGACCCCAGTTAGGAGTTGACCTCTAGAGGAGGGCCAGGGTTGGGAGCATGATTCCATCTCTACCCCTTTTGGTCTTGTGCATTGCCAGATTGCCACTGACAGGCTGTTAAACAGCACCTGGTGATGCAGAAACTTCTCCGTGTGATACTGATAAGAAAATGCTCAGGCTGTCTGGCCAGCTCCATGCATCGCCTTTCCCAGCACTCCTCCACACACAACCTTTGATGAAGTCCTCAGGGCAGGGTCACCGGTGTGGGAAATGGGGCAATGCCCTACATGAAGTCATCGAGCCCCAAGAGTAGCACCTAAGAGTCTCAGCCTGGAAGTGGCCCCCTAGGAATGGGACAGATGGAGGCCCTGGCTTCTAGCCCCCACCCCAGAGATACTTAATCAACCACAGAGGTGAACGCCCTCAGGAGAACAGGAGCTCTGTGGGAAAAACACGAAGACTGCCAAGGAGAAAAAAGAGAAGGACTCCTGGCAGAAAACACTCTGAGATGCAACATAGTTGATGGGCCAGGAAGATGAAAATGAAAATAAGCATATCAAATATTCTCAAAGAGTTGAGGGAAGACGTGAAACAGCAATAAGCAGGTATGAAGAACCAATTGGAGATATTAAGTCAGAAAATATACGCATTGGAACAAATATCGTAAATGGATTGAATGACAGATTGGACATAGAAAATGAATCAGCAAGTAGGAAGATTGGGATGCAGAACTAGCTGTAAAGGAATCTGGAGGGGATATAAGCAGAGGGGATTTGTACAAGGAAACTAAGCACTGTGGAGGATAATATCTGCATTGAAGTAGACGGAATCCCAAAAGAAGAGAAGAGAATAAAGAGGATGACATTTTTGGAGAAACAGTAACAGAGAGTTTCCCAGAATTAAGGAAGCATGTAGAAACCTCTAGAACTGAGGAGGTTCTGGGCTGTGTGAGATGCCTCTTGGGTCCCACATCATATCCACAAGGAGCCCACATTTTACTCCAGCCATCACACCTCCCTGCAAGGACATCTTTACAACGCACGTCCACTAAACTGCCCTCAGCACCTCTTGCGTTCTGCCCCCAGGTCTCTCTGAGACCCCTGCACAAAGGCATCCAGAACCCCACTCAGTGAGCAAGCACCCACAGCTGGAAGCACTGGTGACATCCCTCCGGGCAGCCCTTGCCCAGTGTGGGCTCAGGGACTGAGGGATCAATGCACCTTTCTTTCATCTTCTGGTTGGACAGTTCTGAAGGACAATGGACAGATGTCCTTGAGGGATCACAGGAGGAACAGGCCTAGTCATTCACCTGGAGAACCTCTCTCTCTCTCTTTTTTGGTAACATCTTTCATTCCTGCTTTCTTATCTCCACTCCGCCCTCCATTCCTGTCTCCTGGGATCACAGCTTGGTGAGTGGAACTGCTAAGCCAACATCAGCAACTAAGGCCAGACTTCTTGTTATAGGAAAAAATAGCCCCCTATTGACGTAAGCCACTGTAAATTGGGCTGCCTGTTACTCACAGGTGAACATAATTCTGGCGAGTATACATCTTGGCCTGAGCCACAGTGCCTGAATGAAGGAAGTTTGAGTTCTGCTGCTGAAATTCAGGACAAGTCCAGATCCCCCAACTTTATGGAGAGGTAATGCTCTCAAGACCTTGGAGAGAATTCTACTCAGCTCGGCAGGATACAGGAAGGAAGTGGGGAGGGGGATGTGTTGAAGCATGAACTGGAAGAAACTCTGCGTGCCTCAGGGGGACACCCCCTTCTTCATGGAAAACTGCAATGATTCCAGTGAGACAAAACTTGGTAAGGCAAAAAGTAGTTACAGCTTTTCCCCTTCCTCATCTTCTATTATCCTATGCCTGTTTCACGGATCTGAGTAGCAGTAGATGAAAAATGAAAAATATCAAAAAATGCCAGAGTGATTCATAGAAGCTAGGGGCATAGAAAACTCCAAACAAATGAAAAACCAAAACAGCAGCAGCAATGACAATGACAACAGCAACAGCAACAGCAACAATAACAAGCAGCTCTGGATATAGGAGAAGGATTAAGAGAAAAGACAGTTTGGGGGGAGGAAGAAGAGAAATATCTAATGGGGCTTTCTAAAGAGGTTTTGAGGTATGTTACATGATGCAATAATTCCTCTTCTAGCTGCATCAAGGAACTTCAGTAAGCACTTACATTATGTATTGCAAGAATTTTGGATATGGATTCCTGTTTCTTTGGGGAGCAATGTCATACTGATATAGGTTGTGAAGTCTCAGTTTCATGAAGACTGACACTGTACTACGTCCTGAAAATGATAGCATTTAAAGGAGACTAACACTGTCTTGAGATGCAAATATGGGGCTCATTGGGTGAGTGGTGGGGCTTGCTATGGGCAGGCTTCAGATTGATTCATGCCTCTGAAAGATGGCAGACCACTTTAGTTATAAAGCATGGAGGTGCTCACAGGAATGGGCGACTATTTGTCTGTTCAAGCATCTCTCGTTCTGCACCACATATTTCTAGGTTACCGGTGCTGCTCCCAATGGGACACTACTCCACAGCCTCAGAGATTATTTAACTAAACAGGTGAACGAACCAGAGTCTCTTCTTCAGAATTGTAAAAACGGGACCCACTGAACAAGAGCCAGCTCTTTAAGTGGTGGGACCTATGAAATGCAAACCTGTGAGCAGCTGGTAGCCATATTTCCAGCCCCTTGGACGGTGGGAACAGAGTAAGATTGGCAGCAACGACAGGAAGGCAGGGGCAGAATTCTAGTGGTATGGAGTCCCTCATTACCATTTGTTTCTGAGGCCTGGTGTCTGAACCTGTCCTTCAGTTCTCTTTCCCTGATCATAATCTTTTATTTTTTGCTTATGCTAGCTCAAGTGGATTTTCTTTTTCTTGCAGCCATTTCTTTTTCAAAAACACCCACAAATAATTAGCATTATAGAGGAACAAAATAACAGCATGACCCAGCCTCCCAACTGGTTGGCTGTCAAATTACCTTAGCTCTGTGGTCCCCAACAAATTACTTAAACTTTCTCTTTCTTCAATTGTTAAATGGAGATCATACTTTTAACCAGCCCTGTAGATTTGTTGTAATAATCAAAAGTGCCAATAACACAGTGTCTGGCTCTCGATACATATTATCCGTTATAAGTATTATGAATCTATAACTATCAAAGCCTTGAAGACGAGGGTCTGCTATAGTTGATTACTCAATGCTGATAGAAAAAAAGCTCACACCGAGTGCCAGGTTCGAGAAAATTACATGAGTCAGAACAGTAATCAACCAGTCACACCTCCGGTCACTATGTGTTTTGTACTTTCCAGTTCCCTCTGCCATTGTTTATTTCTAATAACCTATATTAAGTGTGGTCGGAATGAAAGGGGAGACAGGCAAATGCCCCCCAGAAATAGGAGGGAGGGAATCTGCTTTCATTATCATCCTTAGCTTATTTCCGCAGACAGGACTTGTCCTCTGCTCTGCCTCTTCTTCCTTTCACTCCCTTCCTTGTACCTTTCCTTAACTTCCTTGCAAGCACCTAGTTACAATGTTCCCCTCTCAACTCCCCGCTCCATCTTCCAGCCCCTGTGTCTTTGGTATCTTAGGTTCTTAGCACAGGTTAGTGAAACACATAGAAAATATGATTTTACATTTCTCTCTCATCTTAAAGAAAAATGGCTGGCCTATCTTGTATCTTGTTACAGCTTAAATTTTGGAACTGAAGTTATGAGCAAAAGAAAATCTCAGCTTATGCCCCAAGATGGCTCCTCTGATCTCAGGAAGGCCTTGGGGCAGGGTAGGTTTTGCCTGGTGGGGTCAGGCTTCCTATGCATCTGTGTTCCTGCCCTAGGCTCTGAAGAGAATGGCAGTAGCGATTCAAAGGGAACACTGGACTGCGGGGGTGTTAGGAGTGTGTATGAGGAAACTGACTCTGAGGAAGCTTGATCTTAAATGAGAGGGACTGCTTCAACCAGCTGATGCAGGGCAAGTAGGACCTAGCTGAGCTGTCGTCCTGGGTGGCCCGGGGTCTGAAAGCAGCAGCCACCACTAGCACTAAAGAAAGTTACAAGCACAAAGAGGCACTTAATAACAATGACGACAAAACGTGCAAAAATCACACAGAAGGATGCTCAATTTTCTTGATGAAGAAACACAAATTAAAACAACCGTAAGTTTCTGTTTTTGCCTCCCATACTAGTAAAGATTAAAATAACGTCTAATTCACTTTACAGGCAAGACACAGAGAAGGAGGACTATTTATAGGAATATAAATTAATACAAGCTTTACAGAAGTACTTTAGTAATGAGTGCAGAAATTTAGAAGACAGATGCCCTTTAGTGAAAACCAGAGATGTCTAGAAATTTGTCCTAAAAAAAAAATTAGTAAACTCTTAAAAAAAAAAAAGACCAAAAAATCTGTATTGACATTGGCATAGCCCAAGTCTGAATACCAAAATACAAACAGTGAATTCTTCTGGTGGCAAGAATTCCTTCAATATGTAATATTTTTTATGCTACTTAATTTTTTTTGTGAGAAGAGAACCATTTTAGGTATATTTATTTATTTTGGGGGGTACTGGTAGAGGTGATAGCATGGGTGGTAGCAGCTACAAAGACTGGGCAAAACAAACATGCCAGTCGCTGGTCCCCAGAGGCACCAAGCCCAGGGTGTACAGACAGCTCTGTAGACCCCACATTCAGTCCAGGCTCCCTTGCCCAGCCTGGGAGTCACTCCCTGGATCCTGCTGACCAACATTGATCACAGCCCTCACAGTTCCTGGCTTAAACATGGGCCTATCTTCTCATGTCCTATGTGCTGGCCCCGAGCAGCTGGCTATATGGCAATCATTAGTGGGGGCATTTTTCATGCTTAATTCTTTGAGATTTTTGGATCACTCATTGGAGATCAGAAAATATACTCAGTGGCCGGACATGAATATAACAGCAGTTTTTAGAGGTTTTTGACTTCATTTAGAAAACTTTTCACAAATACAGAGGTCGACCTAGAGATTGGATCTAGTTGGTCCAGGATGAGGTCTAGGCATAGGTTTTTTTTTTAATCCCCTAAATGAATTTAATGGGCAGCCAGGCTTGAGAATCACTGCTCCAGTGGTTGGCTAAAAACATAGGCTCCAAGTCAGAGCACAGGGAGACTGACTGATTGGTTAGAATGACCTGGAGTGACCACCAGAAACATCCCAATTGGAGTTCAGTTAATTACCCCCTCGATCATGCTCTGAACTGGAGGGGAAGTTTCTATCTGATATTCCGAAGAAGGCATCAGAGTACAAAGACTTCGATAAACAAAACACAAAGAAGCAAACTCACTTTGTGGTGTTTTTCTTCCTCCAGTTAACCAAAGGGGTAGATGGAAGATCAAATATCCTTTGACCAATGTACTAGTATATCTTAACTTGCAGAAACAATAGAGCTTTAGAGAAAACTGTATCAGTTGAGAACTTTGTTTCTTATCCTCTATTTACCCCACTGAATGGGACTGAGTCTGCCAGGCATTCTCTCAGAGGCTCATTAGGCCTGTGTCTGAATTTTGGTGAGTCACCACCAATGGCATTGTTAGGTAGCAAAGCATTTCCCCAGTGGGAGCCTTTCCAGTCACTGACAGCAGGAGTTCTCAGAGATGTGCACTTTATGCAACTTTCTTGCTATTAAATCCCATGCACTATTAATATTCATATTGCAACATAATAAACTTAAGCTTTATAGACATATGCTCTGTGTGTATTCCAAATCCTCTCTATGCCTTAATCAAGCGTTGTTAGTCTGCTAATGGAACTATGCTTTATTTGTTATGTCTAGAGATGTTCAGGCCCTGTTATATCATTTTTGCAGATTGTTTGGCTGATTGTTAAGCTCGCCATGTTATGTGTTCCATGTGTAAGATTTTATGAGATTTTTCTGGGTGTTAGGTGTTTCATAGATAAATGCAGACATTTCCTTGCTTAAAGCAGAACTGAGAAACAAAAATAATGATATAGGGTTTGTTCTTGGTCTCTATAGCTGTCCTTGATCAAGAGGAAAATATGTCTCCTGATGAATTTCGAGTATCTTTTTGTCCTTTTCGGTTTGTGTAACACTACTGATGTTACTGTCTCACCCCTCAGCTTCTACAGAAGTTGTCCAGCTTGTTTATTTTCTTTCCCTTCTTGTTTCCCACTGCGGCTCTCATGAATTACTTTCCTAAGGGAGAGTTTCAGAGTGATTTTCAATTACAAATGAGAAGTAGCCTAATGTAGACTAGTTTTTTCCAGATTATGTTTCATGATTAATACCATGAGATATTTTGGGATATAAAAGGGATTTATACTCAAGTATGTTTGGGAAATGCTGCAGACGCTACCTTTCTACTTGGAGATTTATGAAGCACATTAGTGTATATCCATTCACTGAGATGACTGCAATCTTAAAAACAGAACTATTTAATTTTTGTTTCATCCAGAATTTCCCAAACCACTTTTACTATGGAAGTTTTTGCATCCTGTAAGCCTTTTGTGAAATCTGGAAAGAATATACAAGTTTAGCTTTTACCAGTTGTGTGAGGTTGGGCATGTCACTTCATTTTTTGAACCTTACTTGCCTCATTTGTAATGAAGAGAATAACACCTATCGCTACCACCTTGCAAAAAAGCATTGCAACCTGAGGCCTACTATGAAACTAACAAGAAACACCCCGAGGATAACACATCTGGTGGGAGTGTAAATTAGTTCAACCATTGTGGAAGACAGAGTGGCGAGTCCTCAAGGACCTAGAAATAGAAATTCCATTTGACCCAGCAATCCCATTACTGGGTATCTATCCAAAGGACTATAAATCGTTCTACTATAAGGACACAAGCACACGAATGTTCATTGCAGCACTGTTTACAATAGCAAAGACCTGGAACCAACCCAAATACCCATCGATGATAGACTGGTCTGGGAAAACGTGGCACATATACACCATGGAATATTATGCAGCAATCAAAAATGATGAGTTTGTGTCCTTTGTAGGGACATGGATGAATCTGGAGAACATCATTCTCAGCAAACTGACACAAGAACAGAAAATGAAATACCGCATATTCTCACTCATAGGCGGGTGATGAACAATGAGAACACATGGACACAGGGAAGGGAGTACTACACACTGGGGTCTATTGAGGGGGAATAGGGGAGGGACAGCGGTCGGGGAGAGCTGGGGAGGGATAGCATGGGGAGAAATGCCAAATGTGGGTGATGGGGCGGAAGGCAGCAAAACACACTGCCATGTGTGTACCTATGCAACTATCTTGCATGTTCTTCACATGTACCCCCAAACCTAAAACGCAATAAAAAATAAAAAATAAAGAAAAAAAGCATTGCAACCTGAGGCCTATTATGAAACTAACAAGAAACACCCTGAGGATAACATAATGAACACATTTAAACAGCTGTGCCTAACATAGAAAAAGCTGTACTTTTTTGCATTTTGAAAAATAGGTCTTTCCTGAAGTTATTGATAAGTGGTAATAAAATGTCACTGATAAAATTATATATTCATAATTGACTACACATTTTCATCTGTATAATTTATTACTCTTCTGCATAACTACTAAAGAGCATATCGACAGCCTTAACGTACTTTATGATATAAAATTTACAATATAAAGATTTTCAGATTAACAAAAAACTGTATTTTTTCTCAGAAAAATAAATAATGAGACCCTTTTAATTGTAACTAAGATCAAGAATATTTAACTAGTTGAATAAAATGTTGATAAACATGACTAGTTTTGATGGCACTGGGTTGCTTAGGCTCTTTAAAAAATTCTCCATCATCAGTCCATAAATTAGAGATAAATGTGTATTTGATAGAAACAATTTCTATTTAGAGTGGTTAACCCATGACTGGGGTATCACTGCATAGTTTTAATACATTCAGGACCAGGTACGATGGCACACATTATAATCCCAATACTTTGGAAGGCTAAGGTGGGAGGATTGTTTGAGTTTGGGAGTTTGAGACCAGACTGGGTAACAAAGCAAGATCCTGTCTGTACAATTTTTAAAAACTAACTGGGCATGGTGGTACATGCCTGTAGTCCCACCTACTCAGGAGGCTGAGATGGAAGGATTGCTTGAGCCTGGGAGGTCAAGACTGCACTCCAGCCTGAGTAACAGAGTGAGACCTTGTCTCTTTTTCTCTCTATGTATTTTCAAGCTGGTATGTTTCTTCCAAAAGCCGCCCTCCAGGAACCATGTTTTTCTGCAGTTCTGTGGATGCTAATAGTCCCTTGCTTTGAAGGGAATTTACATTTTTAGTTTCCTTTGAAGGGAATTTACATTTTTAGTTTCCTTAACATCTGAAATGGCTAGAAAGGAGTCTAGAAATGAGGACAACAAAGCCAAGTTGAGGATACTGAAGCTGAGCAACACAGCTAGAGTTCCGCCAGCTGAACACAGGCAAATCCCATTGTGCCTTCATACCTGGCAGTATTTCTGCAAGGGCTTCCTTCCCTCTTGACTTCATCTAATTAATGGCACTTAGCTCAGAGTTTACATACAGAGTCTTTTGTATTCCCTGTTTCTCTGGGTTGCCTAGATCTGAACACATTTCTATTGTGGCAGTTGTCACACTGGGTGATAGTTGTTGAATTACCTGCTAACCACTCTCCCTGGACCCCAAGGTCCTGGAGTTCAGAGTCTATGCCTTAACCAGTGTCTGTTGCTTGTGTTTAACCCTTACTAGACATTCAACAAATGGTGGGATGGGTGAGTGAATAAGTGGTCTCTAAAGTGCCTGCCTGGGAAGTATATAACCCTCTCTTGACAGATATCTGTCCATTCCAAAATCTCATTCTGAAGGGTTTTCAATGCTTAGTTCCCATGCTTTGGACCTTGTGACCTTGCACTCTTGTCCTGACTTGATAGGCCAACTGTATGACTCAAACATTAATATCTTCAGACTCACCAGGAGTCACAAGAGTGCTCTATGCTGGATGGTGGTTGTCCGGCCCTGCGATCCTCTCCTGTCTTGGTTAGATTGAGTGGTTAGAAAATAGAGAGGGAAAAGGGGAAAAGAAGTAGAGAGGCTCTGGAAGTTGACCCTTAGAAGGCAGAAGTTATGCCATGGAAAACCAAGTAGAGGGGAGGTAGATAAGAGGTAGGAGGAAATAATGAAGAGAGAGAAAAGTGGAGATGAAGAGTTGTGAGTTTATTAAGCTCATGCTTTGGGATCTCCATGCTTTTGGATTTTAAGGAGCTACTCTTGGCCCCTGAAGCCCCGAAGTATTCTTTTCCAGCAAGGAATGAATTTCCATTTCTGCAAACAGAGTTGTGCAATTGCCGAGGCTTTGCTCTCTTTGATATCTCCTTTGTCCTTGCATTAAACTTCTATTATTTAAGCTAACCTGGCCACGTTAGGTATCAGACAATGTATTCTTCTTATTATTATTTTATTTTATTTTTACAGATCAGGAAACAGAGGGTTGGAACTATTCAAAGAGAGGAATGAGAATTTGATTTGGATTTGCGCATGTGGGTTTTCTCGAGGGTAAACCCTAAGTTCTAAGCCAGGTTTGTCAGTGTGGTCCTGAGTCAGGATTGTGTGCAGCTGGTGGTGATAGTGGTTGTGGTGGATGCTGGTTCTTTCTAACAGGCTATTCATGGCATTCTATGCATTGAAGTTTATGAATCATTGCTTTCTGATGACATACAAATTGAGTGAATACCTTAGAGATCTTCTGGGCCAAAGGTCACCAAAATGACCAATAATGAACCTTCTTCACCTTGAGGCCATTCGTGTACAAGCTGTTCTGCTCTAAAACAAGGCATTCAGTCTCCTGGGATGGGAGAGATAGCTCTTTCCCTCTATGTGTAAGGTAATGTGCCTATAGACACATTTTTTTTGCTGGATTAAAAAATTCCTCAAAAAGCTAGGAATTTTGGACCTATGTTATAACTAGCTAACATCATTAAAAAAAAAGAGCCTAAGGCAAATCCAAACTTGCAGAAGAAAAAACATTGAGACACAAGGAAATTGCCATAAATCATTGATTTCTTAATATCCTTGCATCATGTAGGATATTATGCTAAAGACAGCTCACTGGCAAGCCTGGACATCCCCCTCTGTCCCCAGGCAAAGTTGACATTGCACCATAGATATCACAGCCGTCTTTAGGAGTTACCTTTTTTCTGTTTAAGGAAGACAGTCTTGCAAGTATTCTAGAATACTCCCATCATTCTCTTCTGAGATGGCTAGAAGTCTTTTAGTCTCTTGTGTCCTGCTGGTAACTGCAGGCTAGACTTTCTTTGCATCCTCTCTTGAATCACGATACTGCCCCCCAATATAAAACTCTTTTGATTTTTGTACAAAATATAATAAAATGGTTCTGATGACTCAATCATCATTATATTTAATTATGTTAAGGCATTATTTAAGAAGTCTTGACACATTCCGGATTCATGTTTCTCCTAAAGTTCTGGTCACAGATTGAGGTTAAAATAGAGGAATAAAAAATGAAACCCCAACTAAAAGCTAAAGATGGTATTCGTGATTTGCAAGCAGGGGTTCCCTAAAATACTTTCATTTATTTATTGTTTTAAAAAGATGAGTTTAAAGAGGGAAAGTAATTTAAGCATGAGAAGTCATAGAGATTGGTTTGAGCAATAGCTATAATTTTTTATTATGAAAGTAAAATATTTTGCATAAAAGGGGGAGAGAAATAGAGTAAAAATACACAAATTTTTGTAAGTAAAAGTCCTCTGCTTTTTAGTCTAATCCCCAAAAATAGCCACGAGGAATGGTACATTATATAACTGTTGAAAAATCTGTATAAATATAATGTATACATTAAAGTATGGCCAAACTATTAATATACACAGTTTACATATGTATACACACACAAACACAGTTTATATACATATAGTATATATGTGTATACACACATATGTGTATGTATATATATGTGTGTGTATATAATACATCCACACACACCATATATATGTATGCACTGTTTTGGACTACTTTTTCAAATTGAAATACAACTTGGATATATTTCATGGGGTCATACATAGAGAGATTTAACTTATTCTTTTTGCTTTATTTTGTTTAAAAAATATCTGTAGACACAGGATCTGGCTATATTGCCCAGTCAGGAGTGCAACGGCTATTCACTGATGCAATCACCGTGTACTACAATCTTGAACTCATGGCCTCACGTAATCCTCCTGCCTCAGCCTCTGGGGTAGCTAGAACTACAGGTGTGTGTCACCATGCCTGGCTAACTTGCTCTTTTTAATAACTACATGCCATATTATATTGTAGATATCCATTATTACTTATACTACTTCTCTGCTTACAGTGTTTCCATTTTCTCTTCTGTTACAAACAATGCTTCATGGAACATTTTTGTACAAAATGTTTTGTTGGTCTGTGACAGCCTGTCTATAACAGTGAATTAGTGGAAGTGGAAGTGTTGGATCCAAGGATATGTAATTCTAAATTTTGGAAGATGCTGTCAACTTGTCCTCCAAATAGATGACGAGAATTTTGATTTTCATCATGAGGGTCTACTGAGGAGTATTTATAATAAGCCAATTGATTGTCAACCTGAAATCCTCTTACTTGTTTTTTTTTTTTTTTTTTTTTTGAGATGGAGTTTCACTCTTGTTACCCAGGCTGGAGTGAAATGGTGTGATCTTGGCTCACCGCAACCTCTGCCTCCTGGGTTCAAGCAATTCTCCTGCCTCAGCCTCCCAAGTAGCTGGGACTACAGGCACCTGCCACCATGCCCAGATAATTTTTGTATTTTTAGTAGAGATGGGGTTTCACCATGTTGACCAGATGGTCTCGATCTCTTGACCTCGTGATCCACCCGCCTCAGCCTCCCAAAGTGCTGGGATTATAGGCGTGAGCCACCACGCCCGGCCAATCCTCTTACTTGTATGGTCTTCTTCTAAGGCCCTGCACAAGCCCTTAAAATATGTAGACATTCCTAATGGTTTTGTAAAATTAGCACAAGTAAGACATTTCAACCACAGCTGGTTATGACTACCATCTCTTAACCCTGAATCCTTCACGGTCATACCCCTTATTTGCCACATGGGGTTGAAGTGGCTACTGGCTATTTTGGGGATCAGACTTGGAGAAGTTGAGTTGGGATGTGTTATTTTAACAGAATTTTATAAAGACCTTTTAGAAAGTTTCAATATAATAAGGAATTACAGACCCTTGATGTCGACATACAGGAATAATATTTTTTCATCATCTTTATTTATTAAAGAAATAAAATAAAATTCAGATTGAAAGTCGGTGAAATATGAAACCAAGGCAATAAAGATGAGTGGTAGAATCTATGGAATTATTTGGATAAACAGAAGTGACTTGTGATTTTGCTCTTGCTGTGTGATGGTGTTGGTGGACCCTCCCTGCTTTGGATTTATCAACAGCGTGAATCAAGAAAGTTAGCCAAACTTCAGGCTCAGCTCCAGATAAGGGGCAAGGGTACAGCTTGCAAAATGAAGGTGGAACATAGAGCGTTACAGCAGGTGACAGAAAGCTTTGGAGTTCTCCAACAAAATTGGCCATAAATAATATAGCTGGCATTAAAGAGGTGAACATGATTGAAGATGGGACAGTTTTTCATTTCAGCAATCCCAAAGTCCAACCTCTCTCTGTCCTTCTCTCTAGTCCTTCTCTCTCTGCTAACACCTTTGCAGTTACCAGTCATGCAGAAGCCAAATCAATCACAGAAATGCTTCCTGGAATATTAAGTCAGCTTGGTGCTGACAGCTTCACAAGCCTTAGGAAGTTGGCCAAACAGTTCCATGGCAAGTCTCAAATAGCAAAGCACCAAACCCAGAAGACAATGGGGAGGAGGGGGATGTTTCAGATCTTGTAGAATACTTGGATGAAACATCAAAGAATGAAGCTAACTAATTTTTTTTTCTGGTGTTTGAAAGCTGGCATGGACCAGATTTAACAAATAAGCCAGTGGTTCCAAAGTTTTACAGACACAGGCAGCATCACCTATTGCTATTCAATAATATAAGTATTATGTATTCTTTTGAAAAGAAGTGCATTGTTAAAAAATTCATCACTCTGAAAATCAGTAGTTTATTAAAAGTACACATTTTTCATAGGAGTAGTAAATAAGCTCTTGGATTATTTGATAATCAAGAGTGAATCATATAAACACATTGAAAATGAGTATGTTCTTATTGATTTGATAGAAATAGTGGCATGGACAATAACGTAAAGCTCATAACACACCACTATGACAAGCACATCAACAAAGAAGGGCCATCAGCTGGAATGGTCTTTAACATTGATTGGTTACTGTGTAACCATACTGGAAATTCCCTGAAATATTACAGATCATATGTGAAAGAAACTTTTTTTTTTTTGAGACAGTGTCATGTTCTGTCACCCAGGCTGGAGTGCAGTAGCATGATCTCGGCTCACTGCAACCTCCACCTCCCGGGTTCAAGCGATTCTCCTGTCTCAGCCTCCTGAGTAACTGGGACTACAGGCACTTGCCACCATGCCTGGCTAATTTTTGTATTTTTAATAGAGATGGGGTTTCACTATGTTGGCCAGGATGGTCTCGATCTCTTGGCCTTGTGATCCGCCCGCCTTGGCTAGGATTACAGGTGTGTGCCACTGTGCATGGCCGTGAAAGAAACTTTTTAGAGTTTGTTTTTCCCCAAATTTATCAGCTATCCTAAAAATTTATATGACACTTCCAATAAGTTGTGAAACTGAAAGAAGCTTTTTAAAATATCAAAAATAAGAAAAAATTTTTGACCAACATGCTAGAGGTAAAATGACTCATATTTCTATTCTCTCTATGTAATGTATTAGAAAATTGTTGCATGAAATGATACTCAGAAAGTACGTATCAAAAATATATGGAAAAGTTTGTAGAGAGGTATGCCAGGCAGTACATCAATACAAATATTACGTTACTATTCTCAATTTTGCAGTTTGTGTGGTATTTGTCATTTAAAAAATGATTATAATTATTCTCATTCTAAATAAAAATTCAAGAGCATACTTAACATTGTATTACTTTTCTTAAAGAAGTCTCCAAAACTGTATGCGTTTCAGGCACAGATGTGGGTCCATCCCTGAGTTGATGAGAGTGCCTGTTTCTCCACACTCTTGCTGATTCTAGATAGTATTAAAGTTTTGTATACTTGCAAATCTGATAAGTAATATATGGTATATTTATATTGTTTTCATTTATATTTAATTATAAATTAAACTGAGCATTTTATTGTTATGTAGAAATCCCTTTCATTATCTTTGACTATCAATTGTCTTTTAAAAAAATTCATCTATGACAATTCTGATGGTAATACAATTGTCTCTCTGTCAATTCTGCTTCAAATCCTTTTCTCAATTATTTGTTGATTCTTTGACTTTGCTTATGCAGTAACTTTTTTCTCCTATTAAGAAAAATTCAATTTTTATTAGATTTACCAATTGATGACAACATTTTGAAAAGGGAAAAAGTGCTGTATTTCATATATTAGGGCTTAAATATGGATGGACTCAATTAAATACCTTTAAGGTTAAATGAGATAAGTATAGCTTAAAAAACAACAAAAACTGATATTTTGGCTTACTTTCTCCAAGTCAGACAGATGGTAAATTGTATTTTTTTTAGAAATCTGGATATTTCCTTCCCTTTCCTTTTTTTGCAGGGTCAAGTTGCTCTACCCTTGGAATGGGTGAGAGAATCTACAGGACCCAATTTGTAAGATGCGCATTTTCATTATCAAGAAATGACCCTGGATGAACAAACCTAAGCTACCTATGCTGCTGCCCTTCATGGGAAGTGCCTATGTTTATTTTTCTGGGATGAAATGTCCAAAGGTCATTTCTCCAGGCTCTTAGCTCTTCATGCACTTTGATGAGTGAACCATACCAACCTCATACCAAAGACAAGAGTTCCCTACATGGAAACACATTTGGTTCTTTCAACAGCCTCCCCAGGACGATAGACCTGCTCACCTGCCTGTCAAGCTACTCCTGTCCTTTCAGGCCCACCTGAAATGCTGCTTCAGTAAAATGTTTTTGGATTCCCAAGGAACAAATAATCACACCCTCACTGAAGTTTCCATAGCAGTAGGTTTACAGCATCTTTATAGCACTTAAGATATTTATAAAATAATGTATATTCTGCATATTTCTCCTCTATTAGACCATGAGCTTCTTGTAGATAGGAGTGTGTCTCATTCATCTTGAAATGAACAAAACCCAGCAAAGGGTTTGGCATATAGTAGGTACTCAAGACATTTTCACTTTTGTAGAATGTACAGAAGTAGTCTATAAACATGATTTAAATGGAGGATAAAGAGTATACCTAAACCACCAAAAATCTTATTAGTAGTACATAAGAACTAGTAACAACAGAAGTATGGTATGGGTTGTTTTGGTGATAACTGAAAGTTGGGTATTCTGTTTTTGTTTTGTTTTTCTTTTTCAACTTGTATTTCAGGTTCACAGGGTACATTACATGTGCAGGTTGGTGACAAGGGTGTATTGCATGTCGCTGGGGTTTAGTGTACAAATAATTTTGTCACTCAAGTAGTGAACATAGTACCTGATAGGTAGTTTTGCTGCCCTCACTCTGGTATTCCGTTGAGTAGACAAAAATAATACACTGTAGATCAGATTTTTATTTTTAGGTTTCTTAGATCCTGCACTTTCATGACTGAATTTATATTTATATTCACTTTAAAGAGCCAAGAACATTGTCACAGCAATTTGTAGATACTGTCTTGCTTCACTATAAATGGACTAACACAGTTACTCCTATAACCACACTTTAAGTGAGAACTGCTAACATCTATAGAGAGGGATGGCTTTGGCACTAAAATGCCAATACACTTACTTTAATAAATGCTCATCTGTATGATTATACACAATAGTGTTTTGGACAAAGACTTCAACATCTTTTACGCATTTGCAGTACATAATGTGATCTAGGTCAGGAGAGAAGACCCCTGGGGCCCACGATACCATAGGCTTAGGCATCATCTCATGTTTATTACATAATACAGATCTCAATAAATCATTGTGCTTTGGGAAAGTGTCTCATTTATTCTTCCACACTTGCCAAAATACAGCTGCACTGGGAAACTAAAAACAGCTCAGGATTTATTTGGTTCTAGGCGTGTACATAAACAGGTATTGTTAAAGAAACCAAGTTATTGATTCAATAGAAGACAGCAGATAGCCACAGACCCCACCACAATTTATCCTCATGGAGGTCAAAGTCAGCAAACATTCATCTGTGGTCTTTAATGACATCTAGTCAATTTATATAATCCATAGTCTTTTGGCCATTTATCATTCCTTTGGGAAAACAAATCCCAAAATGACTGATTCAAATGCATTTGACCTTTAGATGTAAAGCAGATAATTCATTTACATGAAATAGATTACTCTCTAGAAGATTCTTTTTTTTTTTTTGAGACGGAGTTTCGCTGTTGTTACCCAGACTGGAGTACAATGGCACGATCTCGGCTCACCGCAACCTCCGCCTCCTGGGTTCAAGCAATTCTCCTGCCTCAGCCTCCCGAGTAGCTGGGACTACAGGTGTGCGCCACCATGCCCAGCTAATTTTTGTATTTTTAGTAGAGATGGGGTTTCACCTTGTTGACCAGGATGGTCTCGATCTCTTGACCTCGTGATCCGCCCACTCTGGCCTCCCAAAGTGCTGGGATTACAGGCTTGAGCCACCGCGCCCGACCTTAAGAAGATTCTATTAATTGAGACTCTTTATAAGCCGAGCTAAGTTTCCATAGCAACTCTGACAATTCCACAGAGTTAGTTATGTTAACCCTGTTCTTCATCTATTTTTGTCTTTAATATACTATGGGTTAAAATATTATTGACTTTGTTGCAGGTTCAAACACTACAAGGATATCATGGACACAACCTGTAAGGCATTACTGGCAGATTTCAGGAAACTAATAACTGTCTGTTACTGAATGTCTAGTTGACACTGGTTGTGTGTAATATCTTCAAGACGACTTACTGAATGCTCATTTGTAATATATCCTAACTGAGCACCAGAGAAGTTAGATCACTTGACCCAATATCACATAACAGAACCTGAATTCAAGTCCATGTTGGTCTAACTACAAATGATGCTCTTTATTCTGCTGGTTTCATCAAGCTTTATGCAAGGTTCTGAAAAGAAATTCATTCTCTGTGTTACAAGCATTTGATTTGTAAGTATTAGTAGGATACTACCTCCCCTCACACGTCTCTGCTTTTTTAAGTCTACTCCATGAACATCATCCTGCTTGCTCTGTCTAGGAACTAAACTCTCAGGAATGATGGTATCACCTTGGGACTAAGGTAAAGCTTTTTCTAAGCTTCCACATGTCTTGCTTGTACTCATGTCTACTCCTTTATTGAGGCTTTAACTAGTAACTGATCATCAAATTCCACCTTAGTCAAAGTCCTTTTCACTCCTACTTACACTATCCTTAACCATCTCCTTACTTTCCCTCTCTATTTTGTTTTTATTTCTCTTTTAAAAAGTTTGTCCAGTTCTTTCAAAATAAACAAACAATTCTTTTATATATAACCTCTACTTCCTATTTGTTATTTCAAGAATTTTCCTAATTGTGACTGACAAATATAAGCAAGTAAATAATGTTGCACCCCAAACCAAGAGGCCATTAACATCACAGACTGTGAAACTACCCAGGTGCTCCCTTTTCTACAAGCCCCCAACAAACTCATCTAACTAAATGTCTTTGCACAGCACAGCACTTTGGAAAAACAATAATACAAAATCACTTTATGTCTTAAAAAATTTTTAATCACCAGGCACAGTGGCTCACGCCTGTAATCCCAGCACTTTGGAAGGCCGAGGTGGGTGGATTGCCTGAGGTCGGCAGATCACCTGAGGTTGGGAGTTTGAAACCAGCTTGACCAACATGGAGAAACCCTGTCTCTACTAATAATTAGCCACATATGGTGGTGGGTGCCTGTAATTCCAGATACTCAGGAGGCTGAGGCAAGAGAATCACTTGACCCTGGGAGGCAGAGGTTGTGGGTGAACCGAGAGCACGCCATGGCACTCCAGCTCGGGCAACAAGAGTGAAACTCCGACTCAAAAAAAAAAAAAAATTAATCATTATAATTGCAATGGTATTTTTTTTTCTATTTTTTCATTTTAAATGCTGATGTACATATAGTACCCAACATAACCAAGTTGTTGGGACTTACATGGGACTTTTGGTGGGCCTGCTTTATAAGACAAAGGGTTCCAAATTGGTTCTAAACAATTGACTGTCAAGTATACTGTAATTCACTACTTTTTAAAATGGGGGACTTCCTGCATTTCTTGCAGCAGAGATGTATATTTGCATTTTGATCATCTGTGGATGACCAATTTGCCTGGAATCCTCTTGCCTTTTGGCATCTTCCTCCCACTTCTGGGCTAGATGATAACTTGCCAAGGCAGGTGGTGGGGAAAGGCTGAGGTTGCACAAGGAGAGGGCACGCGCTTTTGGTCTGAAAGTTAAAGCTGAACTTTTGATTGGACCACCTTCCTTTTCTTTTTGCCTGGTGACTGGCAATCTCTCTACTAAACGAAGTACTTCTCTTGGCTGACCAGATATGTGCTGAGTAGCAAAGGCAGAGTGGAGAGGTCTCTCTTCCTCCCTTTAATTAGAACAGATCCAGCAGAGAGAAGCTGGAGCCCACAGTGTTTGAAAGAATTGTTAGCTGTGTGGGAAAAAGGCTTAGTAGGCGAGATGAGAGTTTAGAAGAATGGAAAGGGAAAATCTAATGAAAGTATGAGATTAAATTAACCATAAACTTTTAAAAACATATCATCGTGATTTTTAACAATCCAGCAGAGCCTATAAAATACAATTTATAGAGAAGATTATTGGGGAACCAGTAATTTCACAGTGTGTTATACTTTATGCAGTCTCTTAGAGTAAGTTTTGCAGAGTTGACTATTTTTTAAAGGAAAGGGCCAATGACATTGCATTTTATTCAACAATAAATTTCAGCAGCAAAGCCTCAATTCATGTGACTATTTGGGATAGTTCTAGACACATAGGTCTCTTCAAAATTTTAAAGCTCAGATCTGTCAGGACAATGACCTACATTCCTCTTCAAGTTTGGTCCTGTATGGCCTGTTGCCCCACACAGGATAACATCAGTAGTCTTTCTACCTTGGCTTCTAAACAGACCAGGCTAAGTTAGAAAAGATATCCATTGTAGATGATGATGAGCTTTTTTTTTTTTAATACTTCAAATGACATACCTTATGATATGTAAGTCATCGCCATAATAGAAGTAGAGTTACGGTCAAGTCAAATAAGATCTAACTTGATCTTTTGCAGCAACTTGGTGATCTCCATGTAGGGGAGTTCCTGAATCTTAGCAACAGATCTTTTTATTCTGTTTTGAATTCATTTTCCAACAGTTGTTTTTTGAGGCACATTTTAGCCTGACTTAACCAGTTTTTGAGGTCTCAAAGTAAAAACATTCCCAGGTACTTTAGGTTCTTATCTTTTTATGACAATCCTGTTGTTTTTCTCCTGTTAACTGCATTCTCACGTACATGTTCTAGGGTATAGTTGGGACTTTTCCTCATGACCTCTTCAAGCCCACAAAAATCCATAATAGTGGCCGAGTGCAGTGGCTCACACCTGTAATCCCAGCACTTAGGGAGGCCAAAGTGGTTGGATCATGAGGTCAAGAGATTGAGACCATCCTGGCCAACATGGTAAAATCCTGTCTTTACTAAAAATACAAAAATTAGCTGGGCGTGGTGGTACACACCTGTGGTCCCAGCTACTCAGGAGGATGGGGCAGGAGAATTGCTTGAACCCAGGAGGCGGAGGTTGCAGTGAGCCGAGATCACACCACTGCACTCCAGCCTGGGTGACAGAACAAGACTCTATCTGAAAAAAAAAAAAAAAATTCCTTAATAGTACTATGAATAGCATTTCCATGGTTTATTTTACTCATCCTAATTTTGAAAATTATTTCTCAAATACACAAGTGACTTCTTAGTATATTTTTATTACTTCAAAGCCTTGTCTTTTATTTCCTTTTCATTCTCCACAGATAACATTTAACATTTCCTGGGGGCCAAATTAATAACAGTGAATTCAGTCGTTAACATAAAAGGAACTGTAATTAAATTATTCTTTTAGGAAAGAAGATAAAATGACATCTCAGGGCAGGAATTTGACACTAAAAATCATACCATTTTGGAATTTCTCAAAGCACAGTTTAAATAGATACATTAATATTTCATAGGAACAGAATTAGTTATACATAAACTTTGACTTGATGTTATTGAGTGAGTTTCTGAGATTACACTCAGGGTTGGAGGTGAGATTTTCATGAAAGGTTGTTTGTACTGGTGATGAGAAAGAATCTACAGTAGTAAAACTGTGACTTCCTGAGTGTGGGCTATACTATGTGCTTATGTCTTTAATACCCACATCAGCTTTATAGGGATGTATTATGATCTCTTCTTCATAAACTGGGAAAAAGAGGTCAGGGAGGATAAGGACCCACTTAGAGCTAAATGGCATCTGGCCCACTGGGATTTGAACTGGGAGGAACCATTGCAGTAAATCTCTTGAGGAGAAGCTAGGAGGGTCTTAGACAATGATACGATAGAGAATACACATTGCCAGGTGCAGCGGCTCACGCCTATAATCCCAGCACTTCAGGAGGCCGAGGCAGGTGGATCACCTGAGGTCAGGAGTTCGCGACCAGCTTGGCCAACATGGTGAAACCCCGTCTTTACTAAAAAAATGCAAAATTAGCTGGGTGTGGTGTTGCAGGCCTGTAATCCCAGCTACTCAGGAGGCTGAGGCAGGAGAATTGCTTGAACTTGGGAGGAGGAGGTTGCAGTGAGCAGAGATCACAACATTGCACCCCAGCCTGGGCAACAAGAGTGAAACTCCATCTCAAAAACAAAGAAAAAGAAAATACATACTCTCTAGGTCCATTTCTGAGTAAAGACTGCATCCCATTCTTCACTCCATGGTGTTCTGCCTTGTGCTGAAGTACAGGTTTGCTTTTAGCATAGGTCAGTTATTACAAGATCCTACTGTGTGACCACAGACATCTCCTAGAAGCCCAGCCAGTCCCCTGCTCATTTTCTTCCTGGTTCTCTAGGGTAATCATGAAGAATTGTTTCTTACTCCAACTGGAAAAACAAACTTCAAAACCATATGCCCTGCTACTTAAAAGCCACTAAATACTTGATCGTTTAATAGATGATAAAAGTAGAAGTGAATTTGTGTTATGCCATCATTATACAGAAAGCCAGCATTTTCCTTGTGAATAACAGGGTGGTTCTAACTGGTCTCAGAATTTTTCTGAAGAATAATGCTATTTTCTGGAAGAAAATACTTAGGTATGCACTGGGGATAAGCGGATATTGAGACTTTGTGGAGGGGTTAAGACTTTTTTTTTGAGAAGGAGTTTCTCTCTTTCACCCAGTCTGGAATGCGATGTTGCAATCTCAGCTCACTGCAACCTCCGCCTCCCGGATTCAAGCGATTCTCCTGCCTCAGCCTCCTGAGTAGCTGGGATTACAGGCCTGCAACACCACACCTGGCCACTTTTGCATTTTTTTAGTAAAGATGGGGTTTCACCATGTTGGCCAAGCTGGTCTCAAACTCCTGACCTCAGGTGATCCACCTGCCTCAGCCTCCTGAAGTGCTGGGATTACAGGTGCTCCCATGACACCCAGCTAATTTTTTTCCATATTTTTGGTAGAGACGGGATTTCACCATGTTGGCCAGGCTGGTCTTGAACTCCTGACCTCTGGTGATCCACTTGCTTTGGCCTCCCAAAGTGCTGGGATTACAGGCTGGAGCCACCATGCCAGGCCAGAGTGCTTAAGACTTTTAGTCAACATGGGGAAAGAACTTGGGGTTAAGTGTGCCAATTCTGGAGGCTTCCATAAATTCTTCCATTAGGTGACATTTGGTGCAAATGGACAATCTTTAAACTGGTGAAGAGCTGGGTTTTACACTTAACTTGCCATGGGGTATCAAATGAGGCAGCAGGCAGGTATACAGAACAGGAAGAAAGAGGATATAAGCATTTGAGAATCCTTAGAAACCTTTAACAGTTAAGTATTTCCAGTCTGACATTGGGCAGAAAAGTCCATTAGACTTGATTCTTTCAGTTGTGAGTGAGGCTCAAGTAATATTTGGATCTCAAGATAACTGATCAACAATGCCTGTCATCCTTAGCAGCTCCCCAAACTTTTCTTTCCTATCTTTAATATGGAGCATCAGCTCTGAATAGAAATTTCAACTTTTTCTATCCCCTCTTACGCTTTCAAATATGAAGAAACTGACTCAGCTAGAGATCTATAGTTTTTGCTGGTGGGGGTTGGTGGGAGTGGGTACAGTGGGCTCGGTTATCCCAGGAAAGCTCTCACAGTTATAGAACACTTTCCTGTAACGTATAGGCACTGGTAGTCGCTGGAGGAAACAGACAAAAAATTGCCTTAAAAAAAGATGACTCAGAATTCTGACTCAGAGGGACTGGGGCCAATTTCTGATCTCATCTTGGAGCTTCCTGAAGCACCTGGACTTTCCCTGGAGGTCTCCTACCTAAATTGGAGCTTAGACCACACCTGCCTGGCCCTGAGGGCGTAAGCTGACAGGCACTCAGCCTGCAGTGGATGCAGCTGTTCTCATTAGATCAGACGTGGATCAGAGTGATACCTTTCTAGAAGCATAATTTACCATACATTACAATCAAGAATGACAAATTGCAGTATGGTAAAGCACTTTCGGAGGGACGAAAACTTTCCCTGCTGAGGGAGCCAGCTCTGAAGAACCAGTACGGTTGTGCTTGACAATAGCCTGTTTGACTCTAGGGAATGCTGTCCTATTATCTAGTGTTTTATAGATACCCCTGGCGTTAAGTTCATTTTGACCCAAACATGAAAACTCACTGTCAAGGAACAGATGAAAGTTCCACAGATTGATTCAGTAATTTCATCTAGGGTTGCAAACTGAGTGTTTCATAGAGGAGAATACTTGAAAGAAGAAATTTGCTGTAGGAAAATAATTTTACTCGAAGCTATTTCTGATAGAGATTGAACAGGGCTTTTTTTTTTTTTAATTTAAATTTTGCTCTTTCTACATTTAGAACATTTTAATTTAGTGAAGTAATCTCAGAATAATGATAACTGGAGTATGCTTAAAAAGTATCTTAAACTCGACCAGGTGTGGTTGCTCACGCCTGTAATCCAGCACTTTGGGAGGCTGAGGTAGGCAGATTACTTGAGGTCAGGAGTTCAAGACCAGCCTGAACAACATAGTGGAAACCCCATCTCTACTAAAAACACAAAAATTAGCCAGGTGTGGTGGCGGGCACCTGTAATCCCAGCTACTCAAGAGGCTGAGGCACGAGAATTGCTTGAACCCAGGAGGTGGAGGTTGCAGTGAGGTGAGTGTGCCACTGCATTCCAGCCTGGGGAACACAGTGAGACTGTCTCAAAAAAAAAGTGTCTGAAACGATTTCCATTTCTCTATAAAAACCTGTGGACAACCATCTGGGGATGACTAGGTGAATAAATCATCTTTAAGGTGCTCCTGTCTTTCCGGACCCCACATTTCTTCAACATTTGAAAATTTTCAGCATAATGGGCCAGCTTCACAGCTCAGGGTGTTTTGGCTCCAGGAATTTTTCATAAATCCAAACTCCCAGGGCTCCCAATGATCCTGGTAGGAAACTGGGAACGGGGTCAAGGGAGAAGAAAGGCAGAGGAGTGGCTCTCAGAATCCCACAAACTGCTGACAGGAATGACAGTGCAAACATTCCCAGACCACATCAAGAACCAGGAGTGCCAGTTAGCACCAGATTTGACTTCAGAATGACTCAACCAAGTTTCCACCTATGGATGAATCTGGAGAACATCATTCTCAGCAAACTGACACAAGAACAGAAAAAGAAATACCGCATATACTCGCTCATAGGTGGGTGAGAAAAATGAGAACATGTGGACACAGAGAGGCGGTCTACTATACACTGGGGACTGTTGGGGGGAATGGGGGAGGGACAGCAGGGGGGGGCTGGGGGGGATAGCCTGGGGATGAATACCAAGTGTGGGTGAAGGGGAGGAAAGCAGCAAAGCACACTGCCATGTGTGTACCTATGCAACTATCTTGCTCGTTCTGCACATGTACCCCCAAACCTATAATGCAATAAAAAAAAAAAATTAAAAAATAAAAAAAATAAAAAATAAAAAATAAAAAAAAAAAAAAGTACGAAAGATAGTGTTGGCAAGGATATGGAGAAAAAGGAACAAAAAAGAACCTTGCACACTGTTGGTAGGAATATAAATTAGGACAACCATTATGGAAAATAGCATGGACATTCCTCAAAAAATTAAAAATAGAAATACCAGAAGACCCATCAGTCTCATTACTGGGTATATATCCTAAGGAAGTGAAATCAGTACATCAAACAGGTATCTGCACTTCCTTGTTTATTGCAGCAGTATTCACAATTGCCAAGATGCAGAATCAACCTACACGTCCATCAACAGATGAGTGGATTAAAAAAAATGTGGTATACTCTCACTGTTTCACTGGACTAACCAGAAAAAAAAAAAAGAAAAATGTGGTATATATATACAATGGAAACTATTCAGCCATACAAAAGGAGGAAGTGGTGTCATTTTCAACAACATGGATGAACCTGGAAAACATTTAGTGAAATAAGCCAGACACAGGAAGATAAATATCACATGTTCTCACTCAAATGTGCAATCTAAAAAAATTGATCTCACAGACATAGAGGAATGGTAGTCATCAGGGAATGTGGTTTTTGGGTAGGGCAGGGTAAGAAGATATTGCTCAAAAAATACAAAATTTCAGTTACACAGGAGGAATAAGTTCGAGAAATCTATTATATAACATGTTGACTATAGTTAATAATATATCATATTCTTGAAAAATGCAAAGATAGTGAATATAAAGTGTTTTCACAACAAAAATGATAACTTTGAGGTAAGGCATATGATAATTAGCTGTATTTAGTCCTTTCAAAATGTATGTATACTTCAAAACATCATGTTGTACACAGTAAATACATATAATTTTACCTGTAGATGTAAACAATAAAATTAATAAAATAAAATAGTGTAAAATAACCCCCACCCCCAAGAGGAAATAGTAGACAGCTCGCTCTCTCTCTCCCTTATTTTCTGTCTTTCTCCCTCTCTTCCTTTCTCTCTTTCCTTGCCATGGGAGGACACAGCAAGAAACGAGCGGTCTACAAGCCATGGAGCGAACCCTCAACAGAACCCAACGGTACTGACACCTTAGATCTTTGTTAGTGAACACATTAACATTCATTAAGATTCATTAATCTTGGATCTCCAGCCTCTGGAATTGTGAGAAAATACATTTCTGTTGTTTAAGCCAAAAAAAAAAAAAAAAAAAAAAAAAAAAAAAAAAAAAAAAAAAGTTTCCACCTAAAGGGATTTGGTCCCGGAGAAAGGCAGCAGGAGACTCCCTCCCTGTGACACACCTTGCAGTCTCATCTCCCGTCCATTTCCCTCCTGCCTGGATCTCACCTTGCCCCTTGCATCTCCCCTGAACACCCCTGGAGAGCACTCTGCTGCGTTTTAATGAATCACCTGAGTGCTGTTAGGCCAAGTGGTGGCTCTCGGCTCTCTGTTTCGGCTACTGAGAGTGGCAGCAGAGCTCTCCTAACTCAGTTTTGTGGATTCCAGTGTGGTGGAAAATAGGAGGAGGTGGTGAAATCCTTAGTCTTAGTAGTTCTGGTTAGGGAATTGGTACAGCAGGACAGAGGTGGAATAGGGAAGAAGCAGTTGGCCAGGAACTGCAGCCATGCACAAGGCAATCTGAGGTTGGAGAAAAAGTGGAAAAGTTGGGAGGTGTTGGCACGACTGCCCATCATATAGGCCTTCACATCTGCCCTCCCTACCACCGACCCCTCCCTGCACTTCGGAGCCTGTGGCAGGGCCTGGCTTGAGCAGTTCATCCAGTGAAATCTGGTGAGCTGTCTGCTGCGTTAGCCAAGCAGGGCTGCTACTGAATGACATCAGCATTTCCCTTTCTTCAAGGGCGAGAGTATATTGGTGTGTTCTAGCAAACCAAGCAAAACGTGTAAAATATTTCAATTTCGGCCGGGCGCAGTGGCTCACGCATGTAATCCCAGCACTTTGGGAGGCCAAGGCGGATGGATCACGAGGTCAAGAGATCGAGACCATCTGGGCCAACATGGTGAAACCCCGTCTCTACTAAAAATACAAAAATTAGCTGGGCGTGGTGGCGCACGCCTGTAGTCCCAGCTACTCAGGAGGCTGAGGCAGGAGAATTGCTTGAACCCAGAATGTGGAGGTTGCAGTGAGCCGAGATCGTGCCACTGCACTCCAGCCTGGTGCCTGGCAACAGAGCAAGACTGTCTCAAAAAAAAATTTTTTTCAATTTTTAGGTGGCATTTTGTCAAGTGATTGCCTATGTGGTCTTCAAAGAATGTCTCCAGGCCGGGTGTGGTAGCTCACGCCTGTAATTCCAGCACTTTGGGAGGCCAAGGCGGGCAGATCACCTGAGGTCACGAGTTCGAGACCAGCCTGACCAACAAGGAGAAACCCCGTCTCTACTTAAAAAATGCAAAATTAGCTGGGCATAGTGGCGCATGCCTGTAATCCCAGCTACTCAGGAGGCTGAGGCAGGAAAATTGCTTGAAACCAGGAGGCAGAGGCTGCAGTGAGCCAAGATCGTGCCACTGCACTCCAGCCTGGGCAACAAGAGTGGAAATCTGTCTCAAAAAAAAAAAAAAAAAAAGAAGAATGTAGAATGTCTCCATTGGGGATAGACTATCATGATGCCAGGATTTTCCAAATCCCTAGACTCTTGAAGAGCTGTCTAGCTGCCATCATTTGAAAACTTAACACATTGTTGTTTATATCTATACACCAGCATTCCCCAACATCAGCACTGCTGGCATTTTGGGCTGGAGAATTCTTTGTCATCAGGGGATGCCCAGGGCACTGGGGGATGTTTAGCAGCTTCTCTGGCTTCTACTGTCTAGTACTCCCCTCTCCCAGCTGTGATAACCAGAATGTCTCCTCTAGGCATTGACAAATGCCTTCTGAGCAGAAGCACAGCTCTGCAAAGAGACTGTCTAGGATACTACGCTTCTTTTTACTCGCCCTCTTATCCCAGGTACCCTAGCTATGTCTCCTTGCCCTGAGGGAATGTTCTATTTTTTTCTGAAGGAAATCTAGGAGAAAACACTTTTTAATTCCACAAAAGAATTAATGGAGAATTGAGAGACTGAACTGATGATGATTTGGCATGTGAGGGTTTTAAAGACCTCTAATGTTTAGATTAGGCCGGTTCCCTGGATGTACAGAGTGCCCCTGGAAAGCATGACCCATTTGAACCCAGGAAGCAGTCAGCTCTGCCACCAGGGTTTACAGTTCACACCCAGTACTGGGTTCTAATCCATACTTGCACATTGATTCAACTTAGCTTGGCAGTTCTATCAATCTCCGGCTATCTCAGTGTTACCAGTTCTAAAGCAAAGAGAGGGACTCGCCCCCCCATCTCCCTCCCACAATTCCCAAATTAATGATCAATGACAGCAAAACGAATTGGGTCCAGTGTCCCCACAGTGATGAATTCTGGACTTTTCTGAGCAAAGGAATCTCAAGTTGAGGCTCAATTGTGAGGTGTAATGAGGTATGTAAAACAATGTTTTCCGTATTCTTAAGAAGGCAGTTGTTACATAAATTTGGGACATATCCAATCCCTAATGGTTTACCATGAGTTTGAGATACATGAATCAAGGAGTGAAGGGTCTCAGCTTTCTTTTTGGTGGGGCTGAAAATAGTAGCTTGATAGATACTGCTTGGATAAAAAGCCTTTTTTTTTTTTTTTTTTCTCCAGGGTTCTTGAGAACCTGAAGTGATATAGTATACTAAAACTATATTAAAGTGCTCAAACACTCTGGCTGAATAAAAATTTCTCAAGACATTTCTAATTCCAATAAAGTTACCAAAATATGAGCCGGCTAGTAACATTCAAACAGCAGCTTTAATGCAGATGGAACTATAATAGTAAACAATACGACTGTATTTGGTTTCAGGGAAAGAAGTTTATCTACCTAATGCTATTTTCCTGACATTCTACCAATGCAAAGAACCCTAGATCCAATACTTTAAAGTAATATTACATTGTGTGGAACTCTCAGATCTGGCCTCTTAAGAGTGCTAGAAGATTTCCCAAGGTAACTCTGACGTTGTTCGGGAAATTTGACCTATCAGAGCAGGCGTGGGCTCCTTGGTTCCACCTGGGTTGAGAAGCTTTTCATCAGGTTTTGGGTTCACAGCTCCCTCAGCTGGTGTCTCTGAAAATAACAGTCTGCTCCTCATATTGTCCTGAGCGCTCACAATTAACTGCTGGGGCCAGGGGAACACTCGGTGCCTGCACTGGGGACTGGATCCCAGGGCCCCTCTCTTTTCTCTTCTATCTAAAAGTGCCTTCGTGCGTAGTCATGATGGCATCCATGAGCTGTAGCATGGCTGCAATCCCTACTTCATAAAAAGATGTGGGTCAGTAGAGAGAGGTGGGAGGAGAGGCATAAGGCTGGTTCAATTATCTTTTCTGTGACCTTCCAGTGTAATTGAAGCCACCTCGCTAGTGACACCTCATCTATGAAATGGGCTAATCTATGAAATGGGTTAATCGTTTCCTCTCCTACATGGACACGGACACAAACACACACACAGACACACTCACACTCACATATTCTCATGGTCACACACACACTACTCATAAGGATGTTGTGAGAATTAAACAAGATAATGGTTATAAACCACTTGAAAAATGACAACATGTCATAAAACTTGAAACAATCATTTTTGTTATATATCATGGACAGTATGTCCTGTGTTCCTACATATTTTAGAGACAATTCAATACATTTGGATTGTATTATCAAACAGAAATATTTTCCAAAACAAACATATCTATCTTTTTGTCAATTAGAATTCTGTCAATTTTTAAAATCATAGATGTTTATTATGCTATAAACCAGTCATATTGGAACTGGTATAACATAGCTAACAAAGGGAGGAATCTCTACTAGACATTCCAAATAAATATGTAGTTTATGTGTGTGTGTACATGGGTGCTTTGTTGAGGGAATATTTTGCTCACCATTGTGTTCTTAGTTCTGAATAGAACTAGAATAAATGTTTATCAAATGAATGAAAGGAAATGTACATTTTATAATGACTTTCCATCAAACAGTCCCCCTCAAGCTTATCCATATTCTCAGCCATTGCAGGATTTTCCATCACACATGGTCCACATTTGAATGTTATATATTCAGAAACGCAGCTGGGTCAAACTAAAGTGCGCTCATTTTTGGATGGCAGAAACAAACCACAGATTGGAAAAGAAGGCATGGTAAGCAATGTTTCTGACATGCTTGGTGATTAAGATAGAAAACAATTCCTTAGAAGTCTTAAAAGTGACATTTATTTTATATATCCAACTTTTCGTGAAGCAAATCACACAAATTAAGATTGTTAACACATACTCTAATGAAGGATTAAGTAGAAATTTAAATAAAAAAGATGATGAAATCCAAAGTAACAATTTTTGGTTGATATCCAAGAAAGATAATTTATGAACACGTTTCTTTATATTTGTTGAATGTCAGATCCAGTAAAAGTACCATCTTAGTTATCTGGCATCTGTTCCATGCCCGTTGGCATCCTTAATTAATCCACACTATAACAATATATGGTTCAGCAGAGGAATGCTTACACTTTGTTGAAATCAGAATGTATTAATTTTAATTGCTTTAAATTAGAACTGAAGATAAGAGGTAAAAAAAAAAAAGTCGAGGCTTTTAGGTACTATATAAGCTGGGGCTAGATTTTACCTGGTGTCTACACATAATGATTTTCAATTACATAAAACCACATTGGGGTGGGACGAAATAAAAGTGGGATAGGGATGGAATCTGATATTTACTTGGTTCCTACTTTGTGTTAGACACTTTACATGATATTTCACTAACTTCATATGCACCCACACATAGCATTGCATGCTCCTTATTTCAGAGATGAGAAATTTGAGGCTCAGAAAATTTAATTGTATGTATTAGAACTGGTGGAGGAAAAATGAAAACTATGCCTTTCTTGGTTGTGGGAATCCTGCCACCTCAGTTTCAATTGGAAGGTTGGAGGAAAGAAAAGAGATTGAAGGAGAGTAGACATGAGAAATAGGCTTGGTAAGCACGAGGTCCCAGTGGCCACCCAGCAGAGCAGAAGTAGATAGAGTAAAAGCACATTGGTAGGAAAAGAACAATATTCTCACAGATATCCCAATGGCCGAGTTGCATAATATTTAGTCCATTGGTCCATTAGCCTTATATGGAAAATAAACATTTTCTTCAAGTGAAGTAAATCTTGACTTGCCCTCTTTATCCAACTCCATCAAAGTGATTGGTGCACTGTAAATAGTTCCAGTGGAACCCACACTAGCAAATAAATCTGGTGCACAAAAGATGGAAGCCTGTATAATCGAGAACCTTTCTACTCCAGGTGTGATCTGCAGACCAGCAGTATCAGAATTACCTGGGAGCTCTTTAGGATTGTGGAATCTCAGTCCCCAGCTCAGACCTACTGAATCAAAATGTGCTTTTGAAAACTCCTCAGGTGATCTGTATGCATAATAATGTTTGGGAAGCACTGATCTAAATAAATTTTTTAGCATCAATATCATCCATTCGAGTTTCACATCCTTTTTAGATAACTACAAAGGATATATCACTTTACTCATACATACCATACACATAGCAAAATATCGTAGGAACAATATCTTAGATTTCACTGTTTCTCATCCTCCTAACTTTTCCTAATCAAAGAAAAAGAAATGTCTCTGTATTTATTTTAGTTTTGTACCTATTCTATTTGTCTTTTCTCTTGTTCCTAAAGACTATATGATAAGTACATTAGGGCTGCAATATACAGAAGAGAGTTAAAGTCCTATCAGGGAGAGAAGATGAGAAAGCACACTGCTAATGAGTATCCTGTTGACTCTTTCATTATCAACTCTAGTCGTTTGTCGTCCCAGTAATCCCTGGCTTTAGTGAATGGTAAAGTACTGGAACCAAGAAATTTGTTCACTCAAGAGTGCAGAGCCTTCCATTTATCAAGCACGGGCTTAGGTTGGAGGCAACAGTGTATGTAGCATTATGTTTTCCCACAACAAATACTAGCAAACCAAATTTGACATCTCATTAAAAGGATCATACACCAAGATCAAGTGAGACTTATCCCTAAGATGCAAGAATAATTCGACATATACAAATCAGTACATGTGACATACCACATTAACAGGATGAGGGATAAATATTATCTGATCATCTCCATAGTTGCAGAAAGAACATTTGACAAAATTAACATCCTTTCATAATAAAAATTCTCGAAAAATTAGGTATCAAAGAAACATACCTTGGTATACTAAAGGCATATATGACAAGCCCACAGCGAACATAATAAACAATGAATACCTTGTTTGTATTCATTGTTAAAAATGAATAAAAACAATGAAAGCTTTTCCTCTAAGATCAAAAATTCAGCATAGTACAGGAGGTCCTAGCCAGAGCAATTAGGCAAGAAAAGAAATAAAAGGGATTCAAATCACAAAAGACAGAAGTAAAATAGTCTCTGTTCACAGATGATATGATCTTTTATATCGAAAGTCCTAACAACTCCATAAAAAAACTAATAAATAAATTCAGTAAAGTAGCAAAACACAAAATCAATATACAAAAAGTAGTTTGTTTCTATACACTAACAATGAACTACACAAAAAGGAAATTAAGAAAACAATCCCATTTAGAGTAGCATAAAATCAATAAAATATCTAAGAAGAAATTTAATCAAGGAAGTGAAAAACCCGGACACACTGAGAACTATAAAACGGTAATGAGAGCAGTAAGATACTTGCATAAAAACAGACATATACACCAAGGAAATAAAATAGAGAACCTAGAAATAAACACACACATACATGGTCAGCTGGTCTTCAATGAGGGTGCCCAAATTATGTAATGAGGAAAGAAAAGTGGTCTTCGATAAATGGCACTAGGAAATCTGGTTATCCATATGTGGAAGAAGGAAAGTAGACCTTTACCTCACTCCACATACAAAGTCATCTAAAAGTGAATTAAAGATTTAAATTTAAGACATGAAACTGTAAAACTACTAGAAGAAAACATGAAGAAACTTGACATTGGTTTAGGCAATGATCTTTTGATATGACCCCAAAACCATAAGCAACAAAGGTGAAAATAGTTAAATGGGATTGCATCAAACTAAAACCTTCTGCAAGCAAAGGAAACAATCAACAGAGTAAAATGACAACCTATGAAATGGGAGAAAATATTAGCAAACCATAAATCTGGTAAGGAGTTAATATCTAAAATATATAAGAAACTCAACTTGGTTGAGTTTTCTGAGTAAACTCGATAACAATACCCCCAAATAACTCTATCTAAAAATGGGCAAAGGACTTGAACAGACATTTCTCCAAAGACGGCAAATGGCCAACAACTACATGCAAAGACACTTGATATCACTAATCATCAAAGAAATGCAAATCAAAACAGCAATGAAATATCACTTCACAGCTGTTAGAATGGCCACTATCAAAAACACAAAAGATTAAGCACTGGCAAGGGTGTGGAGAAAGGTGAACCCTCGTACACTGTTAGTGGGAATGGAAACTGGTGCAGACATTATGGAAAACAGTATGAAGTTTGCTCAAAAAAATAAAAATTAGAACAAGCACAAGATCCAGCAATCTTCCTTCCAGGTATCTACACAAAGGAAATGAAATTGTTGTCCTGAAGAGAGATCTGCACTCCCACGATCACTGTAGCATTATCCATAACAGCCAAGATTTGGAAACAACCAAGTATCTGGGTATATATATTTTAAATATTTTAACATATTTTTTAGATTCAGGGGTACATGTTCAGGTTTGTTACATAAGTAAACTTGTGACTTGGTGGTGTGGTGTGGTGTACAGATTATTTTGTCATGTAGGTACAAATTACAATACTTCACAGTTTTTTTTCTGAACTTCTCCTCCCCCAACCCTCCTCACTCCAGTAAGCCCCAGTGTCTGTTGTTTTCTTCCTTCTGTCCACGTGTTTTCATTATTTGGCTGCCAATTATAAGCGAGAATATGCAGCATTTGGCTTTCTGTTCCTGTGTTAGCTAAGGATAATGGCCTCCAGCACCATCTATGCTCCTGCAGAGGACATCATCTTATTTTTTTTGGCTGCGTAGTATTCCATGATGTATATGTACCACATTTTCTTTATTCAGTCTACCATTGACGGGCATTTAGGTTGATTCCATGTCTTTGCTGTTGTGAATAGTGCTGCAGTAAACATATATGTACATATGTCTTTATAGAAGAATGATTTATACTTCTTTGGGTTATACCCAGTAATGGGATTGTTTGGTCAAATGATAGTTCTGAATTTAGTTCTTTGAGGAATTGCCATACTACTTTCCACCATGTATACTGCCACCAGCAGTTTATAAGCATTTCCTTTTCTCCACAATCTTGCCAGCACTGATTATGTTTTGTCTTTGTTGTAGTAGCCATTCTAACTGGTGTGAGATGGCATCTCCTTGTGGTTTTGATTTGCATTTCTTTAATCATTAGTGATATTGCGCATTTTTTTTTTACAATGCTTGTTGGCCACATGTATGTCTTCTTTTGAAAAGTGTCTGTTCGACACTTTACAAAAGAAGACATACATGAGGCCAACAAACATATGAAAAAATGCTCATCATCACTGGTCATTAGAGAGATGCAAATCAAAACCACATTGAGATACCATCTCACGCCAGTTAGAATGGCGATCATTAAAAAATCCAGAGACAGCAGATGCTGGAGAGGATGTGGAGAAATAGGAACACTCTTACACTGTTGGTGGGAGTGTAAATTAGTTCAACCATTGTGGAAGACAGTGTGGCGATTCCTCAGGGACCTAGAAATAGAAATTCCATTTGACCCAGCAATCCCATTACTGGGTATATATCCAAAGGACTATAAATCGTTCTACTATAAGGACACATGCACACGAATGTTCATTGCAGCACTGTTTACAATAGCAAAGAACTGGAACCAACCCAAAATGCCCAACGATGATAGACTGGACTGGGAAAATGTGGCACATATACACCATGGAATATTATGCAGCAATCAAAAATGATGAGTTTGTGTCCTTTGTAAGGACATGGATGAATCTGGAGAACATCATTCTCAGCAAACTGACACAAGAACAGAAAAAGAAATACCGCATATACTCACTCATAGGCGGGTGAGAAAAATGAGAACACATGGACACAGAGAGGTGGTCTATTATACACTGGGTTCTATTGGGGGGAATGGGGGAGGGACAGCGGGGGTTCTGGGGAGGGATAGCCTGGGGATGAATGCCAAGTGTGGGTGAAGGGGAGGAAGGCAGCAAAACACACTGCCATGTGTGTACCTATGCAACTATCTTGCACGTTCTGCACATGTACCCCAAAACCTATAATGGAATAAAAATTAAAAAAAAAAAAAAGAAAGAAATTAAAAGTCAGAAACAAAAAAAAAAAAAAGAAAAGTGTCTGTTCATGTCCTTTGCCCATCTGTTGAGAGATGCATGGATAAAGAAAATGTAACACACACACACACACACACACACACACACACCAATGAAATATTATTCAGCTGTTAAAAAGAAGAAAATCCTGCTATTTGTGACAACGTTGATGAGGCTGGAGGACATTACCCTAAGTGAAATAAGCCAAGCACAGAAGGACAAACACAGTATAATCTGACATATGTGGAATTCAAAAAGTCAAACTCATAAAACAGAAGGTAGAATGGCAGTTGCCAGGATTTGGATGGTGGAGGAAATGGAGAACTATTGGTCTAAGGGTACAAAGTTTCAGGACGAATAAATTTTGGAGGTTTAATATACAGTATGGTGATTATAATGAATAACAGTGTATTATATATTTAAAATTTACTCAGAGAGTAGAACTGAAGTGTTCCCACCACACACACAAATTGTAACTAAGGGAGTTGAGAATATGTTACTTAGTTTGATTGCAGTGATCATTTTACAATGTATATGTATATGAAAACATCACATTGTATACTTTAAATATATATAATTTTTATCTGTCAACATAAAATAAAATTCCAGAAACAATTATGTCTTAAATATCAGGTAAGAAATTATTTTTAAATAATTTTTATGTAATAAAAAACAATGCCCCCTTAAGCTACCAAAGAGTCATCTTTGCAATAGGGGCATAAACATGATTCTCATACTTTTAAATTTGTTATTTTTCCTTTAAATATCTGTTTTAGGAACACTGACCTAGACCTTTTCCATCTTTAACTATCCTATATTTTATGCTTATTTACCTAACTAGATATATGTTGATTTATGCATATTTGTGCACTCTATTGCATACCTAAAAAAGTTGCTGCAATATTTGAGTATTCCTGTGATTTTCCAAATCAATTTTTCAAACGTTTAAAGGTTAAAATTTAGTGATTGAATGCACTTGTTAATAATGACAGCTGACAGTCACTGATTACTTACTGTGTGCTTCAATATGACATTCCATTTAATATCCCCAATGTCCCTCTGGAGGAGACATAATTCTTCCCCAAATTACATGAAGGTACAAACTGAGACTCAGGGAAATTAATTAACTTTCAAACAGCTGCACTTTACATGGTGCTATTAGCCATTGTGGTGAACTACCTTGACCTACTCACAGAGAGAGATTTACTAGGACTTTCTAGGGATTGAAAGTAAGAACTGCCTCAGGCAAAAGTACAGAGCTGAAGCTTATTTTTAGATTTTCTCTTTTATCCCTTCCTTTGGTCTCCAAATGCTCTCCTTTTCCTGTGAAAACCCTTTCCCTACTTGAAAATAGAAATTGGCTAGGAGTTAGTTAAAACTAGAAACTGAGACACACAGAGCACACCACTGGAATTTTACAGAATAGTGCTTACCAAATATTAATAGGTGAGCCTGAAACAGTGTTCTCTGCTTAAATGAGTTTGGGAAGTAATAGGTTTAAAAACACAAATAACTTTTTTTACCTTAAGTTTTTTTTTTTTAAGCACTAGGACTATCTATCTATCTATCTATCTATCTATCTATCTATCTATCTATCATCTATCTATCTATCACCTATCTACCTACCTACCTACCTACCTATCATATTACCTATCTAACATGTTTATCTACCTATGATATTTATCTATCAGTCATCTATCTATCATCTATCTCTTCTATCAATCTATCATCTAATTCCTCTGTGTTTTTTTCTTCACATTTAAAACATTTTCCATAGTCTCATCATTTAGAACACTGTATTACTCTGTTTCTCATGCTGCTAATAAAGATATACCCAAGACTGGGTAATTTATAAAGGAAAGAGATTAGTTGACTCACAGTTCAGCACAGCTGAGGAGGCCTCAGGAAACTTACAATCATGGCAGAAGGGGAAGCAAACACGTCCTTCTTCACATGGTGACAGCAAGAAGTGCTGAGCAAAAGTAGGAAAAACCCCTTATAACACCATCAGGTCTTGTTAGAACTCACTCTCATTAGGACGGCATAAGGGTAACCACCCCCATGATTAAATTACCACCCACTGGATCCTTTCTACCACAGGTGAGGATTACGAGAACGGCAATTCAAGATGAGATGTGGGTGGGGTCACAGCTGAACCATATCTAACACAAATTTTGGAAATGTTTTTGTAAGGGCTATTTGATTCACAGTTATATATTTTTTGAAGTCTTAACTTAATGGAAGGTATATGTCCAAGGAAATTGCTGACCTTAGAAGATAATGTAGAGTAAACCAATGTTATTGATTACTAAATTTCAAATTAACAAGTTGTTTGTGAATATTCTAGGCCAATTTGCCTCAGTATATGCTGCATCCAACAGAAGCATATATTAAATTGAAAGAACTTTGAAAAGTAGTATGGATCTTTGTAGCATTTTCTCCAGGAAGCGCTGAGGGATTCATGAGGTCCTTCTGCATTCATGTGTCCTCTCTTATCAGTTCTACTTTCCAGGCAGCTGTTCAGCTGTTTGCTTTTTCTCTTCTGCTACCCATTGCTCCACGCTGGGTTTCTCCCGTCATTCCTCTTCTTTCTTTGGCCAGGTCCTCCAAGAATTCCTGAAATTGATGGTCTCTTTTGCATAAGGGTCAATTTGGCCTTTCTTTCGGTTTCCAAATTACCGCTCTACCCTTGACTCCTGCCCCAGCCTAACGAACAATCTCTTAGAGAAGAAAAATTACAAAAAATTTTAGGATATTTTAAATCCTTCCTATATGAGAAAAACCTGAATTAAATGGGTGCTAAGAAGTGTTACTATCCTGTGAATGTCATGCTTATTTTTTTTCAGATCTTTAAAAGTCGATACACTGTATTTAATAGAAATAATAATACTCACATTTTATCTACTGCTAAAGCAAACTAAATATGGCCTGAGAAGAACATTGTACTTCCATATTTGAGTTCTTGTGACAAACCATAACCTAATTTAGTAGGTTGAAAAGATTGAAAAATCTAAGTTAGGAGTATGTGTCTATTTCACTTTATTTTATTGCACTTTAGGTTCTGGAGTACATGTGTGAAACATGCAGGACTGTTGCATAGGTACATACATGGCACTGTGGTTTGCTGCCTCCATCCCCCCCATCACCTAAAGCTGGCATTTCTCCTGTTATCCCTCCCAAACCTCCCAACCGCCCCACTGTCCCCTATTCTCCCTCAACAGATCCCAGTGTGTGATGCTCCCCTCCTGTATTCATGTGTTCTCATTGTTCAACACCCACCTATGAGTGAGAACATGTGGTGTTTGTTTTTCTGTTCTTGTGTCAGTTTGCTGAGAATGATGGTTTCCAGATTCATCAATGTCCCTACAAAGGACATGAACTCATTGTTTTTTATGGCTGCATAATATTCTATGGTGTATATGTGCCACATTTTCCTTGTCCAGACTATCATTGATGGGCATTTGGGTTGGTTCCAGGTCTTTGCTATTGTAAACAGTGCCAAAATAACATACATGTGCATGTGTCTTTATAATAGAATGATTTATAATCCTTTGGATATACACCCAGTAAAAGGATTGCTGAGTCAAATGGAATTTCTATTTCTGGATCCTTGAGGAATCTCCACACTGTCTTCCACAATGGTTGAACTAATTTACACTCCTACCAACAGTGTAAAAATGTTCCTATTTCTTCATGTCCTCTCCAGCATCTGTTTTCTTCAGATTTTTTAATGATTGCCATTCTAACTGGCATGAGATGGTATCTCAATGTGGTTTTGATTTGCATTTCTCTAATGACCAGTGATGATGAGCATGTTTCACATTTTTGTTGGCCTCATAAATGTCTTCTTTTGAAAAGTGTCTGTTCATGTCCTTCACCCACTTTTGAATGGGTTTGTTTTTTTCTTGTAAATCTGTTTTAGTTCTTTGTAGATTCTGGATATTAGCCCTTTGTCAGATGGGTAGATTGCAAAAATCTTTTCCCTTTCTCTTGGCTGCCAGTTCACTCTAATGATTGTTTCTTCTGCTGTACAGAAGCTCTGGAGTTTAATTAGATCCCATTTGTTTATGTTGGCTTTTGTTGCCAATGCTTTTGGTATTTTAGTCATGAAGTTGTTGCTTATGCTTATGTCCTGAATGGTTTTGCCTAGGTTTTCTTGAATGGTTTTTATGGTGTAAGGCCTTATGTTTAAGTCTTTAATCCACCTGGAGTTAATTTTAGTGTAAGGTGTCAGGAAGGGGTCCGGTTTCTGCTTTCTGCACATGGCTAGCCAGTTTTACCAACACCATTTATTAAACAGTGACTCCTTTCCCCATTGTTTGTTTTTGTCAGGTTTGTCAAAGATCAGATGGTTGTAGATGTGTGGCATTGCCTTGGAGGCCTGTATTCTGTACCATTGGTCTATATCTCTGTTTTGGTACCAGTACCATGCTGTTTTGATTACTGTAGCCTTATAGTATAGTTTGAAGTCAGGTAGCATGATGACTACAGCTTTGTTCTTTTTGCTTAGAATTGTCTTGGCTATGAGGGCTCTCTTTTTGTTCCATATGAAGTTTAAGGTGTTTTCTTCCAGTTCTGTGAAGAGGGTCATAGGTAGCTTGATGCAGATAGCATTGAATCTATTAATTACCTTGGGCAGTATGGCCATTTTCATGATATTGATTCTTCCTAACCATGAGCATGGAATGTTTCTCCATCTGTGTCCCCTCTTATTTCGTTGAGCAGTGGTTTGTAGTTCTCCTTGAAGAGGTCCTTTATATTCCTTGTTAGTTGTATTCCTAGGTATTTCATTCTCTTTGTAGCAATTGTGAATGGCAGTTCATTCTTGATTTGGCTCTCTTTAAGTCTGTTATTGGTGTATAGGAATGCTTGTGATTTCTGCACATTGATTTTATATCCTGAGACTTTGCTGAAGTTGCTTATCAGTTTAAGAATCTTTTGGGCTGAGATAATGGGGTCTTATAAATATACCATCATGTCGTCTGTAAATAGAGACAATTTGACTTCCTCCTTTCCTAATTGAATACCTTTTATTTCTGATTGCTCTGGCTAGAACTTCCAACACTATATTGAATAGGAGTGGTGAGAGAGGGCATCCTTGTCTAGTGCCAGATTTCAAAGGAAATGATTCCAGTTTTTACCCATTCAGTATGATATTGGCAGTGGGTTTGTCATACATAGCTTTTATTATTTTGAGATACGTTCCATCGATACCTAGTATATTGAGAGTTTTTAGCATAAAGGGCTGTTGAATTTTGTTGAAGACCTTCTCTCCATCTACTGAGATGATCATGTGGTTTTTGTCTTTGGTTCTGTTTATGTGGTGATTTAGATTTATAGACTTTCATATTTTGAACCAGCCTTGCATCCCTGGGATGAAGCCTACTTGATCGTGATGTATAAGCTTTTTGATGTGCTGTTGCAATTGGTTTGCCAGTATTTTATTGAAGATTTTTGCATCTATGTTCATCATGAATATTGGCCTGAAGTTTTCTTTTTTTGTTGTGTCTCTGACTGGATTTGGTATCAGGATGATGTTGGTCTCATAGAATGATTTGGGAAGAATTCCATCTCTTTGGATTGTCTGGAATAGTTTCAGAAGGAGTGGTACCAACTCTTTGTATGTCTGGTAGAATTCAGCTGTGAACCCATCTGGCCTTGGGCTTTTTTTGGTTGGTAGGCTATTAACTGCTGCCTCAACTTCAGCCTTGTTATTAGTCTATTCAGAGTTTCTACTTCTTCCTGATTTAGGCTTGGGAGGGTGCAAGTGTCCAGGAATTTATCCATTTCTTCCAGGTTTACTGGTTTGTGTGCATAGAGTTGTTTGTAGTAATCTCTGATGGTAGTATGTACTTCTGTGGAATCAGTGGTGATATCCCCTTTATCGTTTTTTATTGCATCTATTTGATTCTTCTCTCTTTTCTTTTTTATTAATCTGGCTAGCGGTCTGTCTATTTTGTTGATCTTTTCAAAAAACTAGCTCCTGGATTTATTGATTTTTTTAAGGGTTTTTTTTTTGTCTCTGTCTCCTTCAGTTCTGTTCTGATCTTAGTTATTTCTTGTGTTCTGCTGGCTTTTGAGGTTTTTTTTGATCTTGCTTCTCTAGCTCTTTCAATTTGATGATAGGGTGTCAATTTTAGAACTTTCCTTGCTTCTCATGTGGGCATTTATTGTTATAAATTTTCTCTAGACACTATTTTAAATGTGTCCCATAGATTCTAGTACATTGTATCTTCATTCTCATTGGTTTCAAAGAACATCTTTATTTCTGCCTTCATTTCATTGTTTATCCAGTCAACATTCAAGAGCAAGTTGTTTGGTTTCTATGAATCTGTGTGTTTCTGAATTAGTTTCTGAATTTTGAGTTCTAACTTGATTGCACTGTGGTCTGAGTGACTGTTTGTTATGATTTCCATTCTTTTGCATTTGCTGAGGAGTGATTTACTTCCAATTATGTGGTCAATTTTAGAGTAGGTGTGCTGTGGTGCTGAGAAGAATGTATATTCTGTGGCTTTGGGGTGGAGAGTTCTGTATGTCTCTATTAGGTTTGCTTGGTCCAGATCTGAGTTCAAGTCCTGGATATCCTTGTTAATTTTCTGTCTGGTTGATCTGTCTAATATTGACAGTGGAAAGTCTCCCACTATTATCGTGTGGGAGTCTAAGTCTTATTGTAGGTCATTAAGAACTTGCTTTATGTATCTGGGTGCTCCTGTATTGGGTGTGTATATATTTAGGATCGTTAGCTCTTCTTGTTGCATTGATCCTTTTACCATTATATAATGCTCTTCTCTGTCTCTTTTGATATTTGTTGGTTTACAGTCTATTTTATCAGAGACTAGGATTGTAACTCCTGCTTTTTTTTTTCTCTCCATTTGCCTGGTAAACCTTCCTCTATACCTTTATTTTGAGCCTATGTGTGTCCTTGCAAGTGAGCTGGGTTTCCTGAATACAGCACACTGATGGGTTTTGACTTTTTATCCAGTTTGCCAGTCTGTGTCTTTTGATTGGGGCATTTAACCCATTTACATTTAAGGTTAGTATTGTTTTTTTTTTTAATTTTTATTGCATTATAGGTTTTGGGGTACTTGTGCAGAACGTGCAAGATAGTTGCATAGGTACACACATGGCAGTGTGTTTTGCTGCCTTCCTCCCCTTCACCCACACTTGGTATTCATCCCCAGGCTATCCCCCCCAGCCCCCCCCCCCGCTGTCCCTCCCCATTTCCTCCAACAGTCCCCAGTGTATAGTAGACTGCCTCTCTGTGTCCATGTGTTCTCATTTTTCTCACCCACCTATGAGTGAGTATATGCAGTATTTCTTTTTCTGTTCTTGTGTCAGTTTGCTGAGAATGAGGTTAGTATTGTTATGTGTGAATTTGATCCTGCCATTTTGTTACTGGCTGGTTGTCTTGCCCATTAGTTGATGCGGTTTCTCTATTGTGTCAATGCTTTTTACCACTTGGTATGTTTCTGGAGTGGCTGGTACTGGTTGTTCCTTCCCATGTTTAGTGCTTCTTTCAGAAGCTCTTGTAAGGCAGGCCTGGTGGTGACAAAATGTCTCAGCAATTGCTTGTTCATAAAGTATTTATTTTCTCCTTTGCTTATGTAGCTTAGTTTGGCTGGATATGAAATTCTGGGTTGAAAGTTTTTTTCTTTAAGGATGTTGAATATTGGCCCCCACTCTCTTCCAGCTTGTAGGGTTTCTGCCAAGAGATCCACTGTGAGTCTGATGGGCTTCCCTTTGTGGGTAACCTGACATTTCTCTCTGGCTGCCCTTAGCAATTTTTCCTTGATTTCAACCCTCATGAGTCTGAGGATTATGTGCCTTGGGGTTGCTCTTCTTGAGGAATATCTTTGTGGTGTTCTCTGTACTTCCTGGACTTGAATATTGGCCTGCCTTGCTAGGTTGGGGAAGTTCTTCTGGGTAATATCCTGAAGAGGATTTTCCAGCTTGGATTCATTCTCTCCATCACATTCAGGTACACCTATGAAATGTAGATTAAATCTTTTCACATAATCCCATATTTCTTGGAGTCTTTGTTCATTTCTTTTCACTCTTTTTTCTCTAATCTTGCCTTCTTGTTTATTTCATTGAATTGATCTTCAATCTCTGATGTCCTTTCTTTTGCTTGGTTGATTTGGCTATTGAAACTTGTGTGTGCTTTGCAAAATTCTCATGTTGTGTTTTTCGGCTCTATTAAGTCATTTATATTCTTCCCTAAGCTGTTTATTCTCATTAGCATTTCATCAAACCTTTTTTCAAGGTTCTTAGTTTCTTTGCATTGGGTTAGAACATGTTCTTTTAGCTCAGAGAAGTGGGTTATTACCACCTTCTGAAGCCTGTTTCTGTCAATTCATCAGACTCCTTCTCCATCCAACTTTGTTCCTTGGCTGGTGAGGAGTTGTCATCCCTTGGAGGAGGAGAGGCATTCTGGTTTTTGGTGTTTTCATCCTTTTCACACTGGTTTCTTCCCATCTTTGTGGATTTATCCACTTGTGTTCTTTGTAGTTGGTGACTTTCAGATAGGGTCTCTGAGTGGACATTCTTTTTGTTGATGATGAAGTTATTTGTTTCTGTTTTTTTGTTTTCCTTCTAACAGTCAGGCTCCTCTGCTGTAGGACTGCTGGAGATCCACTCCAGACCCTGCTTGCCTGGGGGTCACCTGCAGCAGCTTCAAAACAGTAAGGGTTGCTGCCAATTTCTTCTTCTGTTATCTTCATCCCAGAAGGATGCTCACCAGATGTCAGCCTGAGCTCTCCTTTCTGAGGTGACTCTTTGGATCTATGGGGGTCAGGGAGCTGCTTGAGGAGACAGTCTGTCCCTTATGGGAGCTCAAGTGCTGAGCTGTGAGCTCCGTTGTTCTGTTCAGAGCTGCTAGGCTGGTACGTCAGAAGCTATTGTCTTTAACAATAGCTGAGTCTTGGCCAATTCCAGCAGTCGTACTACAACCACTCATACAGTGCTGAGCATTGAAACTGTGTTCAAATAAGGCAAACATCAACTTGTTATCAATCCAGCTGTTTCTGTACCTCACTTCCATTTTCCATACATCATTTTCCTTTCTCTGTAAATAAATCTTTTTCCACCTCATGGCTGTGGTGGAGTCTTTAAGTCAACTCTGGCTTTGCAGGTTGCCTGATTCATGAATTGTTCATTGCTCAATTAAACTATTGTAAATTTAATTCAGTTGAAGTTTTCCTTTTATTACTACCAATCATTTATGTCCTACAGAGAAAGAAAATGCTGCCATTTACATTAAATAATTGTAAGCACCACAGATTATGAGATCTTCGAATTTTAGAGATAGTGAAATATTAAAAAGTGAATCTTAGGAACAATTAAATGCAATACTTTTTATATATTTTATGAATAACTTATACATGTATTTTATATAGTTATATTTATATGAAAATTCTGTAGATAATTTTATCCTTTCTAGACCAGTTTAATTCCAATTGTGGACCATGGATTACCTGTAATAGAAACATCTTGAGCTCCTCATTAAAAATATAGATTTCTGTTCTCCCCCCCGACAAGGCTAATTGAAACAGAATATTGTGGAAGGGACTTGACAGCAATATATTTTAAGGTTTTGGATGATTCTAACATGCAGCCAGAGGAGAGAACTTCTCAACAGCAGTCCCCAGGCAAATAGCAGTGGCATCACCTGGAAGCTTCTTAGAATGCAGAATCTCAAGTCCCAGCCTAGATCTTCTAAAGTAGAATTTGCATTTTAACAAGATACCCAGGTGATTCATAGGTGCATTAATCTGACAGAAGCACTGTAGACCAGGAGTTCCGAAACTTGTGGTTTCTAGACCAGCAACAGCAGCAGCAGCTCCTAGGGACTTGTCAGAAATGCAAATTCTTTGTCCCCAAGCCAGAGCTAGCCAATCAAAAATCTGGGATTAGAGTGGTGATATGGTTTGGCTTTGTGTCCCCATCCAAATCTCGTCTTAAATTGTAATCCCCACATGTTGAGGGACAGAGCTGATTGGATCATGGGGGTAGTTTCTCCCATGCTGTTCTCTTGATAGTGAGTTCTCATGAGATCTGATGATTTTATAAGGGTTTGACAGATCCTCCTACATATATTCTCTCACCTGCCTCCATGTAAGACATGCCTGCTTCCCCTTTCACCATGATTGTAAGTTTCCTGAGGCCTCCCCAGCCATGCTGAACTATGAGTCAATTAAACCTCTTTCTTTTATAAATTATCAAGTCTCAGGTATTTCTTTACAGAAGTGTGAAAATGGACTAACACAAGTGGGGTGGAGCTCAAGTTATCTATGGTTTAATAAGCCCTCCAAGCGATTCTGATGCCAGCTAAAGTGAGAGAACTATTGCTGTAGCTAATCAGGTTAATGCAAGGCAAAAGGATTCATTTGGTGGTAGACACCTGTTTTGCAGTCATGGTTATTAAGAGGCATTAACTAGCATCTCAAGGGCTAAGTAAGCTTTTAATCCCAGATGTTAAAATAATAGCAAATAGAACAATTGGGAAAAGAAAGGAAATAATATGCTGGTGAATGCTGATCTCTCATTTTTAAGTGAAGAGAGTGATGAATACATTCTAAGCCTTGGGAATTTCTTCTAGCTTTAATCTCTTACTTTAGTTTTTTTTTTCTGACTCTTTACAGCCTCTGTGACAAAGCCATCATATTATGGTTTCTCTATAGTATTTAATAAGTTCTACTTTGAATTGCTGCCGACTTCCAACTCATTCAGGGCATAAGAGTGGGCACTTGATATTTCTTTTCTCCACTTGTACAAATGGGAGAGGCAATAATATGAAGGCTTTTGGGAATGATTCATTCATTCAACTTGTTATTGAGCATCTACCACAAGTCAGACGATACTGGAGACTAAAAATTCCAAGATAAAATGGCAGTTATTTCCCTCTAGGAACATACAGTCTATTAGGAAGACAGATAGAGCAAGTAAATAATTTCACTGCAGTACGCTGCCTTGCATAGAGGCATGAAAATGATCATTTATTATAACTGGTCTCACAGTGGTTTGAAGATGAGAATAACAAGAAAAAAAGACAAGTAAGAAGCTACTGGGACAGTTTAACGAAGAGGCTAAGTAGTGGCGAAAGTTAGAAGGGACTTCTATGTGAATATCTTCTTTCTTTTTCAGTTTTCTAATTTTTTGTTTCTTTGCTTTTTTTTAATTTGTGTGTAAGCATCTTGCAAAGCACAATAATTTATAATCATCTATTGATCCATTGTATCCACTAGAAGTAAGAAGTGACTCGGGATATCCAAAATCAGTTTCTAAACAATCTCTGATTTTGGGAGGTTTTCTGAAAGTCATGTTTTAAACTATGCAGTAAGTATCTGGTGCTTCTCAACATGCCCTTTTTATTATCTTCCACATTCCATGACTACACTGTTTATGCCAGTATTATGCTTAATTAAGCACCATGACAGTACCAATAAGAATCTAAAAGCAAGATGTGGTACAGCATAAAAAAAAATGCAGCTATCCTGGAAAGCTGAGGATAAACCTTGCAAAAAAGAGAGCTGCTCCCCAGAAGCTGTTTTCCCTCTAACTAGAAGATCCAAACCTAAAAGTCCCCGTTCCAAGGAAAATGAACATGGTGATCAACATTGTTTTAGTAGCCTCAAGCATTTAGAAACACAATACCAGGTAGTATTCCACACCAGTAATGGTATGTAGCTTCATATAATTTAGGAAGGGGACTTTTATGCTTTTGTACTACAAAATGAATAGATCTTAGGAAAGTGGGCCTCCTAGAAGCATGACTTTCTTCAGGGATGCTTTTCTAACCCTCTCAATCTGAGATGGTTCCTTCCCAACTTCCCATGTTCTTTTAGAACTCTTTGCATCTTTTAGTCATAGCAATCATCTCCCTATATTGTAGTTACTGATTTATTGTCCCTTTCCCCACCAATAAAAGCCAGGGGTTATGTTTACTTACATGGCCATCAATCTTCTTAGCCATTCATTCACTCAATCATTCATACTATATGCCAGGTGTTGTTTTGGACACCAGGGGCATAGAATTGGAAAACAGACAAACTCAGTTGATAAAGAACTAAAGACCTAGCAAAAGGAGAGAGAGAGAGTTCAACACATAAGCAAGTAAATAAATAACAGCAGAGAGTGGTAAACACTACACAGTTAACAAAACAAGGCAATGGGGTGAAAAGACTTGGGGTAGGGGAGGAATCCTTTGGTGGGAGTGTTCAGAGCAGGGCTTCCTGGGGTGTGACTTTTGAGCTGAGACCTGTAACCATAAGAAGATTTAGGAAAAAGAGCACTCTAGGCAGAAGGAACTAGAAATACCTGGGCCCTGAGATTTTCTGTGCTTGGAAATCTTGAGAAAAGGAAAGAAACCTTACTCAGAGCACAGCTGCAGGTGTGAGATGGGGAGAAGAATGAGAGATGAGGGTGGGGAGATGGAGACTCTAGAACACGCTGGGCCTTACTGGCAGATTATATTAAGGACAGCAGATTTTGTTCTAAATTAATTTAAAAAAATGTGCTCAAGACATCAACCTGCTGACAACCACTTGTGCTGCTGGGTTGTCAGGAGGCTAATGTCCGGATCAGTTTTACAATTTAAAAAGAGCACTCTGACCCTTATATGGAGCACAAGAGAAGGAATACTACTTAGGAGGTAGCTGCTGATGTCCATGGAAGGATGGCTTGGACCAGGGCTGAGCAGTGTGGGTGGCGAGAAGCACGTTGAGAATTGGAGGTTTTGCCAGCAGGACTTGCTGATGAAGTAAGCTATAAGCAAGTGGCTAGATGGCAGTGCTGTCTACTAAGACTGTATAAAAACAGATTGGGAAGGGGGATGTCAAATCAAGTATTCGGTTTGGACATGTTCAGTATGAGAGGCCCATTAGACATCCACACCTACTGAAAGCGTTGACTAATCCAGAGCAAATCAAAAGCAGGAGGCTCCCCTTCACATTTTTCTACCACTGTGGAAAAGTAGTTATAATCTTGGCCTTTGGAGGGAGAATGCTCCGAATTTGTACCCCAGCTTTCCTACACTACCATTTTGGATAATTGCTCTCTTTAAACCTTCATTTCCATATCTGGCAAATATATATATGTCATGGGATTATTGCGAAGATTAAATCGGATCATGGATGTGGTCTGCTTATGGAGTGCCTGAACCATGCTGAGTGCTGAACAATGACACCACAAACTGATGGCTGTCATGGTGGTGATGAGCAGCTGATGAAGGTGACAGATGCCAAGGGAGACTTCACTGCCAAGAAGGGAAAGCTGCGTCCACTGCACTGAGTACCGGATCAAGAGGGACAGGAAGTCTCTCTTTACTAACAAGGCCTTTCCCCTCAGGCTTTTACGTTTCTAGTACTGCAGGTCTCATAAGGGCCAAGCCTATTGACCAGCCACCATACTATATGTGCAATTTGTTCTCCCAATCCTGAATAAAATATCTCTTTTTGTATAGGAGGTTGACAAAAAAATGCGGTAAATATCCATAACAGAAAATTGACCTTTTTTTTTTGAGATGGAGTCTCACTCTGTTGCCCAGGCTGGAGTGCAGTGGTGTGATCTCCGCTCACTGCAATCTCCACCTCCCAGATTCAAGTGATTCTCCTGCCTCAGCTTCCCAATTAGCTGGGAATACAGGTGCACATCAACACGCTCAGCTAATTTTGTATTTTTAGCAGAGACAGGGTTTTACCATGTTGGCCAGGATGGTCTCGATCAAAATGGACCATTTTAACTCTATTTGAGTGCACAGTTCAGTAGCAGTAAGCATATTCATATCGTACAACCACCATCCATCTCCAAAATGGAAACTCTGCAACCATTTAATAATAGCCTCCATTCTGCCCTCCTCCAGCCCCTGTCAACCACCATTCTACCTCCTAGCTCTGTTAGGTAACTACTCTTGGCAGCTCATAGAAGTAAAATCCAGTATTTGACTGTGTGTCTGGCTTATTTCACTTAGCATAAGGTCCTCTGGGCTCATTCATGTGGTAGCATGTGTCAGAATTTCCTTCTGCTTTATGGTGCATAATATTCCCATGTACATGTCCCTTTTTTGTTTATCCATTCATCTGCCAGTAGACACTTGAGTTGCTTTCATATTTTGGCTGTTGTGAATAATGCTCCTGAATACTGATGTACTACTGTAGAGGAGTTTTTATGAGGCAGTATAAATATTCAGTTAATTATTAATTCATTTATTCATTCTTCTCTTTAACTTCTGAGTACTTATTCCAGCTGATAATGATAATTTTTTTTTCTTTTGAGACAGGGTCTCACTCTATTACCTAAGCTGGAATGCAGTGGCATGATCTTGGCTCACTGCAACCTCTGCCTTCTGGGTTCAAGTTATTCTCCCATCTCAGCCTCCTGCGTAGCTGTGACTACAGGTTCATGCCACCAAGCCTGGCTAATTTTTGTATTTTTAGTAGAGATGGGGTTTCATCACGTTGGCCAGGCTGGTCTCAAACTCCTTACCTCAAGTGATTCATCCACCTTGGTCTCCCAAAAATACTGGGATTACAGGTGTGAACCACCACACCTGGCCTGGCACTGATAATTCTTATAAACAAACGTGCTATAACTCAGTTGTCTATATTAGTCTCGAGGTAATAGAATTATTCAGAACACTAACTTCTCTTCAGATTTAAAATCTTCAGAGAAAGCTTTAAGATTCTTTGGTTTAATAATCTACTCAACAAGCAACTGTGGAAGGTTGATGTTCATAGCATGAAATTTACCTTAAAGAATCTTGCATTCTGCTCTACAAAACCAGATCTCTAAAGAAAGCTAAAAATTGTCAACAGAGAATAAGGAGAATACAGAAAACTGAGTGCCATGACTTTTATAGTTTTAAAAATTCTGGATCTGTGAAAAGTAACATATTTTGGGAGTCAACTGGAATTTAAATGAAGTCACGGATTGAAATTAAAAACTTTCCTTAGATATACTTAAAAACTACTAATGGAATGGTTGATAAGTTAGGTAAATATTAAGCTAACCTAAGAATTGTGAATGGAGGAAAACTTTTTCAGTTTCAGGTATGTAATGAGTCAACTATCAGAGCAGATAAACTTGATTGATAACTTGGACATAGTGCTTAGAAAGATCTAAAATCAACACCCTAACATCACATTTAGGGGAAAAATAGTTACCTTAGTTATAGAATGGGTCCAGCTAGAACCTTCTACTTACAGTTCACAGAATTACACATAGAGTAAATAGATGAATGAACCAGTAAGTTTTAGAGCATGTGGAATAGAACAAATGAAGCAGAAGAAATAGAATAAATGAAGCAGAACTGGAAGAAAGGAGAACTGAATGGTAAAGAAGGCAAGGGTGGGCTGGGTGCAGTGGCTCATGCCTGTAATCACAACACTTTGGGAGGCTGAGGCAGGTGGATCTTGAGGTCAGGAGTTCGAGACTAGCCTGGCCAAGACGATGAAACTCCGTTTCTACTAAAAATACAAAAATTAGCCAGGGGTGGTGATCATCTGCAATCCCAGCTACTCAAAAGGGTGAGGCAGGAGAATCACTTGAACCTGGGAGGCAGAGGCTGCAGTGAGCCAAGACCACGCCACTGCACTCTAGCCTGGGTGACAGAGCAAAGCAAATTCGTAGAGACCTACAAAGGGACTTAGACTCCTACACAATAATAGTGGGACACTTTAACAACCCACTGTCAATATTAGACATATCAACAAGACAGAAAATTTACAAGGATATCCAGGTCTTGAACTCAGATCTGTACCAAGCAGATCTAATAGACACCTACAGAACTCTCTACCCCAAAATCCACAGAATATACATCCTTCTGAGCACCACATTGTACTTATTCTAAAATTGACCTCATAATGGGAAGTAAAATGCTCCTCAGCAAATGCAAAAGAACGGAAATCACAAGAAACAGTCTCTCAGACAACAGTGCAATCAAATTAGAACTCAGGATTAAGAAACACACTCAAAACTGCACAACTACATGGAAACTGAACAACCTGCTCCTGAATGACTACTGGATAAATAATGAAATGAATGCAGAAATAAAGATGTTCTTTGAAACCAATGAAAGCAAACACACAACGTACCAGAATCTCTGGGATACATTTAAAGCAGTGTCTAGAGGGAAATTTATAGCACTAAATGCCCAATAGAGAAAGGAAGAAAGATCTAAAATCAACACCCTAACATCACAATTAAAAGAACTAGAGAAGAAAGAGCAAACAAATTCAATAGCTAGCAGAAGACGAGAAATAACTAAGATCAGAGTAGAACTGAAGGAGATAGACACAAAAAACCCTTCAAAAAAATAAATGAGGCCAGGCACGGTGGTTCACGCCTGTAATCCCAGCACTTTGGGAGGCCGAGGTGGGTGGATCACGAGGTCAAGAGATCGAGACCATCCTGGTCAATACGGTGAAACCCCGTCTCTACTAAAAATACAAAAAATTAGCTGGGCATGGTGGCCCGTGCCTGTAATCCCAGCTACTCAGGAGGCTGAGGCAGGAGAATTGCCTGAACCCAGGATGTGGAGGTTGTGGTGAGCCGAGATCGCGCCATTGCACTCCAGCCTGGGTAACAAGAGCGAAACTCCATCTCAAATAAAATAAAATAAAATAAAATAAAATAAAATAAATGAATCCAGGAGCTGGTTTTTTGAAAAGATCAAAAAAATAGATAGACCACTAGCTGGACTAATTAAAAAGAGAGAAAAATCAAATAGATGTAATAAAAAATGATAAAGGGGATATCACCACTGATCCCACAGAAATACAAACTACCATCAGAGATTATTAGAAATACCTCTATGCAAGTAAGCCAGAAAAGCTAGAGGAAATGGATAAATTCCTGGACTCTTATACCCTCCCAAGACTAAACCAGGAAGAAGTCAATACCCAAATAGAACAATAACAAGTTGTGAAATTGAGGCAGCAATTAATAGCCTACCAACCAAAAAAAGTCCAGGACTAGACAGTTTCAGAGCTGAATTCTACCAGAGGTACAAAGATGAGCTGGTACTGTTCCTTCTGAAACTATTCCAAACAATAGAAAAAGAGGAAATCCTCCCTAACTCACTTATTTTATAAGGTCAGCATCATCCTGGTACCAAAACCTGAAAGAGACACAACAAAAAAGAAAATTTCAGGCCAATATCCATGATGAACATTGATGCAAAAATCCTCAATAAAATACTGGCTAAATAAAATACTACCAAATCCAACAGCACACCAAAAGGCTTTCCTACCACATTAAAGTTGGCTTCATCCCTGGAATGCAAGGCTGGTTCAACATATGCAAATCAATAAATGTTAATCCATCACATAAACAGAACCAAAGACAAAAACCACATGATTATCTCATTAGATACAGAGAAGGCCTTCGAAAAACTTCAACAGCCCTTCATGCTAAAAACTTCCAATAAAATAGGTATTGATGGAATATATCTTAAAATAATAAGAGCTATTTATGACAAACCCACAGCCAATATCATGCTGAATGGGCAAAAGCTGGAAGCATTCCCTTTGAAAACTGGCACAAGATGAGGATGCCCCCTCTCACCACTCCTATTTAACACAGTATTGGAAATTCTGGCCAGGGCAATCAGGCAAGAGAAAGAAATAAAGTGTATTCAATTAGGAAAAGAGGAAGTCAAATTGTTTCTATTTGCAGATGACATGATTGTATATTCAGAAGACCCTATCGTCTTAGCCCAAAATCTCCTTAAGCTGATAAGCAACTTCAGCAAAGTCTCAGGATACAAAATCAATGTGCAAAATCACAAGCATTCCTATACACCAATAACAGACAAACAGCCAAATCATGAGTGAACTTCCATTCACAATAGCTACAAAGAGAATAAAATACCTAGGAATACAACTAGCAAGGGATGTGAAGGACCTCTTCAAGGAGAACTACAAACCACTGCTCAAGGAAATAACAGAGGACACAAACAAATAGAAAAACATTCTATGCTCATGGTTAGGAAGAATCAATATTGTGAAAATGGCCATACTGCCCAAAGTAATTTATAGATTCAATGCTATCCCCATCAAGCTACCATTGACTTTCTTCACAGAATTGGAAAACCCTATTTTAAATTGCATATGGAACCAAAAAAGAGCCAGCATAGCCAAAACAATCATAAGCAAAAAGAACAAATCTGTAGGCATCACGCTACCTGACTTCAAGCTATACTACAAGGCTATAGTAATCAAAACAGCATGGTATTGGTACCAAAACAGAGATATAGATCAATAGACCAGAACAGAAGCCTCAGAAATAATGTCACACATCTACAAGCATGTGATATTTGAAAAAACTGACAAAAACAAGCAATGGGGAAAGGATTCCCTATTTAATAGTGTGGGGAAAACTGGCTAGCCATATGCAGAAAGCTGAAACTGATCCCTTCCTTACACCTTATACAAAAATTAACTTAAGATGGATTAAAGACTTAAACATAAGACCTACAACCATAAAAACCCTAAAAGAAAACCTAGGCAATACCATTCAGGACATAGGCATGGGCATGGGCAAGGACTTCATGACTAAAACACCAAAAGCAATGACGACAAAAATTAAAATAGACACATGGGATCTAATTAAACCAAAGAGCTTCTGCACAGCAAAAGAAACTATCATCAGAGTGAATAGGCAACTTACAGAATGGGAGAAAATTTTTGCAATCTATCCATTTGACAAAGGGCTAATACCCAGAATCCACAAAGAACTTAAACAAATTTAAGAGAAAAAAACAAACAACCCCATCAAAAAGTGGGTGAAGGATATGAACAGACACTTCTCAAAAGGAGACATTTATGCAGCCAACAAACTTACGCAAAAAAGCTCATCATCACTGGTCATTAGAGAAATACAAATCAAAACCACAATGAGATACTATCTCACACCAGTTTGATGATCATCAAAAATTCAGGAGACAACAGATGCTGTAGAGGATGTGGAGAAATAGGAACACTTTTACACTGTTGGGTGGGAGTATAAATTAGTTCAACCATTGTGGAAGACAGTGTGGTGATTCCTCAAGGATCTAGAACTAGAAACACCATTCAACCCAGCAATCCCTACTGGGTATATATCCAAAGGATTAGAAATCATTCTATTATAAAAACAAGTGCACACTTAGGTTTATTGTGGCACTGTTCATAACAGCAAAGACTTGGAACCAACCCAAATGCCCATCCATGATAGAGTAGATAAAGAAAATGTGGCACATACACACCACGGAATACTATACAGCCATAAAAAAGGACGAGTTCATGGCCTTTGCAGGAACATGAATGAAGCTACAAACCATCATTCTCAGCAAACTGACACAAGAACAGAAAACCAAACACCGCATGTTCTCACTCATAAGTGGGAGTTGAACAATGAGAACATATGGACACAGGGAGGGGAACATCACATACTGGGGCCTATCAGGGGATGCTGGGGGGATAGTTTTAGGAGAAAAACCTAATGTAGATGATAGGGTGATGGATGCAGCAAACCACCATGGCACGTGTATACTTATGTAACAAACCTGCATGTTCTGCCAAATAAATGAGCAGATTGATCCATAGAAAAAAAGAAAAAAAGAAGAAGGCAGCAAGGGTGGTTAGGATGAAATGCAATGAAAATTAATGGCCTGAAAGTTTTTAAGCTCTGTATGTTTTTTCTTCAGATGAGAACCCTGCCATTATTTTCAAAGAAGAGAGCCAAAGAAATAAGCTCCAGAGAATAAAAATCAAGATTACAAAACCAAGTCAGGCATAGAGCCTAAATAAACGCTTCACAAAGCATAAATTTACATTCACATCTTTTTTATACCCTAAAATGTGATTTAAGAAGAAATATAGACAGGAGGGAACTTTTCCAGTTTTAGGGACATTGGAGGATAAGAACTGATCGATACTCAGGAATTAACCAAGAGTGTCAATCCAGGATAAAAATGAATGCGAACAGCTGTGTTTCCCAATTTGACCTCAGGATGTCGGATCTTTAGTATTTCCATAATATGACTATAAAAAATATGTCCCTCTATCCTTATTGCTTTCCTTAATGGATAATGCTTCTGGCTTGGATCTTTGTGTGGAAAAAAGGATGTTTTGTCTCATAAAATGTTACAGATGTTGCTATGGTAACACATTTTAATTTTATTCCTATCTCAGAAGATAAACATGGAAAATGCAATTGGCAATTTAATCTAATATTTAGCATTCGCTTTAAGTCCACAGAGCATTTTGATTTTTGTTTTTAAGGAACATTGGCACTTTTGTTAACCTGCTGTACTCAATTAAACAAAATCCTGAAGGCCCGTCTAAAAGGTATTACTTTGCCAACTTAAAAATACCATGTGGCCAAGTTTTAAAACCCATAAGGGAAAGAAAGCATGCTGCTTCTATGACAAAATTCTTAGGTGGCCAGAATGAGTTTGTATTTGTGGGAATTTTCTTCTGGGCTAAAAACAAAAACCAAACCTTTCAGCATTTACAAAGACAGAATCAACTTGGTTTGAAATAAAACCCTCCTGTTAAATAGACAGATGATTATTGAATGTTTGTTCTAGGAGTAAGCCCTGCAACATATCGCAGTAAAACTTTTGACAGTAAAGCAAGTTGTTTACTTTGCACTCGGTAAATAACCAAGGTTATTGCATACAGAGGCTGTAACGTGAAGCCCTGTTTCCTGTTGAATTATAACGATATATGTTTACACGGTAGATAAAGGCTTCCATACTTGCCAGCATCATAAAACAAGGCAAAAAGCACCAGCAGAAGGGAAGACACAGGAAACATGGTTAAGACCGCACTGCAGGAATTTAAATCCTGTGACGTTTCCTGTAGCATTGCAAAGAGATATCAGCCCCTGATGGCATTTTTCAAAAGCCATCAATCCCACTTCACATTTTTTTTTTTTTTATGATTTTCTAGGCAGCAGAAGAGTTAATGAAGGGTGTGGTCAATTTACACAAGTTTCAGTTACAAACCTGTGGGGGTCGAGTCTGATTTTGATTCACCATATGCCGCACTAATCAGTTCCAGAGCGCATTTGGCCTACATCTCAGACAAGAATCCCGATTCATTCATTACATGATTAGAAAGCATGCAGCCTGCTTAATTTTAGTTATCTTCGATCTTTTTTAGAATAATAAAAAAGTCATCGTTATTACTGATTCATACACTGACATTTAGAAATTTCCATAACGAATGCACGAACACTACAGCCCTTTTGAAATAGCACAACACATGCAAGTTGCCAGTAATTAGACTGGAGTGCCTACCTAAGTTGTTCTTGAAGCAAGCTTCAGCCCTTTGTCATATTTTCCCTTCATAAAAGTCCCCAAGTATTTACAGTCTGTAGATGAGATCATTCTCTTGAAATGGTAGAGATTAAATGAGAGGAGGAATGAGAGTCAAAGAGAGGTTGTTCGCACTAACACTACGTGTATTGAAAAGATTCCACGGCACTATCTCGGTTCTCATTGGTCACTCGGCGGGTTGGAACAATATTTGCTCCAGTTGCTATGTAGAGAGGAGTGGCTGCCAGTTCGCTTCACTAATAAGCCTGAACCTGGCCTCTGCAGATAAGAGTAGTTATTGTTTGAGTTAATGTGCTTGCTGATAAGATGCTCACCAAGGCAGGTAAAAGAGAGATTTTTCTTTTATGAACAACCGTAGAATTGTTATAGATATTTCTCTTGTCACTCTGAATTTTAACAGCTGTTGCAAAAAGTAAACCAGGAGACAATTCATTTTTTTTTTTTAAATTAGTCTTTCCTTTTTCAGTAATGCACATCTGTCTAAAAGATCACACTTAAATATTTTCCTAAAAAGGACACCATCCTTAAAATATAGAACTCACACACCCCAACTCTGAAAACCAATTAAAATATACTTAAAGCATTCCATGGTGCTATTTTATAGATATATAATACATATGTAGACTATATGTATTACATATGATATGCATGTATAAATATATATAAAATATACATATATACATACACAAACACACATATATTAGTGGAAGTTATTTTAGGAAAAATTTCCCAAATTTCAAATGAAGTAGTTTGGATTTGCAGGTACCTTATACATACAGAAACCCTATCACCAAACTGTGAGCAACCCTAATGCACACATATGTATGAAATTTTGAATAATACAGGACTAATGTAAAGCACATGTCAATTTAGGCAGAGTTTTTTAAAAAAATTTTAAGACACATGTTTTTCTTTTTGTATTTAGAGAAATGCCCTACGTTTTTTTTCCAATTTATATTGATCGTATGCATTTTTGTGGGATTGTGTGAAGGAAAGACTTCAGATCCTGAGTTTAACTTCATGTAATAAACAGAGGCATATGAAAACCAGAATATTTAAGGTGCCTTTAATGACCAACTTTTAATATACCCAATACCATGAGAAAAATTGAATAAATTACTTAACAAGTGGGATGCTTTTCAGTGTTCTGATATAGAATTTCTAAAAATTATCAGTTATGATGGAAATCATCTATATACTTCTAATTTTCTCTTTACCATTAGGTTCATAAAGCTCAATGATTTTTTGCTATATATTTTCTGGTTACTAATAGAAATAAAAACTAATAAATGAATATATTCATAAAACTTCTCACAAAACCCAAGGGCCCATGTTGCTTTAAACTCTGCCCTAGAATAAGAAATTTCAACTTTTATCTAGAGTATTTTAGAAATTAAAAAAAAATATTTTTAGATAATTGAACAGAACCTCAATAGACAATCCAACAGGAAAGTTTCTGATTTTTTAAAAATTACTTAAAAAATTTATAGATTTGGGGATATAAATGCAGTTTTATTGTATGGACATATTATGTAGTGGTGAAGTCTGGGCTTTTAGTGTACCTATCAGCTGAATAGTGAACATTGTACCCAACAGGTAATTTTTCATCCTCCCTTCCATCCTCCCACCTTTTGGAGTCTCCAAAATCTATGATTCTGCTATGTCCTTGGGTACAGGTTATTTATTTATTTATTTATTTATTTATTTTTAAAATTTTTATTGCATTATAGGTTTTGGGGTACATGTGCAGAACGTGCAAGATAGTTGCATAGGTACACATATGGCAGTGTGTTTTGCTGCCTTCCTCCCCTTCACCCACACTTGGCATTCATCCCCAGGCTATCCCTCCCCAGCCCCCCCCGCTGTCCCTCCCCCATTCCCCCCAATAGACCCCAGTGTATAGTAGACCACCTCTCTGTGTCCATGTGTTCTCATTTTTCTCACCCACCTATAAGTGAGTATATGCGGTATTTCTTTTTCTGTTCTTGTGTCAGTTTGTTGAGAATGATGTTCTCCAGATTCATCCATGTCCTTACAAAGGACACAAACTCATCATTTTTGATTGCTGCATAATATTCCATGGTGTATATGTGCCACATTTTCCCAGTCCAGTCTATCATCGTTGGGCATTTTGGGTTGGTTCCAGTTCTTTGCTATTGTAAACAGTGCTGCAATGAACATTCGTGTGCATGTGTCCTTATAGTAGAACGATTTATAGTCCTTTGGATATATACCCAGTAATGGGATTGCTGGGTCAAATGGAATTTCTATTTCTAGGTCCCTGAGGAATCGCCACACTGTCTTCCACAATGGTTGAACTAATTTACACTCCCACCAACAGTGTAAGAGTGTTCCTATTTCTCCACATCCTCTCCAGCATCTGCTGTCTCTGGATTTTTTAATGATCGCCATTCTAACTGGCGTGAGATGGTATCTCAATGTGGTTTTGATTTGCATCTCTCTAATGACAAGTGATGATGAGCATTTTTTCATATGTTTGTTGGCCTCATGTATATCTTCTTTTGTAAAGTGTCTGTTCATATCCTTTGCCCATTTTTGAATGGGCTTGTTTGTTTTTTTCTTGTAAATCTGTTTGAGTTCTTTGTAAATTCTGGATATCAGCCCTTTGTCAGATGTGTAAACTGCAAAGATTTTTTCCCATTCTGATGGTTGCCAATTCACTCTAGTGACTGTTTCTTTTGCCGTGCAGAAGCTGTGGAGTTTGATTAGGTCCCATTTGTCTATTTTGGCTTTTGTTGCCAATGCTTTTGGTGTTTTGGTCATGAAGTCCTTGTCTACTCCTATGTCCTGAATGTTTTTCTTCTAGGGTTTTTATGGTGTCAGGTCTTACGTTTAAGTCTCAGATTATTTAGCTCCCACTTACAAGTGAGAACATGTAGTGTTCGACTTTCTGTTTCTGAGTAATATCACTTAGGATAATAGCCTCCAGTTTCATTTTTTTTAATGGCTGAGTAGTATTCCATGGTGTACGTGTGTGTGTGTGTGTGTGTGTGTGTGTGTGTGTACCACATTTTTTAATTCAAACAACCATTGATGGACATGGGACACTTAGGTTGATTCCATGACTTTGCTTTCCATTTGCTTTGTGGTTTTAATGTATATTTCTCTGTATAATTAGTGATGTCAAGCATTGTTTCATATGTTTGTTGGCCACTTATGTCTTCTGTTGAAAGATGTCTGTTTATTCCTTTGTACACTTTTTGATGGAGTTGTTTATTTCTTGTTGAGTTGTTTGAGCTTCTTGTAGATTCGAAATATTAGTCCTCTGTCAGATGCTAGATTGCTAATACTGCTCCCATTTTGTAGGTTGTCTGTTTACGCTGATGACTGCTTCTTTTGCTGTGCAGGAGCTTTTTAGTTAAATTAAATCTTATTTGTCTATTTTTGTTTTTATAAAAAGATTTTTTGAACTCAAACGTGAGAACCACATGATGCTACTAAAATTTGGCTACTTACAAAATGAAGCTACAGAGAGACAACTCACTGGTCAAGTAAGGGAATAGATGCTCAGTGCTAGAAAAAGTGCTGCAGAGGCCGGGCACGGTGGCTCAAGCCTGTAATCCCAGCACTTTGGGAGGCTGAGGCGGGTGGATCACGAGGTCAAGAGATCGAGACCATCCTGGTCAAGATGATGAAACCCCATCTCTACTAAAAATACAAAAAAATTAGCTGGGCATGGTGGCGCGTGCCTGTAATCCCAGCTACTCAGGAGGCTGAGGCAGGAGAATTGCCTGAACCCAGGAGGCGGAGGTTGCGGTGAGCCGAGATCGTGCCATTGCACTCCAGCCTGGGTAACAAGAGCAAAACTCCGTCTCAAAAAAAAAAAAAGAAAAGAAAAAGTGCTGCAGAATGTGGTTCCAGTTGTTTTTCTGTGTTGCCTCCTCAATTAAGACAACATGTTTCCTGAGGAAGTTTTGAAAGAACAATCTGGTATATCCCTGGCTTCACTGCATTTGCTGATCTCTGTTGGGCCTGGCCAATCCACACTATCCAGAAACCCTTCATCAAGTGTTCATGAAAAACACACAAATAAATGAGCCCAATGTTTATATTAATGTGCAGATTTCTTCTGTTTAGCACTTTATTTTAATAGCGGATTAACACTAAGAGTATAGGAAAATGATGAAATTGGTAATCCTCATGCCACTGTGGAAAGAAACATGCTAACAATATGTTTATTAAACAGAACATGTTTATGTCTTCATGGACTCAAGAATCAGTATAACCTCCATGATATAAATATGTGGAGATAGCTGAGCATGGTGGCTTATCCCTGTAATTCCAGCATTTTGAGAGGCTGGGGTAGGAGGATCTCATGGGACTAGCAGTTTGAGACTAGCCTAGGCAGATAGGGAGACCCTATCTTGACAAAAATATAAAAATTAGCTGGGTTTGGTGGCACATGCCTGTAGCTCCAGCTACTTAGGAGGCTGAGGTGGGAGGATCTATTGAGCCTGTGCGGTTGAGGTTGTAGTGAGCTGTGATTGAGCCACTGCATTCCAGCCTGGGTGACACAGTGAGACTGTCTCAAAATTAAAAATAAATAAATAAATAAATAAACAGAATTGATTATTAAATAGTATAGATAACTATCTATACTATTTAAAAGTATACTATTATCTATACTATTAAAAAGTATAGATAAATATCTCCCAGTGAAAAACCGAAAGAATTTTATCCTTTAAAACAGGGTCTATATCTAGAAAAGAATGTAAGCTGAGTTTGGTGTTTCTAAAAATAGATTACTTTCTAATAACTGGTACACTGGTACTCCCAGAGAAAGTTTTCTGTGGGATGATGGCCAAAGAGATTGGCTAAATGCTAAGAGACTGTATTCTTTCTCTTACGTTATCTCTGCCCTATTTTGTACTATTATAACCAATGGTATCCAGAATTTGTTCACAAGACAGGTCAAAAGTCCTAAGAGTATTTTAAGGAAGAAAAAATTCCACATCATTACATAACACAAAACATGCGAATTCTGCAACAGTCACTAGCATTATCTGGCAAGATTTAGAAGACAAAATTTTCTCAAGGCTATAAAATTTAATGGAGCATTAAAACATATCACAAGGAATCAGCTTTTTTATTATAACAGCTTTACCTTTCAATTCAGACAGACTCTCTTTTATGAGCTCTTCTTTTTTTTTTCATGAAGAAGGTGATGGTGAGAACATCAAGTATATTATTCACTAATATACTAGAAATACCATGAAGCAGAATTGAGCTTCTTCTTGGAGTGTAAATCTGCACGTGTTTTCCTGCTGGAGGACCTCCTGGCTTTTCCTCGACCTCCAGATGACGTTAGCATGCGCCGCCACGCCCAGTTAATTTTTTTTTTTGTAGAGACAAGAGTTTCACCACGTTGCCTAGTCTGGTCTCCTGGGCTCAAGTGATCTGCCTGCCTCGGCCTCCCAGTATTGGGATTATAGGCATAAGCCACTGCTCCTAGCCAAGTTTTCTTAAGGGTAATATAATATTGAATTTAAGAACATATGTGGTCCCCTTATGGGAGCATATATGAGGGTGGATCTGCTTTTGATCAATGTAGAGACCTATGACTTAATCTACAGTGATTTTCCCTAAAAATCATAAATATATAAACTTAAAATGAATAATTACATTAATGGCTTTGGGATCCCAGAGAAATTAATTTTGTGCATATATAATAGTACATATAATTATATAGGCTGTTATTTTATTTCCATAGGTTCAGCTCTCAAACTCTCAATTCCTCCATGGATTTCTGTCATTAGTCTCAGTCAAGAATTTTAATAGGCATTGTATAACCCCTCCTTGACCATATATAGAAAACATCTTGTTTAGTCTATTCACAATTTTAGATTATTTAATCTTTTCTAGTAAGACCTTGAAGAGTGATGTATATTTGTATTTCTATCTGTGCCTAACAGTGTTATGCCATAGAGACTGAACCGATTCTTGCTAAGTGGACAAATAATGAATGTAATGGATACAATGGGCTCTAAATTTCTCTTCAAAGAATCAATATGTCAGTATGCTCAGTTGTTTGTCCTCCATTTTAAAGTTTAACTTCCGTGTAGTTTCAGTAAACCACCTTCTCCACCAGTTCTGACTCATCCTGGTTACCTGCTTTGGTCACCTGCTGCAGTTACCTTTTCTGGTCACCTGCTTTGACTTAGATCACCCCTGACTACCTGCTTTGACCTGCCTGTAACCATCCTTTCTGCCAAACCACCCACCCTCCCACTCCAGCTTGGACCCCTGCTTTTTTTAAAATAGCCAATCAGGATTAGTCTAGCTTGTGGGGTCTAACCCTAGCCAATAGGGGAATGACAGAGCAGTAGGGGTGATCCCATCAGGAATAAGTACTTCTTTTCCTTCCCTGTCCAAATGTGTGGTCACCATTGCTCCATTCATGAGTGGCACCCTTCTAGAAGTAAACTGCCTTGCTGAGAGGATTTATCTTCGAGTGCTATTTCTTTTGTGACATCAAAATATTACTTATAACATGGTTATATATTTATAGGAAAAATTATGAAGAGATTATATGCTAAAAGTCATGGTCGGTTGAAGGGGAATAGGTCACCTCGCTTGAGACACTGGTTATATTGGAGTCTATATGACCTTATCTAACTTCACCTCACCTCTAAGAAATACTAGCTTTATTAACATTTGAACAAAAGTCCTAGGAATGTTAATTCAGGTATCTCAGGAACTGTTGCGTGAATTGCCTGTGAGTCACATTTGAATACTGTGAACTATGATAATGTCATAGTAAAGGACAGCTAGGCTCAGAATAAAACCCTCATCTTCTCATCCTAGTGAAGCCCAGACAGATTCTCTTCTACACTGAGACAGTGGAGACTAGGAAGGTGAAGGGTGAGAGAAGGATAGATGAAGACAGACTACTTAATGGGTGCAAGGTATGTTACCTGAGTGATGGATATCCTAAAAGCTCTGAGTTCAACACTACACAATCTATGCATGTAACACAATTACACTTGTACTTCATACATTTATATGAATACATTGTTTTTTATTAAAAATGTTTTTCTTCCACAAAACCAGAGTTGCTTCACAATTCTTGGTCATCAGTAGAACTTAGACTGACAATCAGTGCCTTGGGGAAGAGATTTTTATAATGGAGAGCTACCTGATCTTGGAAAATCTTAGCTTGTAACACATGACATCAAGCAAAAGTTTTTATAATGCATTATAAATATAAATAGGGAACACAACCACTTTATTATATGACTTTAACTAAGAATGAATAGTTTGACCTTGCTAAAATGTCACACTTCAAAATCTACATTGATTTAAAATACAAATTAAAATTACTAACAAAAGAAAACTGAAGAGGAAAATTGGCAAAGAGTTTTATAGCTAATGATTGTGTGGGTTTCTTGATGTGCTCAGTTTAAGTGAGATTTGACTTTAATCATGGAGATGGAGTGATGTAATCGAAATATATCTGACTGATAGCAGGATGTTTCTGGTTATGGTCTGTGTGTCTTTAAGTGATAGAGTACCTCAAGGCTCTGCCTGATTCTCATTTCCCAGCAGAAAAGACATGCTTTAACTGCCTTATATAAGCCACTTCTGATCCTTTTCCCTTGAGCTCCAGATTCTTATGTACAACTGCTCTGAGATTGCTAGTCAGATACCTAATAAGTATCTCCAACTTAACATGTCTGAAACAGAAGCTTGACGCCAACTCTCTTCTCAGTCACTTGTCTGTCAAACTTGCCCATCCACCAGTTGTTCCCATTTCAGCCAAGAGATCCACTAACCACTCACTTGCTCAAGCCCCAAATCATTATTTATTCTTCTGTCTGCCACTCCCCACAAACAATCTGTCAGGAAGTTCTTCCAGCTCCTTTTCTAAAAATATACTGCAAATTCAACTTCTTTTCACCATCTCCACTCCTATTTTCTTTTTGGATTCCCTCATCTCTTGCCTTTCACATACTCTCCTATATAGTCACAAAGGATGGAGCTTCAGGCGTCTTCTGTGAACAAAACTTGGATCACTCTTCTCTCTTAGAATCACCTAACGGCTTCCCATTGCAATTAGAATGAGAAACTATCTCCTTTCCATGGCCTAGAGTCCCCACATGGCTCCATTCTTTTCAGGGTCACCTGCTGGACCCTGCATGCTCAGCTACACTGGCCTCCTTCCCCCTCTTCAAACACGCTTGCCTTGTTCCCATTTCAGCACCTTTCTCTTACTGGTTTTCTCTTCCAGGAACACTGTCCTCTGTTACTTTCTCAGGGAGATCTCCCCTGACCACACCATCTAAAGTAATCCTGTAGTCCTGGTTACTTTCCAGCCTGCATTTTTATCTTTCTCAAGCACTTAACACCATTTAAAATTACATTAGGTATTTATTTGTTTATGTGTTTGCTATCTTTTTCCTCTTGCCAGCACATAAACTTGAAGGCAGAAACCTAATCTGTCTTGTTCATAGCGACATCTCTGGTGCCTAGAACACAGACTTACTCCTGAACTTCTTTAATGATGGATGAATGAATGAACACGTGAATGAATCTCAGTCAGTACTTACCTCCTCTGTGCCTTTGTTTGTTACTTTAAATACTGGTAGGTTTAGAAATAATATATGTAAATCACCCAGTACAGTACCACAAATAGAAAAGACACAGAGCAGATATTTGGTGACTGTAGAAAGGATATTCTTCCTATAACTCATGGCACATACTGGAAGGTAATTTGATAGAGAGAAAAGATACTTAGAATTAGGAGTACTGGGTCTGCATTCCTTTTTATCTTTTTATCCTTGTGACCTTTGAGCCAATCTTTCCACTTCTCTGAGTTGTAGGTTCATTACCTATAGATAATAATCCAGTTGTTATGAGAATTAATATTTAGGCAATGTCTGTAAAGGTGCATTGTAAAGTGCTGAGCATATACATGTAATTTAAACACTATTATTATGCGGAAATGTTTGTCGATGAATGGAGGGAAAAAGTCATGGTAGCTCTTATTTTTCCATGATATTCCTCCTGAAATAATTTAGTTTTTATATGTTGAAGTCTGAAAACTGACCTCATTTCAGATTGACTACTCCCATTGAAAATCAATGGATGGAAACCACTCTATTTCAAGTAAAGATAAGCTTTGGAAATGCCCTTTAAAAGGTTAGAAAAATAATAAGAGAAATTTGAATAATCTGGGAGTTATATGCAGAATGAAGGTTAAGAAAAACAAGAAAAAACTTATGAATACGTTTTGAATATCTTTTTTTCTAACTTGAAAAAGATTTTTGAAAGTCGGTCATCTGGGGCTGGGTGCAGAGGTACAGACGTGTAATCCTAGAGCTTTGGGGGGCCAAGGCAGGTGGATCACTTGAGGCCAGGAGTTCAAGACTAGCCCAGTCAATATAGCAAGACCCCTATTTCTAAAAACAATTAAAAAATTAGCCAGGCATGATGGTGCATGTCTGTAGTCCTAGCCACTTGGGAGGCTAAGGCAAGAGGATCATTCAAGCCTAGAATGTGGAGGCTACAGTGAGCTTTGATTGTGGCACTGCACTCCAGCCTGGGCAACAGGGTGAGGCTCTTTTTCAGAAAGATTACAAAAAAGAAGAAGAAAATTGGTCTTCATCTTATTAGGTAGTGTATCTGTCTATGGCAGCTTCGGGAAAGGAAGGGGTCTTGGTGGTGATTTGGCTTCACTGGCTTATCTCTGACTGCATCCAGGGAGGCCTCAGAGCACAGGACCTGACAGGACTGGCTTGATATAGGGCTGCTCGTGTCTCTCTGTCGTCTTCCTGGCTCCAGGGCATAATAACAGGCACTGAAATGCCTCCCTCTTGACTGCAGATGTATTTTCCTACTTTTCCACGGACACTGCTTCCTTTGTTATTGTTGGTAACTCTGCTTTTCAAAGCAAATAAATCATAACCAACAGCCAGAGTATTTACATGTCTGTGTGCACTTAAAAAATAGAATAGGGGTCTGGCACGGTGGCTCACGCCTGTAATCCCAGCACTTTGGGAGGCCGAGGTGGGTGCATCATGAGGTCAAGAGATCAAGACCATCCTGGTCAACATGGTGAAACCCCGTCTCTACTAAAAATACAGAACATTAGCTGGGCATGGTGGCCCGTGCCTGTAATCCCAGCTACTAAGGGGGCTGAGGCAGGAGAATTGCCTGAACCCAGGAGGCAGAGGTTGTGGTGAGCCGAGATCGCGCCATTGCACTCCAGCCTGGGTAACAAGAGCGAAACTCCATCTCAAAAAAAAAAATAGAATAAAATATTTGCCCATATCCAGAGTGGGCATTTAACTGGTCAGCTTTCTGTGAAGATGGATGTAGGGGTTAAAGCTTCCTAAAGACAGGGTTGGATCTGCCTTCCAGAAAACTAATAGGTTTAGTGCTTATTACAGTACCTGGCACTTACTAGGAACTCAAATGTCGGTTGAGTACACGTCTGAATGGGTTAATGAGCTTCTTCTCTGATCCCCTGACAGCTTGATACAGAAACAGGTCCCATAGTACCTGTTTTTGTATTAAGACTACTTGGAAAGGTGCTATGAATCACTTAAATCATTTTAGGATCATTTAATTCCATTAGATTGCTAAGAATACTTTCTTTCTTGATACTCATACTCTTCATCTTCCAATTTAAGTGAAACTTTTTAGAGAAAGTTTCAGAAGAAATCTGCCTGGTTCAAATTATGTGTGAACCTGATACTAGGAACTGCTGAGTGGTTTCAGATTACACTGTCAACAGTGCATGGTTCTAGTGCTTCCCAGCTGCAGTGTTACTGGACAAGAAGAACTTCATTCTTCAAGGATTCAGTGAGGTGATGGGCGTCATTGTGAAAAGCAAGTAACTGGCCTTGCAGAATGAGAGTTTTTTTTTTTTTTTTGGAGGTCATGTACTTCTCTTAGGGTACCTGAACTATTTTATTTCACAGCCAGCTACCAATCTTGCTATGGGGCTTCAGAAAGAACATTTTACAACCCATTTCAGTTCATGTCTGTCATGAACTTGCTGCATGGATCATTACACCCCTTCACGATCCACCTGATGTCATAGATTGAGGGAACCTTGAATTACTTCTATGTAATATACATTGGAGTTTGTAAAATATGCTATTTAAATTTCATATAAACTCAAATATTATTTTAAAAAGCACCAGGTAAAATTCACTGGCTTATATATTGCATGTTTGCGTGTACACTCTCTCTCTCTCTATTTCTCTGTTTCTTTTTGAGACAGGGTTTCATTCTGTCACCCAGGCTAGAGTGCAACAGCGGTGTGATCACGGCTCACTGCAATCTTGGCCTCCATGGGTAGCCTACGCTTGTAGTAGCTAGGCATAGCAACATACCCAGCTAATTTTTGTGTTTTTTGTAGAGATGGGGTTTTGTCATGTTGCCCAGGCTTGTCTTGACCTTCTGGGCTCAAGCAATTCACCCACTTCGGCCTCTCAAACTGCTGCGATTACAGGCGTGAGCCACCGCACCCAGTGTATATATTGCTTTCTTTATAAGACTCAAAAGTTCTCTACAAACGGCTCTGATATTATCACTATAATAATGTTCTTTCATTTGAAATGTGCATAAACGTGTTATCTTAAAATTTTTCAGCTATGTTTGAATTTTGATATAATTCCATTTGTAGTGATTAAAATTCAGTGTCAAGGTTGGGCCATAGTTTACTCAGTTCATGAGCAAATAGTTTTTGCATCATTTATCAAAAGGGTTGGGTTAATATCCCATGGTCTGTACCTTTAATGATTCTTCTCAGCAAAACAGACCTGAATTTCTCCATTTATGTACAGTCTTGCTATGGCATTGGCTGGCTAACTTGTTAAACTAATCAGAGTTTTCAGAGGCTGAACAGTCAATATGAAGTGACTGAAGAGCCTTAAGGCAGATACATCAGGGGCAAACAGTGTGAACATATTGTTATGGCTAATAATCCAGAGTTCCTTTTACACATTACCATGTTTTTCCAGAGCAAATATTTCTGCTTCTGTTGTTAAGTAATTTGTAACTCAGGGTGAGTTAAAGGGGGAATTTCTTGCATCATGTTGGAACTAAAATAAACTATATTAGGATAAGTCAAATCATATGGATAATCCATTCATTCCAACCTAGTCCTGTAATAACCTCTCGGTCTGTGATTTCAACTCCTGTGTGGAAAGTTACATTATATTTTGAACTTTGTCATTTTATAAACACAGAAAAAAGACACACCTAGGTCATGTTTTACAATGAATGGCAGATCATTATTGCTTCCTTTGGTATTTCCTTTGTAATGTTGATTATGATGAACTCCTGGCACTATGACAATAAATGGCATTCCAAAGAAATTCCATTTTCACTTATGTAATAGGATGTTAGGACGGGGCTTCTCTGGTCTCTGCTTCCATGGAAGCACAAGTGTGGTGGTGGATAACAGGCACCCGTGTGTGTCTGAGGTGGATCCATATATATGGATTTTCAAAGAAAGGAATTAAAAACCAGTTCCAAGGCTCTCGGGCCCTTCAGCACATCAAGGATATAAAAAGTGGTCAGAGTTTGGAGAGGGAGGAAGGGCTGGTGAAAAGACTCACTTGGAGAGAGCCGCTGCTAGGCCTGTTCGTGAAGGAGCTGGTTGGGGGCAGGGGGAGTGTTATTTCCAGACCACAAGCCTGCTGATGGAGGAAGGGCCACCTCTACAGCTTTGCAATGCCTTCCTTGCATTCAGGACACCCAGAGGGCTGGCGCCTGACTCCTGCCTGAGAAAAGTAAAGTGTATCTTGTCCTGGAAAATATCACAGGAAAGGAGATCCCAAGTACTTGTGCGTGGAGGAGCCAGGGAGGTACTGATCCACCAGCACCGATTTTCACTTGCAGTTTGGGGGACCAGAGCTGGGGGATGAGTAAACATAGGACATGAAGGATGGAGCTGCTGTTGGTTCAACACAGCAGTCTGGAGGGGTGAGAGGTGATCTCATCAGAAAGAGGCTGGAGATGAGGAACTCATTTGCAGGAGCTGAGGAAGGAGTCCCAGATGGCCATTGGGAATGAGGAAACGAGGGCCTCTGCCCAGGCTCTGTAGAGCCTGAAATGCACTCAAGGAGAAAAAGAGCTGGTTCTAGCCATGACCAGGACCAGAGAGGGCAAAGCCATCCAGCCAAGTAAGGAAAGTCCTGGCTCCCCACCTTCCCTCCCTTTCCCCTTCCCCGCCAGTGCACAGGCAGGGGTGAGCGGGGGAGACTGAGGAGAAAGAGGGAATCCCCTGCTCACAGCTGGCTTAAGCCTGAAACAGTCCTCACTGGGGTAGAGGAGACATTCTCATACCACAACAAACTCAGAGGTTTGAGAATTACATGGGATTAGGCCTTCTTATTACTAAAGGAGACTGTGCTTGAGATTTAACGTGCCTGTAGGGCACCTTACCTAAGAGTAGGTGATGTCTATGGCGTTTCCACACTGGGACATAGAAAGATTACTGCAGTCCAGTGGAATAAATTTAAAGGGGGAGGGGACAAGAGGAATTGAGTCTGATTTGTTGACTTCTTGAGTTGTCCTAGTGCAACATATTGATTATGCCTAGAATGAACTAATGAATATGGTTTAATGCCTATAGTTTCAAAGTTAGTGCTTGCAGAGAGAAATATAAGAAATAGCACAATAGGAATTCATTGCTTGGAAATGCTCAAAGATTTCTTGGAATATCCCCAGGTGCATGGAACTCTATAGGGGAAACATAAATTGAACGAACAACAAGTGGAGGCCCGGCATGGTACCTCACGCCTGTAATCCCAACACTTTGGGAGGCCGAGATGGGTGGATCACCTGAGTTCAGAAGTTCGAGACCAGTCTGGTCAACACGGTGAAACCCTGTCTCTACTAAAAATTCAAAAATTAGCTGGGCATGATGACGCACACCTATAATCCCAGCTACTAGGGAGGCTGAGGCAGGAGAATCGCTTGAACCCGGGAGGTGGAGTTTGTAGTGAGCTAAGATAGCATGACTGCACTCTAGCCTGGCGACAGAGCGAGACTTCATCTTAAAAAAACAAAACAAAACAAAAACAAGTGGAGATGTGAGTTGACAGTCCATTGAATATTGGCATTTCCTGAGGGAGGCTGATTGCAGGAACACTTGCTCTGCTTGGGGCCTTCTTAACCTGTGCAGAGAGCTGAATAGGAGATAAAGCATGGCTATAAACCACAGGCAGAAGGAGCCGCTTCTTCTAGGCTTCATGCCCTAGTCACTACAGGAGAGTATGGAGCACCCTGCACCTAAGAGGCAAGGAGGCATCGGGCAGCCCCAAGGCATGACACTTTTCCTCCTGTCTTTCTCTCTAGCACACATTTCTGTACTTCCTTTTTTCTCAGTCTTTTTTGTTAGGCCAGTTTGAATTAAGATGTTAAGACTGATAGCGACAATGATGTTCCTCTCAAGCATGACCTAAATGACTTAAAAAATAACACAGGATAAGAGTCTCAGGCATGTGTGTGGGGTGGATAGTTTGGGCTTTTAAAAGTCAGGCTACCAGGAGGTTCATTTGCACACATTGAAAGCATCCTGCTGTGCTCTGCTTCTGTTGGTATAGGAGTTTCACCCAGAAAGCCCATTTTTTAAAATGAAAAATATATGTGAATGGAAGAGGGAAAACACTTTACCTTTTTCCTCATTTATTCTTCAACTTCTGGTCCCTACTTTTAACGGTATTAATGTGAACTCCATTTACGAACACTACTATGTGTTAGAAACTATGCTAAGAGATCTTAAACATTTTCTCTCTCATCCGTGATCCCGGACCTTCAGGGTTGCTCTATACACATTTTACAAGTGAGGAAATGAAGATTTAAGAAGGTTACATAGGGTGTCTTAGTGACACAGTTAAGTTGCTCTGAGCCTGGAATCGATCCCTCTTTTCAACTGGATCCCTAGTTCTTACTGACCATGCTATCCAGAGGCAAGCTTTTGAATAATTTATTAATAAGGTGTCAAGACCAGCCATGATGCTGAATACACAGATGGATAATGAGGGATTAAATCAGCTGCTTTGGAATGAACTGTCTTCTGTTTCTAAATCTGTGATGGTTGGCAAGTCGGCTCTGAAACGGAACAGCTGGTCTACTTACATTTGCGGCACTCTGCCTCACCTGCTGGTGTCATTGAATGCTAGAAAGCAGAAAAAGAGATGACTGATCTGCTAATATCAGATCTTTCTTTCTAAGACTCATATTCAGCCATCTAAAAGAAAAATTAGAACATTGTCTCCAGGCTCCTCTGGAGAAAACCCAGGGAGCAGCAAGGTTTCTCAGCAAGCGGGTCTCCAGAGGGCTCCCTGCCTCGCTGCAGCGTTCAGGTCTGAATAAAGTGGTTGCACCTGCAATAAATTATCCCCCTCTCCACCAGGCAGATTCGGCCGTCTCCCTCCTTTTCAGTTAGGGAAAGGCTGGAAGCTGGTACGGATTTATCTCAGGCCTCAACCCTCAGGAACAGTTTTAGTCTTTGTTTTTTGTGGCTCTATTCTCTACACTCCATTCCTATCCAGCATTAACAGGTACCTATTTAGATCTCATTGCTGGCTCCTAGGACTTATTCACAAGTTCAATTCATTAGGGACAATATCCCAGGGAACATTCTTAATAATAGGATAAATCTTTAATAGCGGAGGAGGTTAAGATGGCATCGTAGAGGCGACTCAGGATTGCAGCTCTCAGTGAAGGCGCAGAGGGTGAGTCCTAGCCGCATTCTCGGATGTTCCTTTTATGCCCACAGAGCGTTGAAAGTCCCAGGTGTGGGAGAGACAAGGGACGCTAGTGCAGCTGGCTAATGCAGCCGGCTCCCGCCGCCTCTTCGGCCGGCGCTGCAGCAGGACCGGCGCGGAACTCACTGGTCTGGGTGCCCTGTTAAACCGGCAATCTGAGATTTGGAAGGGCAGATTGGCATGTTCATCTGATTGAACAGGACTTGGACAATGAGCCAGACCAGGAGTTTCCTTGGAAGCGTGATCTGAGCCGGGGTAGTGGGCAGCGGCACGGGAGATCGCACGGATCCCAGTGCCCTATCGGCAGGCTACTGGGGCGCCAGTGAGAGAGTCGACCTTTCAGCTTGGGGAGAGGAAGAGAGAGAGAGAGAGGACGGACTCTGAGGCAGGGAGCTGGGTGATCGGGCTCGGCGGGTCCCACACTCACGGGGACAAGCAGGGCGGCGATTGGAGGTGCTTGGGGCTGAGAGTTTTGCTGCCGGCATCTAGGACGGTGCAGCCCGGTGAGGGAGGGGTGTCCACCATTGCTGACGCAGTACACCCGCACTGAAGTACCACCCAGGACTGATGCAGCCTGCCGTTGCTGAGGCAACCTGCCATAACAGAGAGACTCCGCCAGGAGCCGGGAGCGCTCCACAGCAGAAGGGAGCCCAGAAGCAACAGGGTGGACCCGTGCTAGCAGGTCAGAGCCCCGGCAGGCAAATAGTGAATAGACTGCCTCCTAGTGGGGCAGGACAGTGCAACAGATACTCATAAAGAAAGCCCCAACTCCCTGAGACAGAGCATCTGGGGGCGGGGGGGAAAGGGTGGTGTTTTATGAGTTCTATTGCAGCAGACATAAACAACCTCCCAACAACCCTGAATGAACAACGGAGCTCACAGCTCAGCACTGGAGCTCCTATAAAGCACAGACTGTCTCCTCAAGCAGCTCCCTGACCCCTGTATATCCAAGGAGTCACCCCAGAAAAGGACTAATCAGACTGACATTTGGTTGGCATTATTCTGGAACAAGGACAGCAGAAGAAGAAACTGGTATCATCCCTCACTGTTCCACAGCTGCTACAGGTATACTCCAGACAAGCAGGGCTGGGAGTGGACCTCCGCACTCATACAGCAGATGGGCTAGACCATTAGAAGAAAAACTAAGTAACAGAAATACTTCATCATCAACAATCTCAGTGTCCACACAGAGACCCAATTGAAAAATCAGCAACTACTAAGACGACAGGTGGATAAATCCATAAAGATGGGAAGAAACCAGCGCAAAAAGGAGGAAAACACCCGAAACTGAAACACCTCACCTCCAAAAAAGGACCAAAACTCCTCACCAGCAAGGGAACAAAGCTGGACGGAGAAGGAATGTGACAAAATGATGGAATCAGACTTCAGAAAGTGGATAATGAGAAACTTCAGTGAGCTAAAGGAACATGTACTAAACCAGTGTGAAGAAACTAAGAACCTTGAAAAAAGATTTGAAAAGAGATTCGAGGAATTGATAACAAGAATGGACAACTTAGGGAGGAATATGAATGAATTGAAGGAGCTGAAAAACACAACACGAGAACTTCGCGAAGCATGCACAAGTTTCAACAGCCGAATTGACCAAGCAGAAGAAAGAATATCAGAAGTTGAAGATCAACTCAATGAAATAAAACGAGAAACCAAGATTAAAGAAAAAAGTACAAAAAGGAATGAACAAAATCTCCAAGAAATGTGGGACTATGTGAAGAGACCCAACCTACGTTTGATAGGTGTACCAGAATGTGAAGAAGAGAATGAATCCAAGCTGGAAAACACTCTTCAGGATATTATCCAGGAAAATTTCCCCAACCTAGCAAGACAGGTCAATACTCAACTCCAGGAAATACAGAGAACACCACAAAGATACTCCGCAAGAAGAGCAACCCCAAGGCACATAATCGTCAGATTCACCAGGGTTGAAATGAAGGAGAAAATACTAAGGGTAGCCAGAGAGAAAGGTCGGGTCACCCACAAAGGGAAGCCCATCAGACTCACAGCAGATCTCTCGGCAGAGACCCTACAAGCCAGAAGAGCGTGGGGGCCAATATTCAACATCCTTAAAGAAAAGAGCTTTCAACCCAGAATTTCATATCCAGCCAAACTGAGCTTCATAAGTGAAGGAAAAATAAAATCCTTCATGAACAAGCAAGTACTCAGAGATTTTGTCACCACTAGGCCTGCTTTACAAGAGCTCCTGAAAGAGGCACTACACATAGAAAGAAACAACCAGTTCCAGCCATCCTAAAAGCATACCAAATGCTAAAGACCATCAACAAAATGAAGAATGTACATGAACCAACGGGCAAAACAGCCAGCTAGCATCAAAATGGCAGTATCAAATTCACCCATAACAATATTAACCCTGAATGTAAATGGGCTAAATGCACCAATCAAAAGACACAGACTGGCAAATTGGATAAAAAACCAAAACCCATCAGTGTGCTGTATCCAGGAAACCCACCTCACACGCAAAGATACACAAAGGCTCAAAATAAAAGGATGGAGGAAGAGTTACCAAGCAAATGGAGAGCAAAAAAAAAGCAGGAGTTGCAATTCTCATCTCTGATAAAATAGACTTTAAAGCAACAAAGATCAAAAGGGACAAAGAAGGTCATTACATAATGGTAAAAGGATTGATACAACAAGAAGAGCTAACGATTCTAAATATATATGGACCCAATGTAGGAGCACCCAGATATATAAGGCAAGTTCTTAATGACTTACAAAGAGACTTAGACTCCCACACAATAATAGTGGGAGACTTTAACACTCCACTGTCAATAGCAGACAGATCAACCAGACAGAAAATTAACAAGGATATCCAGGACTTGAACTCAGACCTGGAACAAGCAAACCTGATAGACATTTACAGAACTCTCCACCCCAAATCCACAGAATATACATTCTTCTCAGCAGCACATCACACCTACTCCAAAATTGACCACATAATTGGAAGTAAAGCACTCCTCAGCAAATGCAAAACAACGGAAATCATAACAAACAGTCTCTCAGACCATAGTGCAATCAAGTTGGAACTCAGAATTCAGAAAATAACCTCAGAACCACACAGCTTCATGGAAACTGAACAACTGGCTCTTGAATGTTGATTGGATAAACAATGAAATGAAGGCAGAAATAAAGAAGTTCTTTGAAACCAACGAGAATGAAGACACAATGTACCAGAATCTCTGGGACACATTTAAAGCAGTCTGTAGCGGAAAATATATAGCAATAAGTGCCCACATGAGAAGAGTGGAGAGATCCAAAATTGACACCCTACCATCAAAATTGAAAGAGCTAGAGGAGCAAGATCAAAAAAGCTCAAAACCTAGTTGAAGACAAGAAATAACTAAGATCAGAGCAGAACTGAAGGAGATAGAGACAAGAAAAACCCTTCAAAAAATCAATAAATCTAAGAGCTGGTTTTTTGAAAAGATCAACAAAATAGACAGACCACTAGCCAGACTGATAAAAACGAAAAGAGAGAACAACCAAATAGATGCAATAAAAAACGATAAAGGGGAAATCACCACAGATTCCACAGAAATTCAAACCATCATCAGAGAATACTACAAACAACTCTATGCACACAAACTAGTAAATCAGGAAGAAATGGATAAATTCCTGGACGCCTGTGTCCTCCCAAGCCTAAACCAGGAGGAAGCCGAAACTATGAATAGACCAATAACAAGGTCAGAAGTTGAGGCAGCAATTAAGAGTAACTACCACACAAAAAAAGCCCAGGTCCAGATGGGTTCACAGCTGAATTCTACCAGACACACAAAGAGGATCTGGTACCATTCCTTCTGAAACTATTCCAAATAATCCAAAAAGAGGGAACCCTTCCCAAATCATTTTATGAGACCAACATCATCCTGATACCAAAACCTGGCAGAGACTCAACAAGAAAAGAAAACTTCAGGCCAATATCCATGATGAACATAGATGCAAAAATCTTCAATAAAATACTGGCAAATCGATTGCAACAGCACATTAAAAAACTTATCCATCATGATCAAGTAGGATTCATCCCGGGGATGCAAGGCTGGTTCAACATACGCAAGTCTATAAATGTAATTCACCACATAAACAGAAGCAAAAACAAAAACCACATGATTGTCTCAATTGACGCAGAGAAGGCCTTTGACAAAATTCAACAGCCCTTTATGCTAAAAACCCTCAATAAACTGGGTATTGATGGAACATATCTCAAAGTAATAAAAGCTATTTATGACAAACCAACAGCCAATATCATACTTAATGGGCAAAAACTGGAAGCATTCCCTTTGAAATCCGGCACTAGACAAGGATGCCCTCTCTCACCACTTCTATTCAACATAGTACTGGAAGTTCTAGCAAGAGCAATCAGGCAAGAATAAGAAATAAAGTGTATTCAAATAGGAAAGGTGGAAGCCAAATTGTCTCTATTTGCAGACGACATGATAGTATACCTAGAAGACCCCATCACCTCAGCCCAAAACCTCCTGCAACTGATAAGCAACTTCAGCAAAGTCTCAGGATATAAAATCAATGTGCAAAAATCACAAGCATTCCTATACACCAATAACAGACTTAAAGAGAACCAAATTAAGAACGAACTGCCATTCACAATTGCTACAAAGAAAATAAAATACCTAGGAATACAACTCACTAGGAATGTAAGGGACCTCTTTAAGGAAAACTACAAACAACTGCTCAACGAAATACCAGAGGACACAAACAGATGGAGAAACATTCCATGTTCGTGGTTAGGAAGAATCAATATTGTGAAAATGGCTATACTGCCCAAAGTAATTTACACAATCAATGCTATTCCCATCAAACTACCATTGAATTTCTTCACAGAACTGGAAAAAACCACCATGAATTTCATATGGAAGCAAAAAAGAGCCCACATAGCCAAGTCAATTCTAAGCAAAAAGAACACAGCGGGAGGCATCACGCTACCAGACTTCAAACTATACTACAAGGCTACAGTAATTAAAACAGCATGGTACTGGTACCAAAACAGAGATATAGACCAATGGAACAGAACAGAAGCATCGGAGGCAACACAACATATCTACAACCATATTATCTTTGATAAACCAGACAAAAACAGGCAATGGGGAAAGGATTCCCTATTTAATAAATGGTGTTGGGCAAACTGGCTAGCCATGTGCAGAAAGCAGAAACTGGACCCCTTTCTGACACCTTACACTAAAATTAACTCCAGATGGATTAAAGACTTAAATGTAAGACCTGACACCATAAAAACCCTAGAAGAAAATCTAGGCAAAACCGTTCAGGACATAGGAGTAGGCAAGGACTTCATGAACAAAACACCAAAAGCATTGGCAACAAAAGCCAAAATAGACAAATGGGACCTAATCAAACTCTACAGCTTCTGCACGGCAAAAGAAACAGTCACTAGAGTGAATCGGCAACCATCAGAATGGGAAAAAATCTTTGCAGTTTACACATCTGACAAAGGGCTGATATCCAGAATTTACAAAGAACTCAAACAGATTTACAGAAAAAAAACAAACAAGACAATTCAAAAATGGGCAAAGGATATGAACAGAAACTTTACAAAAGAAGACATACATGAGGCCAACAAACATATGAAAAAGTGCTCATCATCATTGGTCATTAGAGAGATGCAAATCAAAACCACATTGAGATATCATCTCACACCAGTTAGAATGGCAATCATTAAAAAATCTGGAGACAGCAGATGCTGGAGAGGATGTGGAGAAATAGGAACACTCTTACACTGTTGGTGGGAGTGTAAATTAGTTCAACCATTGCGGAAGACAGTGTGGCGATTCCTCAGGGACCTAGAAATAGAAATTCCATTTGACCCAGCAGTCCCATTACTGGGTATCTATCCAAAAGACTATAAATCTTTCTACTATAAGGACACATGCACACGAATGTTCATTGCAGCACTGTTTACAATAGCAAAGACCTGGAACCAACCCAAATGCCCATCGATGATAGACTGGACTGGGAAAATGTGGCACATATACACCATGGAATATTATGCAGTAATCAAAAATGATGAGTTTGTGTCCTTTGTAAGGACATGGATGAATCTGGAGAACATCATTCTCAGCAAACTGACACAAGAACAGAAAAAGAAATACCGCATATACTCACTCATAGGTGGGTGAGAAAAATGAGAACACATGGACACAGAGAGGCGGTCTACTATACACTGGGGACTGTTGGGGGAAATGGGGGAGGGACAGCGGGGGGGTGCTGGGGGGGATAGCCTGGGGATGAATACCAAGTGTGGGTGAAGAGGAGGAAGGCAGCAAAGCACACTGCCATGTGTGTACCTATGCAACTATCTTGCACGTTCTGCACATGTACCCCAAAACCTATAATGCAATAAAAATTAAAAAAAAATCTTTAATAACAGCAGATCTACACGTTCCTCCTTTCTTTCAAACTTCATTGGAAGACTGGACCCCAGTAGAATAAACTAGATATTTTTTTTTCTTGCATATAAATCTCATTGTATACAAATAAAAATACAAAAATAGAAAGGAAAAGTCACTCAAAATTATGCCATATGAAGGCAAACATTGTTCCCATTTTAAGGTATTTTGTCCCAGTGCTTATAATTTGCATCTCAGCTGGTTGAAATCAAACTGCATAAATACTATACACATGATAGGTTTTTCTTTTAATCAGTGAAGTTGTTGAGATGAGCTGAAAGCTGATTATTTTTGGAGACCTCTTGGATTAAATTCTGATAGCTTCTGAAATCAATATTATTAAAGGAAAGATATATAAAAGCAAAATATGAAAAAGTTAATTTATATATGGAGTATTAAAGACTTTCAAATTGCTCCATAACAAAAGCTTTTTTAAAAATTAGGAGCTTACTTAGCCTCAAATAGTTTAATGTTTATCAGGTCAGCGTTACAAGTTGTTAAATAATAATGATTGCTTTTTTAAAAAAATTCTAAATATACAGGCAACACACATTGCTATGAGGCTGAATATCTGTGGTGACCACAGATTGGCTAACATGGAGGTGTTCAAGCCTTGTGGTTTAGGGTTCTGCAAATTTGTCCCCATTGAAGATGGGAGAGTGTCTTTGCTGCAGCATTGGTAGATTTTCCCACTAACTGTTGGTGACCTGAAGAGTAAGAGAGAAACTAAATAATGGTATTGGAGAAAGTAAAACGTGAGCCTCCTTTCCTTGCCAATCAGAAGTTTCTGGAAATACGTTCTTAATGAGAAAAAAATTCATAAAAATAAAGCCTAGGACAAGGAATGACCTAATAATAATGGGTTTTCAGGCATCAAATATTTCATAAACGGTAGTGACCAGACGTTTCCCACCCCTGTAAAACAGAGCTACTGGGCTGCATCTGCAATCAAAGCATGTCCTGCATTGAACCAGGACTTGCTGATGGTACACTGCATGCCAGGCACTGAGCTGGGCACAGTGGGTTGGACAGACATGGCCTCTGCTGCCATGGACCGCGGACTCAGGGAAAGATGTGGTAAATGAACAGTTTTTAAAATCACGGTTGTCATAAATATCAAAAGTATATTCAACAGAAGATTCTTCCCAGAATGTAGAATTCCCTGATTTAGCAAATAAAAGTAACATGATGCTCTACTTTACCCAGAAACCCTCTCTGTTGAATGGTAGTAGGAAGGTGAGGAGAAAGGACATCCCAGCAAGGGGAAAAATGCATATTCTAAGGCACCCAGGTGGGGAAGCAGCTCCGAGCTTATCAGAATCTAAGTTAGATATAAGGAAAAACAGTCCAAAACACCTAAGCCAGGCCAACCAAATAAAAAAAAAGGGGGGTGGGGGTAAACATATCTAATGATACATTTTCAAAGTACAGATTAAGAATCATTATACACAGCCAGGTGCGGTGGTTCACACCTGTAATTCCAGCACTTTGGGAGGCTGAGTGGGGAGGATCAGGAGGTTGGGAGTTCAAGATCAGTCTGACCAACGTGGTGAAACCTCGTCTCCGCCAAAAATACAAAAATTAGCTGGGTAGGAAGGCACATGCCTGTAATCCCAGCTACTCGGGAGGCTGAGGCAGGAGAATTACTTGAACTAGGGAGGCAGAGGTTGCAGTGAGCGAGATGGCGCCTTTGCACTCCAGCCTGGCAACAGGGAAAAGAAAAGAATCGTTATACACAAACGTCCAGTCTCATTGACCAAAGCCTTCTTTTTCTGACAGCAATACCACAGGTTCTTGTGTAGGCAGACATAGTTATCTTTCTTTAGTGCCAACCTAAGCACAGGAATATTCTCTCCAGTGACTTAATTTTCCTGAATCCACTGATTGCAAATGTATCACTTACTGTGGCACTTGCATTAATGACTCTCATAAATAAATTACCTTATCTTGGACTTACACTCCGTTTGATTTAACTTGACCCATCTCTACTTTTTGCATCCTCACTGTCTTCTGGGTCCCTTCATGGCTATGGTTCTTCCTCTCACACATGGGGGCAGTAAAGAATAGGTTTTTAATTAGATTGGGTTCAAATCCAAACTGCTCCCTTAATGGCTGAGTAAGCTTGGTTGGGTGCCTTAATCTAACATCACTGAGACTCAGTTTGCACATCTTTAAAATGGGCCGATGGCACTAGAGTTTTACCTTATAGGGTTTTTGTGTGGCTTTACTAATTCTACCCAGCATGTGACATATTAGCACAATGCTTAACACATATTAAATACATAGAAATACATAAATATTTTTAACACTGAGACTCAGTTTGCACATCTTTAAAATGGGCCGATGGCACTAGAGTTTTACCTTATAGGGTTTTTGCATGGCTTTACTAATTCTACCTAGCATGTGACATATTAGCACAATGCTTAACACATATTAAATACATAGAAATACATAAATATTTTTAAATTTCACTTCGGATTTCCACAGCTTTCTTCCTGTAGAAGGGGTTATGACTTTGTACTGGGTAGCATGATGTTGGCCATTGCGTTTCCAAACAGGAAAACTTAGCTAATGAACTGGGTTGATGTTGCCGGCGGGTGGGTGTTGAGAGCCTGTGTTGCCGGTAAGTAAGTGGTAAGAGGAAGCTCATGGGTTCCGGGGATTCATTTTCCTGCAGCACTGGACTTCCTTAAAAAAAAAAAAAATACCTCGCACTTCTCCACATTTAAATCTACCTGCTTGTTTTCCACCAACTCAAAAAACCAAATGAAACCAACTTTCCAGCTTCCTGCCCTACCCTCAGTCCACGGTGGCTCTGGGTCCCTTCATGGGTGTGGTTCCCTCCTCTCTCACGTTGGGGGCAGTAAAGGATAGGCTCTTATTTAGATTGGTGTCAAATACAAACTCCTCACTTACAGGCTAAGCAAGCTTGAGTGACTTACCCGAACATCTCTGAGACTCAGTGTTCACATCTTTAAAATGGGCCAGAGACATTAGAGATTTACCTGAATGATTTACCCTTGCAGGGTAATATCTCAAAACCAAAGACTCATGGGAGCTTCCTCTATCTCCCTTCCCAATTTGACTTGGTATTTCATGACTTGGAAAAACTTAGTGTCATGTGAAAATTGGAAATGTCACTGTGTATTTTCTCTTCCAAATCATCACTACAACGTCAGAGTCAGATTTTTTCCAGCACTGATCATAGGGCAACATGAATGTTTAATTCTACTTCATTTAGTATAGATTTGTCTTGATTTTCTACCTCCAAGCCAGGTCACTATCCATGGACAAGTTGCTCTAAATACATGATTCACATTCCTATTTTTTTTAATTAAAAAAAAAAACAAGTTATAAAATGTTAAAAGAAAATGAAACAAATCATTTTTATTCTAAACTATTGTCTAGGGCCTTTGAAAGTCTTAATGAATGTACCCCCAGGTTTGCTTTTGTCCACAATGATATCTCCTTTATAAAGAGTAGGTAACGAATTAGTCCATCATGGTTACTACATTTTGAAATTGTTTTATTTCCTTTAATAACTAATGTACCAAGCACTCAGGATTTCTACCACTTACACAGTAAAAGAATAATGACTCCCAAGTTTGTGGTTATGAAGTATTCTTCTGGAATCCTTATGTATAAAATCCTGATAAACTGTCACATTACCAGTTGCTAAGCAAGTGATAAAAAGTGGCTGGCAGCTTCCTAATTTTACCGAAGAGTTTCTTCAAGTTGCTTAAATAATAGACAAAAGACCCGAGCAAATAATTAACACAAGGGAAAAATAAAAACATTTGAAAATATAATTCATATTCAAAAATTCATGCAAAAATAGATTTATTTTTTATCCATCGAATTAGAAATTGAGAGAAACAGAATATCCAATTTAGGCAAGAATATAACGATTTTGGCTTTCTATGCTTTGTAATGAGTCTTTCAGGGGAAGAAAAATTATAACGTAACAAAGGCATACATTATAATGCATGGGTAACTCTAAACACTGTTTGGATTTGTAAAATGTGAAAATTCTTGAAGCAACTGAAAACTTTGTAGAAGCTACATAGCAGTGTTGGTAATTTCTCCATGAATTCAAAGTATGCAAATTAGCACTAGTAATGAGAGAGTTAGAACATGTTTTTCCAAAAATAATGACAAGTAGGTAAAACATTACAGTTCCATGAAAGAACATGGATTTGGGGCAGAGTATCAAACTGAAAAACAAAACTAAGTTAGTCATTGAATAATTCATGACATGTGCCTCTAAAGAGACAAAGCTAAATACTGACCTCCTATAAGTGAGACTAATTTACTTGCATAGCACAAATTTGATTTTGAGTGCCTGACTTGATTAGCAAAGTTCCCAAAGAGGGCACCCCATAGTGAGTGAGGAATGTATTTGCAGAAGCTTAGGTGGGCATTGGGCATGGGGAGACTCTCCCAGTGGCTCTTTAGAAGCTCATAAATATCTCTAGCTTGAAGTCCAGATTAGTTATAGAGGCTTACTGTGTTTTGTCGTTTTGCCAAAAATGCCACTTTTGGTTTGGTTCCACAATTGGCTTTCTGCATGAGTCTTGCAGGGTTTTATTCTATTTTATCCCAGAGGAACAGAGAACTAGAATATCTCAAATATTTGTAGGCTTGGGGGAGCTTCATGACTTGGATATGGTAATTCTTTGCCTTGGATAGTATGACTGAAGGACTTATCATTTCTCTTTGTTTTCATTTTCTGTTTTGATAAAAAAAAATTGTGGTTTTACACTGACTCAGACAAAGTAAAGACATCCCTTTTAACTTAGGATTAGCCATGAGGACCTCTTCTCTCCTTTTTATTAAATGTGCTCTAGTTCCTATCCCTCCACAATCCCAGGCCTACATTTATCCTAAGTATTTGCTGATACGGGGGAAATGGCACTAAGCATGGAAAGAGATGAACCCGGCATGAATCCCTAATGTCTTGTTTTCACTATGGCTAATGGAGAAATTACTGATTTATTTTCCCTATTTGTAAAATGATTACTCAAGGATGCTGGGAGGAATAAATGGGATGATGTGTATAAAAATGCAAACAATATAATTCTACATCAATGAATTTTTATCAGAATCATCACCAACTTCTTCATCTTGGGAATAGAATTTCATTGGTTTTTGCTAAACGCTACTATAAAAAATAAGATATTTAAAAATCTCTTGGTTTTCTGAAGGTTAAAGATTTGTTTCTTCAATTCTAAATCTCTCTCTCTCTCTCTTTTTTTTTGTTCCTTGAATGATTGCCCACGAATGTCTAATGGCTGGTTACCTTTTCTAAAATTGAATAACCCTTTGATAGATATCTTTGGTTTCTCATCTCTCAGCAGAATATTAAAATATACTGTAGGCTCCAACTTCCCTCTAAAAAGGATACTTTAAAAAAGATAATTGGGTGAAGTATTAGTAAGAGGGAGGGCCTGTACTGGTTAAAAGGGTCAAGATCTTCCGGTACTAGATGTTTGAAAAATCCATAGAAATAAAGGATGGAAAAAAAATAAAATAATTGAGTAGTTGATTTTAACACTATCTTGTTCACTTGACATTATATCAAACAAGTGAGCATTTAAATATATAAACTGTTAAGACTGTGTTTTGAGGCTGTACAAACACATATACAGAGACATCTGACTTTAAAAAATTGTTTTGAACACACACCGAGATGAACATCTGTTTTCCATTCACTGCCCTTATGCTTTTTGTTTAGAGGTGGCAATACTAAATTATTTTTTGAGAAGTGACATCAAAATCAATTGGCAATTTTATCATATTTCAGTGATATATTTGTAAAAAAAGAAAATTCATCACTGAAAAAGCAGACCATATGGAAATGTAAATATATAAAGAGTAAGTGACTTAAATTGTCAGATGGTGGCTTAAATAATCAGATGGTGTTTTTTTTCTGAGATAATTATATTTTCCTTAAGCTTTCATAGCAACTTTCTTTTATTATATATATGTATACATATGTGTGTGTATATATATATGCACACACACACACACACACGCATATATATATGTATATAATTTAGAGACAGGGTCTTGCTCTGACACCCAGGCTGGAGTGCAGTGGCACAGTCATGGCTCATTATAACCTCACTATGGCAACTTCCTGGGCCCAAGCAATCCTCCTGCCTTGGCCTCCCAAAGTATTGTGATTCCAAGTATGAGCCACTGTGCCCAGCCTGCAACTTTTATACTATTTATCATGCTCCTCAAATTTGTATTTAAATAGTTAGTTTCAAGAATAACATTATTTAAGGTAATAATTTTAAAGCAAATTTTCAGAGGAAACAGGTAAGATCATTTTAAAAATAAGACTTGTATATTCTTATTATCATCTATTGCCTCATGGGCTGCTCCTCCACAGAACTTTGAACTTGAACTTTCCTGACTTTGTGTCTTCCATGGTGGTTCTCACCTAGGACTTGCATTACATTTCCCTGATAATGCCCAGGCCCCACCCCAGGCCATTTCAACCATACTCTCTCATATTTCTTTCATATCAGTGTTTTATTAGCTTCTTTTGAGATTCAGCCTTGGGGAATCTCTTTAGATTTAAGTAGTCATTGGGAAAAACGTCTTCAAAATCATCTCAGATGACTGCTTCTTTTCTTTGTATACACCAGAAAACAAAGAAGTGTGAAGATAATTTAGAAGTAATATGATCTGCTGAGAGTATTGAAGTCTTTCCCTGTTTTTTCTTTTTTTTTTTCTGAGTTAGAAGGAAATGATCTCTTTTTCCTTTTCATCTGAAAAATAGTAAGGAACAGCCTCTTCCATCTTGAAGTCAGAGTAATAGTATTTAATAGTAAATACTACCTCATTGGTGGCTGAACTCTCCCCTTTAATCTTTTCAAATTTCTTATTGATGGCTTTAGATATGATCCTTTTGTCTCATTAATTTTATGTGGAACATCTTGGGTCTGATGTGTAGTTGGTGTTCAAGAAGCACATGCTGGATAATTAATTGTGTGTATCAAGAACTGAGATGGAGGGCTGGAAGGAACTTTTTTTTTTTTAAAAGAGACAGAGTCTTGCTTTGTTACCCAGGCTGGAATGTAGTGGCACAATAAGCAATTCTTGTGCTCAGCCTCCCGAGTAGTTCGGACTACAGGGACCTGCCACCGCGCCCAGCTAATTTTCTTTTTGTATTTTAGTAGAGACAGGGTTTCATCATGTTGGCCAGGGTGGTCTTAAACACCTGAGCTCAGGCAATCTGCCTACCTTGGCCTCCCAAAATGCTAGGATTACAGACCTGAGCCACCAGGCCCGGCCTGGAATACAATCATAACAGTTACCCCATTGGGATCCACGTTTATTGTGGTGTTATTGGTGGTGTTATCCTGGCCTCACAGAATACACAGGTGCTAATCACACCAATGCCGTGTGCATTTATATAACAATTATTTTAGTTTAAAAAGCCGACTTCATAGGTATGTGATACACACACACACTCAAACACACACACGTGCATGCACACCACTTGATTTTCATAATAACCCGAGGCAAGTTTGCCAGAGATTGGGTTTTCTCCTTTACAAACTCTAGAAACTTAGGTTCTGAGAGGGCAAATCACTGGCCTGGTGCTTGCCACATGCCCAGTTAGTAGGGATGTGAGGCGCCAGTTCAGGGCTTGAGATTTGCATTCCTTTTCTTTTTCCACAGCTCCTTATGGCCCCTTGTGGGTGAGGGCAGATAGATCCAATCTGCAGCTGACAGAAGGGGTAACAGAATCAGAACTCTAAAATGCTAGAACAGGTTGCAATGCTAGCCACAAAAACCCAAAAGACAAAATTTAATAGGGAAACATAATAACGTCTTAAGTTCAGATAATAAAAAAAAATTATAAAATACAGCTTTAGGGAACAGGGAGAGGAGACAGTTGTTCATGTGAATAAAAAAATCTGTAGCTATGAGATAAGCACATGTGGGTAGAAATACATAAGGCAAACCTCGACTGCTTTATAGTATCCACAGAAGGATAATAAGATTCAGGAAATGAAAGACATCCCAACTTCTCTGTGCTGGAAATAAATCATTTGGAATGTGTGATTAGTTGTAGGCCTCACATTTGAAGTGGGACAGTGACAAATTGACGTTTGTCATCAGTTTGACAAGCTGATGTTTCATTGTAGTACATGTATCAGCAGCCAGCCTCAGAAACTGGCTTATACCGGACCACCTTTTTTTTCATTTCAGCACCTATGGAAAGTTTAAAGACCTGCAGGATGTCTATGAATTTTCAGGGGCTTAAATTCTCTTGGTAACCCCTGGCTCTAAGATCCTCCTTCAAGTTCAAATCCCAGTATCTTGCCTGGAATATACCTAGTCTTTTCTTTGTGGACCCCAATAGCTCTGCTGCTTCTTCTGGTTTCCACAGAATTTCACTCACACAAAGATTTTCTGTGCTAAGAGATTTTACTGGTAATTTGGGGGAGGCAAGGGAAGTTTAAGGAGCAGGAATGATAAACATTTTAATTTGAAAGGCAGGCATCCCTGTTCTTAAACCTTTTTTTGGGGGGGGGCGGTGCTTGGAATTTTTTACTGGCTTCTGATATGTTGTGAGCTCTCTGATCTTGCTGGCTGCTCTCACTCTCCTCTCATTTTCGTTCTTTATTCTTTTCCCCTCAGATTTTCTGCAGGACCTCCATATGTTTCTCAGATTAATACATACAGTAATTCATCTTTCTTTGTTTCTTACTCTCAAACTCAGTTCCAGGCCAACCTGGGCATATACAAAAGCCATCAGGAAGCTTGGTTGAATGAAAAAGCCACCCCAAGATTTCTTTCCTAACAGAATCAATTCTTCTAGAATGGAATCGTGCATTTAAGTAGCATTTTATTCCTCTGTTTAGCCAGAAAAATAAAAAGTTTGAAAATGGGAGCTTCTCAGCACTTGTTTTAACTAATTTTAAATCATGAACTCACTTAAAATTGCTTCATAAGGGATCATTCCACCTTTCCCATCATAATTGTAGGGGTTTGAAGTGTTCCTCTTTCTGACTGTAGAAGGTGCATATTATATATTGATAAACTGACATTATGTAATTACAAAACTCAGTTGTTTTGTCATTGTAAATACTGGTATTCATAATGCTATTATGTCTGAGATAGGGAAGAGTAGTACAATAGTCACACACATGGAATGGATCTAGGACAGATTTGGGAAGAGGAGGATAGACAGAGGGTTCAGATGAAAAGAATGAATTAGGTAAAAAATCCAATAAGGTATGTAATTTGCTGTAGATTAGCTGCAAAAAGCCATAGAGAAAAAGAAACTGAGATAATCTTGAGGGTTTTTTTTTTGACTGATTTTTTCTTGTCACCCAGGCAGGAGTGCAATGGGGTGGTCTCGGCTCACTGCAACCTCTGCCTCCTGGGTTCAGACTATTCTCCTCCCAAGTAGCTGGGATTACAAGTGCCTGCCACCATGCCCAGCTATTTTTTTTGTAATTTTAGTAGAGATGGAGTTTCACCATGTTGGCCAGGCTTGAACTTCTGACCTCGGGTAATCCGTCCACCTTGACCTTTCAAAATGCTGGGATTACAGGAATGAGCCACCGCGCCCAGCCAATCTTGAGTTCTATTAAAAGAGAGCAAAGGAAATATGCATTTACACGAAGCACTCAGGATTTAGAGAGATATCAGGTCAGGAATTTGAGTTTTGGAAACCAGAGAGGATGAAAATAAAAAGCTCATGAGGAAATGATTTCAGTCTGAGCTCCGGGATTATTTCTGCCACCACTTTGATTTCCTCTCACAGGCTGAGAGAGTTAATCTAATTTTCCAAGGATTGAAGTTGCTGGATCTGAGAAATCAGACTTGCATTGTCCTGACAATTCTAGTCTCTACCCAAGTGAGTGATGGTCATATATAGGCACATATGTGGTGTTTGTGTCTGAAAAGACCCACAAAATGTGAAGCAGCTTTTACCATTGTGTCCCTGGAGATGACTTGGACAACCCTTGAGAAGCACAGTTAGCTGGGAGAAGCACAGTCCTGGTGTGAAAATGAGTCCTCTCTTAGGCTGGGCTGGCTCATGGGATTACTTGCAAAATTGGTGAATTTTTTAGTTAACACCCCTGCAATTTTCTGTATAAACTAGGAAATAATAAGAAATATGAATGTTCTACAAATGCTGATAATAGAAATGTCTAAAAACTAAATTATCCTTTCTGATTTCACAATTTGCTTAAGTATTTTAGTACTTCAAGATGATTTTAAAAAGTCATATAATCTTATTGGTATTTTAAATTAGGATAAAAAATTCTAAGTAAATGGTTGGCCTAATTTATTTATAATAACAAGCTCACTCTCCTATCTTTAAATGCCTAGTAGACCCTGGTAAGTTTCCCATTAATGGATACACTTATAAATAGGTAATTAACACACACATGAACCCCCAGAATTATCAGTACCATGAGCTATGCTGCAATATTATATTACTCAAGACAAGACTGCATTTACTTATTTTGATATCCGCAGTGCCTAGTATAATGCCGGGCACATAATAGGTACTGAAAATATTTGTCGAAATGAACAAATAAGGCATTTTCACATCTTGCTGATGTTGCAGGATATGCAGAAATGTGTACACAGAACTAAATTTTGAATCATCTACTAATCATATTTATGAGTGAGAGAAATGATAAACAGAACATGTACTTCGTTTCTAATTTAAAAAGCTGGGGGACTTGAGACCAAGATGGCTGAAAGGAATCTTCTCCAGAGTGCAGCTCCCACTGAGTGAGACACAGAACCAGAGCGATATCCATGTCTTCGAGTGAGGTACCAGGTTCATACCAAAAACACCGGTTGAACACTGGGATTAACCCCCCAAAATGGTGGTGAAAGCAGCCCAAAGGCGGTGAGCCAAGGTAAGGTGGGGCACTGCCCCACCTGGAAGGTGTATCTGGCACAGAGGATTGGGGGTGAATCATGCCCTTGGTACTCTGAATCAGATACAGATATTCACTCTGAGACTTCAGCAGCACACAGACCAGGAAAATGCCACCTGGCTGAGAACTGCCCAGAGTTGCAGATGCAGGTGACAGCCCAGGCCAGCAGCCCTGGCCAGACCATTGCCTTGTCAGTGCAGACCAGGGTGGAGACCTGGACTAACACAGAGAAAGCTTGAGAAGAGGAACTGCCCATCCCACAGAAGGGAGAGTTGAAAGCAGATAGGCCAGATAGGCCCCACCCCCACAAGATCCAGCAACTGGAATCCCTCTCCCAGGAGAGTTTCGCAGTTAACACATCAGACAGAACTCCATCCGGGAGCAGCAGGCTCAGCAGAGGGAAAGAAGCCTGCCATTAGGAAGGCGGGGCTAAGCCAACTGGCATAAGCAGAAACCAGGTGAAGAATAAACAGCTGAATAGACCAATAACAAGGGCAGAAGTTGAGGCAGCAATTACGAGCCTACCACCCAAAAAAAGCCCAGGTCCATATGGGTTCACAGCTGAATTCTACCAGACATATGAAGAGGAGCTGGTACCATTCCTTCTGAAACTATTCCAAATAATCCAAAAAGAGGGAAACCTTCCCAAATCATTTTATGAGACCAACATCACCCTGTTACCAAAACCTGGCAGAGACTCAGCAAGAAAAGAAAACTTCAGGCCAATATCCATGATGAACATAGATGGAAAAACCTTCAGTAAAATACTGGCAAACCGATTGCAAATAGCACATCAAAAAGCTTATCCAACATGATCAAGTAGACTTCATCCTGGGGATGCAAGGCTGGTTCAACATACACAAGTCTATAAACGTAATTCACCACATAAACAGAACCAAAGACAAAAACCACATGATTATCTCAATTGATGCAGAGAAGGCCTTTGACAAAATTCAACAGCCCTTTATGCTAAAAACCCTCAATAAACTCGGTATTAATAGAACGTATCTCAAAATAATAAAAGCTATTTTTGACAAACCAACAGCCAATGTCATACTGAATGGGCAAAAACTGGAAGCATTCCCTTTGAAATCTGGCACTAGACAAGGATGCCCTCTCTCACCACTCCTATTCAATATAGTACTGGAAGTTCTATCCAGAGCAATCAGGCAAGAAAAAGAAATAAAGGGTATTCAAATAGGAAAGGAGGAAGCCAAATTGTCACTATCTGCAGATGACATTATTGTATATTTGTAAGACCCCATTGTCTCAGCCCCAAATCTCCTGAAACTGATAAGCAACTTCAGCAAAGTCTCAGGACACAAAATCAATGTGCAAAAATCACAAGCATTCCTATACACCAATAACAGACTTAAAGAGAGCCAAATCAAGAATGAACTGCCATTCACAATTGCTACAAAGAGATAAAATACCTAGGAATACAACTAACAAGGAACGTAAAGGACTTCTTCAAGGAGAACTACAAACCACTGCTCAACAAAATAAGAGAGGACAAAAACAGATGGAGAAACATTCCATGCTCATGGTTAGGAAGAATCAATATCATGAAAATGGCCATAATGCCCAAAGCGATTTACAGATTCAACACTATTCCCATGAAGCTACCAATGACCTTCTTCACAGAACTGGGAAAAAACCACCTTAAACTTCACATGGAACCAAAAGAGAGCCTGCATAGCCAAGTCAATTCTAAGCAAAAAGAACAAACCTGGAGGCATCACTCTACTGGACTTCAAACTACACTACAAGGCTACAGTAATCAAAACAGCATGGTACTGGTACCAAAACAGAGATACAGACCAATGGAACAGAACAGAGGCCTCGGAGGCAACACCACACATCTACAACCATCTGATCTTTGACAAACCTGACAAAATAAGCAATGGGGAAATGATTCCCTGTTTAATAAATGGTGTTGGGGAAACTGGCTAGCCATGTGCAGAAAGCAGAAACTGGACCCCTTCCTGACATCTTACACTAAAATTAACTCCAGATGGATTAAAGACTTAAACATAAGACCTAACGCCATAAAAACCCTAGAAGAAAATCTAGGCAAAACAATTCAGGACAGAGGCACAAGCAAGAACTTCATCACCAAAACAGCAAAAACATTGGCAACAAAAGCCAAAATAGACAAATGGGACCTGATCAAACTCCACAGCTTCTGCACAGCAGATAAAACAGTGATTAGAGTGAATTGGCAACCAACAGAATGGGAAAAATTTTTGCAATCTACCCATATGACAAAGGGCTAATATCCAGAATCTACAAAGAACTAAAACAGTTTTACAAGAAAAAAACAAACAAACCCATTCAAAAGTGGGCGAAGAATATGAACAGACACTTTACAAAAGAAGGCATAAATGCGGCCAATGAACATATGAAAAAATGCTCATCATCACTGGTCATTAGAGAAATGCAAATCAAAACTACATTGAGATACCATCTCATGACAGTTAGAATGGCGATCATTAAAAAATCTGGAGACAACAGATGCTGGAGAGGATGTGGAGAAATAGGAACACTTTTACACTGTTGGTGGGAGTGTAAATTAGTTCAACCATTGTGGAAGACAGTGGGGCGATTCCTCAGGGACCTAGAAATAGAAATTCCATTTGACCCAGCAATCCCATTACTGGGTATATATTCAAAGGATTATAAATCTTTCTACTATAAGGACACATGCACACAAATGTTCATTGCAGCACTGTTTACAAAGCAAAGACGTGGAACCAACCCAAATGCCCATTGATGATAGACTGGACTGGGAAAATGTGGCACATATACACCATGGAATACTATGCAGCCATCAAAAACAATGAGTTCATGTCCTTGGTACTGACATGGATGAATCTGGAAATCGTCATTCTCAGCAAAGTGACACAAGAACAGAAAATCAAACACCCCATGTTCTCACTCATAGGTGGGTGCTGAACAATGAGAACACATGCACACAGGGAGGGGAGCATCACATACTGGGGTCTGTCACGGGGAAATAGGGTAGGGACAGTGGGGGGTGGGGAGTTGTGGAGAGATAGCATGGGGAGAAATGCCAGATATAGGTGATGGGGAGGATGCCAGAAAATCACACTGCCATGTGTGTACCTATGCAACAATCTTGTATGTTCTTCACAAGTATGCCAAAACCTAAAATGCATAAATAAATAAATAAATAAATAAATAAATAAAGCATAATGCCAAGTTAGTATTTCAGGGAAAAAAAATGAATAAACAGCAGCCTGGCTGAATCCGAGGAAGCCCAGCAGCACCTCCACAGGCAGACAACAGACAGACTGTCTCAAGCGGCATAGTGACACCTGCGTTAAAAAAAAAAGTCTCATGCAGGAGAAATAACCCCAACTTTAACAGAAAGCACATCCAGTCAGAGGAGATGGGAGAAACCGGTGCAAACAAGATGAAAACATCAAAATCCAGAATGCCTCTCCTTCCCAGAGAGATCACAATGACTCAGGAGCATGACAACAAAACAGATCAGAAAATGATTTTGATGAGCTGACAGAGCAGGCTTCAGAAGATGGGTAATAACAAACTTCTCTGAGCTAAAAGAACATGTTTTAACCCAATACAAAGAAACTAAGAACCTTGAAAAAAGATTAGATGAAATGCTAACTAGGATAATAAGACTAGAGAATAACATAAATGACTTGATGGAGCTGAAAAACACAGCACAGGAACTTCGTGAAGCATACACAAGTTTCAATAGCCGAATCAATCAAGCAGAAGAAAGGATATCAAAGACCGAAGATCAACTCAACAAAATAAAAGCAGAAGGCAAGAAAAGAGAAAAAAGAGTGAAAAGTGAACAAAGCCTCCAAGAAATATGGGATTATGTGAAAAGACCTAATCTACGCTTGATTTGTGTACCTGAAGAGGATGGGGAAAATGAGTCCAAGCTGGAAAACGCTCCTCAGGATATTATCCAGGAGAACTTCCCCAATCTAGCAAAGCAGGCCAACATTCAAATACAGGAAATACAAAGAACACCACAGAGATACTCCTCAAGAAGAGCAACCCCAAGACACATAATTGTCAGATTCACCAGGGTTGCAATGAAGTAAAAAATGCTAAGGGCAGCCAGAGAGAAAGGTTGGGCCACCCCAAAGGAAAGCCGATCAGACTCACAGTGGATCTCTTGGCAGAAACACTACAAGCCAGAAGAGAGTGGGAGCCAGTATTCAACATCCTTAAAGAAAAGAACTTTCAACCCAGAATCTCATATCCAGCCAACTAAGCTTCATAAGTGAAGGAGAAATAAAATCTTTTACTGACAAGCAATTACTGTGAGATTTCTTTGCCACCAGACCTGCCATACAAGAGCTCCTGAAGGAAGCACTAAATACAGAAAAAAAATCTAGTACCAGCCACTACAAAAATGAACCAAATGGTAAAGAACAATGATGCAATGAGGAAATGGTGTCGACCAATGGGCAAAACAAACAACCAGTAACAAAATGGCAGGATCAAACTCACACATAACAATATTAACGTTAAATGTAAATGGCCTAGATGCCTTAATCAAAAGACACAGACTGGCAAACTGGGTCAAAAGTCAAGATCCGTTGGTGCTCTGTATTCAGACCATCTCACATGCAAAGACACACATAGACTCAAAATAGATGCAAGAAGATCTACCAAGCAAATGGAGAACAACAACAACAACAACAAAAAAGCAGGGTTGCAATTCTAGTCTAGTCTCTGATAAAATGGACTTTAAACCAACAAAAATCAAAAGAGACAAAGAAGGGCATTACATAATGGTTAAAGGATCAATCCAACAAGAAAGAAGAGCTAACTATCCTAAATATATATGCACCCAATACAGGAGCACCCAGATACATAAAGCAAGCTCCTAATGACCTACAAAGAGACTTAGACTCCTGCACAATAATAGTGAGAGACTTTAACACTCCATTGTCAACGTTAGACAGATCAACAAGACAGAAAATCAACAAGGATATCCAGGACTTGAATGCAGAACTGGAACAAGCAGACCTAATAGACATCTACAGAACTCTCCAACCCAAAGTCACAGAATGTACATTCATCTCAGCACCACATAGCACTTACTCTAAAATTGACCATATAATTGGAAGTTAATCATGCCTCAGCAAACACAAAAGAACAGAAATCATAATAAAGAGTCTCTCAGACCACAGTGAAATCAAATTAGATCTCAGGATAAACAAACGAACTCAAAACTGCACAACTTCATGGAAACTAAACAACTGGCTCTTGAATGTTGACTGGATAAACAATGAAATGAAGGCAGAAATAACGATGTTCTTCAAAACCAATGAGAAGGAGGACACAATGCACCAGAATCTCTGGGACACATTCAAAGAAGTGTCTAAGGGGAAATTTATAGCAATAAATGCCCACATGAGAAGCAAGGAAAGATCTAAAATTGACACCTTATCATGAAAATTGAAAGAGCAAGATCCAAAAAACTCAAAAGCTAGCAGAAGACAAGAAATAACTAAGATCAGAGCAGAACGGAAGGAGATAGAGATACAAAAAAACCCTTCAAAAAATCAATAAATCCAGGAGCTGGTTTTTTGAAATTATCAACAAAGTAGACCACTAGCCAAATTAATGAAAGAGAAAAGAGGATAATCAAATAGATGCAATAAAAAACAATAAATGGGATATCATCACTGATTCCACAGAAATACAACTACCATCAGAGATTACTACAAACAACTCTATACACATAAACCAGTAAACCTGGAAGAAATTGATAAATTCCTGGACACTTGCACCCTTCCAAGACTAAATCATAAAGAATTTGAAACCCCAAATAGACCAATAACAATGGCTGAAGTTGAGGCAGTAATGAATAGCCTGCCAACTAAAAACACCTCAGGTCCAGATGGCTTCACAGCTGAATTCTACTAGATATACAAAGAGGAGCTTGTACCAATCCTTCTGAAACGATTCTAAACAATACAAAAAGAGGGAATCCTCCCCAACTCATTTTATGAGACCAACATCATTTTGATACCAAAACCCGGCAGAGACTCAACAAAAAAAGAAAACTTCAGACCAATATCCATGATGAACATAGACACAAAAATCTTCAATAAAATACTGGCAAACCAATTGCAATACCACAAAAAAAAAAAAAAAAAGCTTTTCCATCACAATCAAGTAGGCTTCATCCAGGGTATGCAAGGCTTGTTCAACATATGCAAGTCCATAAACATAATCCACATAAATAGAACCAAAGACAAAAGCACATGATTATCTCAATAGATGCAGAGAAGGCCTTTGACAAAATTCAACAGCCCTTTATGCTAAAAACTCTCAATAAACTAGGTATTGAAGGAACATATCACAAAATAATAAAAGCTATTTATGACAAACCCACAACTAATATCATACTGAATGGGCAAAAACTGGAAGCATTCCCTTTGAAAACTGGCACAAGACATGGAGCATATACATGGAAATATATAGGAAGTATATATGGAATATATATGGAAAGGTTATATATTCCATATATATATGAAATATATATGGAAAGCTGTAGGCATCACACTACTTGACTTCAAACTATACTACAAGGCTACAGTAGTCAAAACAGCATGGTACTGGTACCATAACAGAGATATAAACCAATAGAATAGAACAGAGGCCTCAGATATAATGCCACATATCAACAACCATCTGATCTTTGACAAACCTGACAAAAACAAACAATGGGGAAAGGATTCCCTATTTAATAAATGGTGCTGGGAAAACTGACTAGCCATATGCAGAAAGCTGAAACTGGATCCCTTCCTTATACCTTAGACAAGAATTAACTCAAGATAGATTAAAGACTTAAACATAGGAACTAAAACCATGAAAACCCTAGAGGAAAACCTAGGCAATACCATTCAGGACATAGACATGGGCAAGGACTTCATGATTGAAACACCAAAAGCAATGGCAACAAAAGCCAAAGTAGACAAATGGGATCTAATTAAACTATCATCAGAGTGAACAGGCAACCTACAGAATGGGAGAAAATTTTTGCAATCTACCTATCTGACAAAGAGCTAATATCCAGAATCTACAAAGAACTTAAACAAATTTACAAGAAAAAACGAACAACCCCATCAAAAATGGGCAAAGGATATTAACAGACACTTGTCAAAAAAAAGACACTTAATGCAGCCAACAAACATATGAAAAAAAGCTTATCATCACTGATCATTAGAGAAATGCAGATCAAAACCACATTGAGGTACCATCTCAAGCCAGTTAGAATGGTGATCATTAAAAAGTCAAGAGACAACAGATGCTGGAGAGGATGCAGAGAAATTGTTGGTGGGAGTGTGAATTAGTTCAGCCATTGTGGAAGACAGTGTGGTGATTCCTCAAGGATCTAGAACTAGAAATTCCATTTGACCCAGAAATCCCATTACTGGGTGTATACCCAAAGGATTATAAAACATTCTATTATAATGACATATGCACATGTATGTTTATTGTGGCACTGTTCACAATAGCAAAGACTTGGAACCAACCCAAATGCTCATCAATGATAGACTGGATAAAGAAAATGTGGCATATATATACCATGGAATACTACGCAGCCATCAAAAAGGATGAGTTCATGTCCTTTGCAGAGACATGGATGAAGCTGGAAACCATTGCTCTCAGCAAACTGACACAAGAACAGAAAACCAAACACCGCACATTTTCACTCCTAAGTGGGAGTTGAACAATGAGAACACATGGACCCAGGGAGGGGAACATCACACACTGGGGCCTATTGGAAGATGGGGGGTTAGGGGACGGATAGCATTAGGAGAGATACCTAATGTAGATGATGAGGCGATAGATACAGCAAACCACTATGGCACGTGTATACCTATGTAAGAAACCTGCACATTCTGCACATGTACCCCAGAACTTAAAGTAGAAAAAATAAATTAGCTGGGCGTGGTGGCAGGCCTATATAATCCCAGCTACTTGGGAGGATAAGTCAGGAGAATTGCTTGGACCTGGGGCTCTAACACTGCCCTCCAACTTGGGCTACAGAGTGAGACCCTGTCTCAACAAATAAATAAGAAAATAAGTAAATAAAATAAAATGAGTAAGAGAGAGAGAGAGAGTAAAATAAATACAAACCCAGTTCCCAGTTATTTTTAGTTTACAATAAAATATGTCAAAACTAACAAGATAGTCTAAGAGAGGACCTTTTCACAGGGTAGAGGGCTGAATTTTGTTGTTGGATGTGCTGTCATCTGAACAATTCTCATACAATAGAAAAGCAAAAATAAAGAAAAAAAGTAAAATCCCAAATAACACAAATGATAAAGAATGAGTGCAGTTACCTCCCTGAATATTTAGTCCCATCTTAAGCTGTGAAGAATTCAACGATGCCTAAGAAACAGTGAGTCAACAGATCTGCATAAATATTACAATGGATTTGTTCTATATTTTCCATTGTTTTCTTTTAAGTATAAATTTTATAGAAGTGAAGTGTAATTATTAGCAGGGAGACTGTAATCTCTTTGCCCACAGGGAATTTGGAGAGTAACTACTGTCTCGGTGATAAGTCAACAATGTAGAGTACATCTGTAACCCTTCCACGAAAATGCAATGAGAGATGAAGGCTGGTGTGAGCTCAGGAGGAATGCCGAATAAAAACTCCAGCTCCTTACAGCAATTTTTGCAGTGAAAAGTGGCTTTTTAACATCCCAGGAGCAAGTGTTGCTTTTCTTTCCACCAGCGAAGAACTCTTTTCGTTAAGAAGGGGGCTTGGAGAGCCTCTGCTTCAATATAGGAGAATGTGTGATACCTGTAAATATTTCTTGGCTAGAGAAAAATTGTTTTTCATCTTTCCATGCTAATGACTCATTAAAAAGCAAAATAAGACAAAAAGAAAGAAGCACGTAAAAACAAACACACAGGCATACGTTTTGCTCTTTTTTAAAAAAACCCACAAACTGAAACTCATTTAAAAGAATTTTTTTTCTAGGGTCTTGGTGATTAAACCATTTGACATGGCCCTTCAATCCTAAAACCCATTTCAGAGTAAAAACAGAATCAGCATGATCCCTAAGGACATAAAGAGGGTGAGGTGGTTTCTGCAGTTTTGTGTTTTGAAAACAGAAAGAAGCATAGAGAAAGACACAATGACTGTAACGGACACAAACCCAACGAATCACCCACTCGCATGGTGGGAAAGCCTTTCTGATCTTCTAAGCTTGCCTGTAATTTGTTTTTGGAGCGTCCGCCTGTGAAAGTGAAAAGTTGAGACAGAACCTGATAGTAGTCGCCCATGACGCCCAGTCACTATGGAAAGCCTTCATGGAAACCAGCTAAAGCATCTGCTAAGGAGATAATCATTAGGGCTCATGTCACAGCACAGACTGGGATGACCTGGTCGTAATACGGTGCCATAATGAACGTTTTTTTTTCAGCTTCGGGACCTTTAAGGTCTTGGGCTCCACTATAGTTTGTTTACATCATTAAAAATATGACATGGACATAAAGATGGCAACAGTAGACCCTGAGGATTTCTAGAAGGGGGAGGGAGGGAGAAGGGCAAGGGATGAGAAACTAACTCTTGGGTACCATGCTCAATACCTGGGTGACTGGATCGATCAATCGAACCACAAACCTCAGCACCATGCAATATACCCATGTAACAAACCTGCATAAGTACTCCCTGAAGTGGAAGGTTGAAATCATTTTAAAAAATAAAGTACAATAAATCTGAATATATGCAGGTGTGTTTTAGTTTGGAAGAATCAACAGGGCACCAATAGAGACGAAAAAGACAGTTGTGAGCTTTGATGATGAGACTGCGTGTTGCATTTTTCGTAAATTAACTGTGAAAAGAAATCGTGAGAGGCCTTTGCACCACCTTTAGGCTTTCCAAGGAATTCTATTTTAAAGCCGAAACAGTGACACTTGACTTGGGGGTCTGAAAACTTAGATCTGAACTCAGATTGTGTCATTTCCTAGCTGACAAATTATGGAAAAGCTACTTAATTTCTCTAAGCCTCAGTTTTCCTTATTTGTAAACTGGGACAGCACAGCTGTTGTGAGGAATAAATAACATAAGGTGTGCCATTAAAATTCATCTGTCAGGTAGTAGGTACTCACAATGTTCTTAAAAAAATCAAATTTTAATTCTATGAGCTAGTTTTATTGTACATTATAAATTTACCTAAATCTGTGAAGTGCCTGTTTTTCATAGTCCATAAGATCAGAGTTTTTGGGGGCTGAGGGAGGACTAAACTTGAAACCACATGAACATAACGTCGCAGCATTTGGAACACGTGTGTTTTGGAAATAGACAAAGAAGGCTAGAGAAAGACACGATGACTGTAACAGACACAAATTGTGCAGAATCACACACTTGCCCAATGCGAAGGCCTTTCTGATCTTTTAAGCTTGCCTGTAATTTTTTTTTTTGAGCCTCTGCCTGTGAACGTGAAAAGTTGAGATGGATCCTGGGACTTTAGAGTTGGGAAGATGTTTTTTCCCCTAAGGTCTGGAATTATTCCAAGAGCATTCCCAATGTAATTTAAAATTCAATAAGAAACCAAGATTTATTTTATGTTCAGCTTTGTACAATTGTGTCACATCTGGAATGAACTGTCACAGAATGAGCACAGGTAGAACTGAATCATAAGGTCATTTGAAAAACAAAGTCTTTGGCTAAAATGAACTGAATTTTATTTATTTTGTTTTATTTAAATTTAAAACAAATGGTTCTGAACTTGAAGTGTCATGATTATGATTTATATTAAGCAATTTCTCATCCTATTAAATCTTTCAATTCTCTTTGTATACTTACCTTTTCATTTTAAGGGCAAGGGCTTTAAAACATTTCTTTAGTTTCCAGATAGAGAAAAGGAAGTGGATTGTTAATTTACTCAGAATAATTCACTGGATCTATGCTTCAAATCATGAGGCACATTGTATAATTCTATACATTTTCAATTATCATTCCCATTTTGCTTCTACTTATTTTTTAAATCCTACTTAATACCTTACTTGCTTAAGCAAATACTTCAGTATGTACTTATGATGCCTAAGTATAAGCACAATTCAGATAAAAATACAGCTTGTTTTGGTATTGTCATTCTTGTGTGTTAAAACAGGGAAAACATCCAAGAATATAAACTGTCTCACAGAAAGTTTCCTTAATGGTTATTCTCACCTTAAGGGGGGATAGAATTCAATTTATTACTGTAGTAACAGGTTAAATGTGAATGTGGGAATAGGCATAAATTGTGTTGACTTTATAGGCATAAATTATGTATTAAAGAAAATAAACTAAACTTTCTCATGAACCTTTCGAAGCTTTAAACTGCTTAGATAAAATTTTCCCTCTCACTTTCTGTCTGCTTTTGTAGCCTGACTTTGAGCCAGGACTTGAAGCAGATACTATGGGTCATGCAGAAAAAACTTGTTCAAGATTGCCAGCCAAATTTTGCAGACTTAACATGTTTGCAGAGTTTGAACAACCATCACAGTTTCTGAACACCTATCTGAGGTAAAACATAAAGCCAAACCTTGACAGTCTCATTAGTAGTGTAAGTATGATTCAATATGTGGAATTTCTGCTCTTGGCTGGTTGATATAATTATTAGATTTCTTAATTGAAATTTAATTGGAGATACAAAGTGATACATGGCACTTCGTAAAGCATCACAGCTAAACAATTTGCTCTGGCATACCAGATGAGCAGAAAACAAATCAATACATTCTTAGACCTGCTAAGTGAAAATTGTTTAGAATAATTGCTTTGATCATTGAAAATATCATTTTTTAGCAGCATGTTCATGTAATCAAAGATATATTATTAGTTATTGAGTGCATAAAGCATCTATTTGTCGTAACAGTTTGCACTTGAAAGGGTTACAGTTAAGAGGTGTTTTTTGTGCACAAATTAATTCCTCAGTCCTTATATTCTCACCCTAAACAACTTAATGAAATTGGAAAGACATATCCTTTTAGAAATGTATCTGTAGTAAGGATAATTTGAAAGCACTAAACTCTAGAAAACCTTTGCAATGCTGATATGGTTAGGCTTTGTGTCTCCACCTAAATCTCATCTTGAATTGTAATCCCACAATCTGCACTTGTCAAAGGAGGGACCAGGTGTAGGTAATTGAATCATGGGCTGTGGTTTCCTCCATGCTGTTCTCGTGAGAGTGAGTGACTTCTCATGAGATCTGATGGTTTTATAAGGGGCTTTTTCCCCTTTGCTTGGCACTTTCTCTTCCTGCTGTCTTGTGAAGAAGGTGTCTTGCTTCCCCTTTGCCTTCTGCCATAATTGTAAGTTTCCTGAGACCTCCCCAGCCATGCTAAACCGTGAGTCAATTAAACCTCTTTCCTTTATAAATTACCCAGTCTCAGGCAGTTCTTTACAGAAGTGTGAAAATGGTCTAATACAAATGCTAGAATGTTTTAAAAGGTAATCCCAGGAAGGTAATGATGTGGGAGGGCAATGCTCTGTGGCATAATGCCTTAGGTGCCCAGAGATCTTTATATTAAACAGAGGGAAAACCTCGTTGAGGGTTTGGTACAAACTGAGAAGAAAGCCTTCTGTAGCATGTCATTTCCTTTCATTTTGTTTTGCTGAAATGGCAACAGGAATATCTATTTGGGTTAAAGGACAGGCAGAAGTGGAACATCGGAAGTCAGGAGTCGTTTGGGAGAGTCCTGAGTAGCAGGAGTCATAGATCTGGAATAATTAGATTATTAAAATGAACACTTAAAGAAAGGGGAACAGAAAGCTGTTAACCTTAAGAAAAGATTCTAGACAATTCTTTTTGTCTCTCTCTCTCTCTTTTAATCAAAACAAATAAAGGAGTGTAAGTTAAAATGTATTAAGTGAAGTCTCTAACTGGCACCAAGGTACAGAGAGTTCTTTAACTCTCGTTGTAAATTATATGCAATGTTGCTTATATGAGTATCTATCTGATGATATAATAGTTGTATTTTTGTGTACAAAAATATGAGTCTGGATTGTGGGCTGGATTCCTGCTTTTGCTCAGTTACCTCCTGTAAGACCAAATTTTGGAAACCTGCCATTGACATTTCATTTTAAGAATAATGGTTAAGAATGCTGAACTTTTATTTTATAGATTTTTGATACAGAGCGCATAAAGGAGGACTACTGGTAAGATATTTGTAGAGGTGGCTATAGTGCCCTTTATTTGCCTAAACTTGCTGAGTTTCTTAATAGGGGATGCAAAGGGTATTCAAATGCAACAATTCTCACCGTTCTGGCTTCAGTATTGTAAAGTGTTAAGCACCCCTTCCTACTAAATGTCACAATCACTTTCCAGCCATTGTGATACCCACCATGTAATAACTCCCCACATTTCCAACCTCTTCTTGGAAAGTGGTATATGTATACTCCCCTGAAATCTTCCCCTAGCCCCTAGGCCCACATAAGAACCACTGGCCTAGGACATGTGGGTTCAGTTCTGTGACTCTTAATGACAGAAAATCAAAAGCAGTTCTGATAGTGAAGGTGAATCCAATTTTTTAAATTTGCATTTTAGGTTTTGGGGTACATGTGAAGAACATGCAAGATAGTTGCATAGGTACACACATGGCAGTGTGATTTGCTGCCTTCCTCCCCTTCACCTATATCTGGCATTTCTCCCCATGCTATCTCTCCCCAACTCCCCACCCCCTTCTGTCCCTCCCCTATTCCCCCAACAGACCCCAGTGTGTAGTGCTCCCCTCCCTGTGTCCATGTGTTCTCATTGTTCATCACCCGCCTATGAGCGAGAACATGTGGTATTTCGTTTTTTGTTTTTGTGTCAGTTTGCTGAGAATGATGTTCTTCAGGTTCATCAATGTCCCTACAAAGGACACGAACCCATCATTTTTGATTGCTGCATAATATTCCATGGTGTATATGTGCCACATTTTCCCTGTCCAGTGTATCATTAATGGGCATTTGGGTTGGTTCCAGGTCTTTGCTATTGTAAACAGTGCTGCAATGAACATTTGTGTGCATGTGTCCTTATAGTAGAACGATTTATAGTCCTTTGGATATATACCCAGTAATGGGATTGCTGGGTCAAATGAAATTTCCATTTCTAGGTCCTTGAGGAATTACCACACTGTCTTCCACAATAGTTGAACTAATTTACAATCCCATCAGCAGTGTAAAAGTGTTCCTATTACTCCACATCCTCTCCAGCATCTGTTGTCTCCAGATTTTTTAATGATCACCATTCTAACTGGCATGAGATGGTATCTCAATGTAGTTTTGAATTGCATTTCTCTAATGACCAGTGATGATGAGCATTTTTTCATATGTTTGTTGGCCTCATGTATGTCTTCTTTTGTAAAGTGTCTGTTCATATCCTTTGCCCACTTTTGAATGGGCTTGTTTGTTTTGTTCTTGTAAATCTGTTTGAGTTCTTTGTAAATTCTGGATATCAGCCCTTTGTCAGATGGGTAAACTGCAAAAATTTTTTCCCATTCTGTTGGTTGCTGATTCACTCTGATGACTGTTTCTTTTGCCGTGCAGGAGCTGTGGAGTTTGATTAGGTCCCATTTGTTTATTTTGGCTTTTGTTGCCAATGCTTTTGGTGTTTTGGTCATGAAGTCCTTGCTTACTCCTATGTTCTGAATGGTTTTGCCTATATTTTCCTCTGGGGTTTTAATGGTGTTAGATCTTATGTTTAAGTCTTTAATCCATCTGGAGTTAATTTTAGTGTAAGGTATCAGGAAGGGGTCCATTTTCTCCTTTCCAGTTTCCCCAACACCATTTATTAAACAGGGACTCCTTTCCCCATTGCTTGTTTTTGTCGGGTTTTTCAAAGATCAGATGGTTGCTGATATGCTGTGTTGCCTCCGAGGCCTCTGTTCTGTTCCATTGGTCTATGTCTCTGTTTTGGTACCAGTACCATGGTGTTTTGATTACTGTAGCCTTGTAGTATAGTTTGAAGTCTGGTAGTTTGTTGCCTCCTGCTGTGTTCTTTTTGCTTAGAATTGACTTGGCTATGAGGGGCTCTCTTTTGGTTCCATATGAAGTTTAAGGTGCTTTTCTCCAGTTCTGTGAAGAAGGTCATTAGTAGCTTGATGGGGATAGCATTGAATCTATAAATTACTTTAGGCAGTATGGCCATTTTCATGATATTGATTCTTCCTAACCATGAACATGGAATGTTTCTCCATCTGTTTGTGTCCTCTCTTATTTCGTTGAGCAGTGGTTTGTAGTTTTCCTTGAAGAAGTCCCTTACATTCCTTGTAAGGTGTATTCCTAGGTATTTTATTCTCTTTGTAGCAATTGTGAATGGCAGTTCGTTCTTGATTTGGCTCTCTTTAAGTCTGTTATTGGTGTATAGGAATGCTTGTGATTTTTGCACATTGATTTTATATCCTGAGACTTTGCTGAAGTTGCTTATAAGTTTCAGGAGTTTTTGGGCCGAGGCAATGGGGTCTTCTAGATATACTATCATGTCGTCTGCAAATAGAGACAATTTGGCTTCCTCCTTTCCTATTTGAATACACTTTATTTCTTTTTCTTGCCTGATTGCTCTGGCTAGAACTTCTAGTACTATATTGAATAGGAGGTGTGACAGAGGGCATCCTTGTCTAGTGCTAGATTTCAAAGGAAATGCTTCCAGTTTTTGCCCATTCAGTATGAAATTGGCTATTGGTTTGTCATAAATAGCTCTTATTATTTTGAAATATGTTCCATCAATACCTAGTTTATTGAGGGTTTTTAGCATAAAGAGCTGTTAAATTTTCTCAAAGGCCTTCTCTGCATCAATTGAGATAATCATGTGGTTTTTGTCTTTGGTTCTGTTTATGTGGTGAATTACATTTACAGACTTGCGTATGTTGAACCAGTCTTGTATCCTTGGAATGAATCCTACTTGATCATGGTGGATAAGGTTTTTGATGTGCTGTTGCAATCAGCTTGCCAGTATTTTATTGAAGATTTTTGCATCTATGTTCATCATGGATATTGGCCTGAAGTTTTCTTTTCTTGCTGAGTCTCTGCCAGGTTTTGGTACCAGGGTGCTATTGGTCTCATAAAATGATTTGGGAAGGGTTCCCTCTTTTTGGATTATTTGGAATAGTTTCAGAAGGAATGGTACTAGCTCCTCTTTGTGTGTCTGGTAAAATTCAGCTGTGAACCCCTCTGGACCTGGGTTTTTTTGTGTGTGTGGTAGGCTCTTAATTGCTGCCTCGACTTCAGATCTTGTTATTGATCTGTTCAGGGTTTTGGCTTCTTCCCGGTTTAGGCTTGGGAGGAGGCAAGTGTCTAGGAATTTATCCATTTCTTCCAGGTTTACTAGTTTATGTGCATAGAGTTGTTTGTAATAATCTCTGATGATGGTTTGAATTTCTGTGGAATCTGTGGTGATATCCCCTTTATCATTTTTTATTGCATCTATTTGGTTATTCTCTCTTTTCTTCTTTATTAATCTGGCTAGTGATCTGTCTATTTTGTGGATCTTTTTGAAAAACCAGCTCCTGGATTTATTGATTTTTTGAACGCTTTTTTGTGTCTCTGTCTCCTTCAGTTCTCCTCTGATCTTAGTTATTTCTTGTCTTCTGCTAGGTTTTGAGTTTTTTTAATCTTGCTCCTATAGCTCTTTCAAATTTCATGATAGGGTGTCAATTTTGGATCTCTCCACTTTTCTCATGTGGGCACTTATTGCTATATATTTTCCTCTAGAGACTGCTTTAGAGGACTGTTTCCTCTAGAGGCTGTTTCCCAGAGATTCTGGTATGTTGTGTCTTTGTTCTTCTTGGTTTCAAATAACATCTTTATTTCTGCCTTCATTTCATTGTTTACCCAGTCAATGTTCAAGAGCCAGTTGTTCAGTTTCCATGAAGCTGTGTGGTTCTGAGTTAGTTTCTGAGTTCTAACTTGATTGCACTGTGGTCTGAGAGACTGTTTGTTATGATTTCCATTTTTTGCCTTTGCTGAGGAGTGATTTACTTCCAATTTTGTGGTCAATTTTAGAGTAGGTGTGATGTGGTGCTGAGAAGAATGTATATTCTGTGGATTTGGGGTGGAGAGTTCTGTAAATGTCTATCAGGTTTGCTTGTTCCAGGTCTGAGTTCAAGCCCTGGATATCCTTGTTAATTTTCTGTCTGGTTGATCTGTCTAATATTGACAATGGGGTGTTAAAGTCTCCCACTATTATTGTGTGGAAGTCTAAGTCCCTTTGTAAGTCATTAAGAACTTGCCTTATATATCTGGGTGCTCCTACATTGGGTCCATATATATTTAGAATCGTTAGCTCTTCTTGTCGCATCGATCCTTTTACTATTATGTAATGTCCTTCTTTGTCTCTTTTGATCTTTGTTGCTTTAAAGTCTATTTTATCAGAGATGAGAATTGCAACTCCTACTTTTTTTTGCTCTCCATTTGCTTGGTAAATCTTCCCCATCCCTTTATTTTGAGCCTTTGTGTATCCTTGTGTGTGAGATGGGTTTCCTGGATACAGCACACCAATGGGTTTTGGCTTTTTATCCAATTTGCCAGTATGTGTCTTTTGATTGGTGCATTTAGTCCATTTATATTTAGGGTTAATATTGTTATGTGTGAATTTGATACTGCATTTTGATGCTAGCTGGCTGTTTTGCCCATTAGTTGATGCAGATTCTTCATTTTGTTTATGCTCTTTACCATTTGGTATGTTTTTGGAGTGGCTGGTACTGGTTGTTCCTTTCTATGTGTAGTGCCTCTTTCAGGAGCTCTTGTAAAGCACGCCTGGTGGTGACAAAATCTGTGAGTACTTCCAACACCATTTATTAAACAGGGAATCCTTTCCCATTGCTTGTTTTTGTCAGGTTTGGGGAAAATGTGGCACATATACACCATGGAATATTATGCAGCCATAAAAAATGATGAGTTTGTGTCCTTTGTAGGGACATGGATGAACCTGGAAACCATCATTCTCAGCAAACTGACACAAGAGCAGAAAATCAAACACCACATGTTCTCACTCATAGGCAGGTGTTGAACAATGTGAACACATGGACACAGGGAGGGGAGCACTACACACTGGGGTCTGTTGGGGGGAATAGGGGAGGGACAGCAGGGGGTGGGGAGCTGGGGACAGATACCATGGGGAGAAATGCCAGATATAGGTTATGGGGAGGAAGGCAGCAAATCACAGTGCCACGTGTGTACCTATGCAACTATCTTGCATGTTCTTCACATGTACCCCAAAACCTAAAATGCAATAAGAAAATAGAAAAAACCCACAAACTGCTGTGTAAGTAGTTGTTATACTGTATTATTAAGGAACAATGATTAGAAAAGTCGGCAGATGTTCAGTGCAGACACCAGTGTTTTTTCCAATATTTTCAACCTGAGGTTGGTTGACTCCACAGATGCAGATATGGAGGGCCACCTTTATTAAAAATAATCCTCAGTAATCATTATCTTTGGATAATATGATAAATGGCAGCCAATTAGTATGAGAGAAGGTATTCTGTACACTGTTGTAGTAGCTATAGAGGATTCAAAGGAGAATAAGACACAATTGGTGCCCCTGTGGGTCTCATAATTACAGAGGGAAAGATACAATATATGTGGTTGAAAATATGACAATATGGAGGTGGTAAGTGATTAGAGCAGATGTTGTCCTGACTTCAGCCCAACTTTTCCTTAAACTTGATATTTCTGGTTCAGGAATTGACCTCAGCTTCAAATTCTGGAAACTCATCCCTGAGGGGTGGACTCCTTGACTCCATGTTTTCTCCAGAAATCTAGATAAAGTGCCCCCTTGTAAGATGCCTTCTACTCTTGCCTTGCTTAAGATGTTAAAAGCCCCTTGGCAATGAAGAGATGCCCTTATGAGAACAACCTGATGAACCATAATATATTATACAAGATTATTTGGCCATTCAAATATTTATTAACCTGAAATTTCTGAGGGAAGGATGACATGGTCAGTTATCAAAAATGTGCAACTCTTTTTCAACTCTTCCTTCTTGTCTTCCTCGATGTGGCAAATCCTTTTCCTTTTCAGTGACAACGTCCTTCTTTAGCTGTGACATTGATCTCTCCAGCTCCTCCTTTCCTTATGAACACTCCTTCTCCCGCAGCACTGGCTTCTGTTCCCTCAGCAAGGCCCTGTCATCAGTCCTTTTCTTTCTTGTCTGCTCACCCCACTGCCCAGCTTTCTCCACAACCAACATCTCTCCCACGCTCCAGCCCCCATTTCAGACCACAGGAAAGACCCTTTATATGAATGCTCTTCCTGTACCTCAGACTCAAGTCTCTGTCGTAAATACTGTATGGATGTCAACATCCAACCGAAATAGATTCCTCCTTTGGTCTCTCTCATCTGAATGGCATAATCATACATCTAGTCATTCAGGCTTGTAGGAATCACCATTATTGTTTCTTTCTCCTTTATTCTTAATTTCAATAACTTACCAAATCATCAAAAATACCTTCAAAATCTTCCTTGATTCTGGCCCCTCATTTCTGTTACTACAACTTCTTCCCTCAGTTTCTCACTAGTCACTGTTATTCTAATTGAGATAACAGCATCTTGTGTCTTTCCCTTCTAATTAGTTGAAGGGAAATTATGAATAGAATTAATTAGAAAGGAAAGAGACTTTTAAAAGAATTTGGTTATAAAAGTAATAAAAGATGATCTTAAAAATTAAAGGAATGGCAAGGTAGAAAGTGAAAAGCGAGTCTTTTCCCTCAACTCCCAAAGGTTTGATGTATATTTTTCCAGATGTCTTTCTAAAACATACACACACAAATATGCTTTGCATTATTGTCCTTGAAGGTTTTGGTGCTTCTAGTGAAATATCAGCTGTTAGTCTGATTCTTCATTGTGGGAAACCTCTTTTAACTCTTTAGAAGCCTTTAGAATTGTCTCTTCATCTTGATATTGCATCAAGAGCTTACTTACTTTTTAAGCACCTATCTTTCCCAATGCTTGATTGATGTGTCTTTCAGTCAATCATAAGGTTCCTGTATTTCTTCAGCAAAAGCTGATTTTCTTCTAATGTTTCTTTCAGTGGTTTCCATTCCTTTCATTATCTCTGACTTCTTATGGAATTCTACTGAATGCACCGTGGCCTCATGAATCTCCCTCAAGTCTCTGTCCCTTTCTCCTATTTATGATGTCTTTTCCTGTGTGATCTGCATTTTAAGAAATGTAACTTTTTCTTTTACAAGATAATTAGCTTTATCCTCTGATTTTTCAGACAACTCTCTGAAATTTTTACTTATGTAATTCTATGTTAATTTCATTATGTCCTATTTCCCCCCCTCAAACAATAAGATTTTATTGATATTGTATTTTCCTATTGTTAGTTGGGATTTAAAAATCTTCTCTTGAGATTTTTTCTTGAGATACCTCAGCTTCTTGGATTGGTCCTACTTGTTCATTTTGGTGAAGATAAAGAAGCAAAGTTCTTGTTTTCCTATAGTGCCTGGTTACTCTGATAGTTAGATCATGCTTATGAATGAAAACAAGATGACTGGTATAAGGAATGTACTGTGTTTCCTCTGAAGTAGTGAAGATCTTATTTCCCTATAGGGAATATGAATAGGGCTTTTGGAGAAAGAGATAATATCTCTTATAGGGATGTGCATGGAGTTGGAGGCCATTATTCTTAGTAAACTAACACAGGAACAGAAAACCAAATACCACATATTCTCATGTGGGAGCTAAATGATGAGAACACATAGACACATAGAGGGGAGCAACAGACACTGGAGCCTAACAGAGGGAGGAGGGTGGGAGGAGGCAGAGGATCAGGAAAAATATCTAATAGGTACTAGGCTTGACACCTGGGTGCCAAAATAATCTGCACAACAAACTCTAAGACACAAGTTTACCTGTGTAACAGTCCTGCACTTGTATTCATGAACTTACAATAAAAGTTAAAAAAAAATGAGAGAAATAAAAATCTTAAGAAAAGTAGGGCTTTTGGAAGATTCCCCTTCCCCTGTAAAACCACAACCCATCAATTGCCAAGGGAGGAAAGGATTTACTTCAGGGATAGAGCAGTTCTGTGTTGAACCTGCCCTCTGTAGGGTGGCTGATTTTGTTGACCTGGTGGTCAATACCCTATGAAGACAGTGTTTGCACCTACACTGTCTCTTTATTGTGGTAGCATCAAGGTGAGGAATGATTTTTTCTGTCAGCTTTCATGAATTTTCAGTGAGTATTAAGTATGGCCTAACTTTTTGTTCATGTATAAGCTTCACTTCCTGAGTTTCTTGGGTGAATTTTCTTGTCACGGAAATAGAAGGTATGTGAATGGCATCACGCAGTGTCCAGTGCCGATCAGTCATTCACACCTGCTGATTTTTCAGCTTTGCTCTGGTCTGGAGTGCTGGACACTGAGTAATAATGTAATTGGTATTACATCACTCCTCTGCTTTAGGATGAATTCCATCTTTACCTGAAATATCCTGTTCAAAAATTTGAAGGCAGCCTTTCATCTCTGTAATTTGTTCAGGCAAAATAATCATAAGGTTCTGGGTCTAACCATCCATTTCAGATTCATCATCAGCTTAAAATTTATATCTAGCCTACTTAAGCAATTTTTTGTTACTCTAAAGCAGTCTTATTACCAAACATTAAGACAAATAGTAGAAAAGGGGAAAAATAACCACATGCTCACACAACTACATATATTCATGCATATATCATCAAGAAATCTCATGACTAGAAGCAATCTCTAATCATATCATAACATTATTATTTTCCAGGCCTTTTTATTCATGCCTTGAATTAGGGGTATTTGACGAAAGGGAGAATATTTTTAAAATGTGCTCTGTAATTTGCACAAACATTTCTTCCAGAGACTGGATTCTCTATTGGGAATATCTAGGTATTAGATGGTGCCAAGACTTCAGAGGAGGGGTACATTCCCTGTTTGTAATTAGAGGGAAAAGAATTTGGAGTTTCTACTGCAATCCAGGAGTGTGGGAATTCACTCGGTGGTGGCAAAAATATTAAGGGAGAAATAGTAGAGAAAGTTACAGAATATAGTCTCAAACCACTTTGGATGGCCTAGGGGTTTTTTCATAGTTTCAGTAGAAGTTTCTGAAGGCATCCTAAATCCCCTTTACGTTTAGTTAATAAGTAAAGCAAATAGCTAGGGTATGTGGGGGAGTTTACCTAACTAACTTATTTACTCACGTGGCCCTAAAACTAAACTTTGAGCCAGATGGCCCTTTTGGAGAAAGGTTGACCAGGGATATTATCCTATGATGGTATTTACTTTGGAACCTGTGCTTTAATCTTTAATCTCTAATGGTGTTGACTGAAGCCTTTGTCAATTAAACTACTAAATAAATGCGAGTCTCACAGGTTGGTGGGGGCCGGTGGCTGCTATCTGTTTATAGCACTCTCCAGGGAGTCTGTAAGCGGCCCCGGACCCTCAGCCAAACTGGCAAAGCATAATATCTGTGTGTCAGTGTGCTTTATTAATCTGCTGCTAAGTCAGGGTCTGCAGGACAGACCCCCACAGGTGGTGACCTTGACACAGGAGAGAAGAGAAAGTTGAGAAGAAAGGGCAGTTTGGAGAGAGAGGTGAGCAGTGGTCATTGATGGTTGTTGGAGAATATGAATGTCTTAAAATGATATTTAGCTTTCCAGATCATCTGCCTTCTTGGCCCACTTACAGATTGTGCACATTACTGTGATGTGAGTTCCTCATCTGTCTCCTTTCATGCCATCTTCTGTGAAGTTTATTCAGCTCATAAGTGTGAATAAAAAATTTGCTGCAGTTTTATACCTGAGTCTACTCAATGCATCACAGAAGCAGCATGTGCAGAAACAGGAGTCCAATAGGTGAGAAAAGATAAGGAAGAAATTTTTTTTTTTCAGAGGGAGTTTTGCTCTTGTTACCCAGGCTGGAGTGCGATAGCATGACCTTGGCTCACCGCAACCTCTGCCTCCTGGGTTCAAGCAATTCTCCTGACTCAGCCTCCCAAGTAGCTGGGACTACAGGCATGCACCACCACACCCAGCTAATTTTTTGTATTTTTAGTAGAGACAGGGTTTCACCATGTTGACCAGGATGGTCTCGATCTCTTGAGCTCGTGATCCACCCGCCTTGGCCTCCCAAAGTGCTGGGATTATAGGCGTGAGCCACTGCACCTGGCCCAGGAAGAAATATTTTGAATGAACTTTCACAAATCATAACATTGGCAAGGGTAGGAGCCAATTATATTGATACTGTGAGAGGGGGAAACTTCCAGTTGCATGTGTCTCTCTCTCTCCTGCAATTCTAGGTTAATTGAAGGGATGAAGTGAGTCTTTGTACCCTCTAGTGCCTAGCAGAGCTTTACCCTTGAGGAGTGTTCTACAAATGTCCATCGAGTGCATAACATATTCTAAATGTATGTAATATACATCAGTGGAAGATGAGAGTATAGGGGCAGAGGTCTTACCTGCAAAGAAATATTTTGTTTAATGAGAAGGTTGAGATTGTTGGCTAAAATATCAGACTTCCAGTTTTTGAGATTTTAACTATTTTCCTTTATTACCAATTGCAGTGGGTAAATTAGAGTTAGCTATTGTTACTCCATTTCTATCAAATTATATTTAGTCACTATTCCAGAGAGTAAATCCTCAAAAATTTCTTCTAATGTTTTATGGTTTGTAATTGTTCTAACACAAACCCGAAGGCCATAGCAATAATGAAATAAAATAAAACATTGTTCAATGTGCACCATTTAGAGTGGTTGGAAACTTAGTTTGACATTTACACATATTATACAAGGGCTGGGTTTCATTAAAATGAAAATAAACATGTAAGCCTATATTTTAGGTGAAGAAGGTATATGCTTTGCTTTAGCTGCCACAATTACCTCTTTAAGTATGGATATTCATTTTCTTTAGCCTGGTGTTTACTTTTAAAAACAAAATGTCAATACTTAGTCATTTTGTCTGTAATTATTTGATTTACAATAATAACAGCTTTTTTGATTTTGTGATTGTGATTGTCTTCAACTGTCAACTGAGAACTCTTACTGCAGAACCCATGGTGGAATTGGATCTTAGATAGTTTTCAGTAACAAAATGTCTAAAAATTTTTTTATATTAAATGATTGTTCTTAGGTTTTACTAAAATAGATGTAAGTTAAACATAGTGATTTACCAGATTCATTTTTTTTGGAGGGGGGCGGAAACTAGGTTAAGGCTTTCCATTGTCATGTGGTAACGAGTTCAGTGAGTGCCTAGGGAGGCCATGGCCTTCTTAATTGTGTACCTGTCTCCTCCTTCCCTGCCCATGCACTCATACAATGCTGCAGGTTACATTACAGAGGGAGGGAGTCAGATTTTGAAGAGCAAAACCCAATTTTTTTTTTGAGACAGCATTTGGCTCTGTTGCTCAGGCTGAAATGCAGTGGCACAATCTTGGCTCACCTCAACATCCACCTCCCAGCTTCAAGTAATTCTTGTGCCTTAGTCTCTGGAGTAGCCGAGATTACAGGCATGTGCTGCTATGCCCAGCTACTTTTCTTGTATTCTTAGTATAGATGGGGTTTTGCTAGGTTAGCCAACTCCGGGCCTCCAGTGATCTGCCTGCCTTGGCCTCCCAAAGTGCTGGGATTACAGGTGTGAGCCACCATGCCTGGCCCAAAGCATAATTCTTAATGGCACATCTAGTGTTTACGTTAGGTGCTTCCTCCTTTCCATGGATCTGGATTCCCCTTCCCACCTTCCTTTTGGCTTGACTCCTAATTCAAACTGTAAGCCTGCTGTATCACACTCCTCATCCAAACTCCATGATATTCTCTATTCTTTATTCTCTTTAAAGTTTACCCTTTCCAGGATAACAGACATGAAAAAAAAATGCCTAAGAGTTCCCCTGTGGTAGATATTCAAATACACTAGTAAGTGGGAGAAAATAATAAGTTGCTTTAAGCCATTGACTTTTGGAGTGGTTTGTTACATACCATTAAACAACTCAAGCACCACTTCAAATGTATGATCACCCATGGTTACAAATTCTACCAAAGAGCCAACTTTTGGTGTTAATAATCCCAGACACATTACTATAAGGGTATGTCTTTGGGTAGTTTGTCTACCTCTCTGAGTCTCAGTTTTCTCACATCTAAAACACATAATAACAGAACCTACTTTACAGAGCTTGTGAGAGAACTGGATGACAGAATTTAAAGCCCTTTGTAAAAAATGTCAGACATATGTAGTGCTCCATTTAGCGTTACTTATTTCATTTCTCATTGACAGAAAGAATGAATGAGAAAATTCCACCTATGACATCAAATGTCTTTTTGGACTTTCACATTAGTGTGATTCTTTTTTTTTTTTTGAGACGGAGTTTCTCTCGTTACCCAGGCTGGAGTGCAATGGCACGATCTTGGCTCACAGCAACCTCCGCCTCCTGGGTTCAGGCAATTCTCCTGCCTCAGCCTCCCGAGGAGCTGGGATTACAGGCACGCATCACCATGCCCAGCTAATTTTTTCTATTTTTAGTAGAGATGGGTTTTCACCATGGTGACCAGGATGGTCTTGATCTCTTGACCTCGTGATCCACCCACTTCGGCCTCCCAAAGTGCTGGGATTACAGGCTTGAGCCACCATGCCCAGCCCCAGTGTGATTCTTTTACTAAGTTATGGAAGTGGAGTTGAAGTTTACTTAAAAAGTCTGAAAGCAAACAATGGGAAATAATAGGGAGTATAGAGCTGGAAAAGTAATACTGAAGCTGTGTAACTTGTTGGTGAGTAATCCTTAGCAAAGTCAGAGGAAAGCATTTCAGGAATTGCTTGTGTCGCCATATCTGGATAATAATTATGGGTCATCATCATTTTAGGCATGGGCAATCAGGAAGAGGATGTAGAAGTTGTGGTCCCAGCTAGGAAGAGAGGGCACAATAAAACCCAGATAACGCAAGGAGGGTTTCATGGAAAGATCAGATCTGAAGGTGTCATCAAGGTACAAGGTAACCACAGGGATAAGGGATCACCTTGGGACTACAAAGCAGAACTGCTACCACCTCCAACCGTAAAGGGACAGAGAGTGAACGCACTTTCCTGAACACAGGGAAGCATTGGGTTGAGTGGAGACCTTCATTTGACTTAGAGGGCCCAGGCAAACCCGTAGGAGGAAGATGGGACACTGAGTACCTTGCGTTCTTCTCTTTCTTCCTTCTGATCTGCCAAGGCTCTCCAGGACATAGCCCAACCCGAAACCTGAAGGAGTCTGTTCTAATCTACATGGATCAGCCTCTTAGGGCAAGACAGTAGGGTGGAGAAGAGTGGGAAGAGGAGGATCTGTTACGGTCTATGGAAGATGACGAGTCAGAGGATAATGGAGCAAAAGTAGTAAGGGCAGACATATGATCCTCATATTTAAATACTTATATTTTAATAATCTTAACACAATTCTGTGGCAGCTTAAACCAAAGGAATACTTTTCTGATCTATGAAGAAAGGCTCTGTGAAGATGTACAGAGGTTACTGTCTTTATTTCCTTTTGTATCCTACTGAAAATCATAAGGAAGCAATGCCAGGAGTGGGACTCTTCAACAGTGACTCACATTGCTTCAGAAGGATTGTTGTCATGTACATGTTTATTATCATGAGTACACACAAGTTTTCACAGAGAGCTGAGACAAATGCCACGAGCAGCCGGCAAAGGAGGAGACTGTTGCGTATTAATTTCATTCTCTGGGAGGTCTGATCTGGAACCATTTGGGATATGGATGTTGGAATGGTCTCTAGCACTCAACTATTACCAGCTCTGCCTTTTCTCATTGCTTCTTGGAACTGTTTCTCATATCATACCATCTGCTTCTAATACTTCACCTTGTCTCTTTCATATTCCTTTTTTGGAGCCTTCATTTGCGTCTCTGTAATTTTTTTACCCCTAGCTTCAAGCGTGCTTCTTGTTCTGATCAACAAAGATCTACTTACTCTATTTGACTGACAAGATCATCCACACAGAGGAGGCTGTGAGAAAACACTCCAGGTGCTAAGAGCCTTGGGTAATTTCTAACACTTGCCCCCCCATCATCCATTAAGCACAGGTGATTAGTGCAGGTGTAGCATTGTATTTGTATGATGAAAGGAAAGCTAAATTGTGTTTCTATAGACCTACCTGAGGATGCGAAGGCCTCCTGGAAGAAAGTGAGGCAGGAGGACAACAGATAGAACCAAATATGGGGACTGAAACTGGACTGATGTACAATGTGGATGTGAGAGAGAAAAGATGAACCCAACTCCTCTTTCATTGTGGATCACAATTTGCTTTAATTCCATGGATGTGAGAAAATTTAACATTTCAACCAGAACGAACTGTAATAAAAGACAGGTTTTGGCTGGGTTTGATCTTTTCCTGATTTGTCAAAATCTGAAAGCCAGAAAACCATCCAAAGGCAAAGAGAAGAAACACGTGTGACAGCTCAGAAGTTGAAGATGACACCATGAAGGGTCAAGAAACTGATGAGACCAAATAGTACATTCCAAATTGCAGGTAGCTAAGAGCTGGCCTCGTGTTCCAAAAAAATACCATGGTTCTTGAGGTGTGTGCTGGAAGCTGAACTCTATGCTGGAAGGCAGGGGCTGCTCCTAGGCGTCCAACACACACCTCAAGCATACACTTCTAGTGTAGCAACTTCCAATTTCAAAGAGCTAAAGTCATTTTACATAGTACACTGGATGAACAAATGTTAAGATTTTAAGATTTTTTGCAGGTGAAAGGGACTAGATCTGTACAAAATTTTAAAATTGGCAACATAAATGCTGTAGTATCCGTTATATATTATATGGTATGTAAACATATGTTATATGTTATACAGTGGTAGTAAAGTTACTTTGATTTGTAATAGGATAGAAACATCTTGTTAATGGTTTCATCGTTTTACCTGCAAGGCCTATTAGGATTCAGAAAAGGAAATACAACCCAAACACAATTGCTGTCATACTAGAGTGATTCTTCTCGTTCTTCTGTGGAATATCTTCTTTAAACTATTACTAAGAGTGATCGTATTTCTAATTTGAGGTAGCACATTGGCATTTTCCATTAACAAATAGTAAAACAAACAGGGCACTTACAACATATGTTGCAAGCCCCTCCAATTAAAAATTTCCCCCAAATACTAGGATCTAGGATGGAAATGAATTGGTTAAGATATTTGTAGAGCCGAGTGTGTATAATGGGGCAGCACAGATTTTCAGTCAATGAAGCTGACCCCAAACGAAGGCACACCATCCCTTGTCTGCACACCTAACACCTAGATTCACTACACCAGGTGGTTCCCTGATGAATTTTACTGTGGCAGAGGAACATCTCCCCTTTTGATATGCTCATTGACTTTTCATGCTATTACAGCAGTCTATCTTTTGTTCCAAAGTTAATTTGATTTCTTTAGTTTTCATGCTTCCCTATTCTTAGCTCCCTGTTCAAAGCTAAAATTATTTATTTTGTAGAAAATGATCTTGCTGAATTGTATTTTGCAATGGCCTTTTGTAGAAACGGTATATCAGAAGTCACTTGCACTGAAGTGTGGTTGGGGACCTTTCTTCCTCGATTTTAGGCAGCAATGCTGTGTCCTTGGACTTGGCACATGGAATAATTTCATGTTTCAGGATTCTGGCCAACATATGCCAACACATTTTTAATTAAAATGCTGGCAGCTAAACATAAGGATTAAACAGTAATATAACAGATTACAAATCATATCTGTTATGTTCTACTTGGGATCAGTGTTGTTTATGAGAGAAAGAGAGAAACCCAGCAAAATGGCTTTGATAGGGGAGGCGCTGTAGCTCAGGCCCTCATAAGTTGCATCAAGGAAGGTTGTTCCTAGGAGTAAAGATGCCAACTCTTCCTCATGTGACTCCATAAAGTGGGCTGAGAATGTACACAGCACAGTTTTCTCATGAGGACCACTAAATAATCGATCATGGTTCTTTTCTTTTTTTTAAGGGTTCTTAACATTGTCTGGGGGCAATGGAAGGAAGCCATTCACTAGTTTCTGCTTTCAGAGAAATGCTCAGTATTTGTGGTGGTGTTTCTGATGGTCAGAAGGACTCACCCAAACTCCACTGAAACAGATCTTGAGAAGATCAGTAGAGTATAGCAGTTAAAAAGTATGGACTCATTAATGCTTGAGGGGTGGGATACTTCATTTTCCATGATGTGATTATTACTTACTGCATGCTTGTATCGAAAAATCTCATGTAGCCCATAAATACATACACCTACTATGTACCCACAAAATTTAGAAACAAAAGGTCCAGACCCAAGAGCCAGCTTGTCTCAGTGTGAATTCCATCCCTACCAGTAATCGGACAATTGGGAAGTTTTGCTAAGCTATTCATGTCTTAGTATGTTATTTTTAAAATAGAGACAACAAATGTGTAGTTCACTGAATCTAACATGCCAGTCACCACAAGATGCCATTATTTTATGAACCACTAATAAAGAAAAAAACAGCACATAGTACTGGCCAAGTAAATAATTAAACTGACAAACAATTCTGACCAAATTTGCATGTGCATAAGCAATGCAACCACAAAGTGTCAGTCATTTGGCAGCTGTTATAAGTATGTCCTTTTCTGAGTTCTAATTATAAAAATGTTGAAATGTTATAAAATAGATGTCTTAGAATCCACAAAATGTGGCAGTGTCTTGCTTATTGGAATAACTGAGTTTATACATGTAGTACCCTTAGAAGAGTGGCATATACTAAGTACTCAAGAAATGCTGGTTATTAATATTAGTATATCTATTAGAATTACTAGGAGAATGACAATAACTTTCATGAGGGTTTAGTGTTGGTAGCTCTGTAGGAAAATAAAAAGGAATTATTTTAACTGGTGACTTTAGAATAATAACCATAGGCTTGACAAGAGTGAAAATGAAAATTTTAGTATAAACTTCCTAGAGTTTAGTACTAAGCATAATTCTACACAATGACTGCACAGACATATATGATGGTGGTTGAATGTTACCATGTTTCTGGTATTAACTTTCAGGACTACTCATTAGGGCATAACAAGGCCCCCAGACAGGAGAGACTAGGCCTTGCTAAGCCCTGACCTTGAACAAATCCTCTTATTTGTCAGTACTTTCTCATTATTACCCTCCTAGAAAGCATGCGGGGCCCATGCTGGTTCCTTAACATAATCAAATTCATACATTGATGTAAAGAGTTCTTGGTCTCTGTCTGTAGTGGTTCAGAGTCCAGAACAGAAACAGAAACATTTTCTGTCTCATCTCCCTAGATGTCATCAACTGTATATCTACTGCATTGTCTATGCACTAACACAATTAGAACATTCTCTGCCAAAGCAGTCAATCTGTAATAATTCCTACACAATGGTGAAAATTGCTTTGAAGATCTTTCTGACTTTAAAAGAAAGAACCATCAATCTTCAGATGAGAGTTTTCTCTCCCTCCCTCCCTTCCTCCCTTCCTCCTTCCTTTTTTCCTTCCTTCCTCCCTTCCTCCTTCTCTCCCTCCCTTCCTTCCTGCTTTCCTCTCTTCCTCCCTTCTTCCCTCCTTCCCTCTCTCACTTCCTTCCTTCTTTCCTTCCTCCCTTCCTTCTGCCCTATATCCTCCCTTCTCTTTCTCCTCCTTCTCAAAGACTCTCCTCCATTACTTGGAAATACATTTCCCTAGACTTGTTTCTAATTTCACTAGAAATACTCTCCATTTTCAGCAACCAAGGCTAAAAGCTATCATCTTAGGAAAAAGTCCTTATTCCCTAGAGTATTTTTATTTACATATTTCGGACCACAACATGTGGATCATATAAGCAGTGATTGGAAGCTTGCTTCTGTGGCCTAATTTACTGTATGCTGTTATGTGGAACTAGACTTCACCATTGGAACTCATAAATGAGAGAACAAAGTTAGTTTTCACTTGCAATTGGTATTTATTTATTTATTTTTTGGTCAGGAAACACTTTTGATTGGATTTCTCTATCAGCATTCAGGTGGCCAGCAGTTTATTCCTATTTCAGCAGATATTCTATAGGATACTATTTCCTGGTTCAAATCAATTAAAATGAAATAGGAAAGAACCGTTTCTATTGTTATACATCCTTGAAACACCAACTGGTAGAACTATTTTGCATCTTGGTCCCACAGTAAGCTATATCAAGTTTCATACTTAAAATTGTATTTGCTACAGTTGTTTTTATAAAGCAACTCCAAAATGTCAAAAGAATGCAATGTCTAAATGGAGTTCTTGAATTGCTGTAATTATGCTTAAGCAGATTCAGTGATCCATGAGGAGGTACTGCCCCAAGGCAAATAAAGAAACATGTCGAAAACTACTTAAAAGAGACCCTGCAGAAAAGATTTGAGACACTGAGTAGTTTTGACTGTGAAAGTATTTCAAACTTCTGAAACTTCAGGATCAAATTCTTTCAAAACAACTATTTGATACTAGTTTGCATACTAGTAAATTAGACTTCCAAAAAGCACATTCTTTTTGAGAGTTTTGCAGCATGGTATAATACTTAATAGTAAGAAAATGCAAAATAAAAGGTCAATTTATCTAGCTGAGGAAAAGCCTGCATTTGTTACTTAAATTATTTTTTGATTTTTCTTCCTGCTGAAATTATTGAAATACAAAAACAAGGAGTGGCTAAAGCATTGGGGAACCACTTTCAGTGAACGCTAGCAGATATTTAATAAGTGCGCACAAAGCAAACTGAGGGAAATTGCTAAACAATTTTAAAGGCAGCAAGAACACAATAGTCAAAGATTTTTGGAAAGTGTTCAAAATTGACGGTAATCCACAATACCGCCGACCTTCACAGCTTTGAGGGTTAGAGAGAGAGGATGGGGATATATTAGTTGTATGAAGCAGGAGTAGAGATGGAAACAAACCACTTTCCTTTGGCTTTGATCCATACCCTGCAGCAGTGAAGGAACAGAAGGCCAAGTAAGGGAAAAATGTATAAAAAATAATACGCTATACAGAGACCAAGGGAATGTATCCCACTATTCCATGGCAGCCTGGATCATTCCATGGTGATGATTCTGACTCTGATCATCATTCCATGGTGATGATTCTGACTCTGACATACAGATCCAGGACTCAACAAACAAATAGTCAAAGCACTGTTCAAGATGTCTCATATTTCTGATAAATCATTTGTTTATTTTATGCTGTTGAAGTGTTCCATCTCCATTGGCTGTATACCGTTGTGAATACTTGGTAGTATAAAAGAAAATGCCAGTATAAAGATTTTAAAGACAGGAAACAGTCAAAGATTTTTGAAAAGGTAGAGTGTAGGTAGTTTATACTAAGCTAATGATAATTAACAATAAAAGTAAACACTTTAATAAGTAACTTTATAAATAATGCATTAATATTTATTAAGATACTACAATGTGCTAACAGTGTTAAACTCTTTCTCTGTGTTAATTGACTTAACCTTCCTAATTACCCTAGAGGTAGGTACTTCTATTATTTACCTTTTACCAATAAAGAAATTGAGGCACAGAAAGTTGAAATAACTTGCTATAGTGACCTAACTGATACGTGATGGAGCCAAGAGTCACATTCTGGCTCTAGAACTTCTACTGTCTACCACTAAGCTCTTCTGATGCTTGCTTCACCAATCCCTTTTAATTCTAAAGGGATTATCAAAACAAGAAGCTTATATACAGATTTTTTTTTGTCATCTACAATAAGTAAACTGGGTAGATGATGCCATAAAAGATCTATGGCATGAGACTGACTCCATGTAATATTCTACTGAAACACCACAAATTCAAAGCAAAAGACCTTTAAAAGAATCTCTACTTTATTTCCTCAGCTGAATTTATTATGATGTTTACGTTTTTTTTGTTAAATCCAGAAACGTGGCCATTGAGATATAAACTGATGGTACTGTCTAATTTAGCTACTGCTACTCATGACTAGATACCAATGACTGTCATAACCAATTCATACTTCTAACAGTATAGTGATATTCGACTTTTGCCTTGAATATCAACCTTACTTCCTGGTTCACTAAGATGTCAGTGTGAGCAACATTGTCACAGCTTTATGCATTTATGCAGCTGGAATGGGCTTTTCACAGCATCATGGTGTCATGGGTTGACAAGAAGAGGTGATAAGGCAGCTGCTGCCACTCTATGATATTCAAGTCATTAAATAAGAATTCCATGCAACAGGGGCAATATTTCCTGGGCTTGCTGGATACTGAATTATTCAATTTCACTGAAGTCTGCACAAATAGATTCAATATTCTTATTAATGATGACCTTGCAGGTAAACTACTGCAGAGGCATAGCTAGTTTTAAGAGTGAAAATTACAAGTGGGTAGGTATTGGATGAAAACAGGGGTTGAGAAAGAAAGAAAGGCCGGGCGCGGTGACTCACGCCTGTAATTCCAGCACTTTGGGAGGCCGAGGCGGGTGGATCACCAGGTCAAGAGATTGAGACCTTCCTGGCCAACACGGTGAAACCCCGTCTCTACTAAAAATACACAAAAATTAGCCAGGCATCGTAGCATGCGCCTGTGGTCCCAGCTACTCGGAGACTGAGGCAGAAGAAGAATCACTTGAACCGAGGAGGCGGAGGCTGCAGTGAGCCGAGATTGCGCCACTGCACTCCAGCCTGGTGACAGAGCAAGATTCAGTCTCAAAAAAAAAAAAGAAGAAAAAGGAAAAAGGACAAAACCTCACGATGCCTCACACACCTTTCCTGAATTAACTCCCAGAAATCATCTGTGTGGAGGAGTCAGAGATAGGGCTACTTTTTCACTTCAGTGGAAATAAAGTTGCCATTCTCTTGTTGAATTTCTTTTACTTTCTAGTTCAACAGCAATTTGGGGTTCTAGGGAACGTTTATTGTCCACTGTAAAATATAAAGGCTTTTGTTTTTTCCATTCAATACAAATACACAAAGAAAGAAAAAAGAGACTTCAAATGAATTAAAAGAAGAGCTAAAAGAATGAGAAAATAGGCAACTATAAAATTAGGCTTTGTTTTCTTGTGGATTCTGCCCTACTGTGCTTGTTCCTGTTGTCTAGGTATGTAGCTAGAAGGAGAGGCAATTGGGTTGGTGAGATGGAGATGGGCAGCACTTGTTCCTTTTCGGATTCCCTTCCACCAGTCCTAACCAGGTACGCAGTGTGTGTTTGCCTTTCTGCCTAATGCAGACTTTTTTCTTAAAAACAAGAAGCTCATATACAGCTTTTTAATTGTCTGCAGCAAATAAAGTGGGTAGACTATACCATAAAAGACCCGTGGCACAAGACTGAATACATATAATATTCTACTGAAACACCATAAGTCAAAATAACAACAACAATTTTTTAAAAGCTCTAAAATAGGACTAAAACAACCGTGAAAATTATATGGACAAATGACTAAAAGCCAACCTATCCGATCCACAGTGCTTAACACCAAGATATTTTCTGGATGGTTTTTATGGAGTAAATAATAGCATTCATTAGAAACATTGCTGCTGAACTTATTGATACATCACAAGGATAACAGAGTAACATAAAAGTCAATGTTTTTCAGTATCAAGTGTTAAAATGATGTAGTTTATATTTGTGTCACTACTACCCACCTTAACAGATAAAACACCACCCATACAGTTGACTTCCCACCAATTGCATTCTTCATCTCTAAGGTTACTGCTCTCTGGAATTTAGTGTTCATCATTCCCACACATTTCTCTTTACTCCTACTGCATCCATAAGCCTGAAATAGTACTATTTTGCAAATGTAACGTCATACGCAAACATCTGTCCACGTAATTTGTAAGTTTTTACAACTTGTTTTTCTTTGGTTGTTTGTATGTTTGTGAGATTCATACATCCTGATACATGCAATTTTAGTTCATTTGTTTTGTGACTATATCGCAATTTAATTTATCCATTTTCTCTTTGATAAACAGGTTCTTTCCAGGTTTTTGAGCACATACTTACTGATTACCTATTACATGCTACACACTGTTCTAGGCTCTGAGGACACAAGAGTGAGTAAAACAGATAAAGCCCTTACACCCAAGGATTTTATATTCTAGTGAAGGAAGAAAGACAACTATGAAAATCAAACAAATAAAATGTACAGAATGTCATATGAGATCTATGGAGAAAAACAGGAGAGTGGAATAGAGAGTAAGGTGAGCACAACTACTGTTTTACATAGAGTAGTTATAGAAGGCCATATTGTAAAGGTCACAGAGTCCTGCAGATATATGGGGGAGAAGATTTACAAGCAGAGAGAGCAGAAAGTGCCAGGCCCCAGACAGGAACAAACATGGTGGTGTGATAGAGACACAGCCAAGAACCCCACTGTGGCTGGAGTGAACTAAACCTGGGGAGGGCAGGAGGTGACATCAGAGAGATGAGGCCTGATAAGGATGTATAAGAACTATGGGTTTTACTCCGACTGAGTGAGAAGTCCCTGGACGGTGATTGGGCAGTGCTGTGATCATGATTTCACTAAAAAGAATTACTCTGAGTGCTGTGTAGACTGTGATGAAAAATAACAAGGAGATGGATTGGAATGTAGTGCAAATATCAAAGACACACATGATGATGGCTTGATGCACAGCCTCATTTGTGGAGGTAGGGTGAAGCAGTCAGATTTGGAGACATTAAAGGTGATGCCAACTGGATTTACTGGATGAATTGAATTTGGGGTGTGAGAAAAAGAGGGTCCAGGATGGCTTCAATTTTCTTGAACAGCTGGAAGGAGGGTTGGCTTTTGTTGACATGGAGAAGATTTGGAAAGAGAAGGTTTTTGGAGGAGAGGAGAATCAGAAGTTTAGTTACGGACGTATTTGATAAGACTATCAGACATCCAGGTAGCGATGTCAACTAGGCAGTTGTGCATTCTATGAAGGTTTAGTGTATGTACTTCTTAAGCTAATTGTGTATCATGAAACAGATCTCCAAACTGGTTGTCCCTATTTACATGTTGCAGTAACAACACATGTATTGTCAGGATTTTTTCGTTTTGGTAATTGGTATTTTCTATTATCTCATTGTTGATTATGTTCTTTAACAACAACACTCCTGGGCTAAGCCACATGGATCTTTATAAGCACTGAATATTCATAAACTATTGGCTAGTGGTGTTATTGCCACATTTTCCAAACCAAATCAGTCAAAAGATGGGAGATACCACATACTGATACGTTTAGTAAGAAAAGTGAACTGATGGCTCGTTTTTCTGGCTTTGAGAAGATGGACATTTCTTTTTCTTTTTCTTTTTTTTTTTTGAGACGGAGTTTCGCTCTTGTTACCCAGGCTGGAGTGCAATGGCGCAGATCTCGGCTCACTGCAACCTCCGCCTCCTGGGTTCAGGCAATTCTCCTGCCTCAGCCTCCTGAGTAGCTGGGATTATAGGCACGCGCCACCATGCCCAGCTGAAGACGGACATTTCTACAGACAGAGTTGCATAGATTTGATATGACTAATCCTCTTGTTTTGACTTTCGATGATGATCAAAGTCTTGCTAATGTAAACTAACTGGAGGCATTGGATATGCTGTGTTTTCATTATAAAAAGAAATGATTTTATTACTTTTAATTATATATAGTAAATAAAACTTTATGAGCTAACAACGATGACCTAGTGGGTATCTTATGATTAGATATGAGTAATTGTATTTAGAATATTAAAACACATTGCTCGATTCCACTTTTACTACACCAAGTGGGTGTTTAAAAGTGTTTTTTTTTCTTTTACATATGTACACATTTACTTTATGTTAATAATATAATCTAATATAAAGATGTGCTTGGACTACTTGTAGATAAAATGGGAATGCTTTGTTTTATTTGTAGTAATTTCATGGAGAATAACATAGTTTCTCCCCATGTTCTAGTCCCTGTGTCTTGATCCTGCTGCCATGTTTTCCTGTGGTGCATTCCTGGAATGTCAGCCTGGACTTTGCCATTGGCCCACCGCCAAGCTCCTCAGCACCACACTTTACTTACCTCCCAGTACAGCTGCCAACCACCCAACACTGAATGTTTGCATGCTGACTATCCCCACCTTAAAAAAAATTCTTATTTTCTGTTGATTGACCATGATTAACTCAGTACAAAAAAGGGGAAGGACACCCATGGAGGGCTTTGCTTTCTTTTTTCACATGGAAAGTTACTGGAAAATTGCCAGGCTACCATTTTCTTTGAAGATATTTGGAATATGAATTCCAAGCGTAGATTTTTAAAGGTGGCAATTCCACTGTCTCCATTTCTGGAGGCTGTCAGTAAGCCATGCATAACTTCTAACACTGCAGTGACAGTGGCTAAGTCTTCTCATTAACAACTGCAGCACAGGATTGAGAATCATAAGACCTGAGTTATATTCCAGCCTCCATGACTAATGAATGATTTTTCTATTACTAGGCACATCGTTTCACAGTGTCCCTACATTTAAATGGTTTTAAAACATATAGTTTTCATAACGAAATATTTTAAAGGTATAAAGCAAAAATATAAGGTCTCCTTTTTGTAGTACCAGAGGTAATTTTGAACTAAAATTCTTCACAATTTTTTTTAACTAACTCACAGAAGTCAAGAGTGGGGAGAACAAGGAAGGTGAGTGATGTCAGGGAACAGGTCTTTATGCTGTTTGGAAGGAGTGTATCAGAATATGGAACATTTGAGCATAATCAGAGAAATAAATGAATTCTGACTTGATTTTGTTTAACGTAGTAATTCAAATTGTTAATGTAATTTGCATATCATGTGAATACTATTTCATTGTATAAAACTTCCATTTTTATGCATGGGTTTTTCTTCTATCAGCTTTTCCTTCTCTTGTTGAGATTTTGTTGGATATGCAAGAATAAAAGAGGAAAACATATTTTCAGTCCTGTTTGTAGTCATAACTGGTGTTCATACAGTGTGAGAGGCTGAAGTGGCTATATATGAGGTAGAATTGCCTTGCCTTGAAATGACTGGCCTGGCCTCGTTTTACCCTGTTGTTTCTGTTACTTCTTCCCTGAGCAGGGGCTACTTTATCCACTAAGGCTCACTGTTCCAGCTTTCCAAAGCAAACAATCTCTATTGTTATCTAAGCTCCAGACAGCTGCTTCATAGCCCAGCCATGTCGACCTAGCAATTGGTTTCCCTAATCTGGACCCAGCACAAGTTGAGTCACGAAGATTCTGCTCTGTTCTTTTGTCTTTCTGGAGCTATGGTCCTGCCTTGCACTGGCTTCAACTCTTGCAAGTTAAAGTTTCTCCCGATGTTCCAGTTCCTGTGTCTTCATCCTCCTCTCTGCTGCCATGTTTTCCTGTGGTGCATTCCCTGTAAGTTAGCCTGGCCCTTTCTATTGGCCAACTGCCAAGCTTCTTGGCACCATACCTTACTGACCTCCCAGTACAGCTGCCAACTACCCAAAGCTGATGAGTGTCTCTGCACTCACCAACCAGCGTCTCTTGCACCTCTGCTTATGGCTTGCTTTAGATTCTCCTGACATCCCCTTGCCTCTCCACACGTCTGTCAACTGCTTCTAGAACCTCAGGAGATGGCCTGCCAGTCAATAGATCTGCCTAAGCTCTAGGTCCTAGGTCCTCTGGACTGACACAGTCTGAGCTAGGTTCTAAAATGCCCCATTGCAGGAAATCTTTAATAAAGGTTTTCTTCCTGATAGAAAATTTCCTTCAAAGATTTTTTTCTTTTTCTTTTTTGTTTATTTTAATTTTTTATTGCATTTTAGGTTTTGGGGTACATGTGCAGAACGTGCAAGATAGTTTCATAGGTACACATATGGCAGTGTGTTTTGTTGCCTTCCTCCCCTTCACCCACACTTGGCATTTCTCCCAAAGATTTTTTCTTATGACTGTCATATGTCTCATGTGGTCAAAAGAGCTCAAGGTTCTTAGGCATCTGGTGCACTTATGAATATGTGACAAGGAGGATCAAGATCTTTGGAACAGAAATCAAGAAAATCCAATGCGCATCTACACTCTCCCTCTCAAAGAAAAACAAAAACCACCCCCAAACCCCAAACCTCTACAGGGTACAAACATGACCAGCTAACTTTCGACAATGGAATATTTTATGAAAGACTTAATTATTCTAGAAGGGCATAATTTGTCAATGAATTTTGGACTTTTATAGACTGCAGGGTAAGAGAAAACTATAATACTGCAGATACAAACCAAATTGAATTTTATTTCTTCTACCCCCAAAGAAGCAGAAGTGTGAATTTGATGGCCCCTAGAATCACCAAATGGTTAAGTGAATTTTAATACAGTGATTATGGTCTGCTCACCTTAATTAATTCTTCAATGCTAAATGGACTGCCTTTTGCCATTGTTTTAAAGGTTGTAGTATACTTTCCATGATAATCCATTTAGAAGGGCTGTTTTAGAAGTAAATGTAGGTGGAACCATATGTCGTTTGAAAATCTGTGGAACTGTTTTCAGTGACATGAGAATGTGTTTCTAATGAAAATTATTTGATTGCAAGATTAGTAGGTTAAAAAATCTAAATAGAGGCTGGATGCGGTGGCTCACACCTGTGATCCCAGCAGTTTGGGAGGCTGAGGTGGGTGAATCATTTTAGGTCAAGGGTTCGAGACCAGCCTGGCCAACATGGTGAAATACTGTCTCTACTAAAAATTCAAAAAAATTGGCTGGGCATAGTGGGTGCCTATAATCCCAGCTACTGGGAGGCTGAGGCAGGAGAATCACTGGAACCTGGGAGGCGGAGGTTGCAGTGAGCCGAGATCATACTACTGCACTCCGGCCTGGGTGACTGAGCAAGACTCCATTTAAAAAAAAAAAAAAAAAAAAAAATCCAAATAGAATCTGAAAGAAGGATTCATTTCTGTCAAAAGTAAAATGTAAAAAACAAATTATTCATATATATAAATGATATATAAATAACATATAAATGCAGAATTAAAACGACATATTTAATTAAATGAGTATCTTAAAGTTTTTACTGCCCCCTGCTGTCAGTTTCTTAAATAATTATAGTATTGCTGTAAAAGCTGACTCAGGGTGAATTCGTTGAATGAACTGATGGAAAAAATTGCCTGCCTCTAATCGCACGACTTTGCAGCCAGTACTGCTGATGTTCACTTCATGTGTGTGCACAATGATGTCAGATTAAGAAACCAACACTAGTGACGTTTGTGTAAGTGGCACAGGATGAGAGATGCAGGGAAGTTCATGCTCCGTGAAATGCTACTAATCAGAAAGTAGCATACCTGAATAATCTGTATATCCAAAAATGGAACACTACCCAGCAATATTAAAGAATGAATTATTGACTCATGCAACAACATGGAAGACTCTCAAAGTAATCATGCTGAATTTTAAAAGCTAGACAAGTCAAGAGTATGTACTGCACTGAAATAATATATTCCATTTATATAAAGTTCCAGAAAATGAAAACAAATCTATATGACAGAGCATAGCAGCGGCAGCCTGGGACAGAAAGGGGGTGTGTCAGGAAAGGGCTGAAAAGAAGAATTACAAAAAGAATGGAGGAAGGTTCTGGAGCTGTGGACTGTGTTCACGATATTGATTGTGAAGATGGTTTAATGGGGTTAAAACATATCAAATTGTACGTGTTAAATATGTAAACTTTATCATATGCTAATTATGTCTCTATAAAGCTGTTATAAATAAAGAATTCAGGCAATTTTGATTCATATGGCCAGGGAGAGGGGCAGGCACCTGAAGCTATAAATTTGGACAAGATTTTCCTACTTTCTAAGGCTCAGTCTCCTCATATGAAATATGGTGAGGATAACAACTTCCTTCTTAAAGATGGTGATTGTGGAGATTACATGAGATAATTGTGTAAAGAATGTTGTGCAGCTGGTTCATAGCAACTGTCCAATAAGTATCTGCTATTATAATAAAAAAGAAAGTACCAGTGTTTCAGTCTGTAGCCAGTGATGTCTACTTTACCATTTCTTCCAAGTCAAATAATTTTGAGTTAACTTTAAAAATATTTATGCAATTTGGGTAAAGCACTCTGCATGAATAAAAGCAAAACTTCCAAGATAAATGAATATACATTATTTTTGTAGTATAATCCTCATTTGAAGTGTTATTTTCATTTTGCCTTATAAAATGAAGAAATGAGAAATAATAGAGATAATAGGTCATGCTAATGCAGCAGCTACTAGCTGCAAGCACTCCTTTAATTTCCCCCCACGTATTATTTTATTTAATCATAAAAAAGAATGATGTAGGTAGTATCATTCCCATTTTACAGATGAAAAAACTGAGGCACAGAGGGGTAGAGTAACTTGACTAAGGTCACACAGCTGAGAAACCAAATCATGACTGGAAACTCTGCAGGAAGTCTTCAGTATCTCTCTTTCCTCTTAACATTTGTGCACAGGAGAAGGTATATCCTCTACAAGGAAGTCAGAAGAGTTATGGGAATTCTAAGGAACACGGTGGTGTAAGCACTTATTAACTCTCTGTACACACTCCCTTCACTGTTATTTCTTGCTGTCTCTATGCTCTAGTGGCCAATGGGCAAAGGATATGAACAGACACTTTACAAAAGAAGACATACATGAGGCCAACAAACACATGAAAAAATGCTCATCATCACTGGTCATTAGAGAGATGCAAATCAAAACCACATTGAGATACCATCTCACACCAGTTAGAATGGCAATCATTAAAAAATCTGGAGACAGCAGATGCTGGAGAGGATGTGGAGAAATAGGAACACTCTTACACTGTTGGTGGGAGTGTAAATTAGTTCAACCATTGTGGAAGACAGTGTGGCGATTCCTCAGGGACCTAGAAATAGAAATTCCATTTGACCCAGCAATCCCATTACTGGGTATATATCCAAAGGACTATAAATCGTTCTACTATAAGGACACATGCACACGAATGTTCATTGCAGCACTGTTTACAATAGCAAAGAACTGGAACCAACCCAAATGCCCAACGATGATAGACTGGACTGGGAAAATGTGGCACATATACACCATGGAATATTATGCAGCAATCAAAAATGATGAGTTTGTGTCCTTTGTAAGGACATGGATGAATCTGGAGAACATCATTCTCAGCAAACTGACACAAGAACAGAAAAAGAAATACCGCATATACTCACTCATAGGTGGGTGAGAAAAATGAGAACACATGGACACAGAGAGGCGGTCTACTATACACTGGGGTCTATTGGGGGGAATGGGGGAGGGACAGCGGGGGAGGCTGGGGGGGATAGCCTGGGGATGAATACCAAGTGTGGGTGAAGGGGAGGAAGGCAGCAAAACACACTGCCATGTGTGTACCTATGCAACTATCTTGCACGTTCTGCACATGTACCCCAAAACCTATAATGCAATAAAAATTAAAAAAAAAAAAAAAAAGAAATCACAGACAGACCTGTGGATCTCCTGACCTGGTTTATCTCTTTCTTCGGAAAGTTCTGCCTTCTTTCTTTGCATCACCTTGGAGGGATGTGTGTGTGCTTATGTTACTGAATAGGTGCCTCGTTAGCCCAGGCCCGAGACTGAATTATCTATGTGGGGGATAATTTTTGTTTGTTTCTCTGTTGTTTCTTTCTTGTATATGAGAATCCTTTTTTCTTCTTTCCAACTTTTATGTTATGTTTGGGGATGCACGTGCAGGTTTGTTCCATGGGTCAGTTACATGCCGCAGGGCTTTGGCACATAGATTATTCTGTCACCCAGGTCATGAGATTGGGACCTCATAGGTGGTTTTCTGACCCTAAGTCTCCTCCTACTCTGTCTCCTCAAGTAGGCCTTGGGGTTTATGGTTCCCTTCTATTCGTTACTGAGGGTTGGGCTAATCTGAAGGTAGGCCTCTGCATGCTTGTGCCTTTCACTTCTAGATAGCTGCCAGTTTTAGTCGTGCTTTCAACCATCTTTAACAACTCATATTCAAATATACACACACTTCACAGCACTTAGAGTAAATCAGTTTCACATCTTAAGCGTTCCTAGTTTATTACTTTCACTGTCTTACAGAACAAACCGTGTTCATTCCTCGTAGCTTGCTCAAGTCCTCTGCCTTCCCTCCATACGCAGAGGGTGCATGACAACAGATAGACCTGGCCAGGGATAACTAGCATCGCTCGTAGTTGCAATTCTGGGATGCTTCTCTCCTTGCAAAACCTCTACCTCTGTCTCCAGAGGGCTAACTACACAGGAAATCTTCCTTCCTCCCGTATTAAAGTAACACCAAAGTCAACAAAATCATTTGTTATACGTAATAATAATTAAAAAAAAAACCTCATACCTGACTCTTGGAGTGGGGTTTCCAGTGACTCTACACTCCAGATACACTCGGCTCCCTTCTGCTACTTCTTGGCTCCTCAGCTTTTGGATGAATCGAGGTGCAGCTGGGAAGTGGAGCGGGCTGTGGGGCTGCGGGTGAGAGCTGCGGCTGGGCAGCACTGCCATGTCTTGGCTGGCCTGGTAGCAATGCCTGGCCCCAGGAGATCTGACCTCTTCCATCTCCCCTTGCTCTTCCGTAGGGCTCTGGCTGGCTGAGGCACTCAGCAGAGCTGACGGCTGATTTTGGGGAGACAGGTACCCACTGTCTGGTGACGAGGACTCCCCATTTGGGCTTCTGTTTCTTGGCTTCGCGGCTTCTCTGAATATGGTTGTCAGCTCCTCAATTAAATTAGCCGCCTTATCACACAGCTGGCTCTGGGGGCCAGTCTTTCCTTGAGCCGCGGTTTTGGGCTTGACATTCGTGTTGGGAGTTTTTGCACCGCGTTTTTCAGCCTTTCGGAGGCTCCGGATATAGCTGGGCCTGGTGAGCAGGGGAGACATGGCCGCTTTCTTCTTTGAAGCAGGCAAAGAGGTGCTCTTAGTTTGTTCTGCCAGAGGCTGGGCCGGTGTCAACCTGTTATCCTTAGGTCTTCCTGAGGTGTGGTCACCCAGTCTGGTCTCCTTGTGGGAAGGATTTTCACAGACGCTTGTGGGAGAGGTATTGAAAATCTGCGAGATCTCCTTTTCCGAGTCAAAATCTTCTGTTTCGGAGTTCGCGATGGCTCTCCGGGCCAGGTCAAGACTCTTGTTTATCTCTTCCTGGCTGAGGAAAGCAGAAAGGCCTGGGAAGAAGTCAGCATTCTTGCTTTCTTCCTGCACGTCTGAGAGCGAGTCATAGAAGGACTGACGGGAGGATGTCCCTGACATATTCGAGCAGTCTTCATGCACTCGGCGTCTGCTTTCGACAGGAAAGCCAGAGGCACCGGAGCCTGTTTTCTTACGATCTGAAAGACAGCATAGAATGTCATTAGTTTTTTTTTTTTTTTTTTTTTTTTTTTTTTTTTTTTTTTTTTTTTTTTTTTTTTTTGCCAATCATTGAGAGCTTGTAAGGTTGCTGAGGTTGGTTGGCCTTGAACTCTTGGCCTCGCCTTCGCAAGCGCCACGACATCCGGCCGGAGCCACTTTGGGCCCCATAGAATGTCATTAGTAGCAACGATTTTTTTCCCCCTAGATTTTATCATAAAACTTCTAAATCACGAATTGGGAGAATCATTGAAGGTAACGAATATGAGTTTTCTTTACTCTTCATATTGGAGGAAATATCAAGTATACTGCGTTCATTATTTATGATTTTAATGCATGCCCTGTGTGTGCTATCAAATATCTCACTAGGCAGTATTAAATCATTCGAAAAGATTAGTAGGATAGGGCATTCTGTAATTCTCCCAGCCAGCGCCCCTCCCACCTTATTAAAGCTCTCATTAGATTAATTGATGAGATCAATAGAATATTGACATTTTTAGCAAATCTCACTCTGATCATCTAACCCTAAACCACAAAATACATTTTAAGGATTCCAATTTTCATTTATTTATGGTTTTCAGTGAAATCCTGGAAACTTGGTTTCCAGTCATGTTCATTCATGTTTATTCACTCAAGAGTTCAACAGATAGTAATCATCACTTACTATTAACTTTCAGGTGCTAGAGGTACAGCTGTGCTCTATGCCAGGGACTGGCAAACTTTTCTGTAAAGGGCCAGATGGTAGATGTTCTTGACTTTGTGGGCTGTCCAGCCTCTGTTTTAATTACTCAACTCTGCATGGTAGCATAAAACCAGCCATAGGTGATATGTAAATGAATGAGCACGACTGTGTGCCAATAAAACTTTATTTATGGACTGTCATATTTGAATTTTATTTCATTTTAATGTGTCAAAACTATTATTATTTTGATATTTGATTTTTAAACAACAGTTTAAAAAAGAGAAAAACATTTTTAGTTTGCAGGCCATACAAAAAAAAGTATTGGGGTGGATTTTCAGGGGCTGAAGTTTGCTAAGTGTTGATCCAGACTTACCACACAGTCATCATGTTTAAGGAGCTAAAAGTCATGGGAGGTGGGAAAGCAGAGGAGATGGAGAAGGTATTAAGCAAACAATATACTAATAATATAAAAGTTTGATAAGGCTTCAAAGGAAAGTGAAAAAAACCTGGGGGCTATGAGAGCCTCATCTAATCTTGAAGGGCATGTGAGAGCACTAGAGGCCTTGCATAGAACACTGACATGGGAATATCACCGAATTACAGAAGAGATGTTCCATTATCTGTAAGCTACTTCAGCAGTTTAAATTCCACTGACATTTTGAACTAAATATTGTGAGGCAGTGACTCCTTGTTACTCTAAGTGTGTCATTCTTTTGCTGTATTCCATTGTTCACAGAGTACTGAGAGGGAAGATCTAGAAAACCAGCAGTGATCTCTGCCGTAAGACTGAGTCTAGGAGGGAATCATGGAAGCTTCCTGGGTGTGGTGAACCTCAACTTTCTACCTTGCATCAGTCAGGGGTACACTTGGTGGGGCATTCCCCAGAAATGGTTGTCTCCAGAGGACTGAATTGAGCTGCTTGTGTAGAAGTAGCTTCCCAGCAGATCACAAGGTCAGGAGATCGAGACCATCCTGGCTAACACAGTGAAACCCTGTCTCTACTGAAAATACAAAACATTAGCTGAACATGGTGACACATGCCTGTAGTCCCAGCTACTAGGGATGCTGAGGCAGGAGAATCGCTTAAACCTGGGAGGTGCAGGTTGCAGTGAGCCGAGATCGTGCCTCTGCACTCCAGCCTGGGTGACAGAACAAGACTCTGTCTCAAAAAAAAAAAAAACAAACAAAAAACAAAAACAAAAATAAAAAAGAACAAAACAAAATCCTAAAACATTACGCAAGAGTCCAGGGGGTTATAGAAACCACCTCAAGAACCTACCACTTCATTGGCTCCAGTGAGTCATAGACCGATTAAACAGAAGATATTTAATCAGAGATCCTCCAATTCAATATCAACATACCCCATCTTCTTAAATTGAATGCTGTACTTTTGTCTTAGATGTCTTCTTAGAAAGATACTTTTTTGTGCCTGAATTATCAGATTCTCCACAAGCTAGCCCTACTCTATCTACTGAACCGTATTCATACTCTTCAAGTCAGTCTTTAATCCTTCAGAGGGCCTCATCGTTCTCCCTGACTTTGTCAACGCAAATATCACTCTAATTCCTTTGTCCTGTCTGTAATGCAGAATAGAAACATCTTGGATGGTCTCCAGTTATTTAGATATGGCTCATATGAGGAAAACAATTATATTCAGTATATTTTTATTTTTATTTTTTTTATTGCATTTTAGGTTTTGGGGTACATGTGCAGAACGTGCAAGATAGTTGCATAGGTACACACATGGCAGTGTGTTTTGCTGCCTTCCTCCCCTTCACCCACATTTGGCATTTCTCCCCAGGCTACCCCTCCCCAGCTCCCCCCCCACTGTCCCTTCCCTATTCCCCCCAATAGACACCAGTGTGTAGTACCCCCTTCCCTGTGTCCATGTGTTCTCATTTTTCCTCACCCGCCTATGAGTGAGAATATGTGATATTTCATTTTCTGTTCTTGTGTCAGTTTGCTGAGAATGATGTTCTCCAGATTCATCCATGTCCTTACAAAGGACAAAAACTCATCATTTTTGATTGCTGCATAATATTTCATGGTGTATATGTGCCACATTTTCCCAGTCCAGTCTATCATCGATGGGCATTTGGGTTGGTTCCAGGTCTTTGCTATTGTAAACAGTGCTGCAATGAACATTCGTGTGCATGTGTCCTTATAGTAGAACGATTTATAGTCCTTTGGATATATACCTGGTAATGGAATTGCTGGGCCAAATAGAATTTCTATTTCTAGGTCCTTGAGGAATCACCACACTGTCTTCCACAATGGTTGGACTAATTTACACTCCCACCAACAGTGTAAGAGTGTTTCTATTTCTCCACATCCTCTCCAGCATCTGCTGTTTCCAGATTTTTTAATGATCGCCATTCTAACCGGCGTGAGATGGTATCTCAATGTGGTTTTGATTTGCATCTCTCTAATGACCAGTGATGATGAGCATTTTTCCATGTGTTTGTTGGCCTCATGTATGTCTTCTTTTGTAAAGTGTCTGTTCATATCCTTTGCCCATTTTCGAATTGGCTTGTTTTTTTTTTTTCCCGTAAATCTGTTTGAGTTCTTTGTAAATTCTGGATATCAACCCTTTGTCTGATGTGTAAACTGCAAAGATTTTTTCCCATTCTGATGGTTGCCGATTCACGCTAGTGGCTGTTTCTTTTGCCGTGCAGAAGCTGTGGAGTTTGATTAAGTCCCATTTGTCTATTTTGGCTTTTGTTGCCAATGCTTTTGGTGTTTTGGTCATGAAGTCCTTGCCTACTCCTATGTCCTGAATGGTTTTGCCTAGGTTTTCTTCTAGGGTTTTTATGGTGCCAGGTCTTATGTTTAAGTCTTTAATCCATCTGGAGTTAATTTTAGTGTAAGGTGTCGGGAAGGGGTTCAGTTTCTGCTTTCTGCACATGGCTAGCCAGTTTTCCCAACACCATTTATTAAACAGGGAATCCTTCCCCCATTGCTTGTTTTTGTATGGTTTATCAAAGATTATATGGTTGTGGATATGTTGTGTTGCCTCCGATGCCTCTGTTCTGTTCCATTGGTCTATATCTCTGTTTTGGTACCAGTACCATGCTGTTTTGATTACTGTAGCCTTGTAGTATAGTATGAAGTCTGGTAGTGTGATGCCTCCAACTGTGTTCTTTTTGCTTAGAATTGACTTGGCTATGTGGACTCTCTTTTGGTTCCATATGAAGTTCATGGTGGTTTTCTCCAGTTCTGTGAAGAAATTCAATGGTAGCTTGATGGGGATAGCATTGATTCTGTAAATTACTTGGGGCAGTATAACCATTTTCATGATATTGATTCTTCCTAACCATGAACATGGAAAGTTTCTCCATCTGTTTGTGTCCTCCCTTATTTCATTGAGCAGTGGTTTGTAGTTTTCCTTAAAGAAGTCCCTTACGTTCCTTGTAAGTTGTATTCCTAGGTATTTTATTCTCTTTGTAGCAATTGTGAATGGCAGTTTGTGTTTAATTTGGTTCTCTTTAAGTCTGTTATTGGTGTATAGGAATGCTTGTGATTTTTGCACATTGATTTTATATCCTGAGACTTTGCTGAAGTTGCTTATCAGTTGCAGGAGCTTTTGGGCTGAGGTGATGGGGTCTTCTGGGTATACTATCATGTCGTCTGCAAATAGAGACAATTTGGCTTCCACCTTTCCTATTCAAATACCCTTTATTTCTTTTTCTTGCCCGATTGCTCTGGCTGGAACTTCCAGAACTATGTTGAATAGGAGTGGTGACAGAGGACATCCTTGTCTAGTGCCGGATTTCAAAGGGAATGCTTCCAGTTTTTGCCCATTCAGTATGATATTGGCTGTTGGTTTGTCATAAATAGCTTTTATTACTTTGAGATATGTTCCATCAATACCAAGTTTATTGAGGGTTTTTAGCATAAAGGGCTGTTGAATTTTGTCGAATGCCTTCTCTGCGTCAGTTGAGATAATCATGTGGTTTTGGTTTTTGGTTCTGTTTAGGTGGTGAATTACGTTTATAGACTTGCGTATGTTGAACCAGCCTTGCATTCCTGGGATGAATGCTACTTGATCATGATGGATAAGTTTTTTAATGTGCTGTTGCTATCTGTTTGCCAGTATTTTATTGAAGATTTTTGCATCTATGTTCATCATGGATATTGGCCTGAAGTTTTCTTTTCTTGTTGGGTCTCTGCCGGGTTTTGGTATCAGGATGATGTTGGTCTCATAAAATGATTTGGGAAGGGTTCCCTCTTTTTGGATTATGTGGAATAGTTTCAGAAGGAATGGTACCAGATACTCTTTGTGTGTCTGGTAGAATTTGGCTGTGAACCCATCTGGACCTGGGCTTTTTTTGTGTGGTAGGCTCTTAATTGCTGCCTCAGCTTTAGACCTTGGACTCATAGTTTCGGCTTCCTCCTGGTTTAGGCTTGGGAGGACACAGGTGTCCAGGAATTTATCCATTTCTTCCTGGTTTACTAGTTTATGTGCATAGAGGTGTTTGTAGTATTCTCTGATGATGGTTTGAATTTCCGTGGAATCTGTGGTGATTTCCCCTTTATCGTTTTTTATTGCATCTATTTGGTTGTTCTCTCTTTTCTTTTTTATCAGTCTGGCTAGTGGTCTGTCTATTTTGTTGATCTTTTCAAAAAACCAGCTCTTGGATTTATTGATTTTTTGAAGGGTTTTTCTTGTCTCTATCTCCTTCAGTTCTGCCCTGATCTTAGTTATTTCTTGTCTTCGGCTAGGTTTTGAGTTTTTTTGATCTTGCTCCTCTAGCTCTTTCAATTTTGATGATAGGGTGTCAATTTTGGATCTCTCCACTCTTCTCATGTGGGCACTTATTGCTATGTATTTTCCTCTACAGACTGCTTTAAAAGTGGCCCAGAGATTCTGGTATGTTGTGTCTTCGTTCTCGTTGGTTTTGAAGAACTTCTTTATTTCTGCCTTCATTTCATTTTTTATCCAATGAACATTCAAGAGCCAGTTGTTCAGTTTCCATGAAGCTGTGTAGTTCTGAGTTAGTTTCTGAATTCTGAGTGCTAACTTGATTGCACTATGGTCTGAGAGACTGTTTGTTATGATTTCAGTTGTTTTGCATTTGCTGAGGAGTGCTTTACTTCCAATTATGTGGTCAATTTTGGAGTAGGTGTGATGTGGTGCTGAGAAGAATGTATATTCTGTGGATTTGGGGTGGAGAGTTCTGTAAATGTCTATCAGGTTTGCTTGCTCCAGGTCTGAGTTCAAGCCCTGGGTATCGTTGTTAATTTTCTGTCTGGTTGATCTGTCTAATATTGACAGTGGAGTGTTAAAGTCTCCCACTATTATTGTGTGGGAGTCTAAGTCTCTTTGTAAGTCGTTAAGAACTTGCCTTACATATCTGGGTGCTCCTGCATTGGGTCCATATATATTTAGAATAGTTAGCTCTTCTTGTTGTATTGATCCTTTTACCATTATGTAATGTACTTCTTTGTCTCTTTTGATTTTTGTTGCTTTAAAGTCTGTTTTATCAGAGATGAGAATTGCAACTCCTGCTTTTTTTTGCTCTCCATTTGCTTGGTAAATCTTCCCCATCCCTTTATTTTGAGCCTTTGTGTATCCTTGCATGTGAGATGGGTTTCCTGAATACAGCACACCAATGGGTTTTGTTTTTTTTTTTTTTTTTTTTTTTGAGACGGAGTTTCCCTCTTGTTACCCAGGCTGGAGTGCAATGGCGCAATCTCGGCTCACCGCAACCTCCGCCTCCTGGGTTCAGGCAATTCTCCTGCCTCAGCCTCCTGAGTAGCTGGGATTACAGGCACGCGCCACCATGCCCAGCTAATTTTTTGTATTTTTAGTAGAGACGGGGTTTCACCATGTTGACCAGGATGGTCTCGATCTCTTGACCTCGTGATCCACCAGCCTCGGCCTCCCAAAGTGCTGGGATTACAGGCTTGAGCCACTGCGCCCGGCCTGGGTTTTCGTTTTTTATCCAATCTGCCAGTCTGTGTCTTTTGATTGGTGCATTTAGCCCATTTACATTTAGGGTTAATATTGTTATGTGTGAATTTGATACTGCCATTTTGATGCTAGCTGGCTGTTTTGCCCTTAGTTGATGCAGATTCTTCATTTTGTTGCTGCTCTTTAGCATTTGGTATGTTTTTGTAGTGGCTGATACTGGTTGTTCCTTTCTATGTGTAGTGCCTCTTTCAGGAGCTCTTGTAAAGCAGGCCTGGTGGTGACAAAATCTCTGAGTACTTGCTTGTTGGCAAACGATTTTATTTTTCCTTCACTTATGAAGCTCAGTTTGGCTGGATATGAAATTCTGGGTTGAAAATTCTTTTCTTTAAGGATGTTGAATATTGCCCCCCACTCTCTTCTGGCTTGTAGAGTCTCTGCTGAGAGATCTGCTGTGAGTCTGATGGGCTTCCCTTTGTGGGTGACCCAACCTTTCTCTCTGGCTGCCCTATTCAGTATATTTTTAATACTTGAATATATTTTCTTCATGAGAAACAGGCAGTTAAAATACGATTTTGAAAAGGCAAAGGTATAGTAAATATATAAGAATAAAATAACATGTATTTGAGCTTTTATTTAACAAATTAATTGAGAAAACCAGTAATATATTACAACCATTTCGAAGGAGATGCTGAAGACCAGACCCATATGTAGGTGATCAGGAATGGTAAAATGAAGTTGGTAATAGATTTAAAACCAGTTAATACCTATGGAGCATAAAATATAATGTTTGGAATCATTTATAAGACTGGAAATCTATAGAATTTCTACTAGAAAAAAATCATTTTTATATCTTTGTATCAGCATAATTTGCATTGCTTTTAGATTTCTCCAAATTACAGAGAAATTGTAAAATTGTAAAGACAATAAAAGGCATCTACCCATGTGGAATTAGAGTACCCTGAAAGATGCACCAGAGCCCACCCAGCATTCCACTGCAATGATACCCAGTACCAGCTTGTCTACTTCAAAACGTTTTATAGTTTGTCCTACCAAGGCAGCTTGGCTTCTCTCAGTACTGAGTTCTGAAGTACTATTGCCCCCTTGGTCAGTACACGTGGTAGATAGCTTTAGGGGAAGGCAGTATCAGGATCAGCTCTTACAAAATGTGGGAAGATGAGCCATCAGGTAGCATGGATCCCAAAGAGACATGATGGAGAAGGGGAGACTCGGCGGCTGAAAGTATGTTTGTCCACCAATGGCACAACAGACTATATTTTCATTTATTGCATTTCTTGCAAAATTTATTTTTCTTTGAAAGAAAGCTACTGTGGTTATTTTTTATTTATGTTTTAAATTTTGGCCAGATAGAAATTCAGTTTTTCTGTTAAAATTGGTGCTAAAGGAGACTGAAAAACATTTTGTATCAACCAGACTTGGGGTAAGCTAAACTGAAAATCCAAGGAGATAATTGCAACAAAACCTTTGATTCTTGACGTGACTAAGTTTTGAAGCCTAAGCTGGAATGGATGTACTACATAGACCAGAATTACCCACTCAAAATGTATTTATGGACTCTCTACCACATACCTGGGAGTGTGCTAGGGCAGGGATATTACCTTGGAAAAGAGAAGGCTTTTGTCCTCATGGAACTTAAGACAAATTACAAATAAATAGTAAGCATATGTAATTTAATATGTCTTTTTAAAATTGTATTTTATTTTTAAAATTGAGAAATAATAACTGTACATATTCATGGGGTACCTTGTGATGTTTCAATACATATAATGTATAGTGATCAGATCAGGGCAGCTAGCATATCTCTGTCTTCTCTAACATTTAGGATTTCATTGTGTTGGGAACATTCCACATCCTCCTTCTAGCTATTTGAAACTATATAGTATGTTATTGTTAGGTATAGTTATCCTGCAGTGGTATAGAAAAACAAAGTACTGTGATAGCACCTAGAAGCAACAGCACAGTCAGGATTAGGAAACGTTTATGAAAGACACAAAGCTGAGAGAATGATGTGTGAGGGATGGGGAAGTGGGGAGGTGAAGAGCATACTGACAGAAATGTATTCTAAGACTTGGATTCAGCAGGGCATGATGGCTCACACCTGTAATCCCAGCACTTAGGGAGGCCGAGGTGGGCTGATCACGAGGTCCAGAGATCGAGACCATCCTGGTCAACATGGTGAAACCCCATCTCTACTAAAAATACAAAACTTAGCTGAGCATGGTGGTGCATGTCTGTAGTGTCAGCTACTGGGGAGGCTAAGACAGGAGAATCACTTGAACCTGGGAAGCGGAGGTTTCAGTAAACTGAGATCACATCATTGCACTCCAGCCTGGGCAACACAGTGAGACTTGGTCTCAAAGAAGAAGAAGAAAAAAGACTTGGATCCCAGAGAGCACATGGCAGACTCAGTTAACTCCACTAAGCATTTCAGCTAAACAGAAATCTATCTGGAGTTGGGAAAATAACCAGAGATAAGGCTAGAAAGCAGTAGTCAGGTCAGAGAGGGCCTGGAGCCACACGAGGAGCTTGCATTTTACGTTATAGGCGGTGAGTAGGCAAGGAAGAGTGTGAAGTATCTGAGAAACATCACCAGACTTACATTGTTGAAAGATAAGTGACTGCAGCCTGGATTAAGGATAGAGGAGGGGGAAGGGGAAGATAGGACTGACAGCAGGGCGGTCCACAAGAAGGTTTGTGCAGTAATCCAGGGGATGTGCACATTTATCATGCTTTTGCGTTTGGTTGCCATCATCTGGACTTCTTCATTTTGGAGAATTCCTCACATTCTGAGCCTCAGTGAGAAACTGAGCTCACTTGTCATGGGATCTGAAATCTCCAAGTATTTTCTTTCCCAACCCCTTAGAGACCGGGCACAAGTCCTGGCACTTGGCATAGACAGCTATTAGATGTGGCCACCTTGGACTCTGAAGTGAGAGCTGATGATTCAGGGAAGCAGTGGGTCTGGGGGCCATGAAATAGATGACGGAAAGGAAAGAACTTGGTAACTGAATAAAGGCAGAGACAATTCCGAGGCAGGATTACAGGTTTGTTGCCTCACAACCAGATGGGTGGCGCCATTAACTTACATGCTACAAGTGGAGGAACAAGTTTTGTTGTTGTTTTTTATTTTTGTTTTGTTTTGTTTTAAAGCTTGATTTTGATTTGAGCCTTTTGCAGTTGCGGGACCTTTGGTAACTCTGGTGTTGATGTCTAGGAGATTTGAGATGCTGGTCTAGAGCCCAGGAGGAGGGAGAGCAGAACTGGATTGGGGATTATTAGCCTATGGGTGGCACTTTAAGACATGGGAATGCACAAGGTCATTGAGGAAAAAAGAAGGAGGAGAGAAAATCCTTCAGAGAGTCAAAGGGAAGCCAGGAGAGCTCGACATCATGGAAACTGGGAGAGAAAATATCTCAGGAAGCAGTACCTGACCTTTTGATTTTAGCAAGTTGGGAATATTTAGCATCATCAGCAACAGCAATTTCAGTGTATACAACAGAAATATAACCCAGATTGCTACATGGAAGAAAAGGAAAGAAGGAAAGAAAGAAAATATTGCAGCTGAGGTGGATTGTTTTGGAGAGATAATAGAAAGAGAGACAGAAGGTAGTAGTTGAACAAAAGTATAGATTCTAGTGAGGTGTGTTGTTCATTTTTAGGATAGAGGACTGTAACATGTTTTACACAAATGGAATTAGGCAGTAAGAAGGGAGAAGCTGAAAATAAATATAAGAAAGTGAGGACGATGTATAGGTCAGCTCTCAAAATATGTGAGAAAAAATGAGTTACTATAGCACGAATGTAATATGAGGTGTTCAGCTTCAGGTAGGAAGAGGCAGTTCTTTGTTAAAGGAGAGAAGTAACAGAGTGTGTGTGTGTGCGTGTGTGTGTGTGTGTGTGCGTGTGTGTGTGTTTGTGTGTGTGTGGAGGCTGACAGAGAGAGGGAAAGAGAGAGAAAGAATGAGATTCTCTGCAAAAACTTGTTATAGGAAGAAAGGAGAGTTCCCACACTGAGACTTCTGTGCATTGGAAGTTTATGAGGACAGGAGACGATTTGAAATCCCTGGAGAAAGAAGTTTTCTAAGAAGGATTTATGGGCAGAAGTGAGGGCCTGGCTGAAGTTAAATGTGATGTATTTATAGTGTCATTAGTCCGTGTAATTCTACCAGAGCTCAGCCTTCCAGGTGAAGGTGCAGAGAGAGATGATCCCAATTTGATAGGCAGGTAAAATGGGAGGGAAGTGGGCAAGGTCATTGAAAATATGGGCAAGGAAATGTGGCCTTTGACATGTATGCTGGATTGGAATTCATAGGCAGGAGTTTGAATGTAGAGATTGTCTTTGTTTTCTCGGACCAATGTCAGAGTTGAGTAGTTGGAACAGAGACTCTATGGTACCCAAAGCCTGAAATATTTACCTGGACTTTTACAGAAAAATTGCCAACCTCTTCCATAGAACATTAGCTGCCTAATGAATTCATACAACATACATAAAGGCTAATAATGATGACAGTGTTTGATAATGACAATGGCTAATCATGGACTGCTTACCCTGAGGTGGGCACTGTGGCCACAGCCATCATGTAGATTATTTCATTTAAAATCCTCACAGCAGCCTCTGGTTTAGAAAGAATGAAATAGAGGCAGAAAATCTGAGTAAAAGAACCAAGGTTTAAGCCCAGGCAATTACTCCAGAGCTCATGATCTATGCACTTTACCATCTTACCACTGTAGCTTTCATAATTAAGATTCCTAGGTAATATATCAGACTAACAAAACTGTGGATCAGAAATCAGAGTTTTGCTATGAATTAAATTGTATTTTAGTTCCAAATGAACATAATACGATACATTTTAAAATGTCACAAGAAGCATTATGTGAGAAAGCTTAAAGCAAACTTCCGAATGATGAAAACATTTTCACTTCTTAAAGTAGGGCGTGTAAAAATCATCTCACCTGCTTCTTAACTTATATTTTGGTTTTAAAGAGGCCCCATCTGACAGGATCCAGTGGTCAGGATTAGGTGTAGCTTTATTTATTTATTTATTTATTTTATTTTTATTTATTTTTTTTTAGGTGTAGCTTTAAAACCGCTTGCACATTGAGAAAGAAGGTAGTATTTCTATGGCATATGTGGTTCAGGCTTAATTTGCAGCCCAGTTATTGCCATGGGAACATGCATGTGGTCTAGGGAAAATGGTCATTCAAGGAGGATAAACAAGGGCTGTTTCCAAATGAGCCAAGTTCACTGGAAAATTGTGCTTCAGAGATTTCCATGTCAGTCAGCACTCCAAAATGAAAGGTCACAATCAAAGGAAGGAAATGCAACTGCAAACATCTCCAGCGTTTGCGTGAGATTTCATGTTTTCTGTTAAACAATACTCTTGGTAACTCTATGCTGGTGTGATAGACACAGAAGATGAAATAGACTAAGGAAACCCACTAATATTGCTGTTAGAAAGTGAAGAGGAAATGAGGTAAACACCAGAGTCATTCAAGTGTTTCTACTTTAGTAAGTAGCACTGAATGATTTTGAAATTGTGGGGAATAGGGCCAGGCATGATGGTTCATGCCTGTAATCCCAGCACTTTGGGAGGCTGATGGGGGTGGATCACGAGGTCAAGAGATGGAGACCATCCTGGTCAACATGGTAAAACCCTGTCTCTACTAAAAATACAAAAAATTAGCTGGGCACGGTGGCACGTGCCTGTAATCCCAGCTACTCAGGAGGCTGAGGCAAGAGAATTGCCTGAACCCAGGAGGCGGAGGTTGCGGTGAGCCAAGATCACGCCATTGCACTCCAGCCTGGGTAACAAGAGTGAAACTCTGTCTCAAAAGAAAAAAAAAAAAAAAGAAATTGTGGGGAATAAAGGATTCTTCTACATCTTTAAATTGTCCTGTCCCCTGCCTCCACCCTTTTCTCAGGAGGAATTTGAATTTCCTAGAAATTCTTCTGTCTTCTTCTTCTTTTTCTCATCCTTGTCTTATCCATCACCTCTGTTATTAGCTGTTTAGCCTAATTGTCATTTCCCCTAAAATGCTCATTAGCCACAACTATTCTTTTTTTCTCTTTTGAGATGAAGTCTTGCTGTGTCACCTAGGCTGGAGTGCAGTGGTGTGATCTTGGCTCACTGCAACCTCCGCCTCCCGGGTTCAAGGGATTCTTTGGCGTCAGCCTCCTGAGTAGCTGGGATTACAGGTGCCTGCCACCATGCCCAGCTAATTTTTGTATTTTTAGTAGAGATGGGGTTTTACCATGTTGGCCAGGCTGGTCTTGAACTCCTGACCTCAGGTGATTCACTCGTCTTGGCCTCCCAAAGTGCTGGGATTACAGGTGTTAGCCACCACACATGGCCAGCCACAGCTGTTCTTTAACTTGCTTGAAGTTGCATAGCTCTGTGTTCTTCCCCATGGGACAAATGTCTCTTACTTGACCTTGCCCATCTTAGAGTCATGCGTCCTTTCTTCTGCTTCCCTTTCCCGGAATAGTAAGTTGAACATGAAATCAATGGAACAACTGCTTAGTTGTGCAAGAGAAGTTTCAAGGAGGACAGAGATGAGCCAGGCACAGTTTTTCTCCTTAAATGATCTTACAATCCAGTAGAAGCGATTAGATAAGAGTAAAAAATAACTTAATTACAAGGAGGAACATGATAATTGCTATTAAAATAGTTTCAACAAATTGCAGTAAGGGATAAAAATGGTAAGAGAGATCATAGTTACCAATTTGGCCACGTCACTCTTTTGGTTTTTATTTTTTTCCTATGATGCTCCCTGGCTGAGAAAAGCTCCGAAGCACGATGCACAAGTTAAACATGCCTGTGGACAGTCTGAGCTGATGGAAGTGCTCCAGCCTCACCCTCTATCAGCACCAACACACATGCACTCAGGGCTCCCTGGCCCACTCGCCATTCCTCGAACAATTCAGGTTCTTTCTGGTTTTCACACCTTTGCACTTGTTGCTTTTTTGCTTAAAATGTGCTTCCTTTTTCTGTTTGTCAAACTCCAGTTCATCCTTGAAAGCTTTCTTCAATATTACCTCTTTTTGGTGCGTTCTAATGATTCCCCAATCAATATAATTTGCTTCTTCTTCCAAGCCTGTCACATTGCATTGCATTTCTCATAGCATTCATCAGATTAAATTACAAGTATTTATTTAGAGAATGCTTTCTTCATTCAAGTATGAGCCCCATGGAAGCAGGAGCTCTGGCTGGTGTTGATGTATGGTGAATGCTTAGCACACTGTCTAGGTTATGGCAGATGATGGAGAAAAGCTAAGAAATACTTGGTGTTTGAAATGTGGTTTGAGCCCTGGATAGGATTTGACAGACACATGAACAAAGGCATGAGGCAGGAAAAGTTTTGATGACTGACCCGCTTTCAGCCTCCCAAAACCTGCTCTAGCAGTTCTCTGGGCCGTGCTCTCTTCTGCTAAACGTTCTTTTGCTCTTTTTTTTTTTGAAACGAAGTTTCGCTCTTGTTACCCAGGCTGGAGTGCAATGGCATGATCTCGGCTCACTGCAACCTCTGCCTCCTGGGTTCAGGCAATTCTCCTGCCTCAGCCTCCTGAGTAGCTGGGATTACAGGCACACGCCACCGTGCCCAGCTAATTTTTTGTATTTTTAGTAGAGACAGGGTTTCACCATGTTGACCAGGATGGTCTCAATCTCTTGACCTCGTGATCCACCCACCTCGGCCTCCCAAAGTGCTGGGATTACAGGTGTGAGCCTATTTTGCTCTTTTGAGTGGGGGGTCTCATTCTGTTGCCCGGGCTGAACTGCAATGGCATGATCGTTGCTCACCGCAACCTTGAATTCCTGGGCTCAAAGGATCCTCCTACTTTATCCTCCTGGGTAGCTTGGACTACAGCTGTGCATCATTAGGCCTGGCTAATTTTTAAAATTATGCTTTTGTAGAAATGAGGTCTCCCTTTGCTGCCCAGGCTGGTCTCAAACTCTTGTGCTCAAGGGATCCTCCTGCCTTGGCCTCCCAAAGTTCTGGGATTACAGATATGAGCCACTGAGCGCAGCCAAATGTTATTCGGCTCTTAACTTAGGTTTTTCATTGGCTTTATCAACTGTTACTTGTGCCCCAGGCTCTGTTTTCTGGTAAGAACTTGATAGAGCAATTAGTGCTAAATGTTAGTGTATATGTATAACACATAACTGTTCATGTATACATATAAAATATGCTTTACCTGCTCATTTCACTAATGCAAAAACAGCCATAGGTCAGACATTGTGTTAAAAAAAAGTATCTATAAAGACACGGATGTTAATGTTTCTCATTACCCTCAAAGACAGTTTCTCATGAAAAACTTTGGAACCAGAAAAACATTTTTTAATATTCTGGCAATTTTATTAGACAAAGAATTCTGTAACCTTTGATGATTCTCCCTTTCACATGGATAGTAGCAAGCTCAGGGTGAAATTTTCTGTAGAAAATACAGATGTTTTAAGCTAAATTATTTGTAGAAAATACAGATGTTTTAAGCTAAAAAATTTTTTTTTCCTCAGTTGTTTTTTTTTTTTTTTTTTGAGCCAGAGGTTTGCTCTTGTTACCCAGGCTGGAGTGCAATGGCGCGATCTCGGCTCACTGCAACCTCCGCCTCCTGGGTGCAGGCAATTCTCCTGCCTCAGCCTCCTGAGTAGCTGGGATTACAGGCACGCGCCACTGTGCCCAGCTAATTTTTTGTAGTTTTAGTAGAGACGGCGTTTTACCATGTTGACCAGGATGGTCTTGATCTCTTGACCTCATGATCCACCTGCCTCAGCCTCCCAAAGTGCTGGGATTACAGGCTTGAGCCACCATGCCTGGCCTTTTTTGCTTAGTTTTATTCAGTCAGCATACTGAATGTTTATTGAGTGCATACTATGTGCTAGGTACTTCTTTTATAAGTCAGGAACATAGTTGGGAAGAAGATAGATTCTCTGCCCTAGGGAGCTAAAATTCTAATAAGAGAAAGGACAGAGGTAGTAAATTGAGAAAACATTTCAAGTTTGAAATTTACTTAGTTTGATCTTCTATATTTTCTTAACTGATTTTGGGCAATTGTACTGTGCTTTTATTGCATATATCTGCAAAGTAGCTTTGAACGTTGTTAGGGTGCCAGAAACATAAGATAAAGTAAAATGCACATTTGCATGTTAATGTTCACATCTACAGACCATCACTGTTTTGGGAGGTCCACGCTTGGTAGGGAGGGTGGTGAAAGTCACAAGAGGAGGACATTTCAGTTCCTTCAGATTGTACCATGGGGACAGCTGCTGTGTTACCTCATGGTGCTCAGAAGGCAAGTTCTCCAAGGTGAATTTTGATATTTATGCATAATGCCAAACTCTTCATCTTAAGCAAACATTTGGTGAAACAAAGGTTTGGGAACGTTGGCAAATACTGTGAGTCATTACAGAATCCTATCCACCCTGAATTGTCAACAGGCTGCCACTTATATCCTTATAAAGATCTTGGCTTATTCTAAACAAATATTGCTTTCAAATGTAACCATCTATGGTGACCTATTTTGTTAACTTCCCGGATATATCTCAGTCTTCCTCTTCCTTTTTTTTTTTTTAACCTCTTTTTGGCGATAGGGTCTCATTCTGTTGCCCAGGCTGTAGTAGTGCCGTGGTGAGATCATAGCTCACTGCCACATTGACCTTATGGGCTCAAAGGATTCTTTTTTATTTTCTGTAGAGACAGGGTCTTCCTTCATTGCCCAGGCTGCTCTTGAATTCCTGGCCTCAAGCAATTCTCCTGCCTCAGTCTCCCGAGTTGCTGGGATTACAGACACAAGCAACCCCGCATGGCTATTTCATTCCTTTTTAAGGAATTTTATGCCACTTAATTTATACATTGTTTCTAATTGTAATTTTATGGTTTGCAATTTCTCCCTAACTTAGTATCATCCAAAGTCTGTTAGATTCATGTTATACTATAAAATATAGAGCATATAAATAAGTTTCACTGGTATGTATATTACACATTTGATGTAAGTAATTTTATGAATCTGATCTTGGCATGACTACCCTAATATTTGGGAAAACATTTATTTTTTAGTTCCTGAATATGTACTATAGGTATAAATGTATATGGTTCACATTCACACATGAATATACAAAAGATTGAAAAGACAGACAAATTTAAAAATTATGATGGCCATTTGCTTTTAAAGTTGCTGACTTTTGGGGATAGATTACCTGAAAGCCAGCTCTATGATATTTGGGATAATCCCCCTTGTTGTCAGTTAAGAAATATTTATAGGGGACTGGGCATGGTGGCTTATTCCTATATTCCCAGCAGTTTTGGAGGCTGAGGCAGGAAGATTGCTTGAGCCCAGGAGTTCTGTACCAGCCTGGAAAATGTAGTGAGGTTTCATCTCTACAAAAATACAGAACAACAACAACAACAACAACAAACAAACAAACAAACAAAAAACTTAGCTGAGCCTTGTGATGTGTGCCTGTAGCCCCAGCTACTCCAGAGGCTCAGGTGGGAGGATTGTGCGTTCTATGATCATGTCACTGCATTCATGCTTGGGCAACAGAGTGAGACTCTGACTCACAAAACAAACAAACAAGACTTGTGGGACACCCCCTGGTGTGAACCCCATGAATCAAAGCACTATTGACTGTTGAAATGCAAAAAGATATCTTTGACTTGGAGGAACTTGGGAAGACAAGGAATATACATGGGAAAGAGCAGAGTCTAGTAGGAAGAATTCAATGACAGACAGTACAGGTTGTTCCTACCTAACAGCTTGGGAGTTACCTGCTTTCAAAAGGGAACAGTTTAATCCTCAGAGCAATCCATGGAATACATGTTATTTTTCTGTTTTATCGTTTGTATTACTCACAATAGCAGCAGTAAAAGGTTAACTTATTTGGCCCAACCTGAGCCACCAGAAAGTGGCAGACTCAGGGTGGAAGCCTGCATTTAACTGCAGAGTTTTCTTTTCTCGTTGGGGATGTTATAGGAAATTAAGAATATATAGATAAGGGGAATGCTCTTGAAGTCTGTTCATGAAATACTTTTAGAGTCGATGAAGAACTGCTACAATTTTGAAAGAAAAAGTTTGATGCTAGCAAAAGGCTGACAGGCAGCAAGGGTCACTTAATACTGTGTACCACATTCAGCAGATTCTTTGGAGAGTCCAGATGAAATAGCAAAATTCCCATGGTCATTTAAACATGTATACATAGGTTGGAACAAATATACGAAAGTAGTTGGAATAACATATACCAAACAATCAACACTGACTACCTCTGTGGTGGGATCTAGGCAGGGGTAAGAGATGGAAGGTGGGACATTCAGGGGGATCCTTTGTTGCTTATGTTGTAATTTTTGAAAAAAGTTAAAATTATAAGTGATTTTTAATTTTAGATTTAGCAGTTTTATTTGTTTTCATACTTAAACAATTACTAAAAAAGTAATACAAACTTGATGTGAAGATTTGGTATTAAAATATCTTTTAATAAAACCTAAACTATGAAAACCAAAGTTAGAAAAGCTTTAACACTTAATTTTTATGCTTGAAAATCACCAGTAACCCCTACACGAAATCTCTTCCCTCCTTCCCTCCTTCCCTCTGTCCTTCCGTCCTTCCTTCTCTCCCTTCCTCCCTTTCTACCTTCCTTTCTTCCTTCTTCCCTCCTCCCTCCCTCCTTCTCTCCCTTCTCCTTTCCTTCTTCCCTCTCTCCCTTTCTTTATTCTTCTTCTCCTTCTTTTTTTTTCCACAAAGGGTCCTTTAGGCCAAAAGTCAAACATGAAAGATTTACAAAATTTTATGCTTGATGCAGAAAATGCACTGTAATTTTATACTTTATTTCTTAATAAATACACATGGATTATTTTCCTTTCTGATTATTAAATTGTCATTACAAGAAGATATATTTATCCTACAGCTTTATATATCTCTTTAAACAGCATATTTGATCTCAATTTCAAGGACATAATCTAGTAGTTCATTTAATGCCGTAAAATCCAAATAAGATATTTTACAGAGTTTTTGAAGTTATCCCACGTCTTTTTCATCTTATCAACTTTATTCACCATACTGAGTCCACTGCAAATATTTAGATTTTGCTTCTGAATTATCCACTTCTGCTACCATTATCTACCTCAGGGCTTTATTCTTCCCACTTAAATTCAAAGCCTATTTTTACCAAATTTGCCTCTATATTCTGTAATATGATGATTTAACAGTTAGAAATTTTAGTCAAAGATGCTTTGTTTAGTCTTTGTTTTCTTTGCTGGAATTTCACCAGGACACAGTCATTAACTCTAGATGGCCTGAATTTGGAACTGGAGCTCAATAATTGCAATATAGCCTCATACATATTGTTTAAGAAGTGGAGGAGCTCTTGTCTTGGCCTTGCAGATTTCACTTGGTATCTCTTAAGGAACTTGTCAGATTTATTTTTAAACCTGAACAATGATTGCACTCTGCATTTTTTTTTAAATGAGATAAGGAAGTCAAAGTGATTGTACTTGACCCATGCAATCCAGATCCTCATTCTATTGTAAAATATGCTATAAAGCCAGTTTTAATATTCATCTCTAACAACAACACAGAGAAGCTCAGAGGAAGAACTGACACAGAGGTCCTGCTATACAGACCCTCATCCATCCCAGGCCCTAGGATGCCAGAGGCCTCATTTGTTTTCTAGGAATGTGTAATCATGCATTTACAGGGCAGTTAGTGGCCAGGTAAACCTCATTGGCCTTTTCTACTGTTAGCAATAATTTGTCAAAAGGACTTTGGTTTTTAAAATCTGAATAATTGAGTGAGTATTTAAGTTTTTACTGTGATAAAAAAGATTGGAAGGCATGTTTATCATGCAATGAGGATTTAATTTCTGCATGTATGTGACTGAATAGATTTTGAAGAGTTTTATATTGCCAAGAAATGGGCTTTATATGTCATCACATTATTCATACTAAAAGGCAATTAGTATTTTTAGCAAATGTTAACAAGTAATGTGAGCCTGAAATCATTTTATATCAACCTCCTATATTGGATTCAAGACAATTTCATGTGCAACTTAAAACAAAATGATAAAAATTATACTGTGATGTTTAAATTTGACTGGACTCCAGAGACTGCACTGTAGTTTCCCTTAGTAAGCTATATCTTATTAAAAATAAGTATGTAAATTATATGCATGAATATAATTTAAAATACCTGCTCTTTCTAACCCAATTCATTTAATTATGTCCAGTGAGTTACTTTTGGAATATTTTGAAAGTGTAATTAACCACTTATAATGTTACTGAAATCTAAAGTCTATCACTTGAAGCCATCATTATTTATTTAGCTTAAATATGGGTGAGGGTCTAGAAAGTTGCATTTTTATTTTCTGTGAAATATAACACATACACAATCTTGACAAAATCTGGCTCCATAAATACATTTAATCCTTTTGAAATTGATAGTGTCAATTTAGCAAGCTTGAGCTTATAACAGAAAGTGTAATTCTCTGACAGCAAAGGCAGAGATAAAGTGGGCAGGCAAATCATACGTATTATTTGTTTTTGGAAAGACCACAAAATTCTCATTACTTTTCCTCTCCAAGCAAAAGAATAGTTAAGATATCTTCTAAATAGTATCGTATCCTCAGAGAAAACTAGTGTTATTTTTTAGTTTTTTTTAAAGTCCTTACATTTTATGTTGCCCTACTAGTTAGTATATTAAGACACACCTCACAGACCTTTTCAATGCTTGGTCAGTTTGAAGACTCCAGAGAGGTGATAAACTTCAGATGAGTATTTCTTCTTTTCTGGGAGAATGGAGGTAAGTCTTGCCTATTCATTAAAAACTGCCTGGTCCGTGGTCACTTTGAGGCAACTGTGGCCTCAGACTCTCATCTGTCCTCTTCCTCCACTCAGCTATATTTGGTAACTGAGCTCATGTTTCAGCAGACTGCCATGATCAGGAATTCCAGCAGCGGGCTGGGAAGCACCCCCAGGGCTGGGTTCTTAGAAATAAAGCCACTTAACATAGAAGGAACTATATTTATGGATTTGATAAACATAGGATTTAAACACATTCTTCTATATTTTGGACTTGTAGCTGGAAATCACCACCTGCCCTGTTAACACGTTCTGAATCAATTTATAGTATGTGACTCCGAGTAGAAAAAGTGACCCTCCAAATGGAAGCTCTGCTTACTGTGATCTTCTCCTCTGTGCATTTAAATTTTGTTCAGTTGCTAGATGATCCTAAAACAGGAAATTCAGTAACTAAAAATTTAGCCACCTGTCAAATTGAGTGGAAAGTCCCATTGTTCTCTTATTTCATATTGCTAATGAAGAATTGATATCTGACTATGGTATGTATTGAAGACTTTGTCTATAATCATATTAAATAAGCATAAACACACAGGGACTGGATCTTATACACATTGCAACACTGAGTTCTTAGTTCAATGCCTAGGATATCATGAGCCTCCAGTAAATATTTGTTGAAGAAATAAATAAATGTTTAACGAATATCTGCAGGAAAAGTATCAACCCTTTTACAGTTGCAAAAGTGTTTCACAATCATTTAATATTTTGATCTTTCAAATGACAAATAGAGATAGACTCTAGTATTTCAATATTTCAAATAAACAGAGATAGCAAGAAGAGAAAGCTTTTCTGTTCAAAGGTGAGGTAATAAAGTCAAATAAAAGGGAGCAAAAAGAGCAACACAAAAGCTCCCAGTTAACTTGGAAATCAAGTGCTCTGTCTTCCTTCATCTGGATAAGACTATCACATTTGATTCAGTTTAATAACTAAAAACGTCTTTTTTCAGATTGTAGAAAATTTGTGAAGGTCTGTTATTGTACTTTTCTTTATAGGAAAACTGGTCCTTTATGGTCCTTTCTGGAACTGGATACTTCCGTGGGTCATTTCATCTATTATATTAATGAATCAGTGATTTTAAAATTTATACTTATGATGGTAAAACAACTCTGGTTGATTGTCTTAGTTTGTGTCATTATAATAAAATGCCACAAACTGGATAATTTACAAAGAACAGACATTGATTTCTCATCATTTTGGAGGCTGGGAAGTCTAACATCAAGGTGCCAGAGGTTTGTTGTCTGATGAAGTTCTCGTCTCTGTTTCCACAATGGTACCTTGAACACTGTGTTTTCACATGGCAGATGGTAAAAGGGAAGAGGGGTCAAACTTCCTCCATCAAGCACCAAGGGCATTGAATCCCATTCATGAGGAGTCCTCCTGAATCACCTTCTAAAGGTTATACCTCCCGACACTGTTGCATAGCAGATTAGGAATCAATTTTGAAGGGGACAAAAACCTTCAAACCATAGCATTGATTAAACTCATATTTATATCTACTTTTTCCTGAAGACACAAGATATTTTACTATTACAAGATAATAGTAAAAACTGAAAAGGGCAGAAATTCGGAGGGAAGAAAATAGAAGATATAAGAAATGAACAAAATTATTGGAAAGAGAGAAATGTAAGTATGCATCTAAATAAATTAGAAAACTGCCTGCAGGAGGAAATGCAGAAAAGAAGCAAGTGATTCACCCCATGGAGTTTCAGAAAGGCTTGAGAATTGGGAGCACTGAAACCATCTTTAGAAATAATTTTAACTGGCAACTCTGATTTTTGCCTCTACCTTCTAGTGAACTGTGAGTCTCATGGTGAATTCCAGAGGCAATAATATTGGACTACTGACCAGATGAGGCCTCTTCCACATTTCTTTGGATTGCTTGATTCCTAAATCCTGGTATAACACCAGCAAAGTGATGAAGCCCTAAGAAGTAAAAAGAAAAATACAGGTTGTGGTCCTGAAAGAGGCTTCAAAGCCATATATGATTTTACTCAAAAAGACAGAGAAATGTGACTGTGTGTGTGTGTGTGTGTGTATTTTAAACAGTGCAGTAAACCCAGCTTGTTTTAAAAATCTTATAAAAATTTGAGGAACAAAAGTTCTTTTCCTTGGAAAACTTGCATCAGAAAAAAATTTAGAAAGTTTGACCAACACACTCATAAGTTAGTATAGCAAGTTCCAATTGAGGGTGAGATTAGTGTGTGGACAGTAATATCATTTCTCATGCACTTTCTTATTTCCCACCAGAGCCCATCTCTGTGTAGACCAAGGTTGGGAAAGTGGGTCTGTGGCTCTTTTGTGGGGCTCCAGTTCAGCTTTCAAATGGTTACTTCTTATAGAAATTCCTGCTCTTTTGAAGTACTTACATTTGCATCAACCATCCTTCATTCCAGTTTTTAAAATTAAGACTTTGGATCTAGTTGGGCTCTTGGTTCTCTTCTTCAATCCACACCCTGCCATTAATCTAGGTGACTCAGCACCCATTTGTCTATTCTATACCTTGGCATATTGGTTTTAGACCTGCTTTTCTCGATGAATCTTCGTCTCCATTCTTCTTCTTACAGATCACACAAACAGACCTCCTCCACCTCCAAAATGAGGTATAACTTATCTACTGCTTCATAACAAATCACTGCAAAAATTAACATCTTAGCACAATACATATTTGTTATTTTGCACAGTTTCTATGTGTCGAGAATCCATGAGAGTCTTAGCTGGGTAATTCCAGAGCGGGATATCATGAGACTGTACTGAAGATGTTGCCCCAGCTTCTTTCAGGTGGAAGCATGGCTGGGGCTGGAAGATCTGCTTCCAAGGCAGCTCACTCACGTTCCTGGAAAGTTAGTCCTGTTATTGGCTGGAGCCCTGTTGACTTCTCTGTGTCACTGCCTGAGTTTCCTCACTTCATGGCAGCTGGATTCTGCCATGATGCCTTTTTTTTTTTGAGACAGAATTTGGTTCTTGTTGCTCAGGAGTATAGTGGTGTGATCTCAGCTCACTGCAACCTCTACTTCTCAGGTTCATGTGATCCTCCTGCCTCAGCCTCCCAAGTAGCTAGGATTACAGGTGCTCACCACCATGCCCAGCTAATTTTTTGTATTTTTAGTAGAGACAGGGTTTAACCATGTTGACCAGGCTGATCTTAAACTCTGGACCTCAGGTGATCCACCCGCCTCAGCCTCCTATAGTGCTGGATTACAGACAGGCATGAGTGACTGTGCCCAGCCCCATGCATCTTTTATGTTTTGGAGGTCATATTTCATCTTTTCTGCAGTATCCTTTGGTTTTGTACAAATGGGCAGTATCCACTGTGGGAGGAGACTGCACAGAGGCATGAGACCCAGTTGGCAAGAAAAGGCGTTGGTGGTCATCTTGGTATTGTCTACCACACCTCTGTTCCATTTAACCCATCAGTCCCATAGCCACCTTGGGGCATGCTCTGTTTTCAAAACTGCACATTCAAACGTCTTGTTATTTCACGATAAACTTTCTTCCCCTAGCTCTTTCATGCATTGATTTTTCTTCACCAGACTTTCTAGGCTGTAGGTCACTCTGTTTTGAGATTATCTATCAGTATGCCTCCCAGTTGCAGGTCAGTCAAGGATACTGGTTTACAAACTTCTAGGAGATAGAAACTCTCAGGCAGCTAATAAAGTAAAGATTTCAAAGCTTCCTTGAGGAAAGGGGTGTGCAAAGGAATGCTGCTGATTTGCTCATTCATCCCCTTTTGACGTTTTCTTTCTCTTAGGATCCAGGAAGTTTGAGAATCCAGAGTTTCAAGGAACAGGTCTTACTGCCTTTTCATTTTTTTCCCTCTCTTCATTCCTGGCATAAACCATCAGCAAACAAAAATCATGGAGCATGTGAGCAATTGATAACTGAGAAGTCTAATCAAGGAACACACTAAAAACGGAGGTGTGAAACACTTGCAGAATTGTCCTTGTGGTCCATCTGGTGATCCTGGGAACAACTGTCTTTCAAGCCATGACCAGTCTTTCTACTTCTTCCTCTGGCTTGCGTATATGTCAGAGACGCAGGTATGGCCCCAAAGACTTGTCTGGTTAAACTGGTATGCCCATCTGTACATAGCAGTGAACTCCAGATCTGTCCCTCATGAGCTCGATTTTATGAACTGTGGTTAAATCTGCTGCATAAATGTAGCTTAAGCCTCTGGGTGGTCTTTTCATCACATGTTTCTGCTACTTGGGATGTTTGCTAACTAGTGCATGTGCACAAAAATGAAGAGAGAATCATAATCTTACTCTGATAGGTAATAGAAGTATAATTGAAATAGTTTGAACACAAAAATCTAAGATTATGTACGAGTATTGGGGTACAGTTAGATATTATAATCTTTAGAAATAATCTTATGTTCTATCTGCCTTATAAGGGTCCAAATGTAGAGAAAATTATTATTTAGAGTGAAATAGCCAGTAACATTAATTTCAAAAGCAAATGTTGTTGAATTTAAGCAAATAAAATAAGACTTGGAATTTACAAATAATAACATCATTGTATCATTATATTATCCTTTATCATCATTATGTCATTATTCAGTAATATAAAATTGAATAAAGAGAGATGAGTGCACACTGGTGTTTTGAATAGTAAAATAAAATCTGAAAAAAATACTAATAAATAAAAGCTAACAGTATATTAAAGGAATAATACACTTTGGACAATTGGGTTTTAGCAAAGTCCTAAAAGTTGGATTAACATCCAAATATCTAGTATTTAATTCCTCGTGTAACTCAATACAAAAAAGCCATATGATCAGCTCCATAGATTGTTAGTGAGTCTTCAGACAAAATTCAATGTCTAGTCCCAATCAAAAAAGACCTTTGTGAGAAGTGAAGAGAATGGTTCTACTTTAATATTATATTAAGGTATAGGTGCATGTGTGCCTGTGTATACATACACACATTTATCCATACACACATATGATATAATATATAAAAATGAGATAAAACACCAAGGAATACTAACAACTAATGTGCAGGTTTTAATGTATACTCTAAAGAAGAGAAGGGAATGAAATAATGAAATAAATGGAATGCTATATCTTGTTTTTATATAGGAAGAACTAATTTTGTATTTCATCAAAATAATCTATAAATGTCATATAATCTCAGTTAAAATAACGTTTTTGCCAGGTACAGTGGTTCATACTTGTAACTTTCAGAGGCTGACAAAGGAGAATTGCTTGAGGCCAGGAGTTCAAGACCAGCCTGGGCAATATAGTGATGCCCTGTCTCTAGAAAAATTAAAAAATTAGCTAGGCGTGGTGGTGAGTTCCTGTAGTCTCAGCCACTTGGAAGGCTGAGGCGGGAGGATCACTTGAGCCCAGGAGTTCAAGGCTGCAGTGAGCCACGATTGTCCCATTGTACACCGCATTCTCGGTGACAGAGCAAAGTCTTGTTTCTAAAAAATAAAAGATAAAAAATAAATAAACAGTATTGTTTGCTGGACCTAGAAAAACTGGTACAAAGGTTTTCCTAGACAAATCAGCATGGCAAAGTATCCAGGAAGTTTCTGTGAAAAGGAATACTAAGGGCAGAGGAGAAGCCTTTCAAGGCTATTGGATACTAACAAACTTCTTATGGCAAGACAAGGAATGGAGGAATAGATGAAATAAAATGACACATTTTATTCTTGTATGGAAAGAACATTATTTTGAATTGGCAGCATGTATTAAATAACTACATACATTTTGATTTATTTCTTGGCCCTGTTCAATTCCACTGACTTACCCCTCATTATTAAAAAACTGGATTCCTGTTTCACTTCATTCAGCAAATTGAAGTTCTTTGGCTCACATGAATTGGAAAAAAAAAATCACAGTGGAATGGATAAATATGTATGTAGTCATAGAAATATATTCAAGATAGATTTAGGATAAAAAAGTATACACAAGAGTGTGTTAGAGAAACATATTTATATGTATAATTATATCTATTTTTATAATTTCTCTCCCTTTCCCGACATATGAAAATATTTTAAAGCTTTCCTTGAAGATGACAAGTTAATTGTGGAGAGGAAATGCATTCTGACTGGGATGTGAATAGGATTGTATGGGAGACTTGACTCCAACGTGCATGCTGTATTGTTATTTTAAAAATGGCATCAGAGGGAAAAAAATGGCATCACAGATTGTGTTGACTGTTAGTTTCTTACTATTTATGCTTTTCCCTATCAATAATTATAATTTTTAAAATGTGCTTTCTAAGGTACTAAAACAGGAAGTGATATAGAAATGAGATATCCCAAATACAGCATTAAGTGAAACAAACACATTGTATACTAGTTATTATATCTAGAAGATAAGCTTAAAGGAAACTTTCATTTTTTTTGGATGTGAAATTTGCATGTGTTTGCATTATATTTAATCATCAAAAAAATTGCTGGGCTCAGTGGTACATGTCAGTAGCCCCAGCTGCTTGGGAGAATGAGGTAGGAGGAACCCTTGAGCCCAGGACTTTGAGGCCAGCCTGGGTAACATAGTAAGACCCCATAAATCCAGTCATGAGCCTAAAGTCCATTTAATCTTAAAAAACCTTTCTTAATTGTTTAATCCACTAAGGAGTAAAATGTTTTGAAGTCTTTGGGTATAAAATAGAAAATAATCAATTAAAGAAATTTTGAATTCAGTGTGTTTCTATTTGGAGAATAAAAACACTTTACTAATTTTATATATCTTAAACCAGATTTCCTGTACTGTGGATCAGCTCTTGTGTGCTGATTTGCAAATCAGACCTATATGCAAGTGAACCATATTCTGCCCATACTATATGAACATTCATCTTCATCTGGCTACCTTTAAAATCTCATAACCTTTGATCCATTCTCTCTGATCTGCTTCAAGGACACAATCCTAGCTATAGTAAACACTTCATGGAAAAACACGTTTACTTCCATATTACTTCTAAAAGCAAAAAATGGAAGCAACCTAAATGTGCAACTTATGGAATCGCTTAATAAACTCATGAAATTTTAAAGTAGCCATAAAATAGGATTTTTCTGATGTGTTTGTATTAACAAAGGAAAAACACTGATTATATTATGCTAAGGGAAACTGGAAGAAAATCAATAGTCTTTGAAATCTGAATATAGCTTAAAAAAACTTACAACTCTGCATGGCTGAAAGTTTTAATGCTTTAAATTGAGTTGCTTTGACATTTTACAACCCATGAAGACATCACTAAACTGTACAGGGCGATTTTTTTGCCCTCTACTAGAAAGAAAAGGCAAATCTACCGAGATAATTGGATATTTAGAAAGGCTTTGACATTTATTTGATCTCAATCAAAATGAACAATACTTAGTTTCTCTTAAAGTTTGCATTTCATATGCCTCATGGAGATACTTAGTGATATTCAACAACCTTGCAAATGGAGTGGATGCTGCCAGACAGCTACGAACAGCTGTAGAACAATTTCAGAACCTGCTTACCCAAGAAGTCTAATGGGGAAGGTCACGGCTGTCCTTGCCTGTGAAGCAAACAGGAAAGAATATGACAAAGGAGGAAATCAGCTGTTGAACCAAAGAATTTAAACATTGAAAAAATGCCAACCATTGAAGACAGTTGCTCTGTCACAGAAAATCCCAAGGACTGTCTATACTCTACTTCTGTCAGCCTAATGATTTGCTCAGCTATTGCTATTTTGGGAAGGAATTTCCACCAAGCTGGCATATCTTCAGCCCCTGAGGTTTCCTCTGATGGACTGATTAGCAGGTGTTGAAAAAGCCTGTTGCAGAAATATCACAGACCCAGTGTGCTCATTTGACTTCTGTAACTGTGACTGTAGTTTCATCTGAATATATTGTTTCTTAATCAGGAAGGCACTACAGGGAAAAATCAAAACAGATCATTTATGGTATTTTTAGGTAACTACTTTTCCATAGAGACAGCGTCTGCATTTGTTAATATGCTTTATTTTTGAGTCAAAAACTGAATACTGTACTAATGATTATACAACTGAAACCTAAATTAATATAACACAGAATAAACTTTTCAAATAAATGTTGGCATTATAAGCCTAAAAATGCAGTCAGACCTCCATATCCATGGACTTCGCATTTGGTGATTCAACCAACGGTGGGCCAAATATATTTTTTAAATGGAATCATACAATGAAACATATTACAACAATGAAACCTAATACAAATAAAAACAATACAGTATAACACTATAAAGCATTTACGTTGTAGGTATTATAAGGAATCTAGAGATGATTTAGAGTATATGGGAAGTTACGCATAGATTATATAAAACACTACAACGTTTTTTTTAAGAAACTTGAGCATCTGTAGATTTTGGTGTCTGCAGGGGGTCCTGAAACCAATCCCCCTTGGATACCAAGGAACCACTGTAATCGTGTTTTTCTAAGAGATAAAAGGAAATTGAGTGGAATTAAGGCTAGGTTATCCAAGTGCACCTGATTCCTGACAAGGCCAGTCTGAATGATGAGCAGGACTTCTAATTACTTTGCAGAAGTAATTTTGAGGGAATAACATGTAATATAATTTGAAATAAATGTATAGTAACCTTAAAAAGAACATTATAACTGAACATTGTGAATGGGGTGAATTTGTTAAATGAATAACTTTGATAAAGTTTTCATGCACAGGCAAAATGTATTCACTAGATTTCTACGTAGTGATCTGCTTTTACTTTGTAATTTGTAGTTCTCAAAAGACTTTTTTTTTTTAAAAAGTCCATACTTAACACTTAAAAAAAATATATATAAAAAAACATAAAGTGCCCACTCAATCATCAGTGATGTGAGCACCCCAGAGCCAGGAGTTTCCATAGAAGTGTTCACCTAACTTCCTTACCCTCAGTGAGTTGTGAGAGGACCTCTCCTGAACCCACAAAGCAGGTACAATCAAGGTCCACCTTCCCATTCATGGACTTTCCCCTCTTTATTGCCTCACACAATGTCATAGCTGGAAGAGTTGACCTTGTCTGACCTCCCAAGAGAAGATGTCTTATCCAAGGTCACAAAGCTACCAAGTTTCAGCTGAGTTGAGAAGCAGCTGGTCCTATTCTCTGACTCTCTGGGCCACCCCAGCCTGGGGAAGTGCTATCAGTGTGAGGCCCATGGTCCCTGAAAGCATCACAGAAATAGGTGAAGATGGGGAGAGAGCTTCTCCCCTTCTAGTGAAAGACAGGAGTAATCATTAACTCTGTTTAGTTAACGATCCCAATAAACAAGCGCAGCAGATGAGTGAGAAGAGAAGGAAAGAGAATCGGACTTGGGATCCAGGAGGTGAGATGACCTTAGGGACAGTCTTCTGCCTCAGGCCACCCTGAGGAATTGGGAGCTTCTAACTGGGCTGGATGGGCAGCTATTACTCACTGGTGCTTGTTCCTGGCATGAAAAGGTGACTGGGGGAAGTGGGGAAATTTTTTCTATTGCATTTTAGGTTTTGGGGTACATGTGAAGAACATGCGAGATTGTTGCATAGGTACACACATGGCAGTGTGCTTTGCTGCCTCCTCCCTATCACCTATATCTGGCATTTCTCAAGTGGGGAGATTTTTAATCAGGCAACCACCATGGGGGTGGACAGTGAGTTAGGACAAAAACGCAAAGCCTGTATCCTCTTTTTTTTTTTTTTTTTTTTTTTTTTTTTGAGACGGAGTTTCGCTCTTGTAACCCAGGCTGGAGTGCAATGGCGCGATCTTGGCTCACCGCAACATCCGCCTCCTGGGTTCTGGCAATTCTCTTGCCTCAGCCTTCTGAGTAGCTGGGATTACAGGCACGCGCCACCATGCCCAGCTAACTTTTGTATTTTTAGTAGAGACGGGGTTTCACCATGTTGACCAGGATGGTCTCCATCTCTTGACCTCGTGATCCACCCGCCTCGGCCTCCCATCCTCTTTAACTGCATTTTTGCACGTCCAGGACTTGCCAAAAAGGAAACCCTGCACACCTCACCCCAGGCTTTCAGAGCGCTCAGCTTGCTGCGTTTAACCTCAGCCCCTTCGTTTCCTCGTGTGGAGTCTAGATCTCTCTGCTTTCCTTCCTTTACGTTTACAGGCCTGTCCCAGATGGCGCAGTGCCGCCTCTGCTCTGATCTCCCTGAGATCCTCAGAGTAAATCAACGCACGGGGACCCCTGCCTACCCAAGACCTAGATTTTGCCTCCGGAACACCGGGGATATAGAAACCGAAAAGGCCTCACAGTGGAGAAACGAAAGCGAAACTCACGCCCTAGCTAGGAGCTCGCGCGCTGGTCTGGATATAAACTCCTGCGCCCCTTCGGTGGCTTAGAGCCTCAGTACCCGCCAGGCCGCGCGGTCCCTCAGCCAGGCGCTGCGCTCCGGCCTGCTCCGCTTCTTCCCGCCCGACGCGCGGCGCTCACGCTCCTGGGACACCGCGGGTCCGGGGTCGGGTGAGGACTGCGGGTGACGCGGGGTGTCTCCCGAAAGCTTGGAGCGGAGCCGTCCCGCGGGGTTCTGGGTTTCCTACCGCATACAGATGGGCCGGGCTGGGAGGGGGGCCCGAGGGCTTCGCGTGCGCGGGGAGGTGGGGCGCCCTCCGGGCTCGGGCAGGCGGAGGTCCGGCTTGGGGAGAGGGGTGAAGAGGGACAGAACAGTGCTCAGGTATTTGAGGGGTCCTCTTCATCCGAGGGGGCCACCACGCCCGGATAATTTTTGCATTTTTAGTAGAGTCGGGGTTTTACCACGTTGGCTAGGCTGGTCTCAAACTCCTGATCTCAGGTGATCCGCCTGCCTCGGCCTCCCAAAGTGCTGGGAAGACAGGTGTGAGCCCCGCGCCCGGCCTCATCTCCTCCTCTTTATCATGGCACTTAATGAGGGGATACATATTGACGAGAAAGTGAGGGTCCTCGGATCTGGGAACAGCTAATCCAACCTGGACATGGACCTCAGCAAGCCGCTTCCTTTTTTTCCGTCTTGGATTTAAGTTCTTAATAGCGGAAATCAGATTTTATTATTTCCCTGGAAAGGTACTTCGTTCTCTTTCCCCGTCACTTTTGTTACAAAGTTACATTGATAAATGTATAATAAACTCCTCAAGGTTTTCCATAATCAAAGAAGCTGACATCGTCCATGATGGGTCTTAAAGATTATGAAAGCTCCTAATGACTGCTAGAAAAAGCGGCCGGAACTAGTCAGAAGCAAGTCCTTTAAAGACACAATAAGAGGTCCAAACTAAAACATCAACGAGATACAGACCTTGGCGATTTCCAGTATTCTCCTGAAAGCAGTAACATACCATTCAATGAACCTAAGATTTGCTGTTTGAAGTTTAGTGGCACTCAGGTGTTGAGAGTGGAGGGCACTAAATAATTGAGGGCGGGTTCTGCTTCCAAAGCTCTTCCCCTTCTCTTTCTTCCCCACAGACATTGGAGGTAGTTTAGTGTGAATCCTTCCTGATATTCTAACAAAGAAAGAAACAAGTTTCTGTCTATAGTTCCTCTCTCTCTCTCTCTCTCTCTCTCTCTCTCTCTCTCTCTCTCTCTCTCTCTCTCTCTCTCTCTCTCTCTCCCATCCATCCATCCATCTATCCGTCAGTCCGTCCATTCATCTGTTCATCATCTGTCCATCTCTAGATCTATACACTTTAAAAGATATTTTGGCTGTCCCACTGGTGTGCTTTGCTCACTTCATGATTAATTGATACCTCTCAGTCCCATTTAGTAATTGCTGTATGATATCCCATGATATGCTGGGCCATAACTGATCAGTTTTATTTGAAGTAGAAGAGAAAGACATAAAACAAAAATTAAATGTCCTTCTCTAGTATTTTCCCCTTCACACTCAGTCTCACAGTTTTAGTCCTCCTGAGGCGTTACTCCATAAATATATTCATAAATTTCTTTCTCAGTTGCTTATAAATTATATGCTTAGAAATCGACTTTTTGTTTTACCAACTTTTGATAGACTCCAGCAACTCCCTGTGAAAGAAACATCTATGCTACCCACTTTGCCTTCCCGTATGAGTTCTGTATTTTTTTAAATTCTTCCCATGATTAGCTTTATGACTTTTGATAAAATACCCGTGTTAATTTTCATCCTTGACTATATTGATATGGGTGGAAATTCCGCAGTTTTCACTGCTGCAGCCTCATTTTCTGCTCTGTAGGTATGGAGACCTGCTGGTCTTCATCAAAATGGTTATATCAGTAAAACAAACAGCAGGTTATAAAAAGGGTTTTTTAAAATATAAAAAGGGTTATTTATGTAACCCTTTTTATAACCTGCTGTTTGTTTTACTGATGTAACCATTTTTAACACAACTCATAGTTTATTTGGAAATATAATTCTCTAAAAAATGTACCCAGCTTCTGATGCTCTAGTTAGTTCTCTATGTCATTAATTACACCCAGAGAGTTTCTATTTTCATCCTTCATTCCCTCTCAAATTAGTGGAATCCATCTTAAGTTCATTTGAAATGATAGTCTGGCTTGAGAAGGGCACATCTCCATGTAATACTTCTGGCAAGGCTAAGTCCTTTTGTTTAACTGAGAATTCTTTATGAGTCTATGTTGAGCAAGTCCCTCCCCCCCAGTCTTGTTGCTTTTTATTTGCAGTACAGAAGCTGTCACCTGTGTGACCCAAATTTCTTGGCTCCCTTCCTTCTCCTCCCTCCCTCCTCTCTCTCTCTCTCTTCTTCCTTCTCTCCCTCCCTCCCTCCCTCCCTCCCTCCCTCCCTCCCTTCCTTCCTTCCTTCCTTCCTTCCTTCCTTCCTTCCTTCCTTCCTTCCTTCCTTCCTTCCTTCCTTCCTTCCTTCCTTTCTCTCTTTCCTTCCTTCTTTTCTCTCTCTTTCTCTTATATCTTTTCTTTCTTGGACGGGGCCTTACTTTGTTGCCCAGGCTGGTCTCAAACTCCTGGCCTCAAGCGATCCTCCCACATCAGCTTCCCGAAGCGCTGGGATTATAGGTGTGAGCCACTGTGTCCAGCCAATTCTCTTCCTTCTGGCTCTGCTTATTTCTTTTTCCCTTTCTTCTTCAGTCATAGCTCTTCAAAAACAGCAACTAAAACACTATACACTGACCTTCAACCTTTTCCAATCACTTTTCTGGGAGTATCAGGCTTGTTGGCACGTGCTTGGCTTCCTCGTTTTGAAGGGGATGATTTCTACCAGATATTTTGCTCTGCATCACTTTGGTTTCCAGCTTTTAAGCCCAAGAAGCCTAGTTTCTCACTGACTGTTATTATCTGTCCAGTAGGTTGGAGCTACATACCATGTTTGCTTGATTTTATAATCCACGTCTTCTCTTTTTACATCTAAGATGAGGATGAAAATTACAAATCTGCAGTATGTTATAGCTTAATTGGTAGTATTAAGAAAATTACACAAAATGGTACACAAAATGATGGTGTATCTTACAATTCATGGCTTTTTAGGTTAAAAGAATGATAGAACTGTACAACTATGTAAAGATAGGAAGGATTTCACTTCTGTCCTAATTTCTGTACCAGTAAGGGAATGCTAACTTCTGTAGCAATTACATCTTCTAAATTTCAATGACATTACACAATAGAAATTTATATATTGTCTTAAGAGTTCAAAGCAGATGTTCTGGCCAGTGGGCCCGGTAGTGATTCAGGGACCCAGTTTATTCCATATGGTAGTTCCACTGTTCCCTGGATTCTTAATATTCTTTACACCTAACTTTTCAGAAGAGTAGTAAGAATAGAGAAAGTATACCTAGTTCTCAAAAGTCTGTGTCACTTCCACTCATATTCCACTGGTAAGAACTAATTTCATGGTTACCTCCAGATGTAAAAGAATGGGGAAAATCTAGTCATTGGCCAGATAGCTACTTCTTAGTGATAATTCTTATATGTGGAAGGAGGAGCATGAATTTTAGTGGATAGTTCAATGACTCTGATCTGATACATATGATTTTTTTTTTCAATTTTTTTTAACTTTAGTTAGAATCCAAAATAAAGTTTTCACAGTGCAATTGGTAGATAAATACCTTGTTTCTTAATCTATAGGATTTATATCTCTTTCTCTCTTTCCTCATCTCTGACTCTGTCTTTGTCTCCCCTCACCATTCTCTATTAGTTCTTATAATTAGAGGCATGAGCAGTTTTTTCTTAATTTTTTATATTTTTGTTAAGAGTTTGCATAGATGGTGTCATATGCCATTCAGAGACAGAGAATGTCTTACCATCTCTATTTTTATGATGTTAGTATCCATTGATGTTCAATGTCTGGATCCATTAATTCATTAGATGTTTCAAAATGAGGAAAATATAAATTGCTCATCGCTTTTATTTTTTGAACTGGGTGAAATCTATAAACACAAACATATGATATAATATTTGCTTAATCAGGGTTACACTTTGTATTGACAATGGGGGATTTTTTTTCATTGCAAAACATGTTCTTTTTAAAAACTTTTATTATTTAAAACTTTATTTTTTGATTTATCTTCTCTCTTAGTTTGCTAATGCTGCCATAACAAAATATTATAGACTGGTGACATATACATTTCTCACTATTCTGGGGGCTGTGAAGGCTGTGAAATACAAGATCAAGATTCTGGCTGATTCAGTTTCTGGTGAGGGCTCTCTTCCTGGCTTGTACATGCCTACCCTCTTGCTGTGTCCTGTATCCTCACATGACAGAGAGACAGAGAGAGAGAGAGAGAGAGAGAGAGAGAGAGAGACAGACAGAGAGAGAGAGACAGAGAGAGAGAGACAGAGAGAGAGAGAGAGAGAAAGAGAGAGATGAGCTCTTGGATATTTCTTCTTCTTCTTCCTCTTCCTCTTCTTCTTCATCATCCTCCTCCCCTTCTACCCCTTATTTTCTTCTCCTTCTTCTTGTTGGAGTTTCACTCTTGTTGCCCAGGCTGGAGTGCAGTGGCGCAATCCTCACCACAACCTCCACCTCCTGGGTTCAAGCGATTCTTCTGCCTCACCTTCCTGAGTAGCTGGGATTACAGGTATGCACCACCACTCCCAGCTAATTTTTGTATTTTTAGTTGAGACGGGGTTTCTCCATGTTGGTCAGGATGGTCTCAAACTCCTGACCTCAGGTGATTCATTCATCTCAGCCTCCCAAATTGTTGGGATTACAGGCGTGAGCCATTGCACTCGGCCTCTGATGTATTTTCTTAAGAAGACACCAATCCTATTAGATAAGGGCCCGATCCTTATGGTCTCCTGTAATCCTGATTATCTCCCAAAGCCCCCTTCTCCAATTACCATCACAGTGGGGTTTAGGGCTTTACTATATGAATTTTAGGGGGGACATAAATATTCAGTATATAGCATTATCTTTGGATGCTATTTCTAGACTCTATATATGTGTTTTTTAATGATAGTAATAGCATTCCTGCTCTTTTCCTACCAGCTTTCCCTCTTAGTATTTCTCAAATTCGTTAGCTATTTTAATATATTATCAATGTTCAAAGTATTTACATTTTGGTTCTCTGAATAAATTAAGTATATCTATCAGTCTAAAAAATTGAAGAACAAAAACCATAACATAACTATATACATAGTATTCATTATGGAGTCAAGTTTTGTGATTAAATCCAAATAGGAAAAGCATCCTATGTCATTGAAACTTGATTACAGTACACTTTTCAAAGCATTAAAGAGGGTGAAAGTCATTGGTCATGTGTCAGAGCATTCAGTGTTGATCATAATGTTATAAGAGCTGACTTTAATCAATTTTCACTATGTCCAGGTATTCTTTAAGCAGTGTATGTGTTAATACATTTTATCTTGACAACCCTAGGATAATAATATTATTCTAAATTTGCAGACAGGGAACAGAAACAGAGATGGTAAACAATTTGCCTCAGGCCACACAACTAGTTAGTTGTACAATTAGGAATTCAACCCAGCTATCCAGGTTTCAGAGCTCATGTCCTTGTTGACTTTAATGCCTCTTTCGTTTTCATTCTTTTGTGGCTAAAATGTCTTTTGTCAGATTTCAGATTTTCTTTTTATCTTTGGAGCACTGAAATTTTATCAGGTTGTATCTAGCTGTGGCTTTCTCTTTTTTCATCAAACTTGTTTTGTTTTTGGAGAACCTTTTTAATCTAGGGGCTCATATTTTTCTTTAGCCCTGAGCCAGTCTTCTTAAATTACATCTTCTCATTTTATGTTTTTGATTATTTTTATCATCCATTCTGGTGTCCCAGTTATTTCCTCCGGGATTTCCTTTTAATGGATTCTATAAGCTTTGATCAATCTTTCGTGTGTATTAATGTTTCTCTTATTTTTATCTCATTGTGTTTCTGGACTCTGTCTTTTAACTTTGGATTCTGTGTTATTGTTCAGCAAACTAATTTATTTTATATCTGCAATCTTGCTTTTTTATTGCATTTTAGGTTTTGGGGTACATGTGAAGAACATGTAAGATTGTTGCATAGGTACACACATGGCACTGTGGTTTGCTGCCTTGCTCCCCATCACCTATATCTGGCATTTCTCCCCATGTTATTCCCCCCCAACTCCCCACCCCCTCACTGTCCCTCCCTTGTTTCCCCTGGACAGACCTCAGTGTGTCCATGTGTTCTCATTGTTCAGCACCCACCTATGAGTGAGAACATGTGGTGTTTGATTTTCTGTTCTTGTGTCAGTTTGCTGAGAATGATGGTTTCCAGGTTCATCTGTGTCCCTACCAAGGACACAAACTCATTGTTTTTTTATGGCTGCATAGAATTCCATGGTGTATATGTGCCACATTTTCCCTGTCCAGTCTGTCATCGATGGGCATTTGGGTGGGTTCCAGGTCCTAGCTATTGTAAACAGTGCTGCAGTATACATACATGAGCATTTGTCCTTATAATAGAATGATTTATAATCCTTTGGGTATATACCCAATAATGGGATTGCTGGGTCAAATGGGATTTCTATTTCTAGGTCATTGAGGAATCGCCATACTCTCTTCCATTATGGTTGAACTAATTTACACTCCCACCAACAGTGTAAAAGTGTTCCTATTTCTCCATATCCTCTCCAGCATCTGTTGTCTCTACATTGTATAATGATTACCATTCTAACTTGCATGAGATGGTATCTCAATGTAGTTTTGATCTGAATTTTCAAGAGTGCTTTCTTGTTCCTGTGTGTTTTTCTTTTCCACAGCAGCATGCAAGCTCTTATTTCGTAGATTCAATATCTTTGATTCTCAATGAAAATTCTAGTTGGAATTTTTAAAAGTTCTCTTCTGCTTTATTTAGAATATTTTGATTTTTTTAGTTTGTTTATTTCTTTGTCTTTATTTTTTGTCTGATCAGTATTTTATATCTGATGATCCTTACTTTTTATATGGATATTATAAATTTTAAAAATTACAGTGCTTACTATAAAAGCTGATTGAGGTTTTCCTAATCTGTCTCTTTTTTAAATGGGAGGGAGTCTTTGAATGACCACTCCACTCACTCCTTCCAGGCTGGTCTAAAATGTCACTTTCTTGGAGATATTTTCTGTAGCAATCCTGTCCAATTCATTAAAACTCTTGTATTTTTTAAATAATACTTAACTTTTACATATTTAAAGTTTTATTGTTTTTTTTTTTCCTACTAGATGATAAGTTCCTAGAGTGCAGCAAAGCCTACTTTTGTCCTTTTCAGTGTACTCCCATGCCCAAGTGCAGGTGTTTGTTCATTCAGTAGTTGTTGAATAAATGCATTCTGCTTTCTGTCCCTTCAGTTTCACAGAGACTGTACTTACTTTGGCTATAAATACTGTTCTACTTACCAATCCTGTGGCAATATTGAGTTTTAACTGTATTTTGCTGCTGTTCTTTATGGTTGGTATGAAGTGAAGACGTGAGTTCTCCCAGAATCGGCTCCCAAAACAGGGATTTGAGTGCAGATGGTTCGTTTTGGTGTTACAGAATATCCAGGAGACCGGAGAGACCAATGGGTGAAACGAGAGGATTTTATTAATGTACCGGCTCAGCAGATTAGCATCCCAAGGCTGAGCCCCAGAGAAAGAAAATGGGGTACTTTTATACATCCAGGATGACGTAGCAGCTAACAGGTTTACAGTAGTCAGAACAAAGAACAGTTAATTAATTTGCAACATATCTTGTGATGTATATTACATTTGAAAAATAGCATTTTGAGAAACTCATTGTAGAGTTTTTGGGTGTTATCTTACCCTGTGACCTTGCAGCTGGTTAGCAAGGAAAACAGGAGTCTTGAGATGCCTGGGAACTTTGCTGAGAATGTGGGAAGAATAGATAAGGTAGGTTTTACAGGGAGGGAGTTAATTTTAAGCAGCGCTGGGGGTTAGGTTTTATATTAAATAACATACAACACAGCAAAATGTATTTTTTATATAGCAACTACAAATTACAAGGTTTTGTTTTTACTATTACTGCTATTATTTAATTCCCTTCTTCATTGGGAGTGATCAGGAGTGGCCAGAAACTTATTTTGAGAGTGACCCAGAGTTACTAATCGGCAGCCTTCAGTGATTTCTTCTACCTGTGATATATACTCATTTGGTCAGTTATCTTTAGTAATCAAGTGACTTCATATTTCTATTTCTAGCCCAGAAACCTGGCCACCTTTCAGCATGCTTTGTCCAAGCCCCATCATCCATCCTCTTGTCCTTGCTAGCATCCGAGGTGTCATCCATGACACCCCCACCTCTCTCTTCCCATGTGGAATCTATTGTCAAACTATGTCACATTTATCTTCACAATGTCCCCCCGATAAATCCACGTCTTTCCCGGTCTGAATAGCACCACATTAGCTCAAACCACCATCGTCTTTCTGCAGGACTATTTCAGTAGCTTTCTCTATGCGCTTCCCCATCCAATCTCTTCTCTGTACTAAAGATAGAGTAATGTTTACCAAATGCAAGTGTGATCAAATTACAACCAGTTTAAAACCCATCAGTGACTGAATTGTGCTCTGAAGGTGAAGACGAAGCACCTTAAAATTCCTTAAAAGACTGCATAGCTTCTTTTTTCTCTATCCTTAGCTGACCTTTTTTGGTATCCTTATCTGACCTTATTTATCCTTTTCTCTAACCTTATCTGAAACAGCCTTACCCTCTGCTGCAGCCACACTAATGTCTTTTCTGAATCTGGTACTTACCATACTGTCCCCTGTCACAGGACTTTTGCACATGCTGTTCCCTTTGCCAATAATACTTTGTGTAGCTTTTTTGAGGGGCAAATTGACTATAAGGGAGTATTCATTCCTTCAGATCTTAGCTCATGCATTCATTCTTTAGGGAAGCCACACCCATATCTGTGCCTTTTGTCTCCTTTGTGATTTGAAATTCTTTGTATGATTATTTGAGCAATCTTTGCTTTTTTACTAGACTGCTTGCTCTGTGGAAATTGTAACGATATTTTTTGGGTCCATTTTATTTGTTTTAGGAATAAGTACAGTTCTATTTTTTTCTTTTATTACAGGGTGCCATTCACATCAAATATAGGCATTTTAGAGGTGCCAAAATAAAATATATCAGCCATATTTAATAAATTCCAGTTCTACTCTCTTCTACCCTGGAACCCAAGAAGCAGCAACAATGGGTAATTCTCAATCTTTGATATTAGCAGTCTATAAAACAACAACCTTGTGAGTTATTCACATTCAGTAATATTACAAAGTAATTGGATATCCATATTTCCTTTTCTTAATAATTACTAAATTATATAGCCATGTAAACATATTGATGGTTCAAAATCTTTTTTTTTTTTTTAGGGTTACAGGATTATGAAGAATTTTTCAGGAAAATGACAAAGTTAATTTTGTATGAAATGCCAAGAGCTGGGTAAGTATTGTGAATTAAAAAAGAAAGAGCTATACTATTATATGTTCTGTGTATCCACATACCTCTTAACCCATATACACATACATGATCACTCAACTATTTATCTTGGAGCAGCTTGGAGATGATGGGAATGCACTCTTCTTCCTAGAGTTGTCATAGCTCTCACTGAACAGATTATTTCCTAAAGCAATCAGATTTATGGTGCTGGGGGTTATATATGCCCTCATCCAGAATAACAGCCTTTAGAATCGTATTCTCAAGTTCAAATCATGGCTCTCTATTTAGCATTGGATAAATTCCTTTCCCTCTCTGAGCCTAATTTTCTTTTAATAAAATAGTAATTGTGCTATCTCCTTCTTATAAAGGACAGTTGCGTAAATGAGGTATTTGAAAAGACATCGTAGACTGGCATGAGGCATGCAACAAATAGCAGCTTATGCAATAATAATAACAGCAACAAAGTCTCTGTGGAAATCATCTGTGATTTTTATTCTATTTTATTTTAGGTATTCCAGCATATTAAATGATTTCGTGGAATCTAATTTTTTTGTGATTGATGGAGACTCCTTGCTTGTCACATGCCTATGTGTAAAATCACTCAAATGGGGACAGAATCTCCACTTCTTCTATCTGGTTGAATGCTATCTTGTGGATCTTATGAGTAACGGAGGACAATTTTCTATAGTTTTCTTCAAGGTAATATATGATGATTGATGTCTTTTTAATCCTTTGATAACTATAACTGAAATCTCTTAACCTAAAGGGTATTTTACTTAAAATGAAGCATGTCATCATGGAAAATATAAAAAGGCAGACTAACAAAAGAAAATATTACCCATGATTTCACTACTCAGAGATAGCCATTCTTTATTTTTTGTTTATTAAGTTTTTTTTTTTGTTTTCAACCGTATGTTTGCACATTCACAATATAGACCCGGTGCAAGGTCTGGACTGAGGTGTATATAGGTAGGTTTACTCTAGTTCCTTTTCTATATAGTCAGTGTAATAATTCAGTATGTGGTAAGCACCAGGAAGCCCTTTCTTTGGTTTTCAATATTTTATTATAAAAATTTCAAATATAGATAAGTTGAAAGGTTTTGTAGCAAATATCTATATCTCCACCATCTAAATCATACAATTACATTTTATTATATCTGTAAACTTATCCATGCCTTTGAATAACTCCTTTTATTTTGGGGGTATATTTCAAAGTAGTTGTAGACATTACATTTTACTCTTAAACATTACAGCATACATGCCATTAACCAGAGTTTGGTACTTATCTGCAAGTTTTTTTTTTTTTTTTTTGGTGGTAAAATTTGCATAAAGTGAAATGCACAGATCTTAAATGTATTACAAAAAGCTTTGCATTAACCCAATGCCATTTAATGAGCTTTCAAATTTGCATAGTATTTACCAGTACATCGAGTTTTGACAAAGGCAAGCGCGTGTAACCCAAACTCTTGTTCCACAGGACGTCTTCTCATATCCCTACCAAGTTCATCCTCACTGCATCCCTCAGAAGCAACCACTGTTTAAATCCTTTCTATTGCATTTAGATTTACCTATTCTGAACTTCATTTATTTTATTTTTTTTGAGATGGAGTTTTGCTCTTGTTGCCCAGGCTGGAGTGCAGTGGCACAATCTTTGCTCACCACAACCTCTACCTCCTGGGTTCAAGTGATTCTCCTGTCTTAGCCTCCTGAGTAGCTGGGATTACAGGTGAATGCCACCACAGCTGGCTAATTTTTGTATTTTTAATAGAGATGGGGATTCATCATATTGGTCAGGCTGGTCTCAAACTCCTGACCTCAGGTGATCTGCCTGCCTCGGGCTCTCAAAGTTCTAGAACTTTTAATAAGTAGAATTTTACAGTATGAACTCTTTGTATAAACCTTCTTTCATTCAACATAATGTTTTTGAGAGGCATCAATTTTGTTGTGTGTATCAGTATTTTGTTCCTTTTATCAATTTTGAGTAAGGTTTTTATTGTAGAAATGTACCATGGTTTGTTAACCCATTTTCCTATTGAGTGAACACTTAGGCTCTTTCAGTATCTTGCCTAGATAGGCGGGTGGATCCCGAGGTCGAGAGATTGAGACCATCCTGGTCAACATGGTGAAACCCCGTCTCTACTAAAAATACAAAAGATTAGCTGGGCATGGTGGCGCGTGCCTGTAATCCCAGCTACTCAGGAGGCTGAGGCAGGAGAATTGCCTGAACCCAGGAGGCGGAGGTTGTGGTGAGCCGAGATCGTGCCATTGCACTCCAGCCTGGTAACAAGAGTGAAACTCCATCTCAAAAAATAAATAAATAAATAAATAAATAAATAAATAAATAAATAAATAAATAAAAATAAAAAATAAATAAAGATACCATGTGCAATTACGTGCAAGTCTTTGTGTGGATGTAAGTTTTCATTTTCCTTGTGCATATATCTATGATTGGAATATATATTTTGTAAAACTGTCAAAACTTTTCCTAAGGTCGTTGTGCCCTTTTATACTCACTCCAGCAATGAATAAGAGTTTCTGGTGCCCTATGTAGTTGCAAACATTTGTATTTGGTCAGTCCAGCCATTCTGGTGGATGTGTAGTGTGATGTTCCTGTGTTTCAATTGGTATTTATCAAATGGCTAATGATGTTACCTACTTTTTCAAGTGCTTATTGTTTATCTGTATATTGTCACTTGTGAAGCATCTGCTCATATGTTTTGACTCGTTTAAATTGAGTTCATTATCTTTTTAATGTTGAGTTGCAGTAGTTTTGATATATTCTGTGTATAACATCTGGTCATATACATTATTTCAAATATATTTTCTCAGTCTGTGGCGTGCCACTTCATTTTCTTAATGCTAGCTTTGGATGAGCAGATATTTTAGTTTTGATGAAGTCTAATTTATTATTCTTTAATGGTTATTGTGCCTATACCCTGATAAGAATCATTGCCTGTCTCTTAGTCATAAAGATAGTCCCCTATATTTATTAATAATTCTAGAAGCATGTAGTTTCAGCTTTTACCTCGGTCTACGATATGTCTTGAATTAATTTTTGTGTCTGTGTGTTGTGAATTAGGAATTGAGGTTCATTTGTTACAGCATCCATTGTTGAGAATGTTTTTCTTCTACCATTAGATTGCTTTGGTTTCTTCATCAAAAATCAAATGATTGTATATGTGTGGGTCTATTTCTGGGTTTTCTACTATGTTCCATCAAAGGATTTAACAAATTACTAGTACCACAATGTCCTGATTTGTGTAATTTTAAAGTAAATCTTGAAACTCCTTTGTTCTTCTTTAACTTTCACTATTCTAGGTTCTCTGCATTTTCACACAAATTTTAGAATGAGTTTACCAATTTCTATTTAAAAAGAACAATGGGATTATAATTGGTAGTCATTAAGTTTGTAGAACAATATAGTCTTTCAGTTAGTGAACACAATATATAGCCCCTTTTTTTAAGATCTCCAGTTTCTCTTATCAATTTTGTAGTCTTCATTGTGGAGATGTTGCACATCTTTTGCTAAATATATTTCAAGATATTTCATGTTTTGATCTTATCATAAATTGAACTTTAAAAAATAATTTTGTATTTTTTGCTGTTTGTATGTAGAAGTAGAATTGGTTTTTGTTAACTGGTATCCTGCAATCTTATAAAAGACTTATGAATTTTAGTTGCTGATTTGTTATTTCTTAGATTTTAAAAAATATTTAGTGAATAAATACATGCTTATTTCTTATTTTTCAGTTTTTAAAAATTTCTTTTTCTTGCCTTATTACAGCGACTGGCACCTCTAGTAAATGTTGATGTAGAGTGAGTGGGCATCTTTACCTGGTCTTTGATATTAAAGGGAAAGTGTCCATTATTTCCCTGCTAGGTATCATATTAGCTGTAGTTATATATATGCATTATCAAATTGAGGAAATTTCTTCTTATTTTAGGTTTTCTGAGAATTTTGTAATTAACAGGTGTTACATTTTTAAAAATGCTTTCCCTACCTGTGTTAAAATTCTGATACAGTGTTCCTCTTTTATTTTCTTAATTTGGTAGATTACATTAAGAGATTGTTAAATATTAATTCAATTCAATCTTTTATTCCTGGGAAAGCCTCAATTGGTCATGATAGCTATACTTTCTTTAATATATTGCTGAGTTTGATTTCCCAATATTTTAAGCTTTTTTTGGTATATAGTCATGAAAAATATTAATCTGTAATTTTATTTATTTATTTATTTGAGATGTAGTCTCACTCTGTTACCCAGGCTGGAGTGCAATGGCTTGGTGTTGGCTCACTGCAACCTCTGCCTCCCAGGTGTAAGCAATTCTCCTTTTTTAGCCTCCCATGTAGCTGGGATTACAGGCATGCATTACCATGCCTGACTGATGATTTTGTATTTTTAGTAGGGCCGGTGTTTCCCTGTGTTGGCTAGGCTGGTCTGGAACTCTTGACCTAAGGAATCTGCCAGCCTCAGCCTCCCAGAATGCTGGGATTACAGGTGTGAGTCACCATACCCAGCCAGTTTTATTTTTTTTATATAGTATCTTTGTCTGGTTTTGGTATTAGGATCATGCTGACTTCATGAATGTGTTGAAAAGCCCATTTTCCTATTCTGTTTTCTGAAGATGTTTTTGTGAGATTGGTATTATTTTCTCAGACAAATCTGATAAAATTTGATAAAATTTTCCTGTGAAAGCATTTGGGTCTGGAGTTTCCCTTGGAAGAAAATTTTTAATAACAAGGTCAATTTCTTTAATAAACATAGGGCCATTTAGACTTTTTGTTTTATGTTGTGTCAGTTTTGTTAATTGTGTATGTCAAGGAATTTGCCCATCTTATCTAAGTTATCTAATATTTTGGCATAAAGTCACATATAACATTCTCTTATTTTCCTCTTATTGCCTAAAGATTTGTAGTGATGTTAGTGTTAGTTAGGTCCCTCTTTTATTTTTACTTTTTTTTTTTAACAGAAACTAAATTTTCTTTTTTAAAATTCAAGACAGGGACTCACTCTAACTCCCAAACTGGAATGCAGTAGCATGATTTTGGCACACTGCAGCCTCTGTGTCCTGAGCTTAAGTGAACCTCCAACTCAGCCTCCTGAGTAGCTGGGACTACAGGCGTGAACATAGTTGGCTTATTTTTGTATTTTTTGTTAAGATGGGGTCTTGCTGTGTTGCTCAGGATAGTCTCCAACTCCTGAACTCAAGCAATCCACCTACCTGGGCCTCTCAAAGTTCTGGGATTACAGGCATGAGCCACACTGTGCCTAACTACTAACGATTTATTTTTTTATTTTTTTCCCCCAAATTATGCAGTTTTACACTGAATGACACAGAAGGAAACTAAAATCACCAACAGTTTCTATGTAAGCTTGGTTCCTGTCTTAAGGAAAAGAAGAACAGAACAAAACCAACATGTTTTGTTAGAACAAAAACAAAAACGCTCTAAAAACTTTCACATTGCTGCTCCATTTTGTCAACTGGCAGCTGTCTGTGTCCCTTAAATCTTTGATTATCTGCTGCTTTCTGTGTAACAGGCTTCAAAGCACACAGACTGTAACTATAGCTTACCAAAAAGGGATACATGGACCATATATACCTATCACCCAGATACTCTAAACCAGTTTTGAAACATAAACTGCAGAAATCCTGACTAAAACAGCAAAAGAAGACTTTTTTTTGGCCAGCTGCTAGTGACAACCAATGATGCAATGACAGGAGGGCACTTGTCAGAAACATGACACTAACTCTTTAAAGCAACTGCTCTACTTGAAATTCACATCTGGTGAAATGGGAATAGATTTTTATTTTTCTGTTTCCAAATGATAAGTATCATTACATAATTTTACAAATTAAAATGTCATTTGTCATCGTTTTATCTCTGATTCTGTAACCTGATATACTGCTAAGGGAAAATAAGGAGTTAACTTTTTAAAACATGTATGAAAGCCATATCTGCTGTATGTGACACAGCCTCACGGATTCCCTACTGTGATAATTTCCATTTTATTCTGCCCTCATTTATCCTTTATATTGTTAAGTTGTGTCTTCTTTCTTCTTGATTAATCTAGTTAGTAATTTATCAATTTTGTTGATGTTTTCAAACACATAGCTTTTTCGTTTTGTATTTTTGTATTCTCTTTTTTTCTTTTTAATTTCACTGATTTCTACTCTTGTCTTTATTTGTTTCTCTTGGATTTTTCTTACTCTTTTTTCCACAAGCTTCTTAAATTGAAATCTTAAGCCAAGCTTTTTCTTCTTTTCTATTTATGAATGGTAAAAATTTTCTTGTAAGCCATGTTTTAGCTACATATCACAAATTTGCATTGTTCTTTTTTTACCATTTAATTAGAAATAATTTCTGACATCTCTTGTGATTCTTTTTTCCTTGACCAGTGGATTATTTAGAAGTTTGTTGTTTTAAAAGCTGGAGGTATTACACTGATAGATTTCAAAGTATCCAATGAAGCTCTAGTAACCCAAACAGCATGGTACTGGCATAAAAATGGACATTTGTACCAATGGAACAGAATGGAGAACCCAGAAATAAATTCACATATTTACAGCCAAATGATTTTTGACCAAAACATCAAGAATGTTCAATGGAAAAGACAATGTCTTCAGTAAATGGTACTCAGAAAATTGGATATTCACATGCAGAAAAATGAAACCAAACCCTCATTTTCAATACATAAAAAATCAATTCAAAATGGATTAAGGACTTAAATGTAGGACCCAAAACTACGGAAGTATTAGAAGAAAACATAGGGGAAATGCTTCAGGATATTGGTTAGTGCAAAGATCTTATGAAGACCTCAGAAGCACAGGTAGCAAAAGCAAAAATAGACAAATGGGATTATATCAAACTAAAAAGTTTCTGCATGGCAAAGGAAATAATCAACAGAGTAAAGAGACACCTTCAGAATGGGAAAAATGTTTTCCACTATTTATTCTACAAGGAATTAATATCCAGGATAACCAGGGAACTCAAACATCTCAACAGCAAAAGTAAAAAAAAAAAAGATAATCCAATTAAAATGTGGGCAAGTGACCTGAATAGTCATGTCTCAGTAGAAGACATACAAATGGCCAACACGTATATGAAAGCACAGTCAGCATTATTAATCATCAGAGAAATACAAATTCAAACCATAATAAGATAGCATCTCACCCCATTAGAGTAGCTATTGTCAGAAAGACAAAAAAAAAAAATGCTAGTAGGATGTAGACAAAGGGCAACTCATTTGCTGCTGGTACAAATGTGAATTAACTCAGTAATATGGAAAACAGTATGGCGGTTCCTCAAAAAATGAAAACCAGAATTACTATGTGAAACACCAATCCCCCTACTAGGTATATATTCAAAAGATAGGAAATCATTATGTTAAAGAGATATCTGCCTTCCTGTGTTTATTACAACACTATACATATAGCCAATACATGGAAACAAACCAAGTGTTCATCAACAGATGAATAGATAAAGAAAATGTGGTGTACACATACACAATATAATACTATTTGGCTATAAAAAAATAAAATTCTGTCATTTGTGGCAACATGGATGACCTTGGAGGACATTATTACACTATAGGGTGGCTATAATTAACAGTAATTTATTGCATTTTTTTCAAATAGCTAGAAGAGCAGATTTGGCATTTTTTTCAACACACACACACACACACACACACACAATTGTGTCTGATGTGATCAATAATTACTATGATTTGATAATTACACATTATATACATGTATATCAAAATATCACCCTGTGCTCCATAAATATGGGCAATTAGTCCAGGTGAGCTGGCTCACACATATAATAAGAACACTTTGAGAGGCTGAGGGGGGAGGATCACTTGAGGCCAAGAGTCTAAGACCAGCCTGAATAACAGAGTGAGATCCTGTTTCTACAATTATAATATCACTTATAGATAATTTTAAAAATTAAAAAAGTGTTGTTTTAATGTATAAATGCTTGTTTTTTCTATTTGTGTTATTACTGATTTCTAATTTAATTCCATTATGGTTCTAATTTAATTCCAATTTCAGTTATTTAAACATCTGTTAGGATTTGTTTTGATACCCAATATATGGCCTATTTTGGTGACTGTACCATGTGTTCTTGGAAATAATATAGAGTCTACAGTTCTTGAATATAATCTTCTGACAATGTTATTAAGTCAGAGTAGTTGATAGCTAAAATTAATTTTTATCTGCAAAAATAGATACTTATTTTAAGGACACCAAGGAACATGAGGTAGGAGGCAAACTTCCCTCAGCAATCTTTTTTTACTCCCTGAATTTTTATCCTTAAATTCTAGGAAGCACTTTAGGATCAAAACTGAGAAGAAATTGTATTTACATTCCAGTAGAATGGCAAATTCAATAGAGGCACTGTCTTTATTTGGATTGGTCTATATAAATATCCTCAACAGTGTATTATACTATGTTTTTTAAAAATTACAGATTGAATGGCTTCAAATTTTAACAAATCTCAACCCAAATACAAAAGTATATTATGAGCCCATTCCCTTATCCTACTCCTAGAAGCAGTTGTTGTTTTACTGCTAAGAATTCTAGTCTATATTTGTTCAATCTTTTTACATAGGATTTTTTTTTTTTTTTGCAGGTGGGGGTTAGTTTTGGCACGATTAAAAGTAAAAGCAGCCTTTTTATAAATACATATAGAAAAGTCAGGGTTCTTCTTAAATATTGACAGTCTAATAGACTAGATTGTCAATATCATTTAAAAACTGATTTTTTTTAATCTTTTAAGTTCAGGGGTACATGTGCAGGTTTATTATATAGGTAAGCTTGTGTTATGGAGGTTTGTTGTACAGATTATTTCTTCACCTAAATATTAAGCCTAGTTCCCATTACTTATTTTTCCTGATCCTCTCCCTCCTCCTACCCTCCACCCTCCACCATTGTGCAGGCCCCAGTGTCTATTGTTCCCCTCTCTGTGTCCATATGTTCTCATTATTTAGCTCCTACATGTCAGTGAGAGCATGGGGGTTTTTGGTTTCTGTTTCTGCATTTGTTTGCTAAGGGTAATAGGCTCCAGCTCCATCCATGTATCTGCAAAGGACATGATCTCCTTTCTTATGGATGCATAGTATTCCATGATGTATATATACCACATTTTCTTTGTCCAGTCTATCAATCGATGATTTAGTTTGATTTCATGTCTTTGCTATTGTGAATAGTGCTGCAGTGAACATGCATGTGTCTTTATGATGATACGGTAATGGGATTGCTGAGTTGAATGGTAGATCTGTCAGGAATTGCCACAGTTTTCTACAATGGTTGAACTAATTTAAACTCCCACCAATAGTGTTAAGCATTACGTTTTCTCTGCAACCTCATCAGCATCTGTTATTTTTTGCTTTTTAATAATAGCCATTCTGACTGGCATGAGATGGTTTATCATTGTGGTTTTGATTTGCATTTCTCTAATGATCGGGGATGTTGAGCTTTTTTAACATGCTTATTGGTGGCATGTATTTCTTCTTTTGAAAAGTGTCTGTTCATGTCCTTGGCCCACTTTTTAATGGGGTTGTTTTTTTCTTGTAAATTTGAAAAACTGAAATTTTGATTTGCTAAGAAAAGATTTACATTGTTTAAGGAGGAGACGCATCACCTGGAATATATCTGCTATTAGTGATCCACATCAGCTTCTCAATTCAGATGAAATATATCTGTCCACTTGCTACTTTGATCCCTATTTAAACATAGAGAGCAAAAGAATTAGAAGTGAAGTAGTAATGTATGCCTGCTCAAATAAAGGAGAGGAGTCTATATAATCCACATTTTGACTTGTGGCATACAATTGTGAAATGAGTCAAGTTTAAGGTCCTTGAGAAAAACAATCTGATCACATGGGTTTGATTCTTTGTGGCCTTGTGCTGTAAGCAACAGAATTAACAAATCACTAAAGGAAGATTTCAAAATGACATACTTTTTCTTTCTCACTACAGGATGCTGAATATGCATATTTTGATTTTCCTGAACTTCTTTCATTGAGAACTGCTTTAATTCTCCACCTTCAACACAACACTAACATTGATGTGCAAACGGAGTTTTCTGGATGCTTATCACAAGATTGGAAGTTATTCTTGGAACAGCATTACCCGTATTTTCTGATAGTTTCAGAGGAAGGCCTGAGTGATTTACAAACATATCTTTTTAACTTCTTAATCATACATTCATGGGGAATGAAAGTCAATGTTGTGCTTTCTTCAGGGCACGAATCTGATACTCTCAGACTTTATGCACATATCATGGAAAGCACAGAGAGAAACCAAACTTTTTTGAAGAAGGTAATTGACATTAATAACTCTCATTTTTTTGTCCTGATTTTTTATGTTAATTCTCAAAATCTTTAACTCAATATTCTTTCTGTCTTCTTAGTGGAACCTATGATAGGCAGTTTCAGAAGAGGTAATAAATTTAATACTGGTAACAATGATGATGATAGACATTCATTGAGCACTATGCCAATTCCTTTTCCTAAATTTCTCTTAGTTCTCAGGGTACTCCTATAAGGTTTGTGGCCTTATTATCTCTATCTATTCACATCTAATTATTGTATTATCACCTCATCTATAAAAGAATACTTGGAGTATTGAAGTAATTTGCTCATGTTAAGTACCTAATTGTGGTATAATAAGAAATATATTTGCACTCTTTCCCTAGTTGCTGTCACAGAGCTCCTAAAACTCTTGGAATTTCTTGAGTAATAATAATGTCTTTTGTTATTTGTAAGGAGCTGCTTTTGATCACATCTGAATTTTTCCTAATGAGGTGACCTAGGGTGGGGGCCCTGGATAGCCTCAGCATTGGGCTGGTCACCAAAAGGACCAAGCCATCAGAGGCTGGAAATTTCAGTCCCAACCACCAACCTCTGGGAAGGGGAGCAAGAGGGGCCAGATATTAAGCTCTATAAAAACTCTTGAACAGTGAGGTTTGTTGAACTCCCAGGTTGGGAAGACCTGGGAGGGGCGCTACACCCAGGGAGTTACTGCAACCACCTACCCCTCTCCCCATACCTTGCCTCATGCATCGGTTCCATCTGGCTGTTCCACAATTGTATCCTTCATGATAAACTGGTAATAGTAAGCAAACAAGTTTTCCTGAGTTCTGTGAACTATGTTAGCAAATTACCAAATGTGAGGAGGGAACCCTGGATTTGTAGCTGGTCCGTCAGCATGTGAAGCCTAGCATTTGTGCTTCACGTCTGAAGTAGGAGGCAGTCTTGTTGGACTGAGTCCTTACCCTGTGGGGCCTGTGTTAACTCAGGGTGGTTAGCATCAGAATGGAATTCCATTGTATGGCACCCAGAGGTGTCTGAAGAGAATTAGAGAATTATTGGTTTGGAAAATCCAGACTTTTTTTTTTGTTAGAGTGTTATACGTAGAGAAGTGATTTTCCTTTATTAATAAAAGGTTGACAGTGGATTTCAACAAAGGAGTATGTCTTTAGCTTCTGTATATTTAGCCATAGGGTGTCCTGCTGCTTAGATGATGGAAAGCAAGAAATGCATTTAACTGGAAATCCGTGTGTTCAGAGGTTCATGTGTTGAATGTAGGCAGTGAAATGATAGCTAACATGGATGAAGGACCTTAATGAGAAAGACATGAAGATTGACAAAGGAAATAATGAGGTAATTTCATTCCTTAACATAAACTTATGAAGTCTGTAGAATTTTCAAAGCATTTTAGAATTTCAATTTTATGATAGGTTCATTATTTTGGTATATCTGGCATTAGGTGTTAGAAACAGAATGCTTGTTCCCAGGTACTGCAAGGAAAAATTAGCTTTCAGACAAAATGTTTTCTCAGCAAGGCAATTTTACATTCTGCAGAAAGGGTGCTCCTGTTAGCCATCTTGCCCCGAGAGTACAATGAACAAAGGAAAGGCAGACATATTTATTCCTTATGCGTTGGGTTTTTACTGCTGTGTCTGATCTCCATTGGTTGGGGCCAGATCTCACAATCTAAACTGAACCTGATTGGCTAACAACTTAAAACTTTTCTATATAGTACAGGCAATGGAGAAAGAGGGAAAGGAGGAAGTCCAAATAAGGAAGGGGCATAGGCTGTGAGCTGGGACATACCTGTGAGCACATCCAGCACAGATATCTTGGTTAAAGTACAAGGACATGGAATGTACGTATTCCCTTGTGCCCAACAGCTACGTAGGATAGGGCTTAACAAGGAGTTATTAGCAAAAAGCAAGAAGGCTATGAGAAATTTAGTTTTTTTTGTCAGTAGAAAGTCATTTGATATTTATATGTAGATATAGGAGATACAGGATTACAGAAATAATTTTTATCTATAATATAACACTACAGTCATTAGAAAGTCATTTAATGTTTACTTGTAGATATAGGAGATAATTATCTATAATATAACAATATAGTCAGTAGAAAGTCATTTAATGTTTACATGTAGATGTAGGAGATACTTACACATAAAGGATTATAAAAATAATTTTTGTCTATAACAATATAGTCAGTAGAAAGCCATTTAATGTTTACATGTAGATATAAGGGATACTTACACTCAGAAGTCATATAAGCTCCAACTATTAGGGAAGACAGAGAGAAAGAAGAAAACATAGTCATTTTAAAGACTTAGATTTAAGAAGGCCAGATGAAATGCTCTGATCCTATGATGAGGGAAGAAGATTCTGAAGACTGAGTTTTATTCTGGCAAGTTTTGACTTTCTAACCACAAGTGCTCTAGAGGTAAGATTTTTCTCACACCTAAGTGTAAATGTGTGTATCAGTTTGAGGACTTTAAGTTGTGTGCTTTTAGCACTTTTTTGGGAGAGGTATGTGCACCATAACGAACTCATATCTGGAAATACCATCTCTAATATCTATATCAGAGTATTTATGGTATAAAAGAAATTTATACAACACATATAACATTTATAAATTAAAAATATCCATGCCATAAGAATGTAATGAAGTTGCATACAGAGTTCAAAGGTGTGCGTTGCTCTAAAGCAATACTTAGTATTTTTTCTGGCACAAAATGGTGCCTATCATATTTCATTCTTCTCTCTTTTTCATTTGGACATAGATTTATGGGGAAGGGAGACATAGACCTTGCACAGATCATGGTTACTTCACAATGTAGCTTAGCTAAAGCCTGAGCATTGTCCAGAGAAAACCATATGTTTTTCAGCAAACATCCCTACTCATGCCTTTTTTCTAAGTTTGCTCAAATTTGGTTAAATTTTAGTTACATTTTTGTGAGATCTCATAATGTTATTAAAGGTGAACATTGGCACAAATTTTTGATTTAGAGTATTTCTTTTACTCATTTTTAATTAAAAATGATCATGTGTTTTTCCAGGGCCTTAATGATGATGTATTTTAAAAGTAAAGGACTACATTTTGTCATTCTCCCCAGAAAAGATAACAGTGCATTGCTAGGCCTTCAATACCAAGGGTATTAGACTCAAGATTCTGTAAGATTCTGTTTATGTCTGGCACTGATCATCAGTATAAATATAAAATGAATACAAATGTCAATAACTTTCTAGAAACACTCATAAAAATTTGCATTAAATCAACAGATCTTTCTTTTAAGATGTATGCATTCTAACTTCCATTTGTTTTAGAAAGGATAATTAAAATCCAGAGCTATTATGCTCAGCAGGTTGCAAGAGACCCCTATCAAATTGTTTTCTTTCTTTTTTTTAATATACATTTATATTTTATTGCACTTTAGATTCTGGGGTACATGCGAAGAACATGCAGGATTGTTGCATATGTACATACATGGCAATGTGGTTTGCTGCCTCCATCCCCATCACCTATATCTTGCATTTCTCCCCATGTTATCCCTCCCCAACTACCCACCCCCTGCTGTCCCTCCCCTAGTCAGACCCCAGCAGACCTCAGTTTGCCACGATCTCCTCCCTGTGTCCATGTGTTCTCATTGTTCAACACCTGCCTATGAGTGAGAACATGTGGTGTTTGATTTTCTGTTCTTGTGTCAGCTTGCTGAGAATGATGGTTTCCAGGTTCATCCATGTCCCTACAAAGGACATGAACTCATCATTTTTGATGGCTGCATAGTATTCCATGGTGTATATGTGCCACATTTTCCCTGTCCAGTCTATCATTGATGGGCATTTTGGTTGGTTCCAGGTCTTTGCTATTGTAAACAGTGCTGCAATGAACATACATGTGCATGTATGTGTCTTTATAATAGAATGATTTATAATCCTTTGGGTATATACCCAGTAATGGGATTGCTGGGTCAAATAGAATTTCTATTTCTAGGTCATTGAGGAATCACCACACTGTCTTCCACAATGGTTGAACTCATTTACAACCCCACCAACAGTGTAAAAGTGTTCCTGTTTCTCTACATCCTCTTCAGCATCTGTTGTCTCCAGATTTTTTAATGATTGCCATTCTAACTAGCATGAGATGGTATCTCAATATAGTTTAGATTTGCATTTCTCTAATGAGCAGTGGTGATGAGCATTTTTTCATGTTTGTTGGCCTCATATATGTCTTCTTTTGAAAAGTGTCTGTTCATGTCCTTCACCCACTTTTGAATGGGTTTGTTTTATTTTTTTCTAGTAAATCTGTTTTAGTTCTTCATAGATTCTGAATATAGTCCTTTGTCAGATGGGTAGATTGCAAAATTTTTCCCATTCTTTTGGTTGCTGGTTCACTCTAATGATTGTTTCTTTTGCTGTGCAGAACTCTGGAGTTTAATTAGATCCCATTTGTCTATGTTGGCTTTTGTTGCCATTGCTTTTGGTGTTTTAGTCATGAAATTTTTGCCTATGCCTATGTCCTGAATGGTTTTGCCTAGGTTTTCTTCTAGGGTTTTGATGATGTTAGGTCTTATGCTTAAGTCTTTAATTCATCTGAAGTTAATTTTAGTGTAAGGTTTCAGAAAGAGGTCCAGTTTCTGGTTTCTGCACATGACTAGGCAGTTTTCCCAACACCATTTCCACATTACTTGTTTTTTTCAAGTTTGTCAAAGATCAGATGGTTGTAGATGTGTGGTATTGACTCCGAAGCCTCTGTTCTGCTCCATTGGTCTATATCTCTGTTTTGGTACCAGGGTCATAGGCAGCTTGATGGGGCTAGCATTGAATCTATAAATTACTTTGGGCAATTTACTTCCAATTATGTGGTCAATTTTGGAGTAGGTGTGATGTGGTGCTAAGAAAAATGTATATTCTGTGGATTTGGGGTGGAGAGTTCTGTAAATGTCTATTAGGTTTGCTTGGTCCAGGTGAGTTCAAGTCCTGGATATCCTTGTTATTTTTCTGTCTCATTGATCTATCTAATATTTACAGTGGAATGTTAGTCTCCCACTATTATTGTGTGGGAGTCTTAAGTCTCTTTATAAGTCAGTAAGAAGTTGCTTTATGTATCTGGGTGCTCCTGTATTGGGTGTGTATATATTTAGGATGGTTAGCTCTTGTTGCATTGATCCTTTTACCATTATGTAATGCCATTCTTCATCTCTTTTGATCTTTGTTCGTTTAAAGTCTATTTCATCAGAGACTAGGATTGCAACTACTGCATTTGTTTGCTCTCCATTTGCTTGGTAAATCTTCCTCCAATCCTTTATTTTGAGCCTATGTGTATCCTTGCATGTGAGATGGATTTTGACTTTTTATCCAATTTTCCAGTCTGTGTCTTTGATTGTGACATTTGGCCCATTTACATTTAAGGTTAATATTGTTATGTGTGAATTTGATGCAGCCATTTTAATGCTAGCTTGTTGTTTTGCCTGTTAGTTGATGCAGTTTCTTAGTTGTGTCACTGCTTTTTACCATTTGGTACATTTTTGGAGTGGCTAGTACTGTTTGTTCCCTTCTATGTTTAGTGCTTCTTTCAGGAGCTCTTGCAAAGCAGGCCTGGTGATGATGAAATCTCTGAGTAATTGCTTGTTCATAAAGGATTGTATTTCTCCTTTGCTTATGAAGCTTAGTTTGTCTGGATATGAAATTCTGGGTTGAAAATTCTTTTCTTTAACGATATTGAATATTGGCCCCCACTTTCTTCTGGCTTGCAGGGTTTCTGCTGAGAGAACCACTGTGAGTCTGATGGGCTTCCCTTTGTGGGTAACCCGACGTTTTTCTCTGGCTGCACTTAGCATTTTTTCTTTCATTTCAACCCTGGTGAATCTGACAATTATGTGTCTTGGGATTGCTCTTCTTGAGGAATATCTTTGTGGTGTTTTCTGTATTTCCTGGACTTTAATATTGGCCTGCCTTGCTAGGTTGGGGGAGTTCTCCTTGATAATATCCTGAAGAGTGTTTTCCACTTGGATTCATTTTCTCCATTACATTCAGGTAAACCTATCAAATGTAGATTAGGTCTTTTAACATAATCCCATATTTCTTGGAGGCTTTGTTCATTTTTTTTTTTTACTCTTTTTTTCTCTAATCATGCCTTCTCATTTTATTTCATTGAGTTGATCTTTGACCTCTGATATCCTTTCTTCTGCTTGGTCGATTCGGCTATTGAAAATTGTGTATGCTTTGTGAAGTTCTCATGTTGTGTTTTTCAGCTCCATCAGTTAATTTATATTCTCTCTAAGCCGTTTATTCTTGTTAGCGTTTCATCAAACCCTTTTTCAAGGTTCTTAGTTTCTTTTCATTGAGTTAGAACAAGTTCTTTTAGATCAGAGACTTTTTTTATTACCCACCTTCTGAAGCCTGTTTCTATCAATTCATCAGACTCATTCTCTATCCAGCCTTGTTCCCTTGCTGGCGGGGAGTTGTGATCCCTTGGAGGAGGAGAGGTGTTCTGGTTTTGGGTATTTTCATCCTTTTTGTGCTGGTTTCTTCCCATCTTTGTGGATTTATCTACCGGTGGTCTTTGTAGTTGGTGATTTTCAGATGGATTCTCTGAGTGGATGTCCTTTTTGTTGATAATGAAGCTATTTCTTTCTGTTTCTTAGTTTTCCTTCTAACAGTTAGGCCCCTCTGCTGTAAGACAGCTGGAGGTCCACTCCAGACCCTGTTTGCCTGGGGATCACCTGCAGTGACTGCAGAACAGTAAGGGTTGCTGCCAGTTTCTTCTTCTGTTATCTTTCTCCCAGAAGGATACCCATGAAATGTCATCCTGAGCTCTCCTTTATGAGGTGTCTCTAAATATACAGGAGTCCAGGAGCTGCTTGAGGAGACAGTCTGTCCCTTATAGGAGCTCAGGTGCTGAGCTGTGAGCTCCATTGTTCTGTTTAGAGTTGCTGGGCAGGTACATTTAAGTCTGCTGCAGCAGAACTCATAACTGCCTTTTTTTTCCCCAGGTGCTCTGTCCTGGGAAGGTGGGACTTTATTTCTAAGTTCCTGATGTGCTGCTGCCTTTTTTCAGAGATGCCCTACCCAGTGTGGAGGTAGCCTAGTCAAAGTCTGCCAGCAGAGGTGTTTCTGAGCTGCTGTGGGCTCTGCCTAGCTGCTGTGTGAACGTCCTTGCAGTTTTGTTTATAGAGATATAGTTAGAACTGCCTCAGTAATGATGGTCTGCCTCAGTAATGGTGGTCTGCCACAGTAATGGTGGATTGTCTGTAATGGAGGATTGCCTTGGTAATGGCAGATTGCCTTGGTAATGGTGGACTTCCTCAGTAATGGTGGATGCCCTTCCCCCCACAGAGCTGGATCATCCCAGGTCCAACTGTGCTTGCTGTGAAACTCTCATTCCAGAGTGTTTCAGATTGCTGGTCTTTGTGTGGGTGGGACTGACTGAGCCAGATCACCTGGCTGCCTATTTCAGCCCCGTTTTTTTCAGTTGAATGGGCAACTCTGTCTCCTAGGTGTTCCAGTGCCAGTTGAAATGGCACCCGTATTTGTGTGAGGTTTTGTGTGGAAACCTGCTGTGATGGCTGAAACAGCAGTGTTGGGGACTTGTGGCAGTTTTCCACCTGGGAATCTCCTGGTCTGTGGGCAGTAAAAATTCATTTGGAAATGCAGTGATTAATCACCCTCTGCATTTTTGCTGTGAACTGCAATCCAGAGCTGTTCCTATTTGGCCATCTTGAATCTATTCTCAAAAGTTAGTCTTTAAAACAAACTATTATTTCTAACATTTATTATTATTATTCTTTAACAAGAAGGGAAAGTTTGAAGTGGAACTTTTTACTTTCTACATTAGATTTGTGCAGTATTTATGTTCTGAAACTTGGGAGTCAAAAATGTATTATTAATCTTATGAGTGAATTTAGTTTGTTCCAGTTTTCACATTTTGAAATGAATTCTGATGATGCATGCCATTCAATAGTTTATCAAAAATAATCTTTCAATCTAATTCATATTTTTAGTTTTTGTAGCAAATCTCTGCCCTTCAAGATTGTGACTCCTCATTTTTTGTTTTTGTTGGAAAATTGCCTTCTAAATGTACAATATGGTGATAAAAACCAACTAAAATTTATCATGTTTTTAGAAACATCCTTAATGGTAATTAAGACATACAGATGTTTGTCATGCTTTTAGATTAGTTATTTGCTTTACTTCTATCCTGTCATTAAAATTTTCCCAGCCTTTTTTTTTTTTTTAACACGTGGAAGAATCTTAGATTTATAGCTTAACATATGAAAAGGGTCTTGGTTTACAGTCTCAGGAATTACATATGAAAAGCGTTTCAGTTTACAGTCTTAGGAATGAAAAGGGGAAGTTGATCTGAGATGCCTGGGTCTCCCTCTTCACCCCTCCATTTGAGACCCTCACCACTTTATAATATTAGTTAGAGGTCTCACTTTCATTCTCACTTTCCAGATTTTCTGAAGAAACCCACTGATAATGTTTCATATAATACCCTTGTGATATCATTTTTTGGCTAACTACAGTAGTAATGAATCCCCTAATCATCTGAAGGAACAGGGGGCGTAGACAAGGGAGCAGTAAACAAACACCTATTATTATTATAACACGTATGATGAGGGTTTTGAATCCTCCCAAGGATGAGAACCAACCTCCAAATAAGGACTCAGGGTTAAATCCGTGCCACACCTGTACAGGCACGTGTGCCAGTTTGGTCATGTCTCACACAATATCCTCTATTGCTTGCCCCTGGTCATCAATATGCAGATGGTGGTTGGTTAGATTGAATTTTCCCCAGATGCCTCCTTTGCCTGCTAGCAAATAATGTAGGGCCAATCGGTTCTGATAAATTGCATTTCTCATTTAAGTTTCTTGTCGGGCCAAGAGGGACAGAGCTTTGCCCATTTCATTAGTGAGTATTTCCAAAACAGCCTGCAACCAGATGATCTGGTTGAGCATGTAAATGGGGGTCTGGTATCCCCATGAGCCATCCTTAGCCCATGTGGGTGGTCCATAGTACTCAATAATTCTCTCTGGGGCCACTTATCTCCATAGTACTCAGTAATTCTCTCTGGTGGCCACTCATCATCTGTCCAATCCCCTAGTTTTAGGTCTCTCTTCTCCCTAGTGGAGTAGACTGGATGCCCTAACAGCTCACCTGTCTTAACAGAGAATAGGAAGAAAGAGAGCTTATGACACAGCTACCTGTCCCTCTCATGGATTACACACCTTATATTAAGTACCATTATATAAACAGGTTCCCTTCTGTGTTTCCGTACATTTATAAGAACTACAGGACAAAAGAATGGCAGTAAATTTTACGTCCTACCTGATGTACATAGAGTCTTGCTCTGTTGCCCAGGCTGGTGTGCAGTCTGCAACCTCCACCTCCCGGGTTCAGCAATTCTCCTGCCTGCCTTGGCTTCCCAAGTTGCTGGGATTACAGGCACCTGCCACCATGCCTGGCTAATTTTTGTATTCTTAGTAGAGATGGGGTTTCACAAGTTGCCCAGGCTGGTTTTAAACTCCTGACCTCAGGTAATCTGCCTGCCTTAGCCTCCTAAAGTGCTGGAATTATAGGCATTAGCCACTGTACCTGGCCTCTAGACTTCATTTTCATATTGAGAACAGATATTGCTACCAGTAAGTCTCTATTTTGCCTGAGAAATACCAGACTCTGACTTAAAAATGCAATACTAGTATCCTGTTTTGTCTCTCCTTAAGAATAACCATATTTACATATTTATTTTTAATAGAATTGGGGTCTTGCTTCTTGCTATGTTGCCCAGGCTGGTTTCAAACTCCTGGGATTAAGTGATATTCCTGCTTCAGCCTCCCAAAGTACTGATATTACAGGCATGAGCCACCATGCCTGAGCTTCTTTTCTTTTTAAATTGATGATTTTATTTTCTGTAAAATTATTTCCTAATTCATTATCTATGAGTATTTCCCTAAAAGAAGGTTATTTTTCTCACCCCCTTTGGACTGTTTAAATTAGTATCAATAAATATTATGGATGTATTATATGTTGTTAATTCAGGATGGCATGTTCATACTACCTTCTCTAATTTTCTATATTTTAGAAAGCCAAGATACCAAGACAATTCATTATATTCTGAAATAAAAATTAATTTGGCAAACAGGAAATATACATGTTTATCAGAGCTTAAGAAAAATTGTCCTAAAGACACAACAGGGTAATTTTATTAGTATACATTATAACACATATATAATTCAAATGTCTCATTTAAAAATTTTAATTTAACTCTAAGTTTTGGGATACATGTGCAGGATGTGCAGGTTTGTTAGATAGGTAAATGTGTGGCTTTGTGGTTTGCTGCACCTATCAACCCATCACCTAGGTATTAAGCTCTGCATGCATTAGCTATTTATCCTGTAGAATTTTCAAAGTCCTCTCTCTTCCACCCCCGCCCCCACAGACCCCAGTGTGTTGCCCCTCCTTGTGTCCCTGTATTCTTATTGTTCAGCTCCCACTTATAAGTGAGAACATGCAGTGTTTGGTTTTCTGTTCCTGTGTCAGTTTGCCGAGGATAATGGCATCAAGCTCCATCCATGTTACTCCAAAGGACATGATGTTGTTCCTTTTTATGGTTGCATAGTATTCCATGGGTATATGTACCACACTTTCTTTATCCAATCTATGATTGATGGGCATTTGGGTTGATTTCATGTTTTTGCTATTGTGAGTAGTGCTGCAGTGAACATACTTATGCATGTATCTTTATAATAGAATGACTTATATTTCTTTGGGCATATACCCAGTAATAGGATTGCTGGGTCAAATGGTATTTCTGGTTCTAAATATTTGAGGAATTGCCACACTGTTTTCCATAATGGTTGAGCTAATTTATATCCCCAACAACATTGTAAAAGCATTCCTATTTCTCTGCAACCTCACCAGCATCTGTTGTTTCTTGACTTTTTAATGATCACCATTCGACTGGCATGAGATGGTATCTTATTATGGTTTTGATTTGCATTAAGTGTCTCATTTTTTATAGCCAGGTAACACTTTATTTAATGTATTTGACATGGTTTTCTCCCTTTTACAGAATGAAACAGTGATTCAGGGGGCATATAAAAGTCTCATACAACACTTGGAAGAAAGAAGGATTTTAGCATTAGCACCTTATTTTGAACAGTTGAAATGGAATGATATGATGGAAGAGGTATTAAAATTTTTATTTCTTTAAAAAATGTGATAGAATTTGATAAATGAGAATCAAGTTATGATTATTTCAGTCCTTAGACCAGAATAAATGATGCCATAGATCTCCTTAATACATGTATACTATCTGAATCTCAGAATGTCATGCTCCTATCTTGAATTTATCAGATGGCATATGTAATTTTATGTTCATTTCTGGAAGCCATATTTTAAGACAGACTCTGGAAAACTAGAAATTTGTAGTAATTAATGCAACAGTAATGTTTATTTTTTATTATTCCAATTGAGGAGGACTCTAAGACATCATTTGCCATATAAATAGTCAAAACAAGAAATTAATTATACCTGAAATTTAACTTTCTGATTATCTTATCAAACTATGCTTTATAATCCTATTTATCATGATGGATTACTAAGCACCTCTTTCTTTTTTTTTCTTTCTGATTCTCAAATGGTAAAAAGTGTTTGCAGAAGAAAGTTTGGAAAAAAAAGAAAAGTAGTAAGAATATCCATAATTCCACTTAGCATTTTAACATACATACACACACACACACACACACACACACACACACACACACACACACATATTTTTTTTTGAGATAAGAGTTTCGCTCTTGTTACCCAGGCTGGAGTGCAATGGCGTGATCTTGGCTCACTGCAACTTCTGCCTCCTGGGTTCAGGCAATTCTGCCTCAGCCTCCTGATAGCTGGGATTACAGGCATGCACCACCATGCCCAGCTAATTTTTGTATTTTTAGTAGATACGGGGTTTCACCATGTTGACCAGGATGGTCTCAATCTCTTGACCTCGTAATCCACCTGCCTCGGCCTCCCAAAATGCTGGGATTACAGGTGTGAGCCACTGCGCCCAGCCTTTTAACATATATTTTTATGTAGCTGAGGACATATTGTGTTTGTGTGTGTCTGTGTGTGTATGTTGTGTGTGTGTGTGTGTGTGTGGTGTGTGTCTATATATATATATAGACACACACCACATACATATACACGTATGTTTTTGTTTCTTTTTTTTTTGAGACAAGGCCTCACTCTGTTGCCTAGTCTGGAGTGCAGTGGCACAATCATGGGTCATTGCAACCTTGACCTCCCAGGCTCAAGTGATCCTCCCACCTCAGCTTCCTGAGTAGCTGGACCCTCAGGCATGTGCCACCATGTCTGCCTAATTTTTTATTTTATGTAGAGATGATGTCTCATTTTATTACCCAGGCTGGTCTTGAACTCCTGGGCTCAAGTGATCCTCTTACCTTGGCCTCCCAAAGTTTTGGGATTACAGCTGTGAGCCACCATGCGCAGACTGTATATATATTTTTAGTATACATTTCATTAAGATTATTATGTATTTTCTTGTCATTGAGAATTTTTCATAAATGTAATATTTAATGAGCGCATTACATTTTCTTAATGTTAGACATTTAAATTACTTCAAAATTTTGGCTGTTATAAATGTTACAATGAACATTTTGATGTATAAGATTTTTGTACACATATTGGATTATTATTCCTCTATTCTAAATTCCTAGAAATTCAAAACTGGATCATAAGGTATCAACATATTTAATGATCTTGATGGATGTTGTCAAAAAGCTTTGCAGAAATTCTATACCTACCTGTACTTTCATCTTTAATCTATAAGATAGTTGACTCACCGCACAATTTTCAATGTTGTGTGATATTATTTTAAAAATTTTGATATTTTGACATTTATAACAAGGTATCTAATTATTGTTCTAACATGTATTTCTCTGATATTTAGTAAAATTGAATGATTTTATTTTTATTAATAATCTGTGTCCTCCTTTGTGAATTGTTTGTTCATGTTTTACTAAATTTTAATGTCTTATTGTGTTATTTAATTTCTTTGCATATTTTGGTTTTCATATTTCTCTGGCATATTGATTGTAATTAATTTCAATTTTTGATCATTAAAATGATCATACATTTTTAAACATAAACATTTAAAGTTCTGTTTAGTTAAATCTATACAATCTGTTTCTTACAAGTAAGAGTACTTATGAGTAAAAGAATTTTTCTAAATAATTTGGCATTTGAAGAAATTTCCTTTCTTGATAGGCATGTTGGACTCTATTTCTGCTTCAGCATCTGTGGCCAGAAGGATCAGACATCCGGCGTGTTCTCTGTGTCACCTCATGTTCACTGTCCTTAAGAATGTACCACCGCATCTCAGTAAGTAAAAGGAACACAACTGCCCAGCAGAAAGCTGTGATTCATGAAGTATAACTGGTGTCACTTCACTGGGTAGCATCAGACTCTCCACTGTTGACATACTCTTCATTTCTGACTGCCATTTTCTTCATTAGGAATTTACCTCCTTCCCTCACCAATTTATGTGTATTAAATACCAAAAAGGAGAGTAAAATTAGAATCTATATAGATAAGAAAATATTATGTTACATAATTTAGTGTTTTTCTTAAAATTCAATGTACAGTACATTTTCTCTGGTGTTTCACTTCGTAGTTATTTAGCCCAGTTCTTCTAATAAACAGAGAAAATGAGGAAGAATAAAAGAAACAAATTGAGGGAGGACCCCACTATACCCTGTGTTTCAGGCTCTGTGTACCTGATACCGTGTAATCTCGCAACAACTTTTCAGTATAGCAATTATCACTCTTTCCTGTGGATTCAAGACTTTGAGACTGAGACTTTCCTAACCTGCTTGGAATCACATGGTAAAAGGCAGCCTGGATTTTGACTAGGATGGCTGGCTCCACAGCTTGTAGTGATTCTGCTCTGTTAAGTCATGTATTTAAAAAATAATTCTGTTATAGTTTATTAGTATCACTGAGACTAGAGAGATTCTGAATTTTTAAAATTGTTTTCAGCATATAGGGCCCTTTACGAATCTTTTGAGGAACATGGATTTTCCACTCTAGTATATGCATTCGCATAAGTACACACACACGCACACACCCATGCACACGAAGTTTGTATGCAGTCTAAATATCTGTGTGTTTCAGGCTGAAAAATTCTGTTCCTAAAACAAACAGCCATGAAGAAAAGAGAGAGAGAGAAAGAAAAAAGAAAAGAAAGAAAAAGTAAGGAAAAACATGCCTGTACAAGGCCCAAGGAATTAGTATTCTGTAGGAGAAAACTGCCCATTTCTTAAATCTGTCAGCATGTTTTCACAAAGTATTTACTTTGCATATGGCAATATGTTATGCCAAAAGTAAACATATTTGGGGAGAGAGAAGAAATAGGATATCTATGCCTCTTGATCACACATATCTTGAAAGGCAATTTTAACGTCCCTTTGAAATAACTAGAAAAGTTTCAGACCTCTAGTCTCAACTACCAATTCAACATTTCCACTTGGATTTGTCATAGACCTCTCAAATTTAGGATTTCTGGACCCAACCCCCCCAAACTTCTCCATCCCAACAAATGACAACAATGTCCTTTTAGTTGCTCAAAAAAAAAAAAAAAAAAAAAGGTGTTAACACTTCAGGAGCATTACGGAGGATGGAGAGAGCGGTGAGCTTTTTGTGCTTCTTCCTTCTTGATTCTTTCCTTAGTTTGAATTTTGCATCTTTGATTTTATTTTGACTGATAAAACATTTATTAATTCCCTCTGCTAAGATTGTTGATTGTCTAATGTGTGCTAATAGCTGCTTTCAACCTACAGAACTTCGATGTTATGAAGACTATCTAATAGTAGGTGTTATTAATAATAGGTAATATAACAGGTATGATAGTAATAGGTAATATTAATAGTAATAGGTAACACGTCTTACTATGTATTGGTGACGTTCTAGATATTTTACAAGTCTGATCTCACTTAGTTTTTCCAGAAACCCTATGAGAAAGTGTACTGTTACTATCCTGATTTTTTACATATAGGAGAACTGACTCATAGTGTCTTGACTGGAGTCACACGGTTTTCAGAGCCCAGGTCCTGAATTATTGTGCAATAGTCTTTTTAATGTAGGAGATACAACACTTCAATATTATTTATTTATTTATTTATTTTTTTGAGACGGAGTTTAGCTGTTGTTACCCAGACTAGAGTGCAAAATGGCATGATCTCAGCTCACCACAACCTCTGCCTTCTGGGTTCAAGCAATTCTCCTGCCTCAGCCTCCCAAGTAGCTGGGACTAAAGGTGTGCACTACCATGCCCAGCTAATTTTTCGTATTTTTAGTAGAGACGGGGTTTCATCTTGTTGACCAGGATGGTCTTGATCTCTTGACCTCGTGATCCACTCACCTCGGCCTCGCAAAGTGCTGGGATTACAGGTGTTAGCCACCGTGTCCGGCTAATATTTTAATTTAATATGTCATACAGTAAATCTTAGCTATGTAGATTTCTCTAAAATTGTGACTTTTGATTACTTTAAAATTTTTTTTTTTTTTGAAATGGAGTTTTGCTCTTGTTACCCAGGCTGGAGTGCAATGGCGCGATCTCGGCTCACTGCAACCTCCGCCTCCTGGGTTCAAGCAATTCTTCTGCCTCAGCCTCCTGAGTAGCTGGGATTACAAGCACACACCACCATGCCCAGCTAATTTTTTTGTAGAGACGGGGTTTCACCATGTTGACCAGATGGTCTCGATCTCGACCTCGTGATCCACCCGCCTCGGCCTCCCAAAGTGCTGGGATTACAGGCATGAGCCACGCGCCCGGCCGAATACTTTAATTTTTGAAGATTCACTCTAAAAAATGAAGAACTTAAAAACTTTATATTCTTTCAGCATGTTGTCAGAATTTTAAGGGCACACTTAAAAATGATAATTACCTTAACATATTCACTTTTACTGCTATGCTGAAGAATGTGCTGTGAGTGGAAGTGTGAATAGCACAGGTCATAGGTTTCTGCGTTTAAAAGTTGGTTTCTCAGCTGGGTGTGGTGGTTCACACCTGTAATCCCAGCACTTCAGGAGGCTGAGGCAGGCAGATCACGAGGTCAAGAGATCAAGACCGTCCTGGCCAACATGGTGAAACCCTGTCTCTACTAAAAATACAAAAATTATCTGGGCGTGGTGGCGTGTGCCTGTAATCCCAGCTACTCAGGAGGCTGAGGCAGGAGAATTACTGCTTGAACCCGGGAGGCAGAGGTTGCAGTAAGCCGAGATCGTGCCACTGTACTCCAGCCTGGCACCTGGCGACAAAGCGAGACTCTGTCTCAAAAAAAAAAAAAAAAAATTGGTTTCTCACAAAAGTTTATATTGACTAATTTGCTTCTTTCTTACATGATTTAGAGATGGATAGGGACCACTATCTCATTTGACTCTCCCTCACTCTGTTTGCCTATTGTCTTTGGAAAAATACTTTCATATGACCGTACACGATGTTTTTAGTGGTTCTAACTTTTAAAAATAAACATGTTGAACCCAAGTCAATCTCCTTGTAATTTCAGTTACCCCTAATTTTGCTCTATGAAGATACCCAGATTGTTTTCTTTACTTTCCATGTGATAACCCTTCATATATTTGAAAATAGTTGTGAAGTCTCTGCCACAGGAGGTGAAACTGGTCCATTTCCTTCCCCGTTTTCTTATTCAGTATGTTTTACAGATAGATTGCCATCCTGGATTTCTCACCCTGACTATGCCATGGGTTTGTGGTTATTACTCTTAACTCTGAAATGCCAGAGCATTTTGCATGGGGCTCTGTCAATGCTCAGACTTCTGGATCAGGGACTTCCTTTTCTGTCAACTCATATAAAATTCGGCTTCACTGAAAATCCTAAGAAATGCATTATGTGAACTGCTAAACTTGGAGTTTTCCCTCCCTCCCTCTTCTCTGCTTCTGTATCAATGCAGCCAAGTTTGTGTATGCAGAAGGGGACTTTCTCAAAAATGTAAATGTAAGACTTTGATGATGTGTATCTTCGTGGAGTGCCTATTTCAATGCCATTTCACAGCATGACGTTGTGGCTGTTCTCATCTTCTTTATTGTACACAGGTGCACCATAATCGCCTATCCCTGCAGGAGGTGGAAGATTTCTGCAGACTGCATTGCCTCTGTGTGGCTTTTCAACTCCACTTACCCCTTTCACAGAGAGCTTGTTCTCGAGTCATCACATCCTCTTGGATTAGGGCCAGTGATTCTTTCTTAAAAATGGTAAACATACTTTGTTGATTTTTGTTTCAACGTGAGAAGTGAAAACCATGATCACCTTTAAAACTAGAGTTATACTGGAATATTGCCAGATCTGATTAGCTGATACATCAATTAGGTCTTATTGTCAACAAGTTTTATTTTTGGTAATGTAATGAGGAACACCACAATATATCTGTTTATCTGTTTCGTAGAATCATGAGAGCCTTCCTCTTTTCCCTTCCTATCTCTGATGAGATCTTGTTTTTGTATAATCAGCCATAGAAAATTGATTGCCATTGTATTCTCTTTGTAGAGAAACTCAGGAAAATCATTTGTGAATTTATTTTTTCTGTTTATAATAAAAATATATTAAAGGAAAGTTAACAATTGAAGAAAAATTAATAATATGTACTCCTAACCCACTTGCAAAATTAATGCTGTTAACTGTTAATATTTTGGCTTAATTTCTTTCATTTTTTATTCTAGAGCATAGGTTTTTTTAATGGTTGCAATCATACTATATATACTACATATTATTTTATTGTAAAAGTATTTTCACTTTTGGTTAGCATACTTTTTTTAATTTTTAGTTTTTGTGAGTACATAGGAGGTGTACATATTTATGGAGTACATGAAATGTTTTGACACAGGCATGAGCATAATAATCACATCATGGAGAATGGGGTATCCATTCACTCAAGCTGGTTAGCATAATTTTGATGGCTACTAAATATGTGTGAATGATTGTATTGTAGTTTACTTAATCGTGCCTCTATAATGGGACAGTAGGATCATTTGAAGTTTTTGTATCATAAATGCTACTGACCTTGAGGGATTTTGGGTTTAAACTTTTCCTGTTATTTATAATTAACTACTTTGAATAGATTTTCTGAAATGGGAAAAGAGATGATTAGCCAAAGAGGTAGGGAAAATTTGAGGATCTCGATAGATACTGTCAAATTGTTATCAAAGACATTTTAAAACCAATCAAACAGGAAGCCAGTCTAGACATGCTTATTCAGTGCATATTCACTGTAATCGACACCAAGGAAGGAATGGAGAAAAATACAGACTCATCTCTCTTCTTCTTCCATGGAACTTCAGTTTGCATTAGTGAATAAGCAGTAAAATAATTACAAAGGAGGACATGAAGGAGGAACTAATGAATGCTTTGGAAACTAATGATTAAGAGACACAACCCAGTCTGGAAAGGTTGACCTCTCTGAAGAAGTGAAGAGAAGTGAAATGACTCATGAGGTGAAGGATGAGTAATAGTTAGCTGGGGAAAGGGAAGAGGAAAAGGTTTTCCAGAGAGGATGTAGCACTTGCGAATGCCCCAAGGAGCTGAGATATGTTCAGTGTGACCAGAGAGGAGAAAAGCTGATGGAGCTGAGGAGGGAGTAGAAGAAAATTCAGTATAGTGCTTGTTGTCTCTGTGTTAAGGACTTAGGCAATCATAAGAGTAATGAGAAGTGATTGAAAGGTTTCCAGCTGTAATTGACATTTTAGTTTAAGAGTTCTTTGGCTAAAGTGCATAGAGCTCATTGTAGATATCCAAACATAGCGGTGAGGAAGCCACCCGTGAACACATGGTGATAATGATAACATGGCTAAAAAGTTGGTGGCAATAGGAATAAGTAGAAGTTGAAGATTCGAGAGTTCTTTAGGTTTTGAAACTGACAAGGTTAAGTAATGAATAGGTTATGAGGCAGAAGGGAGAAGGAAGAGTCCAAGATGACTTTCAGGTTTCTGGTTAGGCCAACTGTGTGGATGCTGCCACTGAAGAAGAACATTTTGGGTAGGAAAATAATGAATTTGGGAAATACTGAGTTTCAGGTGGTGGCAATGAGACTTCCAAAGGAAGTATCTAGAAGGCAGTTTAAATATTCTTTGGACTGGAAATAAAAATCTGGGACTCATTAGCCCATGAATGCTTCTGAACACCATGCCAGTTATGTGTTTTTCTAGGAAAAATGAGAGGACATTTGGTTCAGAGTCCAGAGATATTCCAGAATTCATTGGTCAGGTAGAAGTTTAAGAATTAGAAAAAGACACTGAAAAAGACTGGTGAAGATAGATGGGAGAAAATCTAAGAAAATATGTTATTTCAAAATGAAGGGAGTGGTTTATAGTGTCACATTCTGCAGATAATGTGAGGATGTTGACAGAAAATTCAGTGGCTTTAATTTAATGGCATGAAAGACAAGACCAATTATAATTATTGTTTTGAGACAGGTCTTGCTCTGTTGCCCAGGCTGGAGTGCTGTGGCATGACCATAGCTCACTGCAGCCTCAACTTCCCAGGCTCAGGTGATTCTCCCACCTCAACCTCCCTAATTGCTGGGACTATAGGCATGCCTAGCTAATTTTATTCTGGCCATGTTGCCCAAGCTGGTCTTGAATGCCTGGGTGCAAATAATCCTCCTGCCTTGACCTCCCAAATTGTTGGGATTTTAGGTATGAACCATGGTATCTAGCCAAGGCTAATTATTATTATTATTTTTTTTCTTTTTCATAAAGATAAATATATTTGATTTAAAAAAGGTCCTTTAAGAACACGTCTTTCCTATTATTTTGATGTGAACATGCCTTCTCTTTTTTTTGTTATTACATTTTAGGTTTTGGGGTACATGTGCAGAACGTGCAAGATAGTTGCATAGGTACACACATGGCAGTGTGTTTTTCTGGCTTCCTCCCCTTCAACCACATTTGGCATTTCTCCCCAGGCTATCCCTCCCCAGCTCCCCCGCCACTGTCCCTCCCCTATTCACCCCCAACAGACCCCAGTGTGTAGTACCCGCTTCCCTGGGTCTATGTGTTCTCATTTTTCTTACCCGCCTATAAGTGAGAATATGTGGTATTTCATTTTCTGTTCTTGTGTCAGTTTGCTGAGAATGATGTTCTCCAGATTCATCCATGTCCTTACAAAGGACATGAACTCATCATTTTTGATTGCTGCATAATATTCCATGGTGTATATGTGCCACATTTTCCCAGTCCAGTCTATCATCGATGGGTATTTGGGTTGGTTCCAGTTCTTTGCTATTGTAAACAGTGCTGCAATGAACATTCGTGTGCATGTGTCCTTATAGTAAAGTGATTTATAGTCCTTTGGATAGGTACCCAGTAATGGGATTGCTGGGTCAAATGGAATTTCTATTTCTAAGGCCTTGAGGAATCGCCACACTGTCTTCCACAATGGTTGAACTAATTTACACTCCCACAAACAGTGTAAAAGTATTTCTATTTCTAATTATTATTAACAGCTGTTTCAGTAGAGTGATGGGGTACAAAATCTATGGAATATTTAACAATAATGAGTGGATGGTTATAAAATAAAGGTAGTGGAGGCAACTCTTTCCTTGGAGTTGGTCTTAGTTGATCTGTAGTCTTTTTTTTTTTTTTGAGGGAGACCAGAGTTTTATTATTACTCAAAGCAGTCTCCCAGAGCATTTGGAGAGCAGATATTTTAAGGACAACTTGGTGGGTGGGGGAAGTCAGTGAGCTGAGAGTGCTGATTGGTCAGGTCAGAGATGAAATCCTAGGGAGTTGAATCTGTCTTCTTGCCCTAAGTCAGTTCTTGAATGGGGGTCACAAGATCAGATGAACCAGTTTATGGATCTGGATGGTGTCAGCTGATCCATCAAGTTCAGCGTCTGCAAAATATCTCAAGCACTGGCTCAGTTTTTACAATAGTGATTTTATCCCCAAGGAGCAGTACTGGGGAGGGACAGAATCTTGTAGCCTCCAGCTGCATGACTCTCAAACCATAGTTTCTAATCTTTTGACTAATTTGTTTGTCCTACAAAGGCGGTCTAGGCCCCATGAATGAAGGGGGTTTGTTCAGAGAAAGGGCTGTTATCATCTTTGTTTCAAACTATAAACTATAAACTAAGTTCATTCCAAAGTTAGTTCAGTCTACACCCAGGAATGAACAAGGACAGCTTGGAGGTTAGAAGCAAGATGGAGTTAGTCAGGTCAGATCTCTTTCATCGTGTCAGTCATAATTTTGCAATGGTGGTTTCAATCCCTCCTTTTAACACTTTAATATGAAGGTATTGGCTAAAGAAGATGGAAAAAGGGCAAAGCCTGCTCAAACTTCTTCCTTCTCACCAGGGGCATAGTGGGGGTAAGTGTTGACCCCAAAGTAAGAGGAGTGGAACCACTTTGCAACTGTCTGAATGTACTCATGCAGGTCTGGCTGGGATTCCAGGACCTGCATGACAAAGGTGTTGGTATTAGTACCACGTTAAGGAAATAGTGCGCTATAAGGTAAGTAATGAGTACTAGGATAAGCAGTGCAATTCCCAGTTTTAAAAGTAAGACTGGAAAGCATTAGTTTGGGGACTTGTAGACCGCCATCTGTAATCTTCATGGTTGTAATGACTTTATCACTCCACTCAGAAACATCTCTTGTGACCTACCTTACAGGGGGTTAACCATGAATACGAAATTATTCCATGACTCCCTGGTAATAATGTTTTATCTTTAATTTTCAGAACAAGTGGTGTGAACATTTCATTTTAGGCAACTTAAACATTTTGGAATCCTGGAATCTGGATTTAAATCATGTTTCTGACTTACATGATGAGCAATTGTTAAAGAATATTGCCTTTCACTATGAATTTGAAAGTACTCAAGGTAATACCTTAGTATGTATTAACATTATATCATAAACAAATTATATAAAACCCTTATAAATTTTCCAGTACATACCACAGCAACATTTTGTTTCTTGAAAACATTTGTTTGTATGTGTATATACTTTTTACATATTTTATTTTTTCTTCACTTAATAGCATTTGGAAATAAGTTTAAGCTATGACATATTAGTAATTAATAGTTATATTTTTTATTTAAATGCTAGATTAATGATATTTTATAACTGATCATAATTAGTGTAATCTTTTCATTATTTTTGAACACTTAAGGATGTTTTGCATTTATCTTAAAATTAAATGAAACTGAATTTAGGTAGGTACATAATTTTTGTCCTCCTTTGAATTTTTTTAGGGTAACTTAACTAGAGTGGCTTACATTGTAGAGAATAATAAGGCGTTTCAAAACATGTTTTTTCTCAAGTGAATATTATTGAAGTTTCTTGACCTCTGGCATTTAATTCTCTTAGATGACAAACATTTGAATAAGCTGACTAAGTAAAATGTAGCAAATTTTACTAGTTGTAACAAAATTCTCACCCTCTTCATATTCTGTAAACTCTTTAAAAACTTGTTTTTAAATTAGTTTTTAAAGTTGCAAGCTTATATGTAGCATGCTGTTCTTCATTATTTTATGGAATAATTATGTACTTTTCATTAGCATGATTTAATAAGGACTATGACTAAAACGGGGACATTCCTTTGTTAATTTTTTTTGGGGGTGGGGAGGGCATCTTGGTACATTGCCCAGATGGTCTTGAACTCTTGGACTCAAGCAATCCTCACACCTCAGCCTCCCTGGTAGCTGCAACCACAGGCCCATGTCACAGTGCCTGGCTCTTTATTAAATTTAAAGAGAAAATGATTTTTAGAAACTACTATCATAGTGTCATGACGAGTTTTCATGCATGTCTACTGTGTTACTCACTTGAAGTTTCCATATTCGATAATCTTCCCAGAGCTCTATGGATTTATTCACAAAAGGTGCTATGTGTGTGTCTGCACGTGTATGACTTTTAAGATTTTAATATTTTTTATTGTTATGCAGAACCATATTTGAATTTGGGAGATTCCATTAAGAGGGATTATGAACACCTGTGGAATTTTGTGTCACAGCTGGTTAAAGAATTTGATGTTGGAAAGTCTTTTCCCATGAGAACAAGAACACAGCATTTTCTTACACAAAAGGAATCAGTCATTCAAGGTATTAAATGGCTACATTAAAGTGGAACCAAAGCACGTTTATCCTGAACAACTTTTAGAAGTCTTAATAATTCAATTCTTCCAAGCATAAATAATTTGCCTTCACTGTGCTTTCTTGTTTACCTCTTAATCCAGGTATAAAATACATATGATAATGTGGTTAAAGTAAACCAGTGTGTAGAGTAAAGCCTGGCGAAATTTTACACAGTTCTATACTTCTGTGTGATAATCACCCAGATCAAGACAGAGGACATTTCTAACACCTCAGAAGAGAGTTCCTGTCGCCACTTCCCAATCCATCCTCCCCTTCCTTTCATCTGTTTAACAGACTTCAATATGATGTCTTAGTTTTTTCTGCTTTGAACTTCATTGGAATGGAACCATATAGTATATATTCTTTCAATTTTTAGTCCCTCTCAATATCATGTCTGAGACATTCCTGCCTGTTGTATGTACCATTATGCTTAAAAGTTTTTGCTGTGAACTGTCTCTTTGAATATAATACATTCTGTCCATTTGGATCATTTCCTAGCTATTGGCTATTGAATTGTTGAATAAGCAGTAAAATGACTGGCTTGGAAACTAATGATTAAGAGACACAGCCCAGTCTGGAAAGGTTGACCTCTCTGAAGAAGTGAAGTGAAATGATGGATGAGCTGAAGGATGAGTAATGAATGGTTAGCTGGGGGAAGGGAAGAGAAAAAAGTTTTCCAGAGAGGGCATATAGCACTTGTGAATGTCCCAAGGAGCTGAGATGTTCAGTGTGACCAGAGAGGAGAAAAGCTGATGAAGCTGAGGAGGTGTACTTGTTGGTCTTAAGGCCGTAGGAAATCATAAGAGTAATGAGAAGTGATTGAAGGATAAAACTGTTATGAATATTCTTACATATAACTTTAGGTAGATACATGCATTTATTCACTTCAAGTATATACATAGAAATGCAGCTTTATTAATTACTGTCCAAATATTTTATAAGGTGGTAGTTCCAAGTTAAACTTACACCTTCTATACGGGCATTTTAGAATTTTGGAATTGCTTCCCAGCCTTGTCAATCTTTTTTTAATTTTTTATTTTTATGAGACAGAGTCTCACTCTGTTGCCCAGGCTGGAGTGTGGAGGTACCAACATAGGTCACTGTATCCTTGAACTCCTGGCCTCAAGCAAACTTTCCACCTTGGCCTCCCAAACTGCTGGGATTACAAGTGTATGCCATCATGCCGAGTCTATTGTTAGCCTTTTTTATTTTGGCCATTCTAATGGGGGTGTCGGGGTAGCTCATTGTGATTTCAATTTGCATTTTCTTGGACTTTTCATCTGTTATTGGCCATTTGAATATCCTCTTGTGAAATGCCTGCTCAAGTCTTTTGCTCATTTATAAAATATAGGTCATGAGTATTTCACAAGTCTATGATTGATCTTGAATTTACTTTTGTATGGTGTGAGAGAGGGATTATTTCTTCACTGTCTATTATCTTTCATTAGTTTATCCTTGAGCCTTGTTTATCCTTGAACCAATATTATAGTTAATTATGGTCATTCTATAAGAAACTGGTTTTGGTAGTATACATGCTCCAACTTTGTTCTTTTGAAGATTGTTTAGTTTATTCTGAGTCCTTTGCATTTTTATTTAAATTTTGTAATTGGCTGTTGACATGTTGCATTGAATTGAAGACCCATTTGGGAAGTGTATCAGTCAGGTTTCTACCGGATAAAAGAGAACTAGTAGGATACATGTATTAAGAGATTTATTGCAGGGAATTGCCTTACATGATTATAGGGACTGGCTAGGCAAGTCTTAAGGAAGACTATAGGGCAGGTCTTAAGGAAGGGGAGGCTGGAATTCTGGGGCATGAGCTGAAGCTGCAGTCCACAGGTAGAATTTGTTCTGTATCAGGGAAACCTCAGTTCTGCACTCAGGAACTTGGAGATGATTGGATAGCCTCATCTAGATTATTTGGGACAGTCTTCTTTACTTAAAGCAAATACATCCTAGCCTTTAAGCCCATCTACAAATACCTTTCCAACAACATCCAGATTCCTGTTTGATTGGATAGGGAACTGTAGTCTAATGAAGTTGACACCTAAAATTGACCATTTCGGTCTCCCTCTTGTCATCTGAACACCCATATACATATCCTTATACCATACTTAATCTTCCAGTAAAGACACTCACAAAATCATGCTTGTGCTTAACATGATACAACTATCCTGTGTACAACCAAAAACATGTTAACTCTTCCTTCAAAACACAATGCTAAGTTCTTGGGCGATTTTCACTCTTCTGCTTGGATATTCTGTAGCCTAAATACTGTGACACAAAGCACGTTATTATGACTACATTGTACATAAACTGATAAAAGAAGAAAACAAAAATATCTGCTTAATTTTTATATGTATTCAAGACAAAATAAGGAAGAAATACTCCTAACTATTCCAGTCCTCATTTCTGCAACTGATCACATGGTCATAGCTGGTATTTATGGCCGTCTCCTCTTCCCTTGACCTATTCCCTACTCCCTTTGCACTCAGCAAGCCCCTCAGCTGGTCACGGTTCTTTGCCTGAGGTACGCCTTTTCCAGGGCTGTCAGAAGGTACCACAAGCTGGTGGCTTACAGCAACAGAAGTTTATTCTCTTTTTAAAATTTTATTTATTTATATTTTGAGATAGATTCTCACCCTATCACTAAAGCTGGAGTGCAATGGTGTGATCTCGGCTCACCGCAACCTCTGCCTCCTGGGTTCAAGCAATTCTCCTGCCTCAGCCTCCCAAATATCTGGGATTATGGGGCATACTGCCATGCCCGGCTAATTTTTTGCATTTTTTTTTTTGAGACAGAGTTTCGCTCTTGTTACCCAGGCGGAGTGCAATGGTGCGATCTCGGCTCACCGCAACCTTTGCCTCCTGGGTTCAGGCAATTCTACTGCCTTAGCCTCCTGAGTAGCTGGGATTGCAGGCACGCATCACCATGCCCAGCTAATTTTTTGTGTTTTTAATAGAGACAGGGTTTCATCATGTTCCCCAGGTTGGTCTTGAACTCCTGAGCTCAGGCAATCCACCCACCTTGGTCTCCCAAAGTGCTAGAATTACAGGCATAAGCCACTCTGTCTGCCTAGAGGTTTATTCTCTTACAGGTCTGGAGGTTAATGTCTGAAATCAAAATTGGTTTCTTCTGGAGGCTCTGAATTAAAAACCATACTGTTAATAGAAAAATCAAACTTTGTAAAATATTTTAAAGAGGTTTATTTTGAGCTAATATTGGTGACTATAGCCTAGGGAAAAGACAATCCCAAGAAGCCTTGAGGAAGTGGCTCTGAGGTTGTTGGATTACAGTTTGGTTTTATTTATTTCAGGGAGGCAGGAGTTACAGGCAAAGACTTAAATCAATACAGGGGAGGTATACACTGGCCCCCAAAGGCAGGATATCTTGAAGCAGGGACTTACAGATTATAGATAGATTTGGAGATGCTTTCATTTGCAATTGGTTAAAGGAACAAAGCTTGGTCTAAAAACCTGGGGCCAGGTGCAGTGGCTCATGCCTGTGATCCCAGCACTTTGGGAGGATGAGGCAGGTGGATCATGAGGTCAGGAGATCGAGACCATCCTGGCTAATGGTGAAACCCTGACTTTACTAAAAATACAAAAAATTTAGCCGGGCATAGTGGCAGGTGCCTGTAGTTCCAGCTACTCTGGAGGCTGAGGCAGGAGAATCGCTTGAAACTTGAACCCAGGAGGCAGTGAGACGAGATTGTGCCACTGCCCATGTTCAAGTCCTAATTCCCACTACCTGTGAATGTGACCTTACTTTGAAATAGGGTCTTTGCAGATGAAATCAAGTTAAGATAAGGTTATTCCAGTTAGGGTGAGGCCTAATGTAATGACTGCTATTCTGATAACAGAGGAACTTGAAGGCAGATTCAGAGGATAAGGGTTCTGTAAGTCCAAGGATGGTGGTTTTGGCAGAAGCACTGCATGCAGGGAAGGTCACTAGATCCAGAGGTAAGACATCTAGTATAATCACCCTGTAATCATGTCAGCCTGGACATGTTGCAGAGCCTTCTCTTGTTCTTGGCTCCAATAAAAACTAGCAGCTTTTCAGGTCAGTTGATAAATAAGCCAGAATAGCACACCTAAGTGAGAAATATGTTGCCTTCCAAATTCACAAAGGCCCCCTAGGCATTATAATTTATTATAGGAGGGTTCAGATGCAACAACCACCCTTTGTCCCAGAAAGGGTATCTTGATATGCCCCACACCATTGGACTCCTATACATTTTGCAGAGGTGGAACATCCTTGAAATTCTGTTCCATTCATTTTCCACCATCAACAAATTTTGCTCAGATGGAAAGTCTCTGAATTTTTGCTGAATTTATTTCCCATTTTTGACATACAAATGTCTTATCGGTATGGCAAGTAGGGTCTACTTCTTATTCAGTAGATCCAAGCAGTATAATATCAACTATGTGATAGACCAGTGAGATGCTTTGTAGAAGAAAAATTTTATTCTATAAAAATCCCCTGGGGTCTAAATTATGACATTGTGCTTGGGTAGGACAGTGAAGGTATATTTTCTGGCCTTTCTAGCTGAAAGAAAACTGTTGCTGGTGGTCTTTATTAACAGGTAGAGAAAAACAGGCATTTGCCAGCTCAGGAGCTACATACCTGGTACCAGGAGTTGTATCATTTCATTCAAACAATAAAACTATCTCTGGAACAGCAGCTGCAGTTGGAGTCAGCATAGGGCTAAATCTACGGGAATCTACTGGCAATCTCCAGAATCCATCTGTCTTTCTGCATGGGCCAAATAGTCAGGTTGAATGTGGGTGTGAGGAAAATCACCACTCCTGTACTTTTCAAGTCCTTAACAGTGGCATTAATCTCTGCAAACCCTCCAGGCATGCAGTATTACTTTTTGCTTATGATTTTTCTAAGTATAGGCAGTTCTAGTGGCTTCTATAAGCCCTTGTTCCACAGCTCAGGGGACCAACTTGGGGATTTGTCTGTTCCAGTTACACATTCTGAAACTGGTGAAACAACCACACAATAGATTCAGGGACCCACTGTGAGATGAACTTGAGAGAAGACTTCATCAGTCACCTGACCTCCACAAGCCCTTACTGACTGGGGGTGGGGGCTTGGGGGCACAGTGACATTCTGGGTCTCCTGGAATTGGTGCCAGTTCAGAACCAATATCCAGTAATCCCTGAAAAGTTGGATGGTTTCCCTTTCTCCAGTGGACAGTTGCCCTGATAATTGGCAGTTGGTCTGTTGTAGGAAGACTTGAGAAAGACGCGCAGAATGAGTTTTGGCAGTGTCGCAGGGTCCTTCTTAAAGGGGCTCTGCCTCCCCTTCAGTCAAGGGGTTCTGGGTCTGTAACAGTTTAGGAACTGTTTAAGGAGTCTCGACTTTGGTGATTTAAGTTAGGCATTTGTGCACGTACCCTAGAACTCTTCTGCATATACAGATCAATTTAGAATTTAGTGGAATGCCAATCTATTGATTTTTTTCCAGGAACACTATGACCAGCTAGTCAATGCTGTAGGTTTCTGTGAATCAGACTATTCCGATTACTGCTTTGGCTTTGCCGTCCGTTATGGTAACCGTGATTACCTAATCTTTAGTGATTCAGTGCTGCCACTTGGCTCCTGCCACTCCAGGATGGAATTATCCTTATTGCATTTAGGGATCCCAGTTTACTGGTAGCAGTTTTCACTGCAATTCTGACTTACACAGTAGAGTAGCTATGGAGCTATTCCAGAATTCTGGGGTTCCCCAATTTTATTTCTCATAGTTGTGGTGGAAGGTGTGTTCTCTGTACCCTCATGGGTTGAGTGAGCAGATCTTACATGATGAATCCCTTCTAACCTTCCAATTTCTCTAAGCCTTTGGATACCTTAGGTCAATCACCTGTCCAATTGGGAGTTTCAGAAGCAGAGGACAGAGTCCTCAGAGGAAGAAATATCCATAGATAATGACTGAAAATAAGTTGTTCTGATTTAATGAAAGATACAAATACCTGCAGTTAGGATGCAGAAATGAGTTCCACATAGGACATACACATATACACACTCATGCATTTATACACACACAACACACACACACCACTAGACACATTATAATGCAACTGCAGCATACCACAAACAATGTTTTCCTAAGAATTAGAGAGAAAACAGTTACCTACAAAGAAATAAAAGTTAAATTGCTAGCAGACTTCTCAGCAATAACAACAAAATAATGGTTGTTGGGGGATAGTGTAAACAGCATAAGTACGACTTATGAATGAGGAAATAATATAGATGTTTTCAGATAACACAAGAACTGAGTTAGCTAGCATTATATCCTCATTAAAAATATTTGTATATGATACAATACAGGGAGAAGGAAATGGTCCCAAAGGAGAGTGAACAATAAGAGGAATGCATATGGGAATTGTGGATACACTGGCAGAAGGTTATTGCCTAGAACTTAGGAGTGAAGGAGGAGAAAGATTGTATTTTTTTCTGTACAGTTAGGAACAAGGCTAAATTAAAAAACCCTCTAGTCTATTATATTCAGCATGTAAGCCATATATAGGAACTATGAAAATAAAAATTCAACAGGGCTCCAAAGAGTATTTGGTGATAAATAAAATACTTTTATTATTAATTTTTTTCTATTTTTTTGTCATTTAATTTTCATGTAGGTTTTTATGTAGGTGAACTCTGAGTGGTGCTTCTTTTTTCAAGCGCTGTTATTACTATACTGTGATATATTGTGAAATAATAAAAAAATATGTATTTGGAAATGGAAACCTGCATGTTTGTCTATCTAGTGATCTGCAGCCATCTATGTACACACATAAATGGCCGTATACTAATTTTCAATATACTGGCTTGCTACAACATGTTTGGTTTGAGGAATATCTCATTTGGAAGCTCTAACTTGGTAAACATAAAATTTAGGAAAAATATTATGTACTTGAAATTTTAAAAATAATGTTCAAAATTCATATGGTATAGTTACACCTTTCCTCTTATCTGAATTTTATATTTGTTTTCAGAAATCTCCTTGGAAAAGTTGCCTAGTGTGGGTTTTATTCCGATGACATCTGCTGTAATTGATGAGTTTGTTGGAGACGTGGTGAAGGATTTGCCTGTTCTAAAGAGGTACAGAATTAACGAAGTACCTAATTAAGTGCTATTGACTCTAAAATACTTGTGTAATGAATGACTCATCAAAATGTCTATGTAACATCATATTGGGATATGGTAAATTCTATATAATAATGTTACTGTAATGCATTTAAGTAATTGTAACATCTAATATGTCAATATGATTTGAACATTACTGTATAAAAATCTTTATTATTTTAAACTTACAATAAAATTACTCCAGCTATAAAGTTTACTAAATAATTGTTGATGAGGATGTGACTGTTACAGGAATGGTAGAAATTCAGGGTTTTTCTGTCTCTGAAGTTTTATGACCCATATTGTATCACAAAAATAGAAACAGAGGTTTTACAGTTTCTATGTTATCATAACCTGAAGTTTGCACTAAAATTTGAAAAGCCTAACATTAAAAAAAAAATTATTATTTTTACAGTGATGACCCAGTTGTTCCTTCACTGTTTCCACAAAAGACATCTGATGAGCTTTTGCACTGGCATGGCCAAAGACTCCTTAGTGACGACTATGACAGGATCAAGTGTCACATTGATGGTGAGCTCTGTAACTACAAACAAATAGAGTTTATATGCATTGCCTTTGCTGCTCTTTTTGTGAACAGTGAAAAGACATTACATTATAAACACATTATATTTTGAATGAGATCAGTATATGTGTGTGTGTGTGTATATACACACACTGAGATCAGTATATATATATATATATATATATATATATATATATATATATATATAATAAAATTGAAGAGGCACTATAGGAAGCATGCTGTCTGTAAAAAAATCCCATTACATTGTCTGGTGTGCACATACATGTATGCACACAGATGTATCTGTTTATTCAAATAGAGATTTATTAATCTTTTAAGGACGTACACATGCATGGTATTGTCATGAAAATAGCAGATGCTGTTTAAGTGAGAAAGATAGTTGATGGTTTTAGGAGTCTGTCTATACCTTGAAGTAAATATGCTGATACAGCCATAGTCTTCCTAAAATTTTAGCTCTTTTTAGCTGAACTGTTGTCTAGTTGATAGCATGGTGCTAAGTACCAGCATAATTGTGCCTATGAAAACTCAGTAATGAGGAAGGGCTGAATCTGCAAAATGTAAAGCCCATGAAACAATTAAAAATGGGTCCTAAGGAAAGGAATTCATAGATATTTTCTTACTGGTTCATTCTTTTAGTGTCTTTCTCCAATCCCATGTTCGTTTCTACCCTCTCAGAACTAGTAAAACTTTTCAGAAAGATCTAGAAATAAGACAAGTAAGCATGCCACCTGCATATAGGAAGAAGCCTGGTTATGTAAGTGTCTACTAGGATTCTGCATGGTGTGCTTCCAGAGTGGTTTGGTTTGTGATCACACACATAGACACAAAGAACAACAGCAACATCCAAACCAACAAAACACCAGCTTATTTATATCTTTTATGTTTGTAAAGAGTGTTCCATAGATTTCAAGTGAGTCTAACTCTGCTTCCTGGAATTTTCTGTGTCATTGGAATTTTTGCATGGTGTGAGATAATTGGTATCAGCATCTGTCAGCTGTAAGCTCCTAAATATTTGAAACCTCTATCAGAAGTAGAGGTTTTCCTTTTTAGGAACACAAACAATATTTTAGGTCTGGGTCAACAAACTTTTTCTGAAAGGTTTAAGTAATAAATATTTTAGACTTTACAAACCAACAGGCAAAAACTGAGATCATGATGTAGGTACTGATATAATGATTTAGAGTGTAACTAATTTAAAAAAACGTACTGATCAGATTGGACCACGTAGACCTAGTTTGTAGACCCCTGTTCTAGGTGAATGTGCTATTAGACTGCCTCCAACCTGCCTCTTCTCCTCTTCTGCCAAATGACAGAGACAATGTCCAGGTACTTGGAGAGGAACATCAGCAGAGCTATTTGTCTTCTCTCTTCTTCAAATAATACAGATAATTATTTTGTCAGCATGTGATAGTCTGACCTTATTGGTAAAGACTGAATTATTATTCTGGAGTTTAAAAAAATAATGCATGAGTAGCACACATATATAGCAATATTTTAAAATACATGTTTACATTTTAAGTCTTTCTATTTCAGAGAAATCTAGAGATCCTCATGTTCTTGATTTCCTGAAAAACTGTCAGGCTTATCAGCAGTTTTATGGAAAATCACTAGAAGCAGTCTCTACAAAAGTCATTTCGATTCAAACTACTCAGCAAAAGGATTCCAGTGGTGCCAGTGGTGAAATATTGCAGGTAGAACTTACAGATTTTACCTCATTTTTTTCATTGATGTTGTTTTGCTTTCTTTAGGCTCATATTTGTCTCTGGAAGTGTATTTCATGTTCCTCCTTTGCATGTTTGCTAACTATATTAGTCCATTCTCACATTGCTAAAAAGATATACCTGAAACTGGATAATTTATATAGAAAAAATGTTTAGTCGGCTCACAGTTCTGCAGGTTGTACAGGAAGCATGGTGACATCAGCTTCTGGGCCTCAGAAAACTTCTTTTTATTTTTCTTTTCTTTTTTTTTTTTTTTTGTTTTTTGAGATGGAGTGTCTCCCTGTCACTCAGGCTGGAGTGTAGTGGCATGATCTTGGCTCACTGCAACCTCCACCTCCTGGGTTCAAGGGATTTCTCCTGCCTCAGCCCCCAAAGTAGCTGGGATTATAGGCACCCACCACCATACCCAGCTAATTGTTGGTATTTTTAGAAGAGATGGGGTTTCATCCTGTTGGCCAGGCTGGTTTCAAACTCCTGACCTTAGGTGATCCACCTGCCTCGGCCTCCCAAAGTGCTGGGATGACAGGTGTGAATCACCATGTCCTGCCTTCAGGGAATGTATAATCATGACAGAAGACAGAGCAGGGGCCAGCGCCTCACATGACGGGAGTAGGAGGAAGTGTTGGGAGGTGCCACATACTTTTTTTTTTATTGTATTTTAAGTTCTGGGGTACATGTGCAGATCTTGTAAGATTGCTGCATAGGTACACACATATCTTGGTGGTTTGCTGTCTCCATCCCCCTGTCACCTACAACAGGCATTTCTCTCAGTGTTATCCCTTCCCAACCTCCCCGCCTCCTGCTGTCCCTCCCCTAGCCCCCAACCCCCAACGGACCCCGGTTTGTGATGTTCCCCTCCCTGTGCCCATGTGTTCTCATTGTTCAACACCCACCCTTGAGCGAGAAATATGCAGTGTTTGATTTTCTGTTCTTGTGCCAGTTTGCTGAGAATGATGGTTTCCAGATTCGTCCATGTCCTTACAAAGGACATGAACTCATCATTTTTTATGGCTGCATAGTATTTCATGGTGTTTATGTGCCACATTTTCTTTCCAGTGTATCATTGATGAGCATTTTGGTCGGTTCCTGGTCTTTGCTATTGTGAGCAGTGCCGCAATGAATATACGTGTGCATTTGTCTTTATAATAGAACAATTTATAATACTTTGGGTATATACCTAGTAATGGGTTTTCTGAGTCAAATGGAATTTCTATTTCTAGATCCTTGAGGAATCACCACACTGGCTTCCACAATGGTTAAGCTAATTTACACTCCCACCAACAGTATAAAAGTGTTCCTATTTCTCTGCATTCTCTCCAGCATCTGTTGTCATACTTTTAAACAACCAGATTGTACACAATTCACTCATGCATTATCATGAGAATAGCACGAAGTGGGATGGTGTTAAATGGTTCATGAGAAACCCCTCCCCATGATTCAGGCACCTCTTATCAGGCCCCACTTCCAACCCTAGGGATTACAGTGCTTCCTAAGATTGGGTGGGGACACAGACTCAAATCATATCACTTACAAATGAGTTATTGTTTTAATTGCTGGCCATTAGAAATTCAAAGAAGATTACGTAAAATCTAGTATTCTATCCTTTTCAGGAGAAGAATAGATAGAGTTATCTGATAACAAACTTAAAGCATTTAAGGATCACAAGCTTGGATTTAGAAATGTCTAATTTAAGTCAAAAGAAATATTTGTGGGCCTGATGTGGTGGCTCACGCCTGTAATCCCAGCATTTTGGGAAGCCAAGGCAGGTGGATTAACCTGAGGTCAGGAATTCAAGACCAGCTTGGCCAACATGGGAAAACCCTGTCTCTTCTAAAAATAAAAAAGAAATTATTTTTGGTGTTGGGCATCTGTAATCCCAGCTGCCCAGGAGGCCAAGGCAGCAGAATTGCTTGAACCAGGAGGTGGAGGTTGCAGTGAGCTGAGATTGCACCACTGCACTCCAGCTTAGGTGACAGAGTGAGACTGTCTCAAAAAAACAAAAACAAAAATTTTTTTGTGTATTAGTTTATTACAATGAAAATCGTTTCACATAGAGGTGGTAAAAATAGGCCTAATGTTTCCATCAACTTCATTATTTTGCCTGAATTTGAAAACTGTCTATATGTTTTTAAGTCATTTATGCCATTAATCTGCCCTGGACTTTGGTTGATGTTAGAGGTAAGACCATGTCTCCTTGAAAGGGTGGGACTCCTCTATACCTATTTTCTTTCTCTTCCTGCCTTTACACTAGACCATACTTGCTTACAAACTTAGAATCCCTATAATTAAAAAAAGATTAAAAAGATAATGTGGAAAAGTATCAGGCAACACAAATGACAGTGTTTGTAACTGAACCAATGGTAGATTTTCTGGCTCTGCTTGGGGAGTTACTACCTTGGGATCATTCTTCATCTGTGGGGACTTCATTAGCCTTCAGTACTTCTCTCTTGGTCTCATTGTTGGGAATTAAGGAAAGACATTTATTTGTTTTGGTAAATCCCCTTCCTGAGGTTAGCAACGCTAAGTACTTGAAAGATCACAAACCAAACTTTGATGACCAATGGCGTTTATCACAGCTGCCTTACCCCAGTTGGAAAAGGAAAGGGAATGTTTTTGGAGAATGAAACATAAAAGCCACAGAAGGAAAAAATCCAAAGTATGCAAACATTTCTTTTTCCCACTAATTTCAGAAAATTCTTGATCAGAGATCTAGAGTCTTCCTTTTCTTGCCAGATGCCCAATTCATTAACCAGGCTGAAGTTGCAAAGTCTGCAAGGAGATCATATATATCAGTGAGGGGATATCTCCTCAAAGCCATTCTAGATAACACTAAATAGTCATCTGTTATGTATAAAATTTTTCTTTTTGGTACTGCAAGGAAAAATTAGTACTGGGACAAAGGATCTCTCAGCAAAGCAATTCTTTTTACTTACTGCAGAAAGGGTACTCCCACTAGCAATCTTGCCACAAGAGTACAATGAACAAAAGAAAGCAGAATTTATTTCTTACAAATTTGGGGTTGTCCTTAATGCTGTGTTTGATCTCTGTTGGCTGGAGCCAGACTTCACAATCTAAACTAAAACTTGATTGCCTAATAATTTGAAACTTTTCTAAACAGGTAAAAGCAATGGAGAGCAAAAAAGGGAAATCCAAATAAGGAAGGGGCATAGGCTGCGAGCTGGGACATGCTTGTGAGCACGTCCAGCACAGATACCTTGGTTAAAGTACAAGGACATAGAATGTACTACGTGCCTGTAAGCATGTCTAACAGCTATATAGGATAGGGCTTCTAGCAAAAAGGCAAGAAGGCTTTTAAAGAAAGTGTTTAAAACAAACTATTATTTCTAATAGTCATGAATTGTTCTTAAACAAGAAAGGAAACTTTTAAGAGGAACTTTTCTACTTCCCACATCATCCCTAATGACACTGTAGGTTTCCTAGCACCGCTGTTAGGTCTCTCTGCTAGAGCTATTTAAGGGTCCATCCAGCCATAGAACACACACTTTCAACTGTAGAGGCCCCACCTCAGCCCACAGACCTAACTAACCTTTTCTGGGTTGAGGATGGCCAGGTGGTGCTGGCTCAGGCAAAGGTCCAGGCTTGGCTTCAGGCATAAGGATCAAAGTGAATACAGCATCCTGCAGCAACCACCTTCTGCAGGGGCCTCACCCAGCTGAGCCCTTTGCTTTGCCAAGCCCTGTGCCTGAGGCTGGCCCCTGGGACACAGGGTGTGTACCTCTGCTCCTTTGGCAGCGCTGATTGCGGGGCCAGGGAACTGGTGGGAGCTTGCTCAGTTCTGTAACATTGGTAGCATGAGGCCTAGGAGCAGCCTCCACACTGAAATGGAAGCAACAGGGAAATAAATGTGTGATCTAGTTTGGGGAGAGGTGGGAACAATTACCACCCCACTAAGTGGGTGTGACTCCTCCATCTTCCAGTGGGATTCAGAAATTCTTTTTCCTCATTGACTAATGTCTGCCTAGACAGTTGGTGTTTTTCAACATGAATCTTCAAAGAGTGAGTGGGATCAGGGAGGCCCAGAATGCTTTGAGGAGTGGAGAATGAATAAATTAATTCAGTTTCAAATCCCCAAGAAGCTCCCTTACAATCAAGCTCAGTGGCCACTCTTTCTCTTCTTTGTCTTCTTCCATTTACTCCTTTATTACTAATCTATGCCACTTAGAAATCTAGAAAATTTTCTGCAGTAAGAGGCTATTTACATTTATACCAAAGTTTAAATAGTTCTGCATCACACAGACTTTAATTTTAAGAAAAGACATTAATCTGTTCTTGTGTCAGTTTGCTGAGAATGATGGGGAAGGATAACATTAGAAGAGATATCTGATGTGGATGACGGGAAGATGGATGCAGCAAACCACCATGGCACGTGTATACCTATGTAAGAAACTTGCAGGCCGGGCGCAGTGGCTCACGCCTGTAATCCCAGCTCTTCAGGAGGCCGAGGCGGGTGGATCACGAGATCAAGAGATCGAGACTATCCTGGTCAACATAGTGAAACCCTGTCTCTACTAAAAATACAAAAAATTAGCTGGGCATGGTGGTGCATGCCTGTAATCCCAGCTACTCAGGAGGCTGAGGCAGGAGAATTGCCTGAACCCAGGAGGTGGAGGTTGCGGCAAGCTGAGATCGTGCCATTGCACTCCAGCCTGGGTAACAAGAGCAAAACTCTGTCTCAAAAAAAAAAAAAAAAAAAAAAAAAAAAAAAAAGAAACCTGCACAGTCTGCACATGCACCCCAGAACTTAAAGTATAATTAAAAAGAAAAGATTATAGCCATAAAAAAAGACACTAATCATTCTTGCCCTTACAAGAGTAGAATAATGACTAGAGTCCTCAGTAAATGGACAAAAAATACTCTCACTAATTAAATGTCATAATGGAATTTTTCCACTTGTTTTATATGTTCCTTTTATTATTGAGCAGAATATTAAAACCCAAAAAGTTACCAAAAAGAAAAAGAAAAATTCAATTCCCAAAGAAGATCAGAATAAAGAACAACAAAATGATGATCTGGTGTTTTCGATTGAAGAGGAGATGAAAAATAACTTACATTCTGGAATAAGGAAATTGGAAGACTTTTTGACGTCATGTGCAAGTAATTCAGCGAAATTTGGAGTTGAAATGTTAGGATTAATTGCCTGCCTTGAAGCATGGAAAGAACATTGCCATGGTAAAGGTATGGGATCCCGTACTCCATGGGTAAAGAGTAGTGATGAAAATATGACTGATGCTGACATATTTATTGAATGCATGGTTGTGCTAAAACTTCTTATCATCCATTGTCTGATTTTATTCTCAACTTGACCCTTTAAAATAGTTATTATTATCCTATTTTGCAGACAAGGAAATGGAATTGCGGAGAGGTTAGGCAGAGGGTCTCAACGGGGAAAAGATGGCACGTTCAAAAAGAAATGAAGAGAGTATAAAGAAAAAACTCTTTCCGAAAGTGTGGGGAGAATTAAGGGGATCAGCAAATAGGGTGAGGCTCAGCACCTATCCGAGAAGGAAAGCTGTCAGCACCAGGGAGATCTAAAGTTGCTGTTGGCAGGGGATTCTCCATGGGTTTTCCACGTTTCTCCTGCCTAGCCCGCAGAAGCATTGACAGGTTCACTTCCAGACAATCTTCTTAAGTATGTTTGTGTAGTGAACAAGCTTGGAAGGAAGAAATTGTGTTTCTCTCTAGGGCAAAGACCAGGTGTGTTTACTGTCCAGTGTAATAAAGATCACATTTCCCTCCAGAGCAAAGAAGCAGGTTTTGCTTGAGACCCATTATAAAATATTTTAGTTTTCTAAGTTCAGATTTCCTTAGCTGTGACATAAACCCTCTCTGTGTGTGGTTTCTACCTGGGTTCTGTATCTCCCCCATGGAGCACAAGGGGAACTGACATATCCTCCTCCATGCTTATTTTGTTAACTGGGCCATGATAATAAAGCCTTTTGTCTCTGACCCAGGAGTCTCATATCTTTTGCCAGCAACCATGAAACTATGAAAGACTAAATTGGTAGCTTGTAAATAGGATAAAATCTCAGCCCTTTGGCAGTTCTTGACAAGAGCAGGGAAGAGAGTGGTTACCAGAATTCCTGGAGAGCCATAGCTATGGGAGAATAGATGCCCAACAGTGCCTGCAGTCCTAGGTAACGGGACACAACCGTTTCCAGACTGTGGGCTGGCAGGGAGGGAACTGGGTTGAAATGGGCCCTGCCTGCCTTGCATTCTAAGCATTCCCTCAGGTTTCTTTGGCTCCCTGTGCTCCTGTATCAATGTCTCCAACTGGCATTAGAGAATGATTTTGGCGAAATATGTAGCAGAAGTGATGTGTGCATACTATTTCCAGGTGTTATTTCTTCATATGACTTGTAGTGTGTGCTTTTATTACTTATTTTTCTGAAAATTGAATTGTGGAAGAGATAACTAAGGGAAAGAAATAGAGAAAAGACTGGGTAAAGATACATGATTTTCTTTTTTTTTTTTTTGGGACAGAGTCTCACCCTGTCACCCAGGCTGGAGTACAGTGGTGCGAACTCAGCTCACTGCAAACTCCGCCTTGCGGGTTCAAGCTTCAAGCAATTCTCCTGTCTCAGGCTCCCGCGTAGCTGGGATTACAGGTGCCAGCCACCAAGCCTGGCTAATTTTTGTACGTTTAGTAGAGATGGGTTTTTGCCCATGTTGGCCAGGCTGGTCTCGAACTCCTGACCTCAGGTGATCTGTCAGCCAGGGCCTCCCAAAAGTGCTGGGATTACAGGCGTGAGCCACTGTGCCCAGCCTGAGATATGTGATTTTGATGCTAGACCAAGCTGATGATTCCTCCTCAAGTTGCTGTGGTCGATCACCCAGTCTTGAGTATCTCCTACTGAGCTTCTCTCCATGTGTGGCCACATGACTGTGTAGTCACGTTCAGGTCTCTATTCCACTTCCCACAAAGCCAGTGCCTCAGTGGCTGCCAGAGACCATGTTCATTTTCATCTCTAAGCTTTAGCATATGTATTTTTACTTATCTGTATATCCGTGATGCCATATCAGGAATTGCCATTAGCTATTAACAGAGATAGGAATGAACAATGGCTTTAAAAAGATAGTTTATTTCTCTTTCATGAAAAAGACATCCAGAGATAAGCAATTGAATGTCACTGGGAACTTAGACTCTGCTATCACACCATTTTTACTGCATGAGTTGTATTCTTTTTATTTTATTTTTTTTATTGAGACAGAGTCTTGAGTTCCACTCCGTCACCCAGGCTGCAGTGCAGTGGCCCTATCTCAGCTTGCTGCAAACTCCGCCTCCCAGGTTTAAGCAATTCTCTTGTCTCAGGCTCCTGAGTAGCTGGATTACAGGCATGCACCACCATGCCTGACTAATTTTTGTAGTTTTGGTAGAGGCATGAGTTGTATTCTTAAAGTTATGTCATGAATGTAGTTGGCTGCTGATGCTACAGCCACAATGACTGTAATCCAGAACAAAGTAGGAAGAAGAAAAAAGGGCAAATTTGTACATTCGTGCTGCATTTCTCCTATGTAAAGAGCCTTCTGTCCCAGAAATTCCACCAATTTCTGCTTACCTCTCAATGGCCAAACTTAGTAACAAAACCACACCTAACCACAGAGAGACTAGAAAATGAGGATTTTGAATTGAACATACTGCAGTATCCATTAGCATAGGGATTTATAAGAAAGCATTGGGTGAGAAGGGATGTTGAGGAGGTAGTGATCAGTTTCTGCTACAGATGTTCTCCTGCCTGTCTCCATCGGTCTAAATTTTGCATGTCCTTCAAGGCCAGTTTATGCCCATCTTCTTGTGGAGCACCCCCAGCTTCTCCAGTTCACATAACACTTACTGCCTCTATCACTCCATTTGGACCCTGAATTGTGAATCACTTAGATATTTTACTTATCTGTTTTAGCACTAATCCCTTGTTCTCCAATTAGACTGAAGGTTCCTCCATATAAGAACTCTGCCTTAAATTTCATTTATACTTCCTTAAAGCATACATTGGTGGTCTGCATAAGCAGTAGCTCAGTGGTATTTGTCAAGAAAGAGGATATTAAAGCAGCCCTGACTTTATATGGAATGGTTAGTAGTGGGATAGAGATAAAGAGGCTATATATGAACAGGAGGTAATAGAAGGGCTTAGGAGAGTCTGGATAGAATGATTGGGACGCGGTGAGGTTGTATCTTAGCCCTCAATGATTGAAGGGTTCTGCTGATGGTTTCATAAATACAAGTACTGTATGTGGTCAAGAGTAGGCCTTGGTAAATGTTGTTCATGTTGTGGTCGGGCATCTAAAACCATAGGACTTTTTTCTATGAACAAGAGTGGAAGACACAGTAGTATTGTGTTATTTTTTTCTGGAAATGTGTTCAGAGCTCAGTTTAAATGGTTCTTATTTTTGCTGTAAATCACAAAGTTTGTTTCTTTTTTGCCTATACTTATCAAGCTGTGACAAAGTTACTTAAGTTGATAATGAAATGTGGGTAGATGGAGTATTAATTTAATTTGATCATGAGTTTTAGTTTTTAATGCTCTAAAAATCTCCTTTAAAGTCAAGTAAAATAGTGAGTTTAATCAAATGAGGTTAATTTATTAACTCGGTGATTCTCATGAGTGATCAAGCAGTTACTTCTGATGCTCTTTATAACATTTTTATTGTTTCTCTAACAAGGCAAAATTTCAAAAGATTTAAGTATTGCTGTTCAAATGATGAAAAGGATTCATTCACTCCTGGAGAGATACCCAGAAATTTTGGAAGCGGAACATCATCAATATATAGCGAAATGTCTTAACTATTTAGGCTTTAATGATTTGGCAAACTCTTTAGATCCGACTTTGGTAAGAGAAGTAGATTTTCTTATATTTTCAACTTTTACTGAATTTTCATACAGAAGAATAACTAATAAGCCTAATAAAGTATCTCACATATAGAGGTATCAATTAAGTTTACTCTGATTCTAGTTTATAAAATAATAGGTTTGAGGTTCCTTATTATTAACCTAGCTGCTGAACTTTGAAGTAAATTAAAATTAGAAAATTTGTACAGATGCTTTCTGAAAACAAAAATTAAATATTAGATGATATCCAGGTGCCACTTTGAATCCTTTTGGTAACAAGAAAGAATCCTATACTTAATTCTGACACAATCTAAAAACTGTAATGTTATGAGATTGAAGAATGATCTTTAATAGGGTTCCAGGTTTCAATTCCAGGATGAATTTTTTTTAACATTAATATCTGCTATTATACTTTTCCCAAGAATAATATTTTAGGTGGTAAAACTTTTCTCACTTAAATATTACACAATTTAAAAGCATAGTAGGCCAGGTAGCTCATGCCTGTAATTTCTGCACTTTGGAAGGCCAAGGTGAGCAGATCACTTGACCCCAGGAGATCAAGACCAGCCTGGGCAGCATGGCAACACCCTGTGTGTGCAAAACACACACACAAAGTATTAGCCACATTTGATGACATGTGCATGTAGTCTCAGCTACTCAGCTAGGGGGTAGGAGGTGGTGGGGCTGAGGCAGGAGGATCACTTGCACCCAGGAGTTTGAGGCTGCGGTGAGCTATGACTGAACCACTGCACTCCAGCCTGGGTGATAGAGCAAGACCCTGTCTCAAAATAAATAAATAAATAAATAAATAAAAAATAAACATGCCTTCTGCATAGAATATGCTAAGTGGATATTTAATAAGTGTTTATTCGGTTTTAAGTTTAAGTTGATTTCAAAGAAAATAATATATTAAAATAATTACAGGTGATAGGGGATGACAAAAAGAATAAAGGAAATAAATATTCAGTTGGCATGGGGCCAGCTCGGTTTCAACTGCAATACATGGGCCATTACTTGATACGAGATGAAAGAAAGGATCCAGATCCTAGGGTCCAGGATTTTATTCCCGACACATGGCAGGTAATGATGACAAACACTGTACTTTTCTAATCAGCATGACTTCAGAGCTGCTCATTACTGTGTCTCTACATATTATATTTTGCATAAACTTCTTAATCTTGTTGAACGTCATTCCTCTCCTGTGCCTGGAGAATGTAGCTAGAGTATGAGAAATCATTCACTTTCCCCCCTTCTTGGCTTTTTAATATTCACTGTCAGTGAAAGTTATGATTTAAAAAAATTTTTTTTTTTGAGACAGAGTTTTGCTCTTGTTACCCAGTCTGGAGTGCAATGGCGCGATCTTGGCTCGCCGCAACCTCCGCCTCCTGGGTTCAGGCAATTCTCCTGCCTCAGCCTCCTGAGTAGCTGGGATTACAGGCACACGCCACCGTGCCCAGCTAAGTTTTTGCATTTTTTTAGTAGAGACGGGGTTTCACCATGTTGACCAGGATGGTCTCGATCTCTTGACCTCGTGATCCACCTGCCTCGGCCTCCTAAAGTGCTGGGATTACAGGCTTGAGCCACTGCGCCCAGCTGAAAGTTATACTGATATCTGTTTGTATGTGAAGGCTAATGTGGCATTACTAGTTCTTAGAACTCACTTTGGCAAACCTTTTCCTGCGCTTACTCAATGACAATTGGAAAAAGTGTTTTCTAATGGTAAAAGATATACTCAGTCTCACTTTCTATTTTGCAGAAATGAAACCCTCTCTCTAGGCCAAAATGTAAAACAAAATTTCTTTTCTGAGGGAACGGCACGAGTAATCCAGGCATTTTCCTGAATCCTTGAGTGTCCACTAGACCTTATCTTTAGGGTTCAGGGAGTTCTCCCAAAGGTAGCACAACTCAGGCACAGGAGACAGAAGGTACAAAGGATACTGTCTGTGCTTTGGTAACGTGCTGTTCACTTTCTTGACACAAATGGTGCTTTGTACCCTGCAGCGGGAACTCCTGGATGTGGTGGATAAGAATGAGTCAGCAGTGATTGTGGCCCCAACGTCCTCAGGCAAAACCTATGCTTCCTACTACTGCATGGAGAAAGTGCTGAGGGAGAGCGATGATGGGGTGGTCGTGTACGTTGCACCCGCAAAGGTAGTGCTTGAGTGACTTTCATTTTCTCTTTTGTTCCTGAATGTCCCCTTTAAAAATAATGCACATGGTCACATGGTAGATCTAATTCACTATTTTATTTTATTTGAGACAGAGTCTTGCTCTGTTGCCCAGGCTGGAGTGCAGTGGCATGATCTCGGCTCACTGCAAATTCCACCTCCTGTGTTCAAGCAATTCTCTCATCTCAGCCTCCCAAGTAGCTGGGATTATAGGAGCACGCTGCCATGCCCTGCTAATTTTTGTATTTTTAGTAGAGATGAGGTTTCACCATGTTGTCCAGGCTGGTCTCAAACTCCTGACCTCAGGTGATCCACCCACCTCGGCCTCCCAAAGTGTTGGGATTATAGGCATGAGCCACCGTGCCTGGCCAAGAAACTATTTTTGATATGTTCATTTCATCTAATATATTAATGTTTTCATTTATAGTTACTGCAATTATACTTTAGAAAATATTTCACTATCAGGAATATAAACATGATAACTATGTAGTATTTTTAAGGATTAATATTTTAAAAATTTACATTTTACGTTATTTCCCTTACTTTCTCTTCCCTTTTCCTTTTTGCTTTTCCCTCCCTCCCTTGGAGTGGTATGCTATGATTATAATTATGAAGATTTATGTTTTGCTTTCAATTAAAATTGTTTCCATTAAAAAACACAGCTGGGTATATGTGACTTCCATTTCCAGTAATACGGTGGTATAGGGCAACAGAAAAATCTCTTTGTGTAAAACACCTGAAATCATGGATAAGAGACACCAAACATCTTTTCATATAATTATAGCTAAGCTCAAAACAAAAGAAGGGGAGTCCTGGGGGCTAAAAAATTTAGGGAAAGCCACATGGGCTCTCTGGCTCTTTTAGGCAGTGAGTTGTAGGGGCTTAAATCAGAAACGATCCGGACAAACACAGGCAGAGGGAGGGCCAGGAGCTCAGGCAGAGCAATGGCGGTTTACCTGGAATCATGAGCCAGACGTTCCATAGAAAGTCATCCATTCCTCCGTTATCATCATCATGTACATATATGTATGTATGTATCTATCTATCATCTATCTATCTGTCATCTATCTACCTATTTTATCTATCTATTCCCTATCTATTAATCATCTATTATCTATCAATCATCTATCTATCTATATCTATCTATCTAATTGTGTGTGTGTGTGTGTGTGTGTGTGTGTAAAATCAAGGAGGATCAAAAAGAATACTGCAATGGAATCAAATAATTTCACTATCATCTGTATTTTTCCCTACTTCTTTATTTCATTTTCATTAGTGTGTGTGTGTGTGTGTGTGTGTGTGTGTGTGTGTGTTGTGTATATATGGATTCTGTTGTCCTCTGAGGTTTTATATGTCTGTTCTTTTCTAAGTGACTAACGGTTGTTTTTTCTTGTCAATCAGGCTGTTGTTGGTCAGGTGGCTGCAAGCGTTCAGAATCGTTTTACTAAAAGGTTACCTGCTGGCAGAACTCTATGTGGTGCTTTCACAAGAGATTATCGTCACAATGCACTAAACTCTCAGGTATGACATACTAATTAGTGAGTTTATTATCAAATTATAGAGCAGTACATATGTAACAGTTTTTCTGGGAATCTGCAAAGCACAAGTTCTTATAGAATAATCTAATAATTTCTTACGAAATTATTAGAGCAATAAAATTGCTCTAAGAAAAATTTAAGATTGTTCTACTGTAAAAAGTAAAAGCTAGGCTCACTATTTCTGAGGATACTTACATTATGAGCTGAAATTTCAAATAGAAGTTTATGATATTTTATTATAACTTAGAAAGGGATTCAAGTAGATTTGACAAACCCAATGCATTACTAAATGACTACCCAACCTTTTCTTACCATTCAAAATTGCTAGTTCTTGTGAATGATGTGTATGGATCCTCATAATAAAGACTTATCTCAAAAAGATTGTGTGTTGATAGTGGACCCGTTGATGGGTAAATCATAGATTAAGATAGATTGTCTCCCTTACCAAATTCACAAAGAAGACATTGAAGACTAAACAAAATATAAAACAATCATTGCAGAACAGTAGCTTTTTTTTTCATTTTCATTAATCCAAATGTTCATAAATGTAAAGACTTAAATGAAAAATGTCAAAGATGCGATATTATCTTAATGAAACTGCTGTCAGCTGCAGCATATTTTCTAGGTTACTATTACTACACCTGCTAGAAAATTAATGCTCAGTAAAGTTATCTACACTAATCATTCATATTTTTAGGTACTTATTACAGTGCCTGAATGTTTTGAAATTCTGCTGCTTGCCCCTCATCGCCAAAAATGGGTGAAAAGGATTAGATATGTTATATTTGACGAGGTAGGTTTGATGTTAATTCTCTGGGTTGATGTTCTCGTCTGCATGCAAACTATAATTTCTAATTTAAAGAATATGGGGCTTTTTCAATGATAGTAATTATCTAAGTTTTGTGTCAGCCAGGGTACCAACTGAAAACAGATTGCATATTTACATTAGCATAATTTTTAAGAAAGCATTTTTACAAAGGGGCTGTTTACAAAGGTTTGTAAAAGGGAAACCACAAGGTCAGTGCAGTAATCCAGAACAGCACAAGCCTTTCAACCCTGTAAGGATGATGGAAGGAGGAAGCAGTAGGAACCTCAAAAGAAGATTCTATAGATAAGTCTCTTTGGGAAGAACAGTGACTTTGGTGAAGGAAGGCAGCTGCATCTCTTAGGGAAGTAGCCAAAAGAATAAAGACCTTGACCTCACTGTCTTCTCTCCTTCCCATCTCTTGCCTAGGCTTCCCACTGGCCAAACCCAATAGAAGCTAGAGAGCTAGGGAGGCTGGGATCCATTTTCCAAGGTCAGCCTCATTGGTCAGAGATCAATGTGGAGAATGGTTAGCTCTGGGAGGACATAGCTAAGTTATTACCAACATGAATGGAAAGTATTAAATAGAATTCAAGCTTTGTATTTTGTTGCTTCAAGGAATTTTCAGCTTAAAGGAAAACTAGGTGACAAACCTATGTATTTAATTTACTCCTTTTTTGTGTGAAGTTGGGAACTGGTGGACATGCTGTTGTTCTGCTTTCTTTGTCCTGAAAGTAGTCTATTTCGTTTTATGCATCAGGCTGTACTGTGTATTGCTTACTTCCAACATTCCCATTTTAAGGGAAAACAAAACCAAACCCTTGATCTTCACAATTTAGAACCTTGGATTATGGTCTTGTCTCAAAGTGCATAAGCACAGTAATGTTAAAACATGAGTAATGAGGCTGGGTGTGGGGGCTCATGCCTTTAATCCCAATACTTCTGGAGGCGAGGCAGGTGGATCACCTGAGGTCAAGAGTTCGAGAACAGCCTGGCCAACATGATGAAACCCCAGCTCTACTAAGAATACAAAGATTAGCCAGATGTGATGGTACATGCCTGTAATCTCAGCTACTTAGAAGGCTGAGGCAGGAGAGTCACTTGAACCTGGGAGGCGGTGGTTGCAGTGAGCCAAGATTGCACCACTGCACTCCAGCCTGGTCAGCAATAGTGAAACTGTCTCAAAAAAACAACCAACTAAGCAAACAACAACAACAACAAAAACAAATAAAACAAAAAATCAAAAACAAAACATGGGTAACCTGGGTTTCCTGATTTATAATTCTATAAAACTTGATTGTAAGAAGTCTTTAAATATTGTTTATTCTAGAATGTTCAGAGAAATTGCCAGCTGATACAAAATATAAGATTAGTATTTGGTAAAGTGGGTGATTGTATGAGCAGATCAAAGTCAGAAGGGATATGAGAATATATTTCTTTATGTATTTATTAGTAGGCTTGGTTAATAAGTCTTTCTAACTGATACCCAGTTGTCATGATTTCTTCTGTTCAATGAAGACCAAAAGTTGGGCCTCCTCTCTAAGTCTTAATTTGCATTATTTAACCAAAGACAATTGATTTATTCATTCAACAGATGTTGAGTACCTACTCTGTGATAGGCACTGTGCTTTCTTCCTGGTATGCCAGTACTGACCTTGTGGTTTAGTGAAGGAGAGAGCAATTAAATAAGTAAATACACCAATGAAAATATAAGCAAACATGATACAAATGCTGAAGAAAAAAATCAGTCTGTTTTCACCAAGATAATGGCAAAATGGGAAGTAAGAACAACTTTGGAGTGGGTAAGCAGGAAAGGTGTTACTGAGGCAATGACCTTCAGCTGAGCTTTGCAGGGATAAGCAGGAATGGTCAGCCAAGAGGTGGATGAGGATTTTAAGTAGCAGGGTAGTATATGTGAAGGCTCTCAGGTGGGACATGTGTGTTCAAGGAATGAAAAAAGGCCAGTATGTTGGGAGCAGCGTACATGGTGGGGAAAGTGGCCTGAGATGGGGTTGGAAAGGTTGGAAGGAGCAATATCATGCAGAAGTTATATTTCCAGTTAAGCAGCTTGTAGTTTGCTGTAAATGCATTGAGAGGACATTGTAGGGATTTAATTAGAGATGTGGCCTAATTTGATTTTTGTTTAATAATACCGTTAGAGTTATAATGTGAAGAAAGTCTAGAGAAAGAGTGGAAGCTAAGAGAAAAATCAGAAGGCTATAGAAAGCCAGGTGATGGTGGCTTCAATGACAACAAAAAATGGAGAGAAAAAAAGAGCTTCAAAATAGATTTTTGGAATTGGAATCTACAGTAATTAATAATGGATTAGTTACAGAGATTGAAGAGAATGAAGTGTCAGTGATCTCTGTTGTCTGAATTTATCACCATTCCCTTTATTTAGGTTTGGTCATTTGTAGGAAACTGGAAAAATACACATGATAATTTTATGCTTCTATCTTTTTCACTTAGCATTTTGAAATAAACTTTTTAACTGACTTTTTTTTTCTTACTAGGTCCATTATCTTGGCAGAGAAGTTGGAGTAAAATTTTGGGAGCTCCTCTTTGTCATTATTCGATGTCCCTTTTTGATTCTTTCAGCTACCATAGATAACCCAGATCTTCTCACTAAGTAGGCACAGAGTGGTGGTTATATATTCAGTGGTTGAATTATATACTGTCTGTATGGTCTGACGTCTTTAAGGTTTTTTCTATAATATTACAACTTTCAAATAAATTTATTACCCAATCTTTGAAATGTCAGGGGTCTCACTTTGTTACCTAAACTGGCCTTAAACTCCTGAGCTGAAGCAATCAATCCTCCCACCTCAGCCTCTTGAGTAGCTGGGATCACAGGTGCACATTACCATGTTCAGCTTTCTAAAATTTTTTGAAGATACATTTTCTGGAAGTTACAGAAGGAAAACATCTTCTCCAAAGAAAATCAAGGTCTCCCATAGGCAGATCTGAAATCGTGTAGGAAAATTTATAAAAATTTATTTTTTAATTACTTGATTTTATTTATTTTATTTTTAAATTATTCATTATAAAATTTTATTTATTTTATTTTTTAAATCATTCTTTATAAAATTTTATTTATATATTTATTTTTGAGAAGAAGTCTTGCTTTGTCGCCAGGCTGGAGTGCAGTTCAGTGGTGCGATCTCGGCTCACTGCAACCTCTGCCTCCCAGGTTCAAGTGATTCTCCTGCCTCAGCCTCCTGAGCAGTTGAGACTAATTTTTGTATTTTTGGTAGAGATGGGTTTCACCATGTTGGCCAGGATGGTCTCAATCTCTTGACCTTGTGATCTGCCCACCTCGGCCTCCCAAGGTGCTGGGATTACAGGCATGAGCCACCGCTCCTGGCCAAAATTTTTAAATAAATGTCAAATAAGACAGAATTTTATCCCCCTTTCTTTGTTTTTATCCATCAATTAAAGCTAAAATGAGAATAAGTGGGACATAGTCATTGACCTTGTTGATGGTGACCATAAGAACAACAAAGCATTATATGAACATGAAGTATCGTTTTGTGACCAGACTTGATTTTTCCTAGTAGTGGCAACAGTGATAGTAGCAGCAACAGTGATAGCAAACACATAGTGCTTTCGATGTGGCAGGTATATTAACTCATTCAAGCCTTGCAACACCCTTATGAGAAAGATACTCTTGTTATCTTCCATGTTATGATAAAGAAGCTGAGGAATTTTCTTAGAGTCCACAGCTGTGAAGTAATGGAGTTGGGACTCAAACTCTGGTGGTTTAGATTGAGAGTGCATGCCCTAAATTTTTAAACTTGAGAAATTTTCTTTGTTTAAATTATTCAAGTTCTTGATAAATGCATTTATATTTTATTTAAATTATATGCATGTTTATTCTATAAGGTGGCTGCATTCAGTAAAACAGTACTGGAAATGGGCAGACAAGATTATGCAAGAGAAATTTATTTCTGAGAAAGAGGCTAACGAATGTCTCAACTTTCTCAAAGACCATTCATATAAAAATCAATCCTATGAAGTTAGACTTGGTAAGCATATATTTTTCAAATTTTACTATAAAGTTTTAATAGAGATTTTTATATTTTACTATAGAGTTATCCATATTCTAATAATTATATGTCCATTAATTTGGATATTCTTGCTCTTCATATTTAGTGCTCTGTGGAGAGAGACACAGTGATTTAGAGAAGCATATATGTTCAGTAAAACATGATGATGTTTATTTTGATCATTTTCATCCATGTGCTGCACTAACGACAGATATTGTAAGTATAAAAGCATATTAGTGGAATTTTTAGTGTATATCACAACTGGAAAGGGACTGAATTAGTCTTCATAGAATCGCAGCATGTATAGATACTCATTTTCTTTTTTTACTGATTATTTAATTTTATTCATTTTTAAAAATATAATACATTTTTAATTTTTGTGGGCATCTAAAGTAGCTGCATATACTTATGTGGCACATGAGACATTTTGATACAGACTTGCAATGTATAATAATCAGATCGGACTAAATGAGGTATGTATTTATTACCTCATGCATTTATCCTTTCTTGTATTACAAACAATCCAATTCTACTCTTTTAGTTATTTAAAAATGTACAATAAATCATTGTTGGCTATCACATACTAGATCTTACTTATTCTATTTTTTTTGTGCCCATTTACCATTTCCTCTTCCACCCAACTCATTATCTTCCTAGCCTCTGGTAATGATCATTCTACTCTGTCTCCATGCATTCAATTGTTTTAATGTTTAGCACCCACAGATAAGTGAGAATACCTGAATTTTTTTCTTTCTGTGCCTGGCTTATTTCACTTAACATAATGACATCCACCTCCATCTATGTTGTTGCAAATGATGGGATCATATTATTTTTTGTGGTTAAATAGTATTCCACTGTGTATAAGTACCACGTTTTCTTTATTCATTCATTTGTTGACAGGCACTTAGGTTGCTTCCAAATCTTGGCTATTGTAAATGGTGCTGCAGTAAACCTGAGAGTGCAGATACCTACTTGATATACTGATTTCCTTTCTTTTAGGTATATACATAGCAGTTTATTGCTGGATCATAAGATAGCTCAATTTTTAGTTTTCTTGAGAAGCCTCTAAACTGTTCTCCATAGTGTTTGTACTAACTTACATTCCCACCAACAGTGTACAAAGGTTCTCTTTTTGCCACATCCTTACCAGCATTTGTTATTGCCTGTGTTTTGGATGAAAGCCATTTTAACTGAGGTGAGATGATATATTTCTTTGTAGTTCTGATTTGCATTTCTCTGATGATCAGTGATGTTGAGCACCTTTTCATGTGCCTGTTTGCCATTGTATATCTTGTTTTGGGAAATGTTGAGATCTTTTACCCATTTTTTAATTGGATTATTGGATTTTTTTCCTATAGAGTTGTTTGAGCTCCTTGTATATTCTGGTTATTAATGCCTTGTCAGGCGGATAGTTTGCAAATATTTTCTTACATTCTGCAAGGTGTCTCTTTGCTTTGTTGTTTCCTTTGCTGTGCAGAAGGTTTTTAACTTGTTCTGATCTCATTTGTTCGTTTTTTTTCTTTGTTTACCTGTGCTTGTGGGATATTACTCAAGAAATCATTGCCCAGATCAATGTCGTAGAGAGCTTCTCAAATGTTTTCTTGTAGTAGTTTCATAGTTTGATCTCTTAAGTTTAAGTCTTTAATCCACTTTGGTTTTATTTATGTATATGGTGATAGATAGGGGTCTAGTTTCATTCTTCCACATGTGGATATCCAGTTTTCCCAGCACAATATATTGAAGAGATTGTCCTTTCCCTATTGCATGTTCTTGGCATCTTTGTTGAAAATGAGTTCACTATAGAAGTATAAATTTGTTTCTGGGTTCTCTATTCTGTTCCCTTGATCTGTATGTCTGTTTTAATGCCAGTACCTTGCTGTTTTGGTTACTATAGCTCTGTAGTATAATTTGAAGTCAGATAATATGATTCCTCCAGTTTTATTCTTTTTGCTCAGAATAACTTTGGCTATTCTGGGTCTTTGGTAGTTCCATATAAATTTTAGAATGCTTTTTGTATTTATGTGAAGAATATCATTGGTATTTTGATAGGGATTGCATTGAATCTATAGATTGCTTTGGATAGTGTAGGCATTTAACAATATTGATTCTTCCAATCCATAAACCTGGAATATCTTTCCACTTTTTTGGTGTGTGTCCTCTTCAATTTCCTTCATCAGTGTTTTATAGTTTTCTTTTGTAGAGATCTTTTACTTCTTCGGTTAATTTTCAGATTGTTGGCCATTGGCATATGGAAATGCTACTAATTTTGTATATTGATTTTGCATCCTGAAACTTTACTGGATTTATTTCTCAGGTCTAATCATTTTTGGTGGAGCCTTATGTTATTTCAAATATAAGATCATATCATCTCCAAACAAGGATAGTTTGACTTCTTCCTTTTCAATTTGGATGTCCATTTTTTCTCTTGTCTGACTGCTTTAGCTAGGACTTCTAGTACTTTATTAAATAACAGTGGTGAAAATGGACATCCTTGTTATATTTCAGATCTTAGAAGAAAGGCTTTCAGTTTTTCCCCATTCAGTAAGATGCTAGTGGTGGATCTGTTGTATATGGCTTTTATTGTGTTCAGATGTGTTCCCTCTGCTTCCAATTTTTGAGTTTTTATCATAAAGTAATGTTGAATTTTATCAAATGACTTTTCAGCATTAATTAAAATGATCATATTTTGTCTTTCATTATATTGATATGATGTATCACATTGATTGATTTGGGTATGTTGAACCATCCTTGCATCACTGTGATGAATCCCACTTGGTCATAATGAAGTATCGTTTTAATGTGTTGTTGAACTCAATGTCCTAGTATTGTGTTGAGGATTTTGTATTAATATTCATCAGGGATATTGGCTTGTAATTTTCTTTTTTTGATGTGTCTTTGCCTGGTTTTGGTATCACGGTAATACTGGCTTTGTAGAATGAGTTTGAAAGTACTCCCTCCTCCTCTTTTTTTTCAGAATAGTTTGAGTAGTATTGATATTAATTCTTTTTAAAAGAGAATGAACTAGCTAACTAATAGAGTACTGTTGGTATTACTTCTCCTTAAAGAAGAGAGGAATTAGTTCTCTAAAAAAAAGTAATTTCAAAACAACTCAGACTATTCTGTAAAATAGAGGAGGAGGGAACATTCCTCTCTTTTGGTAGAATTCAGCAGTGAAGTTATTGAGTCCTAGGCTTTTCTTTGCTGGGAGACTTTATTATGGCTTTAATCTCATTACGTGTTTTTGGTCTGTTCAGCATTTGGATTTCTTTATAGTTTAGTTTTGGTAAGTTGTGTCTAGGAGTTTATCCATTTATTCTAGGTTTTCAGATTTATTGGCATATAGTTGCTTATAGTAGCCTCTAGTGATCATTTGCATATCTGTGGTATCAGTTGTAATGTCTCCTTTTCCATCTCTGATTTTATTCATTTGGGTCTTTTCTCTTTTTTTTTCTAAGTCTGGCTAAAGGTTTGTTTATTTATTTATCTTTTAAAAAAACAGCTTTTCATTTTATTGATTGTTTATATTGTTTCCTGTTTCAGTTTCATTTATTTCTGCTCTGATGTTTATAATTTATTTTATTGATTTTGGGTTTGGTTTGTTCTTGCTTTTCCTGTTCTTTAAGATGCATAATTTAATTGTTTATTGAAGTTTTTTTGCTTATAGCTATAAACTTTCCTTTTAGTACTGCATTTGCTGTATCCCATAGGCTTTGGTATATTGTGTTTTTATTGTCATTTAAGAAATTTTAAAATTTCTTTCTCAGTTTCTTCACTGACCACCTAATTATTCAGGAGGATATGGTTTAATTTCCACATATTTGTATAGTTTCCAAAATTTCTCTTGTTATTGATTTCTGGTTTTATTCCATTATGGTCAGAGAAAATGCTTGATATTATTTCCATTTTTCTTGAATGTTTTAAGACTTGTTTCATGACCTAACATATGGTCTATTCTTGAAAATGATCCATGTGCTTAGGAAAAGAACGTGTATTCTGTAGCCATTAGATGAAATGTTCTGTAGATATCTATTAGATCCATTTGGTCTATAGTACAGATTAAGTCTGATATTTCTTTGTTGATTTTCTATCTGGATGGTTTGTCCAATGCTGGAAGTGGGGTGTTGAAGTCTGCAGCTGCTATTGTATTGGGATCTATCACTTGCTTTAGCTCTATTTAAAAATATCTATTTTTAAGATTAATTTGCCTTATATATCTGGATGCTCCAGTGTTGGATGAATATATATTTATAATTGTTATATCTTGCCATTGAATTGATCCCCTTATCATTATTTAATGAGCTTCTTTGTCTCTTTTCATAGTTTTTCTTTTGAAATCTATTTGGTCTAAACATAGCTATGCCTGCTCTGTTTTGGTTTCCATTTGCATGGAATATTTTTTTCATCTGTTTGTTTTCAGTCCATGTGTATCTTTATATGTGAAGTATATTTCTTATAGGCAACAAATCATTGGGTCTTTTTAAAAAATCCATTAAGCCACTGTATGTCTTTTGATTGGAGAATTTAGTTTATTTACATTCAATGTTATTACTGATAAATAAGAACTTACCTGACATTTTGTTATTTGTTCTTTTTTTAGTTGATTTTTTTTGTTGTATTCTCTTTCTTCTCTCTTTTCTTCCTGTTTTCCTTTTAGTGAAGGTGATTTTCTCTGTTGGTGTTTTAATTTCTTGCTTTTTATTTTTTTTGTGTATCTATTATATGTTTCTTGATATGAGTTTACCATGAAGCTTGCAAATATTACATTATAACTAATTATTCCCAACTGAGGACAATTGAACACTGATTACATGTACAAACAAACAGCAAAAAGGAAACTAATAAAAACTGTATACTTTATCCCCTCACCCCTGATTCCGTTTAAACTTTTTGTTGTTTCTATTTATATCTAATTTTATTGTCTGTCTTGAAAAGTTGCTCTGGTTGTAATTTGTGATAGGTTCACTGTTTAGTCTTTCTACTGAAGATATACTCATATGTTCCATACTGCAATTACAGTGTTATAATATTCTGTGCTTGTCTGTGTACTTACTTTTACTAAAGAGTTTTGTACCTTCAGATGATTTCTTATTGCTCATTAACATGCTTTTCTTTAACATTGAAGAACTTTAGCACTTCTTGTAGGACAGGTGTTGCTAAAATCCCTTAGCTTTTGTCTGAGGAAGCCTTTATTTCTCCTTCATGTTTAAAGGATATTTTCTTGCTTATTTATTTATTTATGATTGCATTTTAGGTTTTGGGGTACATGTGAAGAACAGGCAAGATTGTTGCATAGGTACACACATGGCAGTGTGATTTGCTGTCTTCTTCTCCATCACCTATATCTGGCATTTCTCCCCATGCTCTCTCTCCCCAACTCCCCACCCCTCGCTGTCCCTCCCCTATTTCCCCCCAATAGACCCCAGCGTGTGATGCTCCCATCCCTGTGTCCATGTGTTCTCATTGTTCAACACCCACCTGTGAGCGAGAACATGCAGTGTTTGATTTTCTGTTCTTGCATCAGTTTGCTAGGAATGATGGTTTCCAGGTTCATCCATGTCCCTGCAAAGGACATGAACTCATCGTTTTTGATGGTTGCATAATATTCCACGGTGTATATGTGCCACGTTATCCCTGTCCAGTCTATCATCAATGGGCATTTGGGTTGTTTCCGGGTCTTTGCTATTGTAAACAGTGCTGCAATGAACATTCGTGTGCATGTGTCCTTATAGTAGAACGATTTATAATCCTTTGGATTTATACCCTGTAATGGGATTGCTAGGTCAAATGGGATTTCTATTTCTAGGTCCTTGAGGAACTGCCACACTATCTTCCACAATTGTTGAACTAATTTACATTCCCACCAACAGTGTAAAATTGTTCCTATTTCTCCACATCCTCTCCCGCATCTGTTGTCTCCAGATTTTTTAATGATCACCATTCTAACTTGTGTGATATGGTATCTCAATGCCGTTTTGATATGCATTTCTCTAATGACCAGTGATGATGAGCATTTTTTCATATGTTTGTTGGCTTCATGTATGTCTTCTTTTGTAAAGTGTCTGTTCATGTCCTTTGCCCACTTTTGAATGGCTTGTTTGTTTTTTTCTTGTAAATCTGTTTTAGTTCTTTGTAAATTCTGGATATCAGATCTTTGTCAAATGGGTAGATTGCAAATTTTTTTCCCATTCTGTTGGTTGCCAATTCACTCTAATGACTGTTTTATTTGCTGTGAAGAAGCTGTGGAGTTTGATTGGGTTCCATTTGTCTATTTTGGCTTTTGTTGCCAATGTTTTTGGTGTTTTGCTCATGAAGTCCTTGCCTACGCCTATGTCCTGAATGGTTTTGCCTAGGTTTTCTTCTAGGGTTTTTATGGTATTAGGTCTTATGTTTAAGTCTTTAATCTCTCTGGAGTTAGTGTAAGGTGTCAGGAAGTGGTCCAGTTTCTGCTTTCTGCACATGGCTAGCCAGTTTTCCCAACATCATTTATTTAACAGGGACTCCTTTCCCCATTGCTTGCTTTTGTCATGTTTGTCAAGGATTGAATGGTTGTAGATGTGTGGTGTTGCCTCCGATGCCTCTGTTCTGTTCCGTTGGTCTATATCTCTGTTTTGGTACCAGTACCATGCTGTTTTGATTACTGTAGCCTTGTAGTATAATTTGAAGTCCGGTAGTGTGATGCCTCCATCTTTGTTATTTTTGCTTAGAATTGACTTGGCTATGTGGGTTCTCTTTTGGTTCCATATGAAGTTTAAGGTGTTTTTTTCCAGTTCTGTGAAGGTCATTGGTAGCTTGATGGGAATAGTGTTGAATCTGTAAATTACTTTGGGCAGTATGGCCATTTTCACGATATTGATTCTTTCTAACCATCAACATGGAATGTTTCTCCATCTGTTTGTGTCCTTTCTTATTTTGTTGAGCAGTGGTTTGTAGTTCTCCTTGAAGACGTCCTTTACATCTGAAGGATATTTTCACTACATATACTATCCCATGATAAAAGTTTTTTTCTTCAGCACTTTATGTCATGCCACTCTCTCCTGGCCTGTGAGATTTCCACTGAAAAGTCTGCTGCCAGACATAGAGGAGTACCATTGTATTATTTGTCTCTTTTCTTTTGCTGCTTTTAGGATTCTTTCTTTATTCTTAACCTTTGGGAGTATGATTATTAAATGTCTTGAGACAGTCTTCTTTGGGTTAAATCTGCTTGGTGTTCTATATCTTTCTTGTACGTGAGTATTGGTATCTCTCTCTAGGTTTGGGAAGTTTTATGTTATTATCCCTTTGGATAAACTTTCTCCCCACCCTAGAGGTTTTAAGCCCCTTTAAGGCCAATAAATCTTAGATTTGCTCTTCTGAGGCTATTTTCTATATCTTATAGGCATGCTTTATTATTTTTAATTCTCTTTTCTTTTGTATCTTCTGACTGTATTTTCAAATAGCCTTTCTTCAGGCTCACTAGTGCTCACTTCTGCTTAATTAATTCAGCTATCAAGAGACTCGTGCATTCTTCTGTATGTCAGTTGAATTTTTCAACTCCATAGCTTTTGCTTGATTCTTTTTAATTATTTCAATCTCTTTGTTAAATTTATCTAATAGGATCCTGCTATCATTCTATTGATATTATATATCACATTGATTGATTTGTGTATGTAGAACCATCCTTGGATTGTTGTGATAAATCCCATGTGGTCATAATGAAATATCTTTTTAATGTGATGCTGAACTCAGTTTGCTAGTATTTTGTTGATGATTTTTGCATTCATATTCATCAGGGATATTGGCCTGAACTTTTCTTTTTTTTTAATGAGTCTTTGCCTGGTTTTGGTATCAGGATAATACTGGCTTTTTGGGTTTCCTCAGGACAGCTATTTTGAATTATTGGGCTGAAAAGTCACATGTCTTTGTCTTTCCAGAATTGGTTCCTGGTGCCTTATTTGGTTCATTTGGTGAGGTCATATTTTCCTGGATGGTGTTGGTTCTTGTGGATATTTGTTGATACTTAGGCATTAAATAGTTAGGTATTTATTGTAGTCTTCACAGTCCGGGCTTATTTGTACTTGTCTTTTTTGAAAAGACTTTCCAGGTATTTGGAGGGACTTGAATGTTGTGATCTAAGATTTTGGTCACTGCAGCCATTATCTGCATTAGAGGGTACCCCAAACTCAGTGAGGCTGTGGCTCTTGCAGACTCATAGAGGAACCACCTTGGTGGTTTGGATAAGATCCTGAAGAATTCTCTGGATTACCAGAGACTTGTTTTTTCCCCTCATTCTCTTCCAAACAAATGGAATCTTTTTCTCTGTGTTGAGCTGCCTGGAGCTGGGAAGGGAGAGTGATATAGCACCCCTATGGTCTCTACCACAGAGACTGCACTGGGTTAGACCTGAATCAAGCACGGCACTAGGTGTTGCCCTAGGCTTGCAGTAATCATTTTCTGGCTACTGCCAGTTTTCATTCAAGGCCCAAGGGCTCTACAATCAGAATGTGGTGAAGCCAGCCAGGCTTATGTCCTTTTCTTCAAGGCGACAGGTTCCCTGGACCTCCGGTGGGTCCAGAGATGTTGTTCAGGACCCAGGGCTTGGAGTCAGGATCTACTCACTCTTCCCTTCTTTTTCCACAAGTAGAAGAGTCTCTCTGTGGCCACCAGCAGCCCTGCTCCATAGTGAGTTTTTCCTGGCTACTGCTAATGTTCACTCAAGGCTCAAGGCCTCTTCAGTTAGCTTATGGTGAATGCTGTGAGGCCTGGTCTCTCCCTTCAGGGCAACAGGCTGTTCTCTGGCCCAGGGTAGGTTCAGAGATGCCATCCAAGAGCCATGGTCTGCACTTGGGGACCCCAAGAGCCTGCTCCATGCTCTACTCCACTGTAGCTGAGCTGGCATCTAAGTTGCAAGACAAAGTCCCATTTACTTTTCCCTCTCCTCTTTTCGAGCAGAAGTAGTCTCTCCCCATAGCCACCACAGCTGGGAAGGTTCTGGGTCATATCTGAAGCCAGCATGCCTCACAGTGTCACGCAATGCCCACAGCATGTACTGCCTGGCTACCACTGCTGTTTATTCAGGGTCCAAGGACTGTTTATTCAGCAGGGGATGACTCCTGCCACATCTGGGTCCATCTCTTCAAGGCAGCAGGTTCCCTTCTGGCCCAGCATGTGTCTAGAAATGTCTGGGAGCTAAGGCCTGGGTGGCTCCCATGACTTTGCTTTAAGGCCTCATGACTTTGCTTTAAATGGAAATTACTTCATAGACTCTGAGCTATGGTGATTAAGGGCATGTAAAACTCACTTAAAGTGATTCTGTCTTGCAGAAGTTTTCAAACAAAATTTTGCGATGTAGCTTTTTCTTGGCTCTAAAGTGACTCATTCCAAATGGCATTCCTGTCCCTATCCCTCCCTCTGCCCCTGACTCTGTGCTCAGGGAATAGATATGTGATAAGCATGCATCATTCTTTAAGCCTTCCAATTATATTTTTACATGTTTGACATTGAATTCTCAGCAAGTGTTTAGTTGCATAGTATTTTATAATTTTCTAAAATGGTTTACTCTGCTTAGACTGATTTAAGGTAAGTTACCTTTAAGCATTTGTCAGTACAGGGGCTTGGAGTTCATCATTTTTGGCCATGTGCCTTCCTCTATTCTCAGTGGCTATTAATGGAGCAACTGGAAAGCAACAGAACCATGGCAGTATGTTCTGACCCTGTGTGACTTCTGCAGAGCTGCGCTGTTGTGTGAATCTTTTCAATTCTTTACTCTGTGATTCTTTACTCTTTTATGCCTGGGGATAAATAGAGAGACATACTTTTTAAAAATGCTTAGACAACTGGTGAAATTTGTGAGGTGTGCATTTATATAAGACCTTTCTTTGTGCTCCTAAGGTAGCAATAACAATAGCAAGATGATCTATCCACATGAATATAGCATTCATGAGATTACACTGAAATTGTTCAATCATGAGGGGAAGAAGAATACATTGAAGCAATAAGAGAAGAATGTAAAGGAACCTTCTAACCTTAGATTTCTTATCTGTAACGCTCATGGAAATAGCTTTGGAAAGGAAGGCATGGGAACAGGATGCGTGAGCTGGCTTTAATCCAGCTGTGGTGAGGGTTCACTGCAATCCATATATGGCTTGTTCCTGGGCTAAGGGAAGAGCTGCACAGCCTACCTACGAATTATGCTGCCATAAAAAAACAAAACAAAACAAAACAAAAACAGCTGCTCAGCTCCCTAAGGGGCTGTCAGCACCAGGCAGTCCTCAAAAGAACTACTGTCTGTCTCTTTTCATGTAGTTCTGATAAATGCTTACCATACAACTTTTTCACTTATTTTTTATTCATCTTATTTAATTTTTATTTTTTCAAAAGGAGCATCATGGTATTATATGCTTTTGTTTATGAATGAAGAAGTACAAACCAATATAACCATAGAATGATCTTTTATATACTGTCTTTCTATATCATTTTATGTATTATTTAGGCCAGCTTAAGAGATACCAGCTAATTACATGCTGTGCAGAGGAGAACAATTCAGTTTAATATGTCTTTTTAGTGTTACAGTTGACAAACCAATGAAAAAGAATACCTGAAAGTTAATAACCAGTCACTACGACGGATGGGATACGGAAAAAGAGCCAGGCATTCAACTGCAGATAATACACATTATATCATGTAATCCTCATAACAAATCTCTGGTACAAGGATAATTATTCCCATTTTAGAGATGGGAAACCAAGGCATTCGTAAAGGAAAGGAGATGCTTTGAAAATGGATCACTGTTATTCTAGAGGCCAAAATAGAAGCATAGCATTAGTACATACTTGACGATTCTTAGAAAAGTCTAATTACTAAAGTCAGAAATGGCTTTGTTTATAGACAGAACATATGGTCACCTGAAAGATGCAATTTATGAGATACTGAAGTCCTCACCTTTGAGATAATGAATATAGTTACTAGTGTGTTCAAATGAAGTTCCTGCCAACTAGCTAGCTTCATAAATTCAATCTGAAATTGCTAAATGATGAATCTTTTTCAATAACATAAATACAAAAAGAAAATATTGCTTATATTAACTCTTTTGAATCTTACTACCATTATGAAGACAAGCAATGAAGACATTGCCATTCTCATGTTATAGACAAAACCCAAACAACAACAACAACAACAGAATTCCAAGGAGTGGGTTCTAATCCCACAGTCCACCAAACAGTCCTTCTTTGCTTTCTGAACTCTATCTTTGGAGTGGCTCCTTTAGCTCAGTATTTCCAATCTTCTAGGAACCAGGAATATGTATTTTTTAAAACAAGCATTCCTTCCTCAAGTAAGTTTGGGAGAAGTGTGATGTCCTATCCCTTTCTTGGAGATTCGCAGTGCACATGAACATAACAGAAACCTTGACATAAAGATACTTGGTTAACTTGTTTAATAGGGCCTTTCCCATGACATTTCATCGTTAACATTTCTTTTTGGTGTTATGGTTTAGGAGATGTTACTTTATCCCTTGTGTACATAATAGATGAGAAGAAGTAGTGATTGAAGACAAAGGCATAGAGAACACGAAGGCTATGAGATGGGATTTGTTCTTGTACCCTATGTGGTGCTTCACACATGACTAACATCAACAGTATTTGTGAGAGGAAAAGTAGTGTGTGAGTTCTCAAGGCTTAAAGCAGAGCTGATCAGTAACCAAGGTAGCCATCAGGTAGAAATTTCTTTGAGTATCTGCAGGTTGTCTGAGGGTCTTTGTCCTTATAAAGTTGACCCAGCTCTTTGAAAAAAAATTTATTATTTATTTATTTATTTTTTTGAGATGGAGTCTCACTAATGGCATGATCTTGGCTCACTGTAAACTCTGCCTCCTGGGTTCAAGGGATTCTCCTGCCTCAGCATCCCGAGTAGCTGGGATTACAGGCATGTGCCACCACGCCCAGCTAATTTTTTGTATTTTTAGTAGAGACAGGGTTTCACTGTGTTATCCAGGATGGTCTTGATCTCCTGACCTCATGAATTGCCCACCTCAGGCTCCCAAAGTGCTGATATTACAGGTGTGAGCCACCGCACCTGGCAGACCCAGTTCTTATATTGGGCTTCTAGGGACAAAGCTTTGTCCCTTTTTACATGTCTTGGTATCCATAAAATCATCTTCATCACTAAACACATTTTAATGTCTGTTTCAGAGGGATATTTCAAAAAGAAAGGTATATTTTATGTCTAAATTGAGGCTATTCTGTAAGTGTTCATATTTTCCAGCCACCTAGTACCCTCACTGGCATTCTGGAGCTGTTTCATAGAGCCGTGTTCATTTATTATCTAGTACAAATAGTCTCAGGAAGTAATACTGAAACTTATTAGTGGCCTTTGCAGTTTTCTGTTTCCGCAGGTTAGGGATGCTACTTTGTTAAGATTTTATTAACAGATCCCTGTAGAGGTGAAATATTCCAGTTTTTTTGCCTTTTAATGTCTCTGGATTCATGGATAAAGACCTGAGGGGTTAGCTGTGAAAGATAAGATAAAATAAAGGAAATACAAACATTGTAATTTTGTTTGTTCAACCATCCATTAATTCATTTATTCACAGATTGAAAAGTATGGATTCCCACCTGATCTTAAACTCACCCCTCAAGAAAGCATCCATCTTTATGATACCATGGTTCAAGTCTGGGAAACTTGGCCCAGGGCTCAGGTAAATATAGAAATATATATTCATGGAAACTAACTTCAGTTAATGCTATTCAAGAATATGGCAAAATTACTCTTCAGGTAAGCACACTTCTCCTCTCTACTTGGTTGATGCTGCTATTTTGAAATAATCAGTTATTTTTTCTTATTTTTAGACATTCTTTGTGACTTTATTATCGTATGTAGCATGGAATATTCTATAATTCTCAAAAATATTTATTCTTTTAGCTTCTGGGATACCATATTACTTTAGTTGTGTTTTTGGACTTAGATTCCTCCATTCCCTTCTCTGTTCATTTTCATCTTCTTGTCAGCCGTGCCTTATATTCTTTTGTTTGACGAGCTCACCCATCATCATAAGTTTATGTGTTAGAAATTATGGGGAGGTAAAAAGATGTTTAACAGCCTCTGACCTCGGGAGTTTGCAATTTGGTTAAGGAGACAAGACAAGTAAACTCAAACACATCATTGTATTTTTCTTACTATGTAGATTACATAGCTTAGCTTAATTTTATGATAATTTCCCCCCCAAGGAATTGTGTCCAGAGGAATTTGTTCTTTTTAAGAATAAAGTGGTCATTAAGAAGTTGGATGTTAGAAAATATGAAGAAAACTTAAAGGCAGAATTAACGAATTGGATTAAAAATGGCAAAGCGAAGCAGGTAATTTTCACACTTTCTCAGACAAAGTTTCGCTTAATTGTTAATTGTTTGGAGTTGCATAATAATTTAGCCAATGACAGTTCTGTAATCTTTTTATTCCAGTTTTTATTTTTGTTTTATTTATTCCTTCTAAACATGTTATCTAGTGAGTCTGAGGTAGAAAAAAGGAGGAGGGAACTGGTTTCATCTCTTAGCTCAGTGCTCTTTAAAACATGTGCCACAGAGGCTGGGCATGGTGGCTCACACCTGTAATCCCAGTACTTTGGGAGGCTGATGCAGGTGGATCACGAGGCCAGTAGATTGAGACCATCCTGGCCAACATCATGAAATCCCATCTCTACTAAAATACAAAAAAATTACCTGGTGTGGTGGCATGCACCTGTAGTCCCAGCTACTCAAGCGGCTGAGGCATGAGAATCTCTTGAACCCAGGAAGCAGAGGTTGCTCTGAGCCGAGATCATGCCATTGCCCTCAGCCTGGCCACAAAGCATGACTCTGACTCAAAAACAAACAAACAAAACATGTGTTGTAGGCTTTTCGTTTCTTTGGTAACAGCTACAAATAGCTAAAAATAGAGAACCCTTAACTTTAACAGGAGAATCAGTGTTGCTGAGGGAATCAGGAATTAGCAGAGGAGCTAACCTAAGTAAGATTTTGTGCAAATAAAAATAAGTTATATAAAAATAACCAATTTCTGAAACTCATGTACATGTTGATAAATGAGAAAATATAAGTATACCTGAAAGAGGCTGAGGCAAATTTACAGATGACAGACTCGGGTGGCTATGCTGAGAAGCAAAGATATCCTTGAGCATTAAGGTTGATGGATCTTTGGCTCTAGTTTGCTGACTGAGTATCATGTTTTTTTGCCTTTTTTTCTTCAGAGATAAAATAAATAAAGACAAAAATGGTGTTTGTTGGCCAGGTGTGGTGGCTCACACATATAATTCCAGCATTTTGGGAGGCTGAGATGGGTGGATCACCTGAGGCCAGGAGCCCCAGCCAAGCCTGGCCAACATGGTGAAACCCCATCTCTATAAAAATACAAAAATTAGCCATATTTTCTAGTGTATGCCTATAATCCCAGCTATTCTGGAGACCGAAGTATGAGAATCACTTGAGCCTGGGAGGCAGAGGTTACAGTGAGTCGATATTGTGCCACTCTACTCCACTCTGGGCAACAGAGGGAGACTCGTTCTCAAAAAAAAAAAAAATAGTATTGATATAAGGGAATATTACAAATAATTTAGCCTGTTTGGCACAGAATGCTATGTTCCATTAAATGTTAATCAGGTGAAAATTGAATACCAAGGATGTCCCTACTCTCCACCCCTCAAATGATAATTAAAATGGAAAATGAGTTTGTCAAGAAAATGTATTCATGATAGCACATAACTATTTCATCAATGTTTTTCCATTGTATAGTATGTAAAGGAATTTAATGTTAATTTTCCTGATGTAAAATAACATTTTTTTCTGATTAAAAATGTAGTAGATGCTGTTTATAAAAAATTATAAGGCGGGGAGCAGTGGCTCACGCCTGTAATCCCAGCACTTTGGGAGGCTGAGGCGGGTGGATCACGAGGTCAAGAGATTGAGACCATCCTGGCCAACATGGTGAAACCCTGTCTCTACTAAAAATACAAAAATTAGCTGGGTGTGGTGGCGTGTGCCTGTAGTCCCAGCTACTTGGGAGGCTGAGGCAGGAAGATTGCTTGAACCCGGGAGGCAGAGGTTGCAGTGAGCCAAGATTGTGCCACTGCACTCCAGCCTGGTGCCTGGCAACAGATCAAGACTCTATCTCAAATAAAATAAAATAAAATGAAATATGGAATAGTAAGATAAAAATTACCACCCAGAATTTCAACAACATCTGAGGTGGACAACTTATTGTACTTCTGTTGATCACTCTGTGACTTACTCTTTTTTTTTGAACTGTTAGTTAAGCATTATAAATATGCCTCTATACCTTTTCAAAATATTGGTAGATATAGTTAAAAACTTTTTTTTAATTTTAAGAGGTTCTTTTCCATTGTTGGTTTTATATACTTCTCAACATATTTGGCAGGTATTTTGCCATCTAATAATTGGAGAAACCTTTTGTCACTCTCCCTGCAACAGTTGAAAGAGCAACATTTTCTGAACGTCTTTATCCTACTGACTTTTAGTGCCTACAAAAACATCATATATTTTATATATTTTTTGTCTATTCTTTAATGTAGAGATGTCTGTGACTCCATTGACTTTTACCACTACTTGATAATATATTATGAAAGGACTATTTAAAACCAACGAAACACTGTATATGAAAAATGCTTCTAATTTTAGAAAATGAAATAATCCCTTTCTATCTTCTGTTTCTGCAAATTCTTCTTCTTGTTCTTCTTCTTTTTTTAATAATTTTAACCTACTACTCTAGGTCAAAAGAGTACTGGAGAACCTTAGTCCAGATTCATCGTCTAGTTCAAAAGATATGGTAAACATATTTCCTCTTCTTGTTGAGAAGTTAAGACAAATGGATAAGTTACCTGCAATATTTTTTTTGTAAGTAATTGAAACTTAAATTATCTTTGTTTATATGTTAGACTTTTTTGATTGGTTTTGTTTTCAATTAGTCTCATTTGTATATAAATGAGAGGTAAGCCTATTTTTACTAGTTTGTTGCATTTTAAAAAAACAATATAGATTTTATTTTTAAAGAAATGGGTCAGCCTTCAAGGTCAATCCTTATAACATTTTTATCTTAATTCCATGACTCTTGATTTTTAAAAATGTTTTTGGTTTTTCTAATTGTTTTTTGTAAGTAACTATCATTAAATTTAGAAATATTCTTTTAGGAACTAAATTGATTTTTTCGTGTACAGAGGTAAAACACATAAAGCAGTCAAAATTTATTAAATGTTTGGTTTTAATTTATAGCTAAGAAAACCAAGCTCAGAGGCATCCTTGATATCATGTGACATAATAAAAAGACCTTGAGTAGTATTTAGCATCTCTCTCTGATTAGGAGAACTTAACTGGAGCACATTAAGTGGGTAACGCTATGTATCCTGGACCCATTCTCATAATCAGAACCAAAAAACTTATTTAGCCAAGAGAATTTTAAATTATTGTAACTACAGAAGTTTTGTATGAAATAAATTCCCAGCACCTTGATTCAATGGTAATATGAAATCGTTTACAAAGACAATACACAAACACATAGGCGTGCGGATATGTTTGATGGTAGCACTAAGCCACATGTGTATTGTTATGCATCCAAAGTTCGTGCTGGTGGTGAGTACCTAAAACATGATGATGAGAGAAATTAAAGAGCAGATAACTGAAGTCACAAATGTGGGGAATTACAAGAAAATTTCTTCTTCTTTTGTGCTTGGACCAAGGTAAACAAATGAAGTATTCTACTAACATGTTATGATATCTATATAGATTAGTCTTGCAGCATGGCTCTGAATTTTAGTTGGAAACAAGTGTACTCCTATATAGCACTGAGGCATGGCTGAAAGAATGACTTTGGGATAGGAATCTAAATAGAAATGGGATTCATTATTTGTACACTTGTATACATCTACATTTTTAAAATATTATTTTTATTGTACTTTAAGTTCTGGGGTACCTGTGCAGAATGTGCAGGTTTGTGAATAGATATTTTAAATGTTTGGGATTAAGATCTTTGCTGCTTGATTGGAGTCTCCAGTTGTCTTTAACATATGCTTCAGAAATCCAGAAATCCTAGGTTGAGTCCGCTGCTTTGTACCACCAGAACATTGAGAACTCTATGACAGTTGGTTTAGGCTCAAGCTAATCAACTTCCCTTCCTTAATCTGGACTCCAGAAAATGTGTATGGTGCTGACAGGGTGCATGTTTTGTGTCTGGTGCCCAAGTAGAGGCAGTCAAGAGCACACACTTTGGGTCAGATCTTAGCTTAAATTCCAGTTCTGCCCTCCTCTGGCTATGTGACTTCTGAATATCCGTTTACCCTCTTGCAGCCTCATTTGAAAAATGGAGATAATAACTAATTCATTGGGTTGTGTTGTGGATTAAACAAAGTAATTTCTATAAAACACTTAACTCATCAGTAGAAAACATGACTGATTGAGGCCTGATCACTAGACTTTTTTTTTTTTTTTTTTTTTTTTTACACTGTACTCTTGTCATAGGTGATCAGGGGGATTGAAGAAGGAAAATTAATTCTAGGTGACCTAGTTTGTTTATTTTAAAGCTGTAAGAAGAATCATTTAATACTATCATTTAAGACACTGTTTGTAACCAGTAATATATGGGTATTGCATATTAACTTGTGTTACTATAAACAGGGAGGCAAAATTAAAAGTGCAGCAAAAAATACAGCCTCTGCTGCGGTAAGCCGCAGTTGCACCACTGCACTCCAGTCTGGGTGGCAGAGAAAGAGCCTGTCAGCCTGTCTCAAAAAAACAAAAAAACAAAACAAAACAACAACAACAACAAAAAAAACCCAGCCTCTGAAGTTGAAGCTGAGTTGCCTGGGTTCTAACCGCAACCTGACCAGTAGGCTATGTGACCTTGAAGACATTTCAAAATTTCCTTTGGAATTTACTTCCTCATCTGCAAAACAGAGATAATATTACCTTCCTCATAACGTCATGGTAGAGATTAAATTAGTTAATATATTTAAACCACATAGAACAGTGCCTTGAACTTGGTGATTGTTTGCTATTAATAGTTTTGTTTTTATTCTTGCCATGTTTAGTAGACTTTCCTAGTCTTTGTTTCTTCAGTGTAATAATTTAATGCTCATCAGCTATGTAAGATTCTTTTTTGAAGTCTGTTTTCTAAACATGCTAGTAAATCTGTGGCCTCACAAGTAATATTCAAAAAACTCTGTGGAGAACTTAGGCTATAATGAGTGTAATATTACTGGATGTTCCATACATTAAGCCAAAACGTTTTTTTCTAGTAAATTATATGTCAAGATGATTGCAGTAGATAGTCATATAATATTGCCAAACTCCCCATAATATTTGAACAGATTTATTCTGAGCCAAATATGAGTGACCATGGCCTGTGACACAGCCCTCAGGAGGTCTTAAGAGCATGTGCCCAAAGTTGTTGGGGTACAGCTTGGTTTCATAATTTTAGGGAGATATAAGACATCAATTAAATACATTTAACATACACATGGGCTTGATCCAGAAAGGTGGGACAACTCAAAGTTGGGGAGGGAGGCTTCCAGATGATAGGTAGATTTAAAAATTTTCTAATTGGGAATTGGTTGAAATTGTTATCAACAGAAAGGAATGTCTGGGTTATAAGAGGTTGTGGAACCGGGGCCTGTTGGGGGTGGGGGGTTAGGGAAGGAATAGCAGGGGGTGGGGGGATGGGGAGAAGTGGCATTAGGAGACATATCTAATGTAGATGATGGGGTGATGGATACAGCAAACCCACCATGGCATGTGTATACCTGTGTAACAAACCTGCACATTCTGCACATGTACCCAAGATCTTAAAGTATTATAATAATAATAGTAATAATAAAAGGTTGTGGAGACCAAAGTTTTAGCATGCACACAAAGCCTCCAGGTAGCAGGCTTCAGAGAGAATAGATTGTGGATGTTTCTCATCAGACCTAAGTTCTGTGTTGATGTGAATGCTGGAGGGTACAGTGAGGCATGTGCGACCCCCACTTCCCATTGTGGTTTAAACCACTCTTTCAGTTTACATTTTAGAGTGCCCTGGCCTAGGGTGAAGTCTATTCAGATGATTGAGGGGCCTTATAATTTTATTTTTGGTTTACAATATGAATATAGTCTTTTCAAAACACTATTTTCATTTGTTATAAGGTTTAAGAATGGTGATGTGGAAAAAAGAGCTGGAAGTATGTGTGCTTTTCTGGAGAAGACAGAGACAAAAAGCCATCCCCACACTGAATGTCATCGTTATATTCTTGATATAAATGAAGAACTTAGAAAAGTTAAAAGAATTGTGAAGGAAGAAAAAACGATGTAAGTATTAATGTTTACTTAAACAAATTGGCCTCTGAAGACTTAAAATATTCATAAGTCACTGTCAGAAATGTTTAGAGACCTCAGCCACAAAGAGGTCCTTGTTATTGTTTCACAGTTTTTGCAAACAGAGTAAATTTGGGTGGGAGAATGGGAGGAAGGGAATCTCTCTTATACATGTAGATAGAGTTCATTTAGGAATCAGGAGAGGTGAGACCACAACCTGTAAGCCTGAGAATAAACTGGGCCTCCTGGGAGGCCCTCAGGCTTCTTAGCCGTAAGCCTGCATTCATGTTCCCAGGTCACAACCTGGAGGTTTCCTGGTCTGTATAATGCTTATTCACTATTGGTGGGAGTGTAAATTAGTTCAACCATTGTGGAAGACAGCGTGGTGATTCCTCAAAGACCAAAAGACAGAAATACCATTCAAACCATCCATCCCACTGCTGGACATATACCTAAAGGAATAGAAATCATTCCATCATAAAGATACGTACATGCATATGTTCATTGCAGCACTATTCACAATAGAAAAGACATGGAATCTATCTAGATACCCATCAATAATAGACTAGATAAGGAAATTGTGGTAGATAATGAAATACTGTGCAGCCATGAAAAATAATGGGATCATGTCCTTTGCAGGGACATTGATAAAGCTGGAGGCCATTATTCTTAGCAAACTAACACAGGGACAGAAAACCAAATACTACATGTTTTCACTTTTAAATAGGATATAAATGATGAGAACACATGGACACATAGAGGGGAACAGCACACACTGGGGCCTTTGAGAAGGTGGAGGGTGGGAGGAAGAGGGAGAGAGAGGATCGAGAGAAATAACAAATGAGAACTAGGCTTAATATCCGGGTAATGAAATAATCTGTACAACAAACTCCCATGATACAAGTTTACCTATTTAACAAATCTGCACATGTACCCCTGAACTGAAAACAAAACTTAAAAACCAAAGGATGTATTATAGAATGAATTGCCATACCAATTGTATGCTAGGGGTAGAACTTCACTGCTGTGATTTTTTATTTCCCCAAGGTCTGATTAATTCTGACAGTTCTATGGTCAAAATGTTTCTTCTGTCATTGCCATCCTCTCGATCCTCACTTACTGGCTCTGAGTTGGTTCAGGTCCTTGCCATTCGTTATTTGGGATTCTCTAGAGTCTTTCTCATATGTAATTTCTTGTTCCAGGTTTACCTCTTCCAATGTTATTGACATACAGTTGCTGGTCTGATTGTTCTGTTATGGGATTCTTGGGGTGTTGCTTTTCTGGCTAGAAATCTCTGTGGCCAGTGGCAACTTTGCTGCACCCAGCCAGGCGTGCCAGCTGTAGAGAGGCTGGCAGCTCCAGGCACTGGCACAGGCACCAGCTTCCTGTGTGGCTGCAGCTGGACCAGGAGTACTGCAAGCAGCTTCCATGGCTGGCACTGGGGAACATGGTGGTACCCAGAGATGCCAGAAACTGCAGGGTCCCAAAGAGGGTATCACAGCCCTGGCTTGGGGAGCTCCTAGGTCTGGGCTTCTCTAAAGGCTGCAGCTCTTCTCTCCTTCTCTCTTCTCTCCTTCTTGAAACCCATAATGTGGCAAGCAAGGGCAATGTGGCAAGTGTTTTAGCACTGTTTGTGTTACAGCTCTTTTAACCTTGCCATTTGGTGGGTCACAAGTTCTAGTCCTGCATCCAGGAAGAATGAGGTACAGAGACAAGTGGAGGGTGAGCAAGGTGAAGAAGAGCATTATTGACCAATGGAACAGTTCAGAGGAGAACTGCAGTGGATGGCTTCTCTCTGGAAGTGGGGTGTCCCGATGAGTATTGAGCTCTTAGCATAGCAGAGACCCTGGAGTGGGTTACTCCTCTCTGCAGGCAGGTAATCCTGTCAAGTACTCAGCTCTCAGGAGAGAGGAGACCTTGGAGTGGGTTGCTCCTTTTTGCAGCTGGTCATCCTGTCGAGTCCTCAGTTCTCAGCTAAGAAGAGGTCCTAGAGTGGGTAGCTCCTCTCCACAGTTGGTGATCCTGAAATCTGCTCAGCTCTCAGGAGAGAGGAGACACTGGAGTATGTAACTCCTTTCTGCAGCTAGCCATCTGTTGAGTCAAGTCTGGCTGAGTCTGAGGTTTTTATGGGCTGCAGAAGGGAGGAAGCATGTGCTGATTGGTCCATGGGAGGTCACAGGCAGGCCCAGAAAAAGCACCATAAGTTCCCGCTCAGTCCACAGGACTGGCAATTCAGCCCCCAGATTTCAAGCCCCAGCTTGAAGGTGGGACTTCAGGTAGGCACTTTAGCATGGCATTCAAGGGTCACCATGATTTGTTCCCTGCCTACCTCTGTGGCGTCATCATCATTTTCTGCCACTTCTCTCTGGTAAGTCTATCTCACCAGAGTTCTCCTTGCATGAATTGCTTTCCACCACCCAAGTCTATGTACTAGGCACTGCATCTACCTGGTGGGCCTTCCTTTCTGTTAGCTCATACATCTGTTCATTTCTCCCACATCTTTTGTTTTAAATCTGTCTTCTCTCTGAAGTTTATAATGATTCCCTGAGATAAATTTATTACCCTTTGTCTTTTGTCCTCATTCTACTTTGAATCATTGAAGCATTTGGATCAGTGATAACACCACATTGCAGTTGTCTTCATATCTTCATTTTCTTTAAATTGGGAGTTCCCCTATGAGAGTTGTGCATATTTTTCTTGGAGTCCATACTAGCATATTGCCTGGCACATAGTAATAGTGCTTCATAAATACTTTTGAGAGAATAATGAAACCTCCCCTCCACATTGTCTTAGTCCATAACAAATTACTATAGACTACATGGCTTCTAAACAGAAATGTATTTCTCACAGTTCTGGAGGCTAGTAAGTCTAAGATCAAGGTGTCAGCAGAGCTGCTGTCTGGCGAGGCCCTGCTTCCTGGTTCTTAGAGAACTGTCCTTTCTGTGTCCTTATAGGGTGAAAGGGTGAGGGATCTCTCTGGAGCCTCTTTTATAAGGTCGCTAACCCCATTCATAAAAAAATCTGTCTTCTTGACCTAATCACCTCCCAAAGACCCCACCTTCTGATATCACATATGGAGATTAGGTTTTCAACATATGAATTTGTTTTGAGGGGGACACAGACATTCAGTCTGTAACAACATTGAAATGACTTCCATAGCCCTTCTAATTCAAACATTTCATAAAGACTAGGGCAAACTCTCTGTTGGTTCCACTCCTGTTTTTATCTTCTTTCTGCTTGTTGTGCATATTTTTTGGACATAGGAGAAGGGAAAAGGATCTGGGAGAGAGAAGTTGGAGCTCCAGGTTGTCTTGGCAACTGATTCTCTTTAGTCTGTGTTTTTTCAGGACTAGGAACCACATTTCAAGTTGAATGTGTAATGAACTATATGGGCCATGAAAATAAAGAACATTGATTGCTATAATCAATTTCTCTCTTGGACCCAGTCATGAAGGGTCTCTGCTCTCAGCATGGATATTTAAAATACCCTTTTCTGTCTGGGACTCTCTTTATAAGACCAGAGTTAGTGGGATCAGGGGATGTGCCAACTCCTTCTATACTGTGCCACACACCCACCTCCTTTGCTTTTCCACTGTGCTCTGGCCACTGCTCAAGAGAGATTCAGGAGCAGAAGTTGTCCTGAGAAGAACCGGATATCTGTTACAGCATGAAGGAGGAGAAATCATGCAGAGAAAAGGAAGAAAATACAGGGGATTTTGCAGGTGAAGGACCATGAATTCTAGAAGAAATAGTAGATAACGAAGGGAAATCTGGGGGCCTTAGGCTTCTTGTGGTAACGATTTATGAGTTTTCATTATCTAAAAGTTTTCTTTTGAAAATAATAGTATTAAGAAAAACCAGAAAAGGGCTGGAAAACTGGAAGGAATGCTAATGGATAGGCCTGAATATATTAACTTCCTGAAGAAGCTGAACGCTGTGAAAATCTCTGAGGGCCGCACATATGCTGATGTCAGTGCCCTGCACAGTGAGATCGCCGAGGAGAATGGCTTGGTACGTCAGACAGTTATTAATAGAATACTTTACAGTTGTGATGCGTCATCATAGTGATCATTTCATGTCTTTGAGCATGGAAATAACTTGTGCAATACCTTTGAAATAGGATTGTCTCTGTATGTTTTTTGCTCTGCGATTATCCCAATTTAATGTGCTAAAGTTCTCTAGGTGACTCTTCCTTGTTCAGTGTGAATATCAGCCTCTAGTTTTATTTCACTCTATTATCCTGCATTAGTTTATAGCTCGATTGTAGAACTCAATTCAATATGATGTATTTTAATGCTGGTCACATTTGAGTATGTGTGACACATTATATTTTAAATAATGTCAACTGAAAGTTACAATTTCAGAGACCTTCTATATAACATTCAAAACATCTCGTTAAACAGATATTGAAATACCCAAGGATGGTATGGCATTTAATCATTATTTATTATGCAAGCAATTTATGTTCATTGCCGAAATTCTTGAAAATAGAAAATAAAAATAAACGTAATGTCACAGCTCAGAGAGACTCACTGTTCTCTCAGATCTTTTTTCCTGTGGCCCGTAGTTACAAACATGTCCACACTCACAGACATTCTGTGTATTTATTTGCTAATAAAATAAGGCCATATTATATACAAATTAGACTGCAATCTTCTTTCCTCCCTCACCTATTTATTTCTTGCCAGCAACAATGGGGCTACATTATTATCTGAATAGCTGCATACTGTATATTTCTGTGGGTGACTGACTTATGTAACCAGTTGTCTTACTCCAGGCTGCATAGGCTATCTTATTATTTTTTCTTGTTCTTGTAATACGATTTTACCTTTGACATCTTTGCCAGCTGCTGGATTTCCTCCTGAGAAGTGAGGCTGTGAGAGTATGGACATTTTAAGGGGTTTGGCTATGATTTGTGGGTGGTTCACAGTGAGAAGTAAGAATTCTTGGATCATCTGGAGTAGAGAACGTGCTCTGCCTTCTTGGAGAAGTCTCTCTCTCTCTTTGCGTGTCTCTTCTCTGAGGGAGTCTGTTTGCAAAAATGGGCAGATTGTTTCTGTAGCTATGAAACGTAGGTTCAGGGTCAAAGGGCAGCCTGACTGTGTGCAAGGTGTCAGTGATTTGTTCATGAAAATGTCTTTTGATTCTGGTTGAACTTGAAATTAAATAAAGTACGTGATCAGTTGTTTCACACTTCTTTCTTGTTTTAGACTTTGAATACTGTGTTAAAACGAGTGCAATTAACGAGAAGAGGTGAAGAACTGACGACTTTAGCACAAAGCGGGATTGGATATCATCACAGTGCCATGTATTTTAAAGAAAGAGAGTTAGTTGAGATACTCTTTGCAAAAGGGCTTATTAGGGTAGGTACATTTCTTTGCATTTAAAAAATAATGTTGTGCATATATGATGCTGAATACCAGTAAAAGGTAAAAAATTATACCAGTTGTTTTCATCATCTAACCAGTGTCTTTTTATTGCAACTCACTGAACTGCTTCTCCATCTTTCCCATTTATTAGAGGAGTTTAAAAACTATTTCTACACTGAAAAATAATATTTAGAATGAAGTAGTACAGCTATTACATAACCCTTTACCCTTCAACACTTAGTATCTAGGACACAGCTCTTAAAATTTTACCCTAGAGTTTTCTTAAGGATATTGACACTTTTAGTATAAATGACTATACTTTTAGTCAGACTATTTTCCAATGTCATACCTCATCTAAGAGAAAGACATTTTTTTTTTTAAGAACTGGAAAAGCTTGCACTAGACTAACATGTTCTAGACAGAGTTGTTAGATGTAACACCCCCAAAGGAAGTTGGAAGAGGGTAAGGAGATCTTCCATGGCTCATAGTTAAATGTTTAACTTTTTGTTAGTATGTTTCAGAAGCTTGGAACATTCTCTTTCTATGTGGGGATAGTCTCCATAAATTCACCAAGAATGTTCATATAATTACCTAGTCAGTTTTCTTTAGGGGGATTTGGAAAAACAAGCACCAGCTTTATAGCTTGGTTGGGCATATGCATGTGTGTGTCTGTGTGTGAAGAGTTGTGTAGAAGTGTAGTCATCATGCTATTCAGAGTGTTTATTTTTGTAATTTTAAGAAGAGTGAGGAATATTAGATGTCAAAAGTTGTTTCTTGCTGTTTATAAAAACAAAATCTGCTCAGTTTTCATATAGGTTTAATTTATTTATCATTAAATAATAAATTTGTCATATAGGTATAATTTATTTGTCATTAATAACCAGAAAAAGTTTTCATAAAGGTTATTAATTACAGGCAAAGATCACATCAATTTTGTTTATCACAGTCAATATTGTAGACCTTGTCACATAGTAGTGGCTCAGTAAAAGGTAATGAATGAGTAAATCAGTGAATAAATAAATGAATGAATAGTCAGATCACTATAAAAGTGTTATTCTGAAAATGTGGGAGCTTGCATTTTTAAAAAAGAACACTTTTTTTTTAAATGACACTCATTATAGCTAAATTCTAAAGTTTAGTGATTTGAGCCTTTCTATCCTTTTTATTGATGAACTTTTAAAGATGAACAAATAGTGGGTTGAATTTGGGTAGGTTTATAAATATCAATTAGAAAGTCTTTGCGCTTACTCTTTATCGTTAAATAATTAATATAATTATGGCACAGGTTAATATCAATGTATTTAACAGGAAGAGAGAGCAGCTATATGCATCTAGCATTAAATAGGTGAGTGGGCACATAACTGATATTAAGAAAGTAAATAAGAAGGAAAATGTAACTTTATTATGCTTTAATTAATTAGATCAGTTATCTGTTTAGATAAAACCTTCATAAGCAAACATGAGAATAAGAGAAGGTGGTTGTCCAGAGTATGTAAGGTGAAACATTATTACCCCATCTTAAGGAAGATTTGTATGCTGGTTGTTTATTCATTCCTGTATTCATTGGACACATATTTATTGTGCATCTAACTATGATGGTGCAGGAAGTCTTTTTGGACATTTATATAGAGATCAGAAAGAGCCTGCAAATAGAGATTTGGGTGAAATTATTTTAGGGTGAGCAAATGTCAACAGGATGCTGAAGTAGCAATGTTCTTTGAATAGGCAGTTGTAAGAACAGTGTGGCTAGTATGTTAATTTTAATGACATGTGGTTTATCAAGCTCAAAGAGTTCTTCAGTCAGTGGAGTGGAAAACAGATCTTGTGTCCTTATAGATATGCTATATTTTGAATTAACTCTTTTTTTTCTAGGTAGTGACAGCTACTGAACCATTTGCCTTAGGGATCCACACGCCATGCAAATCTGTTGTTTTTGCTCAAGACTCAGTCTATCTGGATGCTTTAAATTACAGACAGGTAACTCTATTACTCTGTTACTCCCACTGCTGAAAGCCGGGTGTGAAAAAGTGAACCCTGTGGCATTTGCATCTGGTATCAGGTTACAGTTTCTGTTGTTCCTTTTACTTTCTATGAGGCATAGCATTTTTGAATTGAGTGACCTTATATCTTGTTGCTTCATGTTGTGTGATTTATGTTTCACTGTTTTCTCACAGTTAGAGTTTATTGGCTTAATAATCTTAGTGTAGTTCAGTTTTTGGTGTAGTTTTTATATTTCTTGAGAAATATAGAGCTGTGCTGATTCTGAATCCTTTGTAGTGCTCCTTTATTTTATTTTTCGGGGAATATGTAAAATGGTCTGAAATTCCTTGTATTGTCTGTTTCCTTTAATATGCCTTTCTCCGTGTGTGGCACTTGGTATTATCAATTCCTGGGTGTTTTGGGAATCCTGTCATTTAAATTAGGTAGGTTTTGACTTTCTTACTGCAAATTTGAGTATTTAGGGGTCATTGACCAACTATTTTCCAAATTCTAAAACTTTAATACAATTCACCTTCTTGGGGGTTTATGCTTTTTTTTTAAACTTCATTATCATTTTAGTGGAATTTCTGGAGTAATTGTTGCTTGGAGGTCTATAGATAACTTGTTAAAAATCGAGGATAAAAATCTGTCTTGTAAGGCACAGAAAGGAAACGGAGATAAATGAAAGAAAAACAAGGTTGAGAGTGAGAAAAATAAAAATAGAAAGGCCATATAACAGAGATTTAGACATAATGACAAAGATGTCACACCTGAGTGTCTTCTCATTTCCTTATGTGACATCCTACCTGTGACATATATTGTAAGTCAAAGGGAAGAAAAACCACCTCCTCTCTACACACGGCTAAAAAAAACTGTCAGTGATCTTTGCCTAGTCTCAAAATATGAACGATAAATTATAAAATATAAACTTTTTCATTGTGCTTATTCTTGAAATTTTCCTCTTTTCTTATTAAAATGTAGATCACGTGAACTCTCCTAGATTGGAATGTGAAGATTGTGATTTTACAGAGAAAATGAGTTTATATCTATTTCATGATTTTTTAGGATGTTGCTGTTTCAATCTTAAAAGCCGTAGTTTTCTTTTCTCAAGTATAGCTGTGGACCATATCACCTTTTGCATGTGCTATTATGAAAAACAGAAAGCCCCTGAGCTGGAGTTTTTCAGTCTTTCTCTTTTTTGTGTAGTGACGAAAGTTTGTCTTAAGGGACTTTTGTTTCCTTCAGAATTACCGTGTCCTTTTTCCTCCTCCTTGCCAAACTCTCTTGTTTAGAAGAAACCCAACATTATTTATTCACTATGGACCATAATGAGAATGAAACGACTTTGTTATCCTGCCCTAAGGACTTAGCATTATCTCATAGGACAGAATAAAATATATTTTGTCTCTGGATGGATTTGTTTGTTTCTCGAGGGTCAGGTGACAGACCTTTCTGGGACTTATACCCCAGAACAACTGCCTCATCATCCCAAATGTCAGGTTGGCTCTGTTTAGGGAAATGCACTGAAATCAGAAATGTATTTCCATGTTATTTACAGTGTGTCTATAAGGATGTGTCTTACAATGAGAACCAGAAAATGTTAGTTCTGCTGCTTGCACTTGAGACCACTTAATGTTAATCGTACTCAAAGTATTTCATACAGTTCACTTTCGTCATGATCCTGTATTTATAGTCTTAATTTAGCTGTCATTATTTTGATTTCATGTCAGTGTTTTGATATATCTACAACTAGAAGTAAACATTTACTATGTTTTATACTAAAGTTTTAAAAAAGTAAATCTATCTGTAGATTTATGTTTCTCATGCACCATAAGTTATTATTTAGAAATATAAAATTTAGTCTCCAAAGTTGGTTATGTAGGAACTGACTTCAGTGACTTTTGTCTATTGTATCAGAATCTTTTTCTTTCTCTAAATCTGCTTGAATACATGACATGAAGCTATGCATGTTTTTTATTTTTAGTGCTTTCTTTTATAGAGGATCTAGTCTCATGGGAGTGTGATTTTTCCTAGCACAGCAGGTATTACAGAACCCTGAACTATGTATTTTATATTAGCTTTTTAAAGCAAAGAATACACTTTACTGTATTAATTGAAAAAAATGATAGGGATTTTCTGCTTACATGCCATTTTCTCCTTTTGGTCTTTCCATTTTCTGTCTTTTAAAAATATTTATGTTTTCCTTGAAATGGCATATTATAGTCAAATGCATGTCATGACCTGCTCCTAGGTATATTCCTCATGTCACTCAATCTTCTTAGGACTGTACGGCCTGTAAAATAAAGAGAATACTTGTTAGCTTCACCTCCCCAGCTTTTCTTCAATAATCAAGGAGAGCAGATTACACAAGGCTGTGAATAGCAGGAAGCTGAGATGATTAGACTCATTGGGAGCAGCCACTGAGAAAGCTGCCTACCACAGTCTGCGTCTGGGCCCCAGTGAGTCATTTCTCTCCCATAAACAAAAACACATTCACTGCCTCCCAGGGTCTCCAGAAGTCTTGCTACTGGCATAAGCCTGGGATTGCTCTAGTTATCAGAATGCCCCTTTTTGCTGTCACAGTCTCTTGGTGTCCTTTCCTGGGCCTCTTAACCACCATGTCAGTGTTGTTACATTCAGCCCAGCCTGTTGCCCTGCCTCTCTTTTGCTGAGAGTGCTCACCACCGACACTGGTGGTCTGGCTCAGGTCTTGCCTCAGGTACCTATGTGCGAGGTCTTCACAGTGCTTCTGAAGGAGTGTGTGCAATGATTAATAGAGGAGCATCTGGTCCTAGATTCTCTAGGCTTGAATCTTTGCTTTACTCTTTACTCGCTGTGCAATCACGGACAAGTTAGTTAATTTCTTGGGGGTCAGTTTCTCAATCTGTACAATGGTGACAGTGATTATATTTCAGAAGGTGATTATGAGGACTAACTGAAAAGTGTACACTGCTCAGAACTGTGCCCGGCGCATAGTAAGTGCCCAATGAATGCCAGCTGTTATTAGTAGGGCCCTTTGCATTCTGCTCACCGTGTGATTTTTTAAAAATATGTTATTTATTTCTTGTTCTTTCCTAGTGAGAACCTTCTGGCACAAATTGTTTTAGTAACTGACCTCTCATTTCTGTTATGCCTTGTTCATCAGGACCTCTGCTCCGCTTCTTCCTCTTAGAGACTTTTCCTTTTCTCCCGACTGAAATTCTAGCCCTTTTTATAAGTTTCTGAAAAACTATTGTTATTTGTTTTCTTTCAAGTTTTCTTTGATTTTCTTTGATTACTCCAGCTTTGGGGAAATGTGATTGTGCTTGTTTGGTCACATGCACTGTACTCTTGTAAATTCCATGAAGGAATCTGTGTCCCTAATAACAATTAGCATGGGAGCGACAAGAGATGCTCGCAGTGTTTGTGGAACTGATGATTTATTCTGTGCAATGTGCATCCCTCTATGCCCGGCTGCTATTTTCAGTTGTGTTATAATGGAAACCATGATAATGGAAAATCTGTGGGCATGAGGTGATTATTGCCAAACAGATGTGAGACCTCAGGTGAGATATCTACATGGCGGGATCTTCCTTCACTATCTCCATCTCCAGAATGTCCATGATAATCACCACCCCACAGCCTTGGTAAGGGTTAAGGGAATAGGAAAAGACACATTGAAGGTCCTTAATAAACATTTCCTCTTTCATTTACTATGCACACTTTTTCACTCTGGAGTTCTTTAATGCCTTTCTCTCCTTTGCTTTTGATGCTTAATCTATTTCAAAAAGCATCTGATTACTTTCCTGCCATGGTGTCTCAGGTTTCTGTCTCACAATTTCTGTAGCAGCATCCTTCTTCCTTCATTCTTTACCCAGGATTATTATAAGAGTGTTAACAATAGGACATGAGATCTGCAGAGGCAAAACAGAGTTTTATTTTCTGTAGAAAACAATCTGCAGATTGGAGAAACTCAGCCTTTTTTTTAATTTCAATTTTTTAAATTTTAATTGCATTATAGGTTTTGGGGTACATGTGCAGAACGTGCAAGATAGTTGCATAGGTACATACATGGCAGTGTGTTTTGCTGCCTTCCTCCCCTTCACCCACACTTGGCATTTATCCCCAGGCTATCCCTCCCCAGCCCCCCCACTGTCCCTCCCCCATTCCCCCCAATAGACCCCAGTGTATAATAGACCCCCTCTCTGTGTCCATGTGTTCTCATTTTTCTCACCCGCCTATGAGTGAGAATATGCGGTATTTGTTTTTCTGTTCTTGTGTCAGTTTGCTGAGAATGATGTTCTCCAGATTCATCCATGTCCTTACAAAGGACACAAACTCATCATTTTTGATTGCTGCATAATATTCCATGGTGTATATGTGCCACATTTTCCCAGTCCAGTCTATCATCGATGGGCATTTGGGTTGGTTCCAGGTCTTTGCTATTACTGTAAACAGTGCTGCAATGAACATTCCTGTGCATGTGTCTTTATAGTAGAACGATTTATAGTCCTTTGGATATATACCCAGTAATGGGATTGCTGGGTCAAATGGAATTTCTATTTCTAGGTCCTTGAGGAATCCCCACACTGTCTTCCACAATGGTTGAACTAATTTACACTCCCATCAACAGTGTAAGAGTGTTCCTCTTTCTCCACATCCTCTCCAGCATCTGCTGTCTCCAGATTTTTTAATGATCGCCATTCCGACTGGCGTGAGATGGTATCTCAATGTGGTTTTGATTTGCATCTCTCTAATGACCAGTGATGATGAGCATTTTTTCATGTGTTTGTTGGCCTCATGTATGTCTTCTTTTGTAAAGTGTCTGTTCATATCCTTTGCCCATTTTTGAATGGGCTTGTTTGTTTTTTTCCTGTAAATCTGTTTGAGTTCTTTGTAAATTCTGGATATCAGCCCTTTGTCAGATGCATAAACTGCAAAGATTTTTTCCCATTCTGATGGTTGCCGATTCACTCTAGTGACTGTTTCTTTTGCCGTGCAGAAGCTGTGGAGTTTGATTAAGTCTCATTTGTGTATTTTGGCTTTTGTTGCCAATGCTTTTGGTGTTTTGGTCATGAAGTCCTTGCCTACTCCTATGTCCTGAATGGTTTTGCCTAGATTTTCTTCTAGGGTTTTTATGGTGTCAGGTCTTATGTTTAAGTCTTTAATCCATCTGGAGTTAATTTTACTGTAAGGTGTCAGGAAGGGGTCCAGTTTCTGCTTTCTGCACATAGCTAGCCAGTTTTCCCAACACCATTTATTAAACAGGGAATCCTTTTCCCATTGCTTGTTTTTGTCTGGTTTATCAAAGATTATATGGTTGTAGATATGTTGTGTTGCCTCCGATGCCTCTGTTCTGTTCCATTGGTCTATATCTCTGTTTTGGTACCAGTACCATGCTGTTTTGTTTACTGTAGCCTTGTAGTATAGTTTGAAGTCTGGTAGTGTGATGCCTCCCACTGTGTTCTTTTTGCTTAGAATTGACTTGGCTATGCGGGCTCTCTTTTGGTTCCATATGAAGTTCATGGTGTTTTTTTCCAATTCTGTGAAGAAATTCAATGGTAGTTTGATGGGGATAGCATTGATTGTGTAAATCACTTTGGGCAGTATAGCCATTTTCATGATATTGATTCTTCCTAACCACGAACATGGAATGTTTCTCCATCTGTTTGTGTCCTCTCTTATTTCGTTGAAGAGCGGTTTGTAGTTTTCCTTAAAGAGGTCCCTTATGTTCCTTGTGAGTTGTATTCCTAGGTATTTTATTTTCTTTGTAGCAATTGTGAATGGCAGTTCGTTCTTGATTTGGTTCTCTTTAAGTCTGTTGTTGGTGTATAGGAATGCTTGTGATTTTTGCCCATTGATTTTATATCCTGAGACTTTGCTGAAGTTGCTTATCAGTTTCAGGAGTTTTTGGACTGAGGTGATGGGGTCTTCTAGGTATACTATCATGTCATCTGCAAATAGAGACAATTTGGCTTCCACCTTTCCTATTTGAATACCCTTTATTTCTTTTTCTTGCCTGATTGCTCTGGCTAGAACTTCCAGAACTATGTTGAATAGGAGTGGTGAGAGAGGGCATCCTTGTCTAGTGCCAGATTTCAAAGGGAATGCTTCCAGTTTTTGCCCATTAAGTATGATATTGGCTGTTGGTTTGTCGTAAATAGCTTTTATTACTTTGAGATATGTTCCATCAATACCAAGTTTATTGAGAGTTTTTAGCATAAAGGGCTGTTGAATTTTGTCAAATACCTTCTCTGCATCAATTGAGATAATCATGTGGTTTTTGTTTTTGCTTCTGTTTCTGTGGTGAATTACATTTATAGACTTGCGTATGGTGAACCAGCCTTGCATCCCCGGGATGAATCCTACTTGATCATGATGGATAAGTTTTTTAATGTGCTGTTGCAATCAGTTTGCCAGTATTTTATTGAAGATTTTTGCATCTATGTTCATCATGGATATTGGCCTGAAGTTTTCTTTTCTTGTTGAGTCTCTACCGGGTTTTGGTATCAGAATGATGTTGGTCTCATAAAATGATTTGGGAAGGGTTCCCTCTTTTTGGATTATTTGGAATAGTTTCAGAAGGAATGGTACCAGCTCCTCTTTGTGTGTCTGGTAGAATTCAGCTGTGAACCCATCTGGACCTGGGCTTTTTTTTGTGTGGTAGGCTCTTAATTGCTGCCTCAACTTCAGACCTTGTTATTGGTCTATTCATAGTTTCCGCTTCCTCCTGGTTTAGGCTTGGGAGGACACAGGCGTCCAGGAATTTATCCATTTCTTCCAGGTTTACTAGTTTATGTGCATAGAGTTGTTTGTAGTATTCTCTGATGATGGTTTGAATTTCTGTGGAATCTGTGGTGATTTCCCCATTATCGTTTTTTATTGCATCTATTTGGTTGTTCTCTCTTTTCTTTTTTATCAGTCTGGCTAGTGGTCTGTCTATTTTGTTGATCTCTTCGAAAAACCAGCTCTTGGATTTATTGATTTTTTGAAGGGTTTTTCTTGTCTCTATCTCCTTCAGTTCTGCTCTGATCTTAGTTATTTCTTGTCTTTGGCTAGGTTTTGAGCTGTTTTGATCTTGCTCCTCTAGCTCTTTCAATTTTGATGATAGGGTGTCAATTTTGAACCTCTCCACTCTTCTCATGTGGGCACTTATTGCTATATACTTTCCTCTACAGACTGCCTTAAATGTGTCCCAGAGATTCTGGTACATTGTGTCTTCATTCTCGTTGGTTTCAAAGAACTTCTTTATTTCTGCCTTCATTTCATTGTTTATCCAATCAACATTCAAGAGCCAGTTGTTCAGTTTCCATGAAGCTGTGCGGTTCTGAGTTATTTTCTGAATTCTGAGTTCCAACTTGATTGCACTATGGTCTGAGAGACTGTTTGTTATGATTTCAGTTGTTTTGCATTTGCTGAGGAGTGCTTTACTTCCAATTATGTGGTCAGTTTTGGAGTAGGTGTGATGTGGTGCTGAGAAGAATGTATATTCTGTGGATTTGGGGTGGAGAGTTCTGTAAATGTCTATCAGGTTTGCTTGTTCCAGGTCTGAGTTCAAGTCCTGGATATCCTTGTTAATTTTCTGTCTGGTTGATCTGTCTGCTATTGACAGTGGAGTGTTAAAGTCTCCCACTATTATTGTGTGGGAGTCTAAGTCTCTTTGTAAGTCATTAAGAACTTGCCTTATATATCTGGGTGCTCCTGCATTGGGTCCATATATATTTAGAATCATTAGCTCTTCTTGTTGTATCCATCCTTTTACCATTATGTAATGACCTTCTTTGTCCCTTTTGATCTTTGTTGCTTTAAAGTCTATTTTATCAGAGACGAGAATTGCAACTCCTGCTTTATTTTGCTGTCCATTTGCTTGGTAAATCTTCCTCCATCCCTTAATTTTGAGCCTTTGTGTATCCATGAGTGTGAGGTGGGTTTCCTGGATACAGCACACTGATGGGTTTTGGTTTTTTATCCAATTTACCAGTCTGTGTCTTTTGATTGGTGCATTTAGCCCATTTACATTTAGGGTTAATATTGTTATGTGTGAATTTGATACTGCTATTTTGATGCTAGCCAGCTGTTTTGCCCATTGGTTCATGTAGATTCTTCATTTTGTTGATGCTCTTTAGCATTTGGTATGCTTTTAGGATGGCTGGTACTGGTTGTTTCTTAGTATGTGTAGTGCCTCTTTCAGGAGCTCTTGTACAGCAGGCCTAGTGGTGACAAAATCTCTGAGTACTTGCGTGTTCATGAAGGATTTTATTTTTCCTTCACTTATGAAGCTCAGTTTGGCTGTATATGAAATTCGTTGAAAGTTCTTTTCTTTAAGGATGTTGAATATTGGCCCCCACTCTCTTCTGGCTTGTAGGGTCTCTGCCGAGAGATCTGCTGTGAGTCTGATGGGCTTCCCTTTGTGGGTGACCTGACCTTTCTCTCTGGCTGCCCTTAGTATTTTCTCCTTCATTTCAACCCTTGTGAATCTGACGATTATGTGCCTTGGGGTTGCTCTTCTTGCAGAGTATCTTTGTGGTGTTCTCTGTATTTCCTGGAGTTGAGTATTGACCTATCTTGCTAGGTTGGGGAAATTTTCCTGGATAATATCCTGAAGAGTATTTTCCAGCTTGGATTCATTCTCTTCATCACATTCTGGTACACCTGTCAAATGTAGGTTGGGTCTCTTCACATAGTCCCACATTTCTTGGAGATTTTGTTCATTCCTTTTTGCGCTTTTTTCTCTAGGTTTCTTGTTTTATTTCATTGAGTTGATCTTCAACTTCTGATATTCTTTCTTCTGCTTGGTCAATTCGGCTGTTGAAACTTGTGCATGCTTCGCGAAGTTCTCGTGTTGTGTTTTTCAGCTCCTTCAATTCACTCATATTCCTTTCTAAGTTGTCCATTCTTGTTATTATTTCAGAAACTCAGCCTTTACTGCAAGTGAAAGTGTGCTCTCCAAAGAACAAAGGGAGGGTTTGGCTTAACTACTAAAAGTTCTCAGCCTTGTTTTCAATCAGATCCTCTTTTTTGCAAATGAAGGATTCAAGCTTCTTCAACTCTGATTGGTTGAAATAGTTGACCCTGACTGAGTGGTTTCCAAGGTCTTAAACCAGAAGTTTCCATCAGATATTTCTTTCAAACAGCTAGGAGTGGGGCTTTCATTTGATCTTGGCACCACCAACAGCAGCTGGTTTGGCTTGATTGCAGGAAGGGAGGTCCTTTGACAACTTTACAGCATCTTTTTGAGAACACAGCATCCACAACCACTCCCTCACCCTGCCATGGCTGCCTGGTTCTGTTTTAACTTTGAGCACCTCAGCCACAGGAGTCTGTTCTGTCTGTTGGCCAGGGACATTCTTTAACAACAGTCCTCCTGGTTCTCATTTGCCTGTATTCTATTCTGTGCTACAGATGATGGATAGCATATTTTCTTCATGTCATCTCTGATGAGGGAATATTGATGGCTAATTCTACTCTAGGATGAAATATAGCAGTGTTGGCAATATTCAAGCCCTGTATCAACAAGATCCCTTTGCTCTCTATCTAAAATATGTGTGTTCTCATGCTCATGAGGATTTGTCCTAATCAATCTATTCTTCTTACTGTTTCCAACCATCTTTCTAATCTCTGTCTTCTTGCTTTCTTCTCTGCAGTCATTTTTTTGCATGGATTGTTTACCCTGTAATCTTCAGGAATCTAATTTTTAGGATTCCAGAGGCAGGCTCACATGGTCTCTGAGGAGTTTGATTAAAAAATGTCAGGGATTGGTTGATTCTGCTACTTCTGTTGGATTGTGGCTACATGACTTCTCTGCGCTCAGTTTTCTTATCTTTGTTCTTTTTTTTTTCCACATCACACTGGAAGTTCTGCTTTATTTTTAAATGGGCTGACAATACTCTCTATCTCACCAGATTATTACAAAGACTGCCTAAAACTAATTTATATGAAGGGCCTAGCACATACTAAGTATTAATACATGGCTGTTAGTTCTTCTACAAAGAGTTGGTCCTTGACATACCTCTTCCACGAAGCCTTTCGAAATATTGTCTCGTTCAACATATTTGATTTGTATCTCAAGGAGCTTAGGCACACTTTTTAACTTTCATTATTTTTAACTCTATTTGTTAAAAGAGTTATAGAAAATGACTTAAATAGGGAACAGTTCTAAGTATGGTTGGAACTCCCCACATCTAGCTGTTTGAAAGAAACATCTGACAGACTTTTCTGGTTTGGAGCTTGAAACCACCCAGTCAGGGCTCAACTATTCCAACCAATGAGAACAGAAGAAGTTTGAATCCTTCATTTGCAAAAAAGTTTCCCTATTTAAGCCACTCTCTAGTCCTATTCCCCCCACCGTCTCTCCTCTCTATCTCTCTCTGTCTCTCCCCCCGCTCTGTGTGTGTGTGTGTGTGTGTGTGTGTGTGTGTGTGTGTGTGTGTGTGTGTGTTTGGTGAGAAAGAGGTTGGGTATATGGACTGTAAGCTCCTTGAGAGCAGGTTTCATTTGTAAGTTTCTTTTACATATCATCGTGCAATGCCCAGTACAGTTGTTTGATAGGGATACCTGTTAATGACACTGCCTCTGAATATGAGGAAGAACACAAACTGCTTTTTCTATTCTCTTACTCTATAATAATCACTACAATCAACACAGAAGACTTCTGTGACCAAATGTTTGGGGATTTCTGCCCACCACCAAGTGAGCAGTCAGTTCTGTAGCTCAATTTAATTCCACGTTACCTACCTGAAGATAGTGTTGGATTCCACACACTGAGGGCTCAGTTCCCAAGACTGCCCCCTCTTCAGATACCAGTCACGAGTCTGGTTCTCTGGAACTTACGACCAGCTGGCTTCAAGTTAGTGTTCCCATGACCCTCTCTTTGGGTTCAATTAATTTGCTAGAGTGGCTCATCAAACTCGTAAATGCTTATATTTATCAGTTTATTATAAAGGATGTTATAAAGGATACAGAAGAGCTGTGAGGGCAAGGTATGGGGCCAGGAGCTTCCATGCCCTCTTCAGGGTACACCACCCTCCAGGAACCTCCATGTGTTTAGCTGTCTGGAAGCTCTTTGAGACAGTCCTTTTACGTTTTTGTGAAAACGTCATGACACATGCCTGATGAATTGGCCATTGGTGATCACCTTAACCTTTAACCTTTCTCCTTCCCCTGGAAATAGCAAGAAGGGGCTGAAAGTCTCAGTCCTCTAATCATGCCTTGGTCTTTATGGTGACCAGTCCCTATCCCAAAGCTGCCTAGAGACTGCCAGCCATCAGCCAACTCATTAACATACAAAGATACTGCAGAGTCCAAGGATTTTAGGAATTATATGCCAGCAAACTGGGTCTAGGACCAAATATGCATCACAATGCCTCACTCATTATCTCTTTTTCCTAGCCACACTGTATTTTTTAAGTGCCATATTAACATGGATTCATTTCAGGACTAAATGCACAGTTTAACACAGTCCAGGATAACAAGTGTAAAGTCATAGATCTTTTGAATTCCTAGGAAATTATTTGAGGAGGTTTTACATTGTGATCCTTTGCTGCTTCCAGATGTCTGGTCGTGCTGGAAGAAGAGGTCAAGACCTGCTTGGAGATGTCTATTTCTTTGATATCCCATTGCCCAAAATAAAAAGACTCATTGCATCCAATGTTCCTGAGCTGAGAGGACAGTTCCCTCTCAGCATAACCCTGGTCCTGCGACTCATGATGCTGGCTTCCAAGAAAGATGACCCAGAGGATGCCAAGGCAAAGGTACCGTGCTGGACCCTGCCTGAGGTTCAGTCTTCAGCAATGGTCTGGCTGTAGTCAGGTCTGCTGCTCTTTTAGAAGTCTGTGGTGAGAAAGAAAAGAAACTTTCTTTTTGGATTTTTTTTTTTTTTTGGAGACAGGGTCTCACTGTGTCACCTAGGCTGGAGTGCAGTGGTGCAATCATGGTTTACTGCAGTCTTAATCACCTGGTCTCAAGTGATCCTCCCACCTCAGCGTCCCAAGTAGCTAGGACTACAGGTGTATACCACTGGGCCCAGCTAATTTTTACTTTACTTTTTTGTAGAGATGAGGTCTCACTATGTTGCCCAGGCTGGTCTCAAACTCCTGGGCTGAAGTAATCCACCCACTGTATTAGTCAGGGTTCTCTAGAGGGACAGAACTAATAGGATACACACACACACACACACACACACACACGTGTGTGTGTGTGTGTGTGTGTGTGTGTGTATGTATATAAAGAGGAGTTTATTAAGTATTTTAACTCACATGATTACAAGGACCCTCAATGGGCCATGTGCAAGGAAGTCAGTCTGAGTCCCAAAACAGAAGAACGTGGAGTCCAGTGTAGGCTGGGAGGCTAAGCCAGTCTAGCCTTTTCACATTTTTCTGCCTGATTTATATTCTGGGAGCTGATTAGATGGTGCCCACCCACATTAAGGGTGAGTCTATCTTTCCTAGCCCACTGACTCAAATATTAATCGCCTTTGGCAACATCCTCACAGACACACCCAAGATCAATACTTTGCATCCTTCAATCCAATCAAGTTGACACTCAGTGTTAACCATCACACTGGACTTAGCCTCCCACAATGTTGGGATTAGAGGTGTGAGTCACCACGCCTGGTCAAGAAACTTTTTATCTGAGGAATGTGAGTGCCCTTTAATTATCAGGCCCAGAGAGGCATTGGAATGTGACAGGGTGTTACAGCAGTCACGTCTCACTCTCCTCTTGAACTGAATAATTACCTCTTGAAGCCACTTGCTCTGTGGGCTCTAGGCTAACTGACATGAAGTAGCCATAAAATGCCATACATTGGACACCATACCTCATTCCCTGTAGTTGAACAGTGTATATAGCCAAGCACAAATCAATGTTATTTCTGTAAAACTATGAGAACTCCGGTCAAAAAAAGTTTGTATCAGCCCACTTCTTGTCCCCTTTTGCCTTTAAAAATCTGCTTTTAACAAAGACTGAACTGAATACTTCCTGGGACAACTTGGAAGTGTGTCTGTCCCAGACAACTGTTCACAACCTTGGTCCAAATGAACTCTCTATATTAATTTTGCCTCAATATTTTTTAGGTCAACAGTAGCAATAACTCTTCAGTTTCATCACTCTTTTAATGCTTTGTATTTTTTTGATTATTATATGTTTATTCAGGACAGAAAAATAATAATTAGTTTTGTTTTACCACGAAAGACCATAAGGCATTAAGAATTACCAGGGCTATTTTAATGTGTGAAAAAGCAATATAGTATAGTGGTTGAATATTGGCTATAGACTTATAAAGGTCTGGAATAGATCCCTGGTTCAATTATTTACTGACTATTTAACTTTAGGAAAGGCAATTACATTTTCCTAAACCTCTGAACTTTCAGCTATAAAATGGCGATAACAACCACTGTATATTATAGTTAAATTAAATGAACTAATTAATGCAAGTCAAGGACTTCTTAGCATCATATTCGATTAGTAGTAAACATATAAATGCTAGCTACTATCATTGGTAGTTTCAGGTCTTATGATTTTAGTTTTAGATTTTTTGTTTTGTTTCATTTTGCTTTGGTGTTCTTTAAAGAGAAGAATGGGAAAAGCACTTTGCTAACTTTTTCATTCTTTTTATATGTTGTTGTTTACCTTTTCCTTTATAAAGGAGATCAAGTATGAGTGAACACTGATAAAATAACTTAGTTTGTGACTGTATATATATATATATATATAGTGATAAAACAGATTTGCATCTACCTTAAATTCTGTTATGTTGTTGGCATTTGCTACTTAATTAATTGGATAAATAAGAAATTTCTACATTCAAGCATTATTAGAAGAATTGTAATTGAAATGAAAGGTTGAATTTGCTCTCAAACGTATCATTCTTAATTCCAGATAAGAACCTCATTCTTTTCTGGAATTCAATACGGTTTCCTCAAACAGTATTGCTGTTTTAAAAATAAAAATTATATTTTAAATATAAAATAACCTGTTTATAAAAGACTATTTGGAAACATAGAAAAGCTGAAAGGAGGAAAAATAACCCATACTTAGTTCCACTACTCCAAGAAAACTGCTTTATTATTTTGGTATATTTCTTCCAGTATTTTCTACTTAAATGTGGGTGACTGTTTTTTAAAAAATGGATGCAAGTATATTGAATTAGACATCAGAATTTGGTAAATTTGCCTGAGGTTTTTAATCAGAACAATTTTGAGAGGCATATTGAGGAATATACAATTCACATTAAAATTTAAATTTAAATGCCACTGTAAGGTTACCAAGTTTTCCATATTCTTATATATTCATTATGATTGTCAGTTACATCAGATTCCAATTTCCAAGAGGAAGAGTCTTCCCAGAACTCTGTAATGAGTCAGGTGTGTGCCTGCTGAACACGCAGTTCTATGTAAAAGTGGCCCCATTCTTGAGCTCTTAATTTTGATTAATCTCCCAGGAAGACAGAGTAGTATACTTTCAAGGTTTTTTTTTTTTTAATATAATAAAGTTTATGAGGGTGGGATATTTTCTGGGCTCCTGCATATTTGAGGAGATTTTTGTTTTTTTCATAGTAAGAATGATTTAACTAGACATAAATTTACTGGATTTGAGGCATTTGTCTTCAAAATTGTTGATGCTTCATTTCCTTTGGCTTCTACTATTGTAGAGATATAATCTGTGGCTCTACTGATCGCTGTTTTCTTGTAGGCCACCTGACTTTTTCTGCCCATGTATATGGATCCTTTTCTTTATTTTTATATGTTACTTTTTAAGGAGAAGTTTCTAGTTATAGTTTTTTGTAAATTGATAGTGTTTATTACATGCAGAACTTTTTCAGTTTATCACATTCAAGTTGTTTTTGAAGTAAGAAGTATATTTATTAAATTAGATTTTCAATTTTGTTTCTATTTTAATTGCTTTGATTTCTTTATTAGAAAAAGTTTCACTGGCTGGGTATGGTGGCATATACCTGTAGTCCCAGCTATTTGGGAAGCTGAGGCAGGAGATTCACTTGAGTCCAGGAGTTTGAGGTTACAGTGAGCTATGATCTCCTGCACTCCAGCCTGTGATGGGAGGGAATGCTGCAAAGGTCTCTGAAATGCCTTTGAGGTCTTTTCCAGTTGTCTTGGCTATCAGCATATGCCTTCCTTTTGGTTATACAAATATATGCAGGCTGCTTGAATTCCTTCCCAGAAAGTAGGCTTTTCTGTCAACATGTCTAGGCTGAAAATATTCAGACTTTTACACTCTGCTTCCCTTTCAAATACAAGCTTTAGTTTCAGGTCATTTCTTTGCTAACACATATGCGCGTAGGAAGGTCAAAGCGGCCAGCCTACATCTTGAACACTTTACTGCTTAAAAATTTGTTTCTGCCACATACTCTAAGTCATCTCTTTCTTTTTTCTTTTCTTTTTTAATTGCATTTTAGGATTTGGGGTACATGTGAAGAACATGTAAGATAGTTGCATAGGTACACACGTGGCAGTGTGATTTGCTGCTTTCCTCCCCTTCACTTATATCTGGCATTTCTCCCCATGCTATCTCTCCCCAGCTCCCCACCCCCAACTGTCCCTCCCCTATTCCCCCCAACAGACCCCAGTGTGTAGTGCTCCCCTCCCTGTGTCCATGTTTTCTCATTGTTCAACACCCACCTATGAGTAAGAACATGTGGTATTACATTTTCTGTCCTTGTGTCAGTTTGCTGAGAATGATGTTCTCCAGGTTCATCCATGTCCCTTCAAAGGACACGAACTCATCGTTGTTTATTGCTGCATAATATTCCATGGTGTGTATGTGCCACATTTTCCCTGTCCAGTCTATCATCGATGGGCATTTGGGTTGATTCCAGGTCTTTGCTATTGTAAACAGTGCTGCAATGAACATTCGTGTGCATGTGTCCTTATAGTAGAACGATTTATATACCTTTGGATATATACGCAGTAATGGGATTGCTGGGTCAAATGGAATTTCCATTTCTAGGTCTTTGAGGAATAGCCACACTGTCTTCCACAATGATTGACCTAATTTACACTCCCACCAGCAGTGTAAAAGTACTCCTATTTCTCCACATCCTTCACAGCATCTGTTTTCTCCAGATTTTTTAATGATTACTATTCTAACTGGCGTGAGACAGTATCTCAATGTAGTTTTGATTTGCATCTAATGACCAGTGATGATGAGCACTTTTTCATATGTTTGTTGGCCTCGTGTATGTCTTCTTTTGTATAGTGTCTGTTCATATCCTTTGCCCACTTTTGAACGGGTTTGTTTGTTTGTTTTTCTTATAAATCTGTTTTAGTTCTTTGTAGATTCTGGATATCAGCCCTTTGTTTGATGGGTAAACTGCAAAAATTTTTTCCCATTCTGTTGGTTGCTGATTCACTCTAATGACTGTTTCTTTTGCCCTGCAGAAGCTGTGGAGTTTGATTAGGTCCCATTTGTCTATTTTGGCTTTTGTTGCCAATGCTTTTGGTGTTTTAGTCATGAAGTCTGTACCTACGCCTATGTCCTGAATGGTTTTGCCTAGATTTTCTTCTAGGGTTTTTATGGTGTTAGGTCTTACGTTGAAGTCTTTATCCATCTGGAGTTAATTTTAGTGTAGGGTGTCAGGAAGGGATCCAGTTTCTGCTTTCTGCACATAGCTAGCCAGTTTTCCCAACACCATTTATTAAACAGGGAATCCTTTCCCCATTGCTTGTTTTTGTCTGGTTCATTAAAGATTGTATGGTTGTAGATATGCTGTGTTGCCTCTGATGCCTCTGTTCTGTTCCATTGGTCTATATCTCTGTTTTGGTACCAGTACCATGCTGTTTTGATTACTGTAGCCTTGTAGTACAGTTTGAAGTCTGGTAGTGTGATGCCTCCCACTGTGTTCTTTTTACTTAGAATTGACTTGGCTATGCGTGCTTTCTTTTGGTTCCACATGAAGTTTAAGGTGTTTTTTTCCAGTTTTGTGAAGAAGGTCATTGGTAGCTTGATGAGGATAGCGTTGAATCTGTAAATTACTTTGGGCAGTATGGCCATTTTCATGATATTGATTCTTCCAAACCATGAACATGGAATGTTTCTCCATCTGTTCGTGTCCTCTCTTATTTTGTTGAGCAGTGGTTTGTAGTTCTACTTGAAGAGGTCCTTTACTCTCCTTGTTAGTTTTATTCCTAGGTATTTTATTCTCTTTGTGCAATTGTGAATGGCAGTTCGTTCTTGATTTAGCTCTCTTTAAGTCTGTTATTGATGTATAGGAATGCTTGTGATTTTTGCACATTGATTTGGTATCCTGAGACTGTGCTGAAGTTGCTTCTTGGTTTTAGGAGATTTTGGGCTGAGATGATGGGTCTTTTAGATATACTATCAGGTTGTTTGCAAATAGAGACAATTTGGCTTCCTCCTTTCCTATTTGAATACTCTTTATTTCATTTTCTTGCCTGATTGCTCTGGCTAGAACTTCCAGTACTATATTGAATAGGAGTGGTGAGAGAGGGCATCCTTGTCTAGTGCCAGATTTCAAAGGGAATGCTTCCAGTTTTTGTCCATTCAGTATGATATTGGCTGTTTGTTTGTCATAAATAGCTTTTATTATTTTGAGACACGTTCCATCAATACCAAGTTTATTGATGGTTTTTAGCATAAGGGGCTACTGAATTTTGTCAAAGACCTTCTCTGCATCAATTGAGATAATCATGTGGGTTTTGTCTTTGGTTCTGTTTATGTGGTGAATTACATTTATAGACTTGCGTATGTTGAATCAGCCTTGAATCCCTGAGATGAATCCTACTTGATCACGGTGGATAAGCTTTTTGATGTGCTATTGCAATCGGCTTGCCAGTAATTTATTGAAGATTTTTGTGTCTATGTTCATCATGGATATAGGCCTGAAGTTTTTTTTCTTGTTGAGTCTCTGCTGGGTTTTGGTATAGGATGATGTTGGTCTCATAAAATGATTTGGGAAGGATTCTGTCTTTTTGGATTATTTGGAATAGTTTCAGAAGGAATGGTAACAGTTCCTCTTTGTGTGTCTGGTAGAATTTGGCTGTTAACCCATCTGGACCTGGGCTTTTTTTGTGTAGTATGCTCTTAATTGCTGCCTCGACTTCAGATCTTGTTATTGGTCTATTCATGGTTTCAACTTCTTCCTAGTTTAGGCTTGGGACGACGCAAGCATCCAGGAATTTATCCATTTCTTCCAGGTTTACTAGTTTATGTGCATAGAGTTGTTTATAATATTCTCTGATGTTGGTTTGACTTTCTGTGGGATCTTTGGTGATTTCCTCTTTATTGTCTTTTATTGCATCTATTTGGTTATTCTCTCTTTTCATTTTTATTAATCTGGCTAGTGGTCTGTCTATTTTGTTGATCTTTTTGAAAAACCAGCTCCTGGATTTATTGATTTTTTGATGGGTTTTTCATATCTCTATCTCCTTCAGTTCTGCTCTGATCTTAGTTATTTCTTGTCTTCTGCTAGATTTTGAGTTTTTTTGATCTTGCTCCTCTAGCTCTTTCAATTTTGACATTAGGGTGTCAATTTTGGATCTTGCCTTTCTTCTCATGTGGGCACTTATTGCTATATATTTTCCTCCAGATACTGCTTTAAATGTGTCCCAGAGATTCTGGTATGCTGTGTCTTCATTCTCATTGGTTTCGAAGAACTTCTTTATTTCTACCTTCATTTCATTGTTTATCCAGTCAACATTCAAGAGCCAGTTGTTCAGTTTTCATGAAGCCATGTGGTTCTGAGTTAGTGTCTGAATTCTGAGTTCTAACTTGATTGCACTGTGGTCTGAGAGACTGTTATGATATCTGTTCTTTTGCATTTGCTGAGGAGTGATTTACTTTATTTACTTCCAAGTATGTGGTTAATTTTAGAGTAGGTGTGATGTGGTGCTGAGAAGGATGTATATTCTATGGAGCTGGGGTGGAGAGTTCTGTAAATGTCTATTAGGTTTGCTTGTTCCAGGTCTGAGTTGAAGTCCTGGATATCCTTGTTAATTTTCTGTCTGGTTGATATGTCTAATATTGACAGTGGAGTGTTAAAGTCTCCCACTATTATTGTGTTGGAGTCTAAGTCTCTTTGTAAGTCATTAAGAACTTGCCTTATATATCTGGGTGCTCCTGTATTGGGTCCATATATATTTAGAATCGTTAGCTCTTCTTGTTGTATTGATACTTTTACCATTATGTAATGACCTTCTTTGTCTCTTTTGATCTTTGTTGCTTTAAAGTCTATTTTGTCAGAGACGAGAATTGCAACTCCTGCTTTTTTTTGCTGTCCATTTGCTTGGTAAATCTTCCTCCATCTCTTTATTTTGAGCCTTTGTGTATCCTTGCATGTGAGATGGGTTTCCTGGATACAGCACACCGATGGGTTTTGGCTTTTTATCCAATTTACCAGTCTGTGTCTTTTGATTGGTGCATTTAGCCCATTTACATTTAGGGTTAATATTGTTATGTGTGAATTTGATACTGCCATTTTGATGCTAGCTGGCTGTTTTGCCCATTAGTTGATGCAGATTCTTCATTTTGTTGATGCTCTTTAGCATTTGGCATGTTTTTGGAGTGGCTGGTACTGGTTGTTCCTTTCTATGTGTAGTGCTTCTTTCAGGAGCTCTTGTAAAGCAGGCCTAGTGGTGACAAAATCTCTGAGTACTTGCTTGTTCACAAAGGATTTTATTTTTCCTTCACTTATGAAGCTTAGTTTGGCTGGATATGATATTCTGGGTTGAAAGTTCTTTTCTTCAAGGATGTTGAATATTGGCCCCCACTCTCTTATGGCTTGTAGGGTTTGTGCTGCGAGATCTGCTGTGAGTCCGACAGGCTTCCCTTTGTTGGTAACCCGACCTTTCTCTCTGGCTGCCCTTAGTATTTTCTCCTTCATTTCAGCCCTGGTGAATCTGACGATTATGTCCCTTGGGGTTGCTCTTCTTGAGGAATATCTTTATGGTGTTCTCTGTATTTTCTGGACTTGAATATTGACCTACCTTGCTAGGTTGGGAAAGTTTTCCTGGATAATATCCTGAAGAATATTTTCCAGCTTGGATTCATTCTCTTCGTCATATTCAGGTACACCTATTAAACGTAGATTAGGTCTCTTCACATAGTCCCACATTTCTTGGAGACTTTGTTCATTCCTTTTTGTGCTTTTTTCTCTCATCTTGCCTCCTCATTTTATTTTATTCAGTTGATCTTCAAATTCTGATATCCTTTCTTCTGCTTGGTCAATTCAGCTGTTGAAGCTTGTGCATGCTTCGCGAAGTTCTCGTGTTGTGTTTTTCAGCTCCATCAATTCACTCATAATCCTCTCTCAGTTGTCCATTCTTGTTATCGTTTCATCAAATCTTTTTTCAAAGTTCTTAGTTTCTTTGCATTGATTTAGAACATGTTCTTTTAGCTCACACAAGTGTCTCATTACCCACTTTCTGAAGTCTGATTCTGTCATTTCATCACACTCATTCTCCATCTAGCTTTGTTCCCTTGCTGGTAAGAAGTTGTGATCCGTTGTAGTAGTAGAGGTGTTCTGGTTTTGGGTGTTTTCCTCCTTTTTGCTCTGGTTTTTCTTCTCATCTTTGTGGATTTATCCACCTGGCATCTGTGTAGTTGCTGATTTTCAGATTGGGTCTCTGAGTGGACGTCCAGATTGTTGATGATGAAGTTATTTCTGTTTCTTAGTTTTCTTTCTAACAGTCTGACCCCTCTGCTGTAGGACTGCTGAGGTCCACCCCAGGCCCTGCTTGCCTGGGGATCACCTGCAGCACCTGCAGAACAGTAAGGGTGGCTACCAGTTTCTTCTTCTGCTATCTTTGTCCCAGAATGATGCCCGTCAAATGTCAGTCTGATCAGTCCTTTGTGAGGTGACTCTTTGTATATACAGGGGTCAGGGAGCTACTTGAGGAGACGGTCTGTTCTTTACAGGAGCTCAAGTGCTGAGCTGTGAGCTCTGTTGTTCATTCAGAGCTGCTAGGCAGGTACATTTAAGTCTGCTGCAGCAGAACTCATAAATCCCCTTTTTTCCCCCCAGGTACTCTGTCCCGGGGTGTTAGGGCTTTATTTATGAGTATGTGTTGTGCTGCTGCCTTTTCTTTCCAGGGCTGCCCTGCCCAGCAAGGAGGCAGCCTAGTCACTGTCTGCCTGCAGAGGCTTTGCTGAGCTTCTGTGGGCTCTGCCCTGCTGCTGTGTGAACTTCACTTCAGCCCTGTTTATATGGGTGTGGTTAGAACTGCCTTGGCAATGGTGGCCCAACTCTGTAATGGCAGACTCTCTCTGTTATGGCGGGTTGCCTCAGCAATGACAGGCTGCCTCAGTGTTGGCGGACTAACTCCGTAGGGGTGGATTGCCTCGGTAATGGCAGACGCCCCTCCCCCACAGAGCTGTGGGGTTCAGCTGTGCTTGCTGTGAAACTCTCAACCCTGAGCGTTTTCAATTGCTGGTTTTTTTTTTTGTGGGGGTGGGACCCACCTAGCCTGATCACCTGGCCCCCTACCTCACAGCCTTTTTTTTCTTTTAAGTTGAGCAATTGACTCTCTCCGAAGCGTTTCAGTTGCCTGCTAAAAGGGCACCCGGATCTTTGTGATTTCCCATGTGGCAACCCACTGCGCTGGCTGAAACAATGTTGCTGCCCGGGAATCTCCTGGCCTGTCTCCCTGTTTAATCAGATGAATGGACAAATCTGCCTTCTCGGAGCTCCAATTGCCAGCTTAAAAGGGCAACCAGACCAGTATATTTTGTATGGAGAACCGCCACGTCTTGGCACCGGCAAAACAGCCGCGCTGGCAACCCGTGGGACTCCTCAGCCTGGGAATCTCCTGGTCTGTGGGCAGTAAAGATCCATCTGGAAATGCGGTGTCCACTCACCCTCTGCATTTTCACTGGGAGCTACAATCCTGAGCTGCTCCTAAAGGGCCATCTTGGATCTTCCTCTCTAAGTCATCTCTTTCAAGTTCAAAGTTCTCTAAATGCCTACAGCACGGGCACTATGCAGCTAACCTTTTGCTAGTACTGAACAAAATGACCTTTGTTCCAGTTTCAATAAGTTCTTCATCTTCATCTTCATCTAGACCTCATCAGCCTGGACTTCATTGTCCATATTACTCTTGGCATTTTGGTCACAATAGTTTAACAAGTCTCTAGCATGTTCCAAACTTTCCTTCATCTTCCTGTCTTCTGAGCCCTCCACAAAATTCCAGCCTCTGTTCACTACCCAGTTGCAAAATTGTTTCCACATTTTCAGATACCTGTATAGTAGTGCCCCACTCCTCAGTATCAATTTTCTGTATTAGTTCATTCTCACATTGTTGTACAGAAATACTTGAGACTGGGTAATTTATAAAGAAAAGACATTTCATTGGCCCATGGTTCTGCAGGCTCTGTGTAGGAAGCAAAGCAGCTTCTGCTTCTGGGTAGGCCTCAGGAAACATTCAATCATGGAGGAAGGTGAAGGGGAAGGAGGCATGTCTAACATGGCTGGAGCAGGAGGAAGGGAGAGATAGAAGGAAGGTGTTACACACTTTTAAACAATGAGATCACATGGTAACTCACTCACCATCATGAGAACAGCTCCAAAGGAGAAATTCACCTCCATGATCCAATCACCTCCCATCAGGCCCTACCTCCAACACTGCAAATTATAATTTGACATGCAGTTTGGGTGATGACACAGATCCAAATTTTTCTAATCTGTTGACTGCAATCTACCTACTTCCATTAGTTTTTAATGGGATAATTCAAGACTCAGAACAATATAATTACTTGATTTGCCTTTAGAATGGTCTAGGAGAGCTAATCTTATAAGCCAGATTGGCTTTCATACTTTATATTTTTCAGGCCACTATTAGTTACCACTGTTTCAGAGATTTAGAAGATTATTTGCCAATCTGTGTTATGTATAACAGTTCTGCTTTGTGTGACGTATTTTATTCAAAGAAGCATGTACCATGTGAAGATACAGTCAAAGAGATAATATGAAATCAAATGAAATTTACTTTCACATAAGATCTGGTAACATTATCTATATAGTTTGTATGTGTACTGTTTATTACATATCAGTATTTACAAATACTGTTTAAAACAAGATAAATTAAAATACTCTTCTTTTATAGGTGTTGTCAGTGCTAAAGCATTCATTGCTGTCTTTTAAGAGACCAAGAGCCATGGTGACTTTGAAACTTTACTTTTTGTTTTCTTTGCAGTTCCTGATCAAAGAGGTATGATCATGCTTTAGCTTTTGTTCTCTGTAACTAGTACTATGTAGATTTCTTTCTATGCTAAACCAACTGAAGTTTCTATAAGCTTCATTAAACGACAGTGTTACTTATCATTTATTAATAAATGAAGTCAGGTAATATTTGTTAATCACTCTGGTATTTTATGGTATTCGAGTACATGGTAAGTTACACAAAGTTTTTTTTCTCATTTTTAGGACCATTTAAATAAAAAATGTAATCCAAAGAAATTTGCAGGACTTGTATCATATTTGCATGGACATGAACCTTCAAATCTTGTTTTTGTAAATTTTCTCAAGAAAGGGCTTTTTCATAATCTCTGTAAACCAGCCTTTAAAGGTAAGCTTGGGTTTTTTACATGTAGTCCAAAAATGGCTACATATCTGTTTAATAATCAAAACCTCAGAAATGTTTTTCTCTTCTTCTTCTTCCTTCTCCTTTTTTAAAGCAAAGAAATGCTAAGTATATATTCAGATTTACAGATACCAAAAAATTAGACTGAAAGTCAACTTATATTTATTCTAACTAATAAAGAGTTTACAACTAGGGATGGGTGTCCAGGGCTACTTATGTATTACTTAACTGATAAAGAATATTTGCAGAAGAGAAAACTGAGAGGAATACAAAGTGAACACGTTTCTGATGGTCATATTACTTTAGTATGTTTCAGAGCCCAGGTAATTAAACCTAGCCACCTTTTAATGCCTATGGTATTGTACTCATGTGTTATGGGGAGTGAAGGTGGAATGGAGTGGAGGTCAAGATGACCAGAACCTAGAGCATTTAGAAGTGTTGATAGGTAAGTCTGGGAGCTTCATTTTGACAGGATTTGAAACACCCTAAGTGGCAGGCCAAGAAGCCTGGATTTTTCACTTAGCCGTTGAGATACTCCTAAAGATTTTTAAGTAAGGGAGGGACATGATTATATTCATGCTTTGGAAAGACCGATCACTCTCAAGACGGCTTGAAGGAAGGAGAGCGCAAGTCAAGAAACCCATTAGTAAATATTCTGGGGTGGGAACTAGGGTGGGTAGGGCAAGGATGGAAAAAAAGGCACAGAATATAAAAGTTCCTGTCTTAACCAAAAAAGTTAAAGGTGCACATGGCACATATGGTCAGTAACTGAGGTCTGTTTTTACTAGAAAATTTTGCCTGCAATGAAAGGAAATGTACTATAAAAACAAATTTAAACACAAAATACATAGAATCAACATTATTCTTATTTACAATAATACTCTTTCTTTAAATAGGCACCCAACAATTTTCCCAAGATGTGATGGAGAAGCTTGTGTTAGTACTGGCAACCCTGTTTGGAAGAAAATATATTCCAGCAAAATTCCAAAATGCTCATCTAAGTTTTTCTCAGTCAGAGGTAAAATTTGTTATACTTACAATGATGTAATAATGATAGTTATTAAATGTATGCTACTGAAATGCATTCAGTACCTATAGGGTTAAATTAATATAAGCTACTCCATTTGTTTTAATAGTGTTTTCTTTCTTTTCATTTAATCTTTAGTTCAAACATCTTCCCCTACTAATCTAACAAACAATTCTTACCCCTAAAAGTTTTTCATTTTATTGGAGTGAATTATGTAATTCAGCAGCAACAGAGATGATATACACAAATCGTCATTTCAATAGAATGGCAGCCCTATTGCTGAACCAATAACTGTTGGTTATCTTGGGGTTATTTACAACTAGGGATGGGAGTCCAGGGAAGGAATTACATCATGAGCTCTAATGTCCTCTTGAGACAACATTGCAGTAGTCACCTAAGAAAGAATCCCCTAACTTAAGGGTTGAGAGACTGAAAGAAAAAATATTTCCTAAGCATATTTGTAACACTGTTTGTTTCTAATTTCTTACTTTGTTTCCAATTTCTTACAAAGACACAACAACAACAAAACAAGAACAAGCAAACAAAACTCAAGAAAATGTGCATTAGAACCTGGGAATGTAGAAGAAGCTTGTTTCCATCCAGTAACCCTAAAGAAAAGATAATGAAAAAGGAATTAGCATTAATCTAGGATTTCTGACCTCACAGTGCCTCTGGATATACCTCCAGACTTGAGCCCCCAGTTTTAGTTACTGACATATATCCATATTGCAATTCACTGGAACTATTCATCTTTTTCTTGCATACACATTTTAAAGTATTTAAGAAGGAGACTTCATATTTACTACCACTTTAAATAGAAAGCCAGGATCTTTGGTTTCAATACTAAGGAAGCCCTAGTAATAGATGCAGTTAACATGGTTCTCAGCTGAAGCTGTTCTCTCTTTGCTACAAAAAGAGATTATCAAGTTTTAGGGAAACAAGGTGGTCTATTACATCTGGACTTTCTAGGGTTATCAGAAAGAACAGAAGAGAACTGGAAATAAGATAGCTTTTTATTTATTTTATTTTATTTTTGAGATGGAGTCTTGCTCTGTTGCCTGGGCTGAAATGCAGTGGCATGATCTCGGCTCACTGCAACTTCCACCTCCCAGGTTCAAGCAATTCTCCTGCCTCAGCTTCCCAAGTAGCTGGGATTACAGGTGTCTGCCACCACACCTGGCTAATTTTTTTAATACGTTTAGTACAGTCGGGGTTTTGCCATGTTGGCCAGTCTGGTTTTGAACTCCTGACCTCAAGTAATCTGCCCACCTTGGCTTCCCAAAGTGCTGGGATGATAGGCGTGAGCCTTTTTATTTTTTAAAACTGATTTATAATTGTTTAATGTTCTGTGTGTCACACTAAGTCATCTCACATACCTCTAATATTGTGTGCCATAATTTGGGATAAATGTTCTATATCAGTTAATTAGCAAAGATTTATTGAGCAATAAACATATGCACACTGTAGCAAACATCATGGTTGTGAAACATAGTTGCTACCTTCCAAGAGCTTGCTCTCCTGATGGGGCTGTATAGCACACATGTTCGAGAAGGTGGCGGTCAACACAAGGTGTAAGTGATAAGCAGCTCATGTTCCCCCAGAACGGTGTCCAGTCATGGCACAATGGCAGGATATGGAAGGCAGAGCATTGAATTTTTGGAGAATGCCAAATGGAGGGACCATATCACTCTCACCAGACTGTGGAACTGCATTTGTCCATTTTTTCTTTTGTCTTGGCCCATCCACAGGTAGAGCTAAGTCAGAAGTAGCCTTGTGGAAATTGTCATTCTATCTACTTGAGGAGTTGGTGGGACATTGTTTATTATGTCCTTACAGCATATTTTTGTAAGAATCCCCCTGGAGAATTCTCATCTGATATTAGTGCTGGGAATAAATAGTGTTTATCTCATAGACATTCTGAAATGTGTCATTCACACTTGCTCCTAGAAATCTTAGAATGTAATTTGTGCCCCATTTTAGTCTCTCTTATTTTTCTTTCCTTTTTACCAAATTTGGATTTACATGATCATATTATATTATCTTCACCCTTATAAAATACTTCAATTCTTGGAAAAGTATAGGGTATGAATAAATTCAGTAAAATATCAAATAAATAATAAAAACCATAATTGTAATAGAAGAAAACCGAGAATATTTTTAACGTCGTAGCTATTTCCAACCCATACTAGAGAAAACTCTAGTCCTAATTCTGAAATAAATTGTTTTAAAACATGAAATTTGGAAGCCGAGTTAGCTTGCAATACCAGCCACTTCTCTTATCTACTACCCATCAGATTTGGAACATGTTTACCTCCGTGAAGGTTAGCTTCCTCATACAAAATGTAAATGAAAATGTTTACTTCATAGGGTTGTTCTTAGGATTAATTTAGCTAACATACACAAGTGCTTGGGTCATCACAGCACAGTGTTGGCACACAATCTGAACTCAATAAAGAATTTATGTACCATTGCTACACTAACTTGTCACTTGCTCTCTAAATATATCCTTCAAGTCTCTGAAATATACCTAAGTTTAATTAATATCAGTGTAGGTCACATTTCTATCAAATTGGTGGTTTTGGCTAAGTGGAGTTGAAACATTTTTTTAAGGAAAGGTATTTGCATTTATAAATGTTGGTTGAAATCAAAAGGAAATTTTACCTTAATCTCACAAGTGAATAAAGTAATCACAGATTTTGATGAATGAACATCAATCTACAGAACAATGCTGCAATCTTTTCACCAAGCAGTTTAATTTTTTAAATAAAAGTAAAGTGCTCTTTCCAAAATGTATCTCACCCATAGGTAATCCTTGCCGACCTCCCAGAAGATTTTAAAGCTGCTTTACATGAGTATAACCTGGCAGTGATGAAGGATTTTGCCTCCTTCCTACTGACTGCTTCCAAGTCGGTGAACATGACAAATGAGTATCAACTCCCTTTGTCAAGAATCAGTAAGCAAATTTTACTTCCATTCTGGAACAATGTAAAGGGTAAACAATCTTGCTTAAGAAAGCCTCTAGATATTAGATTCTTCAAAACTGGTAAAGGAGCTTATTCCAGGGCAGCTGTACTAACCTGAGTGTTTTGTCCAAGAAAACAATGTAGCCCATCATAGGGTATGGTAAAGACTCTATTTTCCAAGTAAAAAAAATAAAAACAAAAAAAACCTTTATAATTACCTAGTATTAATTGGGCAATGGAAGAAAAAAACATTAAAGTAAGCATAAATCTTTTTTTTTTTTTTTTTTTTGAGACAGAGTGTTACTATGTCCCCCAGGGTGGAGTGCAGTGATGTGATCTCGGCTCACTGCAACTTCTGCCTCCTGGGTTCGAGTGATTCTCTTGCTCAGCTTCCTCAGTAGCTGGGATTACAGGCACCTGCCGCCATGCCTGGCTAATTTTTTTATTTTTAGTAGAGACAGGGTTTCACCATGTTGGTCAGGCTAGTCTCGGACTCCTGACCTCGTGATCCACCCGCTTCAGCCTCCCAAAGTGCTGGGATTCCAGGCATGAGCCACTGCACCCAGCCTCATTTTGATGGAAGTTTGCCTTGACATATAAAAAAATGGCATAATTTCTGGGATTTTTTTTTCCATGAGAGGTAGTGGCATAGAGGTTACACATGTGAACTCGAAGCAGGGGACCGAGGTCCAAATTTTGGCTCTGATACTTATTATTAACCATGAGATCTCATGCCTGCTACTTAATTTTTATGTCTCAATTTTTTAATCTGTGAAACAAAAGGACTAAAAATATTATCTAGTTTACAGAAGTTTAGAGGGTTGGGGATCATTTTTTTTTTTTTTTTTTTTTTGAGACGGAGTTTCGCTCTTGTTACCCAGGCTGGAGTGCAATGGAGTGATCTCAGCTCACTGCAACCTCCGCCTCCTGGGTTCAGGCAATTCTCCTGCCTCAGCCTCCTGAGTAGCTGGGATTACAGGTACGTGCCACCATGCCCAGCTAATTTTTTGTATTTTTAGTAGAGACGGGGTTTCACCATGTTGACCAGGATGGTCTCAATCTCTTGACCTCGTGATCCACCTGCCCCAACCTCCCAAAGTGCTGGGAGGATTGGGTATCTTAATGTTTATAAAGTTCTTAAAACAGTGCATGACACATAGTCAACATTGTATAAGTCTATTCTACCCAATATGATAGCCACCAGCTAGCTATATGTCACTATTTAAAGTTGGTTAAAAGTAAAACCATTGAAAAGTTAATTTTTTAGTCCCTTAAGCTACATTTCAAATGCTAGTGGCTTTTACTTTGAACATAGTAGAGGTAAAATATTTCTATCATTGCAAAAATTTCTAGTGGACATTGCAAATATCATTGTTTGCTTCTGTCACTTGTTCTTGGTTGAGGAGTAACTGGTATTGCAAAATAACTAAGTTTACAAATTTCAATTTTATAGCAGGAAACTTCTTAGGGAAAATAAATCGAAAGAAGAAGCTAGACTAACAGTAAAGAGTGGAGCCATAAAATGATTCCCTTATTCCCCCATCTTCTAATGTAGTCTTAGTTGGAGTAAAAGACAGGGAGGTAAGCATTGTAGTTCCTCAAGATTTGTTGATTTTGGACACAGCATGAGCAAATGCAGACAACAGTGGTAGAAGCAAGGAAAATACTGCAGAGAAAAGCTGGTGGGAGTGTGTGATTGTGGCAGGATGGGAAGAAGGAGCGAGGCCTGAGTTCATGACTTGGTGCCTTCCAAGTCCAGTGAGATGGTACTCGCTGGGCAGAGCCTATGTTTTATCTCTTATGCCAGCTCCAAATCCACTGGTAGGAGCTGCCTGAACATTGTGTCTTGGAGGTTTCTGAGGTTATATCTGAGTTCATGGGCGAAAATAACAGGTAAGAAAAAGAGTAATGATAATGAGTTAATAGTCAACACAGATCACAGTTACTCTGTGCCAAGCTGGGTTGAAGACTGTGTGCACCATATCTCCATCAGCCTTCGTTCTGATAAGATGAATGTCACCTACTGTGGCCTGACCTACAGTGAGTTTAACAGGGTTAACATGTGGGCTGATTTTTCAACCCTAACGTGACCTAGTCCAACATGATCAGAATTCACAGGTAAAGAATGTGAAGACTCCCAACTTGTGTCTCACTTGATGAGCTGCAAGGAAGGAAGAGTCACCATTTCACCATTTGTTTGTCTTTCGGGGAACACAGATATTGATTTGCTTCAACCAGAGACTGTCAACCAGGTAAGGGAAGGATGCGTCTTATGTGCAAAGTGTGTTTAACAGAGAGAGTGGTTACACTGCCATGCAGCCTTCATGGGATCTCAGACCCAAAACACTGAAAGGTGTCTGCTGATGCCAACACCATTGTCCAAGAGAATGAAGCCCTGGAGGCCAGTGTGATTTTATGCTCTAGGGAGTTGGCCTGAGAAACCTTGCTTCTTTGTCTAAAATTTCAGACACCACTTCTTTTTTTCTCATTTCTTTTAATGAGGTTTGCCACAGGTTTGCTATTGGAAGAGGAAAAGAAAGTAGCTCACATTTTCCCAATATTAATATAGACCTCCTGATGCTTTCTGTGCTCCAGACCACACGCATCTTTGAGGATACTTGTCTACGAAGGGGCCACAAAGCCCTAGAACCTCTGGGAGGTTCTGGATACTGGAACATTTGGGTGCTGGAAGATGTTAGACTTAATCTGAAACATGAGAAATAAATTCCACATTGATTATATTTAATAATAAAGATTGACACTGTACACTGACTTCATTTTGTCCCTGGGACAGGAGTCACGTATCATGTCGAGAGTGGGCTTCAAGTATTTTTGCATATGTAATGTTTACAGGAATTGAAAAAATCATGAATCTTCCTGCAGAGTTTGGGTTGATATCTAAAAATTTTGTTGACCAGTTTAAATAGCTGCTAATGGCCAGGCGCAGTGGCTCACTCCTGTAATCCCAGCACTTTGGGAGGCTGAGACAGGTGGATCACGAGGTCAAGAGATCGAGACCATCCTGGTCAACATGGTGAAACGCTGTTTCTACTAAAAATACAAAAAATTAGCTGGGCATGGTGATGCGTGCCTGTAGTCCCAGCTACTCAGGAGGCTGAGGCAGGAGAATTGCCTGAACCCAGGAGGCGGAGGTTGTGGTGAGCTAAGATTGCACCATTGCACTCCAGCCTGGGTAACGAGAGCGAAACTCCATCTCAAAAAAAAAAAAAACAAAAAAACAAAAAACAAAAAAAAACCTGCTAATGTAATTTCAGGTTCATTATAAATATTGACATTTTAAAAGAATTGTTAAATTATTTAAAAGTTTATCCAAAAGAATATAGGTATCAAAGCTATTTGATATCCAGAGTAATCAAATAGAAAAGAACACAGATGATCAAACAACTTCTCCAAAGTTACAAATTTTACATTATGTGTTTTTCCCATTGAACTTGTCTGTCCTCCCTCTCTCCCTCTCTCCCTCCCTCCCTTCCTTCCTTCTCTCCTTCCTTCCTTCCTTTCCTCTTTTTATCTTTCTTTCTTTCTTCTTTCTTTCTTCTCTCTTTCTTTCTTTCCTTTCTATCTTTCCTTCCTTCTTTACTCTTCTCTTTCTTCCCTTCCCTCTCCTTCCTTTCTCCCTCTGCTCCTGTCCACTCCCCTCATCTTCCCTCCTCTTCTGTTTCTTATATTTCTTTCTTTCTCTTTTCTTTCTTTTTTTTTTAAGGCAGAGTCTCACTGTGTTGCCCAGGCTGGAGTGCAGTGACACATCTCAGCTCACTGCAGCCTCAACTGCCTGGGCTCAGGCAATCCTCCCACTTCAGTCTCCCATGTAGCTGGGACTACAGGCACACGCCATCACGCCCAACTAATTTTTTGTACATTTAGCAGAGAGAGGGTTTCACCATGTTGCCCAGTGTGATCTCGAACTCCTGGGCCCAAGCAATCCACCTGCCTTGGTCTCCCAAAGTGCTAGGATTACAGGCATGAGCCACCATGCCTAGCCTGACCTTGTATTTTTATTTCACTTGCTCCACAGTTTAATTTTATCCATGCACTGGCAGAATTTGCAGCTATCTTCTGATTCTGTATAGATTAATTTGTCTTGTGTGCCCAGAACTATGGAAACTTAGTTTTTGTTTGTTCATTTTGCTTCTCTTCATTTTTTCCTCTTCTATCCCTCCTCCTCTGCTTTTTTCTTCCCTCTGGAGACCAAAGGTTGGTGCTGCTCCATTGTATTCTCCCTGTGGGCACAGGGAGACACTAGCTACATGACACTCCTTTCAAGGTCATTCTGTGCACCCATTAAGATGATGAAAATTCTACTTTAAAATCAACTTCTAGGTATTTTTCCTTAGTGAATGTTGCTTACAGTATTATAGCTGGAGGGCTGAAATTGCCCTCAGTATGTTGTGAGAGTTTCAGTTTCCCTCAGTGGGTTGCCCAGTCCAGAGGCATGCTTAGCGTGGCACTGCCCAGGGCCTCTAACATGCCCCTTTCCCTCACTGTAATGGGCCCTATTTCCCTCGACCACCACTGGAGTCCTCCTCTGCCTGCCTCCTTCACCTCAGCTTCTTCAGAACGAACTTTAGGAAACTGAGATTCATACAAGAGAAATCTCAAACTGCAAACAATTCCTCTTTATATGTCAATAATGAATTGATAGAAAATGTCTTTCTTCAGGTCATTCTGCACGCAGTCGGTGTTAGTGGCACTCAGGCTCCTCTGCTGTGGCCATGGAAATTCGATCACCGAGGAAGGAGGATGCCACTAAATGCATATGCGCTCAATTTCTACAAGCACAACTGCTTGACAAGATTAGGCCAAACCAATGGGTAGGTTTATGGGTGCGTGTCTGTAAAATATATGTATACTTATATATCTATGTTTTATTACTGTATATTCATATTATAAATGTAACAACATATAATTTATATCATATAATTATATAAATGTAAATGTATTTTTTAAATAGGAATTTTAATAAGTACTCTTTTTAAGAGTTTAAAATACAGATTAATCATGAAAACATACTAGATCACTTTCTAGAAGAATAATTTCTGGTGATTAGAAACTTCAGTATTATTTTGGATTTTGGGGGTAGGTACTACCAAAATCTTGGTACTTGAATTGGTTCTGGTGAACTTAACTCTGAAGACAAAAAAATTGAATACATTACACAGCTCAAAAAGATATTGTAATGATTTACCATTGTGCTAATCATTCATTAAGAAAGAATGTTGGATGATTTCCAGAAGCATATCAAAGATTATCTTTTTTGAAATAAATAAATAGATATTTATTTTTCTCCACAAATGTGATGTGGAAGGAAAAGATCTGAAACTTACATTATGAGAAAGTTAACCTTGCAGCTCTCTGTTAGAAAGGGACACTAAGTTCTTTGGAAGTCATTTTACAAAGCAGCAAAGAAGGATGAATACTTAGAATTCACATGGAAAGTGAAAAATTGAGTCATGGAAAGTGAAAAATTGAGTCATGGAAACAAGAAGGTAAAAATGGGGAAAGTCATGCATTTAAACAGTAATTCAGGAATTCTATATGAATTTTACATAAAGTTTTGAATAATTCTGATCAAAATTAGTTTTAAATATTTAAATGCTGTTATTTTTAAAGTTTTTAAATTGACATTGTAACTGTACATATTTGGAGGGTACAAATTGTTATTTTGATGCATATATGTTATATGATGATTAAGTCAGGTTAGCCACGGTACCCATCACCTCACATACTTACCATTTTTTTGTGGTAAGAACATTCAAAAGCCTCTCTTCTGGCTATTTTGTAATCTACAATACAATACTGTTAATTGTGCAATAAAACACTAGAACTTATTTCTCCTATCTTACTGTAATTTTGTACATGTTCACTAACCTCTGCCCACCTCCTACCCTCTCTTCCCCTCCCCAATCTTTGAAATCATTATTCTACCCTCTACTTCTATTATATTATTTTTTCTTCCTTTTGGATTTCATATATGAGTGATACCATGCAATATTCTTTTTTTCTGTCTCTGGCTTATTTCACTTAACATAGTGTTTTCCAGATTGATTCATGTTGTCACAGATGACAGGATTTTATTCCTTTTTATGGCTGAATAGTATCTCATTGTGTATATGTATCACATTTTCTTTATCTGTTCATCCATTGTTGGACACTTAAGATGGTTCCATATCATAGCTATTGTAAATAGTGTGGCATATTTTAAATACTGTGGCAGGTATCTCTTTGACATACTGATTTAATTTCTTTCGATATATATCTAGTAGTGGGATTGCTGGATCATATCGTAATTCTAATTTTAATATTTTGAAGAACTTACATAGTTTTCCATAATGGATTTACTCATTTATAATCCTACCCACAGCATGTAGCATTCTCTTTCCTCCACATTCACACCAACACTTGCTTTTGTCATTTTTTTTAATTAATAACCATTCTAACGATAGTGAGGTGGTATTTGATTGTGGTTTTGATTTGCATTTTATGGTGATTAGTGATGTTGAACATTTTTTCATATACCCATAGGCCTTTTGTATACTTTCTGTTGAGACATGTCTATTAAAGTTTTTCACTTATTTTTAAATTGAATTTTTTTTGCTGTTGTTTCTTATATATTCTGGAAATGAATCTTTTGTCTGATGTGTAGTGTGCAGATATTTTTCTCCCACTTTGTAGGTTGTCTCTTCACTCTGGTAATTGTTTAGTTTGATGTAATCTCTTTTGTCTGTTTTTGCTTATATTGGTTGTGCTTTTGAGATCTTATTTAAAAAATCCTTGCCAGCCCAGTATCGTGAAGTTTTTCTGCTGTTTTCTTTTAATGGTTGTATTAGTTTGTTTTCACACTGCTGACAAAGATATACCCAAGACTGGGCACTTTGAAAAGAAAAGAGGCTTATTTGACTTACAGTTCCATGATTTCACAATCATGGCAGAAGGTGAAAGGTACATCTCACTTGGTGGCAGCCAAGAGAAGAGAGCTTGTGCAGGGAAACTCCTGTGATTAAAACCATCAGATCTTGTGATACTCATTCACTATCATGAGAGCAGGTCGGGAAAGACCTGTCCCCATAATTCAATCACCTCCCACTGGGTTCCTCTCATGACACTTGGGGATGGTGGGAGTTACAATTCAAGATGAGATTTGGGTAGGAACACAGCCAAACCACATCTTTCTGCCCCAGCCCCTCCAAAATCTCATGTCCTCATATTTCAAAACCAATCATGCCTTCCCAGCAGTCCCCCAGAGTCTTAACTCATTTGAGCATTAACTCAGAAGTCCATGGTCCAATCTCTTATCTGATACAAGGCAACTCCATTCTGTCTATGAGCCTGTAAAATCAAAAGCAAGTTAGCTACTTCCTAGACACAATGAGGGTATGAGCATTGCCTGAATACAGCCATTTCAAATGGGAGAAATTGGCCAAAATAAAGGGGCTATAGGCCCCATGCAATTCGAAATCCAGTAGGACAGTCAAATCTTAAAGCCCCAGAATGATCTCCTTTGACTACATGTCTTGCATCTGGGTCATGCTGATGGTGGGTTCTCATAGTCTTGGGCAGCTCTGCCATGAGGCTTTGCAGGGTACAACCTCCCTCCTGGCTGCTTTCACAGGCTGGCATTGAGTGTGTGTGGCTTTTCCAGGTGCACAGTGCAAACTCTCAGTGGACCTAGCATTCTGGGGTACAGAGGATAGTGGCCCTCTTCTCACAGTTCCACTAGGTGGTACCCCAGTTAGGACTCTGTGTGGAGGCTCTGACCCCACATTTTCCTTGGGCACTGCCCTAGCAGAGGTTATCCATGGGGGCCCCACCCCTGCAGCAAACTTCTGCCTGGGCATCCAGGCATTCCCATAAATCTTCTGAAATCTAGGCAGGAGTTCCCAAACCTCAATTCTTGACTTCTGTGCCCCCACAGGCTCAACACCTTGTGGAGACTACCAAGGCTTAGGGCTTGCACCCTTTGAAGCCATGGCTTGAGCTCTGCATTGGCCTCTTTCAGCCATGGCTGGAGCAGCTGGGACACAGGACACCAGTGTGAGGCTGCACACAGCACAAGGACTCTGGGCCCGACCTGTGAAACCACTTTTTCCTCCTAGATTCTGGGTCTCTGATGGGAGGATCTGCTGTGAAGACCTATGCCATGTCCTGGAGACATTTTCCCCACTGTCTTGGGGATTAACATTCAGCTCCTTGTTACTTATGCAAAGTTCTGCAGCTGAATTAAATTTCTCCTCAGAAAATGGGATTTTCTTTTCTATCACATTATCAGTTGCAAATTTTCCAGTCTTTTATGCTCTGCATCCCTTATAAAACTGATTGCCTTTTAAAAAAATTATACTTTAAGTTCTGGGGTACATGTGCAGAACATGCAGGGTCGTTACATAGGTATACACATGCCATGGTGGTTTGCTGCACCCTACTAACTCATCATCTACATTAGGTATTTCTCCTAAAGCTGTCCCTCTCCTAGCCCACCACCCCACAACAGGCCCCACCTTGTGATGTTCCCCTCCCTGTGTCCATGTGTTCTCATTGTTCAACTCCCACTTATGAGTGAGAACATGTGGCATTTGGTTTTCTATTCTTGTGTCAGTTTGCTGAGAATGATGGTTTCTAGCTTCATCCATGTCCCTGCAAAGGACATGAACTCATCCTTTTTGATGATTGCATTGTATTCCATGGTGTATATATGCCATATTTTCTTTATCCAGTCTATCAATAATGGGCATTTGGGTTTGCTATTGTGAACAGTGCCACAATAAACATATATGTGCTTATGTCTGTATAGTAGAATGATTTATAATCCTTTGGATATATACTGAGTAATGGGATTGCTGGGTCAAATGGTATTTCTAGTTTTAGATCCTTGAGGAATCACCACACTGTCTTCCACAATAGTTGAACTAATTTATACTCCCACCAACAGTGTAAAAGCATTCTTAATTCTCCATATCCTCTCCAGCATCTATTGTTTCCTGACTTTTAAATAATCACCATTCTAACTGTCATGAGATAGTATCTCAATGTGGTTTTGATTTGCATTTCTCTAATGACCAGTGATGAGTTTTTTTTTCATATATTTTTTGGCTGCATAAATGTCTTCTTTTGAGAAGTGTCTGATCACAAAACAAGTCTGAACAAATTTAAGAAAATAGAGATCATATCAAGTTCCTTTTCTGAGCAAAATGGTATAAAACTAGAAATCAGCAACAATAAAAACTCTGGAAAATTTACAAATACATAGAAAGTAAACAATTACTCCTATAAAAACCAACAGATTAATTAACAAATCAAAAGGGAAATTTAAAATTTTCTTAAGACAAATGAGAATGGAAACACATTATAAGTAAACTTATGGAGTATAGAAAAAGCAGTTTTAAAATGGAGTTTATGGAAATAAAGGCCTAAATGAAAAAAGAGGAAAGAATTTTTACTAAAGAACTCAACGATACACCTCAAGAAACAATATACAAGAACAAACTAAACCCATGGTGGTTTATCTGGCTATGCAGCATGAGTATGTACAGGTACAGTGGCCTGTCCATCTGTTCAGTGGCTTTCTTGCTATGCATATCTACCTTTTCCTTAGTGGGTCATGGCTGCCACATAGCTTTGGATGTGAAATGATGGTGAGGCTTCACGGATGGAGAGAGCATGACTACTGGCCTCCAGTAGGGGATACAGTCTAGCAGTGAGTCTGGTTTCAAAATGTCACTGCTTAGTCATGCAGGTGGGGATGCACAATGTGGGCTCTTACTCCGGGCCGATGTAGCTACTTAAACTTGTGGTAATGCTCCACAACAGATTCAGGGCCTGTGAGGACTGGGAGACTGTCTTGTAGTAAGAACTGCTAGCATCTGTGATGGCTATGGAAAGCACTGGAAGTCTTTAGCATAGCATTTTTCTGTAAGAAGAAGCCACCCTGACTCCCAGTCATTCCTGGTAGGACAGACAGTGTGGCAGAGCAGGGTGCCTCACTCCTGTCTCTACGGTGCTACCTTGGGCTTCTGTGCTCTGCAGGTGCTCCTCTGCTGCTCTCCAGCGTACTTCATCATGTGGAAATAGAATGGTTTATTTGTTGTTTTGGTCCCTTTTTGTGGGGGAGATGAATAGCATCTTGCTCAATGTTCTGCTATTCTTCACAAATCTTGAGCTACATCTGTTTTTCTTAGGTCGAGTTCTTAGTTATGAAGAAAGTAGAAATAACATTAGTGTATAAACTTGTTTGTTTTCACTTTAATCTCTAGTCCCTATTGGCCCTTCTAAGCTTTACTTGTATATTTCCCCCTCCCCCTTGGATGATGGTCAGATTCTGTCTTTAATATTTTTTTGTGTTTTTTTTTCTACTTATGCCTCTGAATTTCACTATGATTAATGCAATAAAATGAATTCTCAACTGGGAGTGTATTTGACAAATAAATTAACTGCCATAGACAGACCACTATTAAAGTTTGAGTTAATTATTTTATGTTTATGTTTTTATACCTTTTAATTAAGAAATGTTGTTCTCTTTAGGATGTGTATGGGACAGCTCTTAAGGTGTTTGAAAAATTTTGCATTCAACATTCAGGCTATCAGGTATGTTTCATGCTGAGTTTTATTTCCTCAATTAGTTAATGATAGTTTAAAAGACATTGAGTCCTTCCTTTGTGTAAGCTTATGATTCTCATGAAGGAGCACTCAGAAGGTATCATTGAGCCTCCCAGGTTCTCTACAACTCAGCTGACCAAAGACTCTGTAGACCCATTCCTCAGGACACTGTCACTTTTTTTTTTGTATTAAGATTCATCTCAAATCCATTTGTAACTTAATTTCATCTAGATCAGAGCCTCGAAGGCACTTCTTCATGACTTCATAAATCTCCAGGCCTCACTATACTCTTTCTACAAATGCTGAACAGTCACACTGAGTCAGATAAATGGTAATCCAGAAGGCTACACACTAATGACTTCAGTAGGCCTTCAGTTTATGTCCACTTCAGAGCACACTTAAGTCTTTCTCATACTCAGTGCCTTTTCCAGACTCTGGCATCTCCTGTTGATTTCCTGTGTTCATCTGCCCCCATCTCAATAGAGACCCAAGCAAATATGAACTCTCTGTGGGCACTCCTTTCTCTATGCTCCATTGCTCATCTAATTTTTGTCTAGCTCCATTTTCCTTACCTCTAGTCCTTACTTATTTTTCAAGTGTGTGTAGTTTTTCCACATAAATTCAGTTTGGAAAGGAGAATATTTATTTAGGGGACCTTGTTAGTGAGGACACATTTGTGGTTTTCCTTGGTCTGAGCTGAGTCTGACCCTTTGGGAAGCTCTCTACAAAGAGTGAAAGTCTTAGAATGGCCTTACTTCTCCCCCTTTGAGTATCTTCACGTGGGGGATTCCTCAAGTGGCTTATAGCTACCAAAGCTTCAACTTCTTTGAGCAGCCTGAGAAGCTTTGGAGATTTTAAACATATCTCAAGAGTTGAAACAAGAAAAATAATTCTTTTATCTGTTAATCAATTATAAAAGTATCAAGATCTTACTGTGCTAGAGGGACTCTTCCAGGCACTTCAATGTCATGGGAGAAACTTTCTTGTAGACAATCATATGTGGTAAGTGCTATGATTGAGTTACATATAAAATACTAAGGTAACATCAATAACTCATGATTAATGCTACTAGAATCAGGAAAAGCATTATAGAAGATGTAATTTCGAATTAGGTCTCAAAGGAGAAGTGAAAATTCATCAAGTAGATTAATTTTACTTAATGTAATTCTAGTTACATAGGATAATTAAGTAGAATAATTACAGTAATTGGATTTTAAGCAGGGAGAATACTGTATCCAAATGTACAGAAATATTAAAGGTCCTGATATATTCAGGGATAGGCCCCAAGCTAATGATGGTGGAGTACAGAATGTGGAGGTTGTGATGGGGATACGGGGAAATGCAGAGAAGTGAGTGTGGAGTCTTTGAAAGGAATTTGGTTATATATGTGAAGGGTCTTACTTGTTATGCAATGAAGTCTGGATTTAAAGTGGTAGACAAAGGTGAGATAGGGAGATTTTAAGGACAAGTATAACATAGATCTATGTTTTAGGGATGTTATTTTGGCAGAGGATGTAGATTAACTCAGGAGGTAGAGAAACTGAAGGCAGGGAGCTAAAGTTGGAGGCTATATTCCAGGCTTGAATTAGGCAGTGGTGGGAGAAATGACTGATGAGGCTTAGAGGAATATGTAAGAGGTGGAATTCATGCAGTGGGGCAAGAGATTATGACAACTGGGATTTCTGATTTGGTTAATGATAATGTTAATGAAAGTATGGAATACAGGATGATGACTCGGGACCTGACAATAAAAATTTATGAGTTGGAATTTAAAATGTCACATGTGTTGTCTGTAAGACATCCAGGGGGAAATGTCAAGCAGTCAGATGGAATAATAGGTCTGAAACTCTGGAGGAATTTCAGACTTAGAGATAAAGATGTCATCATTACTAATATTCAGCCATTGAGGACTAGTAAAAACAAAACAAAACAAAAAACCCCCCAAAAAAACCCCAGAAGCTCTGCTCTAGAGTGAATAAGGTGGGACATGAAGACAGAAAGGATGGCAGAATGTTAAATCACAATGGATTTCAATGCTCAAATCACATGTCAGGTACTGAAAGACCCACTTTTCTAAGTCTCCTCTCGTTCACTCTAGCTTCTAGTTCCTAAAATCTATGGATAGGGACAGAATAGTTTTTACATTGAATTGGATGACTGTGCATTTTCAAAAATAATGGTCAGGATATTAGGAAGTCCATATGGCTTTCATGAGTTGTATACAGAGAAGAAAAGAAGTTGAATAACACTTCTAGGGCCCAAGAATATGGAATTCTGTGGTCTTACAAACTCACAGAGCAAGTTTAGGTATAAGATAAAGAGGAACTGTGTGAAGGTACATATCTTTATCTTTCTCGAGATACATGTTGCATATTGTAAAGATTTTATAAGATAAATGTGCCTTTTATTATTCTGCGTATTTTTTCTCCATATTTACATCTGATAGGTTTTGGGGCAATTACTTCTGCTAACCGTTTAGTAATATTGATTGTTATCAAAATGTGGGCTTATTAATATTATTATCATTTATACAGTGACTCCTTGAGTGAACTATGTGAAAATGAGCATGACAATGTAGTCCTGGCATTTAAGCAATTGAGTCAAACCTTTTATGAGAAACTTGAAGAAATCACTCACACTAACACCATGGAAAACTTTCACGTCTGATTATGTGATATTTATCCCTTTGCAAGGCGAGATATATTTGAGCTTACACAATGAAATGGAAAAAATATTCATCTTGGAGCCAAACAGAATTGAATTCAAATATTAGCTCTTCTGTTTTCTAACTGAATGACCTTAGATTATGTAATATATCTGAACTTTAACTTTATTTTTGGCAAAATAGGAGTAAAGATGGATACCTCTAGTTGTTTTGAGGATTAAATGAGATAATATGTGATAAGTGATTGGGATTGGGTGATGACTTAATTAATTACAGTGTTGTAATTTTTGTAGTTAAAGTTAATGTCTAGCAAAATTTGTATCACGTTGCCAATTTTTGATACACCCTCAAGTTATTGAATTTTAAATTAATGATCAATAAATCACAAGAGACCCAAGTCAATCCTGAACAACAATTTAGTTATGTAAGAAGACTTCTGCGTTTACAAGAACGTAACTGCGGTGGACTGGATGTTTGTGCCCTCCCCTCAAAAATGTTTATACTGAAATTCTAAACCTCAATGTGATGGTATTAGGGATGATTAGGTCATGAGAGTGGAGCTCTTTGGATGTGATTAGTGTCTTTAACAGAGAGATACAAGAGAACTTGCTCTCCTCTCTCTGCTTGCTACCATTGGATGATACGATGGGAAGATGGCTATCTGCAAACCAAAAAGTAGGCCCTCACCAGAATGGAATCTACTTACACCTTGATCTTGAACTTCCCAACCTCCAAAACTGTGAGAAATACATGTGTGTTGTTTATCTACCTAGTCTGTGGTATTCTGTGATAGCAGCCTGAATTGACTAAGATAGTCACTTGGAGTGGTTATAAACCACTTTCCATTTGAAAGCAGAACTTGCTGATTCAACTGTTTTGTCCAAAAGCACTTGTAGATTTTATTTGAGTCCCTCAAACTTTCTTATTTCTTCTTTCCAAATGATCAAGAGTACACTTTCTGGCAGTGATTAAGGAGTATGTATGTAAGAGAAAAAAAAGTTTATCCTGTGAACCTGAATATGAAATTCACATTGTTTCTGCCCTCAATATCATACTTAAAAAACAAGCATACAAACAAATAAAAATGAACAAACAACAACCATAACAAAAACAAACCTTTAAAGGTGTGTTTCTGCTGTGATCAATTAATTTGATACTCTGAAGGAGAAAAAAAGTCTCTCAGATGAGCTTAAACTGCAGTTGATTTAAAAATTAGAGAATGTAATTCTTAAAGCTATTGAAAGTTTCAACCAGAAAACCTCAAGTGAATTTTTAATGTAAATGAGTTCTTGAGTACAAGTTCTGTGATCCTTTCAGAAAACAATGAGCTGAAAACTTGGTATTGTTGTTGTTTATGTAGTAAGTAACTTGGCACCCATCAGAAAATAAAGGGTGTTAAATTGATTTACTCTTGTGTTTCTTGTGTTGAGTGTATTAGTCCATCCATTTGTAGGCATGTATTCATTGGATATTTTGCTTTCATTGCTGCCTATCTTTACTGCAGCCCTAGGTCACAGACTATAAAATCTAGTTTAGACCCAGATCTTGAACACAGAGCATTTCTTTCTCAGGGTGAAAGGCGTAACCTTTTGAATCATCTAGAATGTACCAAGACACCATTTATCATGTAACACTACTTATAGATATGTTACATGGGCTTAGGAAAACTCTTTGTCTAGAAATGGAAAAACCTCTATTCCTTAGAATTTAGCCCAAATTTGGTTTATATCAGTCATGTGCCAAAAATATTACTTATGACTGTTTTCTTAGGGCTAATTCTAAATTTTTTTATTTAAAATAAGCACATAATAACAAACATGGTAGATATTAATCCAGCTTTATAGATAGTAATTTTAAATATCAAAGGCTTAAACACAATAAAAGATGGAGCTTGTCAGAGTGGATCAAAACACAATAACCAACTATATGTTGTCTACAGGAAACCTCTTCTAAATATAAAGACATATGTAAATTAAAAGTAAATGGGCCGGGTGCGATGGCTTATGCCTGTAATCCCAGCACTTTGGGAGGCCGAGGCAGGTAGATCATGAGGTCAAGAGATCGAGACCACCCTGGCCAACATGGTGAAACCCTGTCTCTACTAAAACATACAAAAATTAGCTGGGCGTGGTGGCATGCACCTGTAGTCCCAGCTACTAGGGAGGCTGAGGCAGGAGAATTGCTTGAACCCAGGAGGTGGAGATTGCAGTGAGCCAAGATTGTGTCACTGCACTCCAGCCTGGAGCCTGGTGACAGAGCAAGACTGTCTCAAAAAAAAAAAAAAGTAAATGGATGAGACTTCCAGTTTCTGGTTTCTCTTGTAAGAAGCTTGGAATCAACCATTCCATCCTAATTAGTGAAAATAGGAACAAAATGAAAAAGTGATAATTCTTCTAGATCCCTGAGAGAAGTGATGTCATGGGGGAAACTGTTGCCCCTCAAATTGGAGTGAAAGTCAGGTGGATACAGAGAATTACAACACCCTGAGGCAGAAATCTCCGCAGGAAGCAGTGAGTGAGTTTTATATCTGGGAACTGAACCAAGGTCTTACAGTAAACACTGGAGAAAAATCCCCTCATGCTTCTGGAAGGAGGAAAATAAAAAACTATTTTAAAATGTGCCAGAGCGCTCTGGTCTTTTTAATAAGGTCTGTCCTCAGGAGAAACTAGTTACTCAGAGCCTACCTAGCCTGCTGGGGTCTTACCAGAGACTAACTAACCTGTATAGAAGGGAAATATCCAACTTCAGCCCATACTAGCCATCCTACCCCACCTGAAGCAGGGCACAGAACAAAGCTGAGGAACACTGGTAAAGTTCATCATCTAGAGACACAAGCTCACTAAATGTCAGACATAATTATCGTCATAAGTTTCTTCCTAACAATGGAAATATGTTCTGAGAAATACATTGTTAGGTGATTTTGTCATTGTGTGAACATTAAAGAGTGTACTTACATGAGCTTAGATAGTGTAGCCTATTATACTCCTAAATTGTGTGGTATAAACTATTGCTCTTAGGCTACAGGACTGCAAAGTATTTTACTTTACTCAACACTGTAGGTAATTGTAACACAGTGGCAAGTATTTGTATAGCTAAACACATCTAAACATACAAAAGGTACAATAAATATATGGTATTATCATCTTATGGGACCATGGATGTATATTGAGCAAAGCGTCATTTTGTAATGCATGACTGTATAGGACTGCAGACCACTCCCCCAACAACTTACCACCACATTACTAAAGACCTATTGTTTATAACAGTTCTTTCTACTTAGTACATCATGTCTGCTATCAAGAAATAATTACTAGGCATAATATTACTAAAAGGCAAAAAAACAACAAAACCCAATTTGAAGATACAGAGCAAGCATCAGGGCCAGACATGGCAGAAATGCTGGAATTATCAGAATGGAAATTTAAAATAGCTATGATTATTATAGCTATAATTTGCTGTGGGCTGCCATGGATAAATAGACAACAAGCAAGAACAGAGGGGCAGGCATTATCCTAAAACTTATTGAGGAACAGAGTAGGAAAAAAAGGTAGAGGAAAGGCAGATTTGCTTTCTTTGCTTGAATGGATGCACCTGTCCTCTCCTGCCGTTAGACAACAGCACTCTTGATTCTGGGGCTTTTGGTTTCAGAGTGGAACTTACACCACTGGCAGCTCACAGGCTCCACCACCAATCCTCCCATCTTTGGACTGGGACTGAATTATACTTCCTGCTTTTCTGTTTCTCTAGCTTTCAGGTGGCAGATATGGAACTTCTTTACTTTTATAATTGCATGAACCTATTCCTAAAACGAATCTCCTCTTACCTCTCTCTATATATTGTTTCTGTTTCTCTGGAGGCCCCTAACTAGATCAATACCATCTTAAATAAAATTCTGAGATTTCTATAAATTGTTTTCTTACAAAAAGGCAGCATAAAGTATAAAAAGAAATAAAATGGATTCATGAGACATTTGCTTAGGCTAATAAGTCAGTTAGATAATTTTAGTCAACTTACATTTGACCTAATATATTACTAAAAATGTTCTCTTCTTTGAGACCTAAAAATTCTGAAATTCAGTTTAAATGATTATTATACACGTTTTTATTCTTCTTTTGGCTTGTGAATATAATTAGTATTTGAAGACAGTGTCTTTACATGAAGCATTCAGTCAAATTTAATTGATTATTTGCCTTTTCAAAATAAAAATCTTGGGCCCGGGCATGATAGTTCATGCCTTTAATCCCAGCACTTTGGGAGGCTGAGTCGGGTGTATCACAAGATCAAGAGAACTAGATAATTCTGTCCAACATGGTGAAACCCATCTCTACTAAAAATACCAAAAAAAAAAAAAAAAAAAATTAGCAGTGCATTGTGACAGGCACCTGTAGTTCCAGCTACTCGGGAGGCTGAGGCAGGAGAATCACTTAAACGCAGGAGGCAGAGGTTTCAGTGCACTGAGATTGTGCCACTGCACTCCAGCCTGGTGACAGAGTGAAACTGTCAAAAAAGAAAACCATCTTGAAGGGGGTTGGGCCAAGATGGCAGACTAGAAGCAGCTCATGTGCACTCCTCTCATGGAAAATAAACAGAATGGCTAGTGAAAAACTGAATGGCTAGTGAAAACTAACTCTAAACGCTGGTCATCAGAGCAACGACATCAGGATCCATCAAGGTAGCAGGGGACAGAGAGCAGGGAGGCACGAAGCCAGGCACCGGGCTGTCTGGGCTCATCATAGGTCCAGAAGAACCTCTCTGACATGGGAAAGGGTAAGTAAGAGACTCCCAGATGACCCATGCTCTCCACAGGCACCTGTACAAAACTGGAAATGAGAGAATCTCCCTGCCTGTCTCCCCACCTCCACATTTCCCTTACCCTGCTTCCAGGCTGGGGCAGTGAACCACCTGGATGTTTTACAGTGGCAACTCTTAAGACCAAAGGGATGTCTTGGGCCCCATAGCAGACCAGAAACTGGCACTGTGGTTCCAACAGAGGCTGCAGTCACAGTGCCTGGGAGGAGTAAGACTGCTCCATCCTACCTGCCAAGTAGGGGTCAGTGCTGGCGCTAGCTTTCCACCCAGTGTTCCTGCTTTGACCTGAACTCAGCAGGCAGCTGCAGCCTCCTGTTGTCCCAGGAAATGCCCAGATGGCAGAATGGGCTCCGTCGTCCACCCTTTTCATTCATAGCCAGAATGGCAATGCTTGCTAGAACTTCTGGCCCAGCGATCACACTTGTGTGAACTCAGCCATAGGGCATAACCTCTTGTCCCAGGAATCACCCAGATGTCAGAGTGGGTGAACCCACCCATCTGGGTCACTGATAACCAGGTGAGCCATGCCAAGTACAACTTCTGGTCTAGAGTCCTACATTGCTTGAATCAAGTGAGGGGCCCAACCTCCTCTTGCTCTGGAAACAACCCAATGGCAGGTGGGCAGCTCTACCTAACCCAGCTTTTCATAGCCAGTTGGGCCACATCTGCTAGTGCTTCCAGCCCTGTGGTCTCACTTCCGCCTGAACTGTCTGGGCAGGTGCAACCCTGTGTTCTCCCAGGAAGCACTTGGACAGTAGATTAAGGCTGACTGGCAAAGATTCAGCCTGTCTGGAAACCCAGGAGTCCCTGCCTGAGGGAGCCTTGTGGACCAGAACACACAACAAAAGAAACATGGGCGTGGAGACAGTCATCAGAAGGGGCTCAGGCAAGACCCAGGAGCAGCCTAGAATTAAAATCAGTAGACTGAACCCACATTATACCATAATCAAACCCCCAAGGGCATCAAAGAAGATAAAAGCAAAACAGTCCATCCAAAGGACAGCAACACCAAGGACTAAAGGAACATCAGTCCACACTGATCAGAAAGAGCCATATCAAGAACTCTTGACAACTCAAAAAGCCAGAGTATCTTGTCTTCAAACAACTACACTACTTTCCCAGCAATGGTTCTTATCTATGCTAAAATGTCTGAAATGTCAGAGATAGAATTCAGAATATGGAGGAATTAAGGTCATCAAAAATCAAGAGAAAGTCAAAATCTAATCCTCGCACTCTAAGGAATATAAGAAAACAATACAGGAGATAAAGATAAAAAGGCCATATTAAGAAGGAACCAAACTGAATTGATAAAGCTGAAAAACTCTCTTCAAGATTTTCAGAATACAATTGCAAGTATTAACAGCAGAATCGACCAAGCTGAGGAATAGAATCTCAGAGATTGCATTACAATTATCTGAAATATCTCAGTCAAACAAAAATAAAAATAAAAAAAAAAATAAGGAAGAATGAACAAAACCTCCAAGAAATATGGGATCATGTGTGTAGACAAAATCTATGACCCATTCTTGTCTCTGAAAGAGAGGGAGTAAAAATAAGCAACTTGGAAAACATTTGAGGGTATCATCTATGAACATTTCCCCAATTTTTTTTAGAGAGGCCAACATTCAAATCTAGCAAATCTAGCCCTTTTGAGGTAGTATACAAGATGACCATCACCAAGACACATTGTCATCAGATTCTCTAAGGTCAAAATGAAAGAAATTGTTAAAGGCAGTTCTAGAGAAGGGGAAGGTCAGCTACAAAGGGAACCCCATTGAACTAATAGCAGATCTTTCAGCAGAAATTCTACAAGCCAGAATATATTGGAGGCCTATATTCAGCAATCTTAAAGAAAATACATTCCACTGAAGAATTTCACATCCAGCCACACTAAGTTTCATAAGTGAAGGAGAAATAAGATCCTTTTTAGACAAGCAAATGTTAAGGAAGTTGGTTACCATGAGGCCTGCCTTACAAGAGGTCTTTAAGGGAATGCTTTGAATATGGAAAGGAAAGACTGTTATGGCCACCACAAAACATGCCTAAGTACATAGACCATTGACACTATAAAGTAACTACACAATCAAGTCTGCATAATAAGGACTATGCAGCTAACAACATAATGACAGTTTAAAATCCGCACATGTCAATAACAACCTTGGATGTAAATGGGCTAAATGCCCCAATTAAAAGGCACAGAGTAGCAAGTTGGATAAAGAAGCAATACCCAACTCTACGCTGTCTATAAGAGACCCGTCTCACATGCAGTGACACCAGTAGGCTCAAAGTGAAAAGATGGGGAAAAACCTATTATGCAAATGGAAAACAGAAAAAAAAAACCCTAGACATTCCTGTTCTAATTTTAGACAAAGCAACCTTTAAACAAACAACAATTAAAAAAAAAAGACAAGGCCAGGCACAGTGGCTCATGCCTGTAATCCCAGCACTTTGAGGGGCTGAGGCAGGTGGATCACTAGAGGCCAGGAGTTCAAGACCAGCCTGGACAACATGATGGAACACTGTACAAAAATTAGCAGGGTGTGGTGACAGGATCCTATAATCCCAGCTATTTGAGAGGCTTAGGCATGAGAATCACTTGAACCTGGGAGGCGGAGATTATAGTGAGTTGTGATCTTGCCACTGCACTCCTGTCTGGGTGATGGAGTGAGACTTTATGTCAGAAAAAATAAAAAAGACAAAGAAGAACATTTGTATTAGTCCATTTTCACACTGCTATAAGGAACTGTGTGAGACTGGGTAATTGATAAAGAGGTTTTTTGTTTTGTTTGTTTTTGTTTTTTTTGAGACAAAGTTTCACTCATGTCGCCCAGGCAGGAGTGCGGTGGCACGATCTTGACTTACTGCAGCCTCCACCACCTGGGTTCAAGTGATTCTCCTGCCTCAGCCTCCCAAGTAGCTGGGATTACAGGTGCCCAGCACCATACCCAGCTGATTTTTGTATTTTTAGTAAAGACGGAGTTTCACCATGTTGGCCAGTCTGGTCCCAAACTCTTGACCCTAAGTGATCCACCCGCCTTGGCCTCCCAAAGTGCTTGCATTACAGGCATGAGCCACCACCCCTGGCCAGGAAAGAGGTTTTATTGACTCATTCTACATGGCTGGCGAGGCCTCAGTAAACTTACCATCATGGAAGAAGGCAAAGAGGAAGCAAGGCACAGCTTACATTGTGGCAGGAGAGAGAGAGCATGAAGGAACTGCCACACACTTTTAAACCATCAGATCTCATGAGAACTCATTATCTCATAGGAACTCATGAGAACAACATATGGGGGAACCTGCCCCCATGATCCAATCACCTCCCACCAAGCCCTCCCTTGACATGTGGGGATTACAACTTGAGACGAGATTTGAGTTGGGACACAGAGCCAAACCATGTGAACATTACATAATTGTAAAGGGTTTAATTCAAGAAGAAGACCTAATTATCCTAAATACGGATGTGCCCAAGACAGGAGCAACCAGATTTGTAAAGCAAATTCTTATAGACCTATGAAGAGACTTAGATACCACACAAGAATAATGGGAGACTTCAATACCCCACTGACAGTATTAAATCACTGAGGCAGAAAACTAATAAAGATAGTTGGGATCGAAACTTGACATTTGACCAAATGGGCATGACAGATATCTACAGAACCCTCCACCCCAAAACAACAGAATATGTATTCTTCTCATCTACGCATGGCACATACTCTAAAATTTCCTGCACAGTTGGCCATAAAATAGTCCTCAGCAAATTAAAAGAAAAGTCACACCAACCACACTCTCAGACCACAGTTTGTTAAATTTTAATCAAAACTAAGAAAATAAAACTATATAATTACATGGAATTTAAACAGCCTGCCCCTGAATTACTTTTTGGGTAAACAATGAAATGAAGGCAGAAATCAAGAAATTTTTTGAAACCAAAGATTACAAACATACAATATACCAGAATCTCTGGGACACAGCTAAAGCAGTATTTTGAGGAAAGTTTATAGCACTGAATGCTAACATCAAAAAGTTAGAAAGATTGCAAAATAACAACCTAACATCACACCCAGAGGAGCTAGAGAAATGAGCAAACCAACCCCAAAGTTAGCAGAAGACAAGAAATAACCACAATCAGTGCTGAACTGAAGGAAATTGAGATGTGGAAAACCACACAGAAGATCAATGAATCTAATAATTGGTTCTTTGAGAGAATAAATAACATTGACAAATCACTAGCTAGACCAATAAAGAAAAAAATGAAAAAAGGAACATTATCACTAATCCTGCAGAAATATTAAAAAACAACAAAGATGACCATAAACACCTCTATGCACACAAAGTAGAAAACCTAGAGGAAATGGATAAAATCTTGGAAACACATACCCTTTCAGGATAGGACTAGGGAGAAATATCCTGGTCCAGGACATGAACAGATCAATAATTAATTCCAAAATTGAATCAGTAATAAAAAGCCTACCAACAACAAAGAGCCCAGGACAAGATGAGTTCATAGTCAAATCCTATCAGATATATAAAAAAAGCTACCCAGGAAGGTGAAAGACCTCTACAATAAGAATTACAAAACACTGCTAAAAGAAATCAGAGAAGACAGAAACATATTGAAAAACAGACCATGCTCATGGATAGAATCAATATTGTTAAAGTTGCTTAAAGCAATCTATGGATTCAATGCTATTTTATCAAACCAATGACATTTTTCACAGAATTAGAAAAAAAACTATTTTAAAATTCATATGGAACCAAAAACAGCCGGAATAGCAAGGTAATCTTAGCAAAGAGAACAAAGCTGGAAGTATCACATTGACTGACTTCAAACTATACTACAAGGCTACAGTAACTAAACAGCTACAGTAACTAAAAAGTTTTGAACTGGTACAAAAACAGACACATATACCAATAGAACAGAATTGAGAACCCAGAAAAAATACGACAAACCTACAACCATCTGATGTTCAACGAAGTTGGCAAATACAAGCAATGGGGAAAGCACTCCACCTTCAATAAATGGCGGTAAGATAACTAACTAGTCATATGCAAAAGATTGAACGTGGACCCCTACATTGTACCACCCAGAAAAATCAGCTCAAGAAGGATTAAAGACTTAAATGTAAAATGTAAAACTATAAAAACCCTGGAAGATAACATAGGAAATACCACTCTGGACATAGGATCAGATAAAGATTTCATGAGAAAACCACCAAAAGCAGTTGCAATAGAAATGAGACCTAATCAAACTAAAGAGCTTCTGCATAGCCAAAGAAACTATCAACAGAGTAAACAGACAACCTACAGAATGGGAGAAAATATTTTCGAACTATGCATCTGACAAAGGTCTAATATTCAGCATTTATGAGGAACTTACAGAAATTTACACGCAAAAAACAACATCCTGTTTCAAAGTGGGCAAAAGACCCAGACATTCTTCAAAGAGGATATACACACAGCCAATATGCATATGAAAGAATGCTTAACATTACTAATGATGAGAGAAATGAAAATCAAAACTACAATGAGATACTATCTTGGATCAGTCAGAATTGCTATTATTAAGAAGTCAAAAAGTAACAGATGCTGGCAAGGTCGTGTAGAAAAGGGAACGTTTATACACTGCTGGTGGAAATGTAAATTAGTTCAACTATTTCAGAAAGCAGTTTGTTAGTTTCTCAAAGAACTTAAAAGAGGATTACCATTTGACCAGCAATCCATTATTGGGTATATACCCAAAGAAATGTCATCACTCTACCATTAACACACATGCACACATATATTTATCACAGCACTATTCATGGTAGCAAAGACATAAATAGGTTAATGGGAATTAACCTAAATTCCCATTAGTGGTGGACTGGTAAAGATTAAATGGTACATATATACCATGGAATACTATGCAGCCACAAAAAAGAATGATATGTCATTTGCGGCAACATGGATGGAGCTGGAGATCATTATCCTAAGTGAACTAGCACAGGAACTATAAACCAATGCCGCATGTTCTCACTTGTTAAGCGGGAGTTAGACACTGAGTACACATGGACCCAAAGAAGGGAACAACAGACACCAGGGCCTACTTGAGGGTGGAGGGAGAGAGGTGGGTGAGGATTGAAAAACTACCTGTTGAATACTATGCATATTACCTTGGTGACAAAATAATCATTACCCCCACAACACACAGTTTACCTATAAAACAAACATGCATATGCACCCCTGAACTTAAAAGTTAAGAAGTAAAAAATACAACCAAAGAAAATGTAAATGTAAAAATTTGGTTGGGAGCAGCAAATGCAAAATTCTAATATAGTACTCTGCTTGAAAGTGTCCCTATGCAACTATCTTGCACGTTCTGCACATGTACCCCAAAACCTAAAATGCAATAAAAATTTAAAATAAAAAAAAAAAGAAAATGTCATGGAGAACTTGAATAAAGAGACATTAAATAATGTAAATCTTACTTTAAATTTCAAAGTTCTGACTTTCAGACCATATATGATGTAAGACTGGAGATGGGTTATCAGAATACTTCCTTGCAAGATGAAATAGCTAAAAATTAAGTTGAATGGAATGTCTCAGGAGGTACATGATACCTTATGGAAGAGAGGTTTATTTCTGTCATTTTGTCTGGAGGATTTTTCTTCAAAATATGTTTGGATTTTTATGGGCTAAATAAAATGTTTTAAATGAAACAAATCTCTGAATAAATAAAGACCTGAATAGACAACTCACCAAAAAGATATATGAATAACAAACACGCATATGAAAAGATGCCCAGCATCATACATCATCAGGGAAATACAAGTTAATAGAATAACGAGACACACTACACACCTATTAGAAATCTAAAACACTAACAATATCAAATGCTGGCCAGGATGTGGAATGACTGAAATGCTTATTACTTGCTTGTGGAAATACAGAATGATACAGACACTTTGGAAATCAGTTTGGCAGTTTCTTGCAAAACTAAATATACTCTTATATAATCCAGAAATTGTATTCCTTGTTATTTACTCAAATGAGTTGAAAACTTATGCCTACACAAAAATATGCACATGGATATTTATAGTGGTTTTATTCATAATTTTCAAAATTTGGAAAATAACCAAGATGTTCTTTAGTAGGTAAATGGATAAACTGTGATACATCCAGACAATAGAACATTATTCAACTCTAAAATGAAGTGAGTCATTAAGCCATGAAAACACATAAAAGGTATTTAAATGCACATTATTACTAAGTATAAAAGGTCAGTTTCAAAAGACTTCATATTGTATGATTCCACCTATTTGAGATTTGGGAAAAGACAAAACTAGGTAGACAAAGGATTTTGAGTTGCCAGAGGTTGAAGGGAGGGAGGGATGAATGGGTGGAGGAGTTTTTTAGGGGTGGTAAAACTGCTATGTTTGATGCTGTAATGGTGGATACATGTCATAAATTTGCCAAGACTCATAGAATGTACACCATCACAGGTGAACACAAATGTATACTAGGACATTTGGGCAATTAGGATTATCACTGCAGGTTCACCAGTTGTAACAAATGCACTACTTTCATAAAAGGATTTTGATAGTCTCAGAGGCTATGCATATTTTAGGATGGAGTATACAAGAAATCTCTATTTCTTCCTCCAATTTGTCTGTGAACTGAAAACTGCTCTAAAGATAAAGTATACTAAAAAATCACAGTGGCCACAGTTTTAGAAAAATAGAGATCCAGAGACTCTAGAAAATTTTTACCATCTCTTATCCTTTACCACATGCTTAATGTAAGAGTAAATTATTTCTGTCATTGGAATAATAAATAATCTAACTATATTACAAAATTGGCTTTCTCTCTTTACTTTTTTTACACCCTTTATTACATTTCCAAGTCTTTAGCTGGAAGATAGTCTTTGTTTTTTCAGATGAACGAGCCAATCTTTGACCCCTTCTCTTTGAAAGAATAATAGAGGATGGGATGCAACTGGGTATCTTTTCAAAAGAGGATCTGTTTCTAACTTCTTTATTCAGACATCTTCTTGGGTAGGTATTATTGACAGTAATTGTGTCCAATCATCCTTACATTTGAGGTATGTCTAATAGCAGACACTTATCTGTTCTGTTTTGTGTTTTTGTCTTTGAGCAGGAGCTTTAAAGAGCAAGCTGGCACCATGATTTCATAGGAAACTCTGACAGCATTTCATGCTCTATTTACTATAATAACGTAAAATTTCTCTTTCAATGAGTTCCTTTTCTGGATTTTTTTTTTTGGATGTGAAAATACCAGCAGAAAGAATATTTTTTTAGCAAATAAAGCAGTAAGATGTAAAGCTCTCTGCTGTGGGTCAGAGAATTAGAGTTGGCTGGTTGGCACAAAGAAGAAAAATACTCCATGGAGAGACAGTATTGACAACGGTTGAGTTCCTAGTTCACTGAACCCTTGCTATGCATCAGACACTAATCTAGAATATGGACATAAATAAGCAAAAGGAAAAAGTCATTGCTTTTAAAGAGTTTGCCTTCTAATGAAGCAGGAAGATAAGAAGCAAAAAAAAAAGTATAACATATCCCATAATTTTATGTAGTAACAGAGTCTACAACTAAATAGGGAGTGATGTAGAATCTGGGAGATGAAATGAGCCATGCAATTGTTTGGGTGAAAGAAATTTCCAGGCAGAAGTGACAGTAGGTCAGTGGTCCTTAGAGAAGAACGAACTGTGGTCAAACTATAGAGAGAAGGCTAGCATAGCAGGCAGCACAGAAGAGCACAGTGCGAGATGAGCATGGAGGGGTTTGAAAGGCAATGGAATATTCGATCTTGTAGGATGTGAAACCTAGATATTAAAGAGAGCCATTGGAACAGTTTGGCCAGGATATGGCTATGATCTGACTTGCATTTATGAAAGATGTCTCCAGTGACACATGAGCATAGAGAGAAGGAGGAGATAAGAGGGGAAGCGTGTTGCTATGATAGTTATGGAACCTGGAATCGGTTGGCTACAATTAGAAGGGATCAGTATTTGACCATCAGTATTTAGGTTAACTCTGAGAGAAGATCCAGATAACTAGTAAAATTCAAGTAAAACTGAAAGAACATGCTGATGAACCATATAATGGATAGAAGGTTAAGAGAGGAAACAGGGATGACCTGGAGAATCTTGCCTTGTGATAGGGCGAGTACTATCTAGAGAGATAGAGAAGAGAAGGTGTGAGGATGTGGAGGATTCAAGAGTTCTGTTTCAGAACAAACTAGTTTGAGTAGCCAATGACACATTCCAGGAATAGCTTGAACTCAGGCAGAGACCAGTGCTTGAGATAAATAGATGGGAGTAGTTAGCACAGAAATAACATATAAAGCCACAGGAGTTGGTGAGATCACCATAGGTGAGTAAAAATAGAAGAGAGATGAGATTTTGTTCTGTCTAACATTTTAAGGTCAGAAATCAATTGAGGAGCTGGAAAAAAAAAAAGATTGAGAAGTGGCCAGTGAGGTAGCAGGAGAACAAGGAGAAGGTTGTATCCTTTAAGTCAAGTGTAGAATGTGTTTCAAGAAGAGGGAATAATCAACTTTGTCGACGTTGAGTAGGATGAGAAGGGGTGCAGAAATGTGGAAGTTGCTGGTTACTTTCACGCGGGAGTGAGCAAGATGAAAATATTGATGGAGTAGTTTGAGGAGAGACTCAGAGGTGAAGAAGTAAAGAAATCAAGTATAGACGAGTTTTGTTTTCATATAAACGGGAGCAGAGATATGGAGTTATTTATGAGATTAAGTGAAGATTATTTATTTATTTATTTTGAGACAGAGTCTCCCTCTTGTTGCCCAGGCTTGAGTGCAATGGCGTGATCTCAGCTCACTGCAACCTCCACCTCCCAGGCTCAAGGAATTCTCCTGCCTCAGCCTCCCAAGTAGCTGGGATTACAGGTGCGCACCACCACACCCAACTAATTTTGTATTTTTAGTAAAGACTGGGTTTTTCCATGTTGGTCAGGCTGGTCTTGAACTCCCAACCTCAGGTGATCCACCCACCTTGGCCTCCCAAAGTGCTGGGATTACAGGCGTGAGCCACTGCACCTGGCTGAGTTTTTATTTTTAATATGGGAGAATGACATCTTATTTCATGTGAAATTGAATTTGAGTTGGTTTTGGTGCCATGTCTTCTAATTTGTTTCCTAGGAATGTGAATAATATATTTACTCACTAGCCAAATAAATCTCTCAGCCCTTATCCATAATTGCAATAATTTAATGAGTAATCCATGATTTTATCATTTTGCATAATTCATTTGAACAATAAAGACTTTCCTCTAATTTATTGGACTATTTCTCAAACTCTTAATCATAACTATATAGGATTTGATTATGGAAAGGGATATTTATCATGTAATAAGGATTTAATTTCTGTGCAAAAGTGATTGACTGGATTTTTAATGGCTTTATATTGGTGGCAAATAAACTTTTAGAAATAATTTATATGTGTTCTTCATTTATATGTGTTCTTCATACTAATAGGCAATTAGCAATTATAGCAAATGTCAAAAAATAAACAAGCCTAAAATTATTCTCTATCAGCCTCATATACTGGATTCAAGACAGTTTCACATGTAACTTTAAGCAATGTGATGTTACAATGCAATGTTTTAATTTTACCAGAAACCAGAGACTATATAGTAGTTTTCTTAGTTAAGTTCTAAGTTTTTGAAAGATAAATATATTCATCTCATGTATTAATATGATTTTTAAAAACTTCTATGTAGTATATCAATTAATTTATTATATCTAGTGAATTATTTTTAAAAATCCTTTAAAATGGTTAGATGGCTTAGATATGGTAGCAGAACTATATCTAAGGGGTGAAACTATAATTAAAAATCCACAACTTCGAATGTCACTAAAACATACAACATATTGTGTTTTAGCCATCAGTAGTTAGCTTAAATATGGGTGAAGATTCCTATAACTGCATTATCATTTTCTGTGAAACATATCCACAATCTTGAGAAAACTTGGCTCTGTGAGTATATTCAATCCTTTTGTGATTGAAAGCACCAATGTAGCTTGCTTGCGATAACAGTAGAAATGAGGGTCTCTGAGAGCATAGGTAGATATAAAGCCTGCAGGTAATCTTAAGTATTGTCTATTTTGGAAACATTATACTATTCTTACCACCTTTCCTCTTCAAATAAAAACAAAATCAAGGCATCTTCTATTCTTTTTTTTTTTTTTTTTTTTGAGACGGCGTTTTGCTCTTGCTACCCAGGCTGGAGTGCAATGGCGCGATCTCGGCTCACTGCAACCTCTGCCTCCTGGGTTCAGGCAATTCTCCTGCCTCAGCCTCCTGAGTAGCTGGGATTACAGGCATGCGCCACCATGCCCAGCTAATTTTTTGTATTTTTGGTAGAGACGGGGTTTCACCATGTTGACCAGGATGGTCTCGATCTCTTGACCTCGTGATCCACCCGTCTCGGCCTCCCAAAGTGCTGAGATTACAGGCTTGAGCCACCGCGCCTGGCAAGGCATCTTCTAAATAGCATGATAACTTCAGAAAAGCTACTGTTATGATTTTAACTTTTTTTTTAAAGTTTTTGAAATGTACTATTTGTTAATTTGAGATACACCTTACAGACCCTATCAACACTTGGTCAATGTGAAGCCTCTGGAAAAGTGATGAATTTCAGATGAGTATTTCTTCGTTTTCTAGGAGAATGGAGGTTAGTCTTGCCTATTTACTAAACACTGCAAGGTCTGTGGTCACTTTGGGGCCACTGTGGCCTCAGACTCTCATCTGTCCTCTTCCTCCACTCAGCTATATTTGGTAACTGAGCTCATGTTTCAGCAGACTGCCATGATCAGGAATTCCAGCAGCGGGCTGGGAAGCACCCCCAGGACTGAGGCTGAGTGCTTAGAAACAAAGCCTCTTAACATAGAAGGAAATATATTTGTGATTCTGATAAACATAGGATTTAAACACGTTCCTCTGTACTCTGGACTTCTAGCTGGAAATCACCACCTGCCCTTTCAGCATATTTTTAATCAATTAAAGGTACAGTATGTGATTCCAAGTAGAAAAAGTGACAGTCCAAATGGAGATTCTGCTTAGTATGATCTTCCACGTGCATTTACATTTTACGCAAGTGGTAGATTATCTTAACATAGTAATCTAGTAACTGTTATAAAATAGCTACCTGTATTGTTAGGTAAATGTGGTCATTAATGATGGTGAATATTACAGACATAGTTCATCACAAGCAAATCAAATTGATGGTCAGGAATCATAGGGACTGAGTTTAAGCCAAGTTTGCCCAACCCGTGGCCCAAGATGGCTTTGAATATGGCCCAACACAAATTTGGAAACTTTCTTAATACATTATGAGATATTTTGTCATTTTTTTTTTTTTTAGCTGATGAACTATCATTAGTGTTAGTATATTTTATATGTGGCCCAAGACAATTCTTCCTCTTCCAGTGTGGCCCTGGGAAGCCAAAAGATTGGACACTCCTGGTTTAAGTTATAGATTGATTTCTCAGATCAGTTCCTAACACATCAAGTATCCAGGAAATGTTTGTTTGAAGAATAAATAAATGGATGAATGGGTGAATCTAACTCACATGTTTTTATACTGTATACTTTTAAACTGGGGCTCTCTAAGATTGTAACCAGGATTAAGATAAAAAGTCCAAGCAATTATCTCTCTCTATTGATTTAATTCAGTTGATAATGACTCTACTTTCAATTTTTTTCATCTATTAACAGTGTTTTAAATGGGATTATGAATACTTATAAATAATGTAAGTACAAGACTAATGTCAAACATTTCTTTATATTGCTAATGGGCAATAGATCATAAGACATCAGAAGGTGTCAGAATTAAAAGCAGCCTGTAACGTAGAGCACTTGTTCATGACAAGGATAAGGCTTTTCTTCAGTTGTCAGAATGTCCCACAAGCCCTGTATTACCTATTCTGTAGCATCTGTGTTTAATGTAGTCTAATATTTTAATCCCTCAAATAGCAAATATAGGTAAATAGAACAAAAATCCTGGCTGTCCCAATGTCTGGTAGTGGAACCATATCTAAGGAGTGAAACTATCACTAAGAATTATTTGTTATGGGCCGGGCGTGGTGGCTCATGCCTGTAATCCCAGCACTTTGGGAGGCTGAGGTGGGTAGATCACAAGATTAAGAGGTCAAGAGATCGAGACCATTGTGGCCAACATGGTGAAACCCCATCTCTACTAAAAAAACAAACAAAAAAAAATACAGAAGATGGCGTCGTAGAGGCAACTCAGGATTGCAGCTCTCAGTGAAGGTGCAGAGGGTGAGTCCTAGCCGCATTCTCAGATGTTCCTTTTATGCCCACAGAGTGTTGAAAGTCCCAGGTGTGGGAGAGACATGGGACGCTAGCAGCCTGCTAACGCAGCCGGCTCCCGCCGCCTCTTCGGCCGGCGCCGCAGCGGGACCCGGCGCGGAACTCACTGGTCTGGGTGCCCTGTTAAACTGGCAATCTGAGATTTGGAAGGGCAGATTGGCATGTTCATCTGATTGAACAGGACTTGGACAATGAGCCAGACCAGGAGTTTCCTTGGAAGCATGATCTGAGCTGGGGTAGTGGGCAGCGGCACTGGAGATCGCACGGATCCCAGTGCCCTATCGGCAGGCTACTGGGGCGCCAGTGAGAGAGTCAACCTTTCAGCTTGGGGAGAGGAAGAGAGAGAGAGAGAGAGGACGGACTCTGAGGCAGGGAGCTGGGTGATCGGGCTCGGCGGGTCCCACGCTCACGGGGACAAGCAGGGCGGTGACTGGAGATGCTTGGGGCTGAGAGTTTTGCTGCTGGCACCTAGGACGGTGCAGCCCGGTGAGGGAGAGGCGTCCACCATTGCTGACACAGTCCACCCCCACTGAAGTACCACCCAGGACTGACGCGGCCTGCTGTTGCCGAGGCAACCTGCCATAACAGAGAGACTCTGCGCTCCACAGCAGAAGGGAGCCCAGCAGCAACAGGGCGGACCCGCGCTAGCAGGTCAGAGCCCCGGCAGGCAAATAGTGAATAGACTGCCGCCTAGTGGGGCAGGACAGTGCAACAGATACTCATAAAGAAAGCCCCAAATCCCTGAGTCAGAGCATCTAAGGGGGGGGGAAGGGTGGTGTTTTATGAGTTCTATAGCAGCAGACATAAACAACCTCCCAACAATGCTGAATGAACAACGGAGCTCACAGCTCAGCACTGGAGCTCCTATAAAGCACAGACTGTCTCCTCAAGCAGCTCCCTGACCCCTGTATATCCAAGGAGTCACCCCAGAAAAGGACTAATCAGACTGACATTTGGCTGGCATCATTCTGGAACAAGGACAGCAGAAGAAGAAACTGGTATCATCCCTCACTGTTCCGCAGCTGCTGCAGGTATACCCCAGACAAGCAGGGCCTGGAGTGAACGTCAGCACTCATACAGCAGAGGGGATAGACCATTAGAGGGAAAACTAAGTAACAGAAATACTTCATCATTAACAATCTCAGCGTCCACACAGAGACCCAATTGAAAAATCAGCAACTACTAAGACGACAGGCAGATAAATACATAAAGATGGGAAGAAACCAGCGCAAAAAGGAGGAAAGCACCCGAAACCAAAACACCTCACCTCCAAAAAAGGACCAAAACTCCTCACCAGCAAGGGAACAAAGCTGGACGGGGAATGAATGTGACGAAATGACGGAATCAGACTTCAGAAAGTGGATAATGAGAAACTTCGGTGAGCTAAAGGAACATGTACTAAACCAGTGCAAAGAAACTAAGAACCTTGAAAAAAGATTTGAAAAAAGATTCAAGGAATTGATAACAAGAATGGACAATGTAGAGAGGAATATGAATGAATTGAAGGAGCTGAAAAACACAACACGAGAACTTCGTGAAGCATGCACAAGTTTCAACAGCCGAATTGACCAAGCAGAAGAAAGAATATCAGAAGTTGAAGATCAACTCAATGAAATAAAATGAGAAACCAAGATTAAAGAAAAAAGTACAAAAAGGAATGAACAAAATCTCCAAGAAATGTGGGACTATGTGAAGAGACCCAACCTACGTTTGATAGGTGTACCAGAATGTGACGAAGAGAATGAATCCAAGCTGGAAAACACTCTTCAGGATATTATCCAGGAAAATTTCCCCAACCTAGCAAGATAGGTCAATACTCAACTCCAGGAAATACAGAGAACACCACAAAGATACTCTGCAAGAAGAGCAACCCCAAGGCACATAATCGCCAGATTCACCAGGGTTGAAACGAAGGAGAAAATACTAAGGGCAGCCAGAGAGAAAGGTCAGGTCACCCACAAAGTGAAGCCCATCAGACTCACAGCAGATCTCTCAGCAGAGACTCTACAAGGCAGAAGAGAGTGGGGGCCAATATTCAACATCCTTAAAGAAAAGAACTTTCAACCCAGAATTTCATATCCAGCCAAACTGAGCTTCATAAGTGAAGGAAAAATAAAATCCTTCATGAACAAGCAAGTACTCAGAGATTTTGTCACCACTAGGCCTGCTTTACAAGAGCTCCTGAAAGAGGCACTACACATAGAAAGAAACAACCAGTTCCAGCCATCCTAAAAGCATACCAAATGCTAAAGACCATCAACAAAATGAAGAATGTACATGAACCAACGGGCAAAACAGCCAGCTAGCATCAAAATGGCAGTATCAAATTCACACATAACAATATTAACCCTGAATGTAAATGGGCTAAATGCACCAATCAAAAGACACAGACTGGCAAATTGGATAAAAAACCAAAACCCATCAGTGTGCTGTATCCAGGAAACCCACCTCACACGCAAAGATACACAAAGGCTCAAAATAAAAGGATGGAGGAAGATTTACCAAGCAAATGGAGAGCAAAATAAAGCAGGAGTTGCAATTCTCATCTCTGATAAAATAGACTTTAAAGCAACAAAGATCAAAAGGGACAAAGAAGGTCATTACATAATGGTAAAAGGATCGATACAACAAGAAGAGCTAACGATTCTAAATATATATGGACCCAATGTAGGAGCACCCAGATATATAAGGCAAGTTCTTAATGACTTACAAAGAGACTTAGACTCCCACACAATAATAGTGGGAGACTTTAACACTCCACTGTCAATAGCAGACAGATCAACCAGACAGAAAATTAACAAGGATATCCAGGACTTGAACTCAGACCTGGAACAAGCAAACCTGATAGACATTTACAGAACTCTCCACCCCAAATCCACAGAATATACATTCTTCTCAGCACCACATCACACCTACTCCAAAACTGACCACATAATTGGAAGTAAAGCACTCCTCAGCAAATGCAAAACAACTGAAATCATAACAAACAGTCTCTCAGACCATAGTGCAATCAAGTTGGAACTCAGAATTCAGAAAATAACTCAGAACCGCACAGCTTCATGGAAACTGAACAACTGGCTCTTGAATGTTGATTGGATAAACAATGAAATGAAGGCAGAAATAAAGAAGTTCTTTGAAACCAACGAGAATGAAGACACAATGTACCAGAATCTCTGGGACACATTTAAAGCAGTCTGTAGAGGAATATATATAGCAATAAGTGCCCACATGAGAAGAGTGGAGAGATCCAAAATTGACACCCTATCGTCAAAATTGAAAGAGCTAGAGGAGCAAGATCAAAAAAGCTCAAAACCTAGCTGAAGACAAGAAATAACTAAGATCAGAGCAGAACTGAAGGAGATAGAGACAAGAAAAACCCTTCAAAAAATCAATAAATCTAAGAGCTGGTTTTTCGAAAAGATCAACAAAATAGACAGACCACTAGCCAGACTGATAAAAAAGAAAAGAGAGAACAACCAAATATATGCAATAAAAAACGATAAAGGGGAAATCACCACAGATTCCACAGAAATTCAAACCATCATCAGAGAATACTACAAAAAACTCTATGCACACAAACTAGTAAATCAGGAAGAAATGGATAAATTCCTGGACACCTGTGTCCTCCCAAGCCTAAACCAGGAGGAAGCGGAAACTATGAATAGACCAATAACAAGGTCAGAAGTTGAGGCAGCAATTAAGAACCTACCACACAAAAAAAGCCCAGGTCCAGATGGGTTCACAGCTGAATTCTACCAGACACACAAAGAGGATCTGGTACCATTCCTTCTGAAACTATTCCAAATAATTCAAAAAGAGGGAACCCTTCCCAAATCATTTTATGAGACCAACATCATCCTGATACCAAAACCTGGCAGAGACTCAACAAGAAAAGAAAACTTCAGGCCAATATCCATGATGAACATAGAGGCAAAAATCTTCAATAAAATACTGGCAAATCGATTGCAACAGCACATTAAAAAACTTATCCATTATGATCAAGTAGGATTCATCCTGGGGATGCAAGGCTGGTTCAACATACGCAAGTCTATAAATGTAATTCACCACATAAACAGAAGCAAAAACAAAAACCACATGATTATCTCAATTGACGCAGAGAAGGCATTTGACAAAATTCAACAGCCCTTTATGCTAAAAAGGGCTAAAAAGGCTTTATGTTCCCTCAATAAACTTGGTATTGATGGAACATATCTCAAAGTAATAAAAGCTATTTATGACAAACCAACAGCCAATATCATACTTAATGGGCAAAAACTGGAAGCATTCCCTTTGAAATCCGGCACTAGACAAGGATGCCCTCTCTTACCACTTCTATTCAACATAGTACTGGAAGTTCTAGCCAGAGCAATCAGGCAAGAAAAAGAAATAAAGGGTATTCAAATAGGAAAGGTGGAAGCCAAATTGTCTCTATTTGCAGATGACATGATAGTATACCTAGAAGACCCCATCACCTCAGCCCAAAAGCTCCTGCAACTGATAAGCAACTTCAGCAAAGTCTCAGGATATAAAATCAATGGGCAAAAATCACAAGCATTCCTATACACCAATAACAGACTTAAAGAGAACCAAATTAAGAACGAACTGCCATTCACAATTGCTACAAAGAAAATAAAATGCCTAGGAATACAACTCACTAGGAATGTAAGGGGCCTCTTTAAGGAAAACTACAAACAACTGCTCAACGAAATAAGAGAGGACACAAACAGATGGAGAAACATTCCATGTTCATGGTTAGGAAGAATCAATATTGTGAAAATGGCTATACTGCCCAAAGTAATTTACACAATCAATGCTATCCCCATCAAACTACCATTGAATTTCTTCACAGAACTGGAAAAAACCACCATGAATTTCATATGGAACCAAAAAAGAGCCCTCATAGCCAAGTCAATTCTAAGCAAAAAGAACACAGTGGGAGGCATCACGCTACCAGACTTCAAACTATACTACAAGGCTACAGTAATCAAAACAGCATGGTACTGGTACCAAAACAGAGATATAGACCAATGGAACAGAACAGAAGCATCAGAGGCAACACAACATATCTACAACCATATTATCTTTGATAAACCAGACAAAAACAGGCAATGGGGAAAGGATTCCCTATTTAATAAATGGTGTTGGGAAAACTGGCTAGCCATGTGCAGAAAGCAGAAACTGGACCCCTTTCTGACACCTTACACTAAAATTAACTCCAGGTGGATTAAAGACTTAAACGTAAGACCTGACACCATAAAAACCCTAGAAGGAAATCTAGGCAAAACCGTTCAGGACATAGGAGTAGGCAAGGACTTCATGAACAAAACACCAAAAGCATTGGCAACAAAAGCCAAAATAGACAAATGGGACCTAATCAAACTCCACAGCTTCTGCATGGCAAAAGAAACAGTCACTAGAGTGAATCAGCAACCATCAGAAGGGGAAAAAATCTTTGCAGTTTACACATCTGACAAAGGGCTGATATCCAGAATTTACAAAGAACTCAAACAGATTTACAGAAAAAAAACAAGCCCATTCAAAAATGGGCAAAGGATATGAACAGAAACTTTACAAAAGAAGACATACATGAGGCCAACAAACATATGAAAAAGTGCTCATCATCATTGGTCATTAGAGAGATGCAAATCAAAACCACATTGAGATATCATCTCACACCAGTTAGAATGGCGATCATTAAAAAATCTGGAGACAGCAGATGCTGGAGAGGATGTGGAGAAATAGGAACACTCTTACACTGTTGGTGGGAGTGTAAATTAGTTCAACCATTGTGGAAGACAGTGTGGCGATTCCTCAGGGACCTAGAAATAGAAATTCCATTTGACCCAGCAATCCCATTACTGGGTATCTATCCAAAAGACTGTGAATCATTCTACTATAAGGACACATGCACACGAATGTTCATTGCAGCACTGTTTACAATAGCAAAGACCTGGAACCAACCCAAATGCCCATCGATGATAGACTGGACTGGGAAAATGTGGCACATATACACCATGGAATATTATGCAGCAATCAGAAATGATGAGTTTGTGTCCTTTGTAGGGACATGGATGAATCTGGAGAACATCATTCTCAGCAAACTGACACAAGAACAGAAAAAGAAATACCGCATATACTCACTCATAGGTGGGTGAGAAAAATGAGAACACATGGACACAGAGAGGCGGTCTACTATACACTGGGGACTGTTGGGGTAAATGGGGGAGGGACAGCGGGGGGGGGGCTGGGGGGGATAGCCTGGGGATGAATGCCGAGTGTGGGTGAAGGGGAGGAAGGCAGCAAAACACACTGCCATGTGTGTACCTATGCAACTATCTTGCATGTTCTGCACATGTACCCCAAAACCTATAATGCAATAAAAATTTTAAAAAAATACAAAAATTAGCTGGGTGTGGTGGTGCACACCTGTAGTCACAGCTACTCGGACGGCTGAGGCAGGAGAATTGCTTGAACCTGGGAAGTGGAGGTTGCAGTGAGCCAAGATTGTGCCACTGTACTCCAACCTGGCTCCTGGTGACAGAGCAAGACTCTGTCTCAAAATATATATATATCTTTTTTATGTTAACTTGGAATTGAAGTACTGAGTCTTTTATTTAGATGACACTTCATCATCACATTTGATCCAGCTTCTTATTTAAATAAGTTTCTAAGTGAGCTTGACTGATTTAACATGTGATGTTTCTTCTGAGAACTTCACAGATATCATAGTACAAACCTAACAGGACAAAGATTGGAGTAAGAGATAGTAAAATATGCTAGAAATGAACGAGATTGTGGGAAATGGTAAACAGATGGAGCAGTGGTCTAACTAAATTAGAGAGCGGAACAAATCAAAACAGGAACCCCTTCAGAAAGACATGCTGATGACATGCAAATGATTTGTCTTAGAGCCCAGGGAGGCTCAGGAATTGGAGGCACCAGGCACTTCCTGACAAATACTTTTAACTGACAAACTGGATATATGTAGTGAGACGGGGGCTTCAAACAAGGTTGAAAGAGTCCCTAAGGAGCAGTTAGACCCTACTCTCCCATCCCCACTTTTCTCCAGAAAAACTAATCTGGAAGCCTTCAGACCTAAGGACGCACAGCCTGAAGGACAGCAGATGAATCATCCGAAGACGTCTGGGGAATTGGATTGAGGAAGGGAAAGTAAGAGCTTCAACTGTGCCTGTAATTTTATTTCTTCACACAAGATATGGTACAATATGTAAAAATATTAACATTTGAAAAATCTTGGTGGTGGTGTGAGCATCAGGGAACGGAATATCAGGATTAATTAGACAAACGGTGAATAATATCATACATATATTATTAATTTTGATATAAAATAGATGCTTTTTTCTTAGCAATCAAATTATATACATCCACCATCATGTTAATGTTTTCTAATGTTTTATTTATTTATTTAATTTAAAAACTTTATTTTATTTTTAATTGTTGTGGGTAGGTAGTAGGTATCTATACTTACGAGCTGCATGAGATAGTTTGGTACAGGCATGCAATGTGTAACAATCACATCATAGAGAATTGAGTGTCACCCCATCAAGCATTTATCTTTTGTGTTTCAGACAATCCAGTTATACTCTTTTAGTTATTTTTAAATGTACAATTACATTGTTATTAACTACAGTCACCCTGTTGTACTAGCAAATACTAGGTCATATTCGTTTTTGCTATCTCATTTATTTGTGCCCATCCACCCTCCCCATCTCCCTCCAGTGTCTTACTGTTGAGTGAATAGTACATATTTCAGAGTCTCACCAGGTTTTTTTTCTCCCAGACAGAACTACACCCAGGCAATAACTTTGGTAAATCTTTTTTTTTAAATTGCATTTTAGTTTTTGGGGTACATGTGAAGAACATGCAGGATTGTTGCATAGGTACACACATGGCAGTGTGATTTGCTGCCTTCCTCCCCATCACCTGTATCTGGCATTTCACCCCAGGCTGTAAATCTTAGGTAGACTTTCCAACCCCATCTCAGTGCAAGGCTTTTTAGAAATGCTCTCTCATTTAATATTTCCTTTAATAAAACATTACTCATTTCTTCTTGCTGTTGGCAACATTTAAAAATGAATAAAAAATGATTCCCTTCCTCTTAAAGTGTATAAAAAAATACAAGTTTTCTCTTCTGCCTCTCAGGAGGTCCAGCCAAGTCTTATTAGAGGCAGAGTTCTTTGTCCCGGAGAGAAAGTCACACTTTGTATTTCTGAATTATAAGAACAAAAAAAATTGCAAGTTTAGGTGTTAAAACCCTCAAAATGACACAAATTTATATGTATGATGGAAACACTTCTAGAAGCATCAGGTGGGGCTCATGCTTCCAGGGGAAGATTCTGGTCTCAGTCTGAGAAAGAGTTGGTTTTTCAGGGCCTAGAAAAGCAGGTGGGTGGTGGGTTCTGTGACTGGCCAGGATGCTCATGCAGGACAGAAGAGTGTCCATGCGTAGCAGGCCTGGGCATAGACTGCTGGGCCCTTAGATTAAGCATCATGCCCTTGGAAGCTGCAGTGAAGGTGGTGGATGCCTCTTCTTTGTAATGGACCATGGGGATTAGAACAATGAGTCTCATGGTGAACCTAGTGGACTACTAACCAGAGGAGGCCTCCTCGACATTTGACTGGGTTCCCTGGTCCCTAAACCCTGGTATAAGGCCAGAGAAGGGACAAATCCATAAGAAGAAAAAAAATGCTTATTCTCCTGAAAGTTCTCAAAACCGGAAATGATTGCATTAAAAAAACATAATGTAACATGACATTTCTTTCATTCTGTACAGAGTGGAGAAAAACATACCTGTTATAAAATATTGCAATACAAGAATATGAAATACAGAAGTTCTTGTCCTTAGAAAGTTTACACCAGACGAAGCCTCTTCAGTTATTATGACAAGGTTGCACTGATTCATTTAGAATGAGATTAGTGCCTGGAGAGTCTGGAGAGTAATACAGAGTTACAAATTGTTTTTTCAGATGCTGTCAGGCTAGGCAGGTGGTGTGTGCCTATAGACCCAGCTACTTGGGAGGCTGAGGTGGGAGGATCCTTTGGTGCAGCCCAGGCAACATAGCGAGACCCTCATCTCTAAAAGCCATTTTAAAAAAATGTCTTGAAGAGAGGCCAAGATGACCAAATGGGAACAGCTTTGTTCTGTATGTGCCATCGAGACCAATGCAGAAGGCGGCTGACTTCTGGTTTTACAACTGAGGTACCCAGTTCGTCTCACTGGGACTGGTTAGGCCGTGGGTCCAACCCACAGATGGTGAGCAGAGCAGGGTGGGGCATCATTTCACCCAGGAAGTGCAGAAGTCAGGGGACCTCTCTCACCCTGCCAAGGGAAGCCATGATGGACTGTGCTACCCCGCTGGGTTACTACGATTTTCCCACAGATTTTGCACTCTGCAGATCAGGAGATTCTCTCATGTGCCTGGGGTCCTGGGTTTCAGGCACAAAATGGTGTGGCTGTTTGGGCAGACACTGAGTTAGCTGCAGGAGTTTTTTTTTTTTTTTTTTCATACCCCAGGGGCACACCCTAAGCATCTCCCATCCATATGGGATTGTATGTACCCAGCTAATCTCCACAGGGCCAGATACCAATCAGGGGTGGCCCCTCGGCCCCAGAACCCACTGAAATTATTCAAACTAGCCCCTCCAAACTGCTTTTCCTTCTCCATCTGTTCCCTCTCACAAACCACACTATAGCCCTTGTTGGCAGATGCCTCTCTCCTGCCTCTTGGCCAAACCCGTGCTTCCTCTGAGTGACCCTCCAGGTGGTGTTCCCCCAGAGAACTGTGAGTAACAACATCGAAAAACTCTTTCCAGCCTCCCGCTCTCTTGCTCTGCGTCTGGCCTTCCTGTGCCTCACCCAGGGTTGTATGGTTAAAACAAGTGTCTCATGCATTTTCACATGCACTGGGAGCCCACTTCCCTGTGTAGCTGAGGTTGGGAAATGGGGTGAGCAACCTTTTGGCTGGATCCTGATGTGGCTTCCAAAGTTACTCCTTCTTCTAAAAAGTCCTGCTCTTTTGAAGCTCTTGATGTTTGAGTTGACTACTTTTTTTAATCATGACTTTGGATTCAGCTGGACTTGTGGTTCTTTTTCAAGTCCTGTCATTACCCTGGGGGACATCATCACTTGCTTCTCTATTTATGCTACACCTTTGCATATTGCTTAGTACTTGTTCTGTGACCTGTTCACACCTGTTGATACTCACCTCGATTCATATTCAACCCTTTAGCTTCACAGCTGCACTTGGATGTGGTCTGCTTCCAAATTCCAAATCAAAATGTATGTCAATTATCTATTGCTGAATAGGAAATTACTACAAAACATAGTGGCTTAAAACACTTGATCTTAGACAAAAGGCTGAGAAGTGATATAGTGGCTTGAAACAATATGTACATAGGAACTTAGTATGTTTTACCCAAAGCACTAAAGGTGACCCTAGTTGACTCTAAATCCCTGAAACAAAGTGTCCTCTATTCCATGCCAGCTATTGTCTATAGATTTGCAGATCTTTGGATTCATTTATAAGTGTACCGGTTCCTGCACAGTTTAAATGTTCACACTTTAAAACGTTCATGCTTTAGGCTGGATGTGGTGGCTCACACCTGTAATCCCAGCCCTTTGGGAGGCTGCGGTGGGAGGATCACCTGAGGTCAGGGGTTCTAGACCAGCCTGGCCAATAGGGAGAAACCCTGTCTCTAGTGAAAATACTAAAAATTAGCCGGGCATGGTGGTGGGCGCCTGTAATTCCAGCTACTCAGGAGGCTGAGGCAGGAGAATCTCTTGAACCTGGGAGGCAGAGATTGCAGTGAGCTGAGATCACACCACTGGACTACAGCCTGGGTGACAGAGCAAGACTCTGTCTAAAATAAAATAAAATAAAATAAAATGTTTATGCTTTAAAATATTCATATCCTTTGACCTATTCTATTCTACTTTATTCTGAAGACATATATGAAATCATATTCATCCCAACATTATTTATAATAACTAATTGGAAACAACATAAATATCCAATTTGTGAGATGGTTAAGGCAATAAATGAAATTTTTCAATGGTATAGCGCAGTAAAAACTCATTACTGAATGCTAATGGAAAGAAGAAGAAATTATTTGCATTTACGCTATGATGGCATTATCTAAAAATGTAAGCATCTTTTTTATGGCTGAAGGCGTTAATGTTTTACATTGAGTTAAAATAAAGGATAGCATGTTGATTAGATGAAACAGTTTGATTTTCTACTTTGCTTTTCTCCACTAAAGGGAAAAGGAAAATCTACCAAAATGATTGAATATTTAAAAATGGCTTTAAGACTTATTTGACCTAATACAAAATGCAAATTGTTTTGTTTCTTTTAAAGTTTCCATTTTAGATGCCTCATAATTTGTCCAAGGAGACAGCCAACTTACAAGCCAAGAGGTCGCTGCTGGACAGCTGTGGACTGCTGTGGGACAATTTCAGAAGCTGCTCACCACAGAAGTCCAATGCAGAAAGATGTGTGTGTCTCTGCCTGGGAAGCAACTAGGAAAGAATATGACAAAGGAGGAAATCAGCTGTTGAACCAAAGAAGCATTGAAATATTTAAGAAATGCCAGCCACCGAAGACAGTTGTTCTGCTACTTAAATCCTGAGGTCTATTGCCTCTCTGTTGCAGTTTGCTCAGAACTATTTGGGGAAAGAATTTCTACAGAACTGACATATCCTTAGACCCCAATGTTTCCTTTCACTGACTGGTCAACAGGTGTTGAAAAGGCTGTGGCAAATATGTCACAGATGGAGTGTGCTAATTTTAATTTTACACCTGCATCTGTGGTTTCATTTGAATGTATTCTTAAAAAATGAATTTTTTTTGTTTCTGTAAATAGTTTTTGACATAATCAGTTTTTTATAGATACACATATGAATTTATGAAAAGTATAGGTTTATTTCTGATTTATAAATGTAGTATTGAAGTTATGACTACACAATTTAAACCTAAACAAAATTAATAGAAAATGAACTCTCTTTGTAAGGAAAGTTGTTGGCCTCATAATTTTAAGAAAGCATGCAGTTATCTTGGTTTTGTAAAAACCTATTGTAGCTGGAGAAACAAGTAGTATTGAATTTTCTTACAAAGCCACATGTCAGGTGAAGCTTTTGAAACAACAATCACATTGGAATCAGAGAAAAATCAAAACTAAAACAACAAGGTAATAGTGGGTAATCGCCCAACTTGTCATGTTCTTAAACCTTGAAAGAATGAATGCCTCCTCACACACTTAATGCTGTGAGTCCCTTTAAGGCCCTCATACATAATGCTCCAAAAAAAAAAAAAAAATGACTGGTTCCATCCAACCAGAAATGTGTTTTAAAAATCTGCTGTGACAGATTTCACTGACATGCTCTGTTCAGTGTGTATTTCACCAGACCCTTGACTGCAATTTGCCTTCACCTCTGAAGGGACACAGCACACCTCTACCAGGCCACCCATGGATACCTCGGCAGCTTCTGTTGCACTGAATCTTTGCAGGCAAGATCTTAACTGCTCCTACCCTACTCCAGAAGCACAGCTATGATATTGTGTTGACGATATCCTCCTCTGCAGAGATTCATTTGAAACACGCATTCAAGACATGCAAATACTCACAAAGAAGCTTAAAAAAAGGGATGGGCCATTGCTTCATGCATAAAGTGTAAGATGTGCCATGTTGGTTAAATTCCTGAACGTTATTTGGTGGACTGAGGACTGCTCCATCTTGGATTCTGTCAAGATAAGCAGAAGGACATAACTGTCCCTATCTAACATCTTTTAGTCCTTATGAGTTCTGGAGGCAACATACTTCACATTTACTCATTTTACTTAATCTTGATAATGCTGAAAATCAGCCTACCTTAAAAAGGGCCCCCCTCCAACAAATGCTATGAAATTTGTCCAAAGAAATGGGCAGCACCTCTGTTAGTACCCTCAGAGAATTCTTCACCGTAGAGGCTTTAACAACATCTTCTCATGCCTCATGAAGTCTCTGAACCACCTGTGATGGCCATAACTTGCCCATGGACTTCTGATGCAAGATATTGCCCTTCCTCAGCCTTGTACTGCGCACCATAGTGTTGATGTTTTACTGGCCACATCCTGGGCTCTCTTGGAAACAGAGTCTCTCACAGCCCCCAAGCCTGTGACCTTTTCTATTCAATTTCCCACTATGCTTTGGTCTTGGAAGCAACACTCTAAAACTTGGCTTTGCTACCAAGGCCTCCTGGATGCAGGATGGAGCCAAACTTGGCCTCTTGGGCATAGCTCACTTGTAGAAAGAGGTGGTTTCCCCAATCCTGAGTCTTGCCAGATGCCACATTGCTGGAGAAGGCCTCCACACTACCTGGGGAGCCTCTTGGATCAACTGAGTGAACAGAAATGGGAGTTCATAGAGTTAATGAATGGAATCACCACCACTATATGTGCTGGAATCCAGTGGAATGTGGTGGCTTTCCATCTTTTAACCAGGATGTCCCTAAAAAAGGATGGAACCCAAGGATCAGCACAGTTGGCTAAACTTTGAAAGTCATCTCAGCATTAGATGCCCTCGTCAAGAATTGGTACCATTTGTCCACTATTACATATTCTTGGGCAATGGCCAATGAGTTCCTTCCTTTTGGGTAAAAAACTCTGGAAATCTTGCTTCTCACTGATACCCAAAATATAAATTAAGGTAATAGATACCTGTATGCCTACTAAGGCCACAATACAGGCCCTCACCAGGATATTCCTTGTCCCCTTTGGAGTTCGAGACATTAACGATAGTGAGAAAGGTGCATTTCACGTCTCAGAATAAGTAACACTGGGTTCTTGAAGAAAGCATTCAGTGGAACTTCCACCTTGCATATGTATCGGCAGCAGTCACATTAATTTAAGAGGCCTATTGGGCAATCCAAAGAGCTCTTATTAAAGTTACAAAGTAGCCAGTAGATGTCCCGGTGGGTGTCACTGCTGCCATATGCATGCATTAATTAAAGTAAATTCACCACCCTGGGAATGCGCACTCCCCATTCCAGTGACACAGGGGTCTCTTAGTTGTTTTTATTGGTCACAATGGGGGCACCTCTAAATTTTATGTTCTTGATTTCCATGTCACTATTTGATCCGCTCTCTCCCAGTCGAGTAGCTGCTTTGCTTCCTAGGAAAGCCCTTCTGCTCCCAGAAAGCCTCAGATATTATCAAATTTTAAGTGGATGGAAAGGCATCGTATCATAAGGCCAAAAATTTCATGTGCTTGCTCCATGTGAAAGCTGAGGCTCCTTTGCACCTCCCGGGACCCCAAAGACCTAACCGGTAGTTGTGGCCTCTCACCAGATATACTCTGCACCCACCTGGCTCTTTCTCTTTCAGCCCTCTCAGGTGCACTTAACTTTTGGATTTCAATGTCTTTGTCAGCCAGCACAATTATTCCATCAAACAATCACACCCTCCTGTGGGAAACAGGGAGCTCTCCCATCCTCTGGTAATTTCAGAGCCTGCCTCCCATAGTCCCTCCTTTTTCACTTTGCTCCTGAGTCCCATCCCCATGTGGCACTGTATGCTGCACAGTTTCCTCCTCCCTGGGCTGGGAGGATGTGTGACTAATAAACTGCTGTCAATCTCATCAGTCCAGGGTCAAGTGCCATGGGTGTGGCCATCCCTTAACCATAGGGTGGTAATCACTTCCTCACCAATGGAGAGAAGAGAAGGTGAATCAACTAGTTGGAGTGTTCTAAGAAGAGAAGAAATATTGATAAGAAAGTTTAAACCAGAAGCAATGAGCATACATTGAAGTGTTTTGTAATGGGGTCTTGGTGTATGCAGTTTTACATGCTAGAAAAATGCAGCAGAGTAGAAAATGAATTGGAGAGACAGACTGGAGATTGGAGGGAGCAGAAAGTGAAGAGGTTGTTTCAATAATCCAGAGGAGAAATGATGAAGCTTACTCTAGCCTTTAGAAAAACAGAAGAGGCAAGAGATTCAGGATTCCGTAAATGGAATTTACTGAGATTTGAGGGAGGTGGGGATGCAACAGTGGCTCCCAGGCTTCTTGAGCAACAGTTATGTGATGAATCCACTGATCCTTGCAGAGAAGGTGGGAAGAGAAATTGATTTGAAGGAGAAGACTGTAACTGAAATCAATGGAGAAGAGTCTCTTTGGAAGAGAGGGACTGGTAAAAAAACTACCTTTCTAATGCCAAAAAGTGGTGAGTAAATCAAACAAGGACTACACAAGTGTTGCTTGGATTTGTCAATTAGTGGATCCTCATTGGATCTCTTTGACAGAGCATTTCCAGATCAGACTTAGGCTGATGGGCCTGAGACATTTGAAAGGAGGTGAAAAAGTATAGACAATGAGTGAAGACCACTACAGGGCACCATGCTGAAAAGAGAAGGGTTGAAATAGAGCATGACATTGTTTTTGTTATTATTTTACAACGGAAGTGACTTGAACCTATTAGCAGAATGAACACTTTGTTTTAGTTGACAAAGACATGTTAAAATATACAACAAACTGAAGAATGACAAGCTAGGGTGCTTGAGGAGAGCTCCTACACCAGATCTAGAAGGCTAGTTAGGTTGTGTATGAGTGGCATGCCGTGCGTTCTGCTTAAAATCTGTGTAAGACTGGAATATGGAGTTATCAGAAAGCTGGAGAGAATTCTCCTTAAAAAAGAAAAGATGTTTATTATTATTATTATTGTTTGGTTCGCATCTACATTAAGCACACAGATGCTCTATTATTTAAAAAAAAGTGAGGAGAATGGTAAAGTGCCGAGTTGTAACTGTCATTGCGAAACATGCAGAAGCCTGTGGGGAACAGATAAAAAGGTATCAGCTATGTTGTGAAACAGTGCATTTGATGAGACTGAAACTGGTTCATTCCCCTTGGTGGCCAGGTATCAAAAAGAAAAGAAAATTTAAATGAATCAGGATTAACAAACTATATGCAAGTGTAGAGAAAAGTCAGTAGGTTCAGGCAGTTGAACATGTTGATTAGAGGAGAGTGAAGTGTTGACTCATGGAGTTCACCCTGATAAGACAAAGATTTGGGGGTCCTCAGTGGTTATAGTGCAAGGCATAAAGGGAGGGGTCTGAAAAGTAAAAATAAAGTATGTAATCATCAAGCTTCAGAACAAAGTCCAGGGTGTGGTCATGGGAGTAGGCTGTTGCAGTGCAAAAGGAAAAATAAAGTCTCTGTGTGTTTACATAATTTGGGGTGGAAAATGGAAGAGGATGAGACAAGGTTTTCTCGAGCTCTCACCTGATAAATTTGAGGTCACTGAAAGTCAAAACAACCATGGCACATCATATATTCTAAAAAATTTTATTTTCATAATTGAAGCAAAATAAAATCATTTGTCCAGTAGCTGAAACACTTTCAGTTGTAGAATCTGAAATTATTATATAATAATAATTTGATGAAATACATAATAGAGAGTATTGTAGATAGACCATTGTATTAGCCCAAGTTTTGAATCTTAGTACCATTTACTAGCTGTTTTATCCCTTTAAGCTTTATTTTTCTTATCTACAGAATGATAGTACTCACCTCGTGAACTTGCTGTGACAATTGACATATTAGCATATTGCTTACCACATAGTAGCCTTCTGAATTAATTTTACCTCTTATTATAACACAATCCATTATTTCTGCTGTTGGCAAATATGTTATTTATTTCCCACAATATAGTTTTCAACACTGCGCTAGTTTTCTATGGCTGCTGTAACAAATTACCACAAATTTAGTGGTTTTAAGAGAAAACTTTGTTCTCTTATAGTTCTGAAGCTCAGAGGTTCAAAATCAGTCTCTCTGGGCTGAAGTCAAGGTGTTACAGGGCTGATTTCTGGGGACCCCATTTCCTTGCCTTTGCTAGATTCTAGAGGCCATCTGACTCCTTGGCCTGTGATCCCTTCCACTGTCTTCAAAGTCATTGGTGTAGTGTGCCCACCTTCTGTACTGCTGTTTCTGTCATCACATTGTCCTCTTGAACTCCTGTCTCCCTCTTATGAGGGTCCTTCTGCTGACCTTGGGCTTACCTGGATAATCCTGGGTAATAGGTCATCTCCTGTTGTAAAAATTCTTAATCTACTCTGCAAAGTTACTTTTGCTATGGAAGTTACCATATTCACAGGTTCCAGGAATTAGGACTTTGGCCTCTTTTGGAGGGAGGAGTGCAGGGTTTTTATTCAGCTTACCGCAGGCAGGGAGGTACAGCAGAGATCACAGTGAAGGGGACAGAAATGTTGGCTGATTTAAATCTTGTGTCAAATTCTGGATTCTTTTATTTTCTTTCTTAATCTCATCACTTACAAACACATTAATTTCTAACCAAATGAATAAACAAATAATTGCCTGATGAATGTGAGAAATGTCCTCCCTTCCCATATCCCCTTCTTTTAATGACTTGACTCCAATTTTTCACAAGACAATGTACCTTTCACTACTCTCTCTGTTCTGTGTTCCCAGTGAAGTGGTGCCTAGACCTTCGCTCTCTCCTTTCCTTCAGACAAAGCAGGCTGTGGCTTCTTGTCACCCTGATCATCTAAATTCACTGCTGTCCTTCCTCCACACTCTCTTCTATTTCCAATATATTTGCACATTTATAGCATTGAGGAAATTAAATAGGGCATTGGAAAGAAACATGAGTATTGAAACCCACATTGCAAGTATCAACAGGCAAAAATTAAGAGAAAATTTCATCAATTAAGGCAGAAATAAATGTGACCCTACTGCATTTTAAAATGTAGTTTTTAATGGTGTTTCTTGGAGCATGAAAGTATCAATTACAATTTATACGGAACAGTAACCATCAGCTTCTCATAACAGAAACTGAAAATTCATGTATTGTTACATACTTTTTTCTTTGGCATGTAAGTAGAAGCAGCAAGATCGCACATTTCATTTTGGGGTTTCAGATTCCAGTGTCTTTTACATTTTAGCTATTCCTAAATTCCAACTCTTCTTGATTTCATCTTGTTTAGATGTTACAGATTTTTCCCCCTCAGTTTACTCTACGTTTATGCCTGAATTCCAAAGCCCAATTTTATTGCCTCTGTTCTCTCTGTTTTAAAGTTTTTTTTTAAAGTTTTATTTTATTTGTAACTGACTGATAATAACTGTACATATTTCCGGGGTACAATGTGACGTTTCAGTACATGTATACATTGTGTGATGATCAATCAAATCAGGATAATTAGCCAATCCATTACCTCAAAACTTTACTATTTCTTTGTGATGAGAACATTCGAAATTCTCTTTTGTAGCTATTTTAAAATATGCATTATTGTTAACCATACACACCCTACTGCACAATGGAATACCAAAACTGGTTCTTCTCAGCGATTGTAACTTCATGTCCTTTGACCAACGTCTCCCCATGCCCCCCTTTAAAGATTCTCATTCAAGGGAGGATGCTAAGCTTTCCCCAAACCTGCCTGGCTAATTCGTGCCAAACTGAAGGAAGGACGTTAATCTTTCCCCCAAACCTGCCCAGCCTAATTGCCGAATTCGTCCTGAAGGGAAACTGAAACTTAAGCGCCGCAGAGAGGAGAAAGGAAACCGAAACTCTCGCGCTCGGAATAAAGGGCGGTCCGCGCGGCAGGGAGCGCCAGTTCCAGCCCAGGTTCTGGCGTCCTGGAGCTTCCGCCGGGCTCCTCGCCGCGAGGGCGCAGCTCGCGGATCTTTGGCCGCCACGGGTCCGGCGTCCGCGGTGAGGAGCGGGGCTGCTCCTCGGGAGGAGCCTGGGGCGGAGCGTCCGGCGGGAGCTCTAGGTCTCCCTCCGTCTGTGGCTCTGGGGAGGAGGTGGTGGCCCGGGAGTGCTGGGAGCGGGACTGGAACCTGCGGAACCCGCTGTTGGCCCCCGGAGGCGCGGTGAGGGCGGGAAAAGGGGCGTCGCCATGAACCCCACCAGAGATAGAGAGGATTGCCTAGGCCTCGAAGGAGTCCTCCTCTGCCAAGGGGGGAGCTGGGTCTTGGAGGCTGAGGGGAGCTAAGGGGCATCAGATCTGAGCGCAGCCACGAAAACCTGGACATTGGCATCAGCGAGTAGTGCCCTTCTTCAATCCCTATACGGTCAGAACCTGCATTTTGTTTTTTACGTAGAGACGGGGGTTTCTCCATGTTGGTCAGGCTGGTCTCGAACTTGCGACCTCAGGTGATCTGCCCATCTCGGCCTCCCAAAGTGCTGGGATTACAGGCGTGAGCCACCCACCGTGCTCATCCCAGCCCAGAATCTGCATTTTAATAAGATCCCTCAGGTAATTCCGATGCACCCTTAAATTTCAGTGGCTTAAGAAAATAGAAGTGTATTTTTTACTCCAGTAATTTAAAGTAATTTATTCGAGGTCAAGGGAGAGATATTAGTTTGCTATCGTTGCATAACAAATTATCACCAACTAAGTGGCTTACAAGTTTACTATTTTATGATTGCCGTGGATCAGAAGCCCAGGCATGAGTAAACTGAGCCCTCTGCTTAGCATCCCATCGAGTTGAAATCAAGGTGTCTGTCAGACTTTTGGTCAGAGCTGTGGTCGCATCTAGAAATAATAATGGGATGTATTATTTCTAGAAATGAATCACTCCTGTGTCTACTCTTTGGTAATACAATGATGCAGTACTTAGAAGAAAAGCAGGATAATTTCTTGATTCCATAAACCATTATTTTTTCACATATTGTCTTCAGATGCTATTGCTGGACTTCCTGCTGTGAAAGATGAATAACTTAGCATACATATTTCTTTTTCTTTTAATTCATCCCTTTGTGAACTGCCAAGTTGGTTAATTATATTATTATTTTTATATTGTCAAGGTTAGTCACATTTTACAGTATTTTGTGACTTTAATTCTTGTGATTTGTTTCTATGTTGAGTCAACAGTAAAAAATAAGTGAACAGCAGTGGCAAAATTATGAGTATGTACACATTACTCAGTGTAGAAGCAATCTGTGAATTGCTAGGCTAAGACATGTAGTTCTATATCACTAAAACTACTGTTTGAAATAGACTTAAAATTCGAAGTACCATGGGTTCTCTTGTTTTTCTTTATAGCTTCCTTTAATTTTTCTGAATCATGAAAAGTTTCGTTGTTTTTTGTCTTCATTCTTGATGTTTTCCCCCAATTTTCTGTATTATCTCTTTAAATAAAATTATCGTTTAAGATATATAGTTGGCATTTTGGAAGACAGTGTGGCAGTTCCTCAAGGATCTAGAACCAGAAATACCATTTTACCCAGGAAACCCATTACTACGGATATACTCAAAGGTTATGAATCACACATACACACTTAGGTTGATTACAGCACTATTTACAATAGCAAAGACTTGGAACCAACCCAAAATACCCATCAGTGATAGACTGGATAAAGAAAATGTGGCACATATACACCATGGAGCACTTGGCTGCCATAAAAAAGAATGGGTTTATGCCCTTTGCTAAGACATATAGTTCTTAGCATATTTTAATGTATATCATTAAAAGGGACATAGATGAAGCTAGAAACCATCATTCTCAGCAAACTAACACAGGAACAGAAAACCAAATACCATGTTTTCACTCATAAGTAGGAGTTGAACAATGAGAACACACGGACACAGGGAGGGGAACATCACACACTGGGGCCTGTTGCGGGAAGGGAGACTAGGGGAGGGCAAGCATTAGGATAAACACCTAATACATGGGGGGCTTAAAACCTAAGTGACCGGTTGATAGGTGCAGCAAACCACCATGGCACATGCAACAAACCTGCACATTCTGCACGTGTATCTGAGAACTTAAAGTCAAATTTAAAAAAAGATATATGGTTGGTGAAATTTATAACTTCTTAAAAGTCTAATTACATCTTTTTGCCTTCTCTGTGAATTGAATCAGTATTTAGATGCAGAATTCTAGGTTCAAATTATTTTCTCCTCTAGAAATTTGAAAATGTTTTATTTTATCAAAACATCCAGGAATGTTGCTTATTTTAATTAGTTCTGTGTGCCAGATATTATTTTAATCAATTTATATCCATCAGTTTATACATTCCAGTAGGCTTGAAAACACAGTCAGAGGTGAATAATATTATTGTTCCAATTTTATAGGTGAGTAAATGGAAACTTAGAGAAGGTAAATAATTTGTCTAAACTTATGGAACTGTAGCATGTTTCAAAACCAAGATTAAAATGCAAATGGTTTGCCAACAGTGTTCATGCCTTAAACCAGTTCTCATATGGCTTGACTTCCATTTCTTTGTAGTTTATCTGTCTTTCTCTTTTGCTTGGAGCTCTGAATTTTAACAAGCTGTGCCTAGGTGTAGTTTTCTCTTTTGTCATTATTTCTACTCAGTAGTTGGAAAACATTTCAACCTAAACATATTATGTTGTTCTTTAGTTCCGGTCTAATATTATTATATTACTTTAAATATATATCTTTGATCATTTTTCCCCACTCATTTTGGAATCTCAGTTATGTCCTATTAGAATTACTAGTAGGTGGAGAGAGAGCTAATTCACTTATCTTCATATTTTTAAGAACTTTTAGAAATTTTTCATCTCTTTGTCTTTTACTTCTATCCTTTATGAAATTGCCCAGACTTTAACCCCCCAGATCACTAACTTAAAATTCCACCATGCTCATTTTATTTTCTGCACATGACTTTCTTCTTTGTAAAATTATGTTTTACATTTGTAAGAACACTTGCACGCACTCACTTTCTCTAGCAGCCTGTTGTGATTTTATGAGAAATAGTTTTAATTCTTTGCAAGCAATAATTAGAAAATTCTGAAGGTCTATTTGGTCTCTGAATCATGCTTATTCATCTGGTTTCTTATTTCTGCTTTTTTTTGTGCCTCAAATGTCTACTGATACTAATTCGTGTATGTGTTTGTGTGTGAGTCTTCAATCATCAGTTGTTACAGGGGGCTGGATCTCTACCATGTCTCTCCCTTAAGTGACGGAGAAGACATGGAGATCATGACAGTGAATTCTGCTTAAGTGTTAGGGCGTGCATATGTTGGTGCAGAGGTTAATAGGGTAGCTCTAGCATATGATTTGTAAGAGGAAAGCCTAGGGTATGTAAGCCTAGTCTAGTATAGGGTCTGTAAGAGGAAAGCTTATTAGGCTTTACATATCCTGTCTTACATACCCTGTCCTATGCTATGTAGAGAAACCTGTAGGATCTCAAACTTGCCATAGGCAGGATATAGAATCCCTTGATTGTCAAATTAAGGAGGGATTACCTACTAAGGCAGTTTTATTTGCCACCACAGCTATTGTTGAAAAGTTTCACAGTGTTTAACAGGCACCCACATCTCATTTGTAGCTATAATTATTTAATTTAAAAAACTGTATTATCCCCTTTAATGTATATATATTATTTCTAAAAATAATTTCTAAATTGTCAGGACACAAAGAGTTATTAATTTGTTTGTAGCTAACGACTTAATAAATGAAACAGTTAGGTATTGATTTTGTCCTAGGAGTGGCATAAAGAAATTCCTGAGACTCTAAGAGCATTGTGAACACCTGGGAACCTGTAAATTAACTTATTTCTTTTTCTTTTTTTTTTTGCCATTCTAATGGGTGCAAGGTGGTATCTCATTGTAATTTTTATTTGCATATTCATAATGATTATCAAAGTTAAGCCCCTTTTCATGTGCTTCATGGCTATCTGTCTCCTTTGAAGAATGTTCAGGTCATTTGTCTGCTTTTTTTTTTTTTTCTGTTCCTGTGTTAGTTTGATGAGAATGATGATTTCCAGCTTCGGCATTTGTTTGCTTGTTTTCTTTTTCTTTTTTTTTTTTTAGAAAGGAGAGAAGGAAAGAAAGAAAAAAAGGAGTAAAGGAGAGGAAAAAAGAGGAAGAAAAAGGGAGAGAGAAACGGAATGCTGCTTTATTCTAAAAATTGGTATTGAAAACCTCTTTTATGGCACTAATTGTGCTTAATAATGGCCGATCAATATTTCATTTAAACCTATGAGTAGGTGCGATGTGGGACTGACAAGAATGTACACCTTTTGTATTTAAAGTGGAGAGCTCTATAAATGCCTATCAAGTTTACTTGTTCACGATCTGAGTTCAAATCCTGGACATCCCCATCAATTTTCTGTCTCATTGATCCATCCAATATTGATGTTGAAGTCTCCCACCATTATTGTGTGGGAGTCTAGGGAGTCTAAGTCTAAGTCTAAGTTTCTTTATAGATGACTTACCTCTTCAAATCCAGCCCAAATTTGTGTTTGACCTCGAGACTTGTATATTTAACTACTTACATATCTTGACTTATGGGAAACCTTGAAAGCAAGTCAAATTCAGGTGATTCACAAATGTAGTGACACGTAGCCCTGTTCTAAGGTTCCCAGTCCAGGAATGGCCTAGTCATCCATCCTGTTACTTGAGCTAGAATCTTGTGTCTTCCTTGACAACACCCTCTCCTCTCTTCATCCACATCCAACTCAATTCCAAAGTATGTCAAACTCATCTCCTAAATGTCCTTCAAGAAGATCTACATCTCTCCAGCTCTATCATCTCAACTACCATCAAACTATATTACATCAAATTATCATCATTACTCTCCTGCACAGTAACTTTCTCTCTGCTCTGCTAAGAAGTTTGCTTCCATCCTACTTATTCTCTATATTGTAGCTGGACTAATCTTTTCAAAATGCAAGGACAATCACAATGCCACCTGCATAAAATCCATCAATGGCTAATTTTTGATTCCAGGACAAGAATAAAATTCTATAACATGACTTTGAAGGCTCTGCATGCGCTTATATCTCTCTAGTCCTCTCTAGTCTTTTCCTTAATAGTCTCTACTCTAGCCCTACTGGCTTCTTTCTGGAACGAATGCTACCCACTATCCTTCATGCCACTGAGCTTTTCACATGGTATTCTGGTATTCCCTCTCCCTTTTTTGCCTAATTAATTCTTGTTTATTTCTTAGAACTCAGCTCAAGCATTATTTCTTTAGGGAAACTTCCTCTGACCTCTTGACTTTGTCCTTTTTGCAATGTTCTGTTACTTCTTCTTCTTTTTTTTTGAGACGGAGTGTTGCTCTTGTTACCCAGGCTGGAGTGCAATGGCGCGATCTCGGCTCACCGCAACCTCCGCCTCCTGGGTTCAGGCAATTCTCCTGCCTCAGCCTCCTGACTAGTTGGGATTACAGGCATGTGCCACCATGCCCAGCTAATTTTTTGTATTTTTAGTAGAGACGGGGTTTCACCATGTTGACCAGGATGGTCTCGATCTCTTGACCTCGTGATCCACCCGCCTCAGTCTCCCAAAGTGCTGGGATTACAGGCTTGAGCCACCGCGCCCGGCCAATGTTCTGTTATTTCTACGTTTATCTGATTAATAATTATCCTTCCTGATAGATTTTAAGCTCTGTGAGAGCATGTTGATTTGTTCATTCTTGTATTCCTGGTGTCTAATATTTTGCTTTACATATAGTAGTCAGTCAATACATACTTGTTACTTAAAGACTCATTTTCTTTCTTTTTTTTTTTTTTGTAGGACTGCCATTTTTATTAAGAACTGCTACTTAAAAGTACCAAAGTACAAGATATTTGCTGCCGTTAATACTTGCCACAGTTAGCAGAAAGAATGGGTAATTTTCCACTTAAAATATTTATAGATTATAAAACAATGATTTTGTATAAACTACATAGATTTACTAGAATTAAAAAGCCACTTTAGGGGCCCAAAGTGGCTCCAGCCGGATGTCGTGGTGCTTGCGAAGGTGAGGCCAAGAGTTCAAGGCCAACCAACCTCAGCAACCTTACAAGCTCTCATTGATTGGCAAAAATAAATAAATAAATAAATAAACAAACAAATAAATAAATAAATAAAAAGCCACTTTACTGCTTTACTTTCTTGAATAATAACTAAATGATAGCTGCTATAAAAAGGACCAATTGAAAAATAATTCATTCTCTTTTTTTTTTTTACAATTAGAAGGACATGTATTTACAGAATTTTCAAAGAAAATGTCCCAGTTAATTATGGATGAAATGCCAAAAGCTGAGTGAGTATTATCATAGTAATAAAGATAGGAAATCATCTATCATATTTCCTCTATGTCCATTTGACCTTCTACTGATACATAGACAGTTGACCACTCAACAATATTGGGGTTGAAGGCCCTGAACTACCATGCAGTTGAGAATCCATGTTTAACTACTTTTTATTGTTGTTAATTAATTAATTTTTCTATTTTTTTTCTAAGTTCATGCCAGACAGATAAAGAAATAACCTTGTAACAAGGGTTGAGTAGGGTACATACAACACATGCCCATGAAAACCCGATCAGCACATTTATGAACTACAGAAGGATCATGTTTAAATTTTTACTCCCTCCAAAACCCAACTGCAATAGCTTTCTCTCTGCTCCACCCAAGGAGTTTGCACCCTTCCTATCTATTCTCTGTATTGTAGTTGGACTAGTCTTTTCAAAATGCAAAGCCCATCATAATGCCACCTGCTTAAAATTCATCCGTGGCTAATATTTGATTTTAGGATGAAGAGAAAATTCTAAAACATGCCCTCAAAGGCTCTGCCTGCCGTCTTATTTCTTTGATCTTAGTATAGAAAATTAAGAAAAGGCCGGGCGCGGTGGCTCAAGCCTGTAATCCCAGCACTTTGGGAGGCCGAGGCGGGTGGATCACGAGGTCAAGAGATCGAGACCATCTTGGTCAACATGGTGAAACCCCGTCTCTACTAAAAATACAAAAAATTAGCTGGGCATGGTGGCGCCTGCCTGTAATCCCAGCTACTCAGGAGGCTGAGGCAGGAGAATTGCCTGAACCCAGGAGGCGGAAGTTGTGGTGAGCCGAGATCGCGCCATTGCACTCCAGCCTGGGTAACAAGAGCGAAACTCCATCTCAAAAAAAAAAGAAAAAAGAAAATTAAGAAAATCACAAGGAAGCAAAAATGTATTTATTAAGTGGGAGTGGATCATAACAATAGTGACATCTTCACTGGCGCAATCCTCCCAGACTTTCATGATGCTCTATCTTGTAGGGTTCTCTTCCATAGATTCTTTGCATAGATTACTGTGTGTAATGAGCCTTAGTGGTTCTTATGACCCTCTAATCTAAAGGCTGAATTAAAGACATTTTGTTTGAGGGTGAGTAGACCTCTTCAACATCTTTGGTGTTCAATTTATGTAGTTCTAGGTGGCCAGGGACGTTGTCCAGTATCAAAAGAACTTTGAAAAGCAGTCCCATACTGGTGAGGTACTTCCTGATTTCAGGGACAAAGTATCAGTCCAGAAACTAACTAATCCAGAAAATGTGTCCTTATTGTCCAGAACTTTTCGCTGTACGACTGTTGTCCAGGACTTTTTGTTGTACAACTCAAAGTCTGCCAGCTGCTGTTTATCTTAACCCTTCAAGTCTCAGGAGTTAGCAGCTTTATAGATAAAGGCGGGCCTGAGGAGAAAACCAACTGCCCTTTGCACAGTACAGAGTTAGCCTGTCCCTTCCTGCCCTCAATCCCGGTGCTCACTTTTCTTTCCTACTAATAAATATTCTTTGTGAGTTTTTTTTTTTTCTGGAGTAGGACACTTTCATCTGCATTAAAAACCTATTCAAGGAGATATCCTTTCCCCTCAGTGATTTCCTTCTGCTTCTTGGTTGGCTGAAGCTGCTTCTCTCGTTCTCTTCACATTTGTAAAGCCAAACGTATTACTAAAATGATCAAACCATACTGTGCAGGCATTAGATTTTCCAGCTTAAGCTCTTTCATCTTCCTTTTGCTTTTTGGGATAGTTACTTTGCTTTTTCTTGAATCATATTAGAGTCTGTCTGTTTGCCTTTTTAGACAATCCCCCACCCACATAAAAGCTCCATTTTCAGTGTGAGATATTTCACAAAAAAAACCCACAAGATTTTTGTGACTGCTACAACAATGCCTTCAGTAATTTTTAAAAAACATTTATCTTACAGTGGCCCTTACATGAGGTTCATTTATCTGGAAGTGGTGGGCAACTATTGCTGAAAGCATCACTCCATGACACATTTCAAGAAATTTGACTTTTTCTTGTAGTGTCATGACTGTCTCTGCTTTTTGGGAACACTTCTGGCATCACTAGTGGCACTTCATACGGGTTCCATGGTTTTATTTAGGGTTTATGGTATTTCAAGAAACATGATGAAAAATATACCAGAACCATGAGAGATCACTTTCTATTGTGATTGGAAAGCAGTTTACTGGAGAGGAACTGCTTGCTCACCTCCACACAACAGGAGGTGGCTAGAAAGTTATTACAGTCGTACCATATATACTGCAGTTAATTTTATGCAGTTATGATTTAATAGTGCAGCTTAACATTTGTTTACATTTTTCTCAACTCTGAAAGGTGCCATGTATATAGTCTTAAGTGGGTGCATAAGGTTTAATACATTTTAACTTTTATAATAGATGAGTGTATATTTTATGGTAGTAAATGCTAAAATAGACTACTTACATATAGTTTATGTGTTTGTGAAATAGTTAATTATTTTTCATATTTGTAGGCTACATAGTTTGTCTGAAAGTTTTTTCAAATAGTAACAAATTTAAAAAATTTTTTCTAATGTATTTATTGAAAAAGAAAATCCATGTATAAGTGGAGCTGTGAAATTCATGCCTGTGTTGTTCAAGGGTCAACAGCATATAGTATATATTTATCAGTGTATATATATATATCAGTATTTATATCAATGTGTATCTAGGTATAATATATATACATATAAAATATCTATCAGTATATATAGTATAGAATATTATGTATAACAATATATTTATAACTATGCACAGTATTATATATACATATATATGATTGTTCAACACAGCACTTTTAGAGCTGTTTGATAGTGAGTGGAAACAGTTTCCTCTTGCTATATTTGTCAGTAGCCATCAGTGAATCCACATGTAAGGGAATGATATGGATTAAGCAGAAAATAAATATAATTTAGGTCTACATGCAGTGTACAAGTACTAGATTCCTGATCCAATCAGGCTGTGCCATATGACCTTGGATAATTTGCTCTCTCTCCCTGAGCCTAAGATGTGAATAATCCTGCCTTTATCCTGTGAAGGCTAGTTGTGCATGTGCATATATTTGAAAAGACTTAGTGTAGACACTGCCATGAGACAATTAACTCAGAAAATTGAACTATCGATAATGATAATGAGATAATAATGATGTTACCATCTTTTTGGAACAGTATTTAATGCATATGTGATTGTTTTAACGGTTTTTCATTTTAGATATTCCAGTTTATTCAATGACTTTGTTGAATCTGAATTTTTTTTGATTGATGGAGATTCATTACTTATCACATGTATCTGTGAGATATCATTTAAGCCAGGGCAGAACCTCCATTTCTTCTATCTGGTTGAACGCTACCTTGTGGATCTTATCAGCAAAGGAGGACAATTTACTGTAGTTTTCTTCAAGGTAACACGTCATTGAGTTCTTTTTTATAATATGAGAACTAAAACTAAAATTTCCTAAATTATTTTATGTATTTTTCTTATTACAAAGTAGATTATAGCTATAAAAGTTCAGAACATTTAAAGGAAAGAAGAAAGAAATTACCCATGATCTCAGTATTCAGAAATCACCACACTTAGAATTATGTTTCATTTGAATGAAGAGAACTTTATTGTAAGGACACACGGGATCATGAGAGAGGATGAGAAAGCTCCTCAACGGCAGCCCAGTTGAACTCTGGATTCTAGTTCTCCTGCTCTGAAAACTACTTCTATCTTCAAAACTCAGCAGGTGGTTTATATGAACCCAGAGGAAAATATATCTAAGCCTAGGCAAAGTCATTAAGAATGCTTTGTTGACTGGGCACAGTGGTGCATGTCTGTAATCCCAGCACTTTGGGAGGCTGAGCTGGGAGGATTACTTGAGCCCAGGAGTTCAACACTGCCGTGAGCCATGATCACACCACTGCACTCCAGCCTGGATAACAGAGTGAGACCGAGTCATAATCATAATCAATGGCTGAATGCTTGCCGGCAATGTTTTGAACAAAGAGCTAGGCTTCCAATCTAATGTGTGTAGTCTAGTTGGCTGCCCTAATTTTGGTATACTGAGACAGTCTACATTGCTTCAGGAGGGTCAGAGTAGCCAGGAGGAATCCTCTAGAATACAGTGGTTCACTTCAGCTTCCCGATACAGATGATTTACATCCACCACTGGCTTGCTGTTCTTTTTCTTTCTGAAACGAGATTAGAGAGGAAAAGAATTAGATGGTGGAAGGGTAAGGATGACAAACTTTGAGTTTTAAGTGCCTGCTTCAAGGAGACACATGCATTGAAATCCAAACTGTGATTTTTTTTTTTGGCAAATATTTGTGAGATGGCAGTCAAAGTTTAAGGGTCTATTTCCCAGAAAGCAGACAGAACACAACTGTTGGATGTGTTAGCTAACTAAACGATTAAATGATGATTTTGAAACAAAATGTGCTTTACCTCCTCCTCCACAGGATGCTGAGTATGCCTATTTCAACTTTCCTGAACTTCTTTCTTTGAGAACTGCTTTAATTCTTCATCTTCAGAATAATACCACTATTGATGTTCAAACGACATTTTCGGGATGCTTATCAGAAGAGTGGGAAAGTTTTCTGGAAGAGGGTTACCCGTATTTCCTGATAGTTGCAGATGAAGGCCTGAACGATGTACAAACAAACCTTTTCAACTTTTTAATCATTCATTCTTGGGCAAGGAAGGTCAATGTCGTGCTTTCTTCAGGGCAAGAATCTGATGTTCTTCGACTTTATGCATACCTTCTTCCAAGCATGTACAGACACCAGACATTTCTCCAGAAGGTAATTCATATCCAAAAGACAATTTCTTCTAGAAATTTACAAAATGTTCTAAGTTACTCGAGTCAGTTTTTTTTCTTCTCCTCTAGGAAATTACCAGAGATTTAACAGATAAATATAATAATTAATAATATTAAGTAAATAATAGAAATGCAGTCATTTATCAAAACACTTGTTGTAAAAGTGTGCTTGGTGTTTCTCATGAATAATTTTTATTTAACCTTAAAATCAATCTTATGAGGTAGGCATTAGTATTGTCTGTATTTTACAAATGATATAATAGATACCAGAATAAGTAATCTGCTCACCAAACGCACCAAATGAATAGTGGAACATGGATTTGAAAAGACACAGTCTGATTCAAGCCCCTCTGTCCTTAACCACTGTGTAAGATATCAACCTCAAGTTAATGAAGGCCAGAAATGCATGGAATTAGGCAAAACTTATGCCCTTGTTGTTCAGACATATAAACAAAATGCTATGAATATTATAGCCTTTGATAAGAAAACAATGGAAAGGTCAATAAAGAAGGAAAATAACTGAATCTTATTAAGTAATCAATGGGAGAATTTTCAAAGTTCTTAGAGTTCTAATTCCATGATGTTATTATTTTGATACATTAGTATATTTGACAATTACTGTATTGAAAGTTTGGGAGTAAATATGCATACTGATTTATTTAGAAATTATTATATTTATTTATAAAGTTATAATAAATAATAACATGATAGCTATAATGATATAACAATATATAATAGTAATAATTATAATAAATTTATTTATATAATAAATTATAAACAAATATAATACAATAACTATCATAAATTAATAAAACTAGTAAATTAAATAATATATAAATTACAAAATTTATTTATAAAATTATAAATACATCTGCAGAAATAAGTTTCTGCTTTTCACTACTGATGGTGAATTCTGAATATGAAGACCATTCTTTAATTCATCAATATCATTTTTGAGACAACATTTGTCACTCTGAGAATTTTGTCATCCTCCTCATGTATTTGGAAATTCCCACATGGCTGCCATAAAATAAGACAGTTTGTATTGCTGTAGTTAGTAGAGTCATGCATCACATGGACACATTCCAAGAAATACATCACTAGATGATTCCACTGTTGTGCCAGCATCATCAGTGTACGTACACAGACCTGGACAGTGTAGCCTTTGACACCCTGAGGCTATCTGATTATAGCCTTCTGTTCCTATGTTTAACTTGTACAGCATGTTACTCTATTGAATACTGTAGGCAACTGTAACACAATGATAATTATTTGTGTATCTAAGCATATCTAAACATAGAAAACACATTCAAAGACTGTGTAAAAGATTAAAAATGATACACTTGTATAGGGTCCTTACCACGAATGGAGATTGCAGGATCAGCAGTTGCTCTGGGTGAGTCAGTGAGTGAGTGGCCAGTGAATGTGAAGGCTTAGGACATTACTGTACACCACTGTAGATGTTATTAGTATATACAGTATTCACTTTGGCTACAGTAAATTTATTTTTAAAATGCTTTTTCTCATTTAATAAATTAAGCTTAGCTTACTATAATTTTTCTGTTGTGTAAAGTTTAATTTTCCAAAGTTTTTCAATGGTTATACAAACACATAGTACAACTGTACAAAAATATTTACCTTCTTTGTTTTTCTTGAAACAGTGTTTTACTCTGTTGCTCAGGCTGGAGTGCAGTGATGCGATCACAGCTCACTGCAACCTCCATGACTCAGGCTCAAGTGATCCCGCTGCCTCAGCCTCCTGAATAGCTGGGATTACAGGTGCACACCGCCATGCCCAGCTAATATTTGTATTTTTTTGTAGAGACAAGGTTTTGCCATGTTGCCCACGCTGGTCTCAAACTCTGGGGCTCAAGCAATCCACCTGCCTCATCCTCCCAAAGTGCTGGCTTTACAAGTGCGAACCACTGCGCCTAGCCTTTTTTCCTTGTATCATTATTCTATCGGCTTTTTTTCTATTAAAATATATACTTTTTACTTTTTAAGACTTTTTTTTAAAAATAAGATGCAAACACACACATTAGCCTCGGCCTACGTAGGGTCAGGATCATCAACATCAACTGTCGTCCACCTCCAAATCTTGTCCCACTGGACCATCTTCAGGGGCAGCAACACACAGGGAACTGTCATCTCCTAGGATAACAATGCCTTCTTCTGGATTACTTCCTGAAGGGCCTGCCTGAGGCTGTTTTTAAAATATAATTGAAAAGAGTATACTCTAAAATAATAATAAAAAATTAGTATAGTACAGAAAATTATAAATCAGTAATAGTCATTTTTATCATGATCAAGTATGATATGCTCTCCATAATTGTATATGCTGTCATTTTAGATGCCTGGCAGGACAGTAGGTTTGTTTATGTCAGCCTCACCATCAACACTTGAGTAGTGCATTGTGCTGTGGCGTTATGATGGGGATGATATCACCAGGCAGTAGAAATTTTTCATCTCCATTATAATCATATGGGACCACCAACATATAAGTGGTCTGTGGCTGAGGGAAATGTCATTATGTGGCTCATGACTAGTATTAAACTATTTCAACTCTGGTTGCCTACTCTGAGCAGGAATAGCCCTGGGATTCATTTTTATATTATACTTCTGTTTATATAATAACAGAAGTTCCGTTATTATCTCATTTTTCTCTGTTAGAGCAATTTCTAAATCTGAGTTTTAAGAGTACCTACACATAGCCTGTCTAATCTTTCCTTAAGAATAATTTTTTTAATGAAGGATTTCATTTCTGGTAAAAGAATTTATTTCCTAATTTGTTGAATATTCACCTTAAAGAAGTGATGTTATTAGTCAATTTGAGGATTATGTGAAATACGATTAAAAATACAATGCATATTGAAAATGGCTGCTGCTGGGTGATAGGTACCTGTGAGGGGTTTTGTTTTTTTTATTCATGTGTATGTTTGAAATTTGTCAAAATATATTGCATTAAATGGGCATGATGATGTTTTTGTGGGTGCTGGAGGTGTTCTAAAATTAGATTGTGATATTGGTTCCAAAGTCTATAAATTTACTAACAGCCATTGAATTGTAACAAAAATGAATTAATTTTATGTTAATTATACTTTTATGAAACTATTAAAAAACAAAGTACACTATACTTGTAGGCAAAAATTAACTTGCAAAGACACAATAGTGATGCTCATTGAGGTTTAAAACTTACAATTAGGCCAGATGTGGTGGGCTCAGGCCTGTAATCCCAGCACTTTGGGAGGTTGAGATGGGTGGATCACCTGAGGTCAGGAGTTCGAGACCAGCCTGGCCAACATGGAGAAACCCCATCTCTGCTAAAAATACAAATTAGCTGGGCATGGCGGCAGGTGCCTGTAATCCCAGCTTCTCGAGAGGCTGAGGCAAAAGAATCTCTTAAACCCAGGAGGAAGAGGTTGCAATGAGCCAAGACTGCCCCATTTCACTCCAGCCTGGGCAACAAGAACAAAACTTGTCTCAAAACAACAACAACAAACAAACAAACAGACAGAAAACCACTTTACAATTACATTGGCATATATGTATGTATATCTATACATATATGTATAGATATACATATATGCCAATGTAATTGTAAAGTAATATATATATATATATTACTTAGAACTATATCATAACATAATCATATATATATATATTACTTAGAACTATATCATAACATAATCATATCTAAAATATCTAATTTTCTATGGTTGGAAAATTTTACCTGTTTTATTTATAACAGTTTTTCTGATTTTCCTTTATTTTACAGAATAAAGAGAACATTGAAGTTGCTTATATAACCCTGCTTAACCAATTGGAAAGATATAAGGTTTCAGCATTAGCACCTCTTTTTGGAAGTTTAGAATGGAATAATATGATGGAAGAGGTAACAAAATGTTTTAGAAAGCTTTGTATTTGAACTAATTTTTTAGTTATAGAAAGGTTGCAAAAATAGTAGCATTCTCATATACTTCTCACTCAGCTTCCCCTAATGTTAACATCTTAAATAACCATGGGGCATTTATGAAAACCAGGAAATTAACATTGTGTCAATATTAAACTTTAGACCTTATTCAAATTCCTCTGACTTTTCCACTGGCGTCCTTTTGCAATTTCAGGATTCATTCCAGGATACCACATCCATCTTCAGCTGTCAGAGGACACTTTTGAGTGTTCTCCAGTCTATACTAGTTTCTCAGCCTCTTTTTGTCCTTCTTGACCTTGACATTTTTGAAGACGACCAATCTTTTATTTTTTTAATAACCTTCGGTGTGGGCTCATTTCATGTTTTCTCATAACTGGAATGAGGTTCTTATACATCTTTGGCCAGAATGGCATGGAATTAATATTGTGTCCTCAGTGCTTCCTAACAATGTATCTGAGCATTGATTAGTTGGTGCCTGATGATTTTCTCTACCGTGAAGTTACTCTTTGCCCTTTGTAGTTAATAAATCTTGAAGAACGTGCATTGTGACTGTGCAGATCCTGTTTCTTCTCCAATTTTAGTGGATTAATTTTAGTGTCGGCAGTGGATCTTGTATGCAGCAATGATTATTGATGTTTTTTCCTAATGGTGATATTTTATTTCACTCTTTCCTTCTGCATTGATTAGTTAGAACTCCACCGTAAGGGACACTTGTCCTAGCACTGCCATTTATTGATTTATGTCAGTATGGACAAATATATTTATTTTATATTATACATTAAAATCCAACATTATAATTATGTGGAGCTCAAATTACCTCAGGTTTGAACATTAGAATCCCCTTTAGGTTGGTGCCTGTGTTCTTTTACAAGCCCTCATCTTTCTGTACTTCATAACTTTTTGGAATCACAGGATGGTCCAGTCGCATCTTGTATTTTCCCTACTCCACTCCTGAAATTATATCTCCAAAGAAGAAGGCATTTGGAAGCTCAGATCTGAAAACTATCTTGGTGCACTGCTACTGGGGTGTCATTGCTACTAGGGTTTTTCAGCAAAACGGAACTAGGATTCAATTCCATAATAGTAAATTTTACCCCTCCCCTGCCTTTTTTTAATTTCTTTCTTCAATCGTGAGAAATCCTGCTTTCATTATCTACAACATATTCACTTATTTGCTCAGTTTTAATACACATATAAAGTTATTTTATTTTATTTTTTAATTTTTATTTGTGTAGATTCAGGGAATACACGTGCAGGTTTGTTACATGAATATATCGCATAATGTTGAGGTTTGGTTCTCTACTGTACTCACCACCCAAAAGTTGTACTCAGCAGGTAACTTTTCAACCATCACTCCCCTCTGACCCACCCCTTTTGAAGCCCCAATGTCTATTATTTCCCTCTGTATAGTAATTTTATAATTGGTAACCATACCCTGTGAGAAACAGAGTCAATGAGATGATAAGATTCATGTGCAGTCCCTTTTTTAACTGTAGCCATAGAATATGTTAATATACTGTTTCCAAAGTTTTTTAGGTTAGTGATTTTCTCACCCACCTCCTTTGGTGTGGTTATGTTATCCTTTATTATTTAATACACTTAGATTCATTGGTTAGTGTTTGTATTTCATCTTGGGTGCCTCCCACCTGTTTCCTGTTGGTTTTTAATTATGTTTATTATGAAAGGTATGTGAAAGGTATAGGAAACATTACCACTATATATATGTGTGTGTGTGTGTGTGTGTGTGTGTGTGTATACATACATATGTATGTATAAACCTTTCACATACCTTTCATAATAAACATATACACACATATATACACACACACACACATATACATATAATACACACACACGCTATTAAACACATAGCTCGTAGCTTCTTTTTTTTTTTCTTTGAGACAGAGTCTTGCTTTGTTGCCCTGGCTGGAGTGCAGTGCTGTAATCTTGGCTCACTGCAACCTCTGTCTCCTGAGTTCAAGAAATTCTTCTGTCTCAACCTCCCAAGTAGCTGGGACTACAGGTGCCTGCCACCATGACTGGCTAATTTTTGTATTTTTGGTAGAGACGAGGCTTCATCATGTTGACCAGGCTGGTCTTGATCTACTGACCTCATGATCCACCTGCCTTGGCCTCCCAAAATGCTGGGATCACAGGCATGAGCCACTGTGCCTGACTGTAACTTCTATTTTCTTGAGCATTTTTATCATGAATGCATGAATGTTTATTAAAAGTGTGTATATAATTATATGATTTTTTCCTCCTTAGTTTTATTAGTATTGTGTAGGGTATTAGTGATTTTTCCCAATATTGAAACAACTCCGTATTCTTGGAATAAGTCTAACTTAGTCATGGTGTATTACTTGTTAATATGGTGTTGGATTCTGTTTGATAACATTTTGTTTAGAAATTTTGCATCAGTGTGCATGAATGATACTTTTCTGTAATTTGGTTTCTTTCAATTGCCTTATCTGGTTAGATGTCAGTGTTATATGTGCTTCATAAAAGATTAAATGTCTTCTCTTCTTTTTCAATTTTGTGAAATAATGCATAGATCATTGGGATTAGGTAATCTTTGAAGATTTGATAGAAATCCCCTGTGAAGCCACATGGTCCTGGTGCTTTTTTGTGAGGTAGTTTCTTAATTTTCCGTATTTCTTCCATGGACATTGACTTCTTTGGGCTTGTTAACTCGAATGGAGTCAAATTTAGTAATTTGTTCTTCAGTGAAAATTATTTCACTTAAGTTTTCAAGTCTATTTACATAGAACTTTGTGAAGTAGGCTTTTGTGATTTAATTTTTCTTCTGTTTCAATAATTACTTTCTCTTTTAATTTTGTTTTGTATACTTGTGAGTTCTCTTGCTTTTATTTGTGATGAAGTTAACTAGTGGTTTGTCTGTTTTTACGTTATTTAAAACCAAGAATTTTGATTTATTAATGAGATCTATTTTTTTTTACATTTATTAATTTGTGCTTTCTTTCATCTTTTATTTTTTTGGTTTTTACTTTGTTGTTTCTTTACAGACTTTTTAGCTGGGAACTTTTTCATTTTAAAAATTATTTTATTTTTATTATTAAACATATTTAGTGAAATAAACTTTCCTCTGAATTGCTGCTTTATATATATCCCATAGATTATGATGTAAATTGTTTTTGTCATTAAACAAAATTCTGTAACTTCAGTTTGTATTTCCTTTCACCCAAGATTGATGTAATATAAATGCTTTTAAGTTTCAGACTCAAGCACATTTGTGATTTTTAAAATTTCTTTCTGTTTTTTTTCCCCACTACCTCTATTGTATTATGAAGATCTGTTTGTAATATTTCTATGTTATGGAATTTACTGATTTTTTCTTTGTGAACTATTGTATAATTAATTTTTATGGATGTGCTGGGGTCATTAGATACAAATGAAGATTCCCCATCACCACGATGCAGTTTGATTCATAAGGTCTACTCTGTTGATTGCACTGGTTTAAGTCTTTTATTCTTTAACTTATTTTTTGTCCAGGTGTCTCTCTTGTGTGTTAAAATGGGTTGTTATACATGTGATTCTCTATATAGTTCCTTTTGTCTTCCTTTTTTTTTTCTTTTTTTAGAAAGAAAGAAAGAAAAAAAGGAGTGAAGGAGGGGAAGAAAAAGAGGGAAAGAAAACGGGAATGTAGCTTTATTTTAAAAATGGGTATTAATAATGGCCAATCAATATTTTGTGTATTTAAGGTGGAGAATGTATATTTTGTGTATTTAAAATGGAGAGCTCTATAAATATTTATTGAGTTTACTTGTTCTGGATCTGAGTTCAAGTCCTGGATATCCTTATTAATTTTCTGTCTCGTTGAGTCTAAATCTCTTTATGAGTCTTATGTATCTGGGTGTTAGGATCGTTAGCTCTTATTGTTGCATTGATTCTTTTACCACTATATCTTTGTTGCTTTGAAATCTATTTTATCAGATGTGAGAATTGCAACTCCTGCTTTTTATTTATTTATTTATTTATTTTTGCTCTCCATTTGGTTGGTAAATCTTTCTCCATCCCTTTGTTTTGAGTCTTTGTGTATCTTTGGATGTGAAATGGGTCTGGATGTAGCATATCATTAGGTTATGGCTGTATCTTTTGATTGGGGGATCTAGTCGACTTAAATTTAGGGTTACTGCCATTTGATGTTAACTGGCTATTTTATCCATTCATTGATGTAAATTCTTCTTTATGTCGATGCTCTTTACTTTTTGGTATATTTTTAGAAAGGCTAATACTGGTTGTTCCTTTCTATGTATAATGCTTCTTTCAGAAGCTCTTGTAAAGCCGGCCTGGTGGTAATAAAATCTCTGAGTACTTGCTTGTTCATAAAAAATTTTATTTTTCCTTCAATTGTGAAGCTTAGTTTGGCAGGATATGAAATTCTGGGCTGAAAGTTCTGTGCTTTAAGGATGTTGAATATTGGCCCCCACTCTCTTCTGGCTTGTAGGGTTTCTGCTGAGAGATCTGCTGTAAGTCTAATAAGCTTCCCTTTGTGGGTAACCTGACCTTTCTCTCTGGCTGCCCTTAGTATTTTCTCCTTCATTTCAACCCTGGTGAATCTAATGATTATGTGCCTTGGAGTTGCTCTTCTTGAGGAATATGTTTGTGGTGTTCTCTGTATTACCTGAGGTTGAATATTGTGCTGCTTTGCTAGATTCGGAAAGTTTTCCTGGATAATATCCTGAAGAGTATTTTCCAGCTTGGGTTCATTCTCTCCATCACATTCAGGTACACCTATCAAATGTAAATTAGGTCTTTTTACATAGTCCCATATTTCTTGGAGACTTTGCTAATTCATTTTTATCCTTTTTTCTCTATTCTTGTCTTCTCATTTTATTTCATTAAGTAGGTCTTCAACCTCTGATATCCTTTCTTCTGCTTGATCAATTCGGCTATTCAAACTTGTGCATATTTTGCTAAGTTTTTGTGTTGTCTTTTTCAACTCCATTAGTTCATTTATATTCCTCTGTATATTGTCTCTTCTTGTTAGCATTTCGTCAAACCTTTTTAAAAAGTTCTTAGTTTCTTTACATTGGGTTAGAACAAGTTCTTTTAACTCCCAGAAGTTTCTTATCATCCACCTTCTGAAGCCTACTTCTGATAATGGTGCACAGTCCTTTTCCATCAGGGCTTGTTCCATTGCTGATGAGGAACTGTAATCCCCTGTAGAGGGAGAGGGGTTCTGATTTTGGGTACTCTCAGCCTTTTTAGGCTGGTTTCTTCCCTTTGTTATAAATTTATCCATCTGTCATCTTTACAATTACCGCCTTTCTAATTGGGTTTCTGAGTGGATGCCCACTCCACTCAGTTTATTGGTTCCCAGCACTGGAATCTGAGCAACCCACTGCACCCGCCAAAACAGCAGCGATAAGACTAATGGTGCTCTTCTGCCTGGGAATCTCCTCCTGTTTACTCTGCACCAAGAGCTGCTGCGCCTGCCAAAAGAGTCACACTGGCGACCTGTGGGGCTGCTCCACTGGGAATCTTCTGGACCGTGAGTGACGAAAATTTGTCTGAAAGTGTGGCGTCCTCTTGTTCTCTGTGCTTTCACTGGGAGCTACAATCCCGAGATGTTAGCGATCAGCCATCTTGGATCTCCTTTTGTCTTTTGTCATTTTTGTTTCACAAAGTTGGTTGCTGTGCTATATGTTGCCTAATTTTTTATAAGGGATAACTTTTCATCACAGATTATGGCTTTTGGAATAAAACACTGCTTTTCTTTTTCACATGTAGTGCTTTTGAGCTTGAATGCTGCTTAGCCCAATATCAAGATGCTAACCTCTGCTCTCTTTTAGTTTTCCATTTACCTAGCAGAATTATGCCCATTCCTTTGTTTTTAGTCTTTCTGAATCACTTTGTTTTAGCTGTGTGTCTTGTATATGGAATGTGGTCCAAGTTGAAATTATTTTTCCCTTTGAAGTGAGTTAAGTCTCACATTTATTGTTATGACTGATATGTTTGGTCTTGATTCTATAATATGTTACAGGTATTATTGGTTCCCAGCACTGGAATGTTTGTTAAATTTCTTTAATGATCTGTGTATTCTTTGTTATTTTATTTAAACAATTTTAAAATTTGGAGTTTTACATGTTCTGTCATGGTAATTACCTTTGTGTTGTAACTGTTTTATAAAAAGAATAATCTTAATCCTCTGTTTTCTTATTTTGCCTTTCACTGTTTTGTTTCTGAGGTTTTAATTTTTTTCTGTACTGTCTAGCACTCATCTATTGCATATAGTGGTTTTTCTTGGATTATTATTTTTTAAATATTAGTTTTATTATTATTAAATTATTATTGTTACTATTATGTCTTGCTCTGTTGCTCAAGCTGGAGTTCAATGGTACAATCTCAGCAACCTTCCCACCTCCCTTGTTCAAGCAGTTCTTCCACCTCAGCCTCCAAAGTAGCTGGAACTACAGACCTGCACCATCACACCTGGCTAATATGTATACTTTTATTAGAAATGAGGTTTTGTCACGTTGCCCAGTCTAGTCTTGAACTCTTGGCCTCAACCTCCCCAACTGCTGGGATTACAGGTGTGAGCCACTGTGCTTGGCCCAGTTTTGTTGCTGGTAAGATTTGTGATGATAAAAATATTGTTCTTTCATTTCCACTATTTTTTTAAACATTTTTTTTTGTTTTTATTTTATGTCATTTGGTTGTTTTCTTAACTTTCTTCATTAAATTTTATTTATATTATTCTCCTTTGGGCATCTTGTAACTTATTCTTTATTTCTGGATAGCTTTGCATTTTTCTAAGATTATTTCTCTGAATTAATTATTTATTGTCTTTCTTTCTAATTCTGTTTCTGATTTATCAGTTGCTGAATAAAGATTATTTTTTCATATGATTGAATGCTTGTTTGAGCATATCCATATTTAGAGTGGAGATTTAGGGATTTCTTCTGCTTTATGGTTGCTATTATTATTATTACTTTTGGAGGTAATGAGATTTTCACTCAATTTGTGCGGAATTTTTTTCCTGCTAATACTTTTTGCAATAGCTCTCTTTCCTTTCATTTTAATGATATTGAGATTTGTTACAAGATATTTTAATTCAATTTAATCCAATCTAATTTAATTAATTTAATGTAATGTTATCTTTTTCTGCTAGCCCAGCAGAGTCCAGGCATGTTACCGGAGTTTTGGTTAGTTTGTTCATTTACTTGTTTTGATAGTGGGTGAGTGGTTTTGAGTTCTCAAATTATCTGCTTTTCTTCTAACTGGCAGAGTCCACAAATTCTTCTTTGAGTCCTTAAATTATCTGCTTTTCTTCTAACTGGCAGAGTCCACAAATTTTTCTTTTATCCTTTCACCACTTAATTGCCAAAGGAGCTCTTCCTTTGTTAAAGAGCTTTCTTTTTTCCCAAAGCTGTTTTCAGAAAATTGTCCCTTTGGCTGGGTGTGGTGGCTCATGCCTGTAATCTCAGCACTTTGGGAGGCTAATGCAGGCAGATCATGTGGTCAAGAGATCGAGACCATCTTGGTCAACATGGTGAAACCCCATCTCTATTAAAAATACAAAAATTAGCTGGGTGTCGTGGCACATGCCTGTAATCCCAGCTACTCAGGAGGCTGAGGCAGGAGAATCGCTTGAACCCGGGAGTCAGAGGTAGCAGTGAGCCAAAATTATGCCACTGCACTCCTGCCTGGGTGACTGGGTATATATCCAAAGGACTATAAATCATTCTACTATAAGGACACATGCACACGAATGTTCATTGTAGCACTGTTTACAATAGCAAAGACCTGGAACCAACCCAAATACCCATTGATGATAGACTGGACAGGGAAAATGTGGCACATATACACCATGGAATATTATGCAGCAATCAAAAATGATGAGTTTGTGTCCTTTGTAAGGACATGGATGAATCTGGAGAACATCATTCTCAGCAAACTGACACAAGAACAGAAAATGAAATACCACATATTCTCACTCATAGGCAGGTGAGGAAAAATGAGAACACATGGACACAGGGAAGGGGGTACTACACACTGGGGTCTATTGGGGGGAATAGGGGAGGGACAGCATGGGGGGAGCTGGGGAGGGATAGCGTGGGGAGAAATGCCAAATGTGGGTGAAGGGGAGGAAGGGCAGCAAAACACACTGCCATGTGTGTACCTATGCAACTATCTTGCATGTTCTGCATATGTACCCCAGAACCTAAAATGCAATTAAAAATATATATATATAATTGTCCTCTTAAGTAGTTCCTATCTTGTAAATACTGTCTCTTCATTTTTAAATTGTAAATTCAAAAATTATTATTTTTGATTAACATATTATTACTGTATACATTTGTGAAGTTTTGTTTTGATATATGTATACAATGTGACATGATTACATGAAGCTAATTAACATATCCATAACCTTGCTTACCTATCATTTTTTATGGTGAGATATTTGAAATGTATATACTTCTTTTGAAATATTTAATACATTATTATTGGTTGTAGTCATCCTGCTGTACAATAGACCTCAAACCTTTGTAGCCTTTGATTAGCAACTCTTCATTTTTCCCCTCACCCTCTGAAAGAAGAGTTTCTCTTGTTTATGAGTTCAACTTTACTAGATTCTACATGGAACTGAGATGGTTGGTGTCTCTTTGTCTTGGCTTATTTCACTTAGCATAATATCCTGCAGGTTCATCCATGTTGTTGAAAGTGACAGGATTTCCCCCCATTTTAAATGCTCAATAGTATTCCACTGTGTATACATACCTCATTTTCACTGTCCTTTCATGTGTTGATAAACACTTAGATTGATCCAAGTCTTGGCTATTGTGAACTGTGTGTCAATGAACATGGAAGTGCAGATATCCCTTCAACATACTGTTAAAAGAGAAACCTCAGCCAAATTAAATTTAAAGGAGTTTAATTGAGCAATGAACGATTCACAAATTGGGCGGCCCCCAGAATCACAGCAATTTCAGAGAGACTCCAGGGGTGCCTTGTGGTCAGAACAAACTTGTAGACAAAAAAGGTAAATTGATGTACAGGGATCAGGAGTGAGGTACAGAAGAGCTGGATTGGTTACAACTCTGCATTTGCCCTATTTGAATGCTCAGCAGTGTATGAGTGATTGAAGTATGGCTGCTGGGATTGGCCAAGACTCAGTGATACAGAAACATACTCCTAAACTAGGTTTTCAGTGTTGTCTACCTGTTAAGTTACATTGCAGTTCATCCACAAGGACTCAAAGATAGAAGAGTGAAGCCCTTCTCAAGCCATATTTAGTTTGCTTTAGCCATACTAATTTCAGTTCCTTTGGACTCATACCCAGACAAGGGATTACTGGGTGATATGGTAGTTCTAATTTTAGTTTTTTGAGGAAGCTTCATACCATTTTCCATAATGGCTGTACTAATTTAAATTCCTACCAACAATGTATCAGAGTTCTCTTTCCTCTACTTCCTCTCTGACACTGTCATCTTTCATCTTTTTGATAAAAGCCATTCTGACAGATATGAGGTGGTATCTCACTGTGGTTTTAATTTGCATTTGCCTAATGATTAGTCTAATTAGTAATGCTGAGCATATTTTTTATGTACCTATTGGCCATTTGGTTGTTTGTTTGTGTGTTTTTAGTAATGTCTGTCCAAGTCGTTTGTCTATTTTTAAATTGTATTATTTGTTTTCTTACTATTGAGTTTGAGTTGTTTCTATATTTTAGATCTCAATTCCTTATTAAAGGTATGGTTTGACTAGGTACAGTGGCTCATGCCTGTAATTGCAGCACTTTGGGGGGTCTAGGTGGGAGGATCATTTGAGGTTGGGAGTTCGAGACCAACCTGGCCAACATGGTGAACTCCAGTCTCTACTAAAAATACAAAAATTAGCTGGGCAATAGTGGCAGGTACCTGTAATCCCAGCTACTTGGGAGGCTGAGGCAGGAGAATCACTTGAGCCTGGGAGGCAGAGGTTGTGGTGAACTGAGATTTGGCCACTGCACTCCAGTCTGGGTGAGAGAGTGAGACCCTGCCTCAGAAATGAAAAAAAAAAAAAAAAAGAATAAATACGTGGTTTGCAAATTCTATGGATAGTCTGTGCTTCTTTTGCTGTGCAGGAGATGTTTAGTCCCATTTGGCTATTTTTGCTTTTGTTGCCTGTGCTTTTGTGGTGGTATCCAAAATAATCATTGCTCAGACCAATGTTGTGAAGCCTTCCTGCTATGTTTTCTTCTGGTTGTTTTACAGTTTCAGGTCTTATATTTGAGTCTTTAATCCATTTTGAGTTGCTTTTTGTATATGGTATGAGGATGTAATTTCATTTATCCTCTTGGTATACAGTGAGCGTTTTTATTCTATGTACACAAGTTTCCTTTCATCTCAGAAAAGTCTTCTCATTTCTTTTTTTTTTTTTAACTTTTAGTTCAGGGGCACATGTGTAGATTTTTAAACTTGTGTCATGGGATCTGTTTTACAGATTATTTTGTCACACATCTGTTAAGACTAGTTGTGCCCACTGATAAGATCACTTACGAATAAAAGTATTTTCTAAATAGATGACACATTCCAATGTTTTTCTTTGACAGGCACATGAGACTATATCTCTGCTTACACAAATCTGGCCAGAAGGCTCTGACATTCGGCGTGTCTTCTGTGTTACTTCATGCTCATTGTCTTTGAGAATGTACCATCGCTTTTTAGAAAATGGAAATCCCAGGGGATTCCACCAAGATGGCCAAATAAGAACAGCTCCGGAGTGCAGCTCCAAGCAAGAAAGACGCAGAAGGCGCATGATCACCACATCTCCAACTGAGGTACCAGGTTCATTTCAATGGGACTGGTTAGACAGTGGATGTAGCCCAAGGAGGGCAAACTGTGGCAGGGTGGGGCCCTGCCTCACCTGGGAAGTGCAACTGACCAGAGGTTTGGGGACATCCCCCTCCACTGGCACTTTGGTTCAGATACTGCACTTCTCCCATGCCCTCTGCAACCCACAGACCAGGAAATCCCCACCAGGCTGAAAAGCTCCACGAGTTACCACACAGATCTGAGCAGCAGCTCCGACAGACGCTGTGGGTTGTCAGCACAGATCTGGGTGAACATGTTGACTAGCAACAAGAGCACCTGCAGGATGGAGCTACCCACTCCCCAGAAAGAGGGGCAGCTGAAAGCAGGGACACAGATGATATGGCTTGGTAGGTCCCACCCCCAAAAAGACCAGCAAACTGAAGCCCTCTTGCTTGAGGGTTTCATAGCCAGCACATCGGTTTGACCTCAACCTGGGATGATTGAGCCTGGTGGGGGGAAGGGCATCCGCCATTGCTGAGGGGGTCTAAACCTACCTGTGTAAACAAAAGCCAGAGGAAGCTTACACAGCAGCTGGACTGAGTTCATGACAGCCCAGCAGCACTTCTGCAGGCAGACAAGGGACAGACTCCCTCCTCAAGTGGCCCCTTGATGCCTGTATAAGCAAAAAGACATGTTATACAGGAGACCTCTGGCTGTCACCTGGCAGGTACCCTTCCATGACAAAGCTACCAGAGGAAAGATCAGGCAGCAATACTTGCCGATATGCAACCCCCATGGTTGATTCCCAGGCAAGAAAGATCTGGAGTGGACCTCCAGTAGTCCTACAGCAGACGGGCCTGTGAGAAGGAAAGCTAAAAAACAAAAAGAAATAGCTTCAACATCAACAAAAAGGACATCCACTTAGAGATCCCATCAAAAATCACCAACTTGAAAGATCAAAGGTAGATAAATCCACGAAGATGGGAAGAAACCAGCCCAAAAAGGATGAAATCATCAAAGACCAGAATGCTTCTCCTCCTCCAAGGAATCACAACTCCTCACCACCAAAGGAACAAAACAGGATGAAGAATGAGTTTGATGAATTGACAGAAGCAGATTTCAGAAGGTGGGTAATAACGAACTTCTCTGAACTAAAGGGACATGTTCTAATCCAATGCAAAGAAACTAAAAACCTTGAAAAAGGATTAGACAAAATGCTAACCAGAATAACCAGCTTAGAGAAGAACATAAACAACTTGATGAAGCTGAAAAATACAGCATGAGAACTTCGCAAAGCAATTGCAAGTCTCAATAGCCAAACTGATAAAGTGGATATCAGAGATTGAAGATCAACTCAACGAAATAAACTGAGAAGGCAAGATCAGAAAAAAAAGTGAAAAGAAATGAGCAAAGCCTCTAAGATATATGGGATTATGTGAAAACACCTAATCTCTGCTTGATTGGTATACCTGAACATGATGGGGAGAATGAATCCAAGCTGGAAAACACTCTTCAGGATATTACCCAGGAGAACTTCCCCAACTTAGTGAGGCAGACTAACATTCAAATCCAGGAAATGCAGCGAACACCACATAGATATTCTTCAAGAAGAGCAACCCAAAGGCACATAATCATCAGATTCACCAGGGTTGAAATGTAGGAAAAAATGCCAAGGGCAGCCAGAGAGAAAGTTCAGGTCCCCACAAAGGGAAGCCTATTAGACTCACAGTGGATCTCTTGGCAGAAACTCTACAAGCCAGAAGAGAATGGGGGCCATATTCAACATCCTTAAAGAACAGAACTTTAAACCCAGAATCTCATATCCAGCCAAACTAAGCTTTACAACTGAAGGAGAAATAAAATCCTTTATGGATAAGCAATTGCTAAGAAATTTTGTCACCATCAGACCTGCCTAACAAGAGCTTCTGAAGGAAACACTTAATATGGAAAGGAGCAACCAGTACCAGCCACTGCAAAAACATACCAAATGGTAAAGACCAATGATGCAATGAAGGAACTGTGTCAATGAATGGGCAAAACAACCAGCCAGTAACAAAATGGCAGGATCAAATTCACACATAACAATATTAACATTAAATGTAAACGGCCTAAATGCCCTGATCAAAAGACACAGACTGGCAAACTGGATAAAAAGTCAAGACCCATCAGTATGCTGTATTCAGGAGACCCATCTCACATGCAAAGACACACATAGACTCAAAATAAAGGAATAGAAGAAGATTTATCAAGCAAATGGAGAGAGAGAAAGAGAAGCAGGGGTTGCAATATTAGTCTCTGATAAAATAGACTTTAAACCAACAAAGATCAAAAGAGACAAAGAAGGGCATTACATAATGGTAAAAGGATCAATCCAACAAAAAGAGCTAACTATCCTAAATATATATGCACCAAATACAGGAGCACCCAAATACATAAGGCAAGTTCTTAATGACCTACAAAGAGACTTAGACTCCCGCACAATAATAGTGAGAGACTCGAACACTCCACTGTCAACATTAGACACATTGACGAGACAGAAAATCAACAAGGATATCCAGGACTTGAATGCAGAACTGGAACAAGCAGACCTAATAGATATCTACAGAGTTCTCCACCCCAAAGCCACAAATGCAAAAAAATGGAAATCATAACAAATAGTCTCTCAGACCACAGTGCAATCAAATTTGAACTCAAGATTAAGAAACTCACCCAAAACCACTCAACTACATGGAAACTGCACAGCTTGCTCCTGAATGATGACTGGTTAAACAGTGAAATGAAGGGAGAAATAAAGATTATTTGAAAACAATAAGAACTAAAACACAACATACCAGAATCTCTGGGACATATTTAAAGCAGTGTCTAGAGCAAAATTTGTAGCAATAAATGCCCACATGAGCAGTGAGGGAAGATCCAAAATCGACATCCTATCATCCAAATTGAAAGAGCTAGAGGAGCAAGATCAAAAAACTCAAAAGCTAGCAGAAGACAAGAAATAACTAAGATCAGAGCAGAACTGAAGGAGATAGAGACACAAAAACCCTTCAAAAATCAGTACATTCATGAGCTACTTTTTGAAAAGATCACGAAAATAGACAGACTGCTACCCAGACTAATACAAAAGAAAAGAGAGAAGAATCGAATAGATGCAATAAAAAATGTTAAAGGGGATATCACCATCAATTCAAGAGTGGACACTTACACACTCCCAAACCTAAACCAGGAAGAATGTGAAACCCTGAATAGACCAATAACAAGGGCTGAAGTTGAGGCAGCAATTAATAGCCTACCAACCAAGAAAAGTCCAGATCCAGATGGGTTTACAGTCAAATTCTACCGGATGTACAAAAAGGAGCTGGTAACATTCCTTCTGAAACTCTTCCAAACAACACAAAAATATTCCAATACTATATTGAATAGGAGTGGTGAGAGAGGGAATCCTTGTCTAGTGCCAGTTTTCAAAGGGAATGCTTCCAGCTTTTGCCCATTCAGTGATACTGACTGTGAGTTTGTCATAAATCCTCCCTAACTCATTTTATGAAACCAACATCATCTGATGCCGAAACCCGGCAAAGACACAGCTAAAAAAGAAAACTTCAGGCCAATATCCGTAATGAACATCGATGCAAAAATTTTCAACAAAATACTGGCAAACTGAATGTAACAGCACATCAAAAAGCTTATCCATCATGATCAAGTAGGCTATATCCCGTAGATGCAAGGCTGGATCAACATATGCAAATCTATAAATGTAATCCATCACATAAAACAGAACCAATGACAAAAACCACAGGATTATCTCAATAGATGCAGAGAAGGCCTTCAACAAAATTCAACAGCCCTTTATGCTAAAAACTCTCAAAACTAGGTTTCAATGGAATGTATCTCAAAATAATAAAAGCTATTTATGACAAACTCACAGTCAGTATCACTGAATGGGCAAAAGCTGGAAGCATTCCCTTTGAAAACTGGCACTAGACAAGGATTCCCTCTCTCACCACTCCTATTCAATATAGTATTGGAAATTCTAGCCAGAGCAATCAGGCAAGAAAAAGAAATAAAGCATATTCAATTAGGAAAAGAGGAAGTCAAATTGTATCTATTTGCAGACAACATGATTGTATATTTAGAAGACCCCATTTTATCATCCCAAAAGCTCCTTAAGATGATAAGCAACTTCAGCAAAGTCTCGGGATACAAAATCAATGTACAGAAATCACAAGCATTCCTATAAACCAATAACAGACAAACAGAGAGGCAAATTATGAGTGAACTCCCACTCACAATTGCTACAAAGAGAATAAAATACCTAATAATACAACTAAAAAAGGATGTGAAGGAACTCTTCAAGGAGAACTACAAATTACTGCTCAAGGAAATAAGAGAGGACACCATCAGATGGAAAAATATTCCATGCTCCTGGTTATGAAGAATCAATGTCATGAAAATGGCTCTACTGCCCAAAGTAATTTATAGATTCAACGCTATCCCCATCAGCTACCATTGACCTTCTTCACAGAACTGGAAAAAACCACCTTAAACTTCTTATAGAAACAAAAGAGAGCTTGCATAGCCAAGAGAATCCTAAGCAAAAAGAACAAAGCTAGAGGTATCACACTACCTGACTTCAAACTATACACACAAGGCTACAGTATTAAGAACAGCATGCTACTAGTACCAAAACAGAGATGTAGACCAATGGAACGGAATAGAGGCCTGGAAGTAATGCCACATATCCACAACCATCTAATCTTCGACAAACCTGACAAAAACAAGCAATGGGGAAATGATTCCCTGTTGAATAAATGGTGTTGGGAAAACTGACTAGCTATGTGCATAAAGCTGAAACTGGATCCCTTCCTTACACCTTACAGTTAAATTAACTTCAGATGGATTAAAGATTTAAACGTAACACCATAAAAACCCTAGAAGAAAGCCTAAGCAAACCATTCAGGACATAGGCATAGGCAAGGACTTCATGACCAAAATACCAAAAGCAATGGCAACAAAAGCCAAATAGACATATGGGATCTAATTAAACTTAAGAATTTCTGCACAGCAAAAGAAACAATTGTCAGAGTGAACTGGCAACCAACAGAATGGGAAAAAATTTTTGTAATCTAACCATCTGACAAAGGGCTAATATCCAGAAGCTACAAAGAACTAAAGCAAATTTACAAGAAAAAAGCAAACAAACCCGTCCAAAGTGGGTGAAAGATATGAACAGACACTTTTCAAAAGAGGACATATATGAGGCCAAAAACCATGAAAAAATGCTCATCAGCACTGTCAATAGAGTAATGCAAATCAAAACCACATTGAGATACCATCTCATGCCAGTTAGAATGGCAATCATTAAAAAATCTGGAGACAACAGCTGCTAGAGGATGTGGAGAAATAGGAACACTTTTACACTGTCATTGAGAGTGTAAATTAGTTCAACCATTGTGGAAGACAGTGTGGTGATTCCTCAAGGATCTAGAAATAGAAATTCCATTTGACCCAGCAATCCCATTACTGGGTATATACCCAAAGGACTATAAATCATTCTGTTATAAAGACACTTGCACACCTATGTTTATTGTGGCACTGTTTACAACAGCCAAGACCTGGAACCAACCCAAATGCCCATTGATGATAGACTGGAAAAGGAAAATGTGGCACATACACATTATAGAATACTATGCAGCCATTAGAAAAGGATGAGTTCATGTCCTTTGCAGGGATATGGATGAATCTGGAAACCATCATTCTCAGCAAACTGACACAAGACCAGAAAACCAAACACTGCATTGTCTCACACTTAGGAGGGTGTTGAACAATGAGAACGCATGGGCACAGAGAGGGGAATGTCACACACTGTGGTGTTGGGGGCTGGAGGCTAGGGAAAGGACAGTGGGGCATGGGGAAGTTGGGGAGGAATAATATTGGGAGAAATGCCTGATGTAGGTGTCGGGGTGATGGAGACAGCCAACTGCCGTGGCATGTGTATACCTATGTAACAATCCTGCAAGATCTGTGCATGTACCCCAGAAATTAAAGTACAATAATTAACAAAAAAGAAAACAGAAATCCTTCTTCTGGTCAGAAAACTGAGACCCAACAGGTGTGTTTGTTATAACTTTACTGGGAAATACTACTGCTCTCCGCCTAGGAAGTTTTATTGATTTCTATCTTTCATTTCCTCTATTTGGTACTTCATGTTTTTCTCTTACTTATTTATATACACTTCAAAAAATAAAATTGAAATTTATGTTTATCAGGAAACATTTATTGTGCCATTCAATAATTTAATATTTTACTATGTGGATGTTTCCCTTAGTATATATTGAGTCTAAAGCATTGAAAGGAAAATGAAACAAGACAGGATATTAGTACTTGGTGGAAGCCTACTATGCTACTATGTTTTGGGCTTTTTATATACATTGTGCCATGAAATCCTCACAACAGCCTTGTGAGAAAGGCACTATTAATCCCATTTCACATATGAGAACACTGAAGTTGAAATACTCCAGGTAACATTTTTCAAACCAAAGCTGTTAAATAGCAATGTGGATGGAGCTCAGGTCTGTCTTGGGCAAATTTCACACTGCCAGCTGTCTGATTTTTGCTTTTTTGAGAGGGAGTCTCACTCCTGTTGCTCAAACTGGAGTGCAGTGGCACAATCTCGGCTCACTGCAACCTCTCCTCTCAGGTTCAAGTGATTCTTCTGCCTCAGCCACCCGGGCAGGTGGGATTATGGGTGTATACCACCACTCATGGTTAATTTTTTGTATTTTTAGTGGATATGGGTTTCACCATGTTGATGAGGCTAGTCTTGAACTCCTTACCTCAGGTGATCCACCCACCTTGGCCTCCCCAAAGTGCTAGGATTACAGGTGTGAGCCACTGCACCCAGCCACCAACTGTCTTTTGAAAGAACATTCCTACTGTACTGTCTTGGCATCATCCTAGCCAGAAAGATACTAACGTTTTTAACCCTCTTTATGGCTAATAAGGTCCATTAAGAGTCTGTTGGCCAGTCTGGTTTCCTTCCCCAAATATACAGTGGTCTCTACATATATGTGTTATGGGTTTGCATGTGCACACATACACACACACACACTCACACTCAGACACACATGTATACACATACTATTCTGTATATGATCTCCTGGGGGATTCTTGGCTAAAGATTTCTGTTAAAGAGAAATGAAGTTTCTGAACATTTCGGAAATGTTCAGGCTCATTATCTTTTACCTAGCATCCATATAACTGTTTTTCCAATATCTGATTGAATATATTTTTAGTGAAACATTTCTTCATGACTAGACATGCTATTTTAAATCATTCTCACAAAAATGACGCTAAGTCAAATCTGTCTCTCTGGGACTTCTAATGATTAGACTCTATTTGGCCTTCTGGAGGTGACTTGATGAAATCCTACACTTGCTTCTTTGACAGCTTTGTAAATGTTTGACGATAGCTATCACGTTCTTGTCCCACGATGTCAGATGTGCCCACTTCTTTACCCTTGTTCTCATGGGGCAGGTTTTTCAGATCTGTTACCATCCTGGTGTCCTTGACCTGGTAATTTCAATATTATCCTAAAAATATGATGCCTTGGATGGAATAGAGCATTTAATATGTGGCTCCATCCATGCAGAGTCCTGTGAAATAATGACTTCGTTAGTTGCTTGATCAGCTCATGTAGAGTTTGGCTTAACTAAAAATCCTGAAAATTGTTTTACTTTAACTACTGTTAAGCTGACAGCTTCCTGCTCCACTTACCTCACATCTGTATAAATGCAGTAAAGTTTATGTTAGAAAGAAAAGGAAAGTCTTTACAAAATGTACAATGAAAAATGTAATAATTTGGCTGGGTGTGGTGGCTCACGCCTGTAATCCTAACACTTTGGGAAGCTGAGGGGGGTGAATTACCTGAGTTCAGGGTTCGAGACCAGCCTGGCCAACATGGTAAAACCCTGTCTCTACTAAAAATACAAAAGTTAGCTGGGCCTGGTGGTGGGTACCTGTAATCCTACCTACTCAGGAGGCTGAGACAGGTGAATCGCTTGAACCTGGGGTCAGAGGTTGCAGTGAGCCGAGATCATGCCACTTCACTCCAGCCTGGGTGAAAGAGCAAAACTCTGCCAAAAAAAAAAAAAAAAGAAAAGAAAAATAAAAAAAGTAATAATTCCTGATTCCTGTGCAGCAAAGGTGGCTGCCAGCTCCTGTGGTCATATATGCTTATTATGCAGTGTCACATCCTGTTGTTCTCTGGCTTACCTTCTTTATTTTATTCAGGTGAAAAGTAATTACTTCACCCTGCAGGAGATGGAAGATTTGTGTAAACTGCATTGTCTCACTGTGGTTCTTCTTCTCCATCTGCCTCTTTCTCAAAGAGCTTGTGCTAGATTCATCACTTCCCACTGGGTGGAGGACATGAAGCCTTTATTAAAAATGGTAAATGTACTCTTGATTAGTTTACTATTTTTGTATTTTGTATGTTTGATAGATAAAAACCACAATAACTTTTAAAATTCACTTATGTGGGACTACTTTTAGTTTAATGGCCTACCTCCATCACTTTCTCATTTCAGCATCTATGTTTAGGAGAACTAACACATAGCATGATATATATCTAACCTAAGGAAAAAGCCTCTCTATTTATCTGTTGTTAAATTTCTGCTAAGATCGGGTTTTTGTGTTATCAACTGTAGTTGATTGTTGATGATCACTGTGGTCTGCTCTCAAGAGAAACTTAAGAAATCAATGTAATAGTTAATTACTTTTTGTTATAGAGAATATTTAGAGACAATTTGGAGACTTTAGGAAAACAGAAGCAAAAACAAAAGAAAAACTTGCCCAGAAGACTACCACTTAAATCATTATGGATAGCTATTAACATTTTGTTGTATTCTCTTTATTTTACATGCATGTGTTTTTCTGATATTTTATTGTTTCTTATATTGAAGCTCTCTATATACACACATATTATTTTCTTTTCATGTTTTTCTATTTTCTTTCACAGTATTAGTATCATTTTTAATGGCTATGAGTTATCTTTTAGTATCATGGTTTCCTTAACCTCTCTATTATGAAATATTAAGAAGACTTTGATGGTTGCATTAGAGATGCTGTTATTCTCTTTGTGTATAAGCCTTTTTCTTTAATTTGGGGTTATTGATTTTGACTTGAGAGCTAGAAATAGGATTGATGGATTAATTGGCATGAACTTTTTTTAAGGATCATGATACATATAGTGAAAATGTTCAAGGAAAGTATTTTATAACCAATCAACTAGGAAGCCAGTCCACAGACATTTAGTACATTGTGCTTATCACTGGGATACAGTGAGGAAAATAAAGACATATTTGCCCTTTCCACTCTAACCCCTTCATAGAGCTGTATTTTTCAGAGAAGACAGATATTAAATTTTAAAAGTAATTATGAAGGAACCATAGGATGCTTTATAATCTGATAATCAAAGGATCTAATGTAGTCTGAAAACAGTGGTTCTTCTTAAGAAATGAAGAGACCCAAGTCCTGAAGGAAGGGAGGGAGTTAGCAGGATGGAGAGAGGATGAAACTGGATTCCAGGGCATCAGTCAGCATGTGTGATTATCCTGAGGATGGCATCACCAAGGGACTGAGATACATCTACATAGTAGGGGCAGGAAAAATGCGGCAAAGTGATGAAGCGGAAGAGGTGGGTAAGAGACAAGTCCCATAGGATTCTGTAGGCCTTGTGAAGAGAATGGAGATAGAACTTGAGAAAAGTGCAATGAGGATCCACCGGATGGTTTCAAATGGATGAGTGGCACTTGCATTGGAAAAAACTTTTCTTGGCTTGCAGTGCAGAGAGTGCATTTTGGGAGCAGAACAGGGGGGATTCATGGAAATTAGGTGACTGTTACCTCAGTCATGTACATGTGGATGGTGTTAGGGACCAGCGAGGGGTAAGTAGAGATGAACAGCAGTGGGCAATTTTGAGAGCTATTTAAGGGGAACGCGAGAAAGGAAGGAGTCAAATAGCTTCTAGATCCCTGGCTTTAGCCTTTTGGGGATGCTGCCATGGATGAAGGCCACGTTAGTGGGGAAGGATTGTGAGTTTCTTTTCTGGAAATATCAAGTTTAAAGTGCCAATGAAATGTCCACGTGGAGATATCTAGTAAACAATTTGAAACAATGGTTTGGACTTAGAAGGATGGAATGGGCTGGAGATAAAAGTTTAGGAATTGTTACCCTATGGATGTAAATTGATGCTATGCTAAGAGATTAAATTATTTTGGAAGAGACATATGGTAAGAGAGCTGAGGACAGGGAGTTCAAATATTCCAATATTAAACACTTAACTATGTGTTGAGACATGCAAAAGACAATGAAAAGGAACCACTTAGATAAATAGGAATAAAATCAAGGAGAATGGGTTGTCCTGAGGGTCAAAGGAACTGGGCAGTTCAAAAGGTGGCTGTGGTTAATAGTATCAGCTGCCATAGAGGATTGTAATAGGCAGAGGACTGTAAATAGGTCGGTTTTAATGACACGGAGCTCACTATTGATCATAATTAAGAGATTAATTAAGGTCTAGGTTGTACTTTTAGCTAATAGAAAACATTTGTCTTTAATTAGACATACAATGATCCTCTTATGCCCTCATTTTGCAAAGGAAAAACTTGGCCTCAGCTTCATGGTCCATGAGCACAGCTAATGAATGATCAAACTGAGACCTGACTTCCCTCTGTCCAGCTTCCAAATATGTGCCCTATGGAGCAACAGCTGATTAGCCTGTAGTCAGCCACCCGTCCTGCCTTTCCCATACTCCACGCCTCATTTTTGGTAACACTCTGTAGCTTGAAATGTAATTTCAGATAGCCCCTAATATTTTCACTATAAAATAATTTTTGAGGCCTCTGGAGAAAGCAACTAAGCAAATCGTAGAAGGGATCCTTCCATGAGATTTACTCTGAATCTTGAAGATGGTGATCAACTGGGTAGGTGGATGGGAATCTAGGTGGATTCAGCATCTTCTAGGTCCCCAGACACTCAAATACATTATTTAAAAAATGCTCTTTTGACCTGAAAGTTAAATCTGAGCATATTAAAATCTGAATAAAGAACGGAAGCACATTTCAAGGCAGGAATATTTCTGTAGCCTTGGGATTCTATCTGTGGGTAACAGTGTGAGAAAAACACTATTTTGAGAGTCAAATGCAGATTTCCTTGATTCAGGATAAAGCTCTCTATGGAATGGATTTTTTGGATCAGTTTTTATTTTATTTTACGCTTTAATTCCTTAAGGTATAAAGCATTCACCATTCCCCAGCCTGAATGCGCTTACATTAGTAAGAATTAGAACCATGCTCTGCCCTGCCTTTCAGTTCAGAAGCATATGAACTCTATAGTTTATTAATAGGAAAATTGCCAATAACTTGGTTTTCTTTTCAATTTTCAGAAAAAGTGGTGTGAATATTTTGTCTTAAGAAATATACATACTTTTGAATTTTGGAATCTGAATTTAATTCACCTTTCTGACTTAAGTGATGAGCTTTTGTTGAAGAATATTGCTTTTTACTATGAAAATGAAAATGTAAAAGGTACCATCTCAGTGTATTATAATAACTGTATTTTTATCCACAGACAAGCTTTATAAGGAACTTAAAACTACAAAATAATTTTTCTGTATTTTCAACATAAAACATAGCAATTATATTCATTTCTTTTCATCTTTGTTCACATATGTATGTAATTTTTTAGTTGCAGTCAAGAGGGAATGCTGTATTTTAAAATATTTCTTCAGTTAATATTACATTAAAAGTATTTCTGGAGAAAATACATGTTTGTGTGTTCAGCATTTTCAGTTAATTTCAAAAGTTGAATTTTTCAGTTAAACGCATGCATAATATTTATTCATAAAATTTAATTAATTTAACCATTTCACTGCCATTAAGATATTTAGGAAATTTAACTTTTTTCCAAAAGATAAGGCAATTTATATATTTTATATGTAATTTGTTTTTCTTTCCATAATATCTTTTCTTAGAATAAGGTTTCTGGTGTTTCCTAATAGTTAAACAAAACAAAGCAAAACAAAAAGATATTTGGATAGAACTCTAACTGATTAAACATTATTGAAGTTTTGACCACGTGATGTGGTTCCTTCATATTGTAATCACCGTAATAAATTGGCTGCGTGTAAACTTAATCCTTTACAAATTTTTCTCATCTCTCAAAAATTAAAGTTTTTATTCAGTTTTGTTGGTTGTAAAGTTATGTGTGGCATGACGTTTTTATTTTTTTATTGTATTTATTTATTTATTTTTTTGAGACGGAGTTTCGCTCGTTACCCAGGATGGAGGGCAATGGCGTGATCTCGGCTCACCGCAAACTCTGCCTTCAGGGTTCAGGCAATTCTCCTGCCTCAGCCTCCTGAGTAGCTGGAATTACAGGCACCCGCCACCGTGCCCAGCTATTTTTTTTTGTACTTTTAGTAGAGACGGGGTTTCACCATGTTGACCAGGATGGTCTCGATCTCTTGACCTCGTGATCCACCCGCCTCGGCCTCCCAAAGTGCTGGGATTACAGGCGTGAGCCACCGCGCCCGGCCCCATGACGTTTTTATTACCTTGAAGGTAGTTAAATGTTCATGATTTTTTTTTTTTTTTTCTTTTTTGAGATGGAGTCTTGCTCTGTCACCAGGCTGGACTGCAGTGGCGCAATCTCGGATCACTGCAACCTCCGCCTCCTGGGTTCAAGTGATTCTTCCGCCTCAGCCTCCCGAGTAGCTGGGACCACAGGCATGTGCCACCACGCCTGGCTAGTATTTGTATTTTTAGTAGAGACGGGGTTTCGCCATGTTGGCCAGGATGGTCTCGATCTCTTGACCTCGTGATCTGCCCGCCTCAGCCTCCCAAAGTGCTGAGATTATAGGCTGATTTGTTTTTTAAGTTAATATAGTTATAATTTTAATACTTAGTTATTAAAAAGAAAAACAAGATAAACTTTACAATCAGTATCTCTTTGTCAACACTAGTGACTATTTTCATTTATGTCCAATGTGGAACTCACTAAAAATATCACCGTGTGGAAAGTGTTTCAAAATTCCATGAATTTACTCAAAATGTGGCTAATGATTCTTTCTGTGGGTGTGAATAGCTTCTAATATTTAGTGTTTTTAATTGTTATGTAGGCCCACATTTGAATTTGGGAGATACCATTATGAAAGATTATGAATATCTCTGGAATACCATAACAAAGTTGGTCAGAGACTTTGAGGTTGGACAGCCATTTCCTCTGAGAACAACAAAATTTTGTTTTCTTCGAAAGAAACCATCACCAATCAAAGGTAATAAATTTCTATTTTAATCTGAAATGAAAGCACCATTTCTCTGAAAATGTTTGGTAAACACCACTTCAGTGCTGCAAGAATAAATAATTTTCTGGCACTTGATTTTAACAATAAAAATAAGTCACCTTTATTCTACATCCTTGGAGTGGTATGCTATAACTATAATAATCAAGGTTTACATTTTGCTTATAATTAATATTGTTTCAATTAAGAAACAAAGCCAGGTATATGTGACTTCCATTTCCAGCAATATGGCAGTAGGTCAACAGAAAAATCTCTTTGTGTAAAACACCTGAAATACTGGATAAGAGACACCAAACATATTTTCATATAATTATAGCTATGCTCAAAACTATAGAAAGGCAATCCTGAGGCTGAAAAATTTAGGGAAGGCCACATGGGCTCTCCGGCTCTTTTAGGCAGCGAGTTGCAGGGGCTTAAATCAGAAACGATCTGGACAAACACAGGCAGAGGGAGCGCCAGGAGCTCAGGCAGAGCAATGGCAGTTACCTGGAATCATGAGCCAGACATTCCATAGAAAGTCATCTATTCCTCTGTTATCATCATCATGTACACGATGTGTTTGTATGTATGTATCTATCATCTATCTATCTGTCATCTATCTACCTATATCTATCTATCTATCTATCTATCTATCTATCTATCTATCTATCTATCTATCTATCTATCATCTATCTATCATCTATCCATCATCTATATATTCCCCATTTATCAATCATCTATCATCTATTTATTCCCTATCAATTGTCTATTATCTATCAATCATCTATCTATCTATCTATATCTATCTATCTAATTGTGTGTGTGTGTGTGTGTGCGTGTGTGTGTGTGTGTAAAATCAAGGAGGATCAAAGAGAATACTGCAATGGAATAAAATAATTTCACTATAATCTGTATTTTTCTCTGCTTTATTTCATTTTCATTAATATGTGTGTGTGTGTGTGTGTGTATATCGATCATCATATGTATCTATCATCTATTTATCATCTATCCTACTTATCTTTGATTTATCAATCATCTATCTATTCCCTATCTATTAATCATCTATCATCTATCAATTATCTATCATCTATTATTCTCCATTAATAATCTATTATTTATCTATTATCTATCGATAATCTGTCATCTACCTATTATCTATCTACATGTCTATTATGTATCTACCTATCTACATCTATCTATTATCTATCTATCTATCTATCTATCTATCTATCTATCTATCTATCTATCTTGTGTGTGTGTGTGTGTGTGTGTGTGCATGTGTATAAAATCAAGGTGGATCCAAGAGAACACTGTAATGGTATCAAATAATTTCACTACTATCTGTATTTTTCCCTATTTCTTTTTTATTTCATTTTTATGAAAGTCTCTCTCTGTGTGTATATAGATATAGATATATAGTCTCTGAGGTTTCCATCTTCAAACACTTTGCTTGTAATAAGAAATAATAAAAGGAATTCACACTTGAAAATGAAAGGCATAGGTATCTTCCCCTCCTCCCTCCCTCTCTTCCTCTTCTGCTGTTTTTTCCTTCCTTCCTTCCTTCCTTCCTTCCTTCCTTCCTTCCTTCCTTCCTTCCTTCCTTCCTTCCTTCCTTCCTTCTGTCTGATTTATACATCTATGATCTATCTACTTACCCATTCATCCATCCACCCATCCATCCATCTATCCACCCACACATCCCCCATGCATATCCACATATATGCCAAAATGCTGTCTAATCCTTTATACTCTGCTGTATGCCAAAGTGTTTTACTGTGGGAAATAGCTTTAAAAGAAGGGCTGAACTTGATACATATAAATAAGATTAATGTAAAATGTTTTTAATGTGAAATTTTAGAAAATTATACATAATATTCCTGTCTGAAAGTTTTACATTTGTCCCTGTCTCCATTTTTTGTTTACAGACAGCTCCAGTGAAATGGTGGCCAATTTGGGTTTTATTCCAATGTCATCTTCTCTGGTTGATCAATTTGCTGGAGATATTTTGAAAGATTTGCCTTTTCTAAAGAGGTATGAGGCCCAAAATTGTGCCTTAATAAATGCTTGTATGGAGTGCATGAGTTATTCAACAAAGATTATTTGAAATGCAGAAGCCTGGAGTACCTGACATGTAGCATGTATTTGTAACACACAATTAATTTAAAATCAAAATTTTCAGTGCCCTTTGGCCATTACTGTGTAAAAATCTATATAGCTTTTAATCTTAGAATAAATCACTACAGCATATTTTAAATTAATTAGTGAATGAATATTAGTTGATATTGATGGGACTGTTAGAGACAAGGAATAGATTTTGATTTATTAAACCACTAATAAACTGCCCTTTGGATTCTACCACCCATATCATATTGCGGAAAGAGGAAGGGGAGCTATGATTTTAAAAAATATCATAAAATAAAATGTGTGCTGTGTTGTATTTGGAAGTGTGCAATTTAAAATATGGCTTTTATTTTTTTGTCTCACAGTGACGATCCTATTGTTACCTCGCTGGTTAAACAAAAGGAATTTGATGAGCTTGTGCACTGGCATTCTCATAAACCCCTGAGTGATGATTATGACAGGACCAAATGTCAGTTTGATGGTGAGCTCTCTGACTCTGGTGAAATAAACTTAAATCTACTTGACTCTCTACCTTTTACTTTGTAGTGGAAAGTGATCATATCATGAGACACAAATTAAAGTTTTTTAATATAGTCTATGAGATATTTAGATGTGTATCGGGAAAGACGGTAATGATAACTTCTCTTTTTCTTTACTGACAGTCATTGTCTGTAGATATGTAGGTGTTTAGGAGAAAGTGCTAGAAGTTGTTTTAAGGAAAGGCGGTTTGTAGTTTAAGCAATGTATGCATTCCTTGGAGTCAGATATATTGAGACTGTAGTCTTTCAAGCAATTTTACCTGTTTACACACCATTCGATTGACTACATGTAATGAGCACCAGCATTCTACCTACCTTCATGCTCAGGGTGGCTGAAACTACAAAAGGAGGTCCATTAAACCACTAACAGTGGATCACCAGAGACTGAATTAGGGGTCTAGTCTTCATCTCAACTTTCTGTATCCCTGTACTTGCCCCCACCCCACTTAGAGTTGAAAAGACTTACTCTGAGAATAATCTAGGAGTAGGCATAGCAAGTATGCTAGTATGAAGTGCTTATTGGCCTGGTATGTAAATAATGACCAATGTGTGTGTGGGGGGGTTGCTTTCAATGAACCATTAACATGCTTCTGAGTGGTTTGGTTTGATGTATATAGTTACAGACATAGAGAAATTAATTATCTTAGTTATTGCATTTCCATGAGTATTACAGTTTTTTATGGAGGTAAGGGTGTAAGACATACCTTGACTATTATTGGGACTTTTTTTTTTTTTTGAGATGGAGTTTCACTCTGTCGCCCTGGCTAGAGTGCAGTGGTGCAATCTCGGCTCACTGTAACCTCTGCCCCCCAGGTTCAAGCGATTCTACTGCCTCAGCCTCCCAAGTAGCTGAGAATACAGGTATGTGCCACCATAACCGGCTAATTTTGTATTTTTAGTAGAGAAGGGGTTTCACCATGTTGGTCGGGCTGGTCTCGAACTCCTGATCTCAGATGATCCACCCACCTCCCAAAGTGCTGGGATTAGGCGCGAGCCACTGCACCTACCGTTTATTGGGACTTCTTATTAGATTTTGCCAGTTTAGCTGCCATGCTCTGGGCTCTGGCTCTGTGGCTATGGTCTGGAGTAAGGATTTTTTCTAGGCAGTGATGATGCAAGAAGTTAGAATATTTTAGATGTTTGTATTCTTGACTCTGCCTCTATTTTCTTCTAAAACGAATTCACAGGGCACAGGGCACAGGACATAGGTAATGCCTGGAATCTGTCGTTTTTTTTTTTGTTGCACTCTGATACCTGAGTTAGGGGGTAGACCATTAAAGTATGTTTTGTCACTTCCACCTTTTAAATAAGAGAAGGAATTATTATCCTCAGATAATCTGATTTTACATTCTCTCTTTAGGAAGCATAATAAGATTAAATTATTTTTCACTAATCTAACTACTGGATATGGGATAATTTGAAGAACTGATGAGAATGCTATTGAAAAACTAAAATAATGTTACCTTTTAAGTCTTTTCTTTTTCAGAAAAATCTAGAGATCCTCGTGCTCTTAAATCTCTACAGAAGTATCATGTTTTCCAGCGATTTTATGGGAATTCACTAGAAACGGTCTCTTCAAAAGTCATCGTGACTCAACCTATTAAGTCAAAGAAAGATTTTAGTGGGCCCAAGAGCAAAAAGGCACATGTAGGTCCCATAAATTCTATCAAATTAAAAAATTTTTCTTTTTCTTTTTCTTTCCTCAAGTTGATATTAGTTACCCCTTTGGTGGTTTCTTTTAATATAATGCTTTATATATATATATATATATATATATATATATATATATATATATATATACACACACACACACACATACATATATATATATATACATACATATATATACATACATATATATACATATATATATACATATATATATACACACACACACACACACACACACACACATTTTTATACATGATTACTTATCTTTTAACTACTTGCTGAAAAAGCCTAACCTACATAAAAAAGTTGTAATGGTATTCTATACATGATAACATATATATCTATTTGTAGAATAATTAAGTGACTAAAGTTTTGGGTTTAGAAATGTTGAAATAATATTAAAAGTTTAGGCCAGCACATTAGTTCACACCTGTAATTCCAGTGCTTTGGGAGGCTGAGACAGGCGAATCATGAGGTCAGGAGTTTGAGACCAGCCTGGACAACATGGTGAAACCCTGTCTGTACAAAAAATACAAAATACATTAGCCAGACGTGGTGGCAGGCACCTGTAGTCCCAGCTACTCCGGAGGCTGAGGCAGGAAAATCGCTTGAACTGGGGAGGTGGAGGTTGCAGTGAGGCAAGATGGTGCCACTGCATTACAGCCTGGGCGACAGCGTGAGAATCCATCTCAAAACATATGTATTTGTTTATTAGTTAATGGGAGTGAAAATCTTTTTCAGATATGAAATATTTATCTACTTTTTTCTAAATTATAAAGATTGTTTACACTTTTACGAAGTATTTAAATGACTGATTAATCCACCCCCTTTTTAGGGTGGAAGGTTAGAACTCTTTATTTCCTCTTTCTGTGTTTGTTGGACCCCTGTGACCTTTCCTTTTTTCTTCTTGGGATGTTGTTTTTCTACTCTTTTCCCAAGGGCCATAACTGGGGAATTATTATTCCAGAAATAGATTGTAACTTTCCTTAGTTACAATGTAAATTGAGTAACTTTCCTTACTCAATTTATGTTGGAGTAAATAAGGAAAGTTAGTCTATTTCTGGAATAATAATACTATAATACTATAATAGTAATACTCCAATGAGTAAATAAGGAAAATTACAATCTATTTCTGGAATATTAATACTAATACTTATTTATACTAAAAACTAATTAAATAATATATTTACTCATTTACTCCAATGAATAAATAAGGAAAGTTACAATCTATTTCTGGAATAATAATTCTAATAGCTTATAATCTGAAAATTATCAGCTGATAATTTCTGATAACATTAATGTTTAAGTACAGAAATTTTTATTTTAAAAACTGAATTTTCTGATTTTATGACTTCAGAGGAAGGTCATAAAGGTTTCCATTTTAAACAAATGGGAAACTCATCAGGCTTTAGCATCTTTCTATGGGCCTCAAAGTTGAAGATTTGGGAATGGCATTTTTTTTCACAAAAAGTTTCTTCCAAGATCAAAGTTTTAATATAAAGAGAAAGTACCAACTTAAAACCAATTATGAATAAAGGCATTTGTCATATGTCTGCCTTAACAGATTGAAATAAACATGGTGAAGTTATCAGAAATGAAACCTATAAATACCTCAAAACGTATTTTTATTCTCACTTCTGAATAATTACTTTTGTGAAATTTTTGGCAAAATCAGGAAAATGTGCATTGCCTCTCCAAGCCTTCAATGGACATTGCAGAACTCTTAGAGACAGATACTTCATCAGTTCAAGGACTTATCCAAAAAAAGCTCTTCTATTTTCTACTCAAGATAACATCAAAAACTAATTACAAATTACTCTAAAAGGTTCTCAGACCTTCTGTGAAGCCTTTATCCTGGAACTGCTTCAAAAGTTCAAGAAGAAATTAGGCTGCTCCATATTTTGTTTTCAGAGTCAAAGAGAAGCCTCTCCAAGCCCAACTATATGATCATTGTTTCTCTCCTCCTTTTTATTTTTATAGCCGATTTGATCGTCAGTGAGACTATTCAATTAAACATTTATGGGTGATAAAAGCTGCTGCTTTTCAGTTTTTTTTGGACATACTCAGTAAGTTTTTATTATTTCCCAAAGCTATGAAAAAGCAACTCAAAGGCATTTTGCTTCTCAACAGAAGTATTACTTTCTTTTAGGAATAGGTCTTTAGATGCTAGGAAATGGTCTTGTGGGTAAGCTTGCTCTCCTCCTCCTCTTGGGGAGCAGCTTTCTGTAATGTTTGCAGGGGCAGTCAAATCGGTAGAGGGATCACTTGTAGGTTGCGGTGATCTATGCTTTGGATCACCTGTTGTTTACCCATTTATATTACTAGATTGATGGTCATTTTCATTTTTTCAAATCTGAAACATCTGGGCCTTGATTAGTTGGAGTCTTTGATTTTCATTCATTTATTTTGAGAGATGTTATGAAATAGTAAATTTGCAGAAATTCTTGTCACATAATAGAATGTATGAAAATAGAAAACTTTACATGGAAAAGGGTCAAAGGTAACCCTTGTACTATTGAGCCAGAATCGTGCTAAATTGACCCAACATAGCAAATTAGGAAGACTAAACACTGGGAAAGCTCAGACATTATTGATTAGAATTGTTTAAGTTTCTAATTTAGAGACTCATGACCTAAAATTGACTTCCTTAAAGGCAAGCATTTACATATTAATTTTGTGACTAACCAGAAAAGTGGAACATATGTTGGAACCCTCTTGCTAATACAATTCTCTAATTTGTCTTCATAGATTAATGAGTCAGCTTGGTAAAAGCATAGTAAAAGTGGGTCCATGCCATGTTTAAGTAGATTGGAAATGCTCACTGAGGAAGAGCAAATCAGTTGTATTTGTGTTGTTCCTTCTATCCACTTCTTTTCTTCCTCTTTCCTTGTTCACTCATCAAACATTATGGGCTAAATGCGTTGCACTTGAGACGTACAGACAGCAAAGGCACATTCCTGTCTCAAGGATCTCAGTCAAGAGAGGAGGAAGGGCAAATGAAATGACAACTACAGTTTGTGTTAATGAGTGCTCCAATGAGTGTCTGAGCACAGGAAGAATCCATGACTTAGACTTCGGAGAGTCAGGGAAAGCTTCATGGAGGAAATATCTTAAAGAACAGGTAGAGATGAGGGAGGTGACTTGGGAAGAATGGAAGAGGACAGGGATTCCAGAGAGAGCAGCAGGAAACATGAAAAGAGTGGTGGCTTCTTGTCTCTGATTTTGTGATATTAACTCTTTTTCTTTCTTATTTATTTATTTATGAGACAGGGTCTTGCTCCATCGCCCACTGCTGGAGCAGTGGCCCAATCTCGTCTCTCTGCAATCTCTGCCTCCCGAGTTCAAGGGATTCTCATGCCTCAGCCTCCCTAGCAGCTGGGACTACAGGCAAATGCCACCACGCTCTGCTATTTTTTGTATTTTTAGTAGAGAAGAGATTTCACCATGTTGGCCAGGCTGATCTCAAAACTCCTGGCGTCAGGTGATCTGCCAGCCTCGGTCTCCCAAAGTGCTAGGATTACGGGCATGAGCCACCATGCCCGGTGACATTTACTCTTTTGTTTATAAACCACACCACTCAGAAATCTAGAAATTATCTACAGAGAGACTTTATACTCCCTAAATTAAATTGTCATAAGTTATAAATTAACAGAGGCTTAATTTACAAAACAAACAAAAAAATTTCATGTCTTCTCAAAATGGGATGATGGTCAAAGTCATCAATATACACTTAATATTGTCTCGCTCATGACCTGTTATCTTGGAATATTTCTAACTTGTTTTAAGAGATATTTTTTTCATTGGGGCAGGAGACCAAGGCTGAAATAATTGCTAGAGAGAATAAGAAAAGATTATTTGCCAAGGAAGAACAAAAGGAAGAGCAAAAGTGGAATTCTTTGGCATTTTCTATTGAAGAGGAAATGAAAGCAACTTTACACTCCGGAATAAAGAAGCTGGAAGACTTTCTGAAATCCTGTAAAAGTAGCTCTGTGAAACTTCGGGTTGAAATGGTGGGATTAACTGCCTGTCTGAAAGCCTGGAAAGAGCACTGCCGCAGTGAAGAAGGTATGTGATTCTGTGTTTTCTTGTTTCGGTGAGTTGGAGAATTAATACAAAAGTAATGATGATAGTTGCCATTTACTATCCGGAAGACTTGTATTAGAAGACTGACATGCACTATCCTGTTTTATGGATTATTACCTCTACAGTAGTTTTTCCACTATCTGCATGGGGTGTGATCTAAGACCAATAGTAATTGCCTGAAACTACGGATAGGACCAAATGCTACATACACGCTGTTTTTTCCTATTCATACATACCTATGATAAAGTTAGGTAATTTCTAAATTAGGTACAGTAAGAGACTAACAACAGTAGCTAATAATGATAAAAATATACTTTAATAAAAGTTATATAGACTCTCTCCCTCTAAATACCTTTTTGCACTGTACTCATCCTTTTTCTTCTTGTGAGAATGTGAGATGATAGAATGGCTGCATGATGAGGTGAAGTGAGGTGAATGATGTAGGCTATTTTTGACCTTCAGATGACACAAAAGGTGCAGAATCTTCTGCTTCAGGTGATCCTGCATCTCTAAGCCATGATGGAGCACATGATTGATGTTAGAAGCAGACGATATTGATGATTGGGGACCTCCATACTTGAAAGATTTCTGATGAAATCTTTTGGAAGAACAACATTATCAGTAACTGTTGTCACTTTTTTTTTTGATGTTGTCTTTCTCTGTTGCCCAGGCTGGAGTGCAGTGGCATGATCTCAGCTGACTGCAACCTCTGCCTTCCAGGTTCAAGTGATTCTCTTGCCTCAGCCTCCCAAGTAACTGGGACTACAGGCGTGTGCCACCATGCTCAGCCAATTTTTGTATTTTTAGTAGAGATGGGGTTTCACCATATTGGCCAGGCTGGTCTCAAACTCCTGACCTCATGATCTGCCCACCTCAGTCTCCCCCAAAGTGCAGGGATTACAGGCATGAGCCACCGTGCCCCGCCACTGTTTCCATGAAGGTTGCAATTCTTTTGTGATTATACAGGTGACTTTAATGCTGTGTTCCATCTGAGAATTGTATTCCATAGTTTTTTTTTAAATATCTGTGTAATTTGAAACACTTCAGCAAATTCAGGTTCTGCTTCAGGTTCTTCTTCATCTTTCTCTGTAGATGACTCAATACGTTCTTCCATTTCCTCATTTGCTAACATTTCTTAATGAACTTCATTATGTTGTTTCACTTCTTTATCAAGCACTTTGGCAAATCCCTCTCTGTGAGTTAGTCTTGCTGCATGAATTATTTTCCTAACTTCTCCAGTGATCCTCAAGAAGCCTTGAAAATCACTCAGGGCTTCACTCCATAAATTCTTCCAGCAAGCATTTATAGTTTTTGGGTTTAATTCATTCATCGCATCTTTGGTGATTGTTATTGCATCAGCAATGGTGAATAATTTCCAGCACATTATTATTTCCAGATCAGCGTCTACATAAATTGCTGATGGAATGTAATCAAACACCAGGCAGTTGTATGTGGTTTGACAGAATGAATGATGCCATAGTCAAGGTGCTGGCAGGTGCAAAAAGAACAACTTTTAAAGTTGTGGGGTTAGTTAAGGGAGCCAACAAAAATGGTGAGGCACCCTGGAAGAATCTGTCATTCACTTCTGAGACCAAAGAGTAAACATTTCCTTTTTGGGTAACACTGTATTCCTGCTTGCCTTGCATGCTGAGTCCTTTCAAAGCTGTTATGGAAACCATGTGCTCTGCTTATAATTTCCATAGCAGGTAGTAAAAAAAGAAAAGAAGAGACAGAAAGAGGAACATAAAGGTGAAAAGGGACCACATCAGATTGTATAAAGTCACAGCAAGTGAAATGATCTTGTTCCGTGATACCTCCAAAGTGACAGTTCTTCTGAGCAAACCTGCTTTATCTGTCAGTTTTGAGCATGTCCACACTTGGATCCACTTCACACATGACCTCCATGTTCTCTCCAGCACCCTGACCCCCGCCACACACCTACTGCTTTATTGGGACTGATCAAGTGTTATGCATTGTTTTTCCGAGTGAACTGCTCACTTATAAAAGCAGTGCATAACAATCGGTATGAATTGTATTACATTTCCTTTGTTTTCTCTTACTGCATTCAGCAGTTGTTTGATAATATTGTTAAATAACTGAAATATAGATTGATTAGAAGAAACTCTGACAAGATAAGTATGAAATAATTAGCAGAGCAGAAGAACAACAAGGATATGTATAAATATAAAGCAATGGAGAGAGATTAGCAAAGTCTTGAATGTGACAGTTGAAATAGATGGATTGAATTGAAGGGCTGCAGTGATTACTCCAAATACTTACCTATGGGCAACAGTAGGACTCAATACATGTTGCTAAAGTTTTAATTGGATATTTAAAGTCATAAAGATGTTTTCTTTCAACATAGTAGAAGAAATATGAAAATAATAGTTGGAGAAAAGATTGGTTATGAGCTTATTTATATTATGAACTATAATTTTTCCCCAACACTGACATAGCTACATCAAAATAATCCACAGAGATGATGAAGTGTGGATAGTTGAACCTTAACTTTATTTGGTCCTTCCTACTCCAAAACCTCCACTAATGCCAAGTAAGATATTAAGGCCATGTGGATGATTAATCTTGGATAATCAACATGAATTATTTTTGATGGCCTTTATAACAATTTTATTGTTTATTCTTTACTAAGGTAAAACCACAAAAGATTTAAGTGTAGCTGTTCAGATGATGAAAAGGATCCACTCCTTGATGGAAAAATACTCAGAGCTTTTACAAGAAGATGATCGGCAACTCATAGCCAGATGCCTCAAGTATCTAGGATTTGATGAGTTGGCAAGTTCTTTACATCCAACCCAGGTAATATGATCAGAATAGCTCAATTTCAACAGGGTCATTATTAGGTATACATAAAGTGTTTTGCAAATATAGTCATCTCTTCCAGATTTTTGTTTTTTTACAGAAAATAATATTATTAGTTGTAACCCAACTGCCCAATCTAGCAAAACATCTTAAAGCTATAGTGTGATTATTCAATTGTCTTTAAATATATCAGGTTGCAGCTACAAATATCATGACGTATTTTTGAAAATCTTTATGTCTACTATTTTTTCATAGTTAATACAATTATTTTAAAAAATTAAGTTTAAAAGGTGGTAAAATGCTTTTCATAGAAGGTGCTCGGTAATAAATGTTTTACTTATTTCAATGCTATTCTAATTCAATGTCATTTTCAAAATGGACTTTTAAAATAATACAGGATGCAGAAAATGATGTAAAAGCAAAGAAAAGGAATAAGTATTCAGTTGGCATGGGGCCAGCTCGGTTCCAGCTGCAATACATGGGCCATTACTTGATACGAGATGAGAGAAAAGATCCAGATCCCAGGGTCCAGAACTTTATTCCCGACACATGGCAGGTAATAGTGCAACTGAAACAAAAATTACTGTATTTTGGTGATGTGGAGGAAGACAGCAAACCACACTGCCATGTGTGTACCTGTGAACAATCTTACATGTTCTTCACATGTACACCAAACCCTAAAATGCAATAAAAAATGGAAAATATATCAAAAATAAATAAATTAATTGATTAATTAATTAAAAAAGCAAAAAAAATTACGGTAGTTTCTTATTATATGTGATCTCAGAGGTTTCTCAGTATTGTGGCTTTACACATTATGTTTGGTATGAACTTTCTAATGTCATTTAAAGATACTTTGTTATTGAAAATGTCAAATGTGCACAATTTTTCCCCGTTTAAAGAAGGTGAGATTTTCTTTTATTATATAGACCATTTCCTTGGAGGTACTTTAATGGATTCATATGTTTAGCTCTGATGGTATCTCAGTCATCCAGCTTTATTATTATGGAGCAGCCTCCAGGTTTTTTCTATGTCAATAGAATTTCATATGTAAATATATAAATGTGCATAAAGAAATTTAGATAATTTAAATAGTAGGCAAAGTTGTTTAGATATTTACACATTGCATCTGTCACAATGGTAGGTAGCTATTCTAAAAATGTATATAAAATTAATACTCATGGATATAAAATTTAGAAGGAAAGGATGCATTTCTACATACATTGAACCATACAAACTTGCTGATAAGTGGAACATATTAACCTACAGCAATGCAATTTTGTAACTTCAGTCTAGTAGAATGTCCCCTTCAGAATCTGACTTTACCTTTCTTAGGATGGTGGGGTACGTTAAAAATTCATGCCGGCTTTTCATGAGCAGGAAGACTGGTTCCTTACTTCAGTGCCGGATGGGAGGCAGTAATGCTCTCCATTATTTCCATTCACATTGTGACTCTTCTGATGCCTAATTCCCTCTGAGGTGTGTCCAGGAGCGGACCAGTTTGGGTTTTGAGGTGTTTTCCCACCTTCTGTCTATTACCAAGGCTTATAACCATTCTTTGGCTAGTCAACATCTTGATGAATAAAAGCATAGGCTGCAGGGATGGAGCTCTCTCATGCCTGGCATGCTTCTATATGGAAAGTAGAAGATAAGTAGTAAAATAAAGAATGTTTGATGTTTCTTCTCCTCAGCTATTGTTTTCACCATCAGTCATATACATAGTGTCTACTTCTTAGAACTTAGGTTCTCAACCGCACTTATTAAACAACAAATAATTACAAGACATCTTCTCAATAATAAGATATTTTGTTCAGACATCCTCTCCATTTTTCACACATAAAACCCACCTCAGAGATGTTCAGAAGCATAAAATAACATGAGACCTTCAGATTTTCCTATAGATCCTTTGAGGTTCAGAAAATCCAGTTGGAAGTCTATTAATAGATTGTCTTTGTTTTGATGACATGCTGTTCACTTTCTTGACACAATGGTCTGGCCCTGCAGCGAGAGCTCCTTGATGTGGTGGATAAGAATGAGTCAGCAGTGATTGTGGCCCCAACGTCCTCGGGCAAAACCTATGCTTCCTACTACTGCATGGAGAAAGTGCTGAGGGAGAGTGATGACGGGGTGGTCGTGTACGTTGCACCCACAAAGGTAGCGCTCAATATTCTCTTTCATTCCTGAACCTACTCTTTAAGAATAATGAACATGGTCACATGGTAGATCCAGTTCACTTTATTTTATTTTTATTTTTATTTTTTTGAGATGGAGTCTTACTCTGTTGCCCAGGCTGGGGTGCAGTGGCACGATTTTGGCTCACTGCAACCTCCGGCTCCCAGGTTCAAGCGATTTTCCTGCCTCAGACTCTGGAGTAGCTGGGACTACAGGCATGCACCACCACACCCAACTATTTTTTTTTTTAATTTTTAGTAGAGATGGGGTTTCACCATGTTGATCAGACTGGTCTTGAACTCCTGACCCCATGATCCACCTGCCTCAGCCTCCCAAACTGCTGGGATTAGAGGCATGAGCCACCACACCTAGCCCACTTCATTTTTTAATCTGCATTTTCTTGTTCTAGTTTCTGAAACTAAAATAACTTAAAAATACGTATACACATATATACATACATATATATACACACACAAAGATATACATAAAATAACATATGTATTCAAACTTTAGACATTGGGGAAAACCACCAAATATAGGAGGCATAATTTTTTTCTAATGCATAGGCAATGTTTTCTGTTTTTTTTTCTTCCTTCTGATGAATACTTTTTAAATTTCATTTTACTTTAGATGAGGTGTATCAGTGAGGTTTGTAGGCTGAGTCGACTGTCTCAAAGAGAACATGTTACTGTGTTTAGAGTAATGAGTTGATGAAAGGGGTTACTCAGATTTCTAAAGAACCACTTTTAGATGGTTCTTCTTATCTTCTGAGATTTCAACTCTCCCTATTATGTGACGAATGGATCTTTTTCTTTGTCAACCAGGCCCTTGTTAATCAAGTGGCAGCAACTGTTCAGAATCGTTTTACGAAAAATCTGCCAAGTGGTGAAGCTCTCTGTGGTGTTTTCACCAGGGAATATCGTCATGACGCCTTAAACTGTCAGGTAGGGTATTTTAATTAGTAAGTGTGTTATCAAATTATATAACTGCACTTATGTGTCTCTGACTAGAAATTTAACGTCTTCACAAGGCCTTGTGAAAATAGTTTCCTTGAATTTATGAAAGACAAAATACTTTTAGAGAAAATGTAATATTTCAAATAGTGAGCACTAGAACTCATCTTTTTTTAAGGACACTGACCTTTGGATTTCTGATTTCATTTATAGTTTATTGCATTATCTTGGTTTATAAATGGATTCAAAATGATCTAGAGAATGATAAATTATGGGGCTGGGCACAGTGGCTCACGCCTGAAACTCCAGCACTTTGGGAGGCCAAGGTGGGTAGATCACCTGAGGTCAGGAGATTGAGACCATCCTGGCTAACACGGTTAAATCCTGTCTCTATGAAAAGTACAAAAATTTAGCAGGGTGTGGTGGCACACACCTGTTATCCCAGCTACTTGGGAGGGTGAGGCAGGAGAATCACTTGAACTTGGGAGGTGGAGGCTTCAGTGAGCCAAGATCACGCCATTGCACTGCAGCCTTGGTGACAGAGCGAGACTCTATCTCAAAAACAAAACAAAAAAAAAAAACAAACAGAAAGAATGCTATGTTATAAAAAATTAGCAAACCTCAATTTTAAATCAATTACTTTTTCTTCCTAAACGTCTGTTAAGGATGCTCATGATTTAGCCAGTGTTGAATTAGGGATAGTATACCTGATGTTAAACTGTAGAAAGTTTTCACCCTGTGAACTCATGGATCAACAATTAAGAGTAAATAAGAGTGAACACATGATTATAGAACATTGCATGGTAGACGTGGACATGTTCTACCCAGATTGCCTTTCAAAGAAGGGCTTGATGTGTAGAGTGTGGTTAAGACAGATACCAGCTATCAGCTCCCCCAGTTCTCCCTCCACAGTCTGTACCCTGCAACCGAGCTAAGTAGAGGTATAAACAGTGGGCCGAGCAATCCTCACTCCAGAGCGCCAAGCCAGGTTAGCTGAGGCTCCATCAGGCCTGCCTTACAGTGAGGCTTCTCCTGCTGCTCATTTCTGCTTCCCTGCTCTTTTTGCATTAGATTCTTAACAAACATCTTTCATTGCAAACTCTATGTCACGGTTAGGTTTGAAGGAACCAAACCTGTGACCATGAATAATTTCTATTTTTAAACTCTGAATGCTCATAAACAAGAATGTAAACTTCAAATCTGACTTTCTACCATTTTTTGTCTATCAATGTCAGTTTTATATGGTTCAAATGACGATAGGACAGTTTTGATGAAACCCTGAATTATCAGAAGCAATGTTATATGCCAATTATCAGCAGATATATTCAGGACTCATAGTCTATCTTATATATTCTTGTAACTATGTTTACACATAGTAACTGCTCAAAATGTTACTTCACACAATATTATTTTTGTAGGTACTTATTACGGTGCCTGCCTGCTTTGAAATTCTGCTGCTTGCTCCTCATCGCCAAAACTGGGTGAAAAAAATCAGATATGTTATATTTGATGAGGTAGGTTTGGTGTTATTTCTCTGCTTAATTTCCTAGTGTGCATTTGCATAGTAATAAAGATATTTGGTGATTCAGGACATCTATCCCCTTGGATGGAGTTCAGATTGAGAAGGCACCCTTTTTTTCCTCCTGAGTGTTTTTTTTCTAGGAATTACAGTTTTTTGCTCTCTTTTCCTGTTGTGACTCAATAGGATATAATGGTACATCCTGCAGAGTTCTCTAAGGGAGAGGAAACTTTCATTGACAACTATTTCACAGGAAATAGAATTCAACCATCCTGGCACAAGTTTCCTAGGACAGAGATTTCAATCCAGTCTTTTACCTCTAAAGTGGAGAGATTATAGCTTGCAGCAAACGCCAAGAATGATGTACTCAGACACTTCCAGCTGAGCTGGAACTCTTCGGAGAGAGTCCGCCCCAGCATTGGTCCACCAAGTATTTGTGAAAGGGCTTGTGTTAACTAAACATCCACTAGACGGTCATTTGAGGTGGGTTGCTGAGGCACCTGTGACTTTGTACACACTCAAACAGCATTTTCAGGAGGCTGTTTTCAGCGTTCGTTATCACACCACATCCTCCATTCCTTGGCCTATTTTCAGGGTCAAGGAGTTTCCTTCCCATGTACATATAACATACACAAAGTGCCTGAATATTTTTCCTTGCCTGACCTCAAATGCCTTGTACATAAGCTTGAATATGTTGCCGTGAGCCCCCACAGAAAGCAAGTAATTTTTGGCTCTAATGATGATGTTAATTACATAAGTTATTTATCAGTCATGATCCCAACAGATATTAAATGACACCCTTGAAATACAGTAATTCAAGAAGGGCATTTGTTTCAAAAGGGTGTGTGAGGGAATCCATAAGGATTAGTGAGTAATCTAGAGCTAGTAGTTTACCTCTAGGCGTGGAAGCATTATGGAAAGGCAAAAGGAGATTCCAATTGAGTTGGCCATAGCTGACTGAGTGAGGAACGTAGCTGATTCAGGGCAGCTTTGCAGGAAAGAAGCCAATGGTACAATGACCTCAACCTCATTCTCTCCACTTCTGATCTCTGGCCAATGACCTCCATGAGCCAAACCCAGTGGAACCAGAAGTTATAAGAGCCCTTTTGAGGAAGTGCCTATAGATCAGTTTCCCTGGGAAGAGAGAGAAAAATAAAAAACAATGTAGATTTATAGCAATGTATTGGGACAAAGGAAAGATACTTAGCAAAGTTAAATTGCAGCATTAGTAAGAATATCTATTGGTCATGCGCAGTGGCTCGCACCTTTAATCCTAGCACTTTGGGAGGCCAAGGCAGGTGGATTGCCTGAGGTCAGGAGCTCAAGACCAGCCTGGCCAACATGGTGAAACCCCATCTCTACTAAAAATACAACAATTAGCGCATGGTGGCAGGTCCCTGTAATCCCAGCTACTCGGGTGGCTGAGGCAGGAGAATTACTTGAACCTGGGAGGCAGAGGTTTCAATGAGCTAAGATCATGCCACTGCACTCGGCCTGGGTACAAAAAGCAAAGCTCTGTCTCAAAAAAAAAAAAAAAAAAAAAGAAAGAAAGAAAGAAAGAAAAGAAAAAAGGAATATTTATTAAAAGAGATTTAAAACACTGTAGAAAGATATATTCTTTGACTCCATGGAATTTTCCATTCAAAGGGGAAAAGGTTAACAAATCTCTGTAACTTACCTTTTTATTGCTGTAAACTTGGAGCTACCAAATAGGCTATACTTTGGATTTGTTGGATGCTGATTTATTGTATTTATTTTTGGTTTATCTCATATTGCATCATGAATGCCTTGAATATTCTTGTTTTAAAAAATCCAACAACTTTGTCTATGCAGTCTAGAACTTTGATTAAAATCTCATCTCGAAACTCGGAAGTAATATGACTTTGGGTATTTCAGCTTTTCCAATTTTATATGAGGGATAAAACAGAAAGGTTTTAAAGGCTAACATCTATTCTGGCGGAATCAGGGAAAAGTGCTGTCTAGTGCAAAGCATAAGGTCAATATTTGATGGAGTGGTATTTTATATGATCAGGACAAGCCCACATGGGCAGTGGGGATTCATATTCTAAATAGATATATAATTTGGCTCTGATAGTAAGCCTTTTTCAGTTTATTGCCAGGCATATAATTTAATCTGTTTAACAGAGACCACATTTGAGACTCTTTCTGAATCTGGTTTGATTTGCTCATCCATTCATTTACTTGACAGATATTGAAGGAGTGCTTCCTCGGTGCAAGGCTTTGTGTCAGTGGCTAGGAATAGAATCTTCAGGTCTAAGGTTACAGTTTACTTAATACCTTCTCTATTAGACACTGGAGCTGACAGCAGCTTACTCAAGAAAGAGGAAATAAACAAGTGAGCTCAAGGATGATGGTGCCAGCCCACGTTGGTGCAAACCGTGAAGGGAGAGAGCAGGTTGTTGAGATTGCAGTCATGGTAGGGTGGTGGGTGGAGGCAACGGTGGAAGAGGTGGTCAGAAAAGTCTTTTTTTTTTTTTTTGAGATGGAGTCTTGATCTGTCACCCAGGCTGGAGCACAGTGGCGCGATCTCAGCTCACTGCAACCTCCACCTCCCAGGTTCAAGCAATTCTCCTGCCTCTGCCACCCAGGTAGCTGGGACTACAGGTGCACGCCATTACACCCGGCTAATTTTTGTAATTTTAGTAGAGACAGGGTTTCACCATGTTGGCCAGGATGGTCTTGATTTCCTGACTTCACGAGCCACCTGACTCAGCCTCCCAAAGTGCTGGGATTGCAGGCATGAACCACAGCACCTGACCCAGAAAAGTCTTTTTTGTGGAGTGCCATTGAGCTGAAACTTACAGTTTGAATAAGAGAGGGTAAGAGTATTGTAAGCAGAGGGAGCAATAAATGGGAAAGCTCTTAGGTAGGAACTGTGTGTTCAAGGAACAAAGAAAAGGTAATTCTTTCTGGACTGCAGTAAAGGTGGAGATAGTGGTTTGAGATAAAGCTAGAGAGGCAGCAGCAGCCAGATGATGCTAGCCATTAAACATCCCATTAAGGAGTTTATAATTTATTCCACATGCAAAGGGAAGATAGTAAAGCAATTTATTTGGTGACATGACTTGTTATAATTTTTCTTTTGGCTGTGATGTGAAGAATTTAAAGGCGAATAGGGATGCTAGTATAGTAGCTGAAGTAGCTCTGCTGAGATGTGACAGTAGCTTGGCTGGTGGTAGACATGAAGAGAAATCCATTGATTTGAAACACATTTTTGAAAGCAAAGTAAAGGAGAATTGTTGGTGAATTGGTTGTGGGGATTTTTAATATTTCTTTAATATGTCTTTAAACTTGGTCACTTAAAGGCAATGGGAAGGCATGTGTGAGAATTTCAAGATTCTGTGTCTTACTTTCAGTTGCTATTTTGAAATCAGCTTTTTAGTTGAGATTTTTTTTTTCTTTAATAGGTTCATTGTCTTGGTGGAGAAATTGGAGCAGAAATCTGGGAGCATCTCCTTGTCATGATCCGATGTCCCTTTTTGGCCCTTTCAGCTACCATAAGCAATCCCGAACATCTCACTGAGTAGGCATTACGTTCCAACTTGCACAGAGTGTTGATCTGTTTTAATGTTTGAGTTTCATAATTTCTCTCTGGGTTCTGAAGAGCTTCATAATTTTCTGGTGAATTTAATAGTTTATTTCTGGATCTTCAAGAGCCTGCACCTTTCTACACCTCCTGGCCCCTGCTGAGGAAAATCAAGGACTTTCCCACCGAGATCTGCAACTGAGTAGGAAATTTCCCCCATCCCAAAAATGATTCATCAGCAAAGATATATTTATGTTCCTTTTTTGTCCTTCACCAAGAAATAAAATATAAAATGCTATAATAACACCCTCAGACATGGGTCCTGTAATCCATTTTCCTAGTTTGTAGAGATGTTTAGAAAGATAGCAAATCCTTATTAGTTGAAAGCCCCATATCATGTTGCCATTGGGCTTGATTTTTGCCTACTAAAAACCATTTTTTTACTTCATAATAATATGTATTTACTAATAATGATCCTATAATACCTCCTGCATGCCTAGTACAGTTCTAAGTACTTTACATGTATTAATTTATTTTAAATGCCCGGCAACCCTTATGATGTATGCTTACTTCCATTATTAATATTAAATAGTCACACTTACAATATCACTACCATATTTCCATTTTGAAATGTGAAAAACTAGGAACAGAAAGATGAAGTTATTCAATCAAGAGACACAGCAATTAGTAAGAAGGTTGGGATTTAAATTCAGGTAGTCTGGCTTCTGAGTATATTCCCCTAAGTACAGTTTATAAGGAACATGAAATTTTCTTTACTTAAACTACTTAATTTCACAGGAAGTAGTTCCATGTTCTGCTAAATAATATGTACATCTGTATTTTTTAAGGTGGCTACAATCGGTAAAATGGTACTGGAAAGAAGAAGACAAAATAATTGAAAATACTGTTACTTCTAAGAGACACGTGGGTCGTCATCCCGGTTTTCCCAAAGACCACGTGCAAGTAAAACAATCATATAAAGTTAGACTTGGTAGGTTTGATATATTTATATAAAGTTTGCCTTTTACTTTTTATTTTTATTTTTAAATCTACCATTATCCATTTTACTTTAAGTGTATTTCATTCGTTATATTTCCATTGATGTGGAAATTCTTGCTCTTCATTTTTAGTGCTCTATGGAGAGAGATACAATGATCTAGAGAAGCATGTATGTTCAATAAAAGGCAATGACATTCATTTTGATCATTTCCACCCATGTGCTGCATTAACAACAGACCATGTAAGTAATATTTTAGCCATATTTGTTCTGAATCATTTAAAATATTTGTCTATATTATAAACAAAAGCTGCCCAATTGATACTTATCAGAATGATAGAACTACAGAATGACAGAAACTGATACTTTAACCTTGATTTAAAAAATAACAAGAACATTCTTTCTCTTTTTTTTTGAGACAGAGTTTCGCTCTTGTTACCCAGGCTGGAGTGCAATGGTGCAATCTTGGCTCACTGCAACCTCTGCCTCCTGGGTTCAGGCAATTCTCCTGCCTCAGCCTCCTTAGTAGCTGGGATTACAGGCACGCACCACCATACCCAGCTAATTTTTTGTATTTTTAGTAGAGACGGGGTTTCACCATGTTGACCAGGATGGTCTCGATCCCTTAACCGCGTGATCCACCCGCCTCGGCCTCCCAAAGTGCTGGGATTACAGGCGTGAGCCACCGCGCCCAGCAAGAACATTCTTTCTAATTTCAATTGGTTCCTGAATAGTTCTGAATAATGATTAAAAACTACTACAGATTTAACCTGAAGTTTTTGCTAATTTTATTTATCCTTGGAGGTTATCTTTGCCAGTTTCTCTTCTTCTCAACACCCATGTGTCTGTCTATGTCTCTGACACTAGTTCTTCCCTCAGTGCAGCCATACAGTTTTTTGTGGACAATGCCTACTACATATGATGTTCTCCCTAACACAGCAATTGTGACATGACTTTTGGGTGATGAGCCAGTAAGATGGGGACCTTAAGAAGATTTCTGCTGGGGGGCTGGGTGCAGTGGCTCATGCCTGTAATCCCAGCACTTTTGGAGGCTGAGACAGGCAGATCACAGGTGAGGAGTTTGAGACCAGCCTGGCCGGTATGATGAAACCTCATCTCTACCAAAAATACAAAAAAAATTAGCTGGGCATGGTGGAGGGCCCCTGTAGTCCCAGCTACTCCAGAGGCTGAGGCAGGAGAATCGCTTAAAACTGGGAGGCAGAGGTTGCAGTGAGCTGAGATAGAGCCACTCCATCTCAAAAAAAAAAAAAAAAAAAAGATGTTAACTGGTACACTGGGGTGTGAGTGGGGAAAGATTTCTTAATTTTTCTTGCATGTATCTCTTCCTCTCTTATCCTATTTCTCTTCCTCTCTCATCCTATTCTCATAAATGACCCATTTAAATAAGCTTCCTGTGGCTTTCAAAGTGATGATTAGTTAATAGCTTTGACTTCCTGCTAAAACCTGAAAATTTAAATATATTCTATATCCTGTCATGTGAAACATAATAGACCATCCATCATAAGAGTGCTGTGATGATTAAAGGAGATAAAGTATGTAAAATTTTTAGAGCACAAAAGTAAACATAATTTGACATGAATATAATGATATATAACTCTCAACTTTCCTTAAAGATCATTTTGATCTTTCCAAGTCTTTACTGGCCTTCTTTTGGAAAAAGCTAAATGCATAGCTCCTTAGCTTGACAGCCAATGTCTTCTATGACCTGGTCCCAGTGTCCTTTCATTCATCCACTGGGGTATCTTACCTGGCAGCCCTCATGTTGTACATTGCTCTTGGAATATTTTAACCCAGATGCCAAATACCAGCTGTTCAGATCCTGTTCATCTTCCATAATTATCCTAAGGTGAAACCTTTCAGAATTCTTCTCTGACTATCTTAGCTAGATGTAATCTTTCTTCTCTCCATAATACCTTGTCTGTGTATCTACCAGTCCTGATGAGCTTACAGCTTAAGTTGTTTACATGCATATATTCCTTACTGGCAAGAATAACTCTTCGAAGACAAATTTTATGTCTTTCAGTTCCCAAAAAACTGCTATGTGTATAAAAGTTACTTACTAAGTGTATGTTAAATAAGAACAGCCAACTTAAATTGAGCACTTACTTTGTGTTCTAAAAATTCCACATTTTTACACCTCTTTTAGCCACTACAGCAATCTTATGATAGATGTCTTAACGCTCTTCCCACTTTCAATGAGGAAGGTGAGGCATAGAGAACTTAACTGACTCAATGTTGCATCAGTAAGTAAATGGTGGTGCCAGGATGCAACCTCAAAAGGCTGGCTTCTAAAAGCAAGCTGATTGGTAGTAGTTTTCTAGTAGGATTTTGTTATGGAAACTTTTCTCTTGTGTGACAATGGCCGAATCCAAATTCTAAATAAACTTAAAATATGAACAAAATTCCTGTGACTTAACTCATACCTGAAACCTAGAATATGGATGATAACCCACATATGGTAATAAAAGTCACCTTATTCTCTTTTTTCTTTCCCTCCACGTCCCTCCCTCTCTTCCTTCCTTCCTTCCCTCCTTCCCTCCCTCCCTCCTTCCCTCCTTCCTTCCTTCCTTCCTTCCTTCCTTCCTTCCTTCCTTCCTTCCTTCCTTCCTTCCTTCCTTTCTTCTCTCCTTCCCTCTTCCCTCCTTTCTTCCCTCCTCCCCTCCTTCCTTCCCTCCTTCCCTCCCTTCTTTCCTTTCTGATATCCAGGAGTTATCTGACATTTTCATCATTATGTGGCATTTTAAAAATAGCATAGCATTAAATATTATTCTGTGTAGGATGGGTCAAGGCAGGTTATCTTTAAACAGCAGTGAGTGTAGTGGTTTGGAGTACCTGCCGAAATTGTCATTTTGGTCCAAGTGCCTTTCCTCTATTTTCAGTAGCTATTAATGGAATAACTGGAAAGCAATAGAACCGCTACAGTGTGCTCTGACCCCAGATGACTTCTGCAAAGGTCATGCTGATGTATGAGTCTTCATAAGATGTCTAGACTTTTGTGGCAGGAGTGCAGGATGAACACAAAGGCTTAGATATTAGTGAGTCCATTTTGACAGCTTTGTGTATAGCATGTGTTTATATCGGACATATCCTAAAGTAGCAGTGATAAAAACCAAGGAGGCCTTTCAACTGAATAAATAATTCCTGGTCTTAGGTAGTACATTTCAGATTAATATGAAAAAAGGGAGTGGCAAAGAAAAATAAATTATGGCAATGTAAGAAGGGCCATCACCTGGGTCCTTTCCTGTACAGTTTTAGCATAAAAATGATTTCAGGAGTGGGGCAGGGTGAGAGAACTGGTCTGAATCCAACCATGGTGAGGAATTGCCTTCAATCAATATATGCTGGTTTCTGGCTAAGAACAGTATCCTTTGGCCTTTGTCCCAATTTCCATGCCACACAGCAACAGCCGCTGACTCCTGGAGAGTTATCAGTCCTAGGAGGTTTTTGAAAGAATGGCTATCTGTTTCTGCTAAGCATGGATCAGTGCTTACCATCACCTGTGACATAGGGACAATGCTTACAAAAATAGCATCATGGTATAATACTACTGTGTTTATAAACAAAGAATGGTACAAATCTATGACCTTTTTTTTTTTTTTTTGAGATGGAGTCTTGCTCTGTCGCCCAGGCTGGACTGCAGTGGCACAATCACGGCTCACTGCAACCTCCTTCTCCTGGGGTCAAGCAGTTCTCTGCCTCAGCCTCCCAAGTAGCTGAGATTGCAGGTACCCACCACTATGCCCACTACTAATTTTTGTCTTTTTAGTAGAGATGGGGTTTCACCATCTTGGCCAGGCTGGTCTTGAACTTCTGACCTCATGATCCACCTGCCTTGGCCTCCCAAAGTGCTGGGATTACAGGTGTGAACCACCATGCCCCGCCATCTATGACTTTTTATTTATCTTCCTTCTCTGCCTAGGCTGGTTCAATGTTTGCAGGTTCACTAGTCACTATGTAGTGGAGAACTGCTGAATTGAATTCTTGGCATTTAGGCAAAGGACTGTTAAACTGATTTTAAAAATTGAGACCTGTAAGGGATAATCAATCATATTGATGGCTGTGGCATTAATCATACGCTAGGCATTTTACTAGGTCTGTTACATATGTTATCTAATATAATTCTCCTGAAAAATCTATGTCACAGGCAGAATTATCCTTCATTTTAGAAATGAGGAAATTTGGGCCTCTCTAAAAGGCTAAGAGACTTAAGAAATCATAAGCATTCCAGGAACCAAAAACAGAAGATTTATATTTTAAAATTATAATAGATCTTGGACTTATTCTATGTTTTAATTTTCGTTAGGTGGAATAAGTTATACCTATTAAGAGAGCAAGACACCAACATTGCAAAATAATACGTGTTTTGTTCTATTTAGTAAGTTGGCGCAATGCAGTCCTTAGCATTTAACTATCTTTCAGTGCCCCAACTGAGATGTTAAATGATGATTCCAGGAATTGTTTTACATTCTACAGTGTTAAAGGTTTGAAGAATATATGGTGATACGTTAATTTTGTTTGCTCTCACTGCAGTCTTTAAGGTGGAAGTGTAAATACTGTATTTTCATCCCCATCTTGTGATGAACTAGTGGTTACAGGTACGATTAGAACCAGATCTTCTGATTCAAACTCTTGTGCACTTTCCTTCTACCAAACGTCATCTCCATGTTTCTTCAACTGTGTTGTGTTTGGAGTGGCTTTTTTAGCCCTGAATTTTGAAACCCAAATTTTAAAACCTTTTAATAGCTATTTACTAAAACAAGTGCAGTACTGTCAAATTATTTTGGATGAATTTGCATACTATATTTACTTCTTTGAGATTTAACATTTCCAGTGAGAAATATCAAAGAATCCTATTTGATGCAATATGTATCATTTCTCCTGACCTTTTCTTTTTTGAAGCATACTGTCTTAGCACATTCCACAGGCTTCTATAACAAAAATATCACAAATTGAGAGGCTTCAGAAACAAATATTGCTTTTTCAGAATTCTGGAGGAAAGTCCAAGGTCAAGGCACTGGGAGGTTTGGTGTCCGTGAAGGCCTACTCTCTGGATCATAGATAGCTGACTTCTTCCTGTGTCCTCAACATGGCAGGAGGGACAGGGGAGATCTTGCAGTCTCTTTTACAACAGCATTAATCCCATTCATGGGGGTTCCTTCTTCACGACCTAATCATCTCCCAAAGGATTTGCCTCCAGATACCATCCCATTGGGGATTTGGTTTCAACATACAAGTTTTGGGAGCAGACATTCAGTCTGTATTACATTCCTGTTAACATCTCAGAGAGTATGTTTTTGCATGCAAATGATTTTTAACAGTAGTGATTGGAACCAGCAGGAAATACTACAATGAACCTTTTTGAGAACAGGAATTTTTTATTTCCACTTAAAAACACTTGTGGAAAAAATGAATGGCATACTTTATTCAGAAGACTTTAAGCAGACCCGTCAGTGACCTTTGGGAGTTTCTTGGAGTCTTGAAGGTGGTTTGAGAACCTTTATCTTGAAGTTGGCCCAGTTCTTATCTTGTAACTCAAGCAAATAAGACTTTCTCTTTTTAGCCTGGCTTGGTATACATAAACGTAAAGAATCACATTCTTAATTACATCATTTTTGGTGTTAGCTGTAAAGTAGAGGTTATGTCTTATCTAAACTGAGTCCACAAATCTTTCAGCTTCCCGATGCTCTGATTTCGATCATGAAGACAGTTCATAGAAAATTAGCATAATGAAAAAATCTGAGGAAGTAATATTAAAATTTTTCGGTGGGATTTTGGCTTTTTTTCCACTTTGGTGATTCAGACACTTGTAGGTAGTATAAATGTTGGCATTTAGCACCTATCACACTTGAACATTTTAGTTTAATGCCTTTCAGTGTCTTTGGTTTACGACAGTGACTAAGAGGTAAAGGATAAAACATAAAATAAATAGTAAAAATTTTAACTTTATTTTAAACAGATTGAAAGGTATGGATTCCCTCCTGATCTTTCCCTTTCACCTCGAGAAAGCATCCAGCTATATGACACCATGTTTCAAATTTGGGAAAGTTGGCCTAGGGCCCAGGTAAATAATAATGATGTAATCAACGCAACTATAGACGATGATAACACTGCTGTTCAGAAAGACAAACTCTCACCCTTTCTAATCACTTGCATCTGATCTTTTAAAATTATTAGTCCTAAATAAGGTTCCTAAAATAAGATTGCCTCTTCTCATATTTCTAACATTTTCTCTTTGTTTTTTAATGGGTTTTAATTTGTATTTTATTTTGATTCCTGAAATATTGCTTCTTTTTTTTTTTTTTTTTTTTGAAATCTTTTCAACTACTGGAACACTATTATATTTCTGTCTTCTTACACCTTGGATTTGTATTTTCTGTTTATTATTAAGCTTGCTTCCCTTCTAAGTCCCAATTGCTGTTTGTTTTCATCTTCTGCTTTGTTTTTCTTTGTATCCTTTCTTTTGAAGAGTTCATTATGCTTTAGAAGCCCTGGGGAGATAAAAAGTTTAACCATCCCTCTGCTGGAGAACCCTGTAATGATGCTAATGAGTCATATAATCAAGAAATATCTTTGAATTTTCCTGCATGATTGTACTTAATTTTGTAATATTTGTTTTTAAGGAACTGTGTCCAGAAAACTTTATTCATTTTAACAATAAATTAGTCATTAAAAAGATGGATGCTAGAAAATATGAAGAGAGTCTAAAGGCAGAATTAACAAGTTGGATTAAAAATGGCAACATAGAGGAGGTAACGTTCACACATTTTTGGCCAAATTATATTTTTATTGTTTTCTTGAGTTATATCATTCCATTAATATCATTTTCTGATTTTTTTTAATCCTCAATTTTTATTTTAGAATTTTACTTTGAACATAAAATCTAGTGATTTTGAAATAGTTAGAATAAAAGAGAGAAAGTAAATTGGTCTTTGTCTTATCCTCAGTGTCTTCTGAACCATGTGCCAGAGGCTACTGGTTGCTTCTAAATGGTTTAACAGATAAGAACAAAAGATTCACTCTCCGTAGAGATGATATTGTTGATACCTTGGCAGCAGAGAGATTGAACTCACAATAACAGCCTCTGAGAAGAATATTTTACTCCTCTTTCTTTATTGACTTGGAGTTTATTGTTCTTTTCATATTGTTACTTCAAGTTTTAGGAACTATTTGTGTATTAAAACTTTACCTGGAATTATATGTTATCCATTTTTTTTTTAATTTTTATTGCATTATAGGTTTTGGGGTACATGTGCAGAACGTGTAAGATAGTTGCATAGGTACACACATGGCAGTGTGTTTTGCTGCCTTCCTCCCCTTCACCCACACTTGGTGTTCATCCCCAGGCTATCCCCCCACAGCCCCCCCCCCACTGTCCCTCCCCCATTTCCCCCAACAGTCCCCAGTGTATAGTAGACCGCCTCTCTGTGTCCATGTGTTCTCATTTTTCTCACCCACCTATGAGTGAGTATATGCAGTATTTCTTTTTCTGTTCTTGTGTCAGTTTGCTGAGAATGATGTTCTCCAGATTCATCCATGTCCTTACAAAGGACACAAACTCATCATTTTTGATTGCTGCATAATATTCCATGGTGTATATTATCCATATATTTTTTTAACAATTTGATGGTCTTCATATTTTGAAATTTGATTTATTGGCATAGATTGAGAAATGACATATATTAGATTTTTCTCATTGGATTTTTTTTTTTTTTTGCCACTAAACCTTAATCTCTTCCCATTCAGAAACATAATATAGTTGAGTTACATTTTCTTCTAGCTAATTTGTTAGTTACAAATCTTGGAGATATATTTGGATGTGATTTTTCTACATAATGTAGAAAGTGATTCACACTTGCTCTCCTGTTATAGTGAAACCAGTAGCATTTTCTGAAAAATCTTTCTATTCCTAATTTGTATTGCCTGAAAAATTGCAGGCTAAATTGTGCATGTGTGTGTATATTACTGCCAAATTTTTGTTTTCTATTGTATTGATTTGTGTGTTTCTTTGACGGTTCTTTGCATAGTTTATTATTGTGATTTCATAGGAGTATTTAAAAAAAATACATTGGACAGCTATGAAAATATTTCAGCAAAAAGTAGTAATTTCTTTCTTTCTTTCTTATGCAGAACTTAAAATTGTTTTGTGTTCATTGCTACAGGCCAGAATGGTACTTAAGACTCTTAGTCCTAAAGCAGATTTTAGTTCAGAAAACATGATCACAATGTTTCCACTTCTAGTTGAAAAACTAAGGAAAATGGAGAAGTTGCCTGCACTATTTTTTTTGTAAGTTATTTAATTTAATTTGGTTTTGCTTGTAATTGTATTAGACTCATTCCTTTAAGGCAAGGGTCCCCACCCTCCAGGCCACAGAGCAGTAACGGCCCAGTCCATGGCCTGTTAGGAACTGGGCCACAGAGCAAGAGGTGAGTGGTTGGTCATTCAGCATTACTGCCTGAGCCCTGCCTCCTGTCAGGTCAGTGGTGGGATTAGATTCTCCCAGAAGGCAAACTCTGTTGTGAACTGCACATGTGAGGGGTCTAGGTTGCATGCTCCTTATGAGAATCTAACGAATGCCTGGTGATCTGAGGTGGAGCAGTTTCATCCCCAAACCATCCCCCCCATTCTTGTGCAGCCCCCTCCCCTGCCACCTACCACCAAACTGTCTTCCGTGAAATCAGTTCCTTGGTGCCAAAAAGGTGGGGGACCGCTGCTTTAAAATGAGGGAGTTATACAAACTTTCCTATCATAGTACAGTATTTATTCATTATTATTTCTGGGGCCCATTGGTTATTTGAATACATATGTTTTGTTTAAAAATACAACTTTCTAGTTCAATTCTTGTATTTGTATTTGTATTTGTGCTATTATGAATTACCTTCATTTAGTTTGCTACTCTATCTTTTGTATTCTTTCTACTGTAAACTATTAGTTTTTATTTAATCTTATTAATTTTCAGTATATACCTAGGTTCTTCGGAAAACCCATTGAACTACACGTTCAATGCACCCATTCAATGCACACATTCAATGCACACAAGTATCCCACATACAATTAAACGATCCTTACAATATACTACTTATTGAAAGTTTATTATATTTAATTTATAGTAATGAGAACTGTGATCCAGATATACTGACATCTTGCTAAATTTTATATATTGTATAATATAGCTTAAAATTGAACAAAATAGTGCAGTTTCAATAATGTGACATCAAAGTATAATTTATTAAATGGACAACATATTAGATACTGGATTAAACTTGATAACACAGTTTGGGACTAGAGCACAACACTATTAAATTTGGATAATTTCAAACTACATGTAAGCCATGGACGCTGAAGTAAATAAATCCAGAGTCTTGCTAAGAATGAATCACTGGTGATATATTCCTAAAATAATGATGATGGGTGAATGTAAGACTGTGTTTGGAAATTTGGGGAATGGCAATAATATACTCCTTTTATCTTCATTGTTGGGTAAGAAAAATAAATTTCTGAACTGCCAAGGATTTATGAAGCTCACCTACTTCTCTTTCAAGTGTGGCCATAGATCGTAATTAGAAACAAAAATAATTCTGTACCTCTGGGATATTTCTGAAATATAACTGTTTGTAAAACAGAAACTGAAAAATAGCTGTTTATTATTCATACTTATGTACACATATAGGGGAGGCAAAATTTTACCTCTACCATCTTAGGATTTTTTTTTGGCCCTGAGAATGAAATTGATATAAGACAAATCAATGGAAAAGCATGCACATACATGTAATATGTTTTATATGGTGCAGAAGGCTCCATAAGGAGATGAAGACACAAAAATGGAGTTAGAGTTGAACACTTGCATGGTGAATTGGACAAAAAGTAGTACATTGTGAAAACATCACAAGGTAAAGGGGCTTGAGCTAGGGTAAGGGTAATTTGGGTGAAGATGTGACTAGGAAGGTAAGAGTTAGTTTAACAAGGTTTGTTAGTATAGATTTTCCTTGGCTTCAACTTCCCATCTTTGAAGATAGGAATGTTACCCTCCTTCTGGTATAAAAAACATTTTACGTGGGCATTTAATCTGCTACTTTTAAGAAAAATAAAGAAGATCAGCATGATCTTGAACCTGCTGTTTTTCCACGTGTTTTCAACTCAAAATAGTGAATATGCCAGCGTGGTATATTTTGGGAGTAGCATGTACCAAAGTTCGTCACATACTTAAAATATTTTAAAACTAAAATATTTCACAAAAACATCAAAAGTTTAATCCTACTTGAAGAATCAAAGCTTGGCATGTTTATAAGACTCTTGGATTCTCTATGAAATAAACTGGGAACAGTCTTGGCCTCACCCAATTTGATTTAGTGCGAAGTAGCCCCAGATCATCAAGAGAGCTGAGGATTTGTCTGGGCTCAAGTTTTACCGCTAGGAGTTTTTCAAATAGTAGTGTACCCTTCATCCTTCTGCAGTTTAGTCTCTGGAAAAAACAATGCATGGAGCATATTCAGTGTTTGATGACAATAGCAGTGTGTGCTTAGGGCACACATCTCATGGCCAAGCCTAAGCTTGAATCCCACCTCTGTTCCCATGAGCTGTGTTATTTCTGGAAAGGTACTTAATGACTTTGAGCCTTAATTTCCTTATTTGCAAAATGAGATGATCAAAATAATAATACACCGAACTGGAGTGAGAATTAAATAAAAATAAGTTATGAGAGCCCTTAGCTTATTGCTACAAAAATGTTATTAATAAGGTACAAATCTCTAGGTCACATTGATTCTTGTGAAAGTTGCAGATACCAGGATGATCACTTTTTGTGAGATCCAAACAGACTAGAGCTGAGAGAGCCTGAAGGCAGAGTATTCAGGCTTGCATGGCTGAGATAAAGTCCTGTCTCAAGGAGTTTCTAAAATCATCCCACAGGCAATTCTTTCTTTAGGACTGCAGCAATTCAGATAAGATGCCATTGAAAGAACACCCAGCAATGGCGTCTCCACCGATAAATGGATGCCAGCTCTAGTTTTGCATCTCTAAAACCAATAAACTGTGTTTCTAAGCAGCTTATATGAACCTCTCCTTTTGCCAATATGAGCTTCCTTTTATCCTCCTGAAATACTCCTGTACCTCTGGGATAGTTCTAAAAGCCTCACTTGCAAAACAGACACTGAAAAATAGCTGTTTATTCATACCTTCATACAAATATAGGGGAGGCAAAATTTTATGTCTACCACCTTGGGATTTTTTACTTGGACCTGAGAATTATATTTATATAAGACAAATCAATAGAAAAGCATGCACATATACGTAATATGTTTTATATGGTGCAGAAGGCTCAAGCAGTTCTCCTGCCTCAGCCTCCGGGGCTGGGATTACAGATATCCCTTCAGATACATAGGTGGTTTGCCATAGTTGTGTATCTTGGGTTATAATTCTAATTTCTAATTCCAATGTAGTCAACATACTTGGAGATACTTTTTTCTTTGATTTCGTTTTGGTCGACATAATAAGTAGGTTATTGGAGAGATTTAAGAGGCAACATTATTTTCAAGTGATCTCTGAACATTATTTATAAGAGTTTTTGAAAAAATGAAGTACTGTGATAAAAGTGACAACATTTTAAAAAGTAATATATTCCTAGGCCCCAGTAACTTGCATTGATGTAAGAAGAGAATCAACATATGTCAGTTAAAAAGGGGAGTTGAGAACAGAGGCTTGCAGGCCAGACTGTGCCAGATATAAGCTGTGGGCTCTTGAGCAGGTCACTTAATCTTTTTATGTCTCAACTTTTTCATTTGGAAAATAAGGATAATACTAGAGATATTAATAGTGCCATCTTCATAGGGTCATTGTGAGTACTAAATGAGTTAATATACTAAAGTCACTGAGAATAATGCCTGACAACTGTGTATAATTTTTTTTTTTAATTCCAAGTGGGGACGGCGTTTCACTCTGTCACACCGGCTGGAGTGCAGGGGCACTATCTCGGTTCACTGCAACCTCCACTTCCCGGGTTCAAGCAATTCTCCTGCCTCAGCCTCCCAAGCTGGGATTACAGGCAGGGACCACCACATCCGGCTAATTTTTGTATTCTGTTTCACCATGTTGGCCAGGCCGGTCTCCAATTCCTGACTTCAGGTCGTCTGCCTGCCTCGACCTCCCACAGTGCTGGGATTATAGGTGTGAGCCACCTGTGCCTGGCCAACTGTGTATAATATAAATATTTTCTGTTATTATTGCTTTATTGTCTACTATCTAAAATTTCTTGCCATGTAGTGTAGACTGTCACTTTTAAAATTCTTACTTCACCAGTGTGCCAGTTTATTTACTTGCTCACTAGCTAAACACATTTTCTTTTAATGATAGCTCTGTAAAGACTTTAGAAAGGCCCTATGCTTCACAACATAGATTTAAAAAACTTTATTGTACAAACCAAACCTTTGACTTGCTATAATAAGCTATGGTTAATATAGTGACAATCGCTACTGGCTACTTGCAGCCACAGCATTTTGCCACCGAGGTGCCGTGGGGAAGTAAGACCTCCCTGGGCTTCTCGGTGCTCAGGTAAAAAGCCCTAGCTTCCTGACACAGGAAATTCATGTGAAATAAACATAGGAAATGTTTGCCTTTACTCCTCTAGAAACAGCTTACTCTTCATATATCAGGAGAATTTGATCTGTTGCCATTTGTCTTTAAATGTCTGTAGCAATTTGTAGCTAACCGCTCAGCTCTGAGAAAGCCAGCTGAGTACAAGCTAGACCAGGTTGCTGGGTGAAGCCCAAGGTACCAGGAAGACTGGGTCACTGCATTCCTAGGTATTTTCATTTCAATGGTATAAAGGCCAGACCTCGAGACATTTCTGCATTGCAAAGTTCAGCAACACCTATGTTTATTCTTTTGGAAAGAATCATAGGTTCTTACCCTCTACCAAAAGAACAATTTTTTGTAGATTAATCTTTTTTTTCATTTTTGCAGAAGGGTGGTGATGGGGATAGCTATCTTTCTTCTCTATGAAAATGGGGAAAGGCCGTTGTTCTCTGTTCCTTGCTTATGGAATATTTGACTACTCTTAGAGGACATTTCTATGAGTTCTCATTACATTGTCCCAGGAATAATGTCTGTTGTGGGGGTAGGGGAGGGAGGACAGGCAACATTATTTACTATGAGGTTAATAAGGAGTCTGCTGATTCAGAAAACCTGGTGTTGACATTCTGGGTAACATTTTAAAGGTAGGCATTAAAAACCCAACAGGCAAATGTCGGGACGATAGCAGTAGATGGAAATATAAGTTTTTGAATTGTATTTATCATGTTATTTTCAAGACGCATTTTTTTTAATTTCCAGATTCAAGTTAGGAGCTGTAGAAAACACAGCTAAAAGTGTGAGCGCTTTTCTGAAGGAAAAGCAGGAGAAGAAAAGGCCTCCTAAAGCTGATAAAGAAGCCCATGTCATGGCTAACAAACTTCGAAAAGTTAAAAAATCCATAGAGAAACAAAAGATCATGTAAGTAGTTAACTAAAGAAATTGCTAAGTAGAGGGTTAAAATAATCCCCAAGTTCCAGCAGGAAACTGTCTTTCTTTCTTTCTCTTTCTTTCCTTCCTTCCTTCTTTCTCTTTCTTTCTTTCTCCTTCCTTCCTTCCTTCCTTCCTTTCTTTTCTTTCTCTTTCTTTTTTCTTTCCCTTTCTTCCCTCCCTCCCTTCCTCCCTCCTTCCCTCCCTCCCTTCCTCCCTCCTTCCCTCCCTCCCTCCCTCCCTCCCTCCCTCCCTTCCCTCCTTCCTTCCTTCCTTCCTTCCTTCCTTCCTTCCTTCCTTCCTTCCTTCCTTCCTTCCTTCCTTCTTTCTTTCTGATGGAGTCTTGCTCTGTTGTCCAGGCTAAAGTGCAGTGGCACAATCTCAGCTCACTGCAATCTCTGCCTCCCAGGTTCAAGTGATTCTCCTGACACAGCCTCCCGGATAGCTGCATTTATAGGCACGTGCCACTATGCCCAGCTAATTTCTGTATTTTTAGTAGAGATGGGGTTTCACCATCTTAGCCAGGCTGGTGTTGAACTCCTGACCTTGTGATTTCATTCACCAGCCTCGGCTTCCCAAAGTGCTGTGATTACAAGTGTGAGCCCAGCCTTGCTTGGACTTATTTCTAAATTGAGTACATTTAGATGAGAGAATGGGGTAAAGATGAGTGATCATTCATTCCTTAATTGCATCTATCAGTCTCATTTAGGTCTTGGGAGAGGAAGACCACAGCCTGTCAGCCTAGGTAGTGTTATACCCTGACATAATCAGCTGGCATAGTAAGCACAACTTTGACATATATGAACTCTGGCTGTCAGTTAGTCCTCAGAAGGTTGAAATATAGACTACACCCTTTGTCTTTGGTCATGATAAAGAACTCTCACTAGTATATGTACCATTACAGTTTTATAAGTGATCAAAAAATGAACTTGAGAATGGATGGAAATGCTGATTTGGTGCTTGGAAAGACTTAGGTAATGTGACTTTTATTCCTTGCTCTCAATGTCTAATTCTGTGAACTCTAAAGCCAAAATGTTCATCCCCTCTCCCTGATCCTCTCCATCTTAAGTCACGTCCTGCTTTAGATGCTCATCATGTCTTGCCTGGATGATCACAGAGGTCCTTTTTTTTTTTGACTTCAGAGCCTTGAGGTTCACCACTCTCCAATCTAGTCAAACAATGATCTTGCACACATTCGAATTCATTAAATTATCCCATGCTCAGTGTTCTTCTTCGCCCTTGCTTAGCTGTTGGATTCTAAACTTGTTGAGCAGTTTGCCAAAATTCTTTTGTATTTGCCTTAACTCTTTCCGTCTTGCTTCCTAGCACTTTCCTCTATCAATAGTCAACACTCATGGTTCTCCTTACATGACTTACTTTTCTACGTCTTTCTTTCTGTTAACTGACCCATCTGCCTTGAATGTCCTCCTCCCTGTGAGCTCCCAAAACTCACACTCATAACTTTTGCTATCTCTTCTCCAAATCTTTCCCTGATTCCTGGAGTTAGACATTCTACCTTTTCTCCCATGTTCTTGCTACACTTTCAATAGCTTGTAGATCAATTATTGTAATGTATTGTTTTATATATTTCTTTTTCCTAAATTTTAAGTTCCTTTACAACAGGAACTGTGTATTTTTCTTTTTGTGTCTTCAGTGCTTAGCACATTACCTAGCAGGTAATATTATTCCATAAATACATTTGAATAAATGATAGATATTTCTCTCCAAGTTGAAACAACTTTTAGAGTATCTCTGATTTCGGTTTCCCAAATTCTGGAGCAAACTAGAATTTGCTGCTGATCCTTCTGCTTATATTTCCCCTGCCTATTTTTCTGTTTCTTTGGAAGCGTGGGAGGGGAAAAACCCAGGGACAGCATAAGAGGTGTAATCCTTCTTAGTAACTGATCCTCAACGACTTTTCCTGAGGGCACCAGGAGCCACATTTCAGGTTGAATTAGTGACCAACAATTCAAGTTATGACAATAAAGCGTGTTTGAATGTGTTATTCATCACCACACTCAGAGCGAGGGGGCCCTTTAGATAGTCACACTCTAGCCTCTTCCATCTGCACCTGTTCCTATAAAGCAAGGGGCAGCCTGCCCAGCGCTCACTCTCACCCTTGAATTCCAGGTTATCATGGAGCTATATTTGTCAAGGTAGGAGGATAGAATTTATTTTATTTGACAGTTTATGACCTTGACTAAAATCTTACAGTGAGGCCATACTATGTGGAGCTTTGCTGCATGCTCTGCAAATTTTAGAGCCAGGCTCTTTCATAGTTAGGACCTGTTCCCCTGAGTTAAGGGTAATGTTGGTTGCAGATGAGAACACATAATGATGAAATAAAAATGAGCTCATCTTCTCATATTTAGACTTGTCTTCAGTGCATAGTTAAGAGAAAAAATTTAAAAATCAGAGTAAGGATAAGTGATTTGGGTGCATGTTACATTAAGGGGTGATGGATGAACAATAGAGCATGATGATGGAAGAGTCTCAGCCAGGGTTTATGGAGGTATCTCCTAGGTCAGATTCCATAGTAGCAAACACTGAGATGACGATATCTGTGGAAGGGATTTATTGAAGCTGTTTGCTTATAAGGGATCTATAAGAAAGTGAAGGAAGCAAGAAAGGGAAGGTGAAAAAAAGCAAGAATGTGGCTTCTGCTAGAATACAGCCTGCTTCTCACCCTATTGGGAATGCTTGGGCACCAAAGAATTGCTCTACCTTGAGTCAAGGGGGCTGATTTTTATACTTCATATCAGTCAGACATTGGCTGTGGGCTGTTCCCCATCCCCAGGAGAGGTTGCAACCACACAGGCATTTCCAAGAGGCCCCTCTCAGTTTAGGGCAATTTTCCAGGGAATGGTGCAGCTGAGAGCCCTAGCAACCAAACTCAGAGCAGCTATAGCATCCACTATAAGGGGGGCAAGAGAATGACTGGAATTGGCAATGTGGAGCAAGGAGAATGCCTACCTTACCTCCAAGTCTAGGGCCACGAAGGCCAAGGAAGAGAAAATGATCATCACTTTAGCAAGGAGAAACAGAGTCATCTGGGGAAAACTGGGTTTGGCAAGAAGGCTACAGCCAGAGGGAAAGGGAACATCACAGGAAAGGTAAATACGTGATAGAATTTTCTCATGATGGATCATAACATACAAAGGCTGAAGAGGAAGAAGACAGAGTTATTAAAGATGCACAGCAGGCCAGGTACAGTCACTCAAGCCTGGAATCCAGCACTTTGGAAGGCCAAGGTGGGCAGATCACGAGGTCAGGAGTTCGAGATCATCCTGACCAACATGGTGGAACCCCCAGCTCAATGAAAAACACAAAAATTAGCTGGGTGTAGTGGCAGGCACCTGTAATCCCAGCTACTTGGGAGGTTGAGGTAGGAGAATCACTTGAACCCGGGAGGTAGAGGTTGCAGAGAGCCAAGATCTCACCACTGCATGCCAGCCTGGGCGACAGAGCAAGACTCCATCTTGAAAAAAAATAAATAAATAAAATAAAATAAAATAAAGACACACAGCAGTGGAAGACAGGGCAAGAAGACTGATTTGGAAAGTCTTGGGCATCCTATGGTGACCAAGGTAATTAATTACTTCATTCATTACTTACAATTCTATTAATTAAAATTTCATTTTTATGAACAGAGATGAAAAGAGCCAGAAGAAACCCAGAAATGTGGATCAAAGCCTAATCCATGAAGCTGAACATGATAATCTACTGAAGAGTCTTGAGAAGAACCTGGAAATCCCACAGGATTGCACATATGCTGATCGAAAAGCAGTGGACACTGAGGTCAGCACTTACAATGAGACCATTCTCCAGACTATTTCATTCATCAGTCATAGCTTCTTAGTTGTAGACAATGTTTAATAAGATATATGCATAATGTATTACATAATTAATACAATCCCTACCAAAAGAGAAATCTCCTCTAGCTGCATATCACTCTTGAAGGCTCTGCAGAGCGTATCTAAAAAGGACCTAAGAGTCTCGTCCACGGTTTGTGAAAGAGTCTACCAGGTCCAATTCCCTAGGAGCACACACTGAGATGAGGATACCTCTGCAAGTGATTCAGGACTTGTAGATTACTTCTTGCTTGTTAACAGTTCACCTCTGAAAATGTCTTCCCTTTCACTATTTCTTTCTATTTTTTTTTTTTTTTTTTTTTTTAAATTTTTATTGCATTATAGGTTTTGGGGTACATGTGCAGAACGTGCAAGATAGTTGCATAGGTATACACATGGCAGTGTGTTTTGCTGCCTTCCTCCCCCTCACCCACACTTGGTATTCATCCCCAGGCTATCCCCCCCAGCCCCCCCCGCTGTCCCTCCCCCATTTCCCCCAACAGTCCCCAGTGTATAGTAGACCGCCTCTCTGTGTCCATGTGTTCTCATTTTTCTCACCCACCTATGAGTGAGTATATGCGGTATTTCTTTTTCTGTTCTTGTGTCAGTTTGCTGAGAATGATGTTCTCCAGATTCATCCATGTCCCTACAAAGGACACAAACTCATCATTTCTGATTGCTGCATAATATTCCATGGTGTATATGTGCCACATTTTCCCAGTCCAGTCTATCATTGTTGGGCATTTGGGTTGGTTCCAGGTCTTTGCTATTGTAAACAGTGCTGCAATGAACATTCGTGTGCATGTGTCCTTATAGTAGAACGATTCACAGTCTTTTGGATAGATACCCAGTAATGGGATTGCTGGGTCAAATGGAATTTCTATTTCTAGGTCCCTGAGGAATCGCCACACTGTCTTCCACAATGGTTGAACTAATTTACACTCCCACCAACAGTGTAAGAGTGTTCCTATTTCTCCACATCCTCTCCAGCATCTGCTGTCTCCAGATTTCTTTCTATTACATTGTGGTTCCACAACCTGAATTCTAGACTTCAATTTCACATGCTTCATTTGAAAATTTGGGAGCGTGTGGCCCAATACACTTCAAATAATATTCACAGAATTTCTCAAAATCAGAAGCTTTTTACATTATAGCTAAAACACCAAAGAGGCACTGGAATATCTAAAACTGGTATGCGGAAATCTTTTAAAATGCAAATTACTCATGCTTATGGTGGACTAATTTGAAAATACAAATTAGTAATAATAAAAGCAATGTCATCACTCACAAGCACTCGCTCTCCTTCCAGACCAGCCTTTCTTTTTCTTCTTTTTTTCCTAAGGAACCCCTTTAAGTCCACCAGACCAACCTTTTATTCTCATTTTCCTGTGACTATACACATACAAACTTACATACATTGTGTGTGTATGCGCACACACACACATATTCATTCTGCTGTGTACCTTGTTTTGTAAGCTTCGTGATGTCTTATTTTTTATAATCATGAATTTACACCATCATTTTAATGAATCCTTGATATTCTGTTGTATGAGTGAATGAAGTAACTACTAACCAGCCTTCGCTTTTGGAAGACTTTTTGGTCCCTCTCTCTTCATAAACAGTGTTTATCTTTGTCTGTATAACTCTGGACACAACTGGATTTCCTCCTTAAGACCTGGATATTTTTAAGGCCATTTGTGCTCAATTTCAGTGGGAAGTAGGCATTCCCAGACCACATAGGGTAAGGAACCTACTCTGCCTTCTTGGAGAAGTCTCTCTGTTGGAGAAAACTCCTAAGGCTCCAATAGCCAAATGACATCCCTCAGGCAAGAGTCATGCACTCACCACTGCTGGGTGTTTTATCTGCTACTTTGTCAAAATTTTCCACCCTAGAAGTGGAGTTAGACAGTTTAAGATAGTCTGTCCAAAGAATTGGGAAGATTTTTCTTGTAGTTACTGTTGCTGCTATAAAGTGTTCTTTGTATTCATATAGAGTCAATTTCAAATAGTTGGCTCATTTAGTCAAGTTATTACATAGCATGCATGTCATTTTCATTTATACATTTTTATTAAAATTAAATTATAATCCCTAAATATCTTGCTCTTTTTAGACTTTGCAGAAGGTATTTGATCGAGTAAAATCTGCAAGAAAAGGTGAAGAATTGAAAGCCTTGGCAGAAAGGGGTATTGGATATCATCACAGTGCTATGAATTTCAAAGAAAAACAATTAGTTGAAATCCTCTTTAGGAAAGGATTTCTTAGGGTAGGTGAATTTTTTTATTCTAGAAATTGAAATTATGACTATTTCAAGCTGAATGTTCATGGAAAAAGTAAAGAATACAACCACCACTTTTCTTTTTTTCTCATTTAATTATCTTTTAGAAAAGTAAGTCATGGTATGACTGCATATCCTCTGTCTTATTTAATTGAAGGGGGGATTGAAGTGTGCCAGTCAGTTTATCTCTTTTTCATGAGAATAAAAATAAATCATAAACAGATAATTTTCTAATTATTTCTACAATTAAATATATCTATGTTCTATCTATCAGTGATAACTGACAAAGGGAGGACGAACTAATAACTTTCAAACTAAACCCTTGTTATGCTTTTTGTTTAGTGTGTCTCATGAGAGTGCATGAGGATTTTCTGGATAAATGCAAGAAGGGGCTTTATATAGTTTACCTGTAAATTTGGATCCTGAGTAATATTCACAAATAGACTGAGTTTTAAAAATTATGAAATTTTCTATGACATATACTACATTCATGAGAGAGAGAGAGAGAGAGAGAGAGAGAGAGAGAGAGAGAGAGAGAGAGAGAGAGAGAAGTGATTGAGATTGTTTCTGCTACTCTAGGTACATCTTTTAATATTAAATTAAACGTTGAGGAAAATCTGACACCACAGTTAACAATTCTATTGCCTGAAAAAAAAATCCCAAGATGTAGCATTAACAACTTTGCTATGCTTTTCTCTTAACTAATAACAAATTGTGTATTTATTTTAAAGGCTGATAACCAGATACAATATTTTCTGCATGATTATGAATTGTCAGAAGAGAGACACACCTATTTTGATCAGCATACACACCTATTATTTTGATCAGCATATTCTGTGTTTAAAGTAGTATCTGTTAAACAGTAGTGGCTCAATTACTAATAGGACGATGAATGAATAATGAGATCACTACAGAAAAGGTACTATGGTAGTGATAGCTTTGCCATAGAGAACATTTTTTAAAAAGTATTTATTCTAGTTATTTTCTAAATATATTATTCTTTTCTAATTTTTGTTCTTATCAAAAAAACTTTAGAGAAACAGGTAATAAATTGTGTGTTGCATTTTGACAGATATATAGATTTCAGTTACAAAATAATTAGAGAAATTACTCCATATACTTAAACTTTAATGCTAACCATGGCATCTATGACAATCAAAATAAAAAGAAAGAGAAGATGATTAGAAATACCCAGCATTATATAAAAGGAGGATTATCTAAGTAATTAATTTATTTACTTAGATTTAGTGGGGAAAGCAACTTTTTTAAATTACCAAGGTATGTTATTTCTATAGATATAATATCAACAAATTTTAGTAGACAAAATAGGTAATTGTCTAGAAGTGGATTTGGAAAAGTATTATTTCCCTATCATAAAAAATTTCCTTTCTAGTTATTCATTTAAAAATATTTCCTGGGCTGGGCACAATGGCTCATGCATGTAATCCCAGCGCTTTGGGAGGCCGAGGCAGGTGGATCATCTGAGGTAGGGAGTTTGAGACCAACCTAGCCAACGTGGTGAAAACCCATCTTTACTAAAGACACAAAAGTTAGCTGGGCATAGTGTTGGAAGCCTATAATCCCAGCTACTTGGGAGGCTGAGGCAGGAGAATTGCCTGAACCTGGGAGGTGGAGGTTGCAGGTTGCAGTGAGCTGAGATGGTGCCATGCACCATTGCACTCCAGCTTGGGTGACAAAAGCAAAATTCCATCTCAAAAAAAAAAAAAAATTACTGAACTCTTATCAGTTGCCAGGTACTTTTACGGGTGCTGTGGATACAGTAATGGATCTTGTTTGGTGTCTAGTATAAGAGCAGTGAACAAACAAGTAATGTTACTGAGGTAGTCATTAATGCTGTGAAGAGAAATCATGTAAGACAGAGATAGACAATGATGGTAGGGGTGATTATTTTGGATGTGGTGGTCTACAGATTCCTCTGTGACATTTGGGCAGATGGCTGAAGAAGCCAGACAAATGAATATTTGGGGAATAATATTCTGTGCAAAGCAAACAGCACATTTGGGAATGTACTTGTGGTGTTTGTGAAATAGCAAGGATACCAATGTGTCTCCTTTCTCTAGCTTTCCCATTGTGGCTTAATTGAAGCTCAAAGAGTTTTTCAGCAACTTTATGACAGGAAATACTTGCATTCTATTGAAATGCTATTTTATGAAGTAATTGTTTTATTCTTTTTCAAGGTGGTGACAGCTACTGGAACGCTCGCTTTAGGTATCAACATGCCTTGTAGATCTGTGGTTTTTGCTCAAAACTCAGTCTATCTGGATGCTTTAAATTATAGACAGGTATTGAAATATGCATGAACTTGCTTTTCATATTGTTGAAATATGGCCATAGCGTGGTAAAAAATGTGAACCTTTAGTTTACAAACATGCCCCAATTCACAGTCGCATCACTGGGCATTCATCCATGCCTGGCTCTCAGTTTAGAGCTGTGATATAGTTGAAAGCACCTGCATTTGGGATTGTGTGATTAGTCAGATGTGTGACCTTAGATGAGGTATCTAAACTGCCTGATTCTCAGATTCTCATTTTCTATCTCCAAAATATGGGCAATAATTACTCTCCCACAGCATTTTCAAGAATTAAATAAGTGATTTGTAAGAAAGATAGACATTAAAGGTGCTTGATAAACATTTACTTACTCATTTCATATGTGCAATATTTTGCACTCTAGAATTATCTTTAATGCTCTATTAATCTTTATTTCTGACACTCAGTCTATTACCAAGCCCATGTCATTACTTTCCTATAGTGTTATTTGATTTTTGCCTGGCAATTTCTGTATCGACCATCTTTCTCAAACGTTCCAGGCCTTGCGTTATTAGTACAGTTTCCCCGACTCTCCATTCTCCTTATTCTACCATGTCCTGCAGATAGCACAGTTTATCTTCATATGACTTCCCTGCTCAGAGACATTTGATAACTATTTCTGCTAGCAGAATCAAATTTAGATATCTCACCCACATTCAGGTTTTTATCAACGTGTTTCCCTCCCTTCATTTCTAAAAACTTTTTATTCTCCTTTTCCGCCTTGTTTCTACCCAACATCCTCATATGATTTCCTACCATGTTACAACGCCCTTTTTTTAAATTTCTACTGCTGCTGCCATACATATGCTGAATGAATTCTTCTATCTCGTTTTTGGGAGTCTTCTACTTTGGGCTTTGGAGCTAGGGTGTTTGATATTTGGGATGACGGACTTGGGAACTGAAATGCCAGGATTTGAGTTCTGGATCTTCCACTCTGGTTGTTTCAGTATGGGCACATTTCTTATATTCCCAGTGCCTCAGCATAGTCTAATCGCTTAATAAAATCACAGTTAATATAAACTCTGCAAAGAGTGTATTCTTAACTTGCTTTCTTTTACAAGCAGCATTTCTGAATTTTATTTCACTCGTGTTTATTCCATTTGTGTACATATTTTATTTTGTGATTTGTAACTCAACACACTTCTGTAAGTGATTTTGACATCACTGTTTTGCCATTGCTCTTTGATTCTTCAATAGATTATTTCTTGGATATATATTATACAAATGCCTACTGAAATTAATGGCATGAAACATGTACATGATGATGACAGATGTGTCAGTTTTTAGATCTGTCTCAGTCATGGCAAATTTCCTAAGCACTACGTAGTTGCATGTTAGGGTTCATTCCTTAATGGTTAAACATATGTACAATTTCCATGCTCCAAAGTAGAGTAAAGGCCTCATGCTTACATTATGGCAGTAGAAGTATTTGGGGAGGTTTTACATTGTAATTCGATTCTCTTTCCAGATGTCTGGTCGTGCTGGAAGAAGAGGTCAAGACCTGATGGGAGATGTGTATTTCTTTGATATTCCATTCCCCAAAATAGGAAAACTCATAAAATCCAATGTTCCTGAGCTGAGAGGACAGTTCCCTCTCAGCATAACCCTGGTCCTGCGACTCATGCTGCTGGCTTCCAAGGGAGATGACCCAGAGGATGCCAAGGCAAAGGTACCGCGCTGGACCCTGCCTGAGGTTCAGTCTTCATCACTGGCCTGGCTATAGTCAGGTCTGCTGCTCTTTTAGAAGTCTGTAGCAATAACCCTTGAGTTTTATCAGTCTTGATGTTTTTGTAATGTCTTGAAAAGTATAGAATTGGGGATAGCTAGGGAGAATAACATAAGGATGAAAATAATTTTTCCTTTTTTTCCATCTTCTTATTTTAAGTTCTGAGGCACATGTGCAGGATGTGCAAGTTTGTTGTCTAAAGATGTGCCAGGGTGGTTTCCTGTACCTGTCAACCCATCACCAAGGTGTTAAGCCTAGGATGCATTAGCCATTTATCCTGATGCTCTCCCTCTCCTTTGCCCTACAGGCCCCCGTGTGTGTTATTCCCCTCCCTGTGTCCATGTGTTCTCATAGTTCACCTCTCACATGTAAGTGAGGATATGTGGTGTTCGGTTTTCTGTTCTGGCATTAGTTTGCTGAGGATGTTGGCTTCCACCTCTGTCCATGTCCCAACAAAGGATATGATCTCATTCTTTTTTATGGCTGCATAGTATTGCATGGTGTATATGTACCACATTTTTAAAATCCAATCTATTGTTGATGGGCATTTGGGGTGATTCCATGTCTTTGCTACTGTGAAGTGTTGCAGTGAACATATGCATGCATATATCTTTATAATTGAATGATTTATATTCCTTTGGCCATATAGTCAGTAATGGGATTGCTGGGTCAAATCGTATTTCTACCTCTGGATCTTTGAGGAATCTCCACACTGCCTTCCACAATGTGGTTGAACTGATTTCCACTCCCAGCAACAGTGTAAAAGCATTGCTATTTTTCTCCTACCTCACCAGCATCTGTTGTTTCTTCACTTTTTAATAATCGCCATTTGATTAGTGCAAGATGGTATCTCATTGTGATTTTGATTTGCATTTCTCTAATTAGTAGTGATCTTGAGTTATTTATTTATTTATTTATACTTTAAGTTCTGGGGCACATGTGCGGATTGTACAGGTTTGTTACATAAGTATACATGTGCCATGGTGGTTTGCTGCATCCATCCCTCCATCATCTACATTAGGTATTTCTTCTAATGTTATCCCTCCCCAATCCCCCTACCTCCTGCTATCCCTCCCCCAGCTCCCCTTCCACTGACAGTATGTGGTGTTTCTCTCCCTGTGTCCATGTGTTCCCATTGTTCAATACCCGCCTGAGAGTGAGAACATGCAGTGTTTGGTTTTCAATTCTTGTGTCAGTTTGCTAAGAATGATGCTTTCCAGCTTCATCCATGTCCCTGCAAAGGACATGAACTCATCCTTTTTTATGGCTGCATAGTATCCCATGGGGTATATTGCCACATTTTCTTTATCCAGCCTATTATTGAGGGGCATTTAGGTTGGTTCCAAGTCTTTGCTATTGTAAACAGTGCCTGACTGCTCAAAGTAATTTATACATTCAGTGTTATTCGCATTGAACTACTATTGAAATTCTCCACAGAATTAGGAAAAAAACTATTTTAAAATTCATAGCGGAACTAAAAAAGAGCCCATATAGACAAGACAATTCTAAGAAAAAAGAACAAAGCTGGAGGCATCACACTATCTGGCTTCTACCTTTAATACAAAGCTACAGTAACCAAAACAGCATGTTACTGGTACAAAAACAGACACATAGACCACTGGAAAACAAGAGAGAACTCAGAAACAAGACTATACATCTACAACCATCTGATCATCAACAAACCTGACAAAAAGAAGCAATGGGGAAAGAATGCCCTATTTAATAAATGGGGGTGGGAGAACTGGCTAGCCATAAGCAGAAAATTGAACTAGACCCTATTCTTAAACCTTATACAAAAATCAACTCAAGATAGATTGAAAACTTAAAGGTAAACCCAAAAACTATACAAATTCTAGAAGATAACCTAGACAATACTATTCAGGACATAGGCACATGCAAAGATTTCATGATTGATGTGGCTTGGCTATGTACTCACCCAAATTGCACTTGAATTGTAACTCCCGCAATTCCTCATGTCATGGAAGGAACCCAGTAGGAGGTAACTGAATCATGGGGGTGGATCTTGCCCATGAAAAAAGTTCTCATGATAGTGAATAAGTCTCATGAAATCTGATGGTTTAAAAAAGAGTAGATACCCTGCACAAACTCAGTCTCTCTCTCTCTCTCTCTCTCTCTCTCTCTCTCTCTCTCTCTCTCTCTCTGCCTGCTGCCATTCATTGTAAGCTGTGACTTGCTCCTCCTTGAATTCTATCATGATTGTGAGGCTTCTCAAGCCATGTGGAGTTGTAAGTCCATTAAAATTCTTTCTTTTGTAAATTTCCCAGTATTGTTTATGTCTTTATCAGGAGTGTGAAAACAGACTAATACAGTAGTGGTACAAGTAGAGTGGGGCACTGGTGAAAAGACACTCAAAATGTAAAAGTAACTTTAGAATTGGGTAACAGGCAGAAATTGGAATAGTTTGGTGGGCTCAGAAGAATGTAGAGAAATGTGGGAAAGTTTGGAACTCCCTAGAGACTTCTTGAATGGCTTTGACCAAAATGCTGATAGTGATATAGACAATAAAATCCAGGCTGAAGTGGTCTCAGATGGAGATGAGGAACTTCTTGGGAACAAGAGCAAAGGTGACTTTTGTTATGTTTTAGCTAAAAGACTGGCAGCATTTTGCCTCTGCCTGAGAGATTTATGGAACTTTGAACTTAAGAGAAATGACTTAAGGTATCTGGCAGAAGAAATTCCTAAGCAGCAAAGCATTCAAGATGTAACATAGGTGCTGTTGAAGGCATTCAGTTTTATAAGGGAAGCAGAGTATCAAAGTTCAGAAAATTTGCAGCCTGACAATGCAATAGAAAAGAAAATCTGATTTTCTGAGGAGAAATTCAAGCTGGCTGCAGAAATTTGCTTAAGTAATAGGGATGCAAACAATCACCAAGACAGTGGAGAAAATGTCTTCAGGGCATGTCAGACATCTTTGTGGCAGCCCCTTTCATCACAGGCCCAGAGGTATAGCAGGAAAAAATGGTTTTGTGGGCCAGGCCCTGGGTCCTTCTGCTGTGTAAAGTCTAAGGATCTGGTTCCCTGCATCCTAGCTGATCCAGCTAAAAGGGACCAAGGTACAGCTTGGGCTGTTGCTTCAGAGGGTGGAAGCCCCAAGCCTTGGCAGCTTACATGTGATGTTGAGCCTGTGGGTGCACAGACATCAAGAATTGAGGTTTGGGAACCTCTGCCTAGATTTCAGAGGATGTATGGAAATGCCTGCATGTCCAGGGAGAAGTTTGCTGCAGGGATGGGATCCTCATGGAGAACCTCTGCTAAGGCAGTGCAAAGGAGAAATATGAAGTTGGAGACCCCACATAGAGTCCCTGCTAGGGCACCACCTAGTGGAGCTATGAGAAGAGGACTACCATCCTCCAGATCCCAGAATGACAGATCCACCGACAGCTTGTGCCATGCACCTTGAAAAGTCACAGACGCTCAACACCATCCCATGAAGGCAGCCAGGAAGGGCACTACACTCTGCAAAGCCACAGGAGTGGAGTGGCCCAAGGCCATGGGAGCCCACCTCTTGCATCAGCATGACCTGGATGTGAGACATGGAGTCAAAGGAGATCATTCTGGAGCCTTAAGATTTGACTTCACTGATGGATTCTGGACTTGCATGGGGCCTGTAGCCCCTTGGATTTGGCCAGTTTCTCCCATTTGGAGTGACTGTATGTATCAATGCCTGTACCCTCATTGTATCTAGGAAGTTACTAACTTCCTTTTGATGATACTGGCTCATAGGTAAAAAGGACTTGCCTTGTTTCAGATGAGACTTTGGACTGTGGAGTTTTAAGTTAATGCGGAAATGAGTTAAGGCTTTGGGGGACTGCTGGAAAGGCATGATTGATTTTGAAATGTTAGGATATGAGATTTGGGAGGGACCAGGGGTGGAATTATATGATTTGGCTGTGTCCTCACCCAAATGACATTTTGAATTATAACTCCCACAATTCCCATGTGTTGTGGAATGAAACTGGTGGGAGGTAATTGAATCATGGGGGTGAGTAAAATGCTTATGATTTTTGTACATTGATTTTGTATTCTGATATTTTGCTGAAGTTGCTTAAGCTTAAGAAGCTTTTGGGTTGAGATATTGGAGTTTTCTAGATATAGGGTCATGACATCTGCAAACAAGACAATTTTTTTTTACTTCGTCTCTTTCTCTTTCAATATCATTTATTTCTTTCTCTTGACTGACTGACCTGGCCAGAAGTTTCATACTATGTTGAATAGGTGTGGTGAGAAAGGGCATACAAATATTTTATCAAAATATCTTTTTTTTTTTTGCTGCATACAGAAAGCAGTTTTCATAGATCAGATCTTTTCTTTAGAGGAAAAGATATCCTTGTCACAGTCTATGAGGTTCTGTAGAATCTGATCTCTTGTCAGATCGTAGATTCACTTCATCCTGTCTCTCCCATGGCCCGCTACCCACTCCATGAACACTTCAGGCATATTCCAGTCTGAAGGCTCCTGCTGTTTCTTCTGCTTCTAAGATATTTCCTGTGGGACCTCACTCCCTTACCGCATTAAATTCTTTGCTCTAGCATTACTTACTGGAGCCTACACTCACCATGATTTCTAAATTGTAAATGTTTCTCCTGTCTGCTGCGTTGGCAATGTTCCTTATTCAGTTCAATAGCGTTCTCATCACTTACCATATAACAACAAATCTATCTATGTATCTATCTACATTGACCTATCTTTCTTTATGTCTATCATCTATCTTTCTATCCATCTACCTATCTACCTATATCTATCTTCTGTCATCTATCTATCTATCTATCTATCTATCTATCTATCTATCTATCTATCTATCTATCATCTATCTATCATCTATCTATCTTCTATCTACCTACCTTTCTATCTATCACGTATTGTTCTATCATCTATCTTTCTATTCACCTATCTGATTACATGTATCTACATCTGTCAGTCATCTATCTACCTATCTATTATCTATCTTTCTATCTCTGTCATGTTTTTATGTATTTTCTCTATATTTCCCATTAGAATGTAAGCACTTCAAGGCCAATACTTTGTATGATTATCTGATGTAGACATTCAATAAATATTTATAACAGGACAATAATTTTAGGAAGATGATCAATTTTTCTAAAGAAGAAGTGATCTGTTGTGGGTTTTTCTATTTTATCATTTTGGATATCTATCCAAATCTGATGGTTTGCCAAGCAATAGGATGTATGAAATTTCTTCTGGCTTCACTCAAATCCATCTAACTGGTAATCAAATACCCTTTTAAATCTGAGCTGGATGAATAGTTTTTGGCCCAAACACCAGTGTTTAGCAGATCTACATCTATGTAGTTTCTGGAGTGAAATGTCATGTTCTGCTTTTGCTGTTCTCACTCACACATTGATATATGGATGACATTAATCACAATAAACTACAGTATGCAATGCCATCAGGATTCTTATCATCTTAGTATGACTTTACATATAAGGTCTGTATCTCTGTGGTTATAGCGAACCACCATGAAACCCTCACTCCTTACTGCTCTGCTGTTTTCTGACTACTGCCATCTTGGACTCAATGTGGCATGTGAGAGAGAAGAGCTTGTAAAAAAAAGGCCATATATGGTGCCCTCAAAAAGTATCATCCCACAGTAAGGAGATGGAAAGTACACTGCCTTCTTCCACCCTTCCTCTTTCTCCTTTTCTCTCTCCTTCCCTTTCTCCCTCTTCCCTTCCTCTTCCCTTCTCTTCTTCTTTCCATCTCTCCTTTCCTATTTCCTTCCTTCATCCCTCCCTCCCTCCTTCCCTCCTTCCTTCTTTCCTTCCTTCCTTCCCTCCCTCCCTCCTTCCCTCCCTCCCTCCCTCCCTCCCTCCCTCCCTCCCTCCCTCCTTCCTTCCTTCCTTCCTTCCTTCCTTCCTTCCTTCCTTCCTTCCTTCCTTCCTTCCTTCCTTCCTCCTAGTCCACTAGTCTTATAATAAGTAGAGACTCTTTTTAGGTTCTATAACCCTCAGGCTTAAAGACAGCTCAGTTTCAATTTTGGTGATGCTGGGATTTTTTTTTTTTTTGAATTTCATAGATATTTTAGTGAAAGCTGAAAGATACATGTACTTTAATGCAGTTTTACACTGGAAAACAAGCAATATTTTTATAACATTGGTTGAAATCAACCTGGTTACGTATTTTTGCAACAATACTGCAGAACGGGGGATAACATATCTTTTTTCTTCTAGAACAATTTAAAAGCTATAAGCTCTAAAACTGGAAAGGCTTTTATAATCAGACTGTTTGGCAGTATTTTCATTTCTGACAATTCTGTGTGTGTGCTCTATTTTGTTAAAGAAAGGATTTACCATGTAACATTATAAAACAAATACATTGAATTTTATCTGATACATTTATAATATCTGTGTGGTATAAGAGACACTGATATTCCCTTTATTATCATTTTCAAATATATTTCATAACACTTAATGTTGTGTGTCTAAAAATACTCTTTTCTTTAAAGGTGCTGTCAGTGCTAAAGCATTCATTGCTGTCCTTCAAGCAACCCAGAGCCATGGACATGTTAAAACTTTACTTCTTGTTTTCTTTGCAGTTCCTGGTGAAAGAGGTATGTATTAACTACACTTTTTTTTTTTTGTGGGGAAATATCATTGCTACTATTGAGATTTCTTACCATGCTGAACTAATTGTAGCTTTTAGAAGGTTCTATCCAATGACTGATATTACTTACAAATGGTATAATTATAAAAGTTGGGCCAGGTAAAAGTTACAAATATTTCTTATATTGGCATTAAATACTATTTTAAACTGGTACTTAATAAGTTACTTATTAATTATGTGGTGAGTTGACTCAAACTAATAGATGTTTTTTGTTCTTTAGGGCTACTTAGATCAAGAAGGTAATCCCATGGGGTTTGCTGGACTTGTATCGCATTTGCATTATCATGAACCTTCTAATCTTGTTTTTGTCAGTTTTCTTGTAAGCGGCCTTTTCCATGATCTCTGTCAGCCAACCAGGAAAGGTAAGCTTCAGATTTTACATATGTACGTAGAGACAGAGTACAAAAATAGCAACAGATTTGTAGAAAGCCAACACCTCTATGTAGATCTATAAATAATCTACATATTAATTGTATTTTCTTTATGTAAAATTTATATTTTACATAAATTTATATTTTTATAAAATATAAAATTTTACATAAATTTATATTTATAAATTTATATAAATTTTACATAAAGAAAATACAATTAATATGTAGATTATTTATAGATCTTCAATTGACAAAATAAATATCTACTCATACATATTATAGGATAGTCAGCTATATTTTATAACACATATTTAATGCTCCAAAATATTAACTTGAGTGATTCCTTGCCTCCAAGATTAACATATTAAATAATATACACTTCTCAGAAAGTATTTTATACTAATTAAATACAATACATAATCATCATGGTAAAAGGATATAGGAAAGCATTAAGTTCAAAATAAAAAATTACTCACAATTACACTATCCACAGTGAATCACTGTTAATATTTGTGAATATTTTCTTCCAATCATATTTTCTTTAACTGTTACTATATAGTATACCTAAATAGCAGATACTATATTAATAGTTTAATTTAGAATCATATCTTCCCCTAAAAATACCAAAATTTTACCCACATTAAGTAAATTTTAAAATACATTTTATTTAATACACTTTTGTTTCAAATCTTTGATTTTTACATTTAAACACTAGATCTGTATGGTATTCTTAAAATCACTAAGATAGACGAAAGTGAGGAAAATCTAGGCAAGGAAATAAGGCAATTTGTGTGGGATGATTAGGATCCAAATTAGGGTATAGGTAACAAGAACGGAAAAGAAGGCACAAATAAAAACTCTTAGCAGATATGCAGTAACTCTTCAGTTGCTATATTTGTCATACATTTTTAGTTTCCATGAAACTAAATGTAATATGACATTCCATTTAAACATGAAAAAACTAGAATTATACCCTTTTATATTTACAAAGAGATACTTTGTTTTCTATAGGCTCAAAACATTTTTCTCAAGATGTTATGGAAAAGCTAATGTTAGTATTGGCACATCTCTTTGGAAGAAGATATTTTCCACCAAAGTTCCAAGATGCTAAACACGAGTTTTATCAATCAAAGGTAAAATGTATGATTCTGATAAAATTTATTAATGTAAAATCACTAAATAGATCTTACCTAAAATGACTCAGCAGCAGTAAAATTGCAATTCAGAGGACTGTTTATATTGTAGAATAATTTGTTCTTTTTGTAATCAGTGTGATATTTAATCTGTAATTCATGTCTCCCTCTGTAAAGCTACCAAAAAGTTCAAGTCTTTGTGAAAAAAAAGATCAACATTTTACTTATGTTTTTCATCTGATTATATCAAATTATAATATCAGGTTACTAAAGAAAATATTTGCTAATTATACATTTAATTGAAACAACTATCTTTATCACCAAATATGCTGTTCTTTTAGGGTCCTTTTACCTTAGGTAGGACTATGAAAGGGAAGTATATGTTGTGAATTATAACGCCTTCTCTGAGAAAATATTAGAATAGTTATCTAAGAAATCATTCCTTGACTCATAGAGACCAAAACACAGAGAAGTACTTTTTCAATTTTATTTATAATATGCAACATTTTCTTTGGTTATGATTCTCTACCATGAAATTGACATCAAATACTGTTACTATTATACTTCCCTAGAATAAAATGGGATATGCTGGTTTATACTAGCTAACCTTAGTGAGAAGGTGCTACAGAACAAAACAGAAAGAGTTAATATATATCTTCTAATCCCACAATGCTGGATTACAAATCTGTGCTCTCATAGAATGTCCTCTAGAGCAGTGAACACATGCTCTAACCTATCATCTTCACACTTTTCACCACCCGTACATTTTTGAAACAATCATTTAATTGTTTTTTTAAACAAATTTGTATTTAACTTAGAAAATTCAGTATCTCTATTTTGAAAAAAAGATCATGATAAAAATACACTTTTCCTGGTAACAGGCAGATCTGCATGAAATGTTGGGGTGCTACACCAAACGACTGAAAAATAGACCAGACATGGTGACTTATGCCTGTAATCCCAACACTTTGGGTGTCAGGGGTGGGAGGATTACTTGAGCCCAGGAGTTTGAGGCCAGCCTGGGGAACATAGGGAGACCCCATCTCTAAGAAAAAGAAAAAATTAGATAATAATTTCTAAAGTCCCATATATTAAATAAAAACTTACTAGAGAAAAGGATCTGAATCTGTCTTCATGGATAGGTTTGTATCCCCTTCAAGACATTTTCGAAACCATCTAGGACTGGAAAATTAAATAGCATTTTAGGAAGTGCACAGGAAAAAGGTGGATCTTCAGTAGTTTTTTATATTTGAGAAGACTAAGACCAATTAGCCTTGTTCTCAAAATCCCAAGAAAGTCATGACCTAGAAAGAATGACAAAGCAGATATAGAATGAGGCTTATTAAAACTGTAAAACAATACCCACTGCAGTCTGCACTTGAATTGACGTGATCATAGTTTCACTCTCTGGGCTAAATATGAAAATATCTTTCACTCTGGTGAAAGATAACATCTATAGCCTGTAAAGTCCTTTGAAAACAGTTTCTGGTGCAAAACCAAAACAAAAAAAAAACCTGAAAAGGTGAATAAGCATGAACATATGACCAATAAGCAGGAAGAAAAGAGACTGATGATTGTAGATCCATATATGATCCAGACATTAGTGTTAGCACATAAGGACTTTAAGTATGATTAATATATTTAAGAAAATAGGAGGAGAGGTAAAAAGATGGATATTTTTAGTAGATAATTAGAATGTGTAAGACTAAATGGACATTCTAGAACTGAAAATACAGTATCTTCCTTTCAGAATATGCATTTCAGAAGTTCTGATCAGTAAGTTGACAATTAGCATAATAGAAAGCATCCAAAGTATAGCACAGAGATAAAAGAAATATAAAAAATCAGACAGCATAAGAAACATGAATCACACTGAAAAAGTTTAATGTATATATAATGGGAGTCCCAGAAAAAGAAGATGGAGAAAAATGGCCAAAGATATTATCAAAAAGATAATAGCTGTGAATTTTCCAAAGCTGATAAAAGATAGCTCACCATAGTTTTAAAACCCTAGTCAACTTCAAGAAGAATAAAAATAGAAAAACACTAAGCTAAAACTGCTTAAAACACAAAGAGAAAATCATAGATCACCTAGGACAGAAATAAAGTGACACGTTTCCTTCTGAGAAGCAATAATGAGAATGATAGATCTCTTTTTAATCAAAATAACGGAAGCAAGTGGACAATGGTGCCATATTTTGTTGTTGTTGATTCATATATTTTATATGCAAATACACACATTCATCAGATATACACATATATAAACTCTTGGTTATACATAACTAGAATCATACTAAACATACTATTTGCTTTTTTATATTTATATCAAAGATGCTTTTTCAGATGACCACATTTGAATTTTTGGCGGGGATTTTTAAAAATTTCAATAGTTTTTTGGGAAGCAGTAAGCATGAACACATGATGAATAAGCAGGAAGAAAAGAGGTTGATAATTGTAGCTCCATAAATGATCCAGATGTTAGTGTTAACATATAAGGACTTTAAGTGTGATTAATACATTCAAGAAAATAGGAGGAGAGGCAAAACTGATAAAATGATTTTATCAATTTTGATAAAATTGGTTTGGTTACACGTGTAAGTTCTTTACTGGTGGTTTCTGAGATTTTGGTGCACCCATCATCCAAGAAGTGTACACTGCACCCAATGTGTAGTCTTTTATCCCTCACCCCCTCACACCTTTTCCCATGAGTCCCCAAAGTCCATTGTATCATTTTTATGACTTTGTGTCCTCAGAGCTTAGCTCTCATTTATGTAAGTGAGAACATACAATGTTTGGTTTTTCCATTCCTGAGTCACTTCACTGAGAATAATGGTCTCCAACTCCATGTAGGTTGCTGTGAATGCCATTATTTCATTTCTATTTATGTCTGAGTAGTATTCCATAATATATATGTAAGACATTTTCTTCATCCACTTGTTGATTGATGGGCAATTAGGTTGGCTCCATATTTTTGCAATTGCAAATTGTGCTGCCGTAAACATGCCTGTGCAAGTATCTTTTTTTTGTATAAAACTTATTTTCCTCTGGGTAGGTACCCAGTAGTGGGATTGCTGGATCAAATGGTAGATCTACTTTTAGTTTGTTAAGGAATCTCCACACTGTTTCCCATGGTGGTTTTACCACTTTACAATTTCACCAGCAGTATAAAAGTGTTTCCTTTTCACCACATCCATGCTAATGTCTATTATTTTTTGATTTTTTGATTATGGCCATTCTTGCAGAAGTAAGATGGCATTGCATTGTGGTTTTGATTTGCATTTCCATGGTAATTAGTCATTTTAAACATTTTTTCATATGTTCGTTGGCCATTTGTATATTTTATTTTGAGAATTGTCTATTCATGTCCTTAGCTTACTTTTTGTTGGAATTGTTTTTTTGTTGCTGATTTGAGTTCCTTGTAGATTCTATGTATTTAGTCCTTTGTTGGATGCGTAGTTTGCAAAGATTTTCTCCCACTCTGTGGGTTGTCTGTTTACTCTGCTGCTTATTTCTTTTGCTGTGCAGTTTTTAATTTAATTAAGCCCCATCTATTTCTATTTGTTTTGGTTGCATTTTCTTTTGGGTTCTTGGTCATGAAGGCTTTGTCTAAGCCAATGTCTAGAAGGATTTTTCCAATGTTCTAGAATTTTTATGCTTTCGGGTCTTAGATTTAAATCTTTGATCCATCTTGTATTGATTTTTGTATAAGAGGAGAGATAAGGATTCAGTTTCATTCAGCTACATGTGGCTTGCCCAACTATCCCAGCACCATTTGTTGAATAGGATGTCCTTTCCCCACTTTATGTTTTCATTTGCTTTGTCAAACATCAGTTGGCTGTGTTTGCCTTTATTTCTGTGTTTTTTATTCTGTTCCATTGGTCTATGTGTCTATTTTTCTGCCAGTACCTTGTGGTTTGGTGACAGTAATGGTAGTATAGTTTGAAGTCAGGTAATGTGATGTCTCCAGATTTGTTCTTTTTGCTCAGTTTTGCTCTGGCTATGTGGGCTTTTTTGTTGCTGTTGTTCCTTATGAATTTTACAATTGTGTTTTCTAGTTCTATTAAGAATGATCATGGTAATTTGATGGGACTTGTATTGAATTTGTAGATTGCTTTTGGCAGTATGGTCATTTTCACCATATTGATTTTACCCATACATGAGCATGTTTCAATTTGTTTGTGATGTCTCTTATTCCTTTCAGCAGTGTTTTGTAGTTTCCCTTGTAGAGATCTTTCACCTCCTGGCTAGGTACATTTCTACGTATTTATTTTATTTTATTTTTTGCAGCTATTGTAAAAGGGGTTGAGTTTTTTATTTGATTCTCAGCTTGGTCACTGTTGGTATATGGCACAGCTACTGATTTGTGTACATTCATATTGTATCCTGAAACTTAACTGAATTAATCAATCAGTTCTAGAAGCTTTTTGAATGAATCTTTTTCAAAATGCTTTTGAAAGCATTTCCCCCTGGGAATGTTTTCAACTTTTCCCTGTAAAGTATAATGTTGGCTGTGAGTTTGTTACAGATGACTTTTATTACCTTAAGTTATGTCCCTTCTATGTCAATTTTGCTGAGGGTTTTAATCATAAAGAGATGCTGGATTTTGTCAAATGCTTTCTCTGCATCTGTTTAGATGATCATGTGATTTTCAATTCTGTTTATGTGGTATATCACATTTATTGACTTGCATATGTTAAACCATCCCTGCATCCCTAGTATGAAACCCACTTAATCATGATGAATTATCTTTCTGATATACTGTTGGATTCTGTTAGCTAATATTTTGTTGAGGATTTTTGCATTTATGTTCCTCAGAGATATTGGTCTGTAGTTTTGTATTTTTTGTTGTTATGTCATTTCCCGGTTTGGATATTAAGATACTTCTCTTTCATGAATATTAGTGAAAAAAATAATTAACAAATTATTAGCAAAATGAATCCAGTGAGAGTGTAAAAAACCCTTACAACAAAGTGAGATTTATTCTAGGCATGCAAATGTACTCTGTCTCATTGCTTGCTATTCAAATGTGTCACTAAGAGTCTTTGAAATATTTATAAGTCTAATGCTATTTGAGGGCATGCTTCTATTTAAAAGTAGTTTTGATTCAGTATGTTAAAATACATTTTTAAGGGTAAAGAGTAAGGTATTTGTTTTTGTAATTGCAAATAGAAACAGAGGATGCATTTACCTGAATTTCAGCAGTGAAAAATAAAACAATGACATTATTGAATAAATATTAATAGACAACTATAGAATTATATTGCCATGTTCTTTACCTTTTTTCTTTGAAAGATTCAGTTTTAAAGGAAAGTAAATAGATCTCTCTGAAAATTATTTGGCTTCTAGGTGTTCCTTGATGATCTCCCTGAGGATTTCAGTGATGCTTTAGATGAATATAACAGGAATATTATGGAGGACTTTTCCACTTTCCTACAAATTGTTTCCAAACTGGCTGATATGAATCAAGAGTATCAACTTCCATTGTCAAAAATCAGTAAGTATATTTAACCTCCATTGTGGAAAAAATTTGAAGAATAAGTAATCTTGCCTAAGCGTAATTTTTTCTGGAAGAAGAGTGGAACCTCATTATCCTGCCTTCAAGTGAGGAGATTTCTTTTGCTTTCTAAAGAAAAAAAAAATTGTGCTTTTTAGACATTAAAAGGGCAAAAGAGATGGAAACTAAGTAGGGCCATTTATAACCATCTTAAGTGTTGCTTCAGGGTCAAGCCTAGAAAATACAGTAAGTAATCTATGAAATGAAGAGAAACTTAGAGACTAATTCTGTTACTCTGTCTTGAGAGGAACTATGCTTAGTGTTCATAAACATAGACTCTGAGCATCGTTCCTGGGTCCAAACTCTGGCTGTGACTTATTAGCTGTGAGATCTTGAGTGAGAGACTCCACACTTATGCTTTAGTTTTCTGAACAGACATATGAGAAAGGGAATACATTATCTACCTAGTTTTGATGAGTGTTAAATGATCAATTTACTATATATGAATATTTTGAAATAATGTGTATCACATGGTTAACACTCTTAGCATTTGCTCTTCTTCTCATGAGCTAATAGATGGAAACCTTCTAAGGGAAAATGGACACGAAAAAGTGAACATCACAGATGGGGTGAGATTGGAGTCTGTGAATATTTTGCCTCAATCACAAATTAGAGCCCAGTTTGAATGTCTGATCTATTTTACATTTACAACAATATAAATGAAAAATACTTTTTATTCTCATGCACTACTTCCAAACATACTAATAGTGGCTGCATGGTTTCAAGAAAGATTCTGAAGCCAAATCTGAGTTCAGTAAGAAAAAGTACAAAGGTAATAAATATAACTCTCTGATAAGAGTACAATTTAAATTTAGTCTTTCATTTCTTATCGATTAAAGCAACTAAAATGTAATACAAATTTTTATAATAGTGATATGAACGTTAATAGCCAATTTGCATTTAATGTATTCTGTGCCAAGCTGTGCTACTCACCTTATGTTATATAACTTACAAAACATTTCCGGTCTTCATTATATGAAGATGAATGGCTCCCCTTGTAACATGGTCTAGAGAAAGTATCTGAGGTTTGACAATTTGGCTGAGTTCAAAACTAATCTATTCCTAACTATTATGGTCAGAATTCACAGGTAAAGAATGTGAAGACTCCCAACTCGTATCTCATTTGATGAGCTGCAAGGAAGGAAGAATAGCAATTTCACCATTTGTTTGTCTGTCTGGGAACTTTGATGGTGATTTGCTTCAACTGGAAACTCCAAACCATGTAAGTGAAGAATGGGTTTTATTAATGAAAGGTGTTTGAGAAAGAATGGATTTATATTGCTAGGCAGCTTAGAAAGAACTTCAAATTTCCCTGATTAAAAAGGAAAAAAACATCTGGGCGTATCGACAGATATTGGTGCTCTTGAAGCCAATATGATTTCAGTTTTTCAGAACTGGCCTGAGGACACTACTTAGGAGTTTCCAGGCACCACTACTTTTCTTCCATCTCTGAAGATTCTACTAATAATGATACAGGTTTGCTATGGAGGTAGCACATAAAACTGTCTTCAAGCTTTCTCAGTACTGCTATAAATGCTGTGAATACTACTTATAGTCTGCATCCATGATGCCTAAATGGAATGCAAAGAACTAGACACAGCTGGAAGATCCTGGATAATTCATATGAATGTTGAAACTTGTTGACATTTAGTTTATATTTTAATACAAAATTTGAGAAAAAAATGTTTTATTACATTTGATATTATGGATTGATATTGATTGATATTGGCATCTCAACTCTATTTTATTCCAAAATCATAGTCCTCTATCACTTAATTTTGAAAATGATATACACCTTGTGCATTTTAAATAAGCACATACATTTTTATCCTAAATTTAAATACTTTATAATGGTATAGTTTTTAGTTTCAAATAAATGTTGGTATGCTGAAACCAACGAATTATTCTTTTAATTGTATAAAATTGAGTATCAAAAAGAAAGTGTTTTTAAACCCATGGTCATTAAGTTAGAAACAAGTCAGGAAAAATTTTTTATAAGGATTTATAAATTTGCAGTTATTTTTCTCTTGAACTCACTTTTTTTTCATATTCCCTCACATAATTTACCTTACCCAACTCACTTTATACAAATTTACTTTACTAGAATAAGTCATAACCTCTTAAAATTATTTTGCTTTCATTATTTGTTATATTTTAACATAATGTTAAATATACATACAAATACATGCTTTTATAGCACATAGATACGCTATAAAGCCTCGAACTAAATGGACACCATGTACTAAGGATACGTGTGCTCCTCCCACATTTAATTTTCTTGTCTCCCTCTTCCCCCAGGCCATCAACCTTTCTAAACTTTGTGTTTTTCATTTTCCTTTTTAAAAACTACATATCAGAAAATCCCTTTTTATATTTGTTCACTTGAATTTTATGAAAAGTGAAGTAAGTTACTTCAGTCTCCTGGAAGTTGCTTTTATTTACATTCAATGCTGTGCCTTAAAGTTTATCCCTGTTATAACATCAAACTCTCCTTTACTTTTACTACTTAGTAATACTTTATAGTGTGAATATTAAAAGCCTTTTGATCTATTCTCCTGTTTTGAATGGTTGTGTTTCTTTCTAGTCTTTGCTATTACACAAAGGGTTGCTATGGATGTCTGGTGCATATATGCAATAGTTTCCCTTAGGTATTGATTCTCTGGGTTAAAATAATTTTCTGTCAGATAGGAATAAGAACATTCAAATATTAAACTCTTCAAGCGACTACCAACTCATTTAAAAAGTAGTTGTGCCAATTTGCACTCATACTAACAGTATGCTAGAGTTCTGTTGATCCCGTACAGTATAGTTTGCAAAACAAAAAACAGACACGGAAAAACTGTTTGCCTTCTTTTCACTTTCCTTCTTTTTGTCCTTCCTCCTTCTTCCTCCTTTTTTTTTTAATTTAGGTAATTGGGTTCCAAAGATTGTTAGAGTTTGGTTGAATTATTTTCTTGTGATGTATAAGCCTATAGCTGATTGATACTCTGTTTACAAGTAAATTTCCACCACCAATAAGGAGAATAAAATGATGTTAGATTTTCTTTCCTAGTGAGTGTGTCTATAGTCTAGTGGGTGGGTGGTTGAAAGGGTTATCAGTATTTTGTGGAGGCAATAATCTTCATGGGGTGGAGCTGAGCTTCTCTCCAGGCTTGCTTAGGATAGTACTACCACAATGTGTGGGTAAGACACCCTCTTCCTTCACAGCGAAGAATGGGCTTTAAAAATGGTGACTGAAGGATGTAACTACGAAGCACCACATAAGAAATTATAAACCTTCTTTATACGTGAATAATACATGACGAAGAATCGTATTTTCTCAGGTTACCCTGGGCACAATCGGTGTCAATCGTTCTCAGGCTCCAGTGCTGTTGTCACAGAGATTTGATAACCGAGGAAGGAAAATGCCACTTAATGCCTATGCCCTGGATTTCTACAAACATGGCTCCTTGCTAGGATTAGTCCAGGATAACAGGTATTTCCTCCCTGTCTATGTCTGTTTGTCCCCCCATCTCTATCCCTAATGAATTAATTTAATGAATTTTAAGGAAGAATCCTTATTACAGTTTCAAGTATAGTTTAAATCATGCTAAATTTACTAGTTTTTTTTTTTTTTTTAGATTAATGGCGAGAGAAAATAAGAAATTCAGTATTATTTTTGTTTGTGGTTTTCTAGCAAAATCTTGGCACTTAGGCTAGCTTATGTGACATAATGCTGTACTCTAAAGATATAAATATCTGCATATGCTCATAGATACATTTTTATTTATTACTATCCTATTTATTCATTGATATACATTTTAAAACTGAATAACAAATAATAACAAATAATGCCTTGCTTTCCAACGTTTGGGAAGAGTAGACATAGGACTGAGTACATGACACTTGTTTTAGTTCTGTGGCAGGAAAAACATTTTCAAAAATTGTAACCAGGAGTAAACACTCTTGGATTTACCTAGGATGAAGAAATTGACTTGGACACACAGTTGTGGGACGGGGAATCCTGTCACACCAAAGCAGGAAACCTATTTATTTATCTATTTATTTTTTTGAGACGGAGTCTTGCTCTGTCACCAGGCTGAAGTGCAGTGGTGTGATCTTGGCACACTGCATCCTCCACCTCCCAGGTTCAAGTGATTCTCCTGCTGCAGCCTCCCAAGTAACTGGGACTAACTGGGATTACAGGTGCATACCACCACACCCGGATAATTTTCGTATTTTTAGTAAGGTGGGAGTTTCACCATGTTGGCCAGGAAGGTCTCAATCTCTTGACCTTTTGATTCGCCTGCCCTGGCCTCCCAAAGTGCTGGGATTCTAGGCATGAGCCACCGCACATGGCCACCAATTTAATTTTTACATAAAAATTTGAGCAATCCTTACTGAATTAAGGTGTTAAGAAATTCTGGCAATCTTCAAAGATGTTGAGCACTGTTTTGAAAAAAAGTGACTCATTTTGAATAAAGCAGCTATGGCATTAGTAAATAATACATCTGTTTCTTTTGAGTCTCTAGTTCCAATTTACCCTGCTGAGTTTTACTTTTCTATTTTAGTTATCTCCTGAGATGTCCAGCCTCCTATTTTTATTGATTATCTATGGTTGTGAAATTTCACTTCTTGAATTCATAATCACCATTGCCATAGATTAAATATCTGGGAGTCTGTAGCAGAAATGGTTATGGAAAATAGATCTTGACAGACAAAGTAGCCTATCAATAAATCCAACATTTAAATATGAAATAAGATGTTCTTTAATGTTTTGTGTTATTAACTTTCAAAATGTTGTTTTGCTTAGGATGAATGAAGGAGATGCTTATTATTTGTTGAAGGATTTTGCACTCACCCTTAAATCTATCAGGTGTGTTGTGTATTTAAATATTGATTTTACAGTTTTTAATAATTTATTTATAATTTGAAAAATGTTGAACCCTTCCTATAAGCCATGTACATGAAAGTGCCTTTAAGCTTCTTATGTGCGATGGACTTCAGCTCCCCAAAGGCTCTGCAGAATGTCTCCCCAACACCTGTTGCATTATGTCTATAAGAGAATTAATTCCAATGTCTTTCTGAGATGAAGTTTCATCCAGACTACAGTCTCAGCCCCAGGCATCATGCACTGACAGACAGCAATAGTTTTGCATACTTCACTGACTCCTGGATCTTTGTATTCTCAATTGCCACAAGCTATGTGTGTCAAGGACATGATATTTCAGAGGGCTCCTTAGGGCTCCATCAGGTCTTCGGTTTATATTCTGTTACATACTTTCTTGTTTTCTCCAGGCTCCATCTGACTCTAATCTCTCACATTGGCCTCCTATTTTCATCTTTAACAAAACCTAGCAGGGTCCCAAGCAATACCAAACTTAGGCTCCATTGATCATCTAATGTTGCTTAGTTAAATGTCCATTTTTCCAAAGTCTTCAATCTGCATGCATCTCAATAGTTTACGGGTGTTTCTTTGTCCTGTCACTTTTTATGTATTTAATTTGACAGACATCTCTCCGTTACTAGGTTATTGCTACTCAAGTCTTGTTTTATATCTTGGATCTGAGCAGAATTAGGCTTGTTTGGACTTTTCATACAGAGAGTAAAACTTTTGGGAGCAGAAGGAAACTGGTTTGTCCACTTGTATTATCTCTAGAGAGGGTATTCCTTGAGTGGCTTGTAGTTACTCAAGTTATAATCTCCAGAGCAGCCTAAGAAACACCACAGACTTGGAAGCTGTCTCTAAGGCTTGGCTGAGGAAATCTCTCATTTATGCATCATCTAAGACGTATTGAAGCATTATTGGTATGAGACACACTTCTAAGCATGTGAGCTAGTAAGGATCATCAAAAAAATCATTTTTTTTTTTTTAGATGGAGTCTTGCTCCGTCACCCAGGCTGGAGTGCAGTGGTACCATCTTGGTTCACTGCAGCCTCTGCCTCCTTGGTTCAAGCGGTTCTCCTGCCTCAGCCTCCTGAGTAGCTGGGACTACAGGTGCCCATCACCATGCCTGGATAATTTCTTGTATTTTTATTAGAGATGGGGTTTCACCATGTTGCCCAGGCTTGTCTTGAAATTACTGAACTCAAGCAGTCCGCCTGCCTTGGCCTCTTAAAGTGTTAGGATTATAGGTATGAGCCACCGTGCCTGGCCAAAGGATCATTTAATTTATATACCTGCTTAAAGAAAACTCTTACACTGTAGTGAAAGAAGCTGACTTACAGATCTTCCAAACATGGCCAGGGCTAAGATGGCTGACAAAGGAATGGCTAACTCTATTTGCATTCAAAGAAAGAGTCTCACATGAAGTAATTTTTTGATTAAGCCCTTAATTATGGGGAAGAAGAAATAGTATTTTCAAAGTACAGCAATGAGAAAGGGCCTGATGTATCAGGGAAAGACTCCAAGCTCACTACATCGACATGGAGAATATGGGGATTTGACAGAGATGGGGGAAGATGCCAGGTTGTTGTAAGAGACTTTAAATGGAATTTGGATCTGTATCAGGAAAGTCTATATATTAACATTAAGAAGTTTGGCCTTCATCTTCTGAGCAATGTTTGGACAGCGCATAAGCATGAGGGTGGCCTGAGCATGTGGACTGTATATGTGGCAGAAACGTGTAGGTGCAAAGACTGCAACAGTCGTGCAGGTGAAATTGAGTGAAGGTCTGAATTAAGGGAATTGAAATATGCAGAAGCATGATCAGAAAAGTATTTACGAGGTGAAATTCAAGAAATTGGTAAAAAAGAAATTTATGCAGTTGGTAAAGGTGGCCAAAGCTTCTATTTTTGTTAAGGATGCATGGGAAACAAGGATGAGCATGACATTTGAGGATGAGAATGAAAACTCGTGAGTTAGAATTTATACCCCTCACATTTCATCTGGGAGATATCAGTCAGGTGGAAGTGTTCAGTAGTCACAATTGTAAGTCTATGACTCAGAAAGAAATTTGGTGTAACTCAGACAGATCTGATCCATTTTTGTGGTTAGTGATGACACTGGAAAAAAATCTGGAACTCTAGTGGAAACAAGGTAGGTGCAAATAATAAAAGGCTGATAAGATGTCATATCATGATAGTTTTCAGTCCTTGATCAGCCCAGCTGTACTGTTCTTTTTGGATTTATTCTCTCCTTTTTTGTTACCTGTACATTAGTTTCTTAATGCTGCTGCAACAGATTACCACAAACATAGTGGTTTAAACCAACGCAAATTTATTATTTTACAGTTCTGGAAGTCAGAAGTCCAAAATGTGTCTTAATGGGCTCAATCCAGTTGTCATCAGGGCTGCATTTCTTTCTAGAGACTCTTAAGGGACAATCTGCTTTTATTGCCTTTTCCAACTTTTAGAGGCTGCCAGCATTCCTTGGCTTGTGGCTCCCTTTCGTCTCCAAAGCCAGCAATGTTTGGTAGACTCACACTGCATCATTCTCTCTCCTGCCTCACTCTTCCATTTACAGGGACCTTTGAGATTACACTGAACCTGCCCAGATAATCCAGGATTATTTTCCCATCTCAAGGTCAGCTGATTAGCAACTTTAACTCATTTAATTTCATAATTCATTTCCCTTTGCTGTGTAACTTAACCTATTCTTCAGTTTCTGTGGAATATGATGTGCACCTCTTTGGAGGGCCATTATTCTGCTTACCATATCTTGTTTTCCTTATCCTTGTACACATCTAGGTAAAGAAAGGAATATTTGTCTCGTCATAGATGTAGCTGCTTGTGGGTTTCAGTATACAGGGGACACAGTATCATAAATAACACAAAATGATTCCACAAGAGATACATAGAGAAAAGAAAAGGTATTTGTGTTATTGCCCTATTGAAGGAAGAAGGGATCAAGTTATGTGGAATTTGATGGCCTCTCAGACTCTCTTGGTGATAGTCATGGAGAAAAACTGCATGGGGGTTGTTTTGTTATCTTTCAAAAAATTTTACACAAGATTTTTGAGGAGAAATATGTTTCTTATCATTATTCTTCATATTTTGCTAACATAATTTCATCATCTAATGGGATTTACTTATTTCTGCCTACCCAAGGAAAGCCTTTCTTAAAATATTCAATCTCACTAAAATGGGTGTTATATTTTTTTCCTCATTTGCAGTGTTTCCTTGCGTGAGCTATGTGAAAATGAAGATGACAACGTTGTCTTAGCCTTTGAACAACTGAGTACAACTTTTTGGGAAAAGCTTAGCAATGTCTAAAACAAAGTCTATGAAAACCACTTAAAAATAATTCTGAAGTAGTTTTTCATGTCATACTTTTGGTTCTCATGGTTCTTGCCAGAAATACATTATGATGAAGTGGAAAGAGGAAGCATCTTGCAATCAAACAGAGTTGCAATTAAACCTGCCGTGTTCTATCATGAATACTCACAAATTGCTCAGTATATCTGAGTCTTGGTTTCTGTTTGTAACTGAGTAATAATGTTTATGTCTCAGGTAGTTTGAGGATTGACTAAGAAAATGCAAGAATCTCCTATGTGACTGAATAACAATTTTTACTCTGGGAAGCCAAAGTCAATATTATATTCTCATTATTTTTATCCCCAGCGTCAATGTTTATAAAATGTTAAGGTTAGACAAAATGATTATGGTATCCTGAAGCTGAAATATATTCTCTCCAATTAACATAAATATGGTTACATAAGTTGGCTATACTGCTATTGAGATAGTATTTTCTAGTAAACTTAAACTAGTTTTCAAACATATAAATAGGAGTTTTGGTATATATTTTGTGATGATTTAACAAAAATATAGTGAATGATTTGCTTTATTGTAATTGCATATAAGTGACTGGAAAACCAAAAAGAAATAAAGTGGGTTTGGTCTGTTTACCATTGGTCTTATTGTATTAAATACATGCACCTATCAATCCACTTGCACAATGTATTCATTATATATATATATTGTAATTTATGTGTAATAATCTTGTCTCTTTACTGTTAGCCTCAGGTCACAGTTGTAGAATCTATTTTAGATTGTAAATTGAAACATAAAACTTTTTTATTCTCAGAGCAAAATGTCTGCTATCTCCTACCACCCAGATGTCCGACTGAAAGATTATCTCTTGTAAGCTATTTTTTATAAATAGATTACATTAGCTTAGAATAACACCTGTTGTTCATTTTGTCTGGCGATATAAAAATATTCTGATTTCTGACTAAACCATCACTTCATGTACCATATTAGAGGTCTCATCCAAAAAGGATGAGTTAATGTCCTTTGCAGGGACAGGGATGAAGCTGGAAACCATTATTCTCAGCAAACTCTCACAGGAACAAAAAACCAAACACCTCATATTGTCACTCATAAGTGGGAGCTGAACAATGACAACATATGGCCACAGGGAGGGAAACATCACGCACCGAGGCTTGTTGGGGGGTTGGAGACAAGGGGAGGGATAGCAGGGGGTGAGGGGGATAGGGGAGGGATAGCATTAGGAGAATTAACTAATGTAGATGACGGGGTGATAGATGCAGCAAACCACCATGGCATGTGTATACCTATGTAACAAACCTGCACATTCTGAACATGTACCCCAGAAGTTAAAGTATAATAATAAAAGAAAGAAACTAAAGTGTTTTCTACTGCCTGTTAATCTGTACTCAAAACAATGGTATGCAATATTAATATATTGTCAGGATGGTTTCCCCTATTTGTAGTTTCATGAGTCTGATGGAGACATGCAGATTTTTTTTCCATATTACTGAGCCAATCTGACTTCTTAATTTTTAGAAGGAAAATGAGATTTTTTTTTTTTTACAATCTAGAATCTTCTAAAAAGAGGGTAGTTATACCTAACCACCTTGAGGTGGGTCCAATGGGCAGCTTTCTTTTTGTTTTTTAGCAAAAACTTTAAGGAGTAACCTACAAAAATTTATGAAGAATGAGTTTATACAGAAACTCTAAAAGCATTTTATGTTTATTTGTGACAATAAAATGTAATTTTTCTTTTTAAGAAATGTGCAGAGGCCTTGGTGAGATTTGCTGGAGAATAGTTATGATGGCCATAGTTCCTTCCCATCCTTTTCCTGAGAGGGGGAAAAATCATATTGTCATTGGGCCTTTACAAGGTGTCCTGCAATAGCCAATTATTAAAATTATTTATTTTGAGAAATTTGCAGATATATGTAGTTATAAGAAGTAATACACAAGAGATCCTGTATAACCTTTGCCAAGTTTTTCAAATGTTAACAGCTTGCATAATTATAGTGTAATACAATATCAGAACCAGGAACTTAACACTCAATGATCTATTATTTGATAGTGCAGTTTTACATGCACTCATTTATGTGAATTTAGTGCTATGCAATTTTATTGCATGCACAGGTTTGTGTATCACCATAGTCGAGATACAGAAGCATTCCATCACCACAAGGATGCTTCTCCTTGTCCTTTTATAACCATCCCCACCTCTCTCTCACTTTCTTCCGTATACCTCTTCTCTCTTCCCATCTAACACACCCCCTTTTATTAACCTCTGGCAACCACTAGCCATACTTTATTTCTGTAATTTTATTATCTCAAGACCTATATAAATGGAGGCCAGGTGTGGTAGTGCATGCCTGTAACAGCACTTTGGGAGGCCAAGGTGGGCAGATCACCTGAGGTCAGTAGTTTGAGACTAGCCTGGCAAGCATGGTGAAACCCCACCTGTACAATAAATATAAATAAATTATCCCAGCATGGTGCCTCATGAATGTAATCTCAGCTACTCAGGAGGCTGAGGCAAGAGAATTGCTTGAATCCAGGATGTGGAGGTTGCAGTGAGCCAAGATTATACCACTACACTCTAGCCTGGGTGACACAGGGAGACTCCATCTCAAAACAGCAACAACAAAAGCCTATATAAATGGAATCAAATCATACATTATGTAACCTTTTGAGATATGCTTTTCTCACTTAGCATAATTCCCTTGAGACCATCCAAGCTAATGCTTATATCAATAGTTTATTCTCTCTTTATTAATAAATAGTGCCATGGTATGGATGTACCATGATTTGTTCACCATTCAACCCACTGAAGGACATTTAGCTTGTTTCTAGTTTTAGGTTATGCTACAAATACTTACATTCATTCTGTTTGTTATTCTCCTATTTCTCCTTTCTTGTATTCCTGTGAATTATCTGAACATTTTTAGGCATCCATCTTAATTTAATTATATTGTTTTTGAGTATATTGCTATGTATATTATTCTTAGTCATTGCTCTAGGTGTTACAATGTACATGTCTTTGTTTTCTGTCACTATAACAGAATATTAGAGTATGAACAATTTGTAAAGAACAGAAGTTTGTTTGGCTCCTGGTTTTGGAAGCTGAAAAGTCCAAGGGTGTGGTGCTGGCATCTGGTGAGGGCCTTCTTGCTGCTTTATAATGAGGCAGAGAGCATCATTCAGTAAGAGGACATGAGTGTGTCAGCTTGGGTCTCTTTTTCTCTTCTTCTCTTCTTTTTTTTTTTGAGACAGAGTCTCATTCTCTTACCCAGGCTGGAGTGCAGTGGTGTGATCTCAATTCACTGCAGCCTCTGCCTTCCAAGTTCAAGTGATTCTTTTGCCTCAGCCTCCTGAGTAGCTGAGATTACAGGTGGATGTCACAACATCTGTCTAATTTTTGTATTTTTAGTAGAGACAGGGTTTCACCATGTTGGCCAGACTTGAACCCCTGACCTCAGGTAATCCACCCTCCTTGGCCTCTCTAAGTGCTGGAACTATCTTTTTATCTTCTTATGGTCACCAGTCCCATCATAGAGATCTCACTCAGATATTTTAAACTGATCCTAATTATCTCCCAAAGGCCCTATCTCCAAATATCATCAACATATGAATCTGGGAACTAAGTTTCTAAAACATAAAATTTGGGGGACACATGGAAATTGTACCAATGCACATGTAACTTATCACAGTATACTGGTATCAAAGTTTGTATCACCTTATTTTTACTTAGTTTTTTTTTAACCCTCCACACATTTAAAGAATAATTTTCTTAAAAATTTCCTCCATACACATTGAGCACTACATTAGATTGTATTAAAAATTCTGCTTCACCTACCAAATATGATTTTAAAAGCTCCTGGGAATAATATTCTATTATATTTAACCCTATTTGTTTTCTCTTTTTGGTTTTCTTCTTTCCTTTCTGAAGTCTCACACTCTCTTTTGTATTCATCTTCTTTCTGTTGAGAGAACTTCCTTTGCCCACTCATTAGGAATAGGTATGCTTTGGTGTTCAGAGCAAGATGGAGCTCAGAGTGTTTGGAGCTCAGAACAGATGTTAGCATCTTTGATGCTAGCAGATGTTGCTCCCAGTAAGATGTAGTTCCAAGCAGACGGACTACTCAGAGCAAGCTGGAGCTCTAAAAAGATGGTGCTTAGAGTAAGAAGGACCTAAGATTGATCAGAACTCTGAGCAAGATAATGCTCCGTGCAGATGATGTTTAGAGCAAGATAGAGCTCAGAGTGACTGGAGCTCTGAGCAACATGAAGTACCTCCAAGTGAGATAGAGCTTCAAGCAGATGTTACTTGGTGTAAGATGGAGCTCTAAGCAACATGGAGCTTGGAATGATTGGAACTGTGAACACTGCTCTGAGCAACTGGAACTCCGAGCAAGATGGAGCTTGGAGCAGATGTTGCTTGGTTTTAGATGGAGCTCAGAGCAGATGGTGCTCAGAGCAAGATGGAGCTCAGAGTGATTACAACTCCAAGTAAGATGGAGCTCAGAGCAGATGGACTTCAGAGCACATAGAGCTTTGAACAAAAAGGAGCAAAGAGCAAAATAGAACTTGGAGCAGATATTGCTTGGTTAAGAGGAAGCTCAGAGCAGATGGTGCACAGAGCAACATGGAGCTCGGAGTGATTGAAACATAAACATTGCTCTGAGAGATTGGAGCTCTGAGCAGACAGTGCTCAGAGCAAGATAGAGCTCTTAGTGGTTGGAGCTTCAAGCACAATGGGGCTTGGAGCAAATGCAGCTCTGAGCAACATTTGGCTTAGAAAACGTTACTCATAGTAAGAAGGAGCTTGAGCAGATGGTGCTCAGAGCAAAATGGAGCTGGAAGTGATTGATGCTCTTAGCAAGATGGAGGCTGGAACAGATGAAGCTTTGTGCAAGAAGGAGCTCTAAGCAAGATGGAGGTTGGAATAAATGTTGCTTGGTTTCAGATGGAGCTCAGAGCAAATGGTGCTCAGAGCAAGAGGGAGCTTGGAGTGATTGGCACTCTGAACATTGCTCTGAGCAATTGGAGATCAGAGTAAGATGAGCTCTGACCAGATGGTGCTCAGAGCAAAATGGAGCCTGAAGTGACTGGAGCTCCCAGCAAGATGGAGCTAAGAGTGATTGGAACTCCAAGCAAGATAGAGCTTGGAGTGGGTGGATCTCTGACTAGATGGAACTCCAAGTAAGGTAAATGTCTATGCAAATGGTGCTCAGAGCAAGATAGTGCTTGGAGTGATTGGAGCTCCAAGTAAGTTGGAGCTTGGAGCAGATGAAGCTCTGAGCAAGAAGGGGTTTGGAGTAGATAGAGCTTGAAGCAAGAAGGAGCTCTATTGCAGCAGATGTTGCTCAGTGTAAGATGGAGCTCAGAGAAGATCATGCTCACAGAAAACTTGAGCTCGGAGTGATTGGCACTCCAAACATTGCTCTGAGCCATTGGAGCTCAAAGTAGATCATGCTCAGAGCAAGATGGGGCTCAGAGTGATGAGCTTCAAGCAAGCTGGAGCTAGTAACAGATGGAACTTGGAAAATATGTTGCTTAGAGTAAGATGGTGCTCAGAGCAAGATGGAGCTCAGAGTGACTGTAGCTCCTAGCAAGCTTGAGCTCAGAGCAGATGGACCTCCAAGCAAGACAGAACTCAGAGATGCTGCTCACAGAAAGGTGGAGCTCTGTGCAGACAGCACTCAGGGCATAAAAACTCAACATTTGTCTTTTGCAATCTTCACAGAAGGAAATCCTAGCAAATTTTAGTACCAAACTTCTAGTGAAGGAGCAGATCAGATCTTTATTTGCCACATATACTATGACGCCAGACCTAGAATCACCTTGCAATGGAAAGTTTAATGACAGTTTAGGTCTCAACAGAATGTAGAATCCAAGAGAAAACTTAAGGATTTCTACCTCAAGCCTATTGTCTTCAAATAGCAGAATGGAGAACTACTTTTCAAAGGACAGAATGGAGAACTACTTGTCAAAGGACAACCAAGTCCCTAGATGTCTCATCTGGACACCATGGGTCAGACTTTCCAAGAGAAATCAACAATCATCGAAGACCCCTGATGGCCCCTTTCAGCAGGAAGTAGATACAGAGAATGACCTCTGCCCCATCTACCAAAAGATTTCTAGGTCCCAACTCCTTGAGGTAGAAATGTAAGAGTAGATAGTCAGATACAAGCAGGTACACGGGGGAGGTATCCATGTTGGAAAGAATCCCCCAGAACAAGTCTTAGGATGCCCAGTACTCACTCCATGGTTGAACTGTCAGAATGTTGTTAACTAGATCCTGATAAGGAAGGGAAAGAGCAAAATGGGAATTCCTGAGAGCTGAACAGGCACAATGGGTACAAAATTGACTGCTCTACCTTCCTGGGGTGGCAGTAATAAGCAGTGCCACCATTAGGATTCATATTGATCACTGATTCCCATGCATGTGTATTAAGCACAGTAAGAGAAGATCCCCCAAACTTTGGTGAGAACTGGATAAATAACTGAGGCAACAGAAGATGACAATGTAGAATGTCATGGGGGTGTTTCCAGCAGTGTCAGCCCACTCGTCTCTTGGAGTGCACTTGTACTTCCCCAATAAAACTTTTGCTTGGTTTACCGAAAAAAAAAAAAAGAAAGAAAGAAAGAAAAAAAGAATAGGTATATGCTTGTGATAAATTCTCTTCATTTTTTCTTCATAGGGCAATGTTTTTGTTTCCTTTTTATTCCCAAAAGATTTAAACAAGAGACCAAACACCATAAAAACCCTAGAAGAAAGCCTAGGCAATACCATTTAGGATATTGGCATAGGCAAGGACTTCATGACTAAAACAATAAAAGCAATGGCAATACAAGCCAAAATAGACAAATGGGACCTAATTAAACTTCAGAGTTTCTGCACAGCGAAAGAAACAATCAGAGTGAACCAGCAACCAACAGAATGGGAAAAAATTTTTGCAACCTACCCATCTGATAAACAGCTAATATCCAGAATCTACAAATAACTAAAGCAGATTTACAAGAAAAAAAACAAACAACCCCATTCAAAAGTGGCTCAAGGATATAAACAGACACTTTACAAAAGAAGACATACATGAGGCCAACAAATGTATGAAAAAATGCTCATCATCACTGGTCATTAGAGAAACGCTAATTAAAACCACATTGAGATACCATCTCAATCCAGTTAGAATGGCAATCGTTAAAAAAATCTGGAGACAACAGATGCTGGAGAGGATGTGGAGAAATAGGAACATTTTTACACTGTTGGTGGGACTGTAAATGAATTAAACCATTGTGGAAGACAGTGTGGTGATTTCTCAAGAATCTAGAAATAGAAATTCCATTTGACCCAGGAATCCCATTACTGGGTATATACCCAAAGGATTATAAATCATTCTTTTATAAAGACACATGCACATGTATGTTCATTGTGGCACTATTGATAATAGCAAAGGCCTGGAACCAACCCAAATGCCTATCAATGATAGACTAGACAAAGAAAATGTGGCACATATACACCATGGAATACTATGCAGCCATAAAATATGATGAGTTTATGTCCTTTGTAGGGACATGGATGAATCTGAAAGCCATCATTCACAACAAACTGACACAAGAACAGAAAACCAAACACTGCATGTTCTCACTCATAGGCAGGTGTTGAACAACAGCCCATGGGCACAGGGAGGGGAACATCACATACTGGGGTCTGTTGGGGGATGGGGGCTAGGGGAGGGACAGTGGGGAGTGGGGAGGTTGGGGAGGAATAACACTGGGAGAAATGCCTGATGTAGGTGACGGGGGGACGCAGACAGCAAACCACTATGGCATGTGTGTACCTATGCAACAATCCTGCAAGATCTGCACATATACCCCACAACTTAAAGTACAATAAGAAAACAACAAACAGCTGGACGCTGTGGCTCAAGCCTGTAATCCAAGCACTTTGGGAGGCCGAGGCGGGTGGATCACGAGGTCAAGAAATCGAGACCATCCTGGTCATCATGGTGAAACCCCGTCTCCACTAAAAGTACAAAAAATTAGCTGGGCATGGTGGCGTGTGCCTGTAATCCCAGCTACTCAGGAGGCTGAGGCAGGAGAATTGCCTGAACCCAGGAGGCGGAGGTTGCGGTGAGCCGAGATCGCGCCATTGCACTCCCGCCTGGGTAACAGGAGCGAAACTTCATCTCAAAAACAAACAAACAAACAAAAACAAAAAACAAAAAAACAAAAAACAAAACAAAACAAACAAACAAACAAACAAAAAACAATTTACTAGTAGAATGTTTCTATTTTGGAGATGCTTGTTGAAGTCCACCCAAACAGGTGCTACTGAGTAAAGCCTTCCTGGATTTAAGAAAAAAAATCTATATATTTTTTCAATAGATATAAAACTTACGATTGAAGTTATTTTAAAAATTCAGTTCTAAAAACTGTTGTTCCACTTCCTCTGGCTTTCATGGCTTCAGATGGGAAAGTCTCTGTCGTTTGAATTGGCATTTCTTTATTAGTTATCTGTTGCTTTTCTCTGCTACTTTAAAGATTCTTTCCTGACAGATTGTAGAAGATTAATTAAAATGTATCTTGGCATCGCCTTTTTTCCAGTCCTACTGGGGATTCACTTAGCATCTTCAATTTGAAGTTGTCTGTTTTTTGTTAAATTTGGGACCTTTTAGTAGAGACCTTTTAGCCGTTAATTATTTGAATAGTTTTGCAGACCCACCTTTTCTTCCCTATCCTTCTTTGCCTCTGATGACATGTTAGCTTTTTGGTGTTGTCCTGCAAGTTCCTAAAACTCTATTTATTTTTTCGGTCTACTTTCTCCCTGTTTTTCAGATGGGGTAAATTTTACTGACCTATCCTGAGATTTACTGATTTTGTTCTATGTCATCTTTCCTCTACTATTAAAGTTATGCAACAATTTTTGAAGAATGGTTTTTGCTATTGTATGGTATTTTTCTATTCGATAATTTCCACTTGGTTCTTCTTTATAACTTTTATTTCTTTTCACAGATTTTTCCATGTTTCCATGTATTTCCAGGGAATATGCATTTGCTTGTTGAAACGGTATAATGATAGTTGCTTTTAAAGTTCTTTTCCAATAATTCTAACATCAGATTCATCTTGATATTGGCATCAGTTGATTGTCTTTTCTTATTCAAGTTTTGATTACTCTGATTATTGGTATAATGAGTAACGTTTATTGTATCTGGAGCATTTTGGATATTACATTATGAAACACTGAATTATAATTTAATATGTTTTTTGAACAGGACATCTCCTTGGTGAGGTGTAGCCTCACCAGCTTGAGAGCCAGGCAGGTATTAGTTTTCTGCTAGGTCTGTTGACATCACTGTGACAAAGGGAGCATAGTCTTCTGCCTCCATGCAGATAGTGGCATTGTTGAAGTTTAACTTCTCCCATACTTCCTCTGAAACGTTTCTAGTGTAAGTGGGGCAGTGACTTCCAGGCCTTGCTGCCTTTTAGTGGAGGTGTCCACATAGCTCCCTACTGGTCTTTGCTGACAGCCTGGGAGGATGAAAGCAGAGGCATGGCTCACATTGCTTTCTTGTTTCAGGGTGGGGGTGGAAGCTCAACACCCTGCCTGGCCCTGCTCTCACCAGGAGTATGTATGGAGGCAGAGCTGATTAGTCCTGCTTTGCTCCACCTCATTCTTCCTCATTGATGTTGATTGTGAGTGGAAGCTCAGCATTCCACTGCTGACCATCCGAACCCCTGTACACACTGTGAAGCAGGTTCACCGAGCACTGGTTTGCCAACTTGTCTTAGTCTGATGAGAAAGAACACACTCAGACACAGCAAACTAAATGAGGCAGATTCATTACTCCACAGATAGGCAGCAAGGGACAACAGAAGCCTCCAAGTCATTGCGAACTAGTGCCCCAAGGCTCAGGAAAGCTGGCAAGGAGGATGATGTCTCAACTGTGGGGGCCCCACATGCACCACAGCTGAGGGAACTTGGAAAGCAGCCTGGTTTGGGTTTTATACCGCATAGCAACAGGAGTCATTGAGATAAAGAATTTCAAAGGATAACCTATTCTGGGGAAGACTAAAACAGAGCCTGGATGATTCCAGCCAGTTCCCCCTTGTCTCAGGATGTTGCATTCACAGCATATTCCACAGTTTTTCTTGAGGACAACTACGAGCAAGAAAGGGAGGAGACCTGTACTGCTTTAGGGCTGCATGCAGAATTGTCAGGGAGGGTAAAAGAAGAGTAGCAATGAGCCCCAGTTCACACTACCTCATTTATTCTCACTGATGGGAAGTCAGGGAGAGACTCGAATGGCCTTAATACCACTGGGAGATGGTAAAGCTTAGTGGTGATTAGCCCGACCTCTTACTTCTTTATCAAGTCTCATGGCTGCCAGGTTAGGGTAGAGGCTCAGTTTGCAGCTGGACCCTGCTGACGTTATCTTGGTGAGGGAATTTGATCAACACCTGCTTCTTTTAGGCAGGGGATGGAATAATAGCTCCCTGCTCAGCCCTACCAACACCAACAGGCAAGGGAACCAGAGTGCCACTGTCTGCTTCTGTGGGGCAGGGGCACAGGGCAGTGGATTAGCTTCTCACTCTTCTATGCTGAAACTTCAGGGGAGGAGAGTTGCTGTTTCTTTCTACTGGGGTTTGGAAGGAGTAGGATGGATATTTTAGTTCATTTTGTACTGCTGTAACAGAATGCCACAGACTGGGTAATTTATAGACAACATAAGTTTATTTGGCTCATGATTCTGGAAGCTGGGATGTCCAAAATCAAGGGAACACATCACAGTGAAGAACTATTTGCTTCATTAAAAAATAACAGAAGGCATCATGTGGGTGAGAGGGAGAGCCCATGAGAGAGTAAGAGATTGAACTTGAAGCTTCAAGCCCTTTTATAATTGGCATTAATCCATTCATGAGGGTGGAGCCCTCGTGACCTAAACACCTTCCATTAGGCCCCACCTCCCAACACTGCTTCATTGGAGATTAAGTTTCCAATTACATTTTGGGGGCAACACATTCAAAGCATAGCAATGGATATTGTCAAAAAGCCATTCTGTGTTAGACCACTCTTTTTTCCGGTCCTTTGGCTGGGAGAAAATAGACTTTTGTTAGAGCCATTTTTATCTGTGTCATTTGGCAGTTCTAGCTCCTGGACTTCTGCAGCACCATGGCCAGGATATGTGGGGTCAGTAAGAAACTCCAGGGAGCATATTGCCATGTTGTTTTGTCTTGAGGCCCCTAGGTGGCGCACTTTCTTCCCACATTTCAGTCTTTGATAGAATTCAACAGATAATCTATTTGGTCCTGGTCTTTTCTTTTTTGGGACATATTTTATTGCCAATTCCATTTTACTATTTATTATTGGTAGTTTCTTGTTTTCTATTTCTTTCTAATTCAATCTGATAGGTTTTATGTTTGCACAAATTTATCCATCTCTTCTAGGTTTTACAGGTTATTAGCACAGTTATTCATAATAGTCTTTGATCATGTTCTATATTACTGTGATATCAGTTTTAATGCCTCCATTTTCATTTGTTTTTGTTTATTTGTATCTCTCTTCTTGATTAGTCTAACTAAGAGTTAATCAATTTTGATTCTTTTTTAGAAGAACCATTTTTTCATTTTGGTGATCCTTTGTATTGATTTTTTCAGTCTCAACTTAATTTAGTTCTGCTATAATCTTTATTTTTCTTTTCTTCTGCTAATTTTGGGATTTGCTTTTTCTCTTCTAGTTCCCTGAGGTGCATTGTCAGATTTTATTTGAAAGATTTCTTTATGCAATTATTTATTGCTGTAAGCTTCCTTCTTAGCACTGCATTTGCTGTATCACACAGGTTTTGGCATATTGTGTTTCCATTTTCATTTGTTCAAGAAATTTTCTGATTTCTTTCTTAATTGTTTTTACTGATTTGATGTTCACTTAGGAGCATGTTATTTGGTTTCCACCTATGCATATACACACCAGACTTCATATTTATTTTTAGTTTTATTCCATTGTAGTCTGAAAAGATGCTTGATATGATTTTAATTTTTTTTTAAAAAATTACTGGGACTTGTTTTATGGTCTAACATACAGTCCTTTCTAGAGAATGTTGCATGTGCTGATAAGAAGGATGTGTCTTCTGTAGTTGTTAAAGAAAACGTTCTATAAATATGTGTTAGGTCCATTTGGTATAAAGTGCAATTTACTTATTTATTTATTTTTTGAGGCAGGGTCTCACTCTGTTGCCCAGGCTGGACTGCAGTGGTGTGACTACAGTTCACTGCAGCCTCAATCTCTTGGGCTCAATCAATCCTCCTACTTTAGCCTCCCAAGTAGCTGAGAATACAGGCATGAGCTACGAAGCCCAGCCCTAAAGGGCAGTTGAAATCCAATGTTTCTTTGTTGATTTTATTTCTTTTTATTTTATTTTATTTTTTTTTAATTTTTATTGCATTATAGGTTTTGGGGTACATGTGCAGAACGTGCAAGATAGTTGCATATGTACACACATGGCAGTGTGTTTTGCTGCCTTCCTCCCATTCACCCACACTTGGCATTTATCCCCAGGCTATCCCGCCCCAGGCCCCCAACTGTCCCTCTCCCATTCCCCCCAATAGACCCCAGTGTGTAGTAGACCCCCTCTCTGTGTCCATGTGTTCTCATTTTTCTCACCCACCTATGAGTGAGTATATGTGCTATTTCTTTTTCTGTTCTTCTGTCAGTTTGCTGAGAATGATGTTCTCCAGATTCATCCATGTCCTTACAAAGGACACAAACTCATCATTTTTGATTGCTGCATAATATTCCATGGTGTATATGTGCCACATTTTCCCAGTCCAGTCTATCCTCGATGGGCATTTGGGATGGTTCCAGTTCATTGCTATTGTAAACAGTGCTGCAATGAACATTCGTGTGCATGTGTCCTTATAGTAGAACGATTTATAGTCCTTTGGATAGATACCCAGTAATGGGATTGCTGGGTCAAATGGAATTTCTATTTCTAGGTCCTTGAGGAATCGCCACACTGTCTTCCACAATGGTTGAACTAATTTACACTCCCACCAACAGTGTAAGAGTGTTCCTATTTCTCCACATCCTCTCCAGCATCTGCTGTCTCCAGATTTTTTAATGATCGCCATTCTAACTGGCGTGAGATGGTATCTCAATGTGGTTTTGATTTGCATCTCTCTAATGACCAGTGATGATGAACATTTTTTCATATGTTTGTTGGCCTCATGTATATCTTCCTTTGTAAAGTGTCTGTTCATATCCTTTGCCCATTTTCGAATGGGCTTGTTTGTTTTTTTCCTGTAAATCTGTTTGAGTTCTTTGTAAATTCTGGATATCAGCCCTTTGTCAGATGTGTAAACTGCAAAGATTTTTTCCCATTCTGATGGTTGCCGAGTCACTCTAGTGACTGTTTCTTTTGCCATGCAGAAGCTGTGGAGTTTGATTAGGTCCCATTTGTCTATTTTGGCTTTTGTTGCCAAAGCTTTTGATGTTTTGGTCATGAAGTCCTTGCCTACTCCTATGTCCTGAACGGTTTTGCCTAGATTTTCTTCTAGGGTTTTTATGGTGTCAGGTCTTATGTTTAAGTCTTTAATCCACCTGGAGTTAATTTTAGTGTAAGGTGTCAGGAAGGGGTCCAGTTTCTGCTTTCTGCACATGGCTAGCCAGTTTTCCCAACACCATTTATTAAACAGGGAATCCTTTCCCCATTGCTTGTTTTTGTCTGGTTTATCAAAAATAATACGGCTGTAGATATGTTGTGTTGCCTCTGATGCTTCTGTTCTGTTCCATTGGTCTATATCCCTGTTTTGGTACCAGTACCATGCTGTTTTGATTACTGTAGCCTTGTAGTATAGTTTGAAGTCTGGTAGTGTGATGCCTCCCACTGTGTTCTTTTTGCTTAGAATTGACTTGGCTATGCAGGCTCTTTTTTGGTTCCATATGAAATTCATGGTGGTTTTTTCCAGTTCTGTGAAGAAATTCAATGGTAGTTTGATGGGGATAGCATTGATTGTGTAAATCACTTTGGGCAGTATAGCCATTTTCATGATATTGATTCTTCCTAACCATGAACATGGAATGTTTCTCCATCTGTTTGTGTCCTCTCTTATTTCGTTGAGCAGTGGTTTGTAGTTTTCCTTAAAGAGGTCCCTTACGTTCCTTGTGAGTTGTATTCCTAGGTATTTTATTTTCTTTGTAGCAATTGTGAATGGCAGTTCGTTCTTGATTTGGTTCTCTTTAAGTCTGTTATTGGTGTATAGGAATGCTTGTGATTTTTGCACATTGATTTTGTATCCTGAGACTTTGCTGAAGTTGCTTATCAGTTTCAGGAGCTTTTGGGCTGAGGGGATGGGGTCTTCTAGGTATACTATCATGTCATCTACAAATAGAGACAATTTGGCTTCCACCTTTCCTATTTGAATACCCTTTATTTCTTTTTCTTGCCTGATTGCTGTGGCTAGAACTTCCAGTACTATATTGAATAGGAGTGGTGAGAGAGGGCATCCTTGTCTAGTGCCGGATTTCAAAGGGAATGCTTCCAGTTTTTGCCCATTCAGTATGATATTGGCTGTTGGTTTGTCATAAATAGCTTTTATTACTTTGAGATATGTTCCATCAATACCCAGTTTATTGAGGGTTTTTAGCATAAAGGGCTGTTGAATTTTGCCAAATGCCTTCTCTGCATCAATTGAGACAATCATGTGGTTTTTGTTTTTGCTTCTGTTTATGTGGTGAATTACATTTATAGACTTGCGTATGTTGAACCAGCCTTGCATCCCCGGGATGAATCCTACTTGATCATGATGGATAAGTTTTTTAATGTGCTGTTGCAATCGGTTTGCCAGTGTTTTATTGAAGATTTTTGCATCTATGTTCATCATGGATATTGGCCTGAAGTTTTCTTTTTTTGTTGAGGCTCTGTCGGGTTTTGGTATCAGGATGATGTTGGTCTCATAAAATGATTTGGGAAGGGTTCCCTCTTTTTGAATTATTTGGAATAGTTTCAGAAGGAATGGTACCAGATCCTCTTTATGTGTCTGGTAGAATTCAGCTGTGAACCCATCTGGACCTGGGCTTTTTTTGTGTGGTAGGCTCTTAATTGCTGCCTCAACTTCAGACCTTGTTATTGGTCTATTCATAGTTTCCGCTTCCTCCTGGTTTACGCTTGGGAGGACACAGGCGTCCAGGAATGTATCCATTTCTTCCTGGTTTACTAGTTTATGTGCATAGAGTTGTTTGTAGTATTCTCTGATGATGGTTTGAATTTCTGTGGAATCTGTGGTGATTTCCTCATTATCGTTTTTTATTGCATCTATTTGGTTGTTCTCTCTCTCTCTCTCTTTTTTTTTTATCAGTATGACTAGTGGTCTGTCTATTTTGTTGATCTTTTCAAAAAACCAGCTCTTGTGTTTATTGATTTTTTGAAGGGTTTTTCTTGTCTCTATCTCCTTCAGTTCTGCTCTGATCTTAGTTATTTTTTGTCTTCAGCTAGGTTTTGAGCTTTTTTGATCTTTCTCCTCTAGCTCTTTCAATTTTGACGATAGGGTGTCAATTTTGGATCTCTCCACTCTTCTCATGTGGGCACTTATTGCTATATATTTTCCTCTACAGACTGCTTTAAATGTGTCCCAGAGATTCTGGTACGTTGTTTCTTCATTCTCATTGGTTTCAAAGAACTTCATTATTTCTGCCTTCATATCTTTGTTTATCCAATCAACATTCAAGAGCCAGTTGTTCAGTTTCCATGAAGCTGTGCGGTTCTGAGTTATTTTCTGAATTCTGAGTTCCAACTTGATTGCACTATGGTCTGAGAGACTGTTTGTTATGATTTCAGTTGTTTTGCATTTGCTGAGGAGTGCTTTACTTCCAATTATGTGGTCAATTTTGGAGTAGGTGTGATGTGGTGCTGAGAAGAATGTATATTCTGTGGATTTGGGGTGGAGAGTTCTGTAAATGTCTATCAGGTTTGCTTGTTCCAGGTCTGAGTTCAAGTCTTGGATATCCTTGTTAATTTTCTGTCTGGTTGATCTGTCTGATATTGACAGTGGAGTGTTAAAGTCTCCCACTATTATTGTGTGGGAGTCTAAGTGTCTTTGTAAGTCATTAAGAACTTGCCTTATATATCTGGGCGCTCCTGCATTGGGTCCATATATATTTAGAATCGTTAGCTCTTCTTGTTGTATCAATCCTTTTACCATTATGTAATGACCTTCTTTGTCCCTTTTGATCTTTGTTGCTTTAAAGTCTATTTTATCACAGACGAGAATTGCAACTCCTGCTTTTTTTTGCTCTCCATTCGCTTGGTAAATCTTCCTCCATCCCTTTATTTTGAGCCTTTGTGTATCCTTGCATGTGAGGTGGGTTTCCTGGATACAGCACACCGATGGGTTTTGGTTTTTTATCCAATTTGCCAGTCTGTGTCTTTTGATTGGTGCATTTAGCCCATTTACATTTAAGGCTAATATTGTTATGTGTGAATTTGATACTGCCATTTTGATGCTAGCTGGCTGTTTTGCCTGCTGGTTCATGTACATTCTTCATTTTGTTGATGGTCTTTAGCATTTGGTATGCTTTTAGGATGGCTGGTGCTGGTTGTTTCTTTCTATGTGTAGTGCCTCTTTCAGGAGCTCTTGTAATGCAGGCCTAGTGGTGACAAAATCTCTGAGTACTTGCTTGTTCATGAAGGATTTTATTTTTCCTTCACTTATGAAGCTCAGTTTGGCTGGATATGAAATTCTGGGTTGAAAGTTCTTTTCTTTAAGGATGTTGAATATTGGCCCCCACTCTCTTCTGGCTTGTAGAGTCTCTGCCGAGAGATCTGCTGTGAGTCTGATGGGCTTCCCTTTGTGGGTGAACTGACCTCTCTCTCTGGTTGCCCTTAGTATTTTCTCCTTCATTTCAACCCTGGTGAATCTGATGATTATGTGCCTTGGGGTTGCTCTTCTTGCGGAGCATCTTTGTGGTGTTCTCTGTATTTCCTGGAGTTGAGTATTGACCTGTCTTGCTAGGTTGGGGAAATTTTCCTGGATAATATCCTGAAGAGTGTTTTCCAGCTTGGATTCATTCTCTTCGTCACATTCTGGTATACCTATCAAACGTAGGTTGGGTCTGTTCACATAGTCCCACATTTCTTGGAGATTTTGTTCATTCCTTTTTGTGCTTTTTTCTTTAATCTTGGTTTCTCATTTTATTTCATTGAGTTGATCTTCAACTTCTGATATTCCTTCTTCTGCTTGGTCAATTTGGCTGTTGAAACTTTTGCATGCTTCGTGAAGTTCTCGTGTTGTGTTTTTCAGCTCCTTCAATTCATTCATATTCCTCTCTAAGTTGTCTGTTCTTGTTATCAATTCCTCAAATCTTTTTTTCAAGGTTCTTAGTTTCTTTGCTCTGATTTAGAACATGTTCTTTTATCTCACTGAAGTTTCTCATTATCCACTTTCTGAAGTCTGATTCCATCATTTCATCACACTCATTCTCCATCTAGCTTTGTTCCCTTGCTGGTGAGGAGTTTTGGTCCTTTGTAGGAGGTGAGGTGTTTTGGTTTCGGGTGTTTTCCTCCTTTTTGCGCTGGTTTATTCCCATCTTTATGGATTTATCCACCTGTCGTCTTAGTAGTTGCTGATTTTTCAATTGGGTCTCCGTGTGGACGCTGAGATTGTTGATGTTGAAGTATTTCTGTTACTTAGTTTTCCTTCTAATGGTCTAGCCCCTCTGCTGTATGAGTCCTGAGGTCCACTCCAGGCCCTGCTTGTCTGGGGTATACCTGTAGCAGCTGCAGAACAGTGAGGGATGATACCAGTTTCTTCTTCTGCTGTCTTTGTTCCAGAATGATGCCCGCCAAATGTCAGTCTGATTAGTCCTTTTTTGGGTGACTCTTTGGATATACAGGGGTCAGGGAGCTGCTTGAGGAGACGGTCTGTGCTTTATAGGAGCTCCAGTGCTGAGCTGTGAGCTCCATTGTTCATTCAGGGTTTTTGGGAGGTTGTTTATGTCTGCTGCAACAGAACTCTTAAAACACCACCCTTTTTTTATTCCCCCTTAGATGCTCTGTCTCAGGGAGTTGGGGCTTTCTTTATGAGTATCTGTTGCACTGTCCTGCCCCACTAGGAGGCAGTCTATTCACTATTTGCCTGCCGGGGCTCTGCCCTGCTAGCGCGGGTCTAACCTGTTACTGCTGGGCTCTGTTCTGCTGTGGAGCGCTCCCCCCTCCTGACGGAGTCTCTCTGTTATGGCAGGTTGCCTCAGCAATGGCAGGCTGCATCAGCCCTGGGCAGTACTTCAGTAGGAGCGGATTGCGTCAGTAGTGGCGGACGCCTCTCCCTCACTGGGCTGCACTGTCCTAGATGCCGACAGCAAAACTCTCAGCCCTGAGTGCCTCCAATCGCCACCCTGCTTGTCCCCGTGAGGGTGGGACCCGCCAAGGCCGATCACCCAGCTTCCTGCCTCAGAGTCTGTCCTCTCTCTCTCTCTCTTCCTCTCCCCAAGCTGAAAGTTTGACTGTCTCACTGGCGCCCCAGTAGCCTGCCGATAGGATACTGGGATCCGTGCAATCTCCCATGCCACTGCCCACTGCACCAGCTCAGATCACGCTTCCCAGGAATCTCCTGGTCTGGCTCACTGTCCAAGTCCCGTTCAATCAGATGGACATGCCAATCTGCCCTTCCAAATTTCAGATTGCCAGTTTAACAGGGCACCCAGACCAGTGAGTTCCATGCCGGGTCCCGCCGTGGCACCAGCCAAAGCGGCCACGCGAGCCGGCTACACTAGCCGGCTGTACTAGTGTCCTGTGTCTTTCCCACACCTGGGACTTTCAATGCTCTGTGGGCAAAAAAGGTCCATCCGAGAATGCGGCTAGGACTCACCCTCTCACTGAGAGCTGCAATCCTGAGTTGCTTCTACGATGCCATCTTGCGAGTCCCCCCCACATTGATTTTATTTCTAAGTGATCTGCCTAATGCTAAGGATGGAGTGTTGAATTCTTGCAACATTACTGTATTGGAGTTTATCTCTGTGTTTAGATATGGTAGTATTTACTCTCTAAATGTGGGTGCTCTAATGTTTGGTATATATATATTTAGAATTGTTATTTCCTTTTAGTGGATTGATCTCTTTATGATTAGGTAATGACCTATGTATTCTTATTTTTACTTTTTGACATAAAGTCTATTTTATGTAATATAAATATAACTACTCCTGCTTGCTTTGCATTTCTGTTTGCTTGAAATCTCTTTTCCATAGCTTTATTTTCAGTCTGTATGTGTCTTTACAGGTGAAGTGCATTTCTTGTGGTGAGCATATAGTTGAATCTGTTTTATCCTTTCAGCCAGTGTATATCTTTTAAGTGGAGAATTTAAGGTGTTTATATTCAAGGTTATTACTTATATATGAAGTTTTGTTCCTATTATGTTGTTGTTTACTGGTTGTTTTGTGTATTCTTTTCTTTCTTTTCTCTCTGTTTATTCTTGTGATTTGGTGTTTTTCGGTGGTGATACTATTTGACTTTTTTCTCTTCCTTATTTGTGTTTGTTTTACTAGTAAATTTTATACTTTCATGTGTTTTCAGGATGATAATTTACTTCCTTTTGGTTCCAGGTTGCACTCACCCATCCTGCCTCTGCTTTCAGTCTTGGCTAGACTGTGGCATCAGTTTAGGTTATCCCCCAAGTCTGAGCTCAGCAAATATTTTTCCTTTGTCACTCCTAACTATCTGAACCTTGAGAGACAGAAGAGACCATGCTCTACTGATGGCACAAAACATGTATTAACTGCCAAAAGTAACTGAGGCTGCTGTTAAAAGGTGAAGATAAAAACAGAGAGAAATGACTTTTCTCATATAGCTTGGGCAAGTAGTTGTTTAAGTCCTGTCTCAAAAAAATAGCTGGAAATCAAACACACACACACACACACACACACTATTTTTACATCCAAATCTCTTATACACCTAATCCAGGCAAGCATGTATCTGGCTGCATTTTGACGTTTTATATCTTTACTTATTTTTAAAGCCTGATTTAGATAATCACTCGAGATTTGTTGTAATTGTACAGGAGCCTCAAAAATTCCCCAAATAAGGATGATTATGCTACATTTTCCTTGGTCTTTCAAATCATAATAAAAACAACCTTGTTGTAGGTTGTTGGTGGTTTATATTTAAAGAAAATCTATTTCAATGAAATTTTTCTATTATTTCATCATGCACAATTTATTTAATTGCTGATTAGATAATAGGCAAATTTAGTATCATATACTTTCATTCATAGTTTTCTTTGGCTTAGAATAATTTTAAAGATAGAAGAGAAAATATGATTGTATAGTTTTGTTATAGTGCCATGAATGGTATAAATTTATGAGAAAATCTCTGGACGTGTCTTGAAAGAGGAGTGCATTGTGTTCCAAGTCCTCTTCATTTTAGTAGTCCTCAGCATCACCAGCACAGATGGCAAGCAGTGCTTTCTTATAATGTCCTGAAGCAAAATTCTGAAAATAAAAAATATATTTGAAATAATATGTCGCAGTAGTTCTAAAAAGGAAGCATAATTCCTCTGAATTACCCTAGGAAAGAGCCATGGACCATTAGCCTTTCTAAAATCACTTACTTTTCTCATCTAAAGATTTAACATTTCCTAAATACTATTTCCAGTGGAAGTTGCTGAAGAATAATACTCTGGTTAGGGTCAGTAGTATGTGGTTTATATAAAGTTGCTTGAACCTGAATGTGTATTTATAAGAACAATCTTACTTAGAATTAAATGTTCTCCTCAACTTTAGGAAGACATTTCCTAATATTAATATTATAATTATATGTGAATGTAGAATGTAAAGAGAGAATTGATATGTCCCAAAAGATTTAAAAAGGTTTGTAATTATTAATGTAGCAGTAATTCAACCTCAAGAAATAATATATTTAAAAAGTTACTATCAATCACTGGTAAGCACAGTTTTATGCTATGAATATATACACCATAGTATTATGCATAATAGTGAAACGCTGAAAAGCAATGTATAATAATGTGTGGTAGTTAGTGTACTTTATAGCTTATACAGCAGAATACCATGATTCAATAAAAGTACTCTTTTACACAGCAAAACATATTATTATTTATATATTTTTAGAGAGTGACTGAAAGAACCTGTCTTTGTGTGTTCAGGTAGCTATGACAAAAACATCATAAACTAGGTGATTTATAAACAATAGGAATTGATTTCTCACAGTTCTAGAGGCTGGCAAGGCCAAGATCAAGCAGATCTGGTGCTTGCTGAATGCCCATTTTTTATAGACAGACTTCTTCTCATTCTAAGCTCACATGGCAGAAGGGACGAAGGTGTTCTCTTCGGCCTATATTATAAGGACACTAATCCTGTTCATGGGCCTTACCCTCGTGACCTAATCACCTCCCAAAGATCCCCACCTCCTAATATCACTTTGGGATTAGAATTTCGCAGATACATTTTGGGGAAACACAAACATTCAGACCACAGCAGAATAAAATTTTATTAATGGTTATCTGTAGAAAATTAGGGCAATTTTCATTTTCTTTGTAATGGTTTTCTCTAATTTCTAAATTTTCCAAAATCAGTGATAGTAATTAATATTATTATAAAATGTCTCTTCATTAAATATCAACTTTTGTATTAAGGTGCTTTGGCACAAAGTCATGTAATTATAATTCAGTGCTTTAAATGTACTGAGTAAGTTGCATTAATTACATTTTCGTATTAGCAGACTTTGAGGTGGTTGTGATTAATTATAATAAGTGCCTAAGAACCAATTTATTCATTTGGAAAATAAATTATGTCCTGCATTTCTCCATGGGAAATGCTTATTATCACTAAAAGAGTTTAGGATTTTGAAGGTGGCTGTAGGACAGTTTGATCAAAGATGAAGGAATAAGATTTCTCTTAACTGCTCCATCAACTCTTCCTCCTGGAGACCATTTTAGCTCTCCAGGGGCCTACAAAGTCTTCTGTCTTGTGTGGTCTCTTGGGCCTTAAATTGCATCTAGATGACTCTTTCAATAAACAAAAGCACTGCTTCTTGCAGTTAAAATTTCAGTAGAAAACAATGTGAACAAGGTAATAGCTCTTAGCTCTGCACAAAATAGTATTTAAGAGATAGTCTCATGTCCCTGTGCTTGGCTTGAAATTCTTAAAACTTATTTTTATTTTCCACTAGGCTCTCAGTTATGTAATGGTTATATATATTCTGAGAATTCTTTGTTAGGTGTTATCAAAATGCAGAGTGAAGTGTAAAAGTATCAGAAGGAAAAAATTGGCTTGTTTAGTACTGAATCATTGGTCCTTTGCCTTTCAAGGGCTAAACGGATAAGGATATACAGAGTTGTACATAGTTAGGAACACTAAGTCCCTCCGAATTAGCCGTTTATGATATTTGACCGACTGCCCTAACTTCTATGACAATATGAGAGGAGAGCTGAACTGATTTAAGAAACCTCTTCACAATTAACGCAGCCTTTTGCAATATATATTTTTCCTGAACCTGATCATGCTTCAGACATTAGCTCTTTAAGCGCAATTATAGGGAACGAATATTTTGCATGACTGCATCGATGCTTCTGGGTAAAACACATCAAAAAGAAATACGTTCTGTCTGAGGTAAAGAGTTTTCTAAGTTACCCCTATCTGAATAGTTAACTTTTTAGACTCTGCCACGAAGTTATTGAATGAGAGCTTTTATCTCAGTTTCCAAAAGGAAAAAATGTGGGTCAAAATAAACCACATATAGGAGACTTACTTTGATATCATGAAACAGGGATTTTCCATATCGCTCCTTGTATCGTTTCCTTATGGTCAGCAGGTCTATTTCACTTCTGGCAATTAGAATCCTGATTACAGTTTTATTATGGAAACCAAAGTCCTAAAGATACAGAAAAGTGGGGGAAATGAGAAGACGGTGTCTTGAAAGTCAGTCTGTCCCAAGTGGCCTCGCCCGTTTTCTGTAGTCATTTTCTCTTCTTTCCGAGCTTCTCAAACACTGGCATCACTGGCCACACAGGGCGTGGCTTGGATCCTGAGTCGTTGTTTTCACTTCTCCCTGTCCCTTACTGCATGCTGAAAGTGACTTACTCTCTTCTATTTTCTAAATGCCTGTGCTGTCTGTTTCAGTACCACAACCTTGACTCTGACCCTTATCATTTCACCCTGATTCTACAATAGCTGCTCCTCCTTTTTAGCCTTGTCAGCCTTCACACTGTCCTGCTCATGCTGCATTAGAAATGGCAAATCTGGGCCAGGCGCGGTGGCTCACTCCTGTAATCCCAGCACTTTGGGAGGCCGAGGTGGGTGGATCACGAGGTCAAGAGGTGAGACCCATCCTGGTCAACATAGTGAAACCCCGTCTCTCCTAAAAATACAAAAAAATTAGCTGGATGGGGGAGCGTGCCTGTAATCCCAGCTACTCAGGAGGCTGAGGCAGGAGAATTGCCTGAACCCAGGAGGCGGAGGTTGCAGTGAGCTGAGATCGCGCCATTGCACTCCAGCCTGGGTAACAAGAGCGAAACTCTGTCTAAAAAAAAAAAAAAGAAAAAGAAAAAGAAAAAGAAAGAAAGAAAGAAAGAAAGAAAGAAAGAAAGAAAAATCTGATCCTGTAGTCTTTCTAGATAAGAATTCTTCCTTCGAGAGGAATACATTTTGAACTCTGTCAGACGGACATTGATTTGTCTAAGAAAGCAATAATATTTTAACATTATTTTCTGGTCATTATTCAGAAATTGTAGAAATTAGAATTCTAGGTGCTTCAAATAGTTGTTGATTTAAATTCAAATGCAGAAAAATACAACATCAATGTCTGTATGCTAGCCCCAGAAATACTACACCCTAAAAAAAAAAAAAAAAAAATTAGTTTCAAAATGTCTTTCCAAATGGAGTAAATGTGCCATCTAGTGGTCAGCAAACAGAATCTGATCTTTGAAGTCTAAATGTTTTGGATGCATATCACTAATAAACCTCTCATAATTTGAGGTGGTTAAAATGAATGATCTAACCAAGTATTCAAATTTAAATTACAGAACATTCACTTAGAATGCACTGGGGAATAACACTGGATGTAGCTTTGATTTAGGGGTGATTAAAGCAGCTTTTTGACAAATATTTCACATTTGAGGTCTTCATGTATTAAAAATTACATTACTCGAATATACAATCCTTCTGTCTACCTACAAACTATTTGTAAGTACGGATACCTTCCTTTTGCCTTATAGCACACACAGCAAAATGTGCTTTTTATTTATTATTAGAATAAGTAGCATTGAATTTGTGCATAATTGTAATCAAGGTAATCATGATTATTTTCCCATACTCATTCACAAATGAAGCTTCATGCTGTTGTTGTAGAGGTTGATTCTGTGAGAAAGAAATAGCTGAAATTGTCCTAATGGATTTCCAAACACACTATTTCAAATAAATGTTTAATCAAATCAACTGTTTCTCCTAGAAAATAGAATAAAAGAGAAGCAAGACTGTGAGCAATGACCCTTTTTTTTGTGTTCTGGCATTACACAGATTCTTCCTTTGCATAAATGAGAAAATACACTTCAGAGGATATAAAATAAAATATTCCTGACTATTAACATATTTTCCCAGCATACTGGCTACTTTTAAGAAGTGTATCTGTTAAATTTACTTAGAGGATAAAACTGGTTATTAAAACTACTGTGTTGTTGGATTGTGTTGAATTCTTTTATTTGCATTTTCAAGGCTATGACGTGTATAATTATCTGTATGAGACTTTCTTTTTCTAACTATGTTTCATGTACATATGGATAAGGTGTGCATTATGTGATGCATTTAAGTGTTTGTTTTTTAAAAAATGAGGGCTCCAAAGTCTGTATGAATGAATAACAGAGTAAAGTATGAAAACATTCCCATTTAATTACAAAAATAGATTTAGAGTTTATGGTTTTCTTGTTATCACTTCAAATACCTTTTGAAAATAACACGATATTTAAAAATACCCATTGACATAATTTTTTGTATTGAAACTTCAGGAATGTAGCAATTTCTTGCTGAGAGTTTATAATGTTTTGACGTTTTCTGCTTGATATCATATGTTTTGTACTTGCATAGGTCTGATGTGGAGATCTCTGGAAATATACAAAAACATTTGACTTTAACAGTTTCTGCAGATGTGAGACAATTCTAAAGCACACAGGGAGATAAAACTGAAAGACCCATACTTTTTGGTTCCCTAAATTTGATACAAAAGCGTAGCATTATTTTAATCTGATATGTCTTATTTTTGGTTTCTAAACTTTTTTTTTTTTCAGTTGTGTGTATTTTCTTTGTACATACAAGTTCCAAAATGGTAATGAACATTTAAATGATGGAAGTAAAATTAATCCTTTGAGAAAACAGACATAATTTCTGGAGAAATTTTGAAAACATGTCTTACTTACATGGATTGCACTATATAATCTATATGCAAAGTAGGCTGGTTTATCTTGAACACAGAGAACTAGGAGAAATCAGAGAGAAAAGAAGAAACATCGAGTGAAAACATATTTTTTTCAGAATTTGAGAAACAATAACACTTTTTCTGTTACAATTTTTACATTGTATTATAATTTCAACACTTACAGTAATGATAACACCATAAACAACAGAAAAAAATATAAAGCAACAATGTTATAATGAGTCATGCAGATTTTCACTTGGTCTATTTTTATCTGTTGGAACTCTGTTAGTTCCTTCATATAGTGTAGTGAAGGAAATGTTATCTTCTTTATCTGAAAATTAAATCAACAGAGCTTCAAAGACAGCTAGGTTATTACCACAATTAAAGATTATTATTATTGTAGGATTCAATATGACGTAGCTCCCATATAATGCGTTCATCTATTCGAATACTATTTTTAGTAACTTATAGCTTTGCGAGTAAACCTGAAGAAATTATATGGACCACAACGGGTCTAGACCGGTTTTAGAAGTCATCTAATAAAAACTGCAGAGGCATTAGAACAGCCTAGCACCTGGTCAGCAGTTACCCTTCCTGGAAGTCAGTTAATGATCATAAATATTCAGTAGTGTTTATTTGAATAGGTTAACAAATAAATACATGAATGGGTAATGTATGAGAGACTATAGTTTCTAGCCAGAAGAAAATCATTGTAACAGTGTTTCCCTGGTAGTTTAAGTAATTATTTTAGATTGTGAGATTATACCCTCATCTTTTCTTTCATTTTTAATACACAAAGCTTCGTACTCACTCTGGAGTCACTATTCATCATAAGTTCCTTGAAGGCAGCGACTTTTGCGGTTTTTCTTGTTTCACTGTTCTATGTGCAGTGCCTAAGTCCGTGTCTAGAACAGTAGGTGCACAACAAATGTCTACTGAGTGAATCAATCAGTTGGAATGTTTCCCAGCTTTTTAATGTCCGCCACTTCCTCTCTTATGCTCACTGCTTTGTGGCAGTAGTCTATGGTGGAAAGGGAAGCTATCCTGAGATTCGAATACTATGAGTTTTAGTCGTAACTTTGTTGTTAATCATTTGAGGCAGTCAATTTCCTTAGGCATTGTTTATAAAATGAAGGATTTTGATGTGATATGTAGTTATTAAATTTTGTAGAGAATTTTCTGGAATAAATGTGACATTCTCAGAAGAAATACACAGATATTAATAGTCATCTTGCATCTTCTTTTAGGGGTTCCATCAAACCATTTTCATGGAACCCTACTAGCTTGAGACTTCTTTACTAGATAAGCTACAAAAATTCCTTTATCTCTCAGCTCTCATACCCTTGTGTGCCTCTGTCATTCAAGGATGGAAAATCACAACATTCATTTATGCAACTAGTATCCAAGTGATTACTTGACTATGCCTGCATTGGATATTTCACAATGACCCGCTTTGGTTATCCCTGAAATGTGTGCTGTCACCTCACAAAGGTAGTTCTATTGCAGTTTTTCTGGATAAATAGCGCTGTTTTATCATCTACGGAGGGATATTGCTTCTTAGGAAGGAGCAAGAGGTGTGTCACTATCACAATAGCCTGAGGAAAATCACTACTTGGTAAATCTCTTTTACGGTAGGATTTACTCCTAAAACCAAATTTATTAGTAATGGTGACTAAAAGATCCTTTTTCTTCTGAAGAGAAGAAAACCACACTGTTAAGTATTTATCTGCTCTTTTGCCAGGGAATGGAAGTCAGTAAAGATAAAATGGATTGAACAGTGTGAGAAGCCAATTCTAAAGAGAAAATATCTGAGAATGATGTGTTTTCTGATATGAAAGTTGAAGTAGCTGTCAGGGAAGGGTATCAGTTCGTTCAAGTCACCAGGTTGCCAGGTGCTGCATTTTATTGGTAGCTGATGTACTCTTCCCCTGTGGAGTTTACATTCTTTTAAATAATAAAATTCAAGGGAAAATGACTCCATCAAGAGCTTACTCATGCACCTCTACTTCAATCAGAGCCACTCAGCATTTATTGCAAAAGAAAATGTCTGCTGTGCTTCCAATAATTTATTACTTACCAATTGCAACTAGCAGCTCCTGAAAGTATCCATCATAGCACTCATTAATGGCATCTACCATGTCTTGCCCAGAAATATTTTGAAATTCCTGGAAAACTACAACCAATTGATGTAATTCAAAGGAGATTTTGTATATACCATAAATTTATAATACAAATATTAATTAGATTGTTACACATAGTGAAAGTTTATATTTTCCATAAAATAATTTAAAACACTACTGCAATCAATTACGTTTAGTATAAATACAATGGAAACAAATACAAATACTCTTAGTAGAGGCAGCATAAATCTTGAACTTCAAAGGTCTGCTATTATTCTCTTCTCCTGGGGAACAAATGCCACCTCCAGTGGGACCCACTAACTCACTGCTGATTTACATGGAGAAGAAGCACACTAGTCATTATTTATAAACCAGTTATTTAAAACGTACATAATAGACATGTCAAAAGCAAACTTCCTACTTGAGCTTAAATATGAGAATTAAGTGTAAAAGTCCTCTCTGTGATGATTTTTTTACAATAATCAATAACAATCAATAAATAATCAATAATAATCAATAAATTTTATTGTGTCAAAAAATTTAAAAACCGCCCATGTTGTCATATGTGTCCTCACAATTCAGAAGGTTTTACCCATCTTTCACTTTAATGCTATTAATACATCTAGAAATAAAAGTTAGTTTCTCTTTTTCAAAGATGATAGAACTAACACAAATATTTTATATTTGTATATGGGTTTCCAGCTTTAAATGTATTCTATCCAACACACTATTTTAAATCATTTATTTTCTTAAACCTTGATGAGAATTCATATTCCTTCTTTACAAATGCTCTTACTTTCTTAATCTCCTTTAATAAGGAATCATATATATTAGATTAGAATTTATAGCATATTTATAATTTTGAATGAAATACCATGTTTACATATAGTAATTATTTATATTGTAATGAGGGAATCTATTACATAATTTTATTTTTTTTTTAGAAAGAAAGAAAGAAAGAAAAAAAAGGAATGAAGGAGAGGAAAAAAGAGGGAAAGAAAACGGGAATGTAGCTTTATTTTAAAAATGGGTATTAATAATGGCCGATCAATATTTTGTGTATTTAAGGTGGAGAATGTATATTTTGTGTATTTAAAATGGAGAGCTCTATAAATATTTATTGAGTTTACTTGTTCTGGATCTGAGTTCAAGTCCTGGATATCCTTATTAATTTTCTGTCTCGTTGAGTCTAAATCTCTTTATGAGTCTTATGCATCTGGGTGTTAGGATCGTTAGCTCTTATTGTTGCATTGATCCTTTTACCACTATATCTTTGTTGCTTTGAAATCTATTTTATCAGATGCGAGAATTGCAACTCCCGCTTTTTATTTATTTATTTATTTTTGCTCTCCATTTGGTTGGTAAATCTTTCTCCATCCCTTTAAGTCTTTGTGTATCTTTGGATGTGAAATGGGTCTGTGATGATTAAAATAGTGGTTGTGATAGCAATATAGAATATTCTGAGAAATATGAAATCAACTTCATGGGTGTAGACTAAGGTTTACTAATTTAGAATTGTATTAAAGTAAGATTTCTTATTTCAGTAACTTAGTTATCTGACTGTATTCTAGGCAACTTTAGATTTCAAACATTCTTACAGAAAATTAGAAGCAAGGAGATGTCTTATTATTATTATTATTATAATTACCATTAAGACAGGTAATGCCTCTTATTGATTTGCAGAGTCTAGATATGGGATTGGGTTAGGGTGGCCCATCTGTTGAAAATTGTCAGCATTTATGTGTTTTATATAGAAAAAAGAAAAAATTTTTTAAATAAGGAGAAAGAATGATACAGTAGTTTAGGGAATGTCAAATAAAGTGCAAACTAACATGAGTGCACCCTCTAAGACCAATAAGGTTCTCTCAATATTGCAGAAATCATGACATCAGTAATAATGGCCTTGACGCAGTATGGGCAGGTTAAACTATATTTACTACATACTTTGCAAGACAACATATAATATACCTAATAGGAAATAGCTAATATATTTGAATAAGTACTCCATCAAATACAGAGATAATTTTTAAAATGCTCAGTATTTGAAAGTTGCATCATTCAGTTATTGGAAAAAACAATAAGGAAATATTTATTCCTTAGTAATGTCATTAAATAGGGCATATCTTATAAACAAAATTCAAAATAAGTACCTTTGAGATAACTGACTTTCCTCTATTTCCTTGTAATATTTCATATTTGTTTCAAGTTAACCACCTCCTTTTTGTTATACAATAGGTTGAGTAGCTGGAAAGAAACCCAGTGAATAATTACCCAGCCACAGCTGCTGGTAGCTCTTGTTGCACAGGATCATTTGTAGCATGGTTTTATGCTCCCCTGTCTTCTGCTGACAGGCTTCCCACAGGACCTGAAACGTTAGCCAGCAGAGAAGGAGTGTCAGAATCACTCCCGCCCTTTTTAACCAAGGTTCTTTGCAGTCAGTGTGAGAACTGGTTCTAGTTACCATTGCATCCTGAGCCGCCATAGCAGGGTCTGTATATCCTTCCTCTCTGGTCCCCTGCAAAGGAAGCACAGGTTTTCCATGTAAATGTTCTTAGTCAGCAACTCATATAGGATTAGTGGGACCAAAGTCCTTCAACCACCAAACACTCTGATTGTTCCTAAGGAAGTTCTATTATTATCTGGAGTAAGTTTTCATTTCCTGAATTCTCAAATACTTTAAAAGACAGTATATAAGGTTTTCTTTTCAAATGTGCATTATTTTGGTTTACTGTTTCTTTGCAATACTGGCAATCTTTGAAAGACAATGAGGGATTTTTCAGTTTTCCAAGTCTCTATGGAGTATCTTCTCCCTTATCAAACCGAGCATCCACTGCCTGACCATGGCAATGGGTGGTAGAAATGGGTGTGAACACTGTTAGAGCAAAAATGCAGAGAAAGTCCATCTCTGACTTGCACAATAGGATTTATACACCAACAAAATAGTAATGAAACCCAGACTTTGTGAAGTAAGAATATTTTTTAAGTTTTTTAACTCTCACTCCATGATCATTTAAAGAACAGATATGGTCCAGTTGATCATTTGAAATAGGAGGGAAAGGCGCTAACCAGTGGAGGGTCCATCAGTTCCTGAGGGCTATGAGGGCCAGTGGGGAGAAGGAGGTAGGGACTCATGTGATCAGTCTATTTCATTGTTTATTATGGGTCGAGATATAGAGGGGAGGTTTCTCCCAGCTCCAACTATGTTAAGAGAATACTGAAAACACAGTAGCTTCTGCTTCTACCATTTTGTTTTGAGACAGGGCCTTGCTCTGTTGCACAGGTTAGAATGCAGTGGTATGATCATAGTTCACTGTAACCTCAATCTCCTGGACTCAAGCGATTCTCCTTCCTCAGCCTCCCGAGTAGCTGGGACTACAGGTATGTGTCACTATGCTTGGCTATTATTCTTTTTCTCAGAAAGGGGATCTCACCATGTTGACCAGGCTGGTTTTGACCTCCTGGCCTCAAGCAATTCTTCATTCTCAGCCTCTCAAAATGTTGGGATTACAGGCATGAGCCACTGTACCTAACTCTTATCATTTTTTAGAACACTGAAAATAGCCACAGTGCAGTGAACCCAGTGAGACAGCAAGATCAGGCACAGGGAAGTCTTGAACACAACTTCCTTGAATTAACCTCAATCCCTAAGTAGCATGATGAGATCCCAAATTTCTTACCTGTTCCCAATGGAGGAACTTGCAATCTAGCTGAGAAACTGTGGGGAAGCTTGCCAGACTGAGTTGTTAGTTACCATGGCAGGAACAGTGTTCCAGCAGCCAAGGGCTACAGGATAGACCACATTGACTTGAACTGTATGAGAGACACAGCTAGGCCTTAGGGGGAGTCTTCAGCTCCCATGAGAGTAAAGGTGAGGCTAAATCATCATGAAAGTTTACTCTGACCAAACTGGTCAGTTTGGCTCTGACCAAAGTGAGACAGAAAAAAGATCATACATTAAATTGGTGGCTTATTTTGGCAGCTAACACTGATAAATGCCCATATGCTGGTCATTGACACCTCACATGTTCAATGTCCAGCACTGCCAAGAATAGCCATTCAATAGTCTAAACCAGCAAAGACGCAGACGATATCTTGATCTAAGGACACAGTGACCTTCCTGTCGCCAAGATATTTGATAACCACACACACATCTCTCTACCAATTGCCTTCTTGGAAAGAAAGGAGGAGGATGGCCAGAAATCTGTGAGTCAATCACTTAACTCAATAAAAGTATGAATGAGACTGAACATGCACCCACATTCAGTATTGAAAGTATTGCATACTTTAAATTTGCCATTTTTGATTAAATATTAGGGCCTTTTTTCTTGATAACAAAAAGCTAGAGGCATATGAGTAAGTGCAATTTATTCACAAAGAAGTCAGTAAGATACTATTTGTGAGTAAATTTGTAGCCCTGGAACATTTAATGTTTAATCATAACTAAAACACTGTATGTTGCCTAAAGGTGAAAAACTGATTAAAAATAGGCATGAGTTTATCAGTTACATTCTTCTGCTTCAATTTCCTTTGCTTAAAATACCAAGAGACTAAGAATGCAAGTCTTATTTTAAAATCTGTGTATTAAATTAAAGGAGAGAATAATTTGATTGAGTGGTAGGACTATGGGTGTTATTTTCAAATCATGAAAATGTTAAGGTGCAGGTAATTTAGGAGCTCTATCTCTTATTCTGGTGACAAAAGTTAGAGATATTAAGTGAATTGCCCAATTGCCCAAGATCTGATTGTGAGAGAAGAATGTTTATGAAATTTCAGTGGCATTTCTGACTCTGAGATCTGGTTACTATGCTCTTCCCTTAGCTTAAGTAACTTATTATTTTTACACAGTATGCGCTGGCTCCCTTTCAAATTTTCTCTTACGATTTTAACTTATACCAAGCAACAAATAATTAAAAATTATTAATATGCTGTATCTTCTGTGACTATCTGCCATTTATTTAATAGGATACATTTATAGTAATTCTTAGTCGTCATCTTATTTGGTCTACCAGTAGGATTTGGTATAATTGACACTTTCTTCTTGCTATAATTTATTACTTGGTTTCCAGGATCCTGAAACCTACTTTATTTTATTTTATTGGTTATGCCTTAGTCTATGAACTGGTTTCTCTTCTTTCCAATCTCTTAATTTTGGAAGCTCAAGTAGTTAATCTTTGGTCATCTTTTTGTCTGTGTTTACATTTCTTCTCTTGGTGATGGTATTTACTCATGTGGCTTTAAATTCCATCTATATTGTAATGCTACCCATTTATCTTACCCATTTATTTATTTGATCTCTAGCAAAGATCTGTCATCTGAACTTCAGATATGCATATTCCAATTGCCAATTCAGTATCTCCACTTGATTTTCTAATACACATATCAGGTTTAGCAGGTTGAAAACCCAGTGCCTTGACTCCCTCCACCTCAAAACCTTTCTACATTCCCAGCCTTCCACACTGTTCTCCATCCTTTCTGTTGCTCAGACTAAGAAACAGAGTCACATTTGATTCCTTCTTCTTTTACCTTTTCATATCCCACATCCAATTCCTCGGGAAATAATAAAGACACTGACTTCAAAATAACACAGGAATTTTTTCTGTGTGTTTGGCCAGTTGGATATCACCATGGCTGGCAATGCTCCTGCCTGGGACTTGCTCACCCCAAGCTTGTGGCAGGAGGTAGCCTGCCCACTCAGCCTGTGGGGCTGTTTGGCTTGCAACCTGACCTGGATCCCTTGGCCACTGTGACTGCATGCTCAGCCTGCAGAGTGAGGGCGTATGTGAATGAGTAAGCATGTAGTCCAGCTGGTGGCTCCAAGTGCTGGCACAGGTGCATGCTCCATGTGGGGCTTGTGGCTGGCCCAGGCATGTCACAAGTGACTCCACTGTCCAGACAAAGGGGACATGGTGGTGCCTAAAAACTCGGAGATACCAGGTGAATGGGGGTGTGTTAATAGCTCTTTTAGTTCCACCATCTGCAGCCTGACTAAAGGGGGCATGTGGAGCCAAGCAACTCCTTCTCTCATTGCTTGGTGAGTGGTAAGGGAGTGCTACAGCCCTACAGCTCTATTCACACTCACCATTTGGCAGGTCCCAAGTTCTTATCCCACATCCAAGAAGAATGAGGTTACACTGACAGCCAGTGGGTGAGCAAGGCAAAGAGTTTGATTGAGTGAAGAAGGAGCTCTCGGCAGAGAGCGACCCAGGTCAAACAGCCCCCTTACCCAAAGTCAGGTAGTCCTTCCCCCACCACCATCCAAAGGTGGGCAGTCCCCTGGTCTAGCTGAGTCCAGGGATTTTTATGGGCTCAGAATGGGGGAGTCTGTGCTGATTGGTTTGTTAGCATGCAAAAGCCACCACTCAAAGATGGGCACAACAGTGTGAAAAACCAGTTCAGGAAGGGTAGTTAAACGTAAAATAGGTGGAGGGTGGGGATCAACCATAGGAAAGCACCTCGAATGGGAAGAGGGGTTCTCAATCAGGTCTCTGGATTTTTCTAAGACTTGTAGATGGGTTTTCTGCTTTAAACTGTCTTTGGTTTGAAGGTCAGGTTTCACCACCCTTATCAGCCTAAAGATTTGTTTGTTTCCTGCCTCTATCTAAAATATATCCAGAAATCGGGCACATATCACCACTGCCAATGCTCTCCTGTGGGTCCAAGTTAATATCATAGCTTGCTTTACTGCTGAAGCAGGCTCCTTACAGGCTTCTGTTTCTACCTTTGTCTCCCTATAGTCTTTTCTCAATATAGCAGCTATTATGAGTATTTCAAAGCATAAAATTGTATTCCTTCACTAACGATCCAGTAATGACTTAACTCTTGTCCATTTTGCTCAAAACAAAAGCCAACTTTCTTAGAATGGCTGCAGAATTTGACATAATCTTACCATGTGCCACTTTTTTTTTTTTAGACGGAGGTCTCACTCTGTCACCCAAGCTGAAGTGCAGTGGCATGATCTTGGCCCATTGCAACTTCTGCCTACCAGGATCAAGTGATTCCCCTGCTTCAGGCTCCTGAGTATCTGGGATTACAGGCATGCACCCCCATACCTGGCTAATTTTTTAATTTTCCGTAGAGAAGATGTTTCACCATGTTAGTCAGGCTGGTCTCGAACTCCTGACCTTGTGATCTGCCTTTCTTGGCTTCCCAAGGTGCTGGGATTACAGGCGTGAGCCACTGTGTGCTACTTCTCTGAATTAATATATTATAGTACATTTCCTTTGCTTGCTCAGAGGCCACCAACTGGCCTTGCTATCCCTCAAACCCATTAGCTTTTTTTTTTTTTTACTTTACACTTTCTCTCTAGCTATACTCTTTTCTTGGAACATCCTATCACATGAATTTAAACTCATTATTTTATTCACATCTTTACTCAAATCTCATCTTTTCAATGAGACCTACCCTGACCAACCTGTATAATATGGCAACTACCCATAATGCCCAGTCTTACAATACCTCTTCCTATCACTCTGTTCTGCCATATCTTTCATCAAACTTCTAATATTATACATAATGCACCTATTTATTAAATTGATGTTTAATTGTCCATATTATCTTGCTAGAATGTAAACATCTTAGGGGCTGCGATCTTTGTCTCTTCTTTTCACCAATAATTCCAAATTATCTAAAATCATGCTTGGCACATGATAGGCATTCAATAAACGCTAATTGGAAAAGTAAAGAAATAACTTATATAGAAGACTTCAAAGATCCCTTAGTGGATGTGGAAAGATTTTCTGGATTATTGATATTTTCTTAGTGATCTTCAACCTTTATAGCTAAGTCAGCTCCTGGCCTTGCAAAGTTTGTGGGAAATATTTAAGAATTGTCTGCAACTTTAAGTATCTGAAATATTGTTTGGAAAGATAATTTGTTTTGGACATTTAACTTGAAATGGTGCCCATCTGTTTATTTTCCTATGCAGTCAATCGCCAAGAGCTCTTTAAGCAGACTGGTGGATTTAAAAAATGTGAATAAGTAAGATTTGGCTTTGGCAAAGGCAGAATCAAGCTGGCTTTCTCATGTAAAGGGCCTAAGAGAGCCACATGGTATGTTTAATTGATGTCAATACCAGAAAATGGCATACATGAATACAGAATTTAGTTTAAGGGCATGATAAAAATGGGAAAGGAAAAAATTCAAAGAAACAAGACGTGGGTGAAAATATTTGGAGGTGAATTGATTACAGATGACTATTGATAGCTGATGGCAATAACACTCCCAGAAGCCTCATTGAATGAGTTCAAGAAACTGTCATAGGAGAGTCCTGAAAGCCAAGGTAAGCAGTAAGTATCCAATTCCATTCTTTCTCTCCCTGAAAACATTTATCATCTCCAGTGTGATTTGCAGATATTAATTAATCTCTAAGTGACTAATTTTTCATTATTTGACAGATAATTAGTTATTTCATATATCTGTGTATTAGAAGCATGCAGGAAGCATTGTGAGCCAGTTTAATAATTGGCATTAGTTTTCAAGAAGAATGTGTTACAGCTCAGTTGTTTCCTTATTAGAAATTGTCCCATCAGGAAACACTTTATAGATTATAAAGTAAAAGATCTTCTCTTCTGGAAAATATGACAATGATTTTGAGCACTTTGCATTTCATAAAAACCTAAGGCTCCTATGCTCCAATTACCCCAGTTTCTATTAATTCAAAAAAATAGGTGTGCCTGAATTTTAATGATGTTAAAAATATGAAAACCATGGGTCATCTTTCCTTTGATTCTAAAAGTGAAGGTGCATAGGGAGGTAAAGGACCTCATTATAACAACCAAATAATTAGAGAACTTTACTATTGGGAAGAAATTGAAAGAAGAATGAGCTTATATCCTTTAATTTACAGAGTAAAAACCTGAATCTCATAAAGGTTAAATGATAAATCCAAAGACATAAAACTGAATTATAACATAGCTAGAGGGAAACATATTGTTCTTGCTGTTTTACACACAGTGTGCACACACATAGAGAGAGATGGAGGAGTAGGGAGACAGAGAGAGAGGGAATAATGATCCCAAGACCGTGGAAGAGAAGAGCATGGGAGAGATTTGATTACACAGCAGTGCCCCACAGTTATCCACTAGGAACTCACTTGCTCCAAATTTCACCTCCCTCTGGGAAGAAATTTCATTTCTTTTTTGTAAAACATCTAGACAGATTCTTTCTGAAGCGGTGTACACCACAGATGATAATCGAGAGAAGTGATGGACTTTTAAAACCCCATTATTCACTTTGTATCTTTTCCAATTTTCTGAATTTACTGATCCAAATCATAAGTCAGTGGTTTTGAAACTAAGGAGCCATTAATGTGGAAATGAGGAGCCAATAGAAAATCTTCAAACTATTTAAAAATTGAAGAGAAGTCATACATTTTACTAACAGTATAAATGGTCATGAAACTTCTGATTTTCAAAGAGACTATTATTAAAGTAGATGATATTAAGTCTTTAATAGGTTGTTACCTCTATTTTCTATTATGACTTAAATAATCTTTGTGAAATATGTATTATTGTATTCTTGTATATTTTACATTTTAAGGAAAATGTACTGTGAAACCTTGTAAGTAATGTTAAAGTAAACTTTATTAATTTTCCTTGGCTTCTTATAAAATGTAAGTCTTGATTCAACCACACTTTTTGGTATTCTATGTTGAAAGGAAAATTTTACTATACTTAAAACTGTTCTGGCCAGGTGCTGTGGCTCATGTCTGCAATCCCAGCACTTTGAGAGGCCAAGGTGGGCAGATCACCTGAGGCCGGAAGTTCAAGACCATCCTGGCCAACATGGTGAAACCCCATCTCTACTAAAAATAAAAAATTAGCCAGGTGTGGTGGCATGCACCTATAATCCCAGCTACTTGGGAGGCTGAGGCAGGAAAATCACTTGAACCCGGGAGGTGGAGGTTGCAGTGAGCTGAGATCATATCACTGCATTCAGCCTGGGTGACAGAGTTTGACACCATTTAAAAAAAAAATAGCTGTTCTGGTCCGTGGGGGAAAATGGCACTATAAAAGCAACTCAGGATTGCAGCTCTCAGTGAAAACGCAGAGGGTGAGTTCACACCGCATTTCCAGACGGATTTTTGTTGCCCAAAGAATGGAGAAATTCCCAGGTGTAGGAGAGACACGGGTTGCCAGTGCAGCTATTTCAGCTGGTGCAGCCATTTTGGCCAGTGCTGCAGCGCAGTGGCACTCTGCACAAAACTCACTGGTCTGGGTGCCCTGTTAAACCAGCAATTTGAGATTTGGGAGGGCAGATTAGCATATTCATCTGATTAAATGAGACTTGGACAGTGAGCCAGGCCAGGAGATTCCCAGGAAGCAAAGTGTGAGCCGGTGCAGTGGGTCACTGCACAGGAAATCACATAGATCCCGGTGCCCTTTCAGCAGACGACTGAAACACCTTAGAGAGAGTCAACCGTTCAACTTAAAAGAAAAACAAGAGGGCTCTGAGGCAGGGAACCAGGTGATCAAGCTCGACGGGTCCCACCCCCACAGGGACAAACAAAATGGCGATTCAAAACGCTAGGGGTTGAGAGTTTCATGGTGGGCACAGCTGAACCCAGGACAGTGTAGCTTGGTGGGGGAGGGGCATCCAAAATTACTGAAACATTCCGCCCCTACTAAGGTACTCTCCCATTGGTGATGCAGCCTGCCATTGCTGAGGCAACCCGCCATAACAGAGAGACTCCGCCAACAGGGTGGAGGCCATGGCAGCAGGGTGGAGACCACTGCAGCCTCGCGGAGCCTCGGCAGGCAAATAGTGACTAAACTGCCGCCTAACTGGTCAGGACAGTGCAACAAAAACTCATAAAAAAAGCCCTAACTCCCCGAGACAGAGCATATGAGGGAAAAAAGGGGTTTTAGGAGTTCTGCTGCAGTAGACTTAAATGTACTTGCCTAGCAGCCCTGAATGAACAATGGAGCTCACAGCTCAACACTTGAGCTCCTATAAAGTACAGACTCTCCAGAAGCAGCTCCCTGACTCCTGTATACCCAAAGAGTCACCTCAAAAAAACCTGAGCAGACTGACATTTGGCAGACATCATTCTGGGACAAAGATAGCAGAAGAAGAAACTGGCAGCATCCCTCACTGTTCCGCAGCTGCTACAGGTGTACCCCAGGCAAGCAGGGCCCGGAGTGGACCTCAGCAGTCATATAGCAGAGGGGCTAGACTGTTAGAAGGAGAAGTAAGAAACAGAAATACTTCATCATCAATAATCTGGGCCTCCACTCAGAGAGCCAATCAAAAAATCAGCAACTACTCAGATGACAGGTGGTTAAATCCACAAAGATGGGAAGAAACCAGCACAAAAAGGAGGAAAACACCCAAAACTGGAACACCTCTCCTGATGACCAAAACACCTCATCAGCAAGGGAACAAAGCTGGACGGAGAATGAGTGTGATGAAATGACGGAATCAGACTTCAGAAGGTGGGTAATGAGAAACTTCTGTGAGCTAAAAGAACATGTTCTAAATCAATGCAAAGAAACTAAGAACCTTGAAAAAAGATTTGAAAAAAGATTTGAGGAAATGATAACAAGAATGGACAACTTAGAGAGGAATATGAATGAACTGAAGGAGCTGAAAAACACAACACGAGAACTTCGCGAAGCATGCACAATTTTCAACAGCCGAATTGACCAAGCAGAAGAAAGGATATCAGAAATCGAAGATCAACTAAATGAAATAAAATGAGAAGACAAGATCAGAGAAAAAAGCACAAAAAGGAATGAACAAAGTCTCCAAGAAATGTGGGACTATGTGAAGAGACCTAATCTACGTTTGATAGGTGTACCAGAATGTGACGAAGAGAATGGATCCAAGCTGGAAAATACTCTACGGGACATTATCCAGGAAAATTTCCCCAACCTAGCAAGGCAGGCCAATATCCAAGTCCAGGAAATACAGAGAACACCACAAAGATACTCTGCAAGAAGAGCAACCCCAAGGCACATAATCATCAGATTCACCAGGGTAGAAAAGAAGGAGAAAATGATGAAAGCAGCCAGAGAGAAAGGTTGGGTCACCCAAGCCCATCAGACTCACAGCAGATCTCTCGGCAGAAACTCTACAAGCCAGAAGAGAGTGGGAGCCAATATTCAACATCCTTAAGAAAAAAACTTCCAACCTGGAATGTCATATCCAGCCAAACTGAACTTCATAAGTGAAGGAAAAATAAAATCCTTTGCAAATAAGCAAGTACTCAGAGATTATGTCACCACCAGGCACTATATATAGAAAGGAACAACCAGTAACAGCCATTCCAAAAACATACCAAATGCTAAAGAGCATCAACAAAATGAAGAATCTGCATCAACTATCGGGCAAAACAGCCAGCTAGAATCAAAATGGCAGTATCAAATTCACACATAACAATATTAACCCTAAATGTAAATGGGCTAAATGCACCAATCAAAAGACATAGACTGGCAAATTGGATAAAAAGCCAAAACCCATTGGCGTGCTGTATCCAGAAAACCCATCTCACATGCAAGGATACACAAAGGCTCAAAATAAAGGGATGGAGGAAGATTTACCAAGCAAATGGAGAACAATAAAAAAGCAGGAGCTGCAATTCTCATCTCCGATAAAATAGACTTTAAAGCAACAAAGATCAAAAGAGACAAAGAAGGACATTACATAATGGTAAAAGGATTGATACAACAAGAAGAGCTAATGATTCTAAATATATACGGATCCAATACAGGATCACCCAGATATATAAGGCAAGTTCTTAATGACTTACAAAGAGACTTAGACTCCCACACAATAATAGTGGGAGACTTTAACACTCCACTGTCAATATTAGACAGATCAACCAGACAGAAAATTAACAACGATACCCAAGGCTTGAACTCAGACCTGGAACAAGCAAACCTAATGGACATTTACAGAACTCTCCACCCCACATCCACAGAATATACATTCTTCTCAGCACCACATCACACCTACTCTAAAATTGACCACATAATTGGAAGTAAAGCACTTCTCAGCAAATGCAAAACTACTGAAATCATAACAAACAGTCTCTCAGACCATAGTGCAATCAAGTTAGTACTCAGAATTCAGAAACTAACTCAGAAGTGCACAGCTTCATGGAAACTGAACAACTGGCTTTTGAATGTTGATTGCATAAACAATGAAATGAAGGCAGAAATAAAGAAGTTCTTTGAAGCCAACGAGAATGAAGACACAACATACCAGAATCTCTGGGACACATTTAAAGCAGTATCTAGACGAAAATATATAGCAATAAGTGCCAATATGAGAAGAGTTGAGCGATCCAAAATTGACATCCTATTGTCAAAATCGAAAGAGCTAGAGGAGCAAGATTAAAAAAACTCAAAACCTAGCTGAAGACAAGAAATAACTAAGATCAGAGCAGAACTGAAGGAGATAGAGACATGAAAAACCCTTCAAAAAATCAATAAATCCAAGAGCTCATTTTTTGAAAAGGTCAACAAAATAGACAGAACACTAGCCTGACTGATAAAAAAGAAAAGACAGAAGAACCAAATAGATGCAATAAAAAACGATAATGGGGAAATCACCACAGATTCCACAGAAATTCAAACCATCATCAGGGAATACTACAAACAACTCTATGCACATAAACTAGTAAACCAGGAAGAAATGGATAAATTCCTGGACACCTGTGTCCTCCCAAGCCTAAACCAGGAGGAAGCCAAAACTATGAATAGACCAATAACAAGGTCTGAAGTTGAGGCAGCAATTAAGAGCCTACCACACAAAAAAAGCCCAGGTCCAGAAGGGTTCACAGCTGAATTCGACCAGACACAGATATAGGAGCTGGTACCATTCCTTCTGAAACTATTCCAAATAATCCAAAAAGAGGGAATCCTTCCCAATTCATTTTATGAGACCAACATCATCCTGATACCAAAACCCGGCAGAGACTCAACAAGAAACGAAAACTTCAGGCCAATATCCATGATGATCATAGATGCAGAAATTTTCAATAAAATATTGGCAAGCCGATTGCAACAGCACATTAAAGAGCTTATCCATCATGATCAAGTAGAATTAATCCCGGAGATGCAAGGCTGGTTCAACATACGCAAGTCTATAAACGTAATTCACCACATAAACAGAACCAAAAACAAAAACCACATGATTATCTCAATTGACGCAGAGATTATCTTTGACAAAATTCAACAGCCCTTTATGCTAAAAACCTTCAATAAACTCAGTATTGATGAAATGTTTCTCAAAATAATAAAAGCTATTTACGACAAACCAACAGCCAATATCATACTGAATGGGCAAAAATTGGAAGCATTCCCTTTGAAATCTGGCACTAGACAAGGATGCCCTCTCTCACCACTCCTATTCAATATAGTACTGGAAGTTCTAGCCAGAGCAGTCAGGCAAGAAAAAGAAATAAAGCTTATTCAAATAGGAAAGGAGGAAGCCAAATTGTCTCTATTTGCAGACGACATGGTAGTATATTTAGAAGACCCCATCGCCTCAGCCCAAAAACTCCTGAAACTGATAAGCAACTTCAGCAAAGTCTCAGGATATAAAATCAATGTGCAAAAATCACAAGCATTCATATACACCAATAACAGACTGAAAGAGAGCCAAATCAAGAACAAATTGCCATTCACAATTGCTACAAAGAGAATAAAATACCTAGGAACACAACTTACAAGGAACGTTAAGGGACGTCTTCAAGGAAAACTACAAACCACTTCTCAACGAAATAAGAGAGGACACAAACAGTTGGAGAAACATTCCAAGTTCATGATTAGGAAGAATCAATATCGTGAAAATGGCTATACTGCCCAAAGTAATTTACACAATCAATGCTATCCCCATCAAGATACCATTGACTTTCTTCACAGAACTGGAAAAATCCACCTTGAACTTCATATGGAACCAAAAGGAAGCCCGAATAGCCAAGTCAATGCTAAGCAAAAAGAACACAGCGGGAGGCATCACACTACTGGACTTCAAACTATACTACAAGGCTAGAGTAATCAAAACAGCATGGTACTGGTACCAAAACAGAGACATAGACCAATGGAACAGAACAGAGACATCGGAGGCAACACAGCATATCTACAACCATACAATCTTTGATATACCTGACAAAAACAAGCAATGGGGAAAGGATTCCCTGTTTAATAAATGGTGTTGGGAAAACTGGCTAGCCATGTGCAGAAAACAGAAACTGGACCCCTTCCTGACACCTTACACTAAAATTAACTCCAGATGGATTAAAGACTTAAACATAAGACCTGGCACCATTAAAACCCTAGAAGAAAATCTAGGCAAAACCATTCAGGACATAGGAGTAGGCAAGGACTTCATGACCAAAACACCAAAAGCATTGGCAACAAAAGCCAAAATAGACAAATGGGACCTAATCAAACTCCACAGCTTCTGCACAGCAAAAGAAACAGTCACTAGAGTGAATCGGCAACCAACAGAATGGGAAAAAATGTTTGCAGTTTACCCATCTGACAAAGGGCTGATATCCAGAATCTACAAATAACTCAAACAGATTTACAGGAAAAAAACAAACAAGCCCATCGAAACATGGGCAAAGGGTATGAACAGACGCTTTACAAAAGAAGACATACATGAGGCCAACAAACACATGGAAAAACGCTCATCGTCACTGGTCATTAGAGAGATGCAAATCAAAACCACATTGAGATACCATCTCATGCCAGTTAGAATGGCGATCATTAAAAAATCTGGAGACAACAGATGCTGGAGAGGATGTGGAGAAATAGGAACACTTCTACACTGCTGGTGGGAGTGTAAATTAGTTCAACCATTGTGGAAGACAGTGTGACAAGTCCTCAAGGACCTAGAAATAGAAATTACATTTGACCCAGCAATCCCATTACTGGGTATATATCCAAAGGACTATAAATCATTCTACTATAAGGACACATGCACACAAATGTTCATTGTAGCACTGTTTACAATAGCAAAGACCTGGAACCAAGCCAAATGCTCATTGATAATAGACTAGACTGGAAAAATGTGGCACATATACACCATGGAATATTATGCAGCCACCAAAAACGAAGAGTTTGTGTCCTTTGTAGGGACATGGATGAATCTGGACAACATCATTGTCAGCAAACTGACACAGAACAGAAAATGAAATACCGCATATTCTCACTCATAGGTGGGTGATGAACAATGAGAACACATGGACACAGGGAATGGAGTACTACACACTGGGGTCTATTGGGGGGAATAGGGGAGGGACAGCGGGGGGGGGGTGGAGCAGGGGAGGGATAGCATGGGAAGAAATGCCAAATGTGGGTGAAGGGGCAGAAGACAGCAAAGCACACTGCCATGTGTGTACCTATGCAACTATCTTGCACGTTCTGCACATGTACCCCCAAACCTAAAACTCAATAAAAAATTAAAAATTAAAAAAAAAGCTGTTCTGAGATTAAATACTCACACATACAATTTAATGTTCCAATTCTAGAAATCAAACTTAAGACGTAACACTTTTGGTTGAACCACAAACTGAAAAGAATCTTGGGTCCTGGATCGAGGTTTAGAGACAAGCTTTATACGCATCAGGAACCAAAAAACTGAAACTCTAACCTTAAAACACAAGCAATAGAATGGCGATCCTCTCCTGTCTGTTGTATACAGGATTGGCTTTTTCTGTTAAGACAAAGTCTAGGAAATAAAGTTGTGTGCGCAAGTAATAAAGACCTGAGCTATTCATGCATGTAATTCATAGAAATTTATAGGTGCTACGATTTTTGAACATTTTAATGTAATATATAAGAAAAAAAATCAAATTAAAAATTCAAGTTGACATCATCTTTCATAAAAAGTAATACTTCATCCTGTGCATTCATAATCCGAATTAGGTAAAAACCAGTGATAAAATATTTTATGTTATTTAAAAATATATGTATATCTACACACATAATGTTATTATATATACAAATATTCATACTCATGTGCACATACTATCATTAATAAAGCATTCATTGTTCTTTAATTTCAGGAAAAAAATAACTACAATTGAGAATAAAATTGATTGCCCTGTTACATCTAAAAAGGCACCACTCATTGATTAATTTTCCCTTGGGATTTATTTTCCCTCATGTTTCATTTTCAGAACTTGTGTGTCCCCCTGAAATACAAGAATGTTTGCTTTATAAAAATACCCTGTGATCCTAATTCTTAGATGTCAGTTATTTTAGGTGGTTTATAGCTCACCCTTTAAAGAGGTGAAGAAATCCTAAGAGGATTTGAGATTTGATCGTTGACATTTTACCAAACAGAAGTAGAATTGGAGTGGAACCAGATGGGGTTGGAGGTAGGAGGAATACAATTAAACTGCAGAGATATTGGGCATCTAGGCCTGATTTCACGTCAGCCCTTTCGTGAAGGAGACCTGTAATGTCAGACGCACCATTTAACCTCTCTAAGCTTAAGTCTTCTCATCTCTACGCAGAGGGGATATTGCCAGTCGGGTTTCCCGGGAAGCTGACTTTCAGATGGAGACTAGCAAAGAGCCTGTTAATTATGGAATGTTCTTGAGATCAACACCTATGAAAAGGAGGAAACCGATGCAGGATTTGGCTGTGATATAGTCCTAATGGAATTAAATGGAGTCCTTAGGAAAATAATTTTCTTCTTACTAAACAGCTTACATTTTTCTTAGATGAATTAAAATACATTTGTAGGTAGATATGAAAGCAATAAAAACTTGTTTGATATTAGGATTTATAATGACATAATGGAACTGTACCAAGAAGAGTCTCTGAGTGGAAACTGTTGCTTTAATTCATATTGTAGCACCATTGTGCTAAAATTAAAAAATAACAAGCCTTTTAAATTGAAAAAATACTTTTTAATTAAAATTCATCTTATAAAATATAAAAGAAAATATTCAATTGTCATATTATCAAGTGAGATTATTTTAAAATAATAATTATTGAAAATGTATTTTTTTTACATATGACTTCAACTTCTGTTACAAATTAAAATGAGCTTATGCCTGCATTTAACCAGAAGCTTCAGTCTGTACTATGAAAAACCAAAGTATCTTTTCTCCACTGATGTGTATAATCCTACAGATTAAAATCCTCAGCATAGAATGATTAACTGAAGGTGGTGACAGGGAGAGTTTAATGAACTTTGCAGCCAAACCACATAAATCCAAATTAAACTAAACAAAACCGAAACCAAGCACAACAAAGCAAATTCTTCAAATTGCTTATAAAAAATTGATATAAAATTAAAAATTTTCATTGAAAGGGCAATGGATTTACTTGATAATATGCCACATTTTCCAACTGAACAATTTGAAGGAGTCCAATCAGGCCAAATGACCAGTCTTTCTTCAATGTGGGACAGATCATATTTAGCTTCCTCAGCAGTTTTTTTGGAGAAGATTACTTTATCCCTAATTCAAAATTGACAATAACTTGGGTGCATACTTGCACACACACACACACACACACACACACACACACACACACACCATAAAAAAGGATTAAAATTTTTATTGCTAGTCAATTAACGGCATTATTAATTTGTATTCCAGTCTGCTGGCACACACACATACATAGATATATTTTCATGAATATATATATTTTCTAAGAATGAATGTATATATTCATTCTTTAATTGAATCGTTCTTAGAGTTATATTTGAGTTATATTTCAAATATAATTTACATGTTATAAATTTTTTAATTACAATGAACATGCATTAAAGGAAATTATATCTCCTGGGCTTCAACATGTTGATTCTCTCCAAATGAGGAAAATAGCAAAATAAATAATAAGAAAAAATAGGGAAAATAAGGATTAATTTAAACTACACTGTCACTGATATTTTAAAGGAGTAATTTATCATTAAGAACCGTTTTCTTTCTTTCTTTTTTTTTTTAGACGGAGTTTCGCTCTTGTTACCCAGGCTGGAGTGCAATGGCGCGATCTCGGCTCACTGCAACCTCTGCCTCCTGGGTTCAGGCAATTCTCCTGCCTCAGCATCCCGAGTAGCTGGGATTACAAGTGCATGCCACCATGCCCAGCTAATTTTTTTTTGTATTTTTAGTAGAGACGGGGTTTCACCATGATGACCAGGATGGTCTCGATCTCTTGACCTCGTGATCCACCCGCCTCTGCCTCCCAAAGTGCTGGGATTACAGGCTTGAGCCACCGCGCCCACCCCGTTTTCTTTCTTCAACTATTTTCTGTATATAGACTAGTTCCAGAAAGGGTAGAAACAATTATTAACTTTAGCTTTTTTTTGCAGGAAATAATACAACACTTTAGCTTCAGAAATGTAAAGAAGTTATCTTTTTTGCATGTTTGTAAAATAAAAAGTTAGAAATCTCTTCAGTTAAACATTTAAAAACCTGCAATTTTGTGCAAAATCAGCAAATAGTATGGTTTATTTTCCTGAATGATTGGGGAATTTTCTGCACGTCTGCTCTGACTTGAATGTTTCCTTGTTTCTGTTCATTCTGTGATAGGAGCTAGGACACCAAGAATTCAATCTAACAGTGCTCACTCCTAAAATGTGGCTATTAAGAGAATCGAGCAATAAGATACAATTCTTCTTAATAGGCTTTTCCTGCCTGATATATGTTCCTCTCCTTCTGGTGAATTTTCTGTTTCTTATATTATTTCAGCATATACTAATAATACAGTATATATGTATATATGTACATGTATTATTAGTAAACGTATACTGTGCTATTAGTACATAGTACAGTATATGCACATATATATATATTATATTATTAGTACATAAATATACAGATATGTATATACATATATATCAATCAGTATATATTTGATTGATTTGATCATACAAACTCAAAGGGAAGAATAGGATTATAGAAATTAAAGAAATGCTAAGAAGGAAAACTGGTTTTTATCTCAAGCAAATCAAGTTCGCTTAATTTAAGTCACAAGTGAGGTACTCACAAGTGAGTGGTAAATTATCATGCCATGTGCAATTCTCCAAAATTTTCTGATCATCTCACATTCTGCTTAAAAATTTCCCCCTGGCTCTTTCCTGCCTACATAAACTCTTCTGTCTAGCATCTCCAACAGCTCTCTAATTAGAAAAACTTTTCCTATTCAACAGGAGTCCTTTGAGCCAGCCTGATTCTCAGGCAGCACCTATTCACCCATCCCGAACCACCCTGCCTTCCTCCTCTTATGTTTGCAAGTGATGATCATTTCCCAAGATCCTGTTAAAGAAGCATCCTATATGAAGCTTTCTTTTTCTTTATCCAGCATTGAATTTTATTCTATTTACCATTTATTTAAAAATATAAATTGCTTACCATGTATCATGTGAAGAGCTTAGTTATAAGGTTACAAATTGGAATAAAACTAGATTTTACGCTTAGAGAACCCAGTCTAATGGGAAAGATGGATATGCAAACATATTCAATATCACAGGGTAAGATTATAATGGAAATGCATATAAAAGGTTTGGAGGAGAGCGGTTCTTATAGAGCGGAAGAAGGCTTTGGAGAATAGATTCTTTGAGAGGTCTGATGGGAAATGATTAACTTCATTCCATACTTGCATTTTTGAAATCTGCTTTTGTTCTGTATTGGAACAATTTTCTGTCTTAGTCCATTTGTTTTGCTAGAAAGGAATTTCTGAGGTTGGGCAATTTATAAAGAATGTAAGTTTATTTGGGTCGCAGCTCTGCAGACTGTATCAGAAGCATGGCTGCAGCATCTGCTAATGCAGAGAGCTCCAGGCTGTTTCCACTCATAATGGAAGGTGAAGGGGAGCTGGCATGTGAAGAGATCACGTGGTGAGATCAAAAAAGCAAGAGCAAGAGGTGGAAAATGTCAGGCTCTTATTAACAACCAGCTCTCCTTGGAACCAATAGGGTGAGAACTCACTCGTTACAGTGAGAATCAGCATCAAGCTCTTCAAGAGAACTCCGTCCTCATGATTCAAACACTTCTCATTAGGTGTCACCTTCAGCATTGGGCATCACATTTCAACATGAGGTTTGGGAGCACAAATGCAAACTCTAACAGAAGAAAAACTGTGTTATATAGATAAATGTTTAACTCCATATTTTATTTATTTATTTATTTATTGAGACAGAGTTTCGCTCTTGTTACCCAGGCTGGAGTGCAATGGTGTGATCTCTGCTCACCACAACCTCCGCCTCCTGGGTTCAGGCAATTCTCCTGCCTCAGCCTCCTGAGTAGCTGGGATTACAGGCACACGCCACCATGCCCAGCTAATTTTTTGTATTTTTAGTAGAGAGGGGTTTCACCATGTTGACCAGGATGGTTTCCATCTCTTGACCTCGTGATCCACCCAACTCGGCCTCCGAAAGTGCTGGGATTACAGGCGTGAGCAACTCCATATTTTAAAACATACTTAATGGCAAAAACAAAAGAGAAGGAATAAAAACTTTAAATATAGCCTCATCTTTGGCCTTTTATTTATCTCCTAGAAACTAGTTATTAATGGTAGGATTAATTATACAGAAATATGATACATATGTAACATATATTTCTGTACATTTTATATACTAAAATATTTTAATCTGATGTATTCAGATTAAAATTGCATTTATTTTGCTTTTTACACACTTTTATTTCTTCTTTGATAATATCATAAACATCATCACTCTCAAAGGGAGATTAAAAGTAGGAACATGATTATTGGAAATGGTGACACAGTAAAGATATGTTCAAAAATATAAAGCCTGGATACAAATCCCAAGGCAGTTTCCTTTTTAAAGTATATTTAAGAAGGAAGGCAGGACATTTTGTGTGGTTTTTTTTTGTTTATATATCCTTCCCTTTTAGAAATTCTATTTCAGCCTGATATAGTGGTCATCATAAGTTGTCTATTTATTAACAAATATGTCTTTGTCTTTATTATCTTCTGTTACCCATTTGTATTTCTTGGTTGCAATGTTCAGTTCGTTTTTACGCCTTTGAAATACACTGATTACAGATTGTAAAACTTGTTTCAATGTCCTTGAAGACAAATAACTTCACCACCTTTGATATTAAGTAGGACTACTTGACTGAGGTTTGTTTAGTCAGTGACACTTGAGCAGAAATGGATATGCATTTCAGAAAAGCTCATAAACACTTCCGTGAAGAAAACTCTATTCTCTCTCTGCTTCTGTAGGTTGAAGACAGACATGATAAACTGAAAAGCTAGTTGTAAGGGTGGAAGGAGACTAAGTCTCTGGATCACTTCTTGGAAGGGAACTACACTCCCATCAGTAGCACCTGTTCTGATCTTCCTATGAGCTTGAGAAATGGCATTTACTTTATGCTTTTAGTCGTGCATTAAAAGAAAGAGATGAGCTCAGTAAATAACTGGCTAGTTTGCAAGCAGACATAAAAGAGAGAAGAAAGTTTAGAAATTTGGTGTCTTGAAGAGTTAGAAATAGAAACCACTTACTGATTCCAAGCAATGTAAGCTGAGACTTGAGGAGGCTTTGAAAAGTAAGGGCCTTTTATGACTCAGCCCTCTAGGAATACTCAGACAGTTTTACTTTCTGAGAGAGGCTTCAAGGAAATTTTTTTGAGTGTGAAAATGAAAAAGGCACAAATGCGGGAGCAAGGATGCAAAGAAAGTCATACTGGAGAAATATAGCTAGGAAAGAACTTTGCACATAGTGAAGTGGTAAACGGACCTAATCAAAAGCAAGTAGATCACCACTCTTCTAAGTTTTTTTGTTTTAATTTTTATTGCATTTTAGGTTTTGGGGTGCATGTGCAGAACGTGCAAGATAGTTGCATAGGTACACATATGGCAGTGTGTTTTGCTGCCTTCCTCCCCTTCACCCACACTTGGCATTTCTCCCCAGGCTATCCCTCCCTCATTTTCAAAGACAATACAAACCAAGATTCAGAAAACATTGATAATGTATGTTGTTAACAAATTGCGAGGCCTCTAAATTTGCCAAAGTTGAGCTGCTGTGAAAGTGGTACCACCTTCAAGAATATGAAGAGTCTTCTTGACTTATAACAGGATTACGTCCTGATAAATCCATTGTAAATTAAAATATCCCAAGTCAAAAATGCATTTAATACACCTAACCTATTGAACATAATAGCTTAGTGCAGCCTACCTTAAATGTGCTCAGAACATTTTCAGTAGCTTAAAGTTGGAGAAAATTACTGAACACAAGGCTTATTTTACAATAAGTTTATTTTACAATAAGTGTGTTAACATCTCACGTAATTTATGGAATATGAACGATTATGTGAAAATTGCAGCAGTTTTGCACCATCATAAAATAGAAAGTTATTATGAAGTAGTAAGTCAGACCATAAAAATTCAGGGACTGAGAACTGTCTGTTCTCCACAGCACCTCTTCAGATAAACCACGCAGATTAAAGGACAGGGAAGGACTTCTCAGAGTTTATCAAAGTAGCCAAGAAACATTTAGATTAAAAACAAATCAAAGAACTCATGGAGGCAAGGGGCACTCGAGTGGTTCAGAGTAAAGGAAGAAAGAATAGACAATGACTTATCTTGCCATTTTATCTGGTGATTCTAACTCCTCACCTAAGAGTGTGCGGCTCTGGATTCTTGAGAATCTTAGGCAGGATTCTCACTCTAGTCCCCTCCACCTGAACTATAGATCTGTCTCTCTCCTAGGTCTTACTCTTCCACATTTGTTCCCACTAAAAAGGCTTTCATGCATTCTTCTTCCTTTAAAGGCATTGAAATCTTTTCTAATTTCATGTTCCCATGTACAAAATTCTATTAACTACGGGGTTTTAGTGAAAATTTTTTGGTAACTACTAATTGTTTGCTAAGTACTATGCCTTTGATGTATAAGGAAAGGTTTGGGGATTTTGAAACTCTCGTTTCATTTCAAACACACACACACACACACACACACACACACACACACACACCCCACAAAACCAAACCAAAATTCTATCTTTCAAGACATTTTTCTCAGTTGTGGCCTTTGAAATTCTCTTTTAGAATATAAGAGCTGAGCACTGATCCCTTTCTCTTTGCATTCCTAAGTGCCTTTGCTAAATAGGGTAACAGGTGCATTGGGGAATATGTATAGAACAAAAGATAATTACATCTTTAAAAATAAAGAGAGGATGTCAAGAAATAGGAATGCTTTTACACTGTTGGTGGGAGTGTAAATTAGTTCAACCATTGTGGAAGACAGTGTGGCAATTCCTCAAGGACCTAGAAATAGAAATATCATTTGACTCAGCAATACCATTACTGGGTATATACCCAAAGGATCACATATCATTCTATTATAAAGATGTACACATTTCTTTTTAATAGAACGATTTATAATCCTTTGGGTATATACACAGTAATAGTATATACAATATATACCCTGTATATATTGCGGCACTGTTCACAATAGCAAAGACTTGGAACCAACCCAAATGCCTATCAATGATAGACTGGATTAAAAAAATGTGGCACATATACACCATGGAATACTATGAATGAGTTTGGGGGGACTTCCAAGATGGCGTCGTAGAGGCGACTCCGGATTGCAGCTCTCAGTGAAGGGGCAGAGGTTGAGTCCTAGCCACATTCTCGGACAGATCTTTTTTGCCCACAGAATGTTGAAAGTCCCAGGTGTGGGAGAGACACAGGATGCTAGCACAGCCGGCTTGCGCGGCCGCTTCGGCCGGTTCCGCAGCACAGTGGCACCGGGCACAAAACTCACTGGTCAGGGTGCCCTGTTAAACCGGCAATCTGACATTTGGAAGGGCAGATTGGCATGTCCATCTGATTGAATGGGACTTGGACAATGAGCCAGACCAGAAGATTCCTGGGAAATGTGATCTGAGCTGGTGCAGTGGGCAGAGGCACGGGAGATCGCACGGAACCCAGTGCCCTATCGGCAGGCTACTGGGGTGCCAGTGAGAGAGTCGACCATTCAGCTTGGGGAGAGGAAGAGAGAGAGAGAGAGAGAGGACAGATTCTGAGGCAGGGAGCTGGGTGATCAGGCTTGGCGGGTCCCACCCTGATGGGGACAAGCAGGGCAGTGATTGGAGGTGCTCAGGGCTGAGAGTTTTGCTGCCGGCATCTAGGATGGTGCAGCCCGGGGGGGAGGGGCGTCTGCCACTACTGACGCAATCCCCCACTACTGAAGTACCACCGAGGGCTGACACAGCCTTCTGTTGCCGAGGCAACCTGCCATAACAGAGAGACTCCACCAGCAGGGTGGAGCAAGCCACAGCAGGGCAGAGCAAGCCACAGCAGAATGGAGCCCTGCAGCAACAGGGTGGACCCACGCTAGTAGGGCGGAGCCCCAGCAGGAAAATAGTGAATAGACTGCCTCCTAGCTGGGCAGGACAGTGCAACAGATACTCATAAAGGAAGCCCCAACTCCCTGAGACAGAGCATCTAAGGGGGAAAAAAAACGGGGGGTTTTATGAGTTCTGTTGCAGCAGACATAAACACATCCTCCCAACAACGCCGAATGAACAACGAAGCTCACAGCTCAGCACTGGAGCTCCTATAAAGCACAGACTGTCTCCTCAAGCAGCTCCCTGACCCCTGTATATCCAAAGAGTCATCACCCCAAAAAAGGACTAATCAGACTGACACTTGGCGGGCATCATTCTGAAACAAAGATAGCAGAAGAAGACACTGGTAGCATCCCTCACTGTTCCGCAGCTGCTACAGGCATACCCCAGGGAAGCAAGGCCTGGAGTGGACCTCAGCACTCATACAGTAGAGAAGCTAGACCATTAGAAGGAAAACTAAGTAACAGAAATACCTCATCATCAACAATCTGGGTGTCCACACAGAGACCCAATTGAAAAATCAGCAACTACTAAGATGACAGGTGGATAAATCCATAAAGATGGCAAGAAACCAGCACACAAAGGAGGAAAACACCCAAAACCAAAACACTTCACCTCCTACAAAGGACCAAAACTCCTCATCAGCAAGGGAACAAAGCTGGACAGAGAATGAGTGTGACGAAATGACGAAATCAGACTTCAGAAAGGGAATAATGAGAAACTTCAGTGAGCTAAAAGAACATGTTCTAAATCAGTGCAAAGAAAATAAGAACCTTGAAAAAAGATTTGAGGAAATGATAACAAGAATGGACAACTTAGAGAGGAATATGAATGAATTGAAGGAGCTGAAAAACACAACACGAGAACTTCGCGAAGCATGCACAAGTTTCAACAGCCGAATTGACCAAGCAGAAGAAAGAATATCAGAATTTGAAGATCAACTCAATGAAATAAAATGAGAAACCAAGATCAAAGAAAAAAGCGCAAAAAGGAATGAACAAAATCTCCAAGAAATGTGGGACTATGTGAAGAGACCCAACCTACGTTTGATAGGTGTACCAGAATGTGACGAAGAGAATGAATCCAAGCTGGAAAACACTCTTCAGGATATTATCCAGAAAAAATTCCCCAATCTAGCAAGACAGGTCAATACTCAACTCCAGGAAATACAGAGAACACCACAAAGATACTCCGCAAGAAGAGCAACCCCAAGGCACATAATCGTCAGATTCACCAGGGTTGAAATGAAGGAGAAAATACTAAGGGCAGCCAGAGAGAAGGGTTGGGTCACCCACAAAGAGAAGCCCATCAGGCTCACAGCAGATCTCTCGGCAGAGACTCTACAAGCCAGAAGAGAGTGGGGGCCAATATTCAACATCCTTAAAGAAAAGAACTTTCAACCCAGAATTTCATATCCAGCCAAACCAAGCTTCATAAGTGAAGAAAAAATAAAATCTTTCATGAACAAGCAAGTACTCAGAGATTTTGTCACCACTAACTAGGCCTGCTTTACAAGAGCTCCTGAAAGAGGCACTACACATAGAAAGAAACAACCAGTTCCAGCCATCCTAAAAGCATACCAAATGCTAAAGACCATCAACAAAATGAAGAATCTACATGAACCAATGGGCAAAACAGCCAGCTAGCATCAAAATGGCAGTATCAAATTCACACATAACAATATTAACCTTAAATGTAAATGGGCCAAATGCACCAATCAAAAGACACAGACTGGCAAATTGGATAAAAAGCCAAAACCCATCAGTGTGCTGTAGACAGGAAACCCACCTCACACGCAAGGATACACAAAGGCTCAAAATAAAGGGATGGAGGAAGATTTACCAAGCAAATGGAGAGCAAAAAAAAGCAGGAGTTGCAATTCTCATCTCTGATAAAATAGACTTTAAAGCAACAAAGATCAAAAGGGACAAAGAAGCTCATTACATAATGGTAAAAGGATCGATACAACAAGAAGAGCTAACGATTCTAAATATATATGGACCCAATGTAGGAGCACCCAGATATATAAGGCAAGTTCTTAATGACTTACAAAGAGACTTAGACTCCCACACAATAATAGTGGGAGACTTTAAAACTCCACTGTCAATATCAGGCAGATCAACCAGACAGAAAATTAACAAGGATATCCAGGACTTGAACTCAGACCTGGAACAAGCAAACCTGATAGATATTTACAGAACTCTCCACCCCAAATCCACAGAATATACATTCTTCTCAGCACCACATCACACCTACTCCAAAATTGACCGCATAATTGGAAGTAAAGCACTCCTCAGCAAATGCAAAACAACTGAAATCATAACAAACAGTCTCTCAGACCATAGTGCAATCAAGTTGGAACTCAGAATTCAGAAAATAACTCAGAACCACACAGCTTCATGGAAACTGAACAACTGGCTCTTCAATGTTGATTGGATAAACAATGAAATGAAGGCAGAAATAAAGAAGTTCTTCGAAATCAACGAGAATGAAGACACAACATATCAGAATCTCTGGGACACATTTAAAGCAGTCTGTAGAGGAAAATATATAGCAATAAGTGCCCACATGAGAAGAGTGGAGAGATTCAAAATGGACACCCTATCATCAAAATTGAAAGAGCTAGAGGAGCAAGATCAAAAAAGCTCAAAACCTAGCCGAAGACAAGAAATAACTAAGATCAGAGCAGAACTGAAGGAGATAGAGACAAGAAAAGCCCTTCAAGAAATCAACAAATCCAAGAGCTGGTTTTTTGAAAAGATCAACAAAATAGACAGACCACTAGCCAGACTGATAAAAAAGAAAAGAGAGAACAACCAAATAGATGCAATAAAAAACGATAAAGGGGAAATCACCACAGATTCCACGGAAATTCAAACCATCATCAGAGAATACTACAAACACCTCTATGCACATAAACTAGTAAACCAGGAAGAAATGGATAAATTCCTGGATGCCTGTGTCCTCCCAAGCCTAAACCAGGAGGAAGCCGAAAGTATGAATAAACCAATAACAAGGTCTGAAGTTGAGGCAGCAATTAAGAGCCTACCACACAAAAAAAGCCCAGGTCCAGATGGGTTCACAGCCGAATTCTACCAGACACACAAAGAGGATCTAGTACCATTCCTTCTGAAACTATTCCAAATAATTCAAAAAGAGGGAACCCTTCCCAAATCATTTTATGAGACAAACACCATCCTGATACCGAAACCCGGCAGAGACTCAACAAGAAAAGACAACTTCAGGCCAATATCCATGATGAACATAGATGCAAAAATCTTCAATAAAATACTGGCAAACCGATTGCAACAGCACATTAAAAAACTTATCCATCATGATCAAGTAGGATTCATCCCGGGGATGCAAGGCTGGTTCAACATACAAAAGTCTATAAACATAATTCACCACATAAACAGAAGCAAAAACAAAAACCACATGATTATCTCAATCGACGCAGAGAAGGCATTTGACAAAATTCAACAGCCCTTTATGCTAAAAACCCTCAATAAACTTGGTATTGATGGAACATATCTCAAAGTAATAAAAGCTATTTATGACAAACCAACAGCCAATATCATACTGAATGGCCAAAAACTGGAAGCATTCCCTTTGAAATCCGGCACTAGACAAGGATGCCCTCTCTCACCACTCCTATTCAACATAGTACTGGAAGTTCTAGCCAGAGCAATCAGGCAAGAAAAAGAAATAAAGGGTATTCAAATAGGAAAGGTGGAAGCCAAATTGTCTCTATTTACAGATGACATGACAGTATACCTAGAAGACTCAATCACCTTAGCCCAAAAGCTCCTGAAACTGATAAGCAACTTCAGCAAAGTCTCAGGATATAAAATCAATGTGCAAAAATCACAAGCATTCCTATACATCAATAACAGACTAAAAGAGAACCAATTCAAGAATGAACTGCCATTCACAATTGCTACAAAGAAAATAAAATACCTAGGAATACAACTCACAAGGAAGGTAAGGGACCTCTTCAAGAAAACTACAAACCACTGCTCAATGAAATACGAGAGGACACAAACAGATGGAGAAACATTCCATGTTTGTGGTTAGGAAGAATCAATATCGTGAAAATGGCTATACTGCCCAAAGTAATTGACACAATCAATGCTATCCCCATCAAACTACCATTGAATTTCTTCACAGAACTGGAAAAAACCACCATGAACTTCATACGGAACCAAAAGAGAGCCCACATAGCCAAGTCAATTCTAAGCAAAAAGAACACAGCGGGAGGCATCACACTACCAGACTTCAAACTATACTACAAGGCTACAGTAATCAAAACAGCATGGTACTGGTACCAAAACAGAAATATAGACCAATGGAACAGAACAGAGGCATTGGAGGCAACACAACATATCTACAACCATATAATCTTTGATAAACCAGACAAAAACAAGCAATGGGGAAAGGATTCCCTGTTTAATAAATGGTGTTGGGAAAACTAGCTAGCCATGTGCAGAAAGCAGAAACTGGACCCCTTCCTGACACCTTACACTAAAATTAACTCCAGATGGATTAAAGACTTAAACATAAGACCTGACACCATAAAAACCCTAGAAGAAAATTAGGCAAAACCGTTCAGGACATAGGAGTAGGCAAGGCCTTCATGACCAAAACACCAAAAGCATTGGCAACAAAAGCCAAAATAGACAAATGGGACCTAATCAAACTCCACAGCTTCTGCACGGCAAAAGAAACAGTCACTAGAGTGAATCAGTAACCATCAGAATGGGAAAAAATCTTTGCAGTTTACGCATCTGACAAAGGGCTGATATCCAGAATTTACAAAGAACTCAAACAGATTTACAGGAAAAAAACAAGCCCATTCAAAAATGGGCAAAGGATATGAACAGACACTTTACAAAAGAAGACATACATGAGGCCAACAAACACATGAAAAAATGCTCATCATCATTGGTCATTAGAGAGATGCAAATCAAAACCACATTGAGATACCATCTCACACCGGTTAGAATGGCGATTATTAAAAAATCTGGAGACAGCAGATGCTGGAGAGGATGTGGAGAAATAGGAACACTCTTACACTGTTGGTGGGAGTGTAAATTAGTTCAACCATGTGGAAGACAGTGTGGCGATTCCTCAAGGACCTAGAAATAGAAATTCCATTTGACCCAGCAATCCCATTACTGGGTATATATCCAAAGGACTATAAATCGTTCTACTATAAGGACACATGCACACGAATGTTCATTGCAGCATTGTTTACAATAGCAAAGACCTGGAACCAACCCAAATGCCCATCAATGATAGACTGGACTGGGAAAATGTGGCACATATACACCATGGAATATTATGCAGCAATCAAAAATGATGAGTTTGTGTCCTTTGTAAGGACATGGATGAATCTGGAGAACATCATTCTCAGCAAACTGACACAAGAACAGAAAAAGAAATACCGCATATTCTCACTCATAGGCGGGTGAGAAAAAGGAGAACACATGGACACAGGGAGGGGGTCTACTACACACTGGGGTCTATTGGGGGGAAGGGGGGAGGGACAGTGTGGGGGGGCTGGGGTGGGATAGCCTGGGGATAAATGCCAAGTGTGGGTGAAGGGGAGGAAGGCAGCAAAGCACACTGACATGTGTGTACCGATGCAACTATCTTGCACACTCTGAACATGTACCCCAAAACCTATAATGCAATAAAAATTTAAAAAATTTAAAAAATAAATAAATAAAAAGAATGAGTTCATGTCCTTTGCAGGGACATGGATGAAGCCGGAAAACATCATTCTCAGCAAACTGACACAAGAACAGAAAACCAAACACCACATGTTCTCACTCATAAGTGGGAGTTGAACAATGAGAACCCATGGACACAGGGAGGGGAACATCACACAATGGGGAATGTTGGGGAGGTAGGGGGCTAGTGGAGGAATAACATTAGGAGAAATATCTCATGTTGATGACAGGATGATGGATGCAGCAAACCACCATGGCCCGTGTATACCTATGTGACAAACCTGCTCATTCTGCACATGTACCCCAGCACTTAAAGTATAATAAAAACATTATTTGTATTACAATGCTAATATGTGGAATGTTTTCAAGAAATATTTACAAAATGGAGATACTTATATATCATTTAGTCAGCGCAGAAACATAAATGATAAAATCTATTTTTAACTTGAAGTAATGTTCCATTTCGGTAATACATAACACCACAGAATTTTTATAGGCTGCACTGAAGATCATATGCTGGCATTTGGAGTCTCTAGGATTCAAATTCTGGATTTCACTTATTAGCTCTTGAGACAAACAGAGAGCTAGAACTTTATACTTTTTGATTCTCTATTCTTTTCTGAAGTACTTATGAGAATATTTGTATTATAGTGTTTTGTTGTTATTAAATGGGAAAATGGTTTCTCTCCTCACACAGTACTAAGTACCTTGTAGAAGCTCAGAAATGGTAGTGTGCCCTAAGCCCATGTAGCAGTTTAAAAAATGAATTTATTTCTAAAGCTGGGCACAGTGGCTCATGCCTGTAATCCTGACACGTTGGGGGGCCAAGGCGGGTGGATCACCTGAGGTCAGGAGTTCGAGACCAGCCTGGCCAATATGGTGAAAACCCTTCTCTACTAAAAATACAAAAATTAGCTGGGTGTGGTGGCATGTGCCTGGATTCCCAGCTACATGGGAGGCTGAGGCAGGAGAATCACTTGAACCTGGGAGGAGGAGGTTACAGTGAGTTGAGATTGTGCCACTGCACTCCAGCCTCAGTGAGATAGCGAGACTCCATCTCAAAAAAAAGAGAGAAATAAGTTATTTCTAATTAGAATTATTAATTTTTAACTGAAATGTTTTTAATATTTTAACTTTTTTGGAATATATAATTAATTATACATACATGTATATTTATAATCTCTTTAGAAGAGTAGATTTTTACTTTTTTGGAAATAGACCTGGTACATTATACATATTTGTCTTTATATTCAACTCAAGTTTCTAATTGAGTACTTTGACATGGCTTCAGAAAACGTTACTACACAGAATTTACTGCTGAACTGTAATACACTGGAGTTTTCTCTTCTATTTTCTTTCTTGGCAATGGCATATACCTATTTTTTAAAATAGTACAAAGTGGTGTGAATTTTGAAATGCCATACCTGGACCAAGTTCATGAGAGTATCTCTGAAGTGTCCTGAGGTCTCTGAATAAATGTCCTCTTGAAGGTTATTGCTGTATTCTGTGTAAGAAACCATGTTAAATGTGTGATTTATCATTGAACCATGTATCCATGTGTTTTCAATAAGTTAATATCATTTCCCAGTTGTGACTGGGAAGTCCAGGAAATATAGTAAACCTGTGGATATTTCTTTGTTAACAAAGTGTCTGTCAAAGAATTCTGTCACCTAATGGTAACATAAACATAGGACTATTATTAAAAAATCTTTATTCCCAAATTGAAAAACAGGACTGAAAGTCATTTCACATTTTCTAATTCTCAGAATTCAGAATTATGCATTCTATTTCCACAGACTGCTGTCCAGCCCAGTACTTTTTCTAAGGGCTTCATCTCATTTTAATATTTTAGTGAAAGTCCTTACTTTCTGTTCAGAGAAGTCTTATTTGTGTTTGAATGCAATAGAGATGACTGTCTGAAACATTTTCTTGACACTCAATGTCACATAATACATAAAGCAATAGAACTTACTGCATTATACCTTTTTTGAAAGTGAAAATAGTTACCCTTTCTACTTCTGAAATGTATAAACATCTGATTTTAAGGTTGATTACATGAATTGGAAATTTATGTAAAGAGAATCAGATATATTTGTAGAATTCACTGAGCCATTACTGTACTTTATTTTTTCCATATACTGGATCTCTCTGGGGTAAGAGATGAAATGCCCCCGAATTAAAGCATGAGACACTTTCCTGTCTTAGTGAAAACATTCACCTCATGGAGACTTGTGATTATTTTCCTGGAAAATTCACTTAACTTGACTGTCTAGGGAACGGTTTCATTTTTAGCACACTAATCGTTGATTTTACCTAATGAGTTTATTGGTCCTCAGTGAGTCCTACATTAAATGTAAGAATGTCTTAGAAAACTCTTCAAAATACATAAACTGGAATATTTAAGGTGTTACAATGTCCACATAAGTGTAAAATATATTCACATATGTATATTTCCTTACGCAAGCAGTAGGCTTCTCGCATCTGGAAAATTTCTCCATTTGTTCTTGAAGCTAGTATTTCAATGAGGCAATTCTCATCAGTGCCTACTCCCTAGAGAAAGGAAAAAAGAGGTAAATGTAAGGACATTCTTATTGCAAGTAATAACACACTTTTCGTAGAAGAAAGGGATATAGCATTTCCAGTGTTTTGAGAGGTGGCAGGGTGTTTAGGATAAACATAGGCACAACCTCAGCTCCAGCTTTGCCATTTACTACCTATTTGGCCCACAGGAATTAATATTATCTGAAGGAAACTCTGTTTCTTCATTTAGAATAAAACAGTATGAGCATTTCTAAACAATGCAGAGAAAGACATGTTCAAGTGATGCTCATGGCACTGAGTATTTCCATTTGCTGTTGGAATGAAATTTGCTATTTCATTTGCTGCTGAAATATCAGTTCTTCAGCAAGGTGACATTAAAATACAGGTTTTCTAATTTGCCGAGAATATCTTAGGGACCTGGGCCTGCCTCTCTAGATGTGGAATTTTTAAAAATTTGCATAAATATTTGGACAGAAGTTTTCTGTGGTCTCTTGCCTATATTGGTTTGTGAAAGTGATCTTAAAGATAACACACCTTTTTTAGGAAAGCCTCAGAAATCCTTAGCGTTCTATTAAATATTGACAAAAATCTCCTTATTTAATCAAAGGCAACATATAAACATAAACTTCATTTTAAAACTAATTTTTAGACACATAATTTTGCAAGAGGTTTGAATTGACATGCAACATTTGTTAAAAGTGATTAGTCAAAATTCACACAATTTTTGTACAATGCCTATTTGGTTCAGTAAATAGGATGGCCAAAATCCATGTCCTTTAATTTTTTCCTGTTGCCTCTTTTCTGTCACACATTGTTCACAGATTGTGGTAATCTGGTCCTTGGCAAGCATCACACTGGAATAATTTCAACAGTTCTGCAGGTGCTTAATATCTGCATTTGGAAAGAAGTAAGGCCAAGGCCCTTTTTGTTTTTTGTCCCTAGCCAACAAAATCTGTAGCAAATCCACAGTCAACTTATTTCATGGAAATGACTTTCCCGTAAGAAAGACTGATTCTAATTCTTCCAAATTAAAATTTTGATACACTTGAGCAAAAAAAAAATTGTTTCTATAAAGAATGAACTTCAGATCATAAAAAGAAAATATAACGTCATCTATATATTGTCTCTGATTCAATATCCTCTTTTGACTTAATATGATTTTTATAAATAACATAACAAGATTCACATCATTTTTAATACATTCTCCTCAATGTAGAAATACATACTCAGAGACAAATCTCAGTAGCCCTGGAGGCTTGTTCACTTTTTCTTAGGTCAGCATTGGATCTGGCTCAGTAAGTTTGTGACTTTGGGCAACAAAAGAACAGGGTGATCCTAGCCACTGAGCCTGGGAGGCTCCAGCTCCCTAATGAGGCCACTTCCTTGACCACAACATGCTTAGATATCCCCTCCCCTCTCTTTGATCATATACATATGTAGGAGCATCACAGGAAAGTTTCCCCTCAATTGAAATACTGGCCTCTACTTGTTACAGGCATATTTTTGGATCAGATCACTACCTTCATGGCATGCCAGAGCTCATGAGCATCATACGACGGTGGTGGGTACATGAGGCCAACCATCACGTCTTTGAAGTGATTTGAAAGCTGCTCCTTCAGATCCCCAATCAGGTCCTGTGGAAGAAAAAGTATATATTTTTATTATATGTTATCAAATTTACAAGAGAAATGAGATAATGGCAGAAAGTCTTTTAATATTCTCTTTTTCACGTCATTTAATAATAACAATAACAAGTCTGATCCACATGTATATGTATGGATTATATGAGATGGTGAACTTGAAAATTACTGATTTAATGTTACCCCTGCATGACATAGCATATGCACATTGTAGTCATATGAACATAGAATGATTTTCTTTCTCCAACCTCAAACTCCAACTCCTCTTTTGATCTCATTATGAAAATATATAAAAGTTAAAACTTAAAAACATTTAATTGGGGTCCTTAGTTTTCTTGTGTGGAATTACTGGAACATTAGTCCTTAAAGAAAATAAACACTTTATTTTATTTTACCATTGCAGCAGTCTTTTTTAGCAGAAGTCTCTGGTTATATCATTGCCAAACAGCTCATGTAAATTCATTAAGTCCTGTGTTAGTAGTCTTAGAATTTTCTTCAAATAACAAGTAATATTATTTTAAATATTGAAATTTAAACGTTTAGAGAAATACATGTTACTAAATTTTTGTGCTGTGAAAACGGATAAAAATATAAAAGTGATCATTTTAATTTTTTGCATTTTATTTGACAAATGTAGAGTGGGATTAAAAAATATATATGCTTTTCCTATACACCAACAACAGGCAAGCTAAGAGCCAAATCATGAATGAACTCCTATTGACAATTGCTGCAAAGAGAATAAAATACCCAGGAATATAGCTAACTAGGAAAGTAAAGGATCTCTTCAAGGAGAGCTACAAACCACTGCTCAAAGAAATGAGAGATGACACAAACAAATGGAAGAACATACTATGCTCATGAATAGGAAGAATCAATATCATAAAAATGGTCATACTGGCCAAAGTAATTTATAGATTCAATGCTATTCCCATTAAACTCCCATTAACATTCTTCGCAGAATTAGAAAAAAAAAACTATTTTAAATGCATATGTAACATGAAAAGAGCCTGAATAGCCAAGCCAATCCTAAGCAAAAAGAACAAAGCTGGAGGCCTTAAAATATTTAATTTCAAACTATACTACAAGGCTACAGTAATCAAAACAGCATGGTATTCATATAAGAACAGACATACAGACCAATAGAATGAATAGAAAACTCAGAAGTAAGACCATACACCTACAACCATTTGATCGTTGACAAACCTGACAAAAACAAGCAATAGGGAAAAGATTCTCTATTTAATAAATAGTGCTGGGAGAACTGTCTAGCTATATGCAGAAAACTGAAACTGGACCCCTTCCTTATGTCATATACAAAAATTAACTCAAGATGAATTAAAGACTTAAATGTAAAACCCAAAACTATTAAAAACCTAGCAGAAAATCTAGGCAATACCATTGAGGACCTAGGCACAGGCAAATATTTTGTGATGAAAACGCCAAGAGCAATTGCAACAACAGCAAAAATTGACAAATGGAATCTAATTAAACTAAAGAGCTTCTGTACAGCAAAATAAACTATCATAAGAGTGAACAGGCAGCCTACGGAATGGGAGAAAGTTTTTGCAATCTATCCATCTGACAAAGGTCTAATAATCAGAGTTTGTAAAAAAGCAAATTTATAAGAAACAAACAACCCCATTAAAAAATGGGCAAAGGACATGAACAGATACTTCTCAAAAGAAGGCAGACATGCAGCCAACAGACCGATGAAAAAAAGCTCAACATCAATGATTATTAGAGAAATGCAAATCAAAACCATGGTAAGATATAATCACACCCCAGTCAGAATGGTGATTACTAAAAAGTCAAGAAACAACAGATGCTGGCAAGGTTGTGGAGGAAAAAAGCACTTTTACACTCTTTCTGGGAGTGTTAATCAGTTCAACCATTGTGGAAGCCAGTGTGGTGATTCCTCAAAGACCTAGAGGCAGAAATACTGTTTGATCCAACAATCCTATTACTGGGTATATACCCAAAGGAATAAAAACCATTCTATTAATATTGTAAAGATACATGCATGAGTGTATTCATTGCAGCACTATTCACAATAGCAAAGACATATATTCAGCCTAAATGCCCATTAATGATAGACTGGATAAAGAAAATGTGGTACAAATATGCCATGGAATACTATGCAGCCATTAAAAATGGATAAGATCATGTCTTTTGCAGGGACATGGACAGTTGGAGGTGATTATCCTCTGGTAACCTCTGCAAAGTAACACAGGAACATAAAAGCAAACACCGCATGTTCTCACAAGTGGAAGTTGAATGATGAGAACACATGGACACATGGAAGGGAATAACACACACTGGGACCTGTTGAGGGTAGGAGAGCATCAGGAAGAAAAGCTAATGGATACTGGGGTTAATATCTAGATTATAGGTTGATAGATGCAACAAACCACCATGGCGCATATTTACCTATGAAATAAACCTGCACATCCTGCATATGTATCTCTGAACTTAAAATAAAATTTGAGTGGAAAAATATACATGCACAATTTATTTTCTGTAGAGTTACCAAAAAATCTGAATGATGCTTAAAATAACCCCTCACTAAAGTGTGTAGAGTATATTTAGTTTTACTTAAAAAATTGCAATATTTTAGTTGTGAGATGGTTCAATACTAGAATTCAAGTAAAAGATGCCTCATTGAAATAACAAAGTAATCCTAATTTTCGTTTTATTTGGCATAATCCAACAGCACTTTTCATATGTTGTGGATTTTACTTTTTAGTAGATAAAGCCATTATAAGAAAAGAGAAAATACAAAATACCAATATTGGAAGTGTAATTAAGAGTTGCGTGTATGTATACCAAAGACACTAAGGGGTAAAAACAGAATATTATAAACACATTTATGTCACTATATTTTAAAGTTTAGTTGAAATGGACAAATTCCATAATAAATACAAATTACTAAAATAGTCTCAAGCATAAATAGAAAATCTTCATTGCCCAATGTCAATTAAAGAAATTGAATTTGTAGTTAATGCTCGCTCCTGTCTCTAGACCCAGGTGGAATCACTAATGTAATCTATCAAGCCGTTAAGGAAGGAGTAAAGTAAATCCTGTACAAAGTCTTGAAAATAAATTAGTGGATGATAGAAGATTTCTCACTTTATCTGGCCAGCATTGCCATAATAAAAAATTAAAATAAAACCTTTATATATTTAAAAAGCAGATCTAGTAATACATAAAAAGAATGACACCTAATGAGCAAGTAGAGTTGATCCCAGGAATGCAAAGTTGGTGTGCATTTGAAAATTAATTAATGTAAATTTTCATTTTAGCAGTATAAGGAGAAAAGCTATATGATGATTTCAATAGAAGTAGTGTGTTGGTCCACTTTGTGTTGCCATAAAGAAAAACCTGTAGCGGCCGGGCACAGTGGCTCACGTCTATAATTCCAGCACTTTGGGAGGCCAAGGCAGGTGGATCATGAGGTCAAGAGATCGAGACCATCCTGGTCAACAAGGTGAAAACCCGTCTCTACTAAAAATACAAAAATTAGCTGGGCATGGTAGTGTGCGCCTATAGTCCCCGCTACTCTGGAGGCTGAGGCAGGAGAATTGCTTGAACCCAGGAGGTGGAGGTTGCAGTGAGCCGGGATGGTGCCATTGCACTCCAGTCTGGGTAACAACAGCAAAACTCCATCTCAAAAAAAAAAAAAGAAAAAGAAAAACCAGTAGCTAGGTAATTTACAAAGAGATTTAATTGTCTTATGATTCTGCAAGCTGTACAAGAAGCAGGGCACCAGCGTTTGCTTCTGGTAAGGCCTCAAGAAGCTTACAATCATGGCAGAAGGCAAAGAGGGAGGAAGAGCTGGAGAGAGGAGCTGCCAGGCTCTGTAAGAACTCATTACTGAGGGAAAGAGCTCTTAATGAGGAATCCGCTCCCATGACCCAAACACCTCCCTCCAGGCCCATCTCTAGCACTGGAGGTCACATTTCAACATGAGATTTGGAGGGGACACATATCTAAACCAAATCATGTCGCAAAAGCATTTGAGAATGTTTAACACACAATCATAATAATAAAAAAAAGTCTCAGCAAAGAAAGAAGGAATCTTTCTCAACCTGATAGAGGACATTTGAGAAATTTCTACAGGGAAGAGGATACCAGTGAGAAACGAAATGCTTATCCTCTAAGCGTAAGAACAAGGCAAGGATGTCTGCTCTTACTGATATTCTATTTGAATTTGTACTAGAGGTATATACTTTAAAAGAAAAGCTAAAACTTGAAATCTTCTCAAAGAAAGTCTAGGAACAAATCTTTGCAACTTGGTGTAGACAAAAAGTTCTTAGATTGTGCATAAAAGTATAAACAATATATAAAAAAAGATGAATTTAACTTCTTTGAAATAGAAACTTTAATTTTTTGAAAGGAACTTTTAAGAAAGTAAAAGCAAACCACAATTATCACTTCACATATTTGACAAAAGACTTGTGCCCAGAAGACGTAAGAATCTCTTAAAACCCAATAATAAGACATTCTGATGAAAATATGGAAAAGAGCTTTCAGCTAACACTTCCCCAAATAAAACATGCAAACTGGGAATAAGCCTGTGGAATGTTTAAATATTTTCATGCTTAAAACATTTGTCATTAAACTAATGGAACTTAAAACCATCATGAGGTACCACGACTTATTCTCTAGAATGGCTGAAGTTAAAAGACTGATAATACAAGGTGTTGGTAAGGATGTGGATCATTTGGAACTGTCATCACTGATGAGAATGTAATATATTGCAACCACTTCAGCAATCTCTTTTGTAGTTTCTCGTGTTTTTAAACGTATTTTTGAAACAGTCTATCAGATCCATTCCTCAGTATGAACTAACAAAACTGAACATGTATGAACTCACAGAACATGAATATTTATAGCACATTTATTCATAATAACCCCAGATTGAAAATGACCTAAATGTCTATTATCAGGTGAATGACTAAACAAATACTGGTATATTTATGTGCTAGAAAAATACTCAGCAATAAAAGAAAATGAACTAGTAACACACATAGCTTCACAAATGAATGTTAAAAACATTCTTCTGAGAAAATGAATCAAGATACAAAAGAGCACATATTGCATGATTACATCTATCTAGACAAGTAGAAGGCAGATCAGTGGTTGCTTTCAGCAGGAGGATGTCAAGACACAGCCTGCAAGGGAGCAGGCACAATGTCTGGGGTATTAAAATGCTCCATAACTTGACTGTGCCGTGTCCAAACCGAATTAACATACATGATTTTTATGTTATAGAAATTGTACTTAATATTGTGAATTTAAAATTTTAAAATGTTGTTTTGGCATCTATAAAGTGAATATTTGCTAAATCTTCAATTTACTTCTTTCAGATTTACATGCCATACCACTTAATTGCTGGTTTCAAATTATTTATCAGGTAATGTAGTAATTTTAGCATTTTTTTCCACAATAGTATACCTCAGGAAAAATGTGAACCTCATCATTAATATTGGTGGCCTAGAGGAATGATTCTTTAATAGGACTGGGGATAGAGGTGACGTGAGAATCCTAGGTAAGAGGAAGAGTTTGTAATATTATTCAAAATTAATAGAGTCTCCTGTTTGGAGGCCAGGTGTATGTCCCTTTACTCCAGCTAAACATCACCAAGATGGATAAAAACAAGAAATTAAAAGCACTTAAAAGCAATGTGGTCACCTACTATATATACATTACCAAGGGTTAACATGAGACCTTTAAGGGCAAGGCATTGAAACTTACAGAATGGTAGGAATGTATAGATGAGAGACATTATTAATAAAATGAAGGTTTGTGGAATGCGTAGTTGTGAGGTAAGCCTTGAGAGATGAAGTGGGATTTGATCAGGTAAAGGCTTAGGAGATACCAACAGTAAATAATGTTTCAAGACAGAGACGGTACTGTTCTGGGTCGAGCAGAACGTGCATGTGAAGTATACAGCTAGCTCTCAATAAATGTTGGATTGATTTAAAATCTGAATATTTTAGAAGAAACTTTGGATGTCCGTTACTCCAAACTCGCTTGCATTGCAAAAGGTATTCTATGAGGCCCTAATAATGGGAAGTTGGGTAGGCCAGGCAGAAGAATGTAATGATTATCATAACCACTAGTACTTACTGAATACTTAATATTTGCCAGAAAGTATTCTGCATATTAGAATAACTGTAATAATTTATTACAACAACCCTATGAATTAGGAATTGTATTCATTCTACTATGAAGACAAGAAAATTAGACACACAAAGGTGACATAGTTAGCACCATAGAAAGCCACTAATTATGTGCCACCAAAGTGACAAACATAGCAAGTTGGTGGTATATGTGGTGTATTTTAGGCATTTATTAATGAATCTTGTGGCAGCGTGTTGAAGGTTTGAATGCAAGTGGATCAGTTAAATATATTTTTATTTCTACAGAATAGTGGTACTTGGCAGTTGACAGAAAGGTAGAAACATTAAAATGATCATCTCTTCCATGAGCCTTCTTCTATCCCTAAGTGAAGTTGATTATTTCTCAGCCATCACTGCTTTATCTTTGCATTTACTATACTGGATTTCGATGACCACATTATATGATTAATATGTGTGCATATTCCCCCCAAAAGTCTATCAGGACATGGACTTTCTCACAAATTCTTCAAAATTCAGCATCTAGCTCTAGCAAAGTACTGAGTGCACAAAATATGTAGAGTATAGCATATGAATAATTCATAAATATGAATGTATAAGCACATGAAAGAATAAATGTTGAATGTGGATAGAGAAAAACTTGGTAAAGGATAAAAAAGCAACATTCAAGCTGAAGATGATGCAAACATTGCAAAAGTTTGTTGTTTAACCTTTAGTTACATTTCTTTATCACTACTCCCACCCCATACATTTATCACTCCCTTTACATATTATATTTTTATATTAATACTGAACGATAGACTGAGATTAGTAGTGCCACTAGATGGCGCTTGTATCTTTGTTTTTAATGCAGAGGCGTGTGTGTGTGTGTGTGTGTGTGTGTGTGTGTGTGTGTGTGTGTGCGCGCGCGCGTGCGTGCATGTGGGTATACATAGTTATAGTTACAGTGAACATAATTATATTAAAAAAGAAATGATATAATTTTAGGAAAAGAAACAATCTCAGATATCATCTAATGTTAGAATGTACAGGTTCTGGAGGTGGGGTGTTTAAGCTTGAATCCTGACTGCAAAATAGCAGCTGTGATTTTCTAAATATGTTACTTAAATTCTTTGTGTCTGTTTCCCAATCTGCAAAGTGAAAAGAATCGCAGCACCTGCCTCGCAGGGTGGATATAAATGTTAAAAGGCTGAACTCAGGTAAAATTCTTAAAATACTTTATAGGCATTCAATATACGCCTTTCCAATCCCACAAAACGTTAAGTCACTTGTTGCAAATAAAACATGGTCAGTTAGTGTCAATGCCAATACTAGGTTGTTTCCCTCTTTCTCCTGTCCCCATCTTTGTCTGTGTCTCTCTCTACACCTCACCGTTTTGACCGTATTTCTTCCAACTTTTGCTATAACAAGCTTGTCCAACCTGCCTTATTTTGTCGTTGTTACTCTGTTTTGTTTTGCTTTAGGCTTTTAGCAGCTTGAAGCCATGGTTTTCAATTTCTCTCTCTAGTGATAAGTGGTTTCTACTTATCACAGAGGGATGCGAAAGGGCCTTTACTGGCCCACCAGAAACAGAAACTAAGAACCCATGACTGTCCCCTCTCCCTTGGACACCCCTGCTGTATCTGACTGCCCATGGATTCCATTGCCACCGACTTAGAAATCTATCTAGAAACTGCTGAATTGTTACTACTTTTACTGCTACAACCCTTATCCAGGCTGCCGTCATCACTTGCCTTTGTTAATACGATAGCCTCTGGTTGGGCACAGTGGTGCATGTCTGTATTTTGGGAGGCTTAGGTGGGCAGATTGCTTGAGCCCAAGAGTTCAAGACCAGACTGGGCAGCTTGGCGAAGTTCGTCTCCGCAAAAAATACCAAAAACTTACTGAGTGTGGTGGCATGCACCTACAGTTCCAGCTACTTGGAAGGCTGAGGTGGGAGGATTACCTGAGCTCGTGAGGGCGAGGCTGTAGTGAGCTGTGACTGTGCTAGTCCGGTGACTGAGTGTGAGATCTTGTCTCAAAAATCATAGATATATTATTTATATATTAAATAAACCCTATGAGTTATAGTTTATTTACACAGAACATATTTTATATAAATAGAACTTCTGGGAGGCTATTATACAAATATATATATATTATAATAAATATATATATGACACAACTATATAATATATATAACTATGTATATTACAATATATATTATTATATATAGTATAATAAAACTTCAAGTGAGTTTTCCTTCTGTCCTTGTACCTTGCAATCTCCTTCAACACCCCTGAGAGTGGAATCCTGGGAAAATAAACATCAGATTAGTTACTCCTCTGCTCAAAATGTTTTCTCTCACTCCACACTGCAAAATAAACTATAGAATTATTTTATACAGTTGATCTTAGAAGAAAATGGACAATCAAAATGTTTTATTCCCATGTAAATGCCAAAGTCTTACATGGTCGACAAGACACATGACCTCTTCTCGGTGACTTCTCTGACTTCATCTCCTGCAATTCTCCTCACTCCTGATTTCTCTGCTCTGGCTCCAGTGGGCTTCCTCCTGAACCTGGAATAGCAGGTCTGCTGGAGTCAGAGCGTCTACTTTTGCCCTTCACTCTGCCTTTGATATTCTTCCTGTAGGTATTCACATGGCCTGAGGAAGGAGACCCCTTCCTCTTAAGCTTCTAAGACCCTTAGCCTTCTACATTGCATTTCAAAAGGAGAAGTAAAAGTTGAAAATAGAAGGCACAGGTCAGTGGAGGAGACAAAACTTGACCTCGAGGTTAAAGATCAAACCCCCCACCCTAGTTCCTACTGAGGGACTATGTTAACTTCTCTTCCCGGGTCCACAAGGGACGTGGTTTCAAAGGTGAGAACTTCCCAGCGCCAGGCCTCCATCCATCTCCCCATCCGGGAACCTAGAGTTCTTTGTCTAACTTTCCCAGGGGCAGGCTGGTTAGAAAGCCCAGGTTAGCTTTTTTGTTTAGAAAGCCTGCCAAAAGCTCAGAGGGAGGAGGCTTTGATTGCGAGCCAGGCAACCAATCTGCTACCAGAGTCGGAGATCAACCATTCCAGAGGACGTCTGAAAGAACTCCTCTCACTGGATGAGAACATGAATGGGGCGGGAATAACTTCGAAGTTAAAATTCCACTGCCCCTTATCTACGCAGAGTTCCCTCTCTGGGATCCCCTCCCACAACAGCCTGGGAGCTCTCTCTACTTCTCTCTCTCTCTCTGCCTAATAAATCGCTCTCGGCAAAACTCTTTGGGTCTGATACTTACTTAACTGGTAAGCTCACAGGGCAGCCAGGGCCTCTCCACCATTCCTGGGGCAAGGGAGCCCAAGAACCTCAGGCACATCAAATCAGGGGGAGCTGAGCCCTTGCCATGACCCGGTTACACTATCCTATCTACACATCACAGGCATGGTATGGAGGAATCTTCCTTGGAAGGCATTGTTCTTGCTAAATCGCAATCACAATTTTTTTGTTCTTGCTAAACCACACCTAAGTCACGTAGCCCTCGCTTACCTCATCCGTCACGACCCTCTCACATGTACCCTTTAAGATTGTGAGCCTTTTAAAGAGGCCAGGATAGGCCAGGCAGTGGCTCATGCCTGTAATCCCAGCACTTTGGGAGGCCGAGGCGGGTGGATCACAAGGTCAAGAAATCGAGACCATCCTGGTCAACATGGTGAAACCCCGTCTCTACTAAAAATACAAAAATTAGCTGGGCATGGTGGTGCACGCCTGTAGTCCCAGCTACTCGGGAAGTTGAGAAAGGAGAATTCCTTAAACCCAGGAGGCGGAGGTTGAGGTGAGTCGAGATCACTCCATTGCACTCCAGCCTGGGTAACAAGAGCGAAACTCCGTCTCAAAAAAAAAAAAAAAAGGCCAGGATGTTCTAGTAGGGGAGCTCGGTTCTTGAGGCAGGAGTCTGCCTGGACTCCTGGTGGAATAAAAAGCCACTTCCTTCCCAGTTTGGTGTTGGAGAGGTTTGTTGGCGGCTGCTCCTGCTTCAGGCCCACCCCTTCTAACCTCTCAGTGGAGCCTGCCCTGTTTATCCTATTTCTCATCTCCCAACACTCCCTGTACTTCTCACCTGGATTCTTCTTTTTTCCAAAGCACTTATTGCCTTCTATACATGATCTCTCCCACCCAGGTAGAATAGATAGAAGGTAAGATCCATCATGGTAGAGCTGTTGGTCTGTTTCCTTCGCGGCTATTTCACCAGTCTTAGAACTGTGCTTGCTACGCAGCAATCACTTACAGAATAGGTACAAAGTGAATGAGTGAATGAATGAATGAATGAGTGAGGCCTACTTGAAGTTCAACAATTATTTGTTTGGAGTCATTCTTGACAATTTGAACATAAGTATGTGAAGATCCTTATCATCAAGCAGTTTTCTTCAGTGGGGAGAGCAGAGAAATACAGGAATTACAATTACACCACGATACAAAATTTGGTAAGTACTGTAGTAACGGGAATACCATGGTATTATCAGGACACAGGAAGGAGATATTTTCAGTGGGGAACATAAATATTGAATAATATGTTTAAATAACTAAACATTGCAAGTTCAAAGTGGAGCCTTCAAATAGGTTCTCTAATTAGAGTATTAAATTCTTGCTTGGACTAATACACACACACACACACACACACACACACACACACACACACACACACACACACACACACACACACATATATACCACTTTTCAAATGCAACCTTTGGAGCGTGACTTTCCCCAGCCTGACTGCCTCTGCTTTCCTGTTTTCTGAAGACTTGCCCTAAAGCGACTGCTGGAATCACAGCTTGGCCTTACATTAAGCTAATGAGCACTTGTTTTGCAAATTGAGCTGTTCTGTGTTGCTGATGCAACTGCAGACTACCCCTGCCACAGCTATTCTAACCATTTAAAATAAAATGGCATTTTCTTCTTTCTTATTCCTCTTACCTTTATCTTATTATGGATAAACAGGGGCAAGAAATAGAGGTAAAACTAACATTTTTTTCTTGTGTGAATATGCTTAGGGCAATAGTTTTCTATGCTTTTCACTTGTGTACCTTTTTCTATTATTATTAAAAATGGTATTTGCTATTTAAATATCAATGATGCATGTTGTATAAAGCGAAATTTAGAATGTGTCTTAATTCTACCTCCCTCCCCCAGTGGTCACTATGCAAACACTTGCACAATTTTATATTATATTGAAAACTAAAATTGAAATCCAAAGTCCCTCAACTGACTGAACGAACCCCTTCCTGGCCAAGGGGCCCCAGTGAAATCTTGAAAACTGAGGTCCTGGCAATTACGGATGGAAGGTAGAACAAACGTTATGATACGCCCTCCCTAGCTCACTGCCTTTCTTTCCTGAGAGTTAACAGAAACCAGCCCTTTGGAAAGATTCGCTCCACCCTGATATCAACCAACCCTCTTATACTGCCCCTCCTTTTAGTGGTTTAGGCAAAACAACCACCCAGCATTCTTTCCTAGATAGAGACCACCGGCCGCTGAGTGGTTCTGGCCAGTCTACAGAGGATGTGGAGAGAGGGTTTTCAGTCCCCTTTTGGGGTCAGAGGGCTGAAAATTCCACCCTCGCATCATGCTAACACCACTTTTGAACATGGGTCCCATGGAGAGGGATGAAGCTTAACTGTGCATGTGTCTGTTTCTCCTTTCATAAATATTCATGACTCCTGTAGCTTATTGAATATGTATATTCAGCCATCCTGTTCTGCATAAATTCATGTCTTATTTTTGTGGCTATCAAAGTGTCTATTTCCAGTTCTTGGCAGGAGACCATGCTTCTGAGCCTGTTAGACTGGCCACCCTGCAGGCTGCAACCTTTTATAAAAAACAAAGCTTTCCTTTCCAGATTTATGAACCTTGTCATTCTTCAGCTGATAGTATCATGACAACGTTTGTGCAAGTTGCTTCGTCACTTTGCAGTGGTAAGAGAATGTTCTTTTGAATAATTTCATTTTACAGAGATTTTCAGAGTTTACATAATAATTTAATTTTCGATAAAATTTGAGTTCTTGTTTTTTTGTCTGATAATAATGAAAATACTTGGGTCTTCTAGACATAGTATATTAAAGCTAAAATGATCCCCTTTCAAATACCTGATAAAATGTAACAAAAATACTTTTAACAGTATGCATGATTCAGAAGAAAGAGAAACCACTGGATGTAAAAATCAGGGAAAAAAATGAAAAGCCGGAAGGTAAGCAAGTGAGCTGACTTTGGAGATGAACTTGCAGGTGACCGGGGAAAGGAGAGCTTGGTTTTGAGACCTGTTTTGTTTGAGCTTTAATGTCTAATTTAGGGCACTGTATGAGGAGAAGAGAACATTTACTGGACAATGTAACACAGGGAATTAAGCCTGAAACCTCGCGTATGAGGTTGCCACCCTCAGAGGGTTCTACCTGCAGTAGCAGCATGAACTAGAAGAAAAATATCATTCAGCATTGAAAGACTGGCAGAAAGCACATGCTCACCACTCCTTGCCTGGGCTTTGAGTAAATGGACACATTCCCTGATAATCTGAAATAATAGACCTGTGTTTTCCTTGGGCTTGAAGTTCAAATTTATTTTACTCATAGGAACAGAGACCTCCATGAAGAGAAATCATCATGAAAGTGGATCCTAAACTGGTGATTCTCATGGAACAGAAGAAGCCAATGCTAAATCAGCCTTCAGAAATTCTTGGACAATCCAGAACAGAAAAAGATTCTCACTAAAGGAATAAAAAACTCAGGGACTCTGCAATAATCAGAATTGGAACCCCATGAATTTGAGATCGTTAATAACAATCTGAGGGTATACTATGAAAAAAGTTAACAGACTTTTTAAAGAAGGCAAATAAAATTCTAGAAATTAAAAACTATTAGAATTTAAAGAGTAGCTAACAAAAAACTGAAGATGTAATCAGTACATTGGAAAAATATATTTTAAAATGACAAAAACATTCCATGTATGTAGACAAGAAATCTATCGTATGAACATAAAGTTAACAGACTTGAAAGACTGAAGGAGAAGGACAGTTTGGTCTAAAAGGATTCACAGTAGGAGAAAATGTAGAGAGAGACACTATTTCCAGTCTTCCATAATATGTGAATCCTCAGCCATCTAGACAAAAATATACAAGCATGTTGAGTACCACAATGAAACTGCAGAATACCAAAAATGAAAGCTATCTTAAAAGCATCCAGAGAATAAAAGAATCTATAGAAAAAAGAATGAAAACAAACAAAATAATACCTCTTGATGTGAGAAGAGCTTTATCAAAAGTGTCGATAATGGCCAGAAAAAGAAAAATTAAAGTTGTATTTGCAAGGATGTAGGGCAAAAGAGCTCGGATTCAGCCCAGAATTCTATAGCTATCTAAATATTCAACAATGAGGACATGATGAAGACATTCTCAGGACAAGACTGAAATAATTTAACATTCGTTTTTTTCCAAAAAAAAAAAAAAAAAAAGGAACTGCTAATGTTTGTCCTTTTGAAAAAAATCACGTTGAAACCAGATAGAATTGGTTATTAGAAGAAAAATGTATAAATAAATAAAAATCACAAATAAAACTAACAAAACACTAACACAATGACATAATAATGATTAGTTTGGGGAAGTATAAAACAAGGTGGAATAAAAATATTGGGCAATAATAATATGCTGCCTGGGAAATTTCCTCAGCTTTTACGTCAACAGGCAAAAACTTAAGATAAGAGATGTTATTGTGAACATAGGTTAGCAAGTAAGAAAGAGACCATTTTAAATACTGACTCATTTAAAAAAATTGTCACAGCTGGGTGTGGTGGCTCACACCTATAATCCCAGCTCTTTGGGAGGCTGAGGTGGGTGGATCAGAAGGTCAGGAGTTCAAGACCAGCCTGGCCAGGATGGTGAAACCCCGTCTCTACTAAAAATATAAAAATTAGCCCACTGTGGTGGCGGGCACCTGTAGTTCCAGCTACTCAGGAGGCTGAGGCAGAGAACTCCTTGAACCTGGGAGGTGGAGGTTGCAGCGAGCCAGGTTTGTGCCACTGCACTCCAAACTGAGCAACAGAGCAAGACTCTGTCTCAAAATAATAACAATTTTCATCTATGAGTCAAACCCAAATCAGTCAAAGGGCTCAAACCCCTTGGCTATGAAATAACTGTAGTTCTGACCTCTGACTCAAGGGTCCACAAAGCTGCAACACATGGAGTCAGTAACGAAGAAGTTGCATGTGATGTAGGACTTTGCATGGCCCAAAACCATTGAAAATTAGTTTGATTAAGGTGTGCACAGCCATGTACAGGAAATCAATGTGTCATGCTGACAGATGCAGAGCTGCTCTCTCCTTCATGTCCCCTGATCTTTTCCTTCTGTCTCCCCCAGCTTCTACTGCTTTCAAGAAAAAATGAGTGGGATTGGGACAGAGATTTTCCTGTTTCCATTGAGGACTAGGGCTATGCACGCTTGCCTTTGATAGGGCAGGAGGACTCCAGGATATATAAATTTGCTCGATGCAGGTGTCCATGTCCCTATTCTACCTGGACCCATAGGTGGAAGTACACCCAAATGCAAAGGATGGGTTTGAGCAAGGTTTAAAATGAAGAAGGAAAGCCAAAAAACCTTATGATTGGAGACCTTTGGACTATTATAACTTCCATTGTTGAATTTACTTGGTATTCATGTTTATTTGTTTCTTCTGTGAATGCTCCTAAATACTGGAGGGAAGGCTTTCCATAGGAAAAGAGCATATGTAAGAAGTGCTACTACCTATGACGCCCTATACACCTAATGATCACTTTCTGGCATGAGTTTCTGTGATAGATGGTTTGCTGACTGGAGCCTCTGGTGAGGGAGATCCGCCTCTTAAAGGTGCCTGTTGATGCTTTAAACTTGTTGCCTTCCTGATACATTTTCAGGTATATCCCTTTTAGAAAGCAGCTACTGGCCTGAGATTGGACTCTTCTAAAAACTGAATCCATGGAGGCCTCGTGACCCTGATGCCTGACATTCCCAGGTTGGGGTAGGTCAACTGGGACTCATTGACTGATAAGGTGGAAGGAAACCAGCAAGACTCACCTGTCAAATAGAAGTGGCACTTCAAAGAATCCAACGGGCCTGGACCCTGCAGTGCCTTGAATTTACATGAAAAAAAAAATGGTAGCTATTCTTTTGGGGGAAATCAGCAAGCTGCTGATTCAGTGGGGACCTCAATCAGTTGCTCTAAATGCCATGGCCTGGTTGACTGGTGATTCAGATAAGCTGAAACCAGATAGTGTCCACTGTGCTGCTGTGGGTGCTCAACTCAGAAACACCTGTGCAAAACTGAAAATGAATGATTTTTGACCCATGGGAAGACATCAAGGCTATTACAGCCCTCAACAGTGTTCCCCTTGATAAACTCAATCTTTTCACTCACTCTTGGGTTGTTAGGCCTTCTCTTTGGCTTAACTTTTGGAAAAACAAGCTGCATATTCAACAGGAGTTTCCTTCTGTAGTCTATGGGGAAAAATTGCAGGTGCTTGTAACTTCTGTGTTCTTCTTACAGCTGTCCACAGTAAGGGCTGATTTTCTGATGAGACCCATTGGAATCCAGGTGCTGATCTGCCTGCACTGCTCAGATCATGCAATTGCTACCTGGATTCATCATCAGACTGGACATCACAATATACATACCATCAAAAGCTGGACATGTGGTAAAGCATTCTATGTTTCTGATGCCAAGGTTACCACCGCTTGCCAATCTGGTCACTTCTGTCAAAGATTGACTTGTGTTTTTCATGGGAAAGGAAATCACAATTTATAGGACATTACCCCTGCAGTTCTGGCAGAGGGCTGCATCAGACTTTGATCACCTCATAGGGCTTCTGTGGGTCCTCACAAATGATGACACATTTTCAATGTCAAGTTACAATATTGATGTTTCAGTTCAATCAGTTGACTTTGGCCACAGTGCTGCGTCCATGTTTTTGGCTTTCCACGTTACTTGCACTCTGACCATCATGCAGTTTTATTAAAAATGCTACTCAAGGTTGGGCATGTAATCCCAGCACTTTGGGGGGCTGAGGTGGGTGGATCACCTGAGGTCAGGAGTTTAAGACCAGCCTGGCCAACAAGATGAGACCTTGTCACTATTAAAAATACAAAAATTAGATGGGTGTGTTGGCTTGCACCTATAATCCCAGATACTCAGGAGGCTGCTTGAACCTGGGAGGCGGAGGTTGCAGTGAGCCAAGATCACACCACTGCACTCCAGCCTGGGCAACAGAGCAAGACTCTGTCAAAAAAAAAAAAAAAAAAAAAGCCACTCAACAATAGACTAAGAGTCAAGGTATTTGATAGACATTTGATGCTCTCTGCTGCCCCTAGGCTTCTGGTATTGCTGCCAATTGATCAGCTCAGGAAGATTTCTGACTCTGTCTTTTTGACCTTCGTCTGGACTACTTAGCTCAGTAGGGAAGTCTGGTCCCTGAATTCAGTAGTTTCTGAAAAATAATCACCTCCTTTCAGTTTCCTGGAAAATGACCATGACGGAGGAAGAGGGTCATGTAAACCTATTTTGAAAATTTGGGATTTCACGCTGATCTTTTCTGAGCATGATGCTTCTTTCTTTCTCTTAATACTGAAACCACCTTTGCAAAACAACTGAGACAATTATTATGGTGAAAGAAATCTGGCCTAACTGACTCCATCTTGCTTCTAACTGCCAAGCTGTCCTTGTTCATTCCTGGGCACCTGCTGAACTAACTTTGCGAGGAACTTATCTTACAGTTTAACTTTGAAGCAAAGATGATAACCCTTTTCTAAAACAAATCCCCTAGAATGCCTTTGCAAGACTAACAAATTAGCTACTAGATTAGAAATTACGGTTTAGGAGTCTTGCAGCTGGAGGCTGCACCATTCTGAGCCTCTCTAACTTGTTCCTTGGGATAATATCACTATTATAAAACCAAGCTTCGATGCTTGAGATATTTTGCAGACCCTGTGCTCAGTGGATTAGCTGGCAATACCCAGATGGATAAACTGGCTCATCTGGTCTTGTGGTCCCCACCCAGCAGTAAGCTGATTCAGTTAAGAGGATGGCTTTCACTCCCTTTGATTTCATTTCTGAACCAAGCAATCAGCACTCCTCACTTTCTGACCCCCTTCCCACCGAATTATCCTTAAAAACCCCAATCTCCAAGTTTTCAGAAAGACTGATCTGAGTAATAACAGAACACCAATCCCCCGTACGCTGGCTCAGTGTGCATTAAACTCTATTTATATGGCACTGTCTTGATAAATTGGCTCTGTCTTGTCAGTGGGCAAAGTGAACCCACTGGGTGGTTACAATACCAACTTTGGGGTATCCTGGTTGATCTATTCTCTGGGTGGTAACCTCATCAAAAGTGAGCATAGGAATTCAAACTCAATTCTGGTTCAGTCACTTGAATTCTCTCTGGAATCTCATCATCACAGATCATAAGGATAAGGATCATTCTTTTGGGAACACTATGTGTGGGACATCATAGCTCTCTGGAAACTGTATGAAAATGGCTTTGTCCCTCTTGTACCTGACCATTCCACATAAAAGTTCTAACGTAAGGTGGAAATGATAGAAAAAAACCTGAAGTTACAGCTACCGGAATAGGACAAGACAATTTTCTGGTGGTAGAGTAAGAACAACAGCTGGGCATGGTAGCTCACACCTGTAACTCCAGAACTTTGGAAGGTTGAGGTGAGTGATCACCTGAGGTCAGGAGTTCAAGACCAGCCTCACCAACATGGCGAATCCCCATCTCTACCAAAAATACAAAAATTAGCTGGGCATGGTGGCATGATCCTGTAATCCCAGCTACTCAGGAGGCTGAGGCGGGAGAATTGCTTGAACTGGGAGACGGAGCTTGCAGTGAGCTGAGATTGTGCCATTGCACTCCAGCTTGGACGACAGAGCAAGATTGGCCAAAACTGTTACAAGATAGGTTGCCCTGGACTTCCTCCTGTGGTCAGCTGAGGGGTATCTGGAGCTCAGGAATAAGCCTTGGAGTGAGTGACAACTTTAGATTAGTCGCCCTTGAGTAGTTGACACTTGAGCAAAACCTGGAAAGATGTGAGGTAATTAACTGTGTTGATATCTGCTCTTCTAAGGCAGTGTTTGCTCCATTGAGAACAGCAGGCATTACTGAGAAGCTGTGGAAGAGACAGTGTAAGAGTCAGATAACCTTGGTTCAAGTTTTACCTTTGGGCAAGTCAGCCCCGGCGCTAAATTGCTTAACCAACAGTGTGAGCTAAATGAATGACAGACACAGAGCAGGTAGTCCCTGTTTTAGATGAAAAATGAGAACACGTAGTGCATCCATGCTGAATTTAAACTCTTTCAAGAATTGCTGTGTGTCCTTCTTCCCATCTGCAAGGGAATCCCATTGTTCTCTTCCACTGCATTGCTTTTAACCAGCACTTGCTTTGAGGAAGGTCAGAAATGACCTCACGAATGACACTGATAAATATGTCAATCAGCAGAATTCCAAGTGGATTTTTAGTTGAGTCTAGGGATTAGTTTCTGCAATAGGTAAGGCAAAGCTGATGAAATTCAGCCACTCTGCACCAATGTAAAATGTCAAGGAAGAAGTGTTTATGGAGCATGTTGAGAATTTCACTTCACTTAGTACTCAGAAAATAGTTCGTTCAACTCTCGATTATTCTTGTTAACATAAATTAAAACTATCATTTGATTAGCACGGGGGCTAATGTATACATTCTCACCACAGCGATACACTTTGGCCAGGTAGAAGAGGTAGCCCTAAATGTAAGCAGAGGTAGATGTCAAGAAGACCTTACTGATGGTCAGGGATATTTACCTGGTAGCAGCCAGGGCAAGGAATGAGAGAACAGAGAAATCTAGGCAATTGGCATGGATTCATTTTAACTACAGAGTGGATAATGAAAGGATGTTTTTCCTTTTCTTTAAAAAAAGTAAATAGGCAGAATACAATTCCTCAGATGCACTGATTCCAAAAACAAAATGCCTCTTTTATGCCAGACCTGGGCTGAGCTCTGGAGGGAGAGCAGCAAATAATACAGTCCCTGGTTTTCCGGGAGATTATGATGTTGTTGGCAAGATGTAAAAGTGAACCAGCAAAACTCAATACGGCGAGGGCCATGGTAGCATTATACACAAGGACCTCTTAGAACCAGGCAAGAAACGGCTCGTCAGAGCCGAGGGTGAGCATGACAGGCTGCCTGGAGCAGCCAAAGCATGCCTGTATGTTATTGCAGGAGTTGCAGCTAAATGTGCCTTTACAACGTCATTCAATAAACTGAATTAAGCAATCTTGGTTTGCTAGACAGACATTTGTGGTAAGCTCTAGGAGGAACAAGAATCATCCCAGCTCTCAAGGATTTAGACCATGGTAAAGTGAAACAGATACAAACAAGCTCACAGATGTGTCATTAGTTACCGTGAGGAAGTTACAAAAAGGATGTGTTAGCAGCCAGGTCTGTTGCACTTGTTCTGGTGGGAGGCTGTGAGGTCTTGTGTCCAGTATCTGGAAGGATGATAGATGTTCAGCATGTGATACTGAAGACAGGTTATTGAAGACAGATGAACAACATGACTGGAGGCGAGGGGCAGGCGTGGTTAATGTGAAGAACTACAAGTAGAGCAGTTCCATTTGGCTGCAGGTGAAAGGTGTTAGGGAAGGGGAGAGGGATGAAGACAGCAGAAACAAAGCAAGCAAGGCTTTGTGAGCCCTGGGGAGGCATTAGGTTGCTTCCATGTGTTAGAGTAGGCAGATAGCAGACATGTGCAGGTGGGGGAGCCCTTGAGAAAGGAAAAGCTTGGGAAGACTCAGGCCCCAGGGACCACCCACCATTTACATATTAATAGCATCTCTAATGCAGGAGTGGGTAGACAATTTGTCAGTTGAAAGCAGAAAGAAGGAAAAAAGGCAAAGGAGAAGTTAATAAGAGATATATAGGCACAGCAAGTATAAATTTGACTGCTGTGTGACCTTCCTGGGGTGGCAGTGAAGAGCAGTGCAACCATTAGGTAGAATTCCTATCCAACACCTGCACTGACTGATACTAAGAGAGAGCCCCACAAACCTGGTGGAAACTAGGCAGGGAAAGGGTAAAGACTTATGGCAGAAGCAGGAAAACTAGATTAAAAAAAAAAGGCAGACACTCGAGACAGTCAGGAAAACGTCTAGAAAAAAATCGATGTTATAAAACCCAATGCAGGACTCAAGGGGTGCTGCTGGCCCATTCTCTTTCAGCAGCCCACTCTGCCTCATCTTTCAAAATGTCCTATCTCTATTTATTTATTTATTTTTTAAATTTATTTATTTTACTTTAGGTGCATACTATATCTGGCATTTCTCCACGTTATCTCTCCCCACCCCTGCTCTCTCCCCACCCCCTACTGTCTTTCCCCTACCCCCCTCAACTGCCCCCAGTGCGTGATGTTCCTCTCCCTGTGTCCATGTGTTCTCGTTGTTCAACACCCACCTATGAGTGAGAACATGCGGTGTTCTGTTCTGTTCTTGTGTCAGTTTGCTGAGAATGATGGTTTCCAGATTCATTAAAGTCCCTACAAAGGACACGAACTCATTGTTTTTTTATGGCTGCATAGTATTCCATGGTGTATATGTGCCACATTTTCTTTGTCCAGTCTATCATTGATGGGCATTTGGGTTTGTTCCAGGTCTTTGCTATTGTACACAGGGCTGCAGTGAACATACGTGTGCATGTGTCTTTATAGTAGAATGGTTTATAGTTCTTTGGGTATATACCTAGTAATGGGATTGCTGGGTCAAATGGAATTTCTATTTCTAGGTCCTTGAGGAATCACCACACTGTCTTCCACAATGGTTGAACTAATTTACATTCCCACCAACAGTGTAAAAGTGTTCTTATTTCTCCACATCCTCTCCAGCATCTGTTGTCTCCATATTTTTTTAATGATCGCCATCCTAACTGGTGTGAGATGATGTCTCAGTGTGGTTGCATTTCTCTAATGACCAGTGATGATGAGCATTTTTTCATATGTTTGTTGGCCTCATATAGAATGTCCTGTTTCTTTAAATAAACTCTGCTTCCTATTTTCCTTCAAGTAAAGCTTCCTGCTGTCTCTGCATTGTCACTTGGTAGTTACCTTACTCCCAACATGACTGAGGACCGCGGATTCCCCATGCTTCTGAGTGATGTGTGGACACACAGATATTTGTAGGGAGAAAGAAATATTCAAGGATTAAAGGGGCAAAGTGATGTGTGAAAATTTAGATCTTGAGTCATTCTGGCTACAGTTTGGGGACAGACTGGAGTGGGAAGGGACTAAGGGTAGCCGGGACCAGTTAGGAGTTTCAGCATTAGTCTGGGCACAAAATGATGAACATCTAAATTAAGATTGTGTGAGTGAGTTTAAAGAGAGAAATGTGAGAAGAGAAGTAATTTACAGAACTTGATAACTGATTGTAAATGACAAGGGTGTTTCAGAGGAGAGAGGCAAATATGACTTCCAGTTTTCCAGGTGGTGCAATTTAGTGCATCAGCTGAGGTTTTCCAGGAGGTATGAATTATTCAGTGAAACCGAGGGTTTAACAAACTCTGAGACTTTACATGTATAGTGGAAAGTTCTTCACTGGAGTAAAAATTCTTTAGTAGATTTTAAATTCCTTGAGTGTAAGTAACTCATTTAAAATTATTTTACTCTGCTTTACCATACTTTTGTAAAGCTTGATAAAGTAATGTTTTCAGGCTAAATTTAACCCAATATATTAAAAGAAAACATGTATGTAAACCTTTGGGTTAAAAAAATAGTTACTTAAAAATGACATTTCTTATAGCGCTATGCATATTAAAACAATGTTAGATTACCAATGATATAACTTTTATGGTTGTTATATTCTCTTTCAAAGAAGTCTCATACTGGTGCCAGTGGAACATAAGCTGAGGTAACAGTTTGTATGGAAAAGAAGGTATAACTACTCTTCTATTTTGGCTTAATTTAACTAATGTCACTAGTGGAAGTGGCTTTTGGATTATTAACTCAATCTACAGCTGAAGGTTGTCTTTTATTTCATATATTAATTATAGTTGTTCGAAGGTTGGGATTTAGAGGTGGAGTAAATTTGCATGGATTAACTCTACAGAAAAAGTTTATGCTAGTGTTTTATGGATAAAGCTTAGCTGATGAAGTAATTGCCCTTTTGGCCTGAAGGGTTTTTGTTCTGAATCTGTGGTTTAAATGCATAACAGAAGCAAGGAGTCTTAAATGGCAGTTGCTTTGAAATTAGAGTGTGATTACTTTAAAACACTATGGATAGTTTTATTGCCTTAAACTATTTTTAAACTGCAATTCTTTTTCTAATGGTCTCTATAGCTGGATGCCGGTGAAAGGAAAAGCTAGTAGAGAATTCACTCTGGTTGAGAGTTAGGTGAGGACCTGCAGGGAATTGTAGGAAAAGCTGTTATTTTTTTGACCTGGTGATCATTAGCTTTTTATAAGCCTTCCCTACAGCTCTATGCAGGGGCGTTTCCAGCACAACACTTGAAGCCTAATTGTACCCGCTGGCAATGTAAGGGTATCAAAAGTTTTCATTTGGGGACAGTGAATGATTTTGGGGAAAAAACTTGTGGTCACTGGTCACTGTGGGCGTGAACATATTTCACATGTATATTTGTTTCATAATATAGATTTCATTCCTTGAAACATGTTTGCGGAACATGTACTGTTTCTGACATACAATGGTATCTGAGAGGCTTGCAATCTGAGATAAAAAAAAATAAGTCGGATTCTCTGTGAGTCTTTCAGGAGATTGCCCTAGAAATAGGTCAAGATAATGTAACCTTACCCGGCCATACATGCTCTTGTATGCCTCTGCAATCATCAGCCTTTGTGCATTGCAGCGCTGAGTTAGAACGTTGATCAGCATGTCTTTGTCACAGTCTGGAAAAAAATAATATTTAAAGATTAGCAAAGTTGCTACTTTGTAGTTAGGAAGAATCCATTATCTAGGGATCACAAACAGTGTGCAAGCATTATCCCTGACGGCATTTTATAGCAGGGAACAATTTTAACTAAAATTGGAAATCATATAATGATGCTTGATGAAGCCTGGATTCTTTCTATCTCCTATGTTAGTGCCATTACTACAGACTAGGCATTGAAGGAACATTCTTCAAAATAACAAAAGCCATATATGACAAACTGACAACCAACATCATACTGAACATGGAAAACTTTCCCTCTGAGAACTGGAACAAGACAAGGATGTTTTCTTTCACTACTCCTATTCAACATAGTACTGGAAGTCCTAGCTAGAGCAATCAGGGAAGAGAAAAAAGCATCCAAAGTAGAAAAAAGGAAGCCAAACTATCTCAGTTTGCTGATGACATGATCTCACTATCTTATAGAAAACTATGAAGACTCCTCCAGAAGACTCCTAGATTTGATAAATGACTTCAGTAAAGTTTAGGGATACAAAATCAATATAGCAGCATTGCTACACACCAACAATGATCAAGCTGAGAACCAAATCAAGTACTCAATTCCATTTATAATAGCTACAAAAAATTAATAAAGTATCTAGGAATACATTTAACTGAGGAAGTGAAAGATCTCTATAAGGGTAACTACAAAACACTGTTGAAAAAAATCACAGATGGCACAAACAAATGGAAAAATATTCCATGCCTATGAATTGGAAGAATAAATATCACTAAAATTATCATACTGTCCAGAGCAATTTACAGATTCAATGCAATCACTATTAGATTATCAGTATTATTTTTTATAGAATTAGGATAAAACAATCCTAAAGTTCATAAGAAGCCAAAAAAGAGCCTGAATAGCCAAAGCAATCCAACACAGAGAACAAAGCCAAAGTCATCATATTACCTGATTTCACATTATATATCTTACAAACCTATAGTAATCAAAACAGCATGGTACCACCATAAAAACAAGAAAAAACCAATAACTCCATTAAAAAGTGGGCAAAGGATATGAATAGTTTTTTTTCGAAAGAAGACATACAAGCAGCCTCCAAACATGAATAAATGCTCAACATCATGAATTAGCAGAGAAATGCAAGTTAAAATCACAATGAGATACCATCTTACATCAGTCAGAATGGCTATTATTAAAATGTTAAAACAACAGACATTGGAGAGGATGTGCAAAAAAAGGAATGCTTAAACACTGTTGGTAGAAATGTAAATTAGTAGATCTTTATGGTAAACAGTATGGAGATTTCTCAAAGAACTAAAAATAGAACGACCATTTGACTCAGCAATTCCACTACGGTGTGTACAGAGGGAAAATAATTTTATATAAAAAGATACCTACACTTCTATGTTTATTGCAGCACCATTTATAATAGCCAAGATATGGAATCAACCTAAGTATCTATCAGTGGATGACTGAATAAAGAAAATGTGGCATATACATACCATGGAATACTACTCAGCTATAAAAAAGAGTGAAATAATTGTCTTTTGCAACAACATAGATGGAATTGGAGGTCATTATCCTAAGTGAAATAACTCAGAAACTGTCAAGTACTATTTTTTCTCACTGATGGGTGAGATGCTAAATGAAGGATACATGTGGACATGTTGAGTAGGATAATAGATACTAGAGAGTCCAAACAGGGAGAGCGTGGAAGAGAGGAAAAGGTTAAAAAATTCCCTATTGGGTATGATATTCAGTATTCAGGTGATGGGCAAACTAAAAGCACAGACTCCACTTGTCCCTCTTAAATATATAAAAAATTTTGAAAGCAAAGTAAAAATCCAATCGAAAGTACAGGTGAGTGAAGAAAATATAGCATCTTTTCAACCAGCTCTTTTACCCCACCAGAAATGGCTTCCTTGACCTTTAAGCTGATTAGTGTTTAAATGGGAGCAACATCTGATACGGTTTGGATTTATGTCCCCACCTGGCTATCTTGTGCAACTTTGAGACACTGCTCCCTGCATCCCAGCTGCTTCAGATCCAGCCTTGGCTAAAAGGGCTCCAGATATTTCCCAGGCTGTGGCTCCAGAGGGTGCAAGCTGGAATTGCCAAGGCTTCTACGTGATGTTAAGTCTGTGAGTGCATGGACAGCAAGAGTTGAGGTTTTGGAGCCTCTGCCTAGATTTCAAAGGATACATGGAAACATATGTCTGTCCATGAAGAAGTCTGCTGCAGATGCAGAGCCTTCATGGGGAAACATATACTAGGGGAGTGTGGAGGGAAAAAGTGGGGTTGGAGCCCCTACACTGGGGCACTGCCTGGTGGAGCTGTGAGAAGAGGGCCACCATCCTCCAGACCCTAATGGTAGATCCACTGACATCTTGCACCATGCACCTGGAGAAGCACAGGGACTCAACACCAGTCCTTGAGAGTAGCTGTGGGGGCTGAGCTCTGCAAAGCCATGGGGGTGGAGCTTCCTGAGGCCTTGGGAGCCCACCCCTTGCATGAGTGTATCCTGGATGTGAGACATGGAGTCAAAGGAGATTGTTTTGGAACTTTAAAATTCAATGACTACCCTGCCAAGTTTCAGGCTTGCATGGGGCCTCTAGCACCTTTATTTTGGTTGATTTCTCCCCTTTGGAAAGGGAGTATGTAGCCAATGCCATGCCCCCATTGTTCATTGAAAGTCAACTAACTTGTTTTTGATTTTACAGGCTCATAGGCAGAAGGGACTACCCTTGTCTCAGAAGAGACTCTGGACTGTGAACTTTTGAGTTAATGCTAAAATGAGTTAAGGCTTAGGAGACTGTTGAGAATGGGTAACTGCATTTTGCAAAGTGAGAACATAAGATTTGGGAGGGGACAGGGCAGAATGATATGGTTGGATTTATGCCTCTGCAAATCTCATGTCAAATTGTAATCCCCAATGTTGGAAGAGGGGCCTGGGGTGAGGTATTGCATCATGGGGGCGAATATGCCCCTTGCTGGTCTTGTGCTAGTGAATGAGTTCTCGTGAGATCTGGTTGTTTAAAAGTGTGTCGCACCCCCTTTTCGTCCCTTCCTCCTGCTTCAGGCATGTAGGATGTGCCTGCTTCTCCTTTGCCTTGTGCCAGGATTGTAAGTTTCCTGAGATGTCCCTAGCCATGCTTTTTTACAGCCTGCAAAACCATGAGCCAATTAAATGTCTTTTTTTTTATAAATTACCCAGTGTTAGGTAGTTTTTTATAGCAGTGTGGGAATTGACTAATATTGCATTGTTCTTGTTGAAAAGTTAGAGAGATATGGCTTATAATGTACATATATTAAGGAGGGAGGAGTAATCAAGAAAGAAATCATGAAAGCACAAGGCATCTGTGTGCTTCTGAGGGATAGTGTGACCCTGCTGTGCTTTGTGTGGAAAACAGTCTATCTCCTCCCTAACATAGACTGTTTCTGGTCTGTGTATCCTTCACTTCTTCATGTGCCAACACACTGAGCTAAGAGACAAGGTTAGTGCACAATTAGTTTAGATAAATTTGGGTGTGACTATAGTCACAGCAGTGTAAGCAATCTGACATTAGCCTTTCCCTCAGCTTGATGAAAATTTAGACAGGTTTCTTCCTAACTGCAGTTTCCTAAGCTCCCTTTTATTAGAGCATTTATTTTAGAAAACATGCAATTTCAATTCTTTCTCTGCCTCTTCAAGATGTAAATCTCTTCCCAGCCCCTAGCAGTTTAACAATCCAATATTGTATTTCTCAGGGATATGGGAGCCATCCTTTTGAAATGTAATCATTGGGAAGATAGAAACCGTTTTTCCCAGTGTCTGTGTGAGGACAAGAACCTGCCTTTTTTAAGTGCCAATCAGCAATCACAGATGGCCTAATCACATTGACCAATGCCCTCCCTGCCCAACAGTCCTCAGTACTTCCCCACTAGCTCACCTCACTGCTTAAAAACTCTCCTGCCTTTTGTTTTATATGATTTGAGTTCACTCTCTCTCCCTTCTTGCAGTGGTCTCAATCCATGCTGCAGAAGTCTTCCTTGCCTGTTTAATTCCATCTGATGTAATTTTTCTTTGACAAGAGGAGATATTTAATGAAGATAAGGAGAAAAATGAATTGAAAAGCTAGAATGTTAAGCAAATCATCTTTTTGGAAATTAAATCCATCCTGGATGGGTTTAGGATCACAGGAAGTCTATTAAGCTGCTAAAATACCCAGTGAATGAGAACAAGTGTTAAGAATTTACATAGAAGACTGTACCAGTGAAAAGCAGAGGGAGGATCAGGGTATCTTATGCACAGACAAATGCTCTGAAAGCTGTAACAGGGAGGGAGAAAGGCTTAGAATTGGCTTCAGATATAGAAATTAATAGGTAATGAGAGAAAAGGCAGACTCCACTGAAAAGGCATAGAGAAACGTAATGTCTGGCTCAAGACCGTTTAAGACCCTGGACTAAAGGCAAAAATATAGCTATAGAGGAATCTATTAATTGCATGATGTACGTTCCAAAATGAACATATCTTTCATAATACATAGAAGATTTTCAAATTACTTTGTCTTATTCTTACTATTATCACATTTATGAAATTATTATAGTCTTACTTTTTGTTCTTGTCCTATTGAGATTATCCACAACCTAGCCCTCTGAATTACCCTTATTTTTAAGTTTTCATAGCAATTCTTGTTCATTTATTTTCCCAGAGATCTTTTATATGAATCTCAATTATTGTATTAACATTTTTAAATTAAAATAGCTGTAAATTTGGGAATTAATTTTGTAAGTGTCATGTAATTTTGTAAATATCATGTCATTTACATGATATTTCTGCCAACCTATTCTTTAAGGTTATTTCTTTTCTAAAAGAATTAGTGAAGATTTGCAGAGCTTTTTGCTAATGACAAGAAGCTTTATTTTACTAAAGTTATTTATATTTGCACTTCTATTGATATTCCTAGTTATGTTATTTTTGTTTCATTTACTAACACATAACTGCTTAATTAAAGAAGTGACATTGAATTTTGTATTTACTTTGTATCCTAAAAAGTTATTGAACTCTGTTGATAGTATTTTTATTAATCTTGAATTTATAGATATATAATTTCTTCTTCATATAATCATAACTTTGATGTCTTCTTTGTAATAATTGTATGTTTTTCTCTTTCTTCTCCTACTGCCTTAGGTCAGGGATTTCTAAATAATCCATCTTTTTCTGATTTTAATTTTGGCATAATGTACCATCACAGTTTTATTGAATTTTATTTTGTACAATTGACTCTTGTTGTACGTAGTATTTATATTCTACAAATTTGCCATGAACACTGAATTAGTAAATGTTGAACTATTTTCCTAGGGAAAATGCAGGGTGAGATTTCTGAAACCCTATGGTTACAATATTTTTTGTGAACGAAGGATCATTTGCGTTGTAAGTTTGTTTGCCAATGTCCTTATGAAACAAGCCAGTCTTGTTAGCATTGAAAACTACACTTCCACATATCCTTCTCCTGTATAAACATTTAAGAGGTATTTTAAAAGCCCTTCTATAGCTTCCTGATCTACATAACTTTTTTAACTTGCCACCCAACACTACTTTCAAAAGAAAGCTATCCACTTTGATTATTTAAAAAGATTATAAATTTTATCATCAGTTATCATTTCATGAACCCACAAATTCAGCTATTTTTTCATCATTTCCATACTTCTTAACATAGAATAGATGTTACTTCAGCATTTTCCAAAGAGCATCATGCACAGATTAATACATTTTCTATTCTTTTATTAATTCAATTAAACTCATGGCCAACAGTACTATAACTCATTCTTGAATTTAGTTTATGTAACACACTTTTTTTTAATTGAATGCTTCTTTTTGTGCATAGGAACACACTAGACAGCACTTCAACACTATGCTTGAGGCCATTTTAAACAGCACAATGACCAAGCAAAGCATAAAAATGCAAAGTTGTGACACTCCATAGACTACATAAAGGGCTTATTTAGAGCATGAAAACTAAAAGAAGGCAGAGGTCACCTTGTTTGATTTCAACCAGGAATATGCATTCTAGTGACTAAAATTTTCCATGTCTCTGCACATGTCTGCAAATGACCATAAAATATCTGTAAATATTGATTGAGGGTTATAAGACAATTTTAATAGGTAGATAAATTTGTAAATATAGCATTTGTAAATAATGAGGATTGATTGTATGGTCAAACAGGTAAAAGTGACCTCCTAGGCAAGAAAATAATTATTACTAAAATTTAAAATTATTTCTTAAATATTTTAGTTTTAATTTTTGTGGTTACATAGTAGGTGTATATATTTATGGGGTACACAGATGTTTTGATATAGATATGCAATATGAAATAAAACATCATGAAGAATGGGTTATCCATCTCCTCGAGTATTTATTCATTGAGTTGTAATGAAACAAGCCAGTCTTGTAGCATTGAAATCCAATTATACAATTTTAGATATTTAAAAATATACAGTTATTATTGACTATAGTCACTTTGTTATGCTATCAAATAGTAGGTTTTACTAATTCTTCCTATTTTTCATACCCATTAGCCATCCTCACCTCCTCAGCAGCCCTCCGCTACACCTCTCAACCTTTGGTGATCATCCTTCTACTTTTTATGTTCATGTGTTCAATTGTTTTGATTTTTAGATCCCAGAAATAAATGTGAACCTGCAATGTTTGTCTTTCTGTGCCTGGCTTATTTCACTTAACATAATGATCTTCAGTTTCATCCGTATTATTGCACATGACAGGATCTCATTCTTTTTTATGGTTGAATTGTACTCTGCTGTATATTTGAACCACATTTTTCTTTATCCATTCATCTGCTGATGCACAGGTTGCTTCCTAGTCTTAGCTGTTATAAATAGTGCTGGAACAAACACAAGAGTAAAGATATCTCTTTGATATATTGATTTCCTTTCTTTTAGGTATATACCCAGCAGTGGATTTGCTGGATCATATAGTATAACCCACTCTTTAAGTTTTTGAAGAACCTCGAAACTGTTCTCCATAGTGGTGGTAGTAATGCACATTTATACGAGCAATGTACAAGGGTTCTCTTTTCTCCATATTCTTAACAGAATTTGTTATTGCCTGTCTTTTGGATAAACTTATTTTAACTAAGGTGAGTAAAATTATTTCCTAATAGCACTGAGTGGTCTATAAGAAACCAACATTCAAGATGCAGATAGATTAAAAGTAAAAAATGGAGAATTATATACCATGTTAATGCAATAAAAGAAAGTTGGAGTAGCTATATTAATTTTAGACAAAGAATACTTCAAAGCAAATAAAATTATCAGGAGTAAAAGGGTTATTACAAAATGATAAAGGGGTCAGTTCTCCAAGAAGATATAACAAATCTTAATATGTATGTGGCAAACAACAGAGTGCCAAAAGAGATGAGGAAAAAATAATAGAATTGCAAAGAGAAATAGATGAATCCATTGTATAACTGGGCAATTTAACAACTCTAGAGTAATTTGTCAATTACTCTATAAGTAATTGAAAAATCCAGCAGACAGAAAACCAGTGAGGGTATAATTGAAATGAACAGCACCATCAATCAAGTGGATCTAATTAACATTTGTAGAATGCTCATTGCAACAAGAGTAGAATATACATCTTCTCAAGTTACATGGAGCATTAACCAAAATAGACCACATTCTGGACCACAAAACACATCTTAACAATTTAAATTAATAAAAAACATACAAAATAGGCTCTGAGACCACAATGAAATTAAACTAGAAATCAATAACAGAAAGATGGCTGGAAAATTCCCAAATACACACAGATTAAACAACACACTTCTAAATAAACATAGGACAAAGAAGAAGTGACAAGAGAATTTTTTAAAATTTCAAACAAATTGAAAGTAAAAATACGACTCAAAATTTATGAGATATACAGCAAATACAATGCTTAGAGAAAAATGTATAACATTGAATGCCTACAGAGAAACAAAAAGAAATCTGAAATCACTAATCTAATCTTGCACCTTAGGAAACTGGAAAAGAGAGAGCAAATTAAACCTAATGTAAACAGAAGAAAAGAAAGATTAGAGCAATAATTAATGAATTTGAAATTAAAAAATCAAAAGAAAACATCAATGGCACCAAAAGCTAAGTTTTTTGGGAAAGCATTAATAGAATTTATAGGCCTTTAGCCAGGATAAGGGTGGGGGGAGGGGAGAGCGAGAGCGAGCGAGCGAGCGAGCGAGAGAGAGAGACAGACCTTAGTAATATCAGAAATGAAATAGTAGCCATTACTACCAATCTCATGGACATTAAAATCATAATAAAATATTATTGACAACTCTAAGCTCACAAATTTGATAGTCTAGATGAAAAGGATCAATTTCTTCAAAGACACAGCCTACCTAAACTCATACTAAGAAAAATGGACAATCGGTCTAAATGAGCCTGTATTGAACAAAAACTGAAGCCAGTAATTAATAATCAACCAAATAGGAAGCACTAGGACCCTATGGCTTCACTTATGAATTGTACCAAACTTTTTTTTTTTTTTGAGACAGAGTCTCACTCTGTCGCCAGGCTGGAGTGCAGTGGCTGATCTCGGCTCACTGCAGTCTTCGCCTGCCGGGTTCAAGCGATTCTTCTGCCTCAGCCTCCTGAGTAGCTGGGACTACAGGCACGTGCCACCACGCCCGCCTAATTTTTGTATTTTAGTAGAGATGGGGTTTCCCCATTTTGGCCAGGATGGTCTCAATCTCTTGACCTCATGATCCGCCTGCCTCGGCCTCCCAAAGTGCTGAGTTTACAGGCTTGAGCCACCGCACCCGGCTGGATTCTAACAAACTTTTAAGAAGTAAATATCAATCTTCTATAATCTCTCAGAAACCAGAAGCATAGGGGATACTTCATAACTCATTCTACAAGTTCAGCCTTATCCTAATACCAAAACTAGAGAAAGGCATGACAAGAAAATTACTCACCAACATTTCTCATGAGCATAGATGCAAAAATCCTCAAAAATTTTGAAAATCAAATGTAAGAATGCATGCAAAGCATTATATTTCATGACTAAATGGGATTTATTTCAGATATGGAAGGCAGGTTCACTGATTCAAAAATCAGTTTATTTCATTCATCACATCAAGAAGAAAAAGGAGAAAAATGGTGATTATATCAACAGATGAAGAAAAATCATTTGACAAAATCCAATGCTTATTTAAGATAAAAACTGTTAGCAAACTAGGAATAGAGGGGAACTTTCTTAACTTCATAATGAACATTTAAAAAAACTTATAGCTAGCATCATACTTAATGATCACAAAGATCAGGAACAAGGTGAGAATGTTCATTCTGAATAGCACTGAATATTTCAAAAAAGACTATATTTGGCATGTGTGCTCCTTTGTCAAGATTGAGGAATGTAGTTTAAAAATGATTTTGGTTGTCCAGGATCTCACAGGGCTGACTAGCACTTATACATTCTAATAGATACAAAATAAACATGGTTCTAAGAATGCATGAGCAGGAAAGTATCTTTAAATGGTGAGAAACTGGAAAGCAGACTGCATTAGTAGGGCATGTTAACTGAGAAGTGTTTCTTTTTTCAATGATGAGTACATTTTTTTTTTTTGAGACAGTGTCACTCCGTCACCAGGCGCCAGGCTGGAGTGCAGTGGCGCGACATCGGCTCACTGCAACCTCCACCTTCCGGGTTCAAGTAATTCTCCTGCCTCAGCCTCCAGAGTAGCTGGGACTACAGGCACGCGCCGCCAAGCCCAGCTAATTTTTTTTTGTGTTTTTAGTAAAGACGGGGTTTCACCATGTTGGCCAGGATGTTCTCGATCTCTTGACCTTGTGATCTGCCCGCCTCAGCCTCCCAAAGTGCTGGGATTACAGGCGTGAGCCACAGCACCCAGTCGACGATGAGTAAATTTTTATACAACTGAATGCAATTTCTATCAAAGCTACACATTTTCATTTGTTTCAGAATACATTTTTGCTTTCAGGTTTTTCTAAATAAAACAGAGTAGCTAAGAAAAACATTAGTAATTGTCTTTTTCAATAACACTTTGCCAGAGTCATGGGGATGGATAGACCTTTTAATGCACTTGAACTGTGTTCATTCTCTGGTATGCTACAGTGGACACTGTGCAATCAAAGCCAAAACCTCCCGGTACTTCAGTCTAACACACTGACCAGCCACAAATTATGATGATCAAAATGAGTCCTTATTCTGACACTAAAATTGCAATGACAGGAACATTGAAACTGGAGCAAAGAAAAACTTTTTGGTGAATAGATTGCTGTAATCTATAGTTTTAAAGCAAAAATTGCACTTCTCAATAAAAAAATTCATAACTTTGTGTTAACTTGTCTTTTTATTTTTCTAGTGATGATTGATATTTTAAAAGGCATGAAAGCCTTGAAAACTACTGAAGTCAGCTTTAGAGAGCATATTTTAAGTCCTCTATTGTTTCCCTGTGGGATACTGCTAGTGAATAGAACACACAGATATGCCTTCATGGACACACACACACACACACACACACACACACACACAGAGAGAGAGAGAGAGAGAGAGAGAGAGAGAGAGAGAGAGAGAGAGAGAGAGAGAGAGAGAGAGAGAGAGAATAAAGTTCCTGCAAAGGCGACCTTGTCTTCAAAGTCAAGAGCTTCTTTTCTTATGAAAGGTTTTGCATGTCTTATGCAAAGATTTCTTTTATGTTGTCTGTGTTTATCTTTGTGCTTATGAGAAGGCTTCTTAAAACAGGTCTTATTGCAGGAAACCATATGAAAGTTTAATACCTCCATATCATATCATATCTTAAAACTAAATTTTTTGGTACAAGAATCCCAAAATGTTCCTGTCTTCTTCTCTCTATGTTCCTTTTCTAAACTCTAGTCTTATTTGTTATTGATCACCTCTATGTCAAACTCCAGGCTCTGTGAGTTCACAGTCCAGTCAGCAGGTGATAAAAACACAAGCACAGTGCTGGTGAGATTAGGCAGTGGGAGGTAGGAAGCAAGGCACCCAGGGGGTCGGCATAGCTGGTTGAGCTTACAGTGCCCAGAGAAGGATTCAAAGAGGAAGGCTCATTTGAACATATTCTTGAAGAAAGAGCATTTAGATGAAAAACAGAAAAGAGAAGAAAATAGCATTCCAGGCAGAGAAATAATTGGGCAGATTTACAGAGATGTGAAAAGCAGAGTCATTTGAGGGAATAGGAAGCAGTCTGATTTGACTAGAAGTGGAAATAGCAAATGAAACAAGCTAGAAAACGAAGGCTAAGGTTAAAAAGAATCTCAATCCTAAATTAAGGTGTTTTAGTTGAGATTTCATTTAGTAGTTAGTGATGAGGCATTTATGGATTTAAAGCAGTATTTCAAGATTAGACTAGCAATTTCTCACAGCAAATTTCTTCATCATTATTGTCTTTTTCTCATATTTTTCTTCTCATTCTACTTCTTTACTCAGTTTTTTTTTTGTTTAATCTGTATATGTGTTTTGTAAGACATCAGCTATTGTACACCTATAGTATAGTCTTAAAACAAGGTAAAGCAAAAAATAATTACAATAAAAGATGGCAGAAATAATCAGACTTACCAAACCCTTGGAGTGCTCCTCCTAGCATTTGGGCATCCATTATGGGATTGAAATTGGGAGCTGGGAAGATAGTTCCTTGCACCTGGTGGAAAAATCAATGAGAAGTGATTGTAATAATTCACATTAATGTTGAAACATTGTTTTCCAGACAAATGAAAATGAAACTATATTCTGTGTGTAGTTAGTACAAGACATATACAAAAGTCTGTTAAACAAATGTCTTACTTGTGTGTCAATTGGAGAGAGAAAAATTGAGTTCATTTAATCTGTTGGTCTCTACTATGTTGGCATATATTATTCAAATGAGAGACTATGATACTAAAACCAATAGTAAAAAAAGTTAGAATCAAATTAATAATATGTATCTTCTTGACAAACAGTAATTTTTTTTTTTTAAAGAATAGAGATTATTTTATAGAAACTGAAAAAGACAAAGGTCTTGGTGGGATTCATTTCATTCATGTGAATTAGAAGTGGTACTTCCTACCACAGTTTTTTTCCACCAAGGAGACCCTAAAATCATATTAGAAAAAATGGAAATAATTGAATTTGGATTATGAGCTTCGTAAAAATCCAGGTGATGTAGGTAAGGCAGAGGTTATCTAGCCAAGGCTCATGGCTGCAGAGGTAAACATAAACACTTGACTGACATTCTATTTAAATTCTATCTCTTGACAATTATAAAATGGCAGAACATTTAAAGCAAGCTTGTGATCCACATGGTCCATTATTTTAGGCTGAATCTGCTAGAACTAAGCAGCATATAATCACATGCAGCACAATAGAGCTATCAATCAAAACTGATGAAGAATGGCAGCTCTCCTGTTTGTCAGTATGCCCAGACACACTGGGGAAATTATGCCTTCCTGCAGCAAATGAGTTACTAGGCCCTGAGACGAACTCAGACATTTTTATTAATTAAGTTAATTAACTAATGAGAAGACTAGACCATCATTTCTAGCTAAATGAATAGACATAGACTGATACCAAAATATTTGTAAAAGGAATTTGAAGGACTAAGAACTCCAAACTAAGAATTGAATTCAGTTTGGATTCTACCTCACCAGTATTAATAAATATGAAGTTGTCTATTTGAAGTAGACCAAAAGCATGATGATTGTGATATGTCTATATTTTCATTCTTAGAGGTACAACTATAACAGTAGAATTCTTATTCTGTGAATTATGCAGATTCCTTCAATCATTATACTTATCATATTTAATGTTTTGCATCAGGAAAACAAAACAGCAATAAATACATCAGGCAGGCTCAGAAGAGTTAGCCTGGAGAAGAAGGTGTGGGGGAAAGAGCTGGTCCTAGATGAGAGGGTCAACCACAACCACACGTATGAATAAGCAAGTCATCTGGGAAGAGGACTGCAGTGTTTCCACAGCTGATGTATATGAGTTGCAGCACTTTGGGAGGCCGAGGCGGGTGGATCACGAGGTCAAAAGATTGAGACCATCCTGGTCAACATGGTGAAACCCTGTCTCTACTAAAAGTACAAAAAATTAGCTGGGCATGGTGGCGCGTGCCTGTAATCCCAGCTACTCAGGAGGCTGAGGCAGGAGAATTGCCTGAACCCAGGAGGCGGAGGTTGAGGTGAGCCGAGATCGCGCCATTGCACTCCAGCTTGGGTAACAAGAGCGAAACTCCATCTCAAAAAAAAAAAAAAAAAAGAGTTGAAGGTGGTAGCCACAAGGTTACTAAGTAAGAAAGTGATATACTCTGATTTGAATTCCAGTGGTAATACTTTGTAACAATGTAAAGAATGAAACAAAAAAAAAGTAATACAAGTTGAAGAGTGGCTAATTTAGAACCCCTGTTGAGCCCGAATATAAACCTGAACTGAGGCAAATAGCATGTTTTCAGTAAATACAGATTTTTTGGTTAACAAAATGTAATTTAATCTACCAACTTTTTTGAGACACATTTTAACTTAACCTAATAATGGTGGTTTACCCTGAATAGTTACTGTGAATAGTCAGAGACTGTTTTAGGAGTTTTCCAGAATTTATACCTTTCGAACAATGCCCTTTTCATATGCATGACTCTTTTTAAATTCTGGCATTAGAGCAAATTGGAAAATTTGAAAAAAATGTACATTTTTCAATGTGACTAAGAGAAATACTGTGTATCTGTATGTATTAAGATTGCTTCATTTCTTTGAAAATGGCCAGATTTGGAAACAGTATGACTTGTCTAAGGCAAAATAAATGGTAATGACTATCATTTCTATTTAAATTCTTACCACAAGCAAAAAAAAAAAAAAAAAAAAAAAAAAAAAAAAATATATATATATATATATATATATATATATAATCTTTGCTTCTAGTTACATATGAATTTGGGTTTTAGAAAATGAATAAAGAATACTCTTCTTTTAGAAGACAGAATAAACAGTCACATAAACTTACTATACAAAAGAGCATGAGTAATTTGTATCCTTGAAATTTGGTTCTAGAAACTATCTCCCCACCTCCACAAATATATTTCATTAAATGACAGAAAAAATTCAAATTTATGAATGCCTGAGACTGAGTACAGGCTCAAAAAACAAACAAACAAACAAACAAACAAACAAACAAACAAACAAACTTGTTTTGCACATGAAGTTGAAAAAATTATTTTACCATCTCGTATCAGTAGGTACATCAATATGTGAAGTGCATTATATTTCATTTACTCATAGCCAATTAGGTGGCCAGGATTCATAAAACCATTTCCCTTCAGAGTCAACACCCCTAGGCTTCCCACATTTGAATACTTTTTCTCATGTGGCTTTTGAGTCTCAAGCACCTTGACAATCTGAGTGCCTCTAGACTTTTTGAGTTTGAAATGTCAGCTACTCAAGATGACAGCTTGACTGACAAGACAACTACTAGAGTGTGGGTTTCATTGGATAATTTGGTGGTTTGAAATAGCGTAGTTTTAGTACAGTTGATATTAGATCTCTAGTTAATTAATGACTTTAGGAGCCCTCAGAGGAAATTTTACAGAAATCTTAGGATTTCCTTTCATGAGGCATTTACCCTGAACATGGCATTTACTCAGCTTTGGAGCGTGGCTCCTTAGATTTTGCTTTGGACCTAAACTCTCCTAAAGGTTTTCAGTCATTTTAACACCCTCTGCCTCATGTCTTCTGAAAGTTCTTCCAAAGTAGTTTCAATGGCTTTAAAGACAGCAAGCACTACAGGGTGGATTACCACGCATGAGCACACAGTTTCTCTTCCTTACTCTTCCACAACTAATGAGCCTTTCAGTCCAATTCCATCATTCCTAGCCTCACAATAGTTTTCATGTAATTTGCCTTCTTTTAATTTCTGTTACTACTACTTAATACAGACCTTTGCCAATTGTCCTTTGAGTTATATCTGATAAGCTGATAAGATCTGATAAGTAGGTCTTAGTTGTCTACCAAAATGATCCTTCTAAAAGATCAGATATTATTTGCCCTTCTGTGCTTAAAATACTAAATGTCCAAAATGATGCTTCTCAATATGTTTTCTACTCTGGCACACATGATACATCGTTTTCAGAAGAAAGAAACAACCTTGGGAACATGTAGGCTTATAAACAAGTCCCAGTATGCTAGCTTTAATTACATCCCATTCTTGCACACTCAAGAAAGCATATTGCAATCCAACTGAGTGAGAGTATTATATAGGCAATGTAGGAATCATATAGGATAGGAAAAGACAGTCAGACTTTGGTTTCTCAGTATTGAACATTTTCAATGTATGCGGCAACATATTCCTATGACTCAGAATATCAGAATAGATGACTCATGGGATTCAATTCAAATTTTTAACGAAATATACAATGTTCTTCATGACCTGATTCTTTACTCCCTGGATAGCTTCATGTTTTATTTTCTGTCTCCTGAGCCCCTCTATTCCCACACCGTGACTCACAGTCACACACTCCAGCTAAAAGGAACTTCTGTGTCATTGTTCATTTTGTTCCATCTGTTTATTTCCTTCCCATTTCCGATCTCTTGAATTCACCTTATGATCCCGGCGAACACCTATACAAGATGTCATCTTTCAAGCTTTAGCTCCAGAGTTATCTTTTATCTGGAGCCATTCCTGATGCCTCTGGCAGAACTGTCCATTCCCTTCCTGGTGCCCTCTACTTTATCTTGGGCATGGAACTTTAGGACAGGTTACTACAGCATCAATTGCACTTCAGCAGGAAATTTTCATTTCTAATTATACTGTCTTTCTGAGAATAATGGGTCCTATTAACTGGGCTTCCTCAGTTTTCTTGAGAGTAAACCTGAGTGTGAGTGGCTGTGCAGATTTGAAAATAGAACTGTTTTTGCAAGTAAAGGAAGAATGGTTTGGATCTCCAGGAAATAATTCGGGAAGAGACCTACCAAGGAACAAAAATGGAAAAGGAGGCAAAATTCCTCTCTGTGATATCTCATTATTCACAACTTTTTAGTAACATTTGTTAAAAGATGGTTACAAGTGTTTTTTTTTTAAAAAAATAGCAATTGGGGAAATGAATGAGTTATTTGGGTTTGTCTGGGTGAAAATAATATAACATGCTGACAAAGGCTCTCTTCAGTCAAACCTTAAATAGGCACCTCTGAATCCTGTTCCCAACTACAGCTTTACATTTAGGCATCTCTGTTAGTCTTGGCATCATCTGATAATAATGAAACTCTTGCTAAGTCAGTTTAAAAAAAATGTTCCAACTGTGATATCTGATGAACCTCAGTAGTTGATCAAATTCCTCATCCCCCAAGTGATAGCTGTTCACCCTGGCCTGCCTTCAGCAAGATTCCTGTTAGGTATATTAAACCAGAATCTACCCTGTACTCTTGATACTTAATCTCTGTAATTTTTCATTCTAGACTTCCCTCACTTAAATATAAATGCCCACTTACCCATGATATATTTGGAAGTGAGCTCAGTTCTATTCCATACTGAAGCCTGTTTTCCCCTATTGCAATAGTTCCTAAATAAAGTCTGTTTTTACCATTTTAACTGCCACTCAGCTCTTGCTTCTTTTCTTTCTTTCTTTCTTTCTTTCTTTCTTTCTTTCTTTCTTTCTTTCTTTCTTTCTTTCTTTCTTTCTTTCTTTCTTTCTTTCTTTCTTTCTTTCTTTCTTTTTTTTTGAGACGGAGTTTCGCTCTTGATACCCAGGCTGGAGTGCAATGGCACAATCTCGGCTCACTGCAACCTCTGCCTCCTGGGTTCAGGCAATTCTCCTGCCTCAGCCTCCTGAGTAGCTGGGATTACAAGCACGTGCCACCATGCCCAGCTAATTTTTTGTATTTTTAGTAGAGACGGGGTTTCACCTTGTTGATCAGGATGGTCTCAATCTTTTGACCTTGTGATCCACCCGCCTTGGCCTCCCAAAGTGCTGGGATTACAGGTGTGAGCCACCGCGCCCGGCAGCTCTTGGTTCTTTAACAATGCACAGCTATAGAGCTCACATGGGGTAAGAATCATGGCAGCAAAACATGCTAGGAATTTGAAGAAATCTGGGAAGGCTTTGGACTTCACATTGCACACTCAGGGTATTTGAGGCAATCTTATGTATAGACCCCCACAAAAACATACATGGTTTCCTGCTTCTTCTAGACTATAAGTTCTCAAAACAATAGAGTTTGTGCTGTGTTATTTTATTGATAGTACTGTATTTGATTTGAAAAATTTCTGATTTCACTTTTCAAAGTTTTCAATAGACTGGTAGAATTTTGATTATGCAAATTCCTTCACGAAATTAACTTGAAATGAGGCTAAATATGTGAAATGATTTGAATATGTGTCCCCTCCCAATCTCCTTTAGAAATGTGGTCCCCAATGTTGGGGGGGGGCACCTTGTGGGAGGTGTTGGGGTCATGGGGGTGGATCCCTGATGGCTTGGTGCTGTCATCGGAATAGTGAGTGAGTTCTCATGAGACTGGTTTTATAAAAGTGTGTGACACCCTCCCCACCAACCATCTCTCTTGCTCCTGTTTTCACCATGTGATATACAATCTCCTGGTTCACCTTCGCCATGAATAAAAGCTTCCTGAGGCCTCCCCAGAAGAAAAGAAGATGCCAGCACCATGTGTGTACAGCTTGCAGAACTGTGAGCCAATTAAACTTCTTTCCTTATACATTACTCAGTCTCAGCTATTTCTTTAAAGAAAGGTAAGAAGGGCCTAGTACAATATGATATACTGACTTCAGTTCTAGATATAGCCTCTCAATATTTGTAATTCACACAAGTGAAATTTAGTTCTATAGCACATAGTATTATATTGAGCTTAAAATTTATGTGCAAATTTCAAGGTAAATTACTTTCTAGACAATCCAGTAAGAGTTAACTATTTTCTAATCACCTGATCTTAGAAACTTCCTCTCCATGCTCTTATTACTCTTATATTTCTAATGAGAATAGGAGGTTTAGAAGCAATATCACTAAAACATTAATCTGAAGAGACCTTACTGGATATGGATTTGAGAGAATGAGTCTCCTTCATGGAAGGTCAAAATGGAGGATTAAAAAGCTGAAAACCTAAAGGAGAATGTTTCTATGTGAAAAGAACATGTTCAATGAAAAAAATTGAGAGTGTATGGGAAATAAATATTTTTAGTGTATACTATAAAATAGCAAAACATGATCTTTTATATTCTAAAACAATGAAACTTGGAACTTTGTTGAATAAGCAGTGAATGTCCTCAATTTTTAGCTCTAAGTATTTAATTATTCGATAATATGTTTTTAATCAAATTTTTGAGATAACTTTGAGATTAAGAGAATTAAACTATTCACTTTAAAAGTACATTTTAATTAAATTGTATCCCATATTTATTGTACTTTTATAGAATTTAACTTTCCTAGATTCAAATAGCTAAATGTCATGTTACTTTTTGAAGAAAGTTAAACAGCTAACATGTGTAATATAGTTTTACTATTGTAAATTAAATGCGTATACACAATGGATTCAAGGAAGAAGATAATATGTTGTATTATAAAAGTCTAACAAAATGCCATGGAATTTGAAGGAAAATGATAATTTTACATGAAAAATAGAAAAGTTAATGCCCTGTTAGAATTTTGTTGTTTTGGTGTGTGTCAAAGACATATGTTTACTCAAAGGTAAGCAATGAAGAAAACTTCAAATAATTAAAAAAAACCCCAAATCTCACCACTTAGAATTAACAATTCTGAACATCAAAGGAAAATATGGTTAGAAAAATAAACATTTTTAAAAGATAAGTTACTTTTAAAAAACTTTTATACTAAAGAAACGGAAATACATTGGATGAAGTGCTAAAAGCTTAAGCAGACAGCTACGTGAAGTTTTCCTTATGAGCCAAAGCAGCTGTGTCCTAGATCTGGATATAAAGCAAGAAATACCTTTTACTTAAATGCAATTTGTGGTAAACACTACTTGGATTAAATTAAAAAAATTAATGAAGTGATATTAAAAACCTGATTTTTAACAAATCCATTATTGTAAGCACTCTAAGTACTTGCATTTTAAAATGTCACTTTCAGGTGAAAAGAAGAGTTAGAAACAGTAACATTAAGTCATTATAACTTATAAACAAGTTTTCAGTTTTAGGTGGATTCAAATGCAAACATTATGTAAAAGATGAAGATATTGATACTCCCACATTTTTTTTCCTAATTTCCCTCTTCTCTCTGTTAATGTTGTTAGGTATTTTATTAACATTATGATGCCATCAAAATTTATTACACATACATTCTGTACCATTACCATAATGCTCACAACTGTTCAACAAGATTCCAATAAATTTATAGAAATATGTTAATAACGTTAAGTCTTATAACCACTTATTTTGCCCAGACCTTTTTGTTCCTGAAGCATTAATATTTTCTTTTTTCTTTCTTTCTTTTTCTTTTTTTTTTCTGAGACGGAGTTTCGCTCTTTTTACCCAGTTGCTGGAGTGAAATGGCATGATCTCGGCTCACCGCAACCTCCGCCTCCTGGGTTCAAGCAATTCTCCTGCCTCAGCCTCCCGAGTAGCTGGGACTACAGGCATGCGCCACCATGCCCAGTAATTTTGTATTTTTAGTAGAGATGGGTTTCACCATGTTGACCAGGATGTTCTCGATCTCTTGACCTCGTGATCCACCTGACTTGGCCTCTCAAAGTGCTGGGATTATAGGCGTGAGCCACTGCGCCTGGCTGCGTTATTATTTTCTTAGATGAATTTTGCCAACAAGTATTTTTCCCCTAAAGTGTGTTTATGAGTGATGTTTTATTTGAGGTGAAAATTTTATGCTTGAGTAGATTCTAACAAGCATTCCACCTGGAAAGGCATTGTTTGGAAATTTTATGTTTCTTGGAAACTAGTTTTAAATAAAAATTATGTAACAAGTTTTCATATCTGGTAATATTTCTAGGATTGAGACTTCCTATTTTGATTTTTTTTAAGTTTCATATTTATGAAGTTCATACATGATTTTCAATGTTCCAGTAAAGCCCCATCTACATTACGTGTTTTCTGGCTACCAAACTTATAAGTAATCTTTCATGAGTTGCTATAATAGCTGCCATTTACAGAATGTCAAGTATTGCAAAGCTTCATTTCTTGGTATTGTATTTCATTCTTAAAGCTACCCTATGCTACTACAGCTACATTATTCCCCATTTTGTAATTGAGAAAAGTGAGACATAGCAACAGTAAGAAACTTACTATGGCACCATAGCTACTTAGCGGCAAAGAAGAGGCTTGAATCCAAATTTATCTGATACCGAGCCAAAAACTTAAACTCCTTCCCTAATTTCTTGTACTACTTAATTTGGTGTGTATACACTTTTTGTAGCACTTCCTTATCACTGAAATAATTTGTTTGGGAAACTTAACCAAATTTCATTCCCCTTATAGTTAGGAATCATGCTCTGTGCAGTACTTTCTGTTTCTCAAAGGTCAAGCCCTAGCACCTTGGCTGGGCTTATAACTAATCAATTGTTTGCAGTGTATAAGAATATTTCATAGTATCCTATCTATTAATCAAAGATATACATATTAATATAGTTCTAAACTTTTTGAAGCATATATAGTTGCATTGAAAAGCTCAGTATAAGCTATAGAATCCAGGTACCTACAAACCATGTAGCATAAACGTGGTCCCATTGTATGATGGCTGCTGTGGAAGAACTCAGAACGCTATCGAAAATTAAAAATTCTGTTATTCTATGGGAATTGATTGCTTCACCTTACCTGTATATGAGAAGGTGTGCTAAATGAAAATCAGCCTTATGAGTCAAGGACATCTATAATAATTTTGGTAATTCCTGGTGTGCTATCACAGCCAATTTCCAATTACGTGGACGTGCAATGTAGATTTTTCTGACTCCTCTTACGAGGTTATCTTTCTGAGGTTCCACCTCATTTCCTGAGATAGTTTTATGGGCTGTACACTTTTAGTTACTTTTTTGTCATATTATTTCCAGCCTTATTTCCTCATCATGAATCGAAATAGTAATAAATGCTTAGAACCAAGCAGAGAATAAGACCTATGAGATGGAATCTTACTCATTGTGGAAGAAAAATATTTGTCAAGGGACACTAAATCGAAATCATGTAATTAATGAGTAAATGTAAAAACAAGCATAGATATGAAATATTTTCAACTAGTTTCTATCATCTTTGATTGTTTGTACAAATATAGTTCTCTGTTAGCCAGATACTTCAGAATTAGTTATAAAATATATTAATGCAAAAATACAGAAAATTATGAATAATAATTTTTGCTTCTTGATATTATTTATTTCTGCAATTAAAAAATAGAATATACCATGAATGTGTCTTTACACATTTCAGCAACGTTTTCAGAATTGTTTTCTTCTTGGTTAAAAAATACATATACACATATAGTTTTTAAAAGCAAATCTTCAAAAGTCTGCCTCCCTATCATGAAATGGCTTGGAAGGAAATATCTTCTAGAGTACAGAATATATTCTCTAAGGAGAATACACATTTTTTGAGCAAAATACAAGCCAGATTCTCAATAGTTTGGGTACCAACTCCCCACTCCTTAGAACTCATTAGAAAAGGCAGAACACTACTAGCGCCATCATAGAATCCCCACTGCTCTGAGAGAGGAATTGGATCACAGTCACTTCTCAGATGTTCTAAAGGATTTTTCAGTTCCCAGGGCCGAACTATGAGCAACCCACTGCGCCAGCCAAAACAGCGGCGTTAACACTGATGGTGCTTTTCTGCCCAGAAATCTCCAGTCTGACTTCCTTCTTGAGTCCGTATAGGGGACTCTGCCTTCCCAGAGCTCCAAACCTTGGTCAGAAGGGGAACCAGTCCTGTTTACTCGCTCCAAGAGCTGCCGCGCCGAGGTGCTGGCAAAACCGCTGCGGCCCCAAGAGTAGTGCTGGCGACCTGTGCAGCTCCTCCACTTGGAATCTTCTGCTCCATGAGAGACCAAAATTTGTCTGAAAGCGTGGCGTCCTTTTGTTCTCTGTATTTTCACTGGGAGCTACAATCTTGAGATGTTAGCAGTCAGCCATCTTGAAGGGTGGTAATTACAAAGACGACAGGTGGATAAACTTACAATGATGGGAAGAAACCAGCATAAAAAGGCTGAGAATACTCAAAATCAGAATGCCTATCCCTCTGAAGAGGATCACAGTCCCTCATCAACAAGGGAACAAGGCTTGACGGAGAATCAGCGCATCCCAATAACAGAATCAGGCTTCAGAGTATGGATAATAAGAAACTTCGGTGAGTTAAAAGAACATGGTATAGCCCAACATAAAGAAACTAAGAACTTTGAAAAAAGGTTTGACGAAATCCTAACGAGAATAGACAATTTAGAGAGGAATATAAGTGAATTAATGGAACTGAAGAATACAATACGGGAACTCCAAGAAGTATGTACAGGTTTAAACACTCAAATTGTTCAAGCAGAAGAAAGGATATCAGAGGTCGAAGTCCAACTTAATGAAATAAAATGAGAAGACCAGAATAGAGAAAAAAGGATAAAAAGGAATGAGCAAAGTCTCCAAGAAATGTGGGACTATGCGAAAAGACCAAATTTACATTTGATAGGTGTACCTGAATGCAACGGAGAGAATGAATCCAAGCTGAAAATATTCTTCAGGATATTATTCAGGAAAATTTTCCTAAACTAGCAAAGCAGGACAACATTCAACCCCAGGTAATACAGAGAACACCACAAAGATATTCCTCAAGAAGAGCAACCGCAAGGCACATAATCATTAGATTCACCAGGCTTGAAATGAAGGAGAAAATACTAAGGGCAGCCAGAGAGAAAGGTCAGGTTACCCACAAATGGAAGCCTATCAGACTTACAGCAGATCTCTCAGCAGAAACTCTACAAGCCAGAAGAGAGTGGCAGCCAATATTCAACATCCTTAAAGAACAGAACTTTCAGCCCAGAATTTCATATCCTGCCAAACTAAGCTTCATAACTGAAGGAAAAATAAAATCTTTTATGAACAAACAAGTACTCAGAGATTTTATTACCACCAGGCCTGCTTTACAAGAGCTTCTGAAAGAAGCATTACATATAGAAAGAAACAACCAGTATTAGCCTTTCTAAAAATATACCAAAAAGTAAAGAGCATCAACATAAAGAAGAATTTACATCAACGAATGGATAAAACAGCCAGTTAACAACACATGGCAGTAATCCTAAATTTAAATGGACTAAATCCCCCAATTAAAAGATACAGCCAAAACCCAATGGTATGCTACATCCAGATCCATTTCACATGCAAGGATACACAAAGACTCAAAACAAAGGGATGGAGAAAGATTTACCAACCAAATGGAAAGCAAAAATAAATAAATAAATAAATAAATAAATAAATAACAGGAGTTGCAATTCTCTTATCTGATAAAATAGATTTTAAAGCAACAAAGATATAGTGGTAAAAGGATCAATGCAGCAATAAGAGCTAACAATCCTAACACCCAGATACATAGAGACTTAGACTCAATGAGACAGAAAATTAATAAGGATATCAAGGACTTGAACTTAGATCTGGAACAAGTAAACTTAATAAATATTTATAGAGCTCTCCACTTTAAACACACAAAATATACATTCTTGTCAACACCACATCACACCTACTCATAGGTTTAAATGGAATATTGATTGGCCATTATTAATACCCATTTCTTTTAGAATAAAGCAACATTTCCATTCTCTCTCCCTCTTTTTTTTACTTTCTTCCTCTCCTTCACTCCTTTTTTTTTTCCTTCTCTCAAAAAAACAAAAAAGAAATCAACTTGTAGACCTCTAGATCCAGGTCGGCAATGTCTCTCTCATTGCCTGATTTCCTTCCTTCTTTTTTCTCCCTCCCTCCCTCCCTCCCTCCTTCCCTCCCTCCCTCCCTCCCTCCCTCCCTCCCTTCCTTCCTCCCTCCCTTCCTCCCTCCCTCCCTTCCTCCTTTCATCCCTTTAAAAAAAAAAAAAAAAGGATTTTTCAGGAGCTGAGAACACAGCATCATCAAAGTGAGTGAGACCCTGCAGAGTTAGAACAGCTTCCTCCCTGAAATAGAAAACACATGGCTGGGACATGGCTGGAACTTCTGGGCACTGAGCATCACACAATATTCACCATCATCATTTCAGCTGAAACAGGAAATGCTTATGTTTATATTTAATCATTTGAATGGTTAAATATAAACTCAGTTCTTTACTATCCCATGCTAATTAGGCCAAGAGCCCATTTTTTCCCCTTGTTACTTTAGAGTTTTACAACAGTCTTCAATCCTCATACACAGCAGGTCCAGGTTCTCTAGTAACGTCATTTTGTTTAACATCATTCTGTTATAAATTAATGAGAAAAAAAAAAAAGACTCCCAGGCAATGACACTGTGTGAAGTCGGCGTGTTTTCTTTATGTCTGTGTGAGTTTTCTCAAAATACTCCTGTATTCTCCCATATTCCACTGATGTGTACATTAGGTTCATCCACTTGTCTACATGGTCCCCCTGTGAGGGAGTGAATGAGTGAGTGAGCACGAGTGAGTACGTGAGTGAGTGCGTGAGTGAGTGAATGCAGTGAGTGAGTGCATGAATGCATGAGTGAGTGCGTGAGTGTGTGTGTGAGTGCGTGAATGAGTGAATGAGTGAGTGAGTGCATGAGTGAGTGAGGAGTACTGTATGAGTGCACCCTGCGGACAGGCTTCCTGGTCAAGGTCAGTTCCCGCCTTGTGCCTGTGCTGCTGGGATAGGCTCCGGGGCCATCCAGAACCCTGAACTGGAAGTAGTGGGTAAATAATTATCTTGTTTTTACTAATCTTTCTTAAATGTATGCATAGCTCGCATTTATATCAATTTTAATATTGGAAGCGTTTGGTCTATTTGAACTTTGGTGATGTTTTTGTGATGAGAGATGTAGGAACGTAACTCTTGCTTCTATCAATTAGCCTATGGGTAAAATTGATCTTATTACACATCGTTTTCCTTAAAGGGACCGATTCCAAGAAACTATCCATGACATAAGTGATGATTTACTGTACAATGGCAGAGCTACACATGGGTGATTCAGTCCCTATTAGCAAAGAGTTGGTATGCAACTGGTAATACCAAGTGTGTGATAAGAAACCATGAAGTGATGTGACGTGTTCCTGCCAACTATTAGACAAATGCAACACAGATTTTTGCATTTAATCTTAAGGTTGTATTTTTAAAAGGAGTTATCTTGGAGAACATACACTTTTTCCAATTGTTCAAATATCACCTTTGGATAACTATTTCAGAATTGCTTTCAGAGATGGTTGAATACCTCTTCTTATTATTAGTATTTTTGAGACAGGATTTTGTTCTGCTACCCAGGCTGGAGTGCAGTGGTGCAATCACAGCTCACTGCATTCTCAGCCAACCAGGCTCAAGTCATCTTCCTACCTCAGCCTCCTGAGCAGCTGGGACCACATGTTCCTGGCTGAATACGTATTATTTTATGATGGATTTAATGTTTACAATTAGCCAAGGCTAAAACTAATGAAGTACAGATTAATAAAGCTGTTAACACCATATTGTGTGTATTTGTGTCTCTGTGTGATAAACTTGCTGGGATATTAGTGAAACTGGAGGATATTTATGAAATTAAATGGAAAAATAATTGCTAGTAAATTTCATAGTGTTTCATCACTTAGTGGCTTCAATGAATCAAACTTCACTTCACTGTTAGGTCACAAAGAACACGGATTAAAAAATATGAGTGGATTTGGCTCAAACACATCCTTACTTCTGGAAAAATATTTGCCTTACTAAACTCTGGTTAGTAGTCATACTATATAAAGAATGACACCAATTAATAATACTACCATTATTCCATAATGGGATGTTTTTCTTAATTTTTAAAACAAATAGCATATTAATTGATTTCTTCTATAATAATAAAGAAAATGAAAAAATAAAACAGTACCTTTTTGCCTCTCTGATTTAGTAGCCTATTGAAAGCTCTAGTTATTTTTTGGGGTAGGGGAGATATCTGGAGATACTAGTACTTTCATTTATTTATTTTGTTTTGTTATTCTGGCTATAGAGGATGCTATAATAAATACCATGTTTCTGTTTTCCTTGAAGTAAAAGGTCACTGGCCCATGACTGGCTCATGTGCAACAAAATTGGCTCAGAGGAATACTGTGCATGTGATTTACACAAAGAGGCACAGATTCAGGAAAAGACAACTGGAATACGGTGATCTTGTCTAAAATCTTCAAGCTGGTCACCTCTGTAGGTCAGTCTTTGGGTTTTACTCATGCTTGTCAATAGAAGATTTAATAGTGATTTCTTAGAATCAAAAAGCAAAATTATTTTTTTCTGCATCTGTTTTATCTATACGGATCTTATACCACCCAAAATTTGAGACCTAATTCGCATTCCAACTCTATTAGATGAAATATTTACAGATTTTACCAAGTATTATTATTCACTTTGCATCTGTGTTAGACATGGCCTTCCACTTTTTTGCATTTGTCTTTATCTCTAAATTTGAGACTTTCTTTACTTTCTTTTCAAAGTGTCTAGGGCAGTGCCTTAGATATAATGTGAGCTCAGAGCATGTTTATAAAGTATAAAAAAAATCCATGTACCACAGTGACATCTTTTGTTTACCCAGTGGTTTTTAAAATTCAATATTCATGTAAGCAGGCTGTGCTGTAGGCATTTTCACCTGCATTTCCTTGGTAATCACCTCAGCAGCCTTGTGAGACTGTTAATATTAATCTTATTTCACACACGACAAGGCTATGAGGCTGAGTAAGTTGTTTTAAACCACACAGGTAGTGAGTCATGAAGCCAACATTCAAATTCAAATTTGACTTCATGGTTTGTGCCCTTTCCATTGTAGCTGTAATTTGTGTAAAATAAAATAACATATACTATTAAGGCTTTTTTTTCACTGATATGAACAAATCATTTCCATTTTCAAAGGACCTTACAAGTAAAAACAAAATTCTGAAAGGATGAGTTCTTATTACGTGAGTTCAAAGAGAAAGAGGAAAGAAGGGTGTGTGTGTGTGTGTGTGTGTGTGTGTGTGTGTGTGTGTGTATGTGTTTTGTAGGAAGGGATGGAAAAAGAATAAGACACCCAAAAAGAATTTCCCATTGGCTGGTTTGCTGAAGTGTGTTAAGAACAGAATGTCAAATATTTGACTTCCAGTTATTTGCACAACCCCTGTGTAAGCCCATCTATTGTCATGAACTTTCAATACAGGTTAGTTGGAGTAGATTTAGTTGGTGGTATTTTTGAGGAGTTGAAGGTATCAGAGTTTTGCCCATGATAGGGTTATTCAGCATCAAGATGGAATCAACCTAAATACCCATCAGTGATAGACTGGATAAACAAAATGTGGTGCAGAGGCCGGGCACGATGACTCATGTCTGTAATTCCAGCACTTTTGGAATCTCAGGCGGATATATTGCTTGAGCCCAAGATTTCCAGATCAGCCTGAGCAGGCAACATGACAAAACCCTATCTTGACAAAAAATTAGCTGGGCATGGTGGTATATGCTTGTGGTCCCTGCTACTTGGGAGGCTGAGGTGAGAGGATTGCTTGAGTCCTGGAGGTGGAGGTTGCGGTGAGCTGAGATTGTACCACTGCACTCCAGCCTGGGCTACAACATAAGACCCTGTCTCAAAAAAAGAAAAAAGAAAAAAAACCAGAAAATGTGGTATATGTACACCATGAAATACTATGCAGCCTTAAAAATAAGCCAGATCATGTCCTTTGCAGGGACATGGTTGGAGCTTTAGGCCATTATCCTTAGCAAACTAACACAGGAACAGAAGACCAAATATCGCATGTTGTTACTTATAAGTGGAAGCTAAATAATAAGAACACATGAACACTTAGAGAGGAACAGTGCACACTGGAGCGTTTCAGAAGGTGGAGTTTGCAGGGAAGAAAGATGATCAAGAGAAATAACTATTAGGTGCAACAAACTTCCATGACACAAGTTTACCTATGCAACAAATCCTGCACTTATATCCTTGAACTTATAACAAAAGTTTAAAAAATTGCAAAAAATAAAAGAGGGGACAGTATGCATGTGCTGGCTGGATGTTCCTTAAACTAATTAGTCAAATGATATGAAAACATAGAGCTTCAATGGAGTAAGATGATTGCTAATCTTTATTTCCTGTGTTCTTCTAGCCTCAGGAAAAGAACTCTTTAGAAAGACAGTCACTGGAATAGAAATTTTGCGAAGCTAATTGAAATCTTAAAGCTTATTTCAGCTTATAGCAGTGTTATGCTTGTAAAGAAAATATGAATATGTTATCTAATCATATGAAATTTAATGGATGGATGGATAGTTTATTAGTACTAGTACAGTCAGTGATATTAAAATAGGCTTAGTAATATTATCTCTTTCAAATTTTATGCCAAAGTATTATGGTCAAAAAACTTAAATTCTTTCCCTTGTTTCTTGTACCACTTAATTTGGTGTGTGTATACTTTCTTGTGGCACCGTCTTATCAATGAAATAATTTGTCTTGGGGACACAACCAAATTTCATGCCCCTCTGTAGTTGGGAATCATGGTTTGTGCAGTAATTTCTATTTCTCAAAGTTCAAGGCCTAGCACTTTGGCTGGGCTTATAACTGATCAATTATTTGCAGTGTATAACAATATTTCAAAATATCTCATCTATCAACCAAAGATATACATATTAATATAGTTCTAAACTTTTTGAAACATATACCATTGAATTTCAAAGCTCAGGGTAAGCTATAAAATCCAGGTACCTAAAAACCATGTAGCATAAACATGGTCTCATTGTACAGTGGCTGTTTTTGAAGAACCCAGAACTCTGTTGAAAACTAAAATTTCTGTGATTCTATGACAATTGATTGCTTCACTCTACTTGTATAGGAGAAAGTGTGCTAAATGAAAATCAGCCCCATGAGTCAAGGACATCCATGATCATTTTTATAATTCCTGGTGTGCTATCACAGCCAATTTCCAAGATATTTGCTGCTTGACCAAATTTATGATTAATTAGTTGCCATAAAATGTTTACCATTAGGTGGATAGATGTCTGTAGTTAAAAAAGAGATAGAGGAGAACTGATTTCCCCCATACAACCTCTCACAATTAAGATATAAGTGTATCTTCAACGAATGTGCTTTTACTATTTTCAAAAACAATTTTCTAGGAAGATGTCATTGAAAATTACTTCAATAGAAGACTGCTAGACTTAAAAGAGATGGTATCAAATAACTAGTTACTATTCAAGCCTCAAGATACCCTATCTCCAATCCCTGAACCCTGCCGATGTTGCCTTATATGAAAATAGGGAATTTGCAGATGTGATTAGTTACGACTCTTGAGATTATCCTAGATTATCGGGTGGGCCATAAATACCCTTCCGAATGTCTTTTCATAAAAGGGAGGAGCAGAAAGTTTTGACTGCAGAAGAAGACAGCACAATGAAGGCACAACGCTGTGTTACCAGATTTGAAGATGAAAGAAGGAAGCATGACCCAAGGAATGTAGGTAATATCTAGAAGCCAGAAAAGGCAAGGAAGCTGTTTCTGCCCTAGAGTCTCCAGAAGGAATAATCTCTGTTGATACCTTAACTTTAGCTCGGTGAAATTGATTTCAAAATTTATGATCTCTAGAACTGTAAGAGAAGAAATCCATGTTATTTCAAGCCACTAAGTTTGTGCTAATTTGACAGTAGCAACAGGGAACTAATACATTTATGTTGAAAGCCATGTATCTATGTGTCCATCAATCCTAAACTCTTATGCCACAAATTTGTCTACTCCTCATCAAGTACCCTCTATTCTCATCAAAAGGTTTTTATACATCTGGAAGACAGCAATGAAAGAAAAAAACATGAATAAATAAAACATAAATGAATTTAAGTATTGAAAGAATCACATCCTTAAAGGAAAAGTGATTATCTCATGTTGGAGAATATTAGTGATTAACATTTGAAGCATAATATTTAGACCTACTTACAAATATAATATTTAGACTTATTTACAAAAGAAATAATCAAACTGGCATCAGTATTCTTTTCTGCAAAATTAAATGTGAGAAGGCATTTGATCAGCCTTTCCAGAATCCAGCAGGAAAGGTTTCAAACTGAAAAGCTTTAAAACCAGCAAATTATAATTTAAAGGAAAGACAAAAAGAAAAATGTCACCTGTACAATCTTTCCAAACACAATATTCGAGAGTAATTCCAACCAAATGAAAGCTGAATAGATGTAAAAAAGTAGTAAAAGGAAGAAAAGAAGTAGTTCAATACCATGCATAAGTGTTCAAAAGTCATAGTCAGTACATTGAGTTTTCAGTATATATCAAGAGTAGTGCTAAATAACTTACATGACCTTATGCTGTGGTTTGAATTTGGTATCCTTTCCAATATCTGTAATATAACCCAATTACCAAGTTGATAGGATCAGAAGGTGGAGCCTCTGGGAGCTGATTAGGCCATGACAGCTCTGTCCTCATGAATGAGATTATACACTTTTATAAAAGGGCTTGATGAAAGGAGTTCCTCCGCCTTCTGTTACTTGAGAACTCAGCATTTTTCCTTTAGAGAGGACACAAGTTTAAGGCACTGTTGTGGAAGCAGAAACTGGACCAAAGTGAGAGCACCTTGATCTTGGACTTTCCAGCCTCCAGAACTGTAAGAAAATAAATTCTCATTCTTTATAAATTACAGTTTTAAATTTTGTGTAATAGCAGCACAAAATAAACTAAGAGAGCATATTTAACTCTCAGGCATTAAGCAATCAAATATACAAACAACTGGGATTGGTCCTATTGCTAATGTTGAAGAAACAGATGTAGAGAGACTAACGTTTTTTCTTTTTCTTTCTTTTTTTAAATTATACTTTATGTTCTGGGGTACATGTGCAGATCATGCAGGATTGTTACATAGGTATACACATGCCATCATGCCATGGTGGTTTGCTGCATCCATCCCCTTGTCATCTACATTAGATATTTCTCCCAATGCTATTTCTCCCCAATACCCCAACCCCCTACTATTCTTCCCCTAGACCCTCAACTTTTTGTTTTTGAGATCGAGTCTCCCTCTGTTACCCAGGCTGGAGTGCAGTGGCACAATCTCAGCTCACTGCAGCCTTTGCCTCCCAAGTTAAAGCAATTCTCCTGACTCATTCTCTGGAGTCACTGGGACTACAGGAATGTGCCCTACACCCAGCTATTTTTTCTGAATTTTTATTAGAAACGGGAATTCACCATGTTGGTCAGGCTGGTCTCAAACTCCTGACCTTAAATCATCCACCCATCCTGGCCTCCAAAATGCTGAAATTACAGGCTTGAGCCACTGCACTGGCAGATACATTAATTATTTTTGTTAGGTCATATGGCTAGTAAAGTATGAAGCCTAAATGGAAATCCAAATTTGCCTGATTTAAAAGGTTCTTGATTGCTAGACTAAACTTCCATATGAAGGAGAAATATAGATGGAAGTATTTTTTAGTCATTCAAAAATTAATATGTACTTAATGTATTGAATTTGGCAAATAAAAAACCTCTGACATAAAAAGTTATGAAAAATCATTATGATCTCATTGTCTACAAATTATTATTAAATATTTTAATAGCTGTCAAAAAAGAAAATAGACCACCAAGTACTCTTCTTGTGCTTTTCAAATGTTTACATAAATCATAAGGTATTTGTTTCTAAATGAAATAATAAAGTCACATTTACATCTTTTTTTTTGGTACTCTGGATTTTCTTTTCTTGCCTTCTTTTTCCCCCAGACACAGTGCAGTGGTAAGATCTTGGCTCACTGTCAAGAAGTTGAATTTGTATTTAAAAACTTTTCAGCAAGAAAAACTCTAGCCTTCATGGTTTTACTGGGGGTTTCTACTAACCATTTAAGGAAGAAATAATACAAATTCTACCAAATTTCTTCTAGAAAATAGAAGAGAACATTTTCTGACTCATTTTATGAAGCTAGATTATACTGATACCAAACCAGAATCAACATTAAAACAAAAGAATATTGTAGAATAGTAACCCTTGTGAACATAAATCTAAATATGCCCAACATAGTTTAAGAAAACTCAATATAGTAATACATAAAAAGGAGAATGTAGTAAAACTTAGTTGCATTCATCCCAATAATGCAAGACTGGCCCAACATTAAAAAATCAATCAGTTTGGTTCCCCATATTAACAATTTAAGCAATAAAAACTTATATGGTCATCAAAATGTTATGCAGAAAAAGCATTTGACAGTATAGCATCTATTCATGTTAAAAACTCAGCAAACTTAAAAGACGAAGTAAGTTCATTCATTTGGTAAAAGACATCTACAAAAACCCTATATCTATATATTTACTTAAAGGTGAAATATTGAATGTTTCACCTCCCTTTCCACTGCCCCAGTCTGCTCTAAACTGCAATTGTCACCCTATCATCAAAACTGAAAGAGCTAGAGGAGCATCACACTACCTGACTTCAAACTATACTACAAGGCTACAGTAATTAAAACAGCATGGTACTGGTATCAAAACAGAGATATGGACCAAGGGAACTGAACAGAGCCCTTGGAGGCAATGCCACACATCTACAACCATCCAATCTTTGACAAACCTGACAAAAACAAGCAATGGGGAAAGGATTCCCTGTTTAATAAATGATGTTGGGAAAACTGGCTAGCCATGTGCAGAATGCAGAAACTGGACCCCTTCCTGACACCTTACACTAAAGTTAACTCCAGATGGATTAAAGACTTAAACATAAGACCTAACACCATAAAAACTCTAGAAGAAAACCTAGGCAAAACCGTTCAGGACATAGGCATAGACAGGGACTTCATGACTAAAACAACAAAGCATTGGCAACAAAAGCCAAAATAGATAAATGGTATCTAATTAAACTCCCGAACTTCTGCACAGTAAAGGAAACAATCATTAGAGTAAACTGGCAACCAACAGAATGAGAAAAAGTTTTTGCAATCTACCCATCTGACAACGGGCTTATATTCAAAATATACAAAGTACTAAAACAGATTTACAAGAAAAAAAACAAAACCATTCAAAAGTAGGCAAAGAATATGAACAGACACTTTTCAAACGAATACATATATGAGGCCAACAAACATATGGAAAAATGCTCATCATCACTGGTCATTAGAGAAATGCAAATCAAAACTACATTGAGATACCATCTCACATCAGTTAGAGTGGCAATCATTAAAAAATGTGGAGACAATAGATGCTGAAGAGGATGTGGAGAAATAGGAACACTCTTACACTGTTGGTGGGAGTGTAAATTAGTTCAACCATTATGGAAGACAGTGTAGCGATTCCTCAAGGAACTAGAAATAGAAATTCCATTTGACCCAGCAATCTCATTACTGGGTATATATCCAAAGGATTATAAATTGCAGCGTTTGCGCCAAGGGCTTGAGATAGCTAGCGTGACTCGCCCTATCTTGGCTGCTGGACCTGTCTGCTCTCCCCTTGCTCTCGAGGGCTGTCAAGTCAAGGTAAAAATGGCTAAGCCACTGAGGCAAAAACAAAATGCAGAGAAAGGGCCTGCGGTTTATGAGGACATTGTGCTGACTGCTTCATATCCCCATTAGTCTCTGTGTAAGCAATAGGCTTGCTGCAATTGAAGTGCTTGAGAGGGGCAGAGACCCCTGCCCATATTTTCTCAGGAGCTGAGCCTTTGCTCTACCTCCTGATGGAAAACATAGTTAACAAGCCACCTTAGGGCACCATTGTTTGTTTGCACTGTGTATCTTTAAAAAACATATATTAACTCTTAAACTGCTTTGTAAGCTATTACCACAAGCCCCCTTAAAACTGCTTGGTGAGCTGTTATCACAAGCCCCTGATAACTATTTTTACGTGGTTTCTGTTCTCTTTTCTGTCCACCCCTTTTTCTGCTGAGATAAAGTAAATGTAACAAGAAAAAAGGTGTAAAAACTGTAACCCACAAAAATAAAGCTGCTGCCTGACTTCGGGTCAGTAGACCTCCAGACTCCGCTTTCCTTTCCTCTTTTTTTTTCCACGCACTCTCTCCCTCAGGTTGAACGAGACATCTACGTTGGTGCTCTCAGGAACTCTTGCAGGTCGGTAGCCCCCTGGCAGATGTGCCGGACCCCGACAATAAATTGTTCTATTATAAGGGCACATGCACATGAATGTTCATTGCAGCACTGTTTACAATAGCAAAGACTTGGAACCAACCTAAATGCCCATCGATGATAGACTGACTGGACAGGGAAAATGTGGCACATATACACCATGGAATACTATGGAGCCATAAAAAATGATGAGTTTGTGTCCTTTGTAGGGACATGGATGAACCTGAAAACCATCATTCTCAGCAAACTGACACAGGAACAAAAAAATCAAACATTGCATGTTCTCACTCATAGGTGGGTGTTGAACAACGAGAACACGTGGACACAGGGAGGGGAGCATCACCCAAGTCTGTTGGGGAGGGACTAGGGGAGGGACAGTGGGGGGTAGGGAATTGGGGAGGGATAACATGGGGAGAAATGCCAGATAGAGGTGATGGGGATGGAGGCAGCAAACGACGTTGCCATATATGTACCTATGTAACAATCCTGCGTGTTCTTTATATGTACCCTAGAACACAAAATGCAATAATTTGTGTGTGTGTGTATATATGTGTATATATATGGAAAGCAAGAATGTTATTTTTCATCACTTCAATAAAATACTGAAATATCTTAGGCAATGCAATAAGACAATCAAAAGAAATAGTATATATATATAGGAAGGAATAGAAGAAACAGAATACCTCTGACAGTTATTAAAGAAGACTCACATAAATAAAGATATGTATTATTTTTAGGGCTAGAACATTTAATATTGTTTGGATGTCAATTCTCCTTAAACTGGTCTACAATTTCAACAAAATCCCAATCGATATTCTAGCAGAATTTTTTGTCTCTTTTGACAATTTTATTCCAAAATTTTTGTGGAAGTGCAAAGTACCTAGAATAGTTGAAACAAATTTGAAAAGAAACTCTAAAATTGTAGAAGTAATGCTAAATGACTTAAGAATTATTATAAAGTCATAGTAACAATGAAACTCTGCTATTAAGTAACAATCTAGAAGACTAGCTTAATTCAACAGAATAAAAAAATCTACTCCCATAAATACACAGAAGTAACTTTTGACAAAGTTGTAAAAACAAAGCAATCTAGAAGACTGGTTTAATTAAACAGAATTAAATACACACAAGTAACATAAATACACACAAGTAACTTTTGACAAAGTTGGAAAAATTCAGTAGAGAAAAATAGTTTCCCCAATAAATGGTACTATAAAAGTTGGAGATTCATATAAAAAAATTAAGCTTGACCTATACCTGATATCTTACACAGAAATTGACTCAAAATTTATCATAGACCTAAGTGGAAATGTAAGTCTATAAAACTTCTAGAAGAAAACTATAGGAAAAAAATCTACATGACTTGGGGTAGTCAAAGAATTTTTAGAAATGACAACAAAAATAGGATCCATAATGAAAATATAAATTGGACTTTGCCGAAACTGAAAACTTTTGCTTGGTGAAAAACACTGTTAAAAGACTGAAAAGACAATCCACAGAATGAAAGGAAAGGTTTGTAAGTTACATTTTTATGAAATTTTAGTCCAGAATACGTATAGGACAATAAAAATAAACAATTAAAGAAAATGATACAAAAATAGGTAAGCATTTTAAACAAACACATCCACAACGAAGGTTTAGCAGATGAGCAGATGAAGATATTATCAATATCGTTACCCATAAAGAAAGGCAAACTAAAACTACAATGATATTCTACAGTAGTATATTGCTGGTGAGAATGCAATATTGCATTGTCACTTTGGGAAAACAGTTTGACAGTTTCTTCTAAAGCTAAACATAAACATACTGTTGTCATATGACCTAGCAATCTTGTTCCTAAGTGTTTACCCAAAGGAAATGGAAACATATCTTCTCTCAAAATCTTTAACTTGAATGTTTATAGCAGCTTTGTTTATAATTATTTCAACCTGGAAACAACCTACAGTTTGTCCATTCAAACTGTGAATGGATAAACAAATTGTGGTACCTCCATACAACAGGGAGCAACTCTGCAATAAAAAGGCAGAACTATTGATATGAATAAGGGTTAAATGTGCTCTACTAAGTGGAGGCAGCCATCTCGAAAAGGTTTAATAGTTTATGATTCTATTCATAGGACATTCTGCAGAAGGTGAAACTATAGCAGTGGCAAACAGTCTGGAGTTTGAGGACTTATCACAGGCAGAGAGTGTGGAGGAATTTTTGGATGATGAAAGTCTTCTATAAGGGAATATGGCATTGGATACATGACTTAAATCATAAAATTGAATATCACAGCAAGCACATTTTATTAAATGTAAGTTTAACAAAATCAACAAAGATATATGGGAGACCCAACAGAAAATGCAGATTGCAGCAAATTTATGTATTTATATTACAAATAAATCTCATAGACACAATAAGGTCAGTAGAGAGAGGGGATGTGCCCTAAGTAACTTTGGAAAATAGTGTTTTGATGGAATACCATAAAGCTAAAAATAAAAATAATCCAAAAATGTACTCTTCTTGGGAAAGTTGTTTCTCACAGGGCAATGGCTTAGTAAGTTTTAAACTATATGTATGGTAGGGATAAATGAAGAAGCAAACACATTTCAGATATTGATAGTCTTAGTTTTTACTGTCTGAAAAAGAAGTAACAAATAGTGGTGAGGTTTAGAACGGTGGTGTGGATTAGATTGGAGGTATTAATATGAAGATAGATGGTAGATAGATGTATAGATAGAAACAGAAATAGGCAAGTAAGAAGGTATATGGAGACATGTATACATACAAACATATATACATACACATGTACAAAACTGAACATAGATGTGTGCAGATAAATGGGTTAGTATATACACATATTTTTTGCTCTATACTCTCAAGAGGGTGTGTAAACAGTGATACCCCGGTAGCAATGAGTATAACTAGTATCCAGATCTTGGTTTTAAATATTAGTTTTCAATGAAAGGAATCAGAGTTTTCAGAGAAGTGGTTAATTCTAGGGCTGGAATAGGAAAAAATGCAAGATTAGATTAATGCATCTTGTAGCTGTAAGCAATGAAAAGCTCCCCACTGCCCCCACCTCCCAAAACGAAAGAAAATAGAAAAGAAAGAAATGTCAAAAATGAGACTAAGCTTAAAACTGTTCCCAATGGCCATTAGCTCCTAGGAGAGTGTATTAGTTCACTCTCACATTGCTATAAAGAAAAATCTGAGGCTGGGTAATTTATACAGCAAAGATGTCTTACTGACTCATGGTTCCAAAGGAACAGGAAGTAGGATGCTGGCATGGGCTCAGCTTCTGGGGAGGCCTCAGGAAACTTACAATTATGGAAGAAGACAAAGGGGCAGCTGGAGCAGGAAAATCACACAACCAGAGCAGGAAAATGAGAGAGTGAGGTGGGAGGTGCTATACACTTTTAAACAAGCAGATCTTGCAAGAACTCACTCCCATGAGAACAGCACAAGGGAACAGTGCTAAACCACTCGTGAGAAACAGCCTCCACTCTCCAATCAGCTCCCACCAGGCGCCACAACCAACACTGGGGATTACAATTCTACATGAGATTTGATGGGGACGTAGATCCAAATCAAGCAGGAAACCAAAAGATTAGCAGAAAAACTGGTATAATACAAATTATATCTGTGGCTTAATTAATTGCACTGTGCTTATGTTAATATCCTGTTTTGACAACTTCAATATCGTCATATAAAATGTAAACATTAGAGAAACCTGGGGGAAGCGTAATTCAAATTGCGAATTATTTTTACAACTTTTTTTGTAAATCGAAAATTTTTCCAAAACAAAAACTTTACACAAAGTACTTTTAGGTACACATCTAGTCTCATAAAACCAAATATGACGAACTTTTAAATCAGAAATTACCACATCGGTTTGAATTTAGCTTCAAATCGTATAGTTTGACAAAAGAATTCCCAGAAATTACAACTGGATAATTAACTTAGAGGTTCAAACATGAGAATAATAATGAGTTGTAGCAGGAAACAGATCCCAGTTGTTTTTAACTTCACTTTGAAGAGCACCCTATACAAAAAGGAGAAGCAGAGAGTACTTAGAGCTAAGGATGAAGGAACCTGTATGAGAGGCTTAAGAAGGGAGCATGTTTGTGAATAGAAAGAAGGCTGACAATCATCTTCTCCATATGGAAATGTCCTGCATCACACATTGTCATAGTGAGGTGACAGAAAGCCTTACAGGGGAGTACAATTTCATAATGAATATGTTTTATATCCCACTCTAAGGAAAAAATGTTCTTGTCATTCAAAATCAGATGAGAGAAGAATAAGCTACATTGCCAATATAGCTAAGTATTTTTGTAAAATTTATCCTGTCTACATGTATGTCTAAATCAGAGATTTAAAAAAAATCTAGATTAAAAACACGACCAAATGTAAGAAAAGTTAATTGCCATAAAGCATTTGACCGGTTTTCTGAGTTTAGTACACCGGTCTTAAAAATTTCAGTGACTAATTCTAGATTACATGAATTTTTATTTGAAAACTGTCTCAATATACAAAAAGAATCATGAAGGAATATAAAAGAAAATAAACCTAAACTATAAAGCTGGACTCTAGCATGTTGTAGGAGAGAGAAGTGAAGGCTAATATTTGAAAGGGACTAACCCACTCATTTCTGTTACTATTGGCATACAGGTTATAAGTAACTCCGTGATTCTGAGAGGAGGGATCATTTAATGCTGATTTCCCTCTGCCAAATAACTAAAATAACGTTTTCTAAAACCCATTTCTGTCTCTGAAGCATTCAGATTACTCACATATGGATCATATATTAAAAAAAAAAGACCAAGTCCACTAAGTCTTGAAATTAGAAGTCATTGAATATCTTGAAGGAAAACCAAGCATAGCCACCCACAGTCATTCTAGTATTCATATTATCTGGAATGAAACACATTAAGAACCAGAAGGGGATGAGTATCTTCTGGTAATTAAGTTGTGTTAGGTTCAGTTGTGACCATTGATATATGAAAAAGTCTTATTTTAAATCCAGTAATTACCTTTCACTAAGCATTCCTGAATCTAACCCTTTCCTACTGAGAAGGGACTACTATATTGACTGTGACTGTTTACTTTTCTGTATGTGAGTCATACTCTTGATCAACACACAGCAGTCAACACACAGGTGAGGAAAGGTACACAGAAGGTGCATGTGTCCCCAGGTACTGAAGCCTTTCTCTTTCAGCATGTTTGATCGTTTTCTTACTTTTTAAAGCAGTGATATTTTGGGACTGGCAACTAAATGCATGCCTAGAAGAATATGTACATATATTCAATATCTCCAAAGGATTGAACAATAATTGAAGAGGTTTGCTACTGTACTAATGGCAACAACAAAAGAATAACCCACCCATAAAATACAATATGATTCACATATTTTTAAGCCATTACTAATTCACAGTACTAAGAATGCTATGTCTGCTGGGGTTAAAGTGCTTTCTTTTTACACAACTGAAAAAGTAATACTTCAATGCTCTTCATTCTGACTTATTTAAAAATAAAATAGCAGAAATGTTTCAATTAAGAGATAGAATGATAAAATACATGAAGACATTCTGTTGCTTTATTGTTACAAATTGCCAACAAATAAAGATGAAAAGCCAATTCAAAATTGCTGTGAGTAAAGCTGATTCCCACTGTATCTATAATAGGAGTATATAAAACACATTATCTCGTGTAGAAATTACTATTATGTTTGGTACATGATACTTGTAATAGTCTTTTTCTTTTTTGGTTCCTTCTAGCATAATTACCCAGAATGTCTACAGGACATAAATAAAAGTGTAATTGAGGAAGAATATATTCATAACTGTGTGTTGTAAGACTGTGACGCTGGCAAAGAAAATAGGCCCCAGGAATCAAGTTTTACTCTGCCTTCGATGACAAATGCATGTCCACAAGCTATGAGTAAAGTCTTATGAATAGCTGGAGACTGTTTAGAAGAAGCTGATGCTGGGAGATTGACAGCATAAACTCTGAAATCTCTTTAAAAATATATTGTAGGCCGGGCGCGGTGGCTCATGCCTGTAATCCCAGCACTTTGGGAGCCGGAGGCAGATGGATCATGAGGTCAGGAGATCGAGACCATTCTCGCCAACATGATGAAACCCATCTCTACTAAAAATACAAAAATTATTCAGTCTGGGTGTGGTGGTGGGTGCCTGTAATCCTAGCTACTCAGGAGGCTAAGGCAGGAGAATTGCTTGAACCATGAGGTGGAAGTTGCAGTGAGCCAAGATTGCACCTCTGCACTCCAGCCTGGTGACAGAGTGAGACTCTGTCTCAAAAAAAAAAAAAAAAAAAAAGGTGTGTGTGTGTGTGTGTGTGTGTGTGTGTGTGTGTATACATATATACATAATTACATATATACATATATATAGGGATTGCATAAAATTACATAAATAAGGATACATACATATATATATAAAGGGATTACAACACATATATAGGAGTATGTAAAACACATCATCTTGCATAGAAGGGAGTGAGATCTTGAAGAGTTTCTTATATATAGTAATCTCTTCCTTTTTGGTGAATCAGGCTGAGCTATTTCTGATTACAAATAATTTCTCCTGATAGGAGAACTCTGAGGGAGGTAAGGGTCAGATGTTGGTGTGTGAGGCTGTACCAAATAATCAAGGTTGGTGAGTAATGACCTCTAAATGGCTCCTTTCTTTCTGCTTTTTCCTCTCCACCTAATTGCAGGAATGCATGACTCATTAAAGTAATTATGACTCACATTGCTCAAACATAATTTCTGAAGGCTTTTCCTTAAGGGTTAAGGAAAGAAGTAAGTTCTTAACGCTTTTAATTTGTGATAATCTGATAACATTTTTCTTTCACTGTTTCTTAAATGGGTCGATTCATTAGGAAAAACAAAAAAAAATGAACATATAGTTAACCATCTCTTCTTTAAATTCGAAAAGTGCCTTAGATTTAAAGCAATACTTATTTAAATGGGCACAATGTATTAATGTTAATGGTACAGGTATAATGTCAAAATATAGATACTTTTATAATGATCTCAAAAACTAGCATTCAAGAGAAACCAACATATCTAGAGAGGTGTTCTAACTTCTCACTTGGAAAAATGCAAGTGATTGAAGTCTTTTTATTGTTCGAGGTATTATGACACATTAAGAACTTGAAAACCTAGATGGCTTTCTCAAAATCTCCTCTTTGATGACTTTTACCTTCTATTTTATTATTTTGTCTAATTTCAGACTGACTACGAGTCCTGCACATCAACGAAACACATGTTTCAAAAGGGCAGGGCTTATGACAATTGTATTTATTACTGTCTGCCCAGTACCTAAAAGTGGGACCAGGACACCAGGTAGGAAGCCACTGCGGAAGCTGGCAGGGGATGATAATGTAAGGTATGAGAGAACATAAGCCTGAGGGAATGTGTTCTCTTTCTGGGTCCACAAAGGGGCAAGTTTTAAGGGCAAGAACTTCTCAGCCCCATGCCCCCCTCCCATCTCTCTCCATCCAGGTGATTTAATGGTTTATGCTTAAATTTTGCAGGCTCAGGAAGCAACTAAGAGTCAATCACCCCAGTGGAAGTTTAAAGGAACTCCTTTCATTGGCTAGAGGAACTTGGGGAGGTGGAAATTTCTCTCAGGACAAATTCCCCTGCTCCTTCATGCACCCGGATTTCCAACTCCCTGGAATCCCCTCCCACATGGTGGGAACTCTCTTTCCCCTCGTGGATTCCCCCTCTGGGGTCCCCTCTCACTCAGTGTGGAAGCTGCCTTTCTTCTCTTGGATTCCATCTTTCTGGATTCTCTCACTCAGTGTGAGGGGAGTTTTCCTTCTCTGGTTTTCTCCCTCTGGAAACCTCAGTGTGAGAGCGGCTTTTCTTTCTCTCATTCAGTGTGAGAGCTAGCTGTTTCTTTCTCTCTCCTTCTCATTTTTCAATCTCTACCTAAATAAATAACTTTTCTGCAACACTTTTGGGGTGTGGTATTTATTTCACGAGTGCACTGCGCTGTGGTCTCCTCTCTCATTCTTGGGAGAGTGATAGACCAAGAACCTGGACAAACATCCTCTCAGGGAAGCTGAGGGCTCCCCTGAACCCCTGAATCTCAACAAGCCAATGCTTAACTTTTTTTTTTTTTTTTTTTTTTTTTTTTTACTTTTCTTTTTCTGTACTAATAAGAGGATGAGTTTCTACTCCCTGAGTAGACACTTGGTTATAGGAATCTGGAATTTAGGCATAGCTTCCAGGTTGAGAAATAAATTCAGAAAATAATCTGTATGTAGAATGAAATTAAAACCATTATACTAAATGCTATGAACAAAGAAGAGGCTATAAGTAGGAAGGAGAACAGTTTCAGAATTTAGCCCTGGAATATTTCTCTCAAAGGCAATTGTTTCTAATAACACCCATATATCTAGCAAGATTACAGGAGAGAATTGGGCACGGGATTTAACCATATGAAGGTCACTGTTTACCTTAATAAGAGCAGTTCAGGCAGGGCATTTGAGAAAGAAACTCAATGAGTTGATACAGAGGTAATTGAAGGAGAAGAAATGTATGTAATGGGTATAATACGTGTTTGAGGAGTTTTGCCATAACAAAGAAGAGAAGTTAGCAGAAATTGAAGTGGGTTTATGAATTTTTTTTTGCATGATAGAATCTACTTACAAATAAACATTATGCTGACTTTAAGAGAAAATATATTTCCCTGTGTGAAACTTTTAATGTTTCTCAAATTTCTTCATAAAATTTGGGACTGTTGTATGTACACACGTATACATATATGCTTATATATGTGTTGTGCGCACACACACACACACACACACTTGTATTAGCAATGAATACACACTTAACCTCTGCTTTAGAAGCAGTGCATCAGGCTGCTGAAGGCCAGGGCTTTTGAATTAGAGTTGGATTCAAGTTTTGGCACTGGTACTAAATAAAACTGTGAATAACAGCTTACTCATCTTTTTGGGATACTTCTATGCTCTAGATACTGTTCTTCGTGCTTTATCAGCCAAACCATTCTCAAGATACCCTTATAAGATAGCTGCTGGTATCACACTCACTTAACAGGCAGAAAAATTGAGATGCAGAAAGATTCAGCAATCTGTGCTCAGTCACGTGGATCCTATGCAGAAAAGCTAGCTTTAAGTGTGTGTTTAGTCACTATCCTACAGTCATATTTGCCCAGCCCCTAGATTAAAAGCAGTCTATCATTGTTATATAATAGTATTTAAAAAAAATTAACAACATGTATGCATACCTCTTCAAGGAAAAAGCTATTACATTTAATTTTTCCAATCCAATTCTTATTAGTTCTACAGAAGCTTCAGTAAAAGCTGAAGCCATAACCAGCATGATTCATAACTTTTGTTGAATCAAAGTGTGTAAAGTTCAGATAATGTAGTCTTGTGATAGTGAAAAGCAATCTGAAGTATGAATAACCTTTTAATAATATTTGCTCAGTAAGTCATATTGCAGATAAACAATCAAAGTCAGATTTCTTGGATGGAAGGTTTTGTCCTGGGAATTACTTTCTATAGGGAAAGTCAGTTTTGAAAATAATCTTGCCTTATCAACAGCCTCTTTGCCCATGAGATGTGTTCTCAGTCTGCAATCACTCTCATGCAATATGGCCTGGATTCTTTTTCAATTTATGGAGTGCTTTTCCTTCACTACATGTAGTCTACTGCTAGAAACCAATGCGTTTATTTTATTTTAGTTAGGCTAAAATGCTGTATGTCTCATTGTCCATGGTAGACATTGTGTAACTTGCTGTTGTCTGACTTTGGTGCTCTTGAGCTATTCTGGGAAAATGCATGAGGCAAAGCATCTTTGTAAAGATACGGCTGCTATGATTTTCTCGTTTAATCAGGGTCACAAAGAATAATCATACCTAGGCATTTTTGTCTTGTGGTGGAAATGATTTTGGAGTTAGAAAGGATCCTATGTATCCCTCACCTCCTGAGTTTTTTACTCCTGGAAAAAGTATTTAATTTCTCTGAAACTCAGTATTTTCATCTGGAAAAAGGGGATGATAACACTTACTTGAAGATGGCAAACACAAAAACAATATATATAAAACATCTGGGTAGAATAGTGCCTCCAAAAGGACTTCAACCTTTGCATATTAAATGGCATTTTTATAAGAAAATTTGCTGTGAAGATTAAATGAGGTATGGATGATGTATATAGACATTCAGACAATGATTATAAAATTTCTCTATGTTTGTGTAATACATAATGCTATTTTAGGTAAGAAAATATCAATATGTATCTTGCTTTTTATATTGCTATGATTAACATTTTCTGTCAGTGAATATGATAGAAATAGGAAAAGGTGTCAAAAGAATAGAAAAGCAAACAGGGTTAAAGTTAACTCTAATCCTATGAGAGGCCAAAAGGAAGGATATCTTCTAAGAAATGAATCTACAGTAAATAAAATGCAACTGTATGAAAAAGAGGGATCAGTTGATGACAAAACAGGACAAAAATTAGGAACAATTTTTACAAGAAAATTCTATTCTAAAGAGGAAGATGTACTCTAAAGATACATTATATATTAATAAAAAGAATTTGCGTTCTACGGACGTAGAGATACCTGGGTTTAAATCCTGGCTTGGGCAAGTACCTGTATAGTACAATTTCCTCCATACTAAGAGAACTTCTATAATATAATAATATCTTCCTACAATATGATTTATATCTGACTAATATATCAAAACTCAGGCTTGCAATTGCCTCTTAATAAAATCTTGCTTTTATAGACGTTTCTTTTGGAAAACTGACATATAAATAGTAAAATTAGACCACACAATGCACTGAATATAATAGTAATTATTTACAAGTAATTATACTCAAATGAACAGAAAGAGAAAACAAAAGGCATTTTCATATTTAACCATTTACCATGCTGGCCTAATTACTTGGTAACTTTTATTTCTTTATAGTGAAATATAACTACCTCTCAATGAATACAATGATAATGGTAACTTTCAACTGCAAAATGAGAACTTGAAATCTTAAGATGAAATTAAGATTGTTAAACTAACAATGATGGAAAAATAGCCACATTATAATTCCTATTTCAGTATTTATGTGAAGAAACAAAATATATAAGTAGAATTTTCTTGCAATGATGACTTTGTATGAGTAAACAATATTGTTTGTTTGCCAAAGTTTAACCAAATAATTATGTTATGATTGTTTTTGCATAAAAGTTCCCAGAAAGCTTTTTTAATTGTATAGATTTTTAAAGAATCATCATTAACACACATATACTTGTGTATAATTTCCAAGACCATAAGGAATAGATACATTCTTGTATAAAATTTTCAAGACTGTGTGAAATGGAGACCTTTACATATAATATATATTCAGATAACTTAATGTTTATGTTGGCTCTTTAAAAGTGAGTGAACTATCAGAGCAGTTGCAATGAAATGATTCAGACAAGGACGAAACAAAAAATAAAAGACTCAATCTTGTTATACATTGCTTCAATTCAAAATAAAATTATTCAAAAATAAGCTGTCTTCTAAAGAAAGCATGAATTTAAAATAAAATTAATAGTCAAAACTATTTTAATTTTTTATAGATAGAAATCAATATTAAGGTTAAAAAAACATGATAACTTCAGTTAGAATTTGGAATCAAATTACTTGTGAGAGTAGGGACAACTGACTGGCCTCTGTGGGATAATACATTGTTTCAAAATTAGCATGGATATAGGAGTTAATAATATTAACTTTGTATAATAGCTTTATTGAAGACCCACTAATTAAAAATTTATGAAAAACAAATTAAAACAATATTTTCCTTTAAAAAGTCAAGAAACACATATGAAATTTTACTACTGAATTCTCAAAAGACTGAAAAGCTTTACAGAAATAACCATTATACTCACATAGTCTCCACAAAACATTTTGACGATTATGGTTAGCTTCAGGGATCAAAATATTTGATCAATCGCATAAACTTGTTTCACTGTGGATCCAGAAAGAATGGAGGTTCACTGCTAAATCAAATGTAAATACGTTCACTGTTCACCTCAGATTCAGGTGAGAAAATGGAAGAGCAAATCTGGATACTGCATGAATTGAGATACATATTTATACTTAGTTATCAATCATAGGTGAGTATGCAGAATTACTGCACAAAATAAATAGAACCATTAACCTAATCTCTAGTTGCATGTTGATTTAAGACACATAAAGCAGCCAACCAATGAAAGAAATGTAATCTTTTGAAAAAGCTGATGACTTATGGAAAGCTAAGTTGATTATCCACAAAGTTAATGATTTATTTCTGATTAATTGTTATTAACATCCAAACTCTTTCAAGTGCTCCAACCCTAGTTTCATGTCTTAAATTGCTAGGCTCTATATGTATCTACACCATTTTAAAAAATATTTCAACTACTGTTTATCTGCTCTTATATTAAAAAAATAATGCATTTAGGAGCCAGGCACAGTGACTCACGCCCAACATCCCAGCACTTTGGGAGGCTGAGACAGGCTGATCACTTGAGGTCGAGAGTTTAATACCAGCCCTGGCAAAATGGCAAAACCCTGTCTCTACCAAAAATACAAAATATATTTTAAATGTATTTAGGGAAGAATTCATTATCCTCCAATAAAAGCCTTTGGAGAAATATATTCACCATCATTTTTGTACTTAATTTTTATATATTATATATAATTTTAATGTTTAACTATTGCATTTTAAGGAAACAAATTTAGGAAAAACCTGTCAAGTTCAATATAGTATTGGAAACTAACTAGATACATTCATATTTTATTCCAAAAATAACAAGATGAATCTGTATTATGTTATTTTACTGTTATTTGCTATTTAGTGAAAAATATAGGGTAGGAAGGCAGCAAAACACACTGCCATGTGTGTACCTATGCAACTACCTTGCACATTCTGCATATGTACCCCAAAACCTATAATGCAATAAAAATTAAAAAAAAAGATAATTAAAAAAATTTTTTTAAAACTTTGAAAAAGAATTAAAAGAAAATAATTCTTTATTGAAAGAACAGAATACTACAAGTGTCAACTGATCAGTATCCATAGCTCTAGAAGTACCCAAAATAATTCTGATGTTAAAATATGAGTAAAAGCCATGAAGCAAGATGTCTTAATGTAATGCACACAAGTGTGTGTGTGTGTGTGTGTGTATATATATATATATATATTATATATATGAATAACATATATATATGTTATTCAGCATTCAATTTATAATATTATCTGATTCGCTTACCAGTATACCTGGTACTATGAGAGATATATGGAAGCATGATATTTGGCTCAAAAACATTAACACTTAGTAAGTTCTACTATATATGTGTATGTGTCTGTGTATGAATCAAGGTCTTGTGTTTTTGCTGTGTATATTTACACAGCATATAGCAATTATAAAATAATAGATATACTTACTAAAACTCTAGGATTCAGAATTAGAAACAAAAGAAGAGTTTTCAACTATAATTTTTGATGATTATTTTAGTAAGCTTTCATTATAGACTAAATATATGAATCTGAACAAAAGTTGTCAAAATATTTGAGACCAAAATATTTTCCCTAAGATTATTAGATAATTCAGAGAAAATAGATTTGATAATATTCCCTAATTTTCTCCCAGATAATAGTTACTTAGTGTATAATATTATTCATCACTATTTTGTGATTTAGCTTTTAAAAACATGTCCTCAGTGGAAACTATGACATCTGGTATTTGGTTTATAATACTCAATGGAAAAAAGGGGCATGAGACACCTTTTGAAACCAGTGTGTCAAAATCTTGAAAACTATTGAGAAGATGGTAGTTAATTAGTTGAAATGCCTCTATTTTATCTGTTTATGAAAATTTCCTTGATGAAAATTTAAAAATGTTTGGTTGTAACTTATTTACTTATACTTAAATATCATTTATCTGTAATCTGTATAGTAGCAAATGTTATTAGTAATTAAACTTTTCCTCTATTCTAAACATTGTTTCAGGTCAATATAGTGGTATAAATTAATTCCTATGACAACTGTATGAGCTTGGTTTTATTATTACCCATATTTTATCCATAGCATAGATAGATAGTAGAGAGGAATTAGAGTTACTCTGTAGTCAAGAATGCTGCAAAAAATCCCACTCTTGAAGTGGGAGAGCGGAATTTGAATCTAGACAGTCCAATGACAGATCTGTAACTTCAATGTCCATGTTACATGCTCTATTAATAAATAAAACAAAGCAACTTAAAAAGAAAATGAAAAGCATGTTTCTTGATTCAGAAGGATTTACAGTTTAGTAGATAGTGAAAATGAACAGCATACAAGATGATAAAGGTAAGTGTAATTAACAAGTTGCAAAAAATATTGTGGACAATTCCTCAAGAGGCAAGTTGCTTAGGCAACAAGTAAATGAAGAATGCTTCACAGATGGATTAGCATTTGAAATGTGACTTACAAGGAAAAAGAATTCCAGGTAGAGAAACCAAAATAGCCATATTAGCAAGGATAGAGTGGGGTGGTAAGAAGGCATGAACTATGTACTATTATTGTCTTAATTCTAAATTTGACTTTGAGTTGTTAGTTGTATATGGCCCATAAGAAAATGCTTTTATCTCTGCTTCATTTATTTGAATTAAAATTCAACCTGAAGTTAAAATTCATCAAAGAAGAAACATTACCAGCATCCAACATCTTGAATTAGTATTGTCCCTTGGTCATAAATCACCATTTACTGGATCAGAGAAGGAATAGGCCAATAAGCTGTCAGTCTGAAAAGGCAAAGTAACCTCTTTTGGGTTAGTAAGACATGACTGTAACCTTTCAAAGTTAATAGTTTATTTAAAAGTATAACATGAATATATTTTTAAAAACAGGTGAATCAGTTAGTAAAGCATAGAAAATTGGCTAAAATACCAGGTATGTTTGGTCTTTTGCTAAGTATATTCCTGTGATAGTTTATATTACCTTCCACAACTGGTCACCCCCTTCATTTCTTCTAGGTGTTATATGCTTTTAATGAAACTTTGATTTGGGGTTTGGCCATGACCTTGCTTCAGCCAATGGAAAAGAAGCGGATGTGATGTGGTACATGTGAACACAAAGTTTTAGATATATTGCAATTTTCTGTTTTTCTTTTCTGTTTCTTCTGTTCTCTGGTGAAAAATAACATGTCTTAGAATGAAGGGAACTTAAATGAAGTCAATGGGTGCAGGTCCATGGGAAGTTCATAGTCTGAAATTTTTGGAGTTGATACTGCAACAAAAGCTAACTGAAGCAATCCCAATTTTGGCAATATTCATCACACTATTCTGGCTAGAAGTCATTCAACATTAACCTTATGCTTTACATTATCTTTTAAAATAATTTTTCACCAAGCAACATTATAAATAATTTCTTTTTAAAAAATATATCACTTATTTGGTTATTTTTTAATTAACAATATTAATACTTGAATATATTTATGGGGTATGATGTGATCTTTCAAAATATGAATACATTGTGGAAAGACTGAATCCATTAATTAAAATATCTGTCACCTTCTGACTTCTTTTCTGTAGTGAGAATGTTTAAAATCTATTCTTTTAGCAATTTTGAAATATATACTATGCTACTACTAATTGTGGTTAGATCACTAAAATTTATTCTTTCAGTTTAATTGAAACTTTGTGCACTTTGACCATCACCTACCCTTTCTCCATTCATCCCCACTCCCACAAAACCCCAGCTTCTGGTGTAATGACTCTGTTTGTATGAGACTGACTTTTTCATATTCCACTTATAAGTGAGATTATATAATATTTGTCCTTGTGTCTGACTTATTTTACTTGCCACAATGCACTCTAGTTTCATCCATATTGTTGCACATGACAGAACTTCCTTTTTATAAAAGGATGTATATTATTCCATTGTGTGTCTATACTACATGTTTTATATCCATTTATCCATTTGATGGATACTTAGGTTGTTCCAACATCTTTGCTTTTGTAGAAAATGCCGAAATGAACATGAGTGTAGACATCTCCTTGATATACTGATTTCGATCTTTTGGGTGTATATCCAGAAGTGACACTTTGGATTACGTGGGAATTTCATGTTTTATTTTGTGAGGAAACTCCATACTGTTTTTCAAAATAGCTATACTAATTTACATTCCCAAGAATAGAATATAGGTGTTCTTTTTCTCCAAATCCTCACCAACACTTGTTATTTTTTGTCTTCTTGATAATTGCCATTCTAACAGGTGGGAGTTGATATCTCATTTATTTCATTATTTTTTAATGGATGAATATTACTTAAATATATTTATGGCATACAGTGTGATTGATCTTTTGAAATATGACTACATTGTGGAAAGATTAAATCAATCTAATTAAAATACCATTTTAATTTGAATATCCCTTATAATTAAAGATGCTGAACATTTCAAAATATATTGTCCAGCCATATGTTTTCTTTTGAGAAATGTCTCTTTGAGTACTTGGCCCATTTAAAAAAAATATATGTTTTATTTATTTATTTATTTTACTTTAGGTGCCTACTGTATCTGGCATTTCTCCCCATGTTATCACTCCCCACCCTTCCTTCCCTACCCACCCCCTATTGTCTCTCTCCAACCCCCTCAACTGCCCCCAGTGTGTAATATTCCTCTCCCTGACTCCACATGTTCTCATTGTTCAACACCCATCTATGAGTGAGAATATGCAGTGTTTGGCTTTCTGTTCTTGTGTCAGTTTGCTGAGAATGATGGTTTCCAGATTCATCCAAGTCCCTACAAAGGACACAAACTCATTGTTTTTTATGGCTGAATAGTATTCCATGGTGTATATGTACCACACTTTCTTTGTCTTGTCTATCATCGATGGACATTTGGGTTGGTTCCAGGTCTTTGCTATTGTACACAGAGCTGCAATGAACATACGTGTGCATGTATCTTTAAAGTAGAATGATTTATAGTTCTTTGGGTATATACCCAGTAATGGGATTGCTGGATCAAATGGAATTTCTATTCCTGGATCCTTGTGTTCCACAATTGTTGAACTAATTTACAATCTCACCAACTGTGTAAGAGTGTTCCTATTTCTCCACATCCTCTCCAGCATCTGTTGTCTCCAGATTTTTTTAATGATCACCATTCTAACTGGATTGAGATGGTATCTCAATGTGGGTTTGATTTCCGTTTCTCTAATTACCAGTGGTGATGAGCATTTTTTCATATGTTTGTTGGCCTCATATATATCTCCTTTTGAAAGTGTCTGTTCATATCCTTTGCACACTTTTGAATGAAGTTGTTTGTTTTTTTTCTTGTAAATCTGTTTTAGTTCTTTGTAGATTCTGGGTATTAACCCTTTGTCAGATGGGTAGATTGCAAAAATTTTTTCTCATTCTGTTAGTTGCCAATTTGCTTTAATGATTGTTTCTTTTGCTGTACAGAAGCTCTGAAGTTTAATTAGATCCCATTTGTCTATCTTTGCTTTTATTGCCATTGTTTTTGGTGTTTTAGTCATGAAGTCCTTGCCTATGCCTATGTCCTGAATAGCTTTGCCTAGCTTTTCTTCTAGGGTTTTTATGGTGTTAGGTCTTATGTTTAAATCTTTAATCCATCTGGAGTTAACTTTAGTGTGATGTGTCAGGGAGGGGTCCAGTTTCTGCTTTCTGCACATGGCTAGCCAGTCTTCCCAACACCACTGCTTGTTTTTGTCAGGTTTGCCAAAGATCAGATGGTTGTAGATGTGTGGCATTGCCTCCAAGACCTCTGTTCTGTTCCATTGGTCTATATCTCTGTTTTGGTACCAGTACCATGCTGTATTTATTACTGTAGCCTTGTATTGTTTGAAGTAATGTAGTGTGATGCCTCCAGCTTTGTTCTTTTTGCTTAGAATTGACTTGGCTATGTGGACTCACTTTTGGCTCCATATGAAGTTTAAGTTGCCTTTTTTCCAGTTCTGTGAAGAAGGTCATTGGTAGGTTCATGGGGATAGCATTGAATCCATAGATTACTTTGGGCAGTATGGCCATTTTCACAATGTTAATTCTTCCTAACCACGAGCATGAAATGTTTTCCCATCTGTTTGTGTCCTCTCTTATTTTGCTGAGCAGTGGTTTGTACTTCACCTTGAAGAGGTCATTTACATCCTTTGTTAGTTGTATTCTTAGGTATTTTATTCTCCTTGTAGCAATTGTGAATGGGAGTTCACTCTTGATTTGGCTCTCTGTTTGTCTGTTATTGGTATGTAGGAATGCTTGTGATGTTGCACATTGATTTTGTATCCTGAGACTTTGCTGAAGTTCCTTTTCAGTTTGATAAGATTTTGGGCTGAGGCGTCTTCTAGATATACAATCATGTCATCTGCACTTGCCCTATTTTTTAATCAGATTGCTTGTTTTCTTGCTGTTGAGTTGTTTGTGTTCTTTAGATATTTTTGATATTAGCATCTTTTCAGATGTATGGTTTGCAAATATTTTCTCCAAATATATAGATTTTCTCTTAACTCTTGATTGTTTCCTTTGCTGTACAGAAGCATCTTTGTTTGATGCCATCCTATTTGTCTAATTTTGATTTTGTTATTCATGCTTTTTCAGTCCTATCTGAGAAATCATAGTGAGATCAATGTCATGGACTTTCTCCTATATTTTCCTCTGGCAGTTTCAAACAGTTTCAGGTCTTACATTAAGTCTTTAATCCATTTTGAGTTAATTTTTGTTTAGGATATAAGTTAATAGTCTAATTTTATTCTTCTGAATGTGGATATCCTGTTTTCCCCTCACCATTTATTGAATAGACTGTTTTTTTTTTTTTAATCAATGTGTGCTCTTGATACCTTTCTTAAAAAATCAACTGATTGTAAATACCTGTGCTTATTTCTGGGCTTTCTAACTGGTTCCATTGGTCAGTGTGTCTGTTTTTAATCCCAGTTCCATGCTGTTTTGATTACAATTGATTCATAATACATTTTCATATAAGATAATGTGATACCTTCAGCTTTGCTCTTGTTTCTTTGCTCAAGATTTCTTTGGCTATCTGGGATCTTTTCTGATTCTATGCAAGTTTTAAAATTGTTTTGTCTATTTCTATGAAAAACGACATCAGAATTTTGATAGGAATTGTATTAAGTTTATAGATTGCCTTAAATGGTATGGATACTTCAACAGTATTAATTATTCCAGCCCATTAATATAAAATATATTTTCACTTACTTGTGTTGTCTTCAGTCTTTCATCAATGTTTTACAGTTTTTAATGTACAGATATTTTACCTGCTTGGTTAAATTTACTCTTAAGTATTTTATTTTTTCGTGATACAATTTTAAATTAAGATTGTTTTCTTAGTCTATTTTATGAATAGTTTGTTGTTAGTATATAGAAACACCACTGATTTTGTATATTGACTTTGTAACCTGAACTACTGAATTTTTAAAATCAGTTCTAACAGTTATTCAATGAAGTTAATAGGATTTTCTGGTGTATAAGATTATGTCATCAGCAAACAGATATAATTTCATTTCTTCCCTTCATGTGTAAATGTCATTTACTTGCTTCTGTGTGCATACTTTTACCAGTGAGTTTTTTAAAAAAAATTTTCATATATTTTTACATTACTACTTAGCAACATTTACCTTCATCTTGAAGGAATCCTTTCAGCATTTCTTGTAAGGCAGAGATAACAGTGATAAAGTCCCTCAACTTCTGTTTGCTTAAGAAAGGTTTATCTTTTTTATTTTTGAAAATTAGGATTGCTGGGTATAATATTCTTGGTTGATAGTTGTTTTTTTTTCTAGCTTTTTGACTATATTATCTCAGTCCCTTCTGGCCTTCAAGGTTTCTTCTGAAAAATCTATTGATAGTCTTATGAAAGCTCCCTCATATGTAATGATTTGTTTTCCCCTGGTCTTTTCTTTGTCCATAACTTTTCACAGTCTGATTATGATGTGTTGATATGGATCTCTTTGAGCTCCCAGTGTCCACTGAGCTCCCAGTTCAGCACAGCTAGATACCCTATCCTCCTTCCAATGAAAGATTGCAGGGATTTCTCACTAGAGAAGGTAAGGACAAAGGCACAGGAATTGCTGCCCCTCTTATTAGGCTAGAGGAGGTTTATTCTTTATTTGTTACATAGGCTCCCAAATAAAGGCTTGTTAGAGGACAAGATCACAGGAAACTTCTGGAAAACTGTGTATCCAAACTAGCACACGACATGCGTCAACTTCTATAAATTGAAAGCTGGATTGATCCTAGGGACTACAGATACTGAGAGAATTTGTCTGGATTAAAACTCATCTTTGTTCTTTGTGCTTGAAGGAAATCCTCTGATGCCATTTTTCTGCTTCTCCTCAAGCAAGATAATTTAATAGACAAGCCATCTGGTAGAGATTATAAAAGGTGGGCACTATATGTGTGGTATAAATCCTTCACCCCTCTAGATGCAGCTAGGAGTTGGAAATTTCTTCTTGATTGTAAGGCACAGTGTTCAGGGTGTGATTGATGGTTTATATCTGCCTTTCCTATCCATTTTGATGTGTATATTTTCTCAATTATCCAGTGCATAGGAGTCTCTCAACTAAATTCTGTCATTCTCTTGAAGAGAATTGATCCACGTGTAGCTGTTAATTTGGTGTGTCTGTGGAATGAGGGATAATTACAGTTTTTCTATTCTTTCATGTTGCTGGTGTCAGCATCTAGTAAAATTTGAATTACTGTCTAATGTGCCATATTAAACAAGCATTTAATCCTTCTTGGAATCACATTTTTATCATTTCATTCAATTTATTAGCAGACATTTATTAGGCAACTAGTAGGTTTCTGACAGTGTAGTAGGTATTTGGGATACTTCATGAAACAATGGTGATTATATATATATATATATATATATATATATATATATATATATAAGGATTTGGAATTTTTAATTTATATGTGATGTAAAAAGTATAATAACAAATGTTGTTTAATATGTTTATATATATATATGTATAGTTGATACTGACTCTGCTTTCTTGAGTACTACAAATTGCCTAAAACAACAATCATAAGAAGAAGGCTAGACATAGGACAATTTTTTTCCAATTAGACAATGATCTTCAAGTTGTTTTGTCTCAATATTCCCCAAAGAATTTAGAAAAACTATCTACCTCTTCTATTTTTATTTTACAAATGTCATATAAAATATTTTCATTCAGGTTTAGATAGTCACAGTTTTTTTTTTATTCTTCTTAAAGCATCCAATGTGATTTCAATACCATAACAATTCAATGTCCACTTCATTCATTTAAAATATGTAAACTAAGTGTTTATTTAACAGTTCAATATTTTGGATCATTTCTCTCTTTCTCTTATTCTTATTTCCATTCTATTTCCTGCACAGTCATTTACTGTGAGGTAATTTATGCCCAAATAATTTTTAGGGGATTACCTTATCGTATATTTATAAATTACATTTATAACTTAAAGAAAGTTGTTTGTAACGATTTCCATCTTTATTCAAACTGGAAGCCATGGGCTTTTCCCACCAATCTTTGTTATTTTCACGAATAACTTTAGTAAGCTTAAGTTAAGTGAATCTATTTAAAGTGTACTATCTGATAAGATTTGAAGATATATGCATCTGTGACACTAACACCACGATGAAGATTCACAACACTCATCCACAAAGATCTTTCCATTTCCAGTATAGCTTATCCCTCTTTCTGTGTCTTGCCCCAGGCAACTGCTGATCTGTATTCTGTGACTGTAGATTAGTTTTATTTATCTAGAATTTCATACAGATGGAATAATATATTATGTACTCTAGGCTGGGCATGGTGGCTCACACCTGTAATCCCAGCACTTTGGGAGGCTGAGGAGGGAATGTTTCCATTTGCTTAGATTCATTGTTAGCCAAGTTTTGGGACAGAGATAATATTTAGATATGTGTTTCTTCCATGCCTGTGGCTTACTTGTTTCCAGAAATTCACATGTAATTTTCTACCACTATTTTGGTCTTAAAATCTCTTCTCATACTTTAAGCCAAAAAAGACTTCTTCTACCACTTGACTGTGCATGGTCAGAAAGTACACTCAGTTAAATAATCATAAAAGTAAGTTTGTTTTCTTGAGGGGGTTCAGGGGGTGGGCATAATTACTCACGCCTGTAATCCCAGAACTTTGGGAAGCCGAGGTAGGAGGGTTACTTGAGGTCAGGAGTTCTAGACCAGCCTGACTAACATGGTGAAACTTTGTCTCTACCAAAAATATTAAAAAAATAGCTGGGCTAGGTGGAATGCATCTGTAATCCCAGCTACTTAAGAGGTTGAGGCAGGAGAATTACTTTAACCTAGAAGGTGGAGGTTGCAGTGAGCTGAGACTGTGCTACTGCACTTCAGCCTGGATGACAGAGTGAAACTCCACCTAAAAAAAAAAAAAAAAAAAAAGTCAAAATTTTCAAGAGTGGGTTTCTCTCTGATTTCTACCTGACTTTTTAAAATTCCCTACCCCTGCAAGATGGCGTCGTAGAGGTGACTCAGGATTGCAGCTCTCGGTGAAGGCGCAGAGGCTGCTGCAGGTATACCCCAGACAAGCAGGGCCTGGAGTGGACCTCAGCACTCATACAGCAGAGAGGATAGATCATTAGAGGGAAAACTAAGTAACAGAAATACTTCATCATCAACAATCTCAGTGTCCACACAGAGACCCAATTGAAAAATCAGCCACTACTAAGACAACAGGCGGATAAATCCATAAAGATGGGAAGAAACCAGCGCAAAAAGGAGGAAAGCACCCGAAACCAAAACACCTCACCTCCAAAAAAGGACCAAAACTCCCCACCAGCAAGGGAACAAAGCTGGACGGAGAATGAATGTGACGAAATGACGGAATCAGACTTCAGAAAGTGGATAATGAGAAACTTCGGTGAGCTAAAGGAACATGTTCTAAACCAGTGCAAAGAAACTAAGAACCTTGAAAAAAGATTTGAAAAAAGATTCGAGGAATTGATAACGAGAATGGACAACTTAGAGAGGAATATGAATGAATTGAAGGAGCTGAAAAACTCAACACGAGAACTTCGCGAAGCATGCACAAGTATCAACAGCCGAATTGACCAAGCAGAAGAAAGAATATCAGAAGTTGAAGATCAACTCAATGAAATAAAACGAGAAACCAAGATTAAAGAAAAAAGCACAAAAAGGAATGAACAAAATCTCCAAGAAATGTGGGACTATGTGAAGAGACCCAACCTACGTTTGATAGGTGTACCAGAATGTGACGAAGAGAATGAATCCAAGCTAGAAAACACTCTTCAGGATATTATCCAGGAAAATTTCCCCAACCTAGCAAGACAGGTCAATACTCAACTCCAGGAAATACAGAGAACACCACAAAGATACTCTGCAAGAAGAGCAACCCCAAGGCACATAATCGTCAGATTCACCAGGGTTGAAACGAAGGAGAAAATACTAAGGGCAGCCAGAGAGAAAGGTCGGGTCACCCACAAAGGGAAGCCCATCAGACTCACAGCAGATCTCTCAGCAGAGACTCTACAAGCCAGAAGAGAGTGGGGGCCAATATTCAACATCCTTAAAGAAAAGAGCTTTCAACCCAGAATTTCATATCCAGCGAAACTGAGCTTCATAAGTGAAGGAAAAATAAAATCCTTCACGAACAAGCAAGTACTCAGAGATTTTGTCACCACTAGGCCTGCTTTACAAGAGCTCCTGAAAGAGGCACTACACATAGAAAGAAACAACCAGTTCCAGCCATCCTAAAAGCATACCAAATGCTAAAGACCATCAACAAAATGAAGAATGTACATGAACCAATGGGCAAAACAGCCAGCTAGCATCAAAATGGCAGTATCAAATTCACACATAACAATATTAACCCTGAATGTAAATGGGCTAAATGCACCAATCAAAAGACACAGACTGGCAAATTGGATAAAAAACCAAAACCCATCGGTGTGCTGTATCCAGGAAACCCACCTCACATGCAAAGATACACAAAGGCTCAAAATAAAGGGATGGAGGAAGATTTACCAAGCAAATGGAGAGCAAAAAAAAGCAGGAGTTGCAATTCTCATCTCTGATAAAATAGACTTTAAAGTAACAAAGATCAAAAGGGACAAAGAAGGTCATTACATAATGGTAAAAGGATCGATACAACAAGAAGAGCTAACGATTCTAAATATATATGGACCCAATGTAGGAGCACCCAGATATATAAGGCAAGTTCTTAATGACTTACAAAGGGACTTAGACTCCCACACAATAATAGTGGGAGACTTTAACACTCCACTGTCAATAGCAGACAGATCAACCAGACAGAAAATTAACAAGGATATCCAGGACTTGAACTCAGACCTGGAACAAGCAAACCTGACATTTACAGAACTCTCCACCCCAAATCCACAGAATATACATTCTTCTCAGCACCACATCACACCTACTCCAAAATTGACCACATAATTGGAAGTAAAGCACTCCTCAGCAAATGCAAAACAACTGAAATCATAACAAACAGTCTCTCAGACCATAGTGCAATCAAGTTGGAACTCAGAATTCAGAAAATAACTCAGAACCGCACAGCTTCATGGAAACTGAACAACTTGCTCTTGAATGTTGATTGGATAAACAATGAAATGAAGGCAGAAATAAAGAAGTTCTTTGAAACCAATGAGAATGAAGACACAACGTACCAGAATCTCTGGGACACATTTAAAGCAGTCTGTAGAGGAAAATATATAGCAATAAGTGCCCACATGAGAAGAGTGGAGAGATCCAAAATTGACACCCTATCATCAAAATTGAAAGAGCTAGAGGAGCAAGATCAAAAAAGCTCAAAACCTAGCCGAAGACAAGAAATAACTAAGATCAGAGCAGAACTGAAGGAGATAGAGACAAGAAAAACCCTTCAAAAAATCAGTAAATCTAAGAGCTGGTTTTTCGAAAAGATCAACAAAATAGACAGACCACTAGCCAGACTGATAAAAAAGAAGAGAGAGAACAACCAAATAGATGCAATAAAAAACGATAAAGGGGAAATCACCACAGATTCCACAGAAATTCAAACCATCATCAGAGAATACTACAAACAACTCTATGCACATAAACCAGTAAATCAGGAAGAAATGGATAAATTCCTGGATGCCTGTGTCCTCCCAAGCCTAAACCAGGAGGAAGCTGAAACTATGAATAGACCAATAACAAGGTCTGAAGTTGAGGCAGCAATTAAGAGCCTACCACACAAAAAAAGCCCAGGTCCAGATGGGTTCACAGCCGAATTCTACCAGACACACAAAGAGGATCTGGTACCATTCATTCTGAAACTATTCCAAATAATCCAAAAAGAGGGAACCCTTCCCAAATCATTTTATGAGACCAACATCATCCTGATACCAAAACCTGGCAGAGACTCAACAAGAAAAGAAAACTTCAGGCCAATATCCATGATGAACATAGATGCAAAAATCTTCAATAAAATACTGGCAAACCGATTGCAACAGCACATTAAAAAACTTATCCATCATGATCAAGTAGGATTTATCCCGAGGATGCAAGGCTGGTTCAACATACGCAAGTCTATAAATGTAATTCACCACATAAACAGAAGCAAAAACAAAAACCACATGATTATCTCAATTGATGCAGAGAAGGCATTTGACAAAATTCAACAGCCCTTTATGCTAAAAACCCTCAATAAACTTGGTATTGATGGAACATATCTCAAAGTAATAAAAGCTATTTATGACAAACCAACAGCCAATATCATACTTAATGGGCAAAAACTGGAAGCATTCCCTTTGAAATCTGGCACTAGACAAGGATGCCCTCTCTCACCACTTCTATTCAACATAGTACTGGAAGTTCTAGCCAGAGCAATCAGGCAAGAAAAAGAAATAAAGGGTATTCAAATAGGAAAGGTGGAAGCCAAATTGTCTCTATTTGCAGACGACATGATAGTATACCTAGAAGACCCCATCACCTCAGCCCAAAAGCTCCTGCAACTGATAAGCAACTTCAGCAAAGTCTCAGGATATAAAATCAATGTGCAAAAATCACAAGCATTCCTATACACCAATAACAGACTTAAAGAGAACCAAATCAAGAACGAACTGCCATTCACAATTGCTACAAAGAAAATAAAATACCTAGGAATACAACTCACTAGGAATGTAAGGGACCTCTTTAAGGAAAACTACAAACAACTGCTCAATGAAATAAGAGAGGACACAAACAGATGGAGAAACATTCCATGTTCGTGGTTAGGAAGAATCAATATCGTGAAAATGGCTATACTGCCCAAAGTAATTTACACAATCAATGCTATCCCCATCAAACAACCATTGAATTTCTTCACAGAACTGGAAAAAACCACCATGAATTTCATATGGAACCAAAAAAGAGCCCGCATAGCCAAGTCAATTCTAAGCAAAAAGAACACAGCAGGAGGCATCACGCTACCAGACTTCAAACTATACTACAAGGCTACAGTAATCAAAACAGCATGGTACTGGTACCAAAACAGAGATATAGACCAATGGAACAGAACAGAGGCATCGGAGGCAACACAACACATCTACAACCATATTATCTTTGATAAACCAGACAAAAACAGGCAATGGGGAAAGGATTCCCTATTTAATAAATGGTGTTGGGAAAACTGGCTAGCCATGTGCAGAAAGCAGAAATTGGACCCCTTCCTGACACCTTACACTAAAATTAACTCCAGATGGATTAAAGACTTAAACGTAAGACCCGACACCATAAAAACCCTAGAAGAAAATCTAGGCAAAACCATTCAGGACACAGGAGTAGGCAAGGACTTCATGAACAAAACTCCCAAAGCATTGGCAACAAAAGCCAAAATAGACAAATGGGACCTAATCAAACTCCACAGCTTCTGCACAGCAAAACAAACAGTCACTAGAGTGAATCGGCAACCATCAGAATGGGAAAAAATCTTTGCAGTTTACGCATCCGACAAAGGGCTGATATCCAGAATTTACAAAGAACTCAAACAGATTTACAGGAAAAAAACAAACAAGCCCATTCAAAAATGGGCAAAGGATATGAACAGAAACTTTACGAAAGCAGACATACATGAGGCCAGCAAACATATGAAAAAGTGCTCATCGTCATTGGTCATTAGAGAGATGCAAATCAAAACCACATTGAGATACCATCTCACACCAGTTAGAATGGTGATCATTAAAAAATCTGGAGACAGCAGATGCTGGAGAGGATGTGGAGAAATAGGAACACTCTTACACTGTTGGTGGGAGTGTAAATTAGTTCAACCATTGTGGAAGACAGTGTGGCGATTCCTCAGGGACCTAGAAATAGAAATTCCATTTGACCCAGCAATCCCATTACTGGGTATCTATCCAAAGGATTATAAATCGTTCTACTATAAGGACACATGCACACGAATGTTCATTGCAGCACTGTTTACAATAGCAAAGACCTGGAACCAACCCAAATGCCCAACGATGATAGACTGGACTGGGAAAATGTGGCACATATACACCATGGAATATTATGCAGCAATCAAAAATGATGAGTTTGTGTCCTTTGTAGGGACATGGATGAATCTGGAGAACATCATTCTCAGCAAACTGACACAAGAACAGAAAAAGAAATACCGCATATACTCACTCATAGGTGGGTGAGAAAAATGAGAACATGTGGACACAGAGAGGCGGTCTACTATACACTGGGGACTGTTGGGGGGAATGGGGGAGGGACAGCAGGGGGGGCTGGGGGGGATAGCCTGGGGATGAATACCAAGTGTGGGTGAAGGGGAGGAAAGCAGCAAAGCACACTGCCATGTGTGTACCTATGCAACTATCTTGATCGTTCTGCACATGTACCCCCAAACCTATAATGCAATAAAAAAAAAAAAAAAAAAATTCCCTACCCCTACAGCTTAGGACTTCTTTGTTCAAATGTACTTTGTATCAGCTAATGATGTTGTTAGAAACTTTCTCAAACTGCAACACAATACCTATTAAAGACTGATAGCTAATAGTGTACATAATGATGAAAAACTGAATGCTTCCCCCTAAGATTTGTAAAAGGCTAGGTTACCTGTGCTCCTTTCCTTCCTTTCTTTTTCAGTCTGCTTGCTGACAGTTTGAAAACTTCAAGCTCACATTTCTTACTCCTTCTGGAGCTGGTTTTTTTTTCTTTTTTTTTTTTTGGTGGGTTGTTGGTGGGGGAAGGACAGGGAATAACATTTGCTACAGTTTCTGTCTGATTCTGGACAATTTCCACGTGCTTTTAGGTAGTTAATTTTTAAGTTTTATCTAGTTTCTGTCTGCTGGAGAGCTTGCACAACAATTTTACTTAAATACCATTACTGAAAATCTTTCCTTAATACATTGTGATTTAATTTAAACAAATCTGTAAACATAAGCCTCTTACTGTTAATTTTTTTCTTGATGGAGATTCCCTTAGATTAATAGTGCACAATTTACCAAAAAATAATATTTCCCAATATATTATAAATACAATGAGATGTCTAAAGTAATTTGTTAATGAGTCCATCTGTGCGTGGATGGCTAAAGTTAGAGAAAAGTATAGCATACATCCTGGTCTTACTTCCTTAAGAGGTACAAGTTCTTGAGAAGCATATTAAAATGAGCATTTCAATAGGAAGAGAAGAAATGTTATTGCAGAAATGTGACTCAATTCTTTGAAGTCCTGAATGATACTAACATTATAATTTATCACCCACATACATTTTGTTCAGTAGGATATGTTATTCATTTATCCTCTCAATTTTAAATAAATACACCAAAAGGGAAGACTTCTCAATTACTATTAATTGTGTTGTTATTCTTGTCTTAGATACATCTTGTTGTCAGAGTTAAAAATGGACACAAATAGAGAAAGATAACTCTATAAACAGGAAACCTATTGGTCAAAGTGTTTCTGTCACCTGGTATCAAAATCTATATAATAATGTTAATGTTTAATTTTCTTAATTATTTTGAAGTCCTTTGAAAAGGCTTGATAAGTGGAAAGAAGTGCGGACATTTTATAAATATTTATATAGATATACTAGTAATTTCATATCAGTTTCAAAAACAGAGTTGACCCTTAAACTGTGTGGGCATTAGGGATGGTGACTCTATGAACAGTAAACAATTTATATGTAACTTTTGACTTCCCTAAAACTTAACTACTAATAGTCTACTGTTACCTGGGAGCCTTACCAATAACATAAATAGCCAATTAACACATATTTTGTATGTTATATGTATTATACACTGGATTCTTAGAGTAGTAACATGAGTTAGAGAAAAAAATGTTATTAAGAACATCATAAGGAAGAGAAAATATAGTTACCATTCATTAAGTGGAAGTGGATCATCATAAAGGTCTTTATCCTCATGGCCTTCATGTTCAGTAGGCTGAACAGGAGGGCATAGCTGGTGTTGCTGTCTCAGGAGTGTCAGAGGCTGAAGAAAATCCACATATAAGCAGGCCCATGCAGTTCAAGCCAATGCTGTTCAAGGGTCAACTATAATTAAGTTTTGGACTTTGACTGACAGAATTGGAGTAGCACAGGCACATCTGTGAGAGAGAATAATTAATCCTAATTAAATGAATCTGGTACTCCAAAATCTTAGGCATTATGTTTCAGAATGCAGTGAAGGACATTGTGTCCTATACCTATACATAAGTTGAGGTGTTCTTCTTAGAATGCATGATTGCTTGCTTTGTGAGTTTTAACAACAATCCAAGTGAGTAACTACTAGGTCAGTGAAAGTGCAGGGCTTACAGATTACATTAGTAATTCCTGTTAAGTGAATAGTTTATTGTAAAATTCACATTTCTGTCACATTCAAATTTATATGTGAGGAGAGAAATATGTATAGTCAAGTCACAATAAATATCAGAAACACATACACACAAGAAATGCATTGTATTGATTAGCTACAATTTTAACATGTGACAGCAAATATTGAGTATGTGATAGCCAGTTATTTCTGAATATCCTTGTTGGCTGTGTCACTCTTGAAGGTCTATTTCACATTTTTATCTTTATTTTATTTATTTTTATTTTTTATTGCATTTTAGGTTTTGGGGTACATGTGAAGAACATGTAAAATTGTTGCATAGGTATACACGTGGCAGTGTGGTTTGCTGCCTTCCTACCCATCACCTATATTTGGCATTTCTCCCCATGTTATCCCTCCCCAACTCCCCACCCCCCACTGTCCCTCCCCTATTTCCCCCCCACAGACCCCAGTGTATAGTGCTCCCCTCCCTGTGTCCATCCATGTGTTCTCATTGTTCAACACCCACCTATGAGTGAGAACATGTGGTGTTTGATTTTCTGTTCTTGTGTCAGTTTGCTGAGAATGATGATTTCCAGGTTCATCATGTCCCTACAAAGGACATGAACTCATCGTTTTTTATGGCTGCATAGTATTCCATGGTGTATATATGCCACATTTTCCCTGTCCAGTCTATCATCAGTGGGTATTTGGGTTCTAGGCAAAAACATTCAGGACATAGGCATAGGCAAAGACTTCATGACTAAAACACCAAAAACACTGGCAACACAAGCCAAAAGACAAATGGGACCTAGTCAAACTCTACAGTTTTATTTTTATCAGTCTTCAAAACTCTATACTCTTTCACCCTTCTAATTTTCAGCTGGTGCCTCCCTTGTGGTTGTATTGAGGATATAGCCATTGATGCAAATAGGAGTTTTTCCAACCTTCTAGGTGTATGTGTGCCTTTGTGTTCTCTCCCATTTCCCTCTTTAACAGTGCAAAGCTAAGTTATGCATTCTCCTCACTTATCCAAGATTTCATTCCTGAAATTATCCTATTTCTATACATTATCATTTTATTATTTCCAACAGCCCAAAATTATGTTACGGCAACTGTAATTTTAAAAGGCAAGCCACAAGAATTCCCTTGGCTTTGTATTCTCCACCTGCTGCAACTTTGTTTTTCTTTTCTTTCCTCTTCATAGTGGAAGTGCTTCAAACAGTTATCTATACCCACTCTCTCCACTTGTCTATTCCTGCTTTACCCCGTGTCAATCAGGTATTCCCACACAACACTGAAACTGCTGTTGTCATAAACGATGGTCATCTTTGCAAGTCTAGTGGATTATTCTGTTTTCATTTTGACATAATTGTCTCTCCTCCATTCTTCTGGAACCTACATTCTCTTTGTTTTACTTTGATTATATTGACTGTATATATATAGTCAAATACATATATTTGACTTCTCAGTCACCTTTGTTGTAAATTTCACTTATGTTACTATCTCTACATTATTCTGTTTTTTTTGTTTATATTTTCACTACAAATATTATATATATATATATATAATTTTAAAATGTCGGACTCGCTTCCAAGATGGTGTCGTAGAGGCGACTCAGGATTGCAGCTCTCAGTGAAGACACAGAGGGTGAGTCCTAGCCACATTCTCGGATAGACCTTTTTTGCCCACAGAACGTTGAAAGTCCCAGGTGTGGGAGAGACACGGGACACCAGCGCAGCCGGCTCATGCGGCCCATTCAGCCAGCGCTGCAGCGCAGCGGCACCCGGCACAAAACTCACTGGTCTGGGTGCTCTGTTAAACTGGCAATCTGAGATTTGGAAGGGCAGATTGGCAAGTCCATCTGATTGAACAGGACTTGGACAATGAGCCAGACCAGGAGATTCCTGGGAAGCGTGATTTGAGCTGGTGCAGTGGGCAGTGGCACGGGAGATTGCACAGATCGCAGTGCCCTATCGGCAGCCTACTGGGGTGCCAGTGAGAAAGTCAACCATTCAGCTTGGGGAGAGGAAGAGAGAGAGAGAGAGGACGGACTCTGAGGCAGGGAGCTGGGTGATCAGGCTCGGTGGGTCCCACCCTCACGGAGACAAGCAGGGCAGTGATTGGAGGCGCTCAGGGCTGAGAGTTTTGCTGCCAGCAAAGTTGGAATCTATGACGGTGCAGCCCGGTGGGGGAGGGGCGTCCACAACTACTGATGCAATCCGCCCATACTCAAGTACCGCCCAGTGCTGATGCAGCCTGCCATTGCCGAGGCAACCTGCCATAACAGAGAGACTCTGCCAGCAGGGTGGAGCACACCACAGCAGAACGGAGACCCGCAGCAGCAGGGCAGACCCACGCTAACAGGGCAAAAGTTTGGCAGGCAAATAGTGAATAGACTACCTCCTAGCAGGGCAGGACAGTGCAACAATTACTCATAAAAAAGCCCCAACTCCCTGAGACAGAGCATCTAAGGGGAAAAAAAGGGGGGTTTTATGAGTTCTGTTGCAGCAGACATAAACACATCCTCCCAACAACCCTGAATGAACAACGGAGCTCACAGCTCAGCACTTGAGCACCTATAAAGCACAGACCGTCTCCTCAAGCAGCTCCCTGACCCCCGTATATCCAAAGAGTCACCCCAAAAAAGGACTAATCAGATTGACATTTGGTGGGCATCATTCTGGAACAAAGATAGCAGAAGAAAAAACTGGTAGCATCCCTCACTGTTCTGCAGCTGCTACAGGTGTACCCCAGACAAGCAGGGCCTGGAGTGGACCTCAGCACTCGTATAGCAGAGGGGCTAGATCATTAGAAGGAAAACTAAGTAACAGAAATACTTCATCATCAACAACCTGGGTGTTCAATCAGAGACCCAATTGAAAAATCAGCAACTACTAAGATGACAGGTGGATAAATCCATAAAGATGGAAAGAAACCAGTGCAAAAAGGAGGAAAACACCCAAAACCAAACACCTCACCTCCTACAAAGAACCAAAACTCCTCACCAGCAAGGGAACAAAGTTGGATGGAGAATGAGTATGACGAAATGATGGAATCAGACTTCAGAAAGTGGATAATGAGAAACTTCTGTGAGCTAAAAGAACATGTTCTAAATCAGTGCAAAGAAACTAAGAACCTTGAAAAAAGATTTGAAAAAAGATTCAAGGAAATGATAACAAGAATGGACAACTTAGAGCGGAATATGAATGAATTGAAGGAGCTGAAAACACGAGAACTTTGTGAAGCATGCACAAGTTTCAACAGCCGAATTGACCAAGCAGAAGAAAGAAGATCAGAAGTCGAAGATCAACTCAATGAAATAAAATGAGAAACCAAGATTAGAGAAAAAAGACCAAAAAGAAATGAACAAAATCTCCAAGAAATGTGGGACTATGTGAAGAGACCCAACCTACGTTTGATAGGTGTACCAGAATGTGATGAAGAGAATGAATCCAAGCTGGAAAATACTCTTCAGGATATTATCCAGGAAAATTTCCCCAACCTAGCAAGACAGGTCAATCCTCAACTCCAGGAAATACAGAGAACACCACAAAGATGCTCCGCAAGAAGAGCAACCCCAAGGCACATAATCATCAGATTAACCAGGGTTGAAATGAAGGAGAAAATACTAAGGGCAGCCAGAGAGAAAGGTCGGGTCACCCACAAAGGGAAGCCCATCAGACTCACAGCAGATCTCTCAGCAGAGACTCTACAAGCCAGAAGAGAGTGGGGGCCAATATTCAACATCCTTAAAGAAAAGAACTTTCAACCCAGAATTTCATATCCAGCCAAACTGAGCTTCATAAGTGAAGAAAAAATAAAATCCTTCATGAACAAGCAAGTACTCAGAGCTTTTGTCACCACTAGGCCTGCTTTACAAGAGCTACTGAAAGAGGCACTACACATAGAAAGAAACAACCAGTACCAGCAATCCTAAAAGCATACCAAATGCTAAAGAGCATCAACAAAATGAAGAATCTACATGAACCAATGGGTGAAACAGCCAGCTAGCTTCAAAATGGCAGTATCAAATTTACACATAACAATACTAACCCTAAATGTAAATGGGCTAAATGCACCAATCAAAAGACACAGACTGGCAAATTGGATAAAAAACCAAAGCCCATCGGTGTGCTGTATCCAAGGAACCCACCTCACATGCAAGGATACACAAAAGGCTCAAAATAAAGTTATGGAGGAAGATTTACCAAGCAAATGGAGAGCAAAAAAAAAGCAGGAGTTGCAATTCTCATCTCTGATAAAATAGACTTTAAAGCAACAAAGATCAAAAGGGACAAAGAAGGTCATTACATAATGGTAAAAGGATGGATACAACAAGAAGAGCTAATGATTCTAAATATATATGGATCCAATGCAGAAGCACCCAGGTATAAGAGGCAAGTTCTTAATGATTTACAAAGAGACTTAGACTCCCACACAATAATAGTGGGAGACTTTAACACTCCACTGTCAATAGCAGACAGATCAACCAGACAGAAAATTAATAAGGATATCCAGGACTTGAACTCAGACCTGGAACAAGCAAACCTGACATTTACAGAACTCTCCACCCCAAATCCACAGAATATACATTCTTCTCAGCACCACATCACACCTACTCCAAAATTGACCACATAATTGGAAGTAAAGCACTCCTCAGCAAATGCAAAACAACTGAAATCATAACAAACAGTCTCTCAGACCATAGTGCAATCAAGTTGGAACTCAGAATTCAGAAAATAACTCAGAATTACACAGCTTCATGGAACGTGAACAACTTGCTCTTGAATGTTGATTGGATAAACAATGAAATGAAGGCAGAAATAAAGAAGTTCTTTGAAATCAATGAGAATGAAGACACAACATACCAGAATCTCTGGGACACATTTATAGCAGTCTGTAGAGGAATATATATAGCAATAAGTGCCCACATAAGAAGAGTGGAGAGATCCAAAATTGACACCCTATCAATAAAATTGAAAGAGCTAGAGGAGCAAGATCAAAAAAGCTCAAAACCTAGCCGAAGACAAGAAATAACTAAGATCAGAGCAGAACTGAAGGAGATAGAGACAAGAAAAACCCTTCAAAAAATCAATAAATCCAAGAGCTGGTTTTTCAAAAAGATCAATAAAATAGACAGACCACTAGCCAGACTGATAAAAAAGAAAAGAGAGAACAACCAAATAAAAAACGATAATGGGGAAATCACCACAGATTCCACAGAAATTCAAACCATCATCAGAGAATACTACAAATGACTCCATGCACATAAACTAGTAAACCAGGAAGAAATGGATAAATTCCTGGATGCCTGTGTCCTCCCAAGCCTAAACCAGGAGGAAGCTGAAACTATGAATAGACCAATAACAAGGTCTGAAGTTGAGGCAGCAATTAAGAGCCTACCACTCAAGAAAAGCCCAGGTCCAGATGGGTTCACAGCCAATTTCTACCAGACACACAAAGAGGATCTGGTACCATTCCTTCTGAAACAATTCCAAATAATTCAAAAAGAGGGAACCCTTCCCAAATCATTTTATGAGACCAACATCATCCTGATACCAAAACCTGGCAGAGACTCAACAAGAAAAGAAAACTTCAGGCCAATATCCATGATGAACATAGATGCAATAATCTTCAATAAAATACTGGCAAACTGATTGCAACAGCACATTAAAAAACTTTTCCATCATGATCAAGTAGGATTCATCCCAGGGATGCAAGGCTGGTTCAACATACACAAGTCTATAAATGTAATTCACCACATCAACAGAAGCAAAAACAAAAACCACATGATTATCTCAATTGATGCAGAGAAGGCCTTTGACAAAATTCAACAGCCCTTTATGCTAAAAACCCTCAATAAACTTGGTATTGATGAAACATATCTCAAAGTAATAAAAGCTATTTACGACAAACAAACAGCCAATATTATACTGAATGGGCAAAAACTGGAAGCATTCCCTTTGAAATCTGGCACTAGACAAGGATGCCCTCTCGCGCCACTCCTATTCAACATAGTACTGGAAGTTCTAGCCAGAGCAATCAGGCAAGAAAAAGAAATAAAAGGTATTCAAATAGGAAAGGTGGAAGCCAAATTGTCTTTATTTGCAGACGACATGATAGTATACCTAGAAGACCCCATCACCTCAGCCCAAAAACTCCTGAAACTGATAAGCAACTTCAGCAAAGTCTCAGGATATAAAATCAACGTGCAAAAATCACAAGCATTCCTATACACCAATAACAGACTTAAAGAGAACCAAATCAAGAACGAACTGCCATTCACAATTGCTACAAAGAAAATAAAATACCTAGGAATACAACTCACAAGGAATGTAAGGGACCTCTTTAAGGAAAACTACAAAGCACTTCTCAACGAAATAAGAGAGGACACAAACAGATGAAGAAACATTCCATGTTTGTGGTTAGGAAGAATCAGTATGGTGAAAATGGCTATACTGCCCAAAGTAATTTACACAATCAATGCTATCCCCATCAAACTACCATTGAATTTCGTCACAGAACTGGAAAAAACCACCATGAACTTCATATGGAACCAAAAGAGAGCCTGCATAGCCAAGTCAATTCTAAGCAAAAAGAACACAGCGGGAGGCATCACACTACCAGACTCCAAACTATACTACAAGGCTACAGTAATCAAAACAGCATGGTACTGGTATCAAAACAGAGATATAGACCAATGGAACAGAACAGAGGCATCAGAGGCAACAGAACATATCTACAACCATATAATCTTTGATAAACCAGGCAAAAACAAGCAATGGGGAAATGATTCCCTGTTTAATAAATGGTGTTGGGAAAACTGGCTAGCCATGTGCAGAAAGCAGAAACTGGACCCCTTCCTGACACCTTACACTAAAATTAACTCCAGATGGATTAAAGACTTAAACATAAGACCTGACACCATAAAAACCCTAGAAGAAAATCTAGGCAAAACCATTCAGGACATAGGAGTAGGCAAGGACTTCATGATCAAAACACCAAAAGCATTGGCAACAAAAGCCAAAATAGACAAATGAGACCTAATCAAACTCCCAAAATAGACAAATGGGACCTAATCAAATGGGACCATAACTTCTGCACGGCAAAAGAAACAGTCACTAGAGTGAATAGGCAACCATCAGAATTGAAAAAAATCTTTGCAGTTTATGCATCAGACAAAGGGCTGATATCCAGAATTTACAAAGAACTCAAACAGATTTACAGGAAAAAAACAAACAAGCCCATTCAAAAATGGGCAAAGGATATGAACAGACACTTTACAAAAGAAGACATACATGAGGCCAACCAACACATGAAAAAATGCTCATCATCACTGGTCATTAGAGAGATTCAAATCAAAACCACATTGAGATACCATCTCACACCGGTTAGAATGTCAATCATTAAAAAATCTGGAGACAGCAGATGCTGGAGAGGATATGGAGAAAGAGGAACACTCTTACACTGTTGGTGGGAGTGTAAATTAGTTCAACCATCATGGAAGACAGTGTGGTGATTCCTCAAGGACCTAGAAATAGAAATTCCATTTGACCCAGCAATCCCATTACTGGGTATATATCCAAAGGACTATAAATCGTTCTACTATAAGGACACATGCACACGAATGTTCATTGCAGCACTGTTTACAATAGCAAAGACCTGGAACCAACCCAAATGCCCATCGATGATAGACTGGACTGGGAAAATGTGGCACATATACTCCAAGGAATATTATGCAGCAATCAAAAATGATGAGTTTGTGTCCTTTGTAAGGACACGGATGAATCTGGAGAACATCATTCTCAGCAAACTGACACAAGAACAGAAAAAGAAATACCGTGTATTCTCACTCATAGGTGGGTGAGAAAAATGAGAACTCATGGACACAGGGAGGGGGTCTACTACACACTGGGGTCTATTGGGGGGAATGGGGGAGGGAGAGCAGGGGGGATTGGGGAGGGATAGCCTGGGGATAAATGCCAAGTGTGGGTGAAGGGGAGGAAGGCAGCAAAACACACTGCCATGTGTGTACCTATGCAACTATCTTGCACGTTCTGCACATGTACCCCAAAACGTATAATGCAATAAAAATTAAAAAAATTAAAAAAATATGTCTCTCTAATATTAGACAAATTCTATGTAGATAGAAAATATCTTGGTCTTCACTACCATAATGGTAGTACATAAAATAGTGTATAAAACATCTAAAACACCATCCAACAAGTAATTTTTGAATGAATGAATTTGATTTTTGAGTATTTGGAGGTGGCTGAGTGCAGTGGCTGCCGCCTGCAATCTCAGCACTTTGGGAAGATGAGGTGGGAGGATCACGAAGTCAGGATATCAAGACCATCCCGGCCAACATGGTAAAACCTTGTCTCTACTAAAAATGCAAAAATTAGCCAGGTATGGTGGCAGACACCTATAATCCAGCTACTTGGGAGGCTGAGGGATGCGGCTTGCTTGAACCCAAGAGGTGGACATTGCAGTATGCCAAGATCTCGCCACTGCACTCCAGCCTGGGTGATGGAGTGAGACTTCATCTTAAAAAAAAAAAAAAAAGAAAGAAAGAAAGAAAGAAAGAAAGAAAGAAAGAAAGAAAGAAAGAAAGAAAGAAAAAGAAAAAATGTGTAGCTGAGGGCAAGGCTGTCATCTATGTTGGTGGGGCCATGATACTTCCCTGGTGACCCTCGTCTGTGGCAGGCCGCTTAACTTCTGATGTGCATACAGAACATCTGTTAGCTTAAGAACCTATGTTATATGTCACCAGATTCTCTTTTCTTTGAATTTCTTTTTCTATAACTTAAAAAATGTTATCGTTGATCATTCCAGCTAGTAATATCTGTAGCCTCCTTCTCTATATACTTCATGAATCTTTGTAAAGCGAAACAGCAAAAATTATCTTTCCTGAATTATATTGCTGATCCTTCATAATAATGGATTTTTATTGTAGATACTATGTATCCCTCTCAAAATGCCACTGCTTTTTATGGCTTATAAAAGAGAGTTGATGTTGAAATGTAAAGCAAGTTTCAGGTCTGAATATCTGCATACAATGCACTATAGATATCCATATTTTAGGTAAATGAACGACGTACGATTTTTAAAATTATGTTTATTTCCATACTTTGGACATGTTCTGATGTTCTAAAGTTCATTTAAAATTCATTCTAATTGGAAATTTGCACTGACCCTTTCCAACTTGTAACAATGAAATCATGAATAAAAATAATCCAATTTTAATTATTTTTAAAATTATATTTCCTAATCCTTTTAGGAGAAATTTAATTAAAAGTCAAAGAAAAACTAACTTATTATTAACTTATTTTCATCACTTTGGAAATTAAATTCTATCATATTAGTCATGTATATTAATTTGAAACAAAGCTCACATCCTTGGAATAATAATTTTCATATGTCCCACACAGAGATTAGTAGTCAGAGGACCGTTATCATTAACGAAAAAATAATGTGCTGCTAAATTGGTCTCATCTGAATATTTTAATAGGTAATTACAATTAAAAGCAAAGAATATTAAAATAGTAGCTAGTGTTTCCGAACCGTATTTACCTTTTGGCTCATAAATACTTTTGTTTTGAAATAAACTACATATTGTTTATCTTATTTATCTTCAACATGATTTACCTGCAGTAGGGAAGACTATGTTCTTATGAAGTAAATGTGGCCACAAGTAGAGCTTTAAACCTGATTGTGTTTTCTTGGAATCAGTAAAATATAATTTTAAAATTATGTTTCTTAATCCTTGTAGGAGAAATTTAATTAAAAGTCAAAGAAAAACTAACTTACTATAAACTTATTTTCATCACTTTGAAAATTAAATTATATAATATTAGTTATGTATATTAATTTGAAACAAAGGTCACATCCTTGGAATAATAATTTTCATATATCCCACACAGAGATTAGAACAAACTCTATGTATGTTTGTATATTATGATATGAGAATATTCTGCTTTCAATATATACAAATAATAGTCTTATCCATTGAAATAAAAAATAGGTTTTTACTGAAATACAGGATTTCATAAGTAATTTAAATATATTATAATGTATATATACAAGTGTGTATTGTCACTTACCATAAAAGATTATACATAAACTACTGTAATGATGTCATTGTTCTTGTGACAAAATAATATTTTTAATCACTGAATGTGCCACTCCTATCCTAAGCACTTTAAATAGTTTAATTCATTCCTTGAAATAACCCTACAAAGTGGGCATTATTATTATTTAATAATACAGATGGGGATTTCATAGATTGAAAATTAGATTCTGATAATTGAAAGGACCCACAAGACTTCACACAGCATCCTTGTACAAGGCTTTTAATAAAGGCAAAGAACACAGTTGAGTAGGGGAAAGAGTTGAGGCAAATATTAGGCGCCTGTTGATCAAAGTGCTTCATTACATGCACAGAACATGCTTTCTCCCCAGTTTGGGCTTCTGTTTGTTCAATGAACCTTGTTTCGGGAAAACTTAAAAGTTTATGTCCTCTAGTTATGTAGCTAAGCCAAAGTGAGTAGTCAGTAATAGGAGTTACCTGTGTTATTTTGGGAGGTATTTGGTGTTTACTTTGTGAGTGCCACACTTTGATGATCTCCAATTCCATATCAAATTTCATCATACAGAACACTGGTGGGGTTCCTTTATTTTCCTATTGTCTCAGGTTCATTTTCTTTGGGACCATACGTCAACTCTATTGATTTCTACCCAAGAATTGGCAAATGTCAGTTTTGTTATTATCCAGTTCCTCTGATGCCAGAAGAAACATGACTCATTTCTGCCAATGAAGCAGATTTATTTGCTACCTCTTCACCTAAAGTAAGGTCACCAACATTTCAACAATGGGGCTGATTTCCAGATTGAAATCTTACTGTGCTTGTCTTCCACCCTTGGGAACCACCTAAAACTCGTTTACTTGTTTGACACCCTTTGGCACCCTTGGAAAACTTGGCAGAAGGACAAGTTACATCCTTTCACAACTCCATGGGGAGAGTTAATGTACATTTTCATTTGATGAGGAAATTCCTTTATTTGCTTTCATGTAGGAATGATGATGTGACATAACCCATGACAATAGATATCTCATATCTCAAAATAAATTTATATTTTTAATAATAAAAATGATTTCAGTTAAAGCCTCTATTAGGATAAAAAGCCAGTGATCGTTTTCAAATGATGCTTACCTTGAAGTTGAAATAGGTTACTTTCTAGTCCCAAATACCAGCAATTACCACTGGGTGTCAGTCAAGGGCTTTTGCCAAATGCTTCAGTCAGCATGGCTGCTCTGACTGGACATTTCCAAAGTAGTTGAAACATGGAGGTAATAAAGTGACCATGTGCTTAGTAAGGTCACAGAGACCTGATTGTGCTAAGGTTCTTTGAAACTCAAAATAAATAAATAAATAAAAGAACTGCTGTTGCTCAAATTCGGGGTGTTTTTTTTTTTCTTGGTAATTTTGTGAATAGGGGTTGATACCATTTTTCAGATGTTGTATGTGAATTCTCTATAAACCAAGGAACCTAATCAATCTTTATACTGCTTGCTTTGATTTTGGAGTTCACAGAGAAAATAACTTATTTTTTGTTTTCTGAGGGATGCCCCAGACTCCTCTGTCCAAGAGGTGTCAAGGAATTTCACCATTTTTCTGAGATCTGTATTGTATGATAGTTAATCAGCCATCTTCTGAAATCGTATGATTAACAAGCATTTAGAATGCAATTTTAGCATAGTGTTCAGATGGATACATAAACAATGTATCATTACTATCACAAATAGCAGTACTCTTCAATTGAATCAAATCTGTTTCAGCTCATCAGGTACAACAATAAGCAGGAGAATTTAAATATCTTTGCCAGAGCATAGTAAATGTGTATTTTTCCATCCATCTCACACGAATGCAAATTAGCTCTAAATTTCTTTGTAAGTAGAAACAGAAAAGAAAGCATTAGTCAAACTGGTCACAGAATAATAGTCTCCCTTAGCTTGTTGTTCAGCTTGCATAGTTAATACGATATTTGTACTACTCGTGGCATGAGGGTTATTACTTATTATTATTTCTATACTCTATAGTGAATCTCTGGGTTTCATCATTTTTCCCACAGGCTATTAAATAAGGAATTTGTGGATATTAATATACCTACATCTAAAACATTTTTAATTGAAACAAAATTTCTTTACGTGCCCCAGGTATCCAAACCTAGTCTATTTTAAATTGGGAATGGGCTTAGCTAATTTTGAAACTTCACATCTACTGTGCTCCAGTAAAAGAGAATTAAAAATGGATTTGGAAGCCAACCTTTTCCCTAATAACCTGGGAAAGACAAGAGTCCTTCATTCAGACATTAGATCCATTCTAATCAACATTCTGGAAGAGTGAGGCAACAACCCTACATAACTTTTGTTAATAAATGCCTACATTCTAGCCATGCTTTTGTCTGCTGTTTCTTGGAGTTGCTCACTGTATCTGCCTAACTCAATTTTACTGCCTGTTAACTTTTCCTTAATGAGCTTTGTATGATGTTTTATTAGACACCAGTGTCCAGAAAGCCAACTAGAGTTCCTTCACCACCCTTGGGTCATTTCTCTCACACCAATGGAAACAGCCTTGGATCCCTTGCTGGGTGTTGAGTCAAGGGACTGTGGGCCTCCTGTCATCTAGAATCTTCTTTTTTTTCTCCATACAATTTTCATGGGTTTGAAACTCAGGAGATTATGAATTTCTTTTTGCACAATAATCAGATTCTCAAAAATTCATTGAGATGAAAATAAATCCAGCAAAACTATCGCAATTCCTTTACAGGTTGAAAAATTGATGGGGCAACCAGACTACCTAATCTTTACATAGCAATTCATTACAATTTTAGCGGTTACAACATCTGTCTCCTCCTTATTAATGTGTGTGTGTGTGTGTGTGTGTGTGTGTGTGGGGTGTTTTTCTTTCTTTTTTTGGAGACAGAGTCTTGCTCCATCTGTCACCAGGCTGGAGTGCAGTGGCGTGATCTTGGCTCACTGCAACTTCTGCCTCCTGGGTTCAAGTGATTCTCCTGCCTCAGCCTCCTGAGGAGCTGGGACTACAGGATCGCATGGCCACACCCAGTGAATTTTTGTATTTTTAGTAGAGACGGGGTTTCACCATGTTGGCCAAGCTGGTCTTGATCTCTTGACCTTGCGATCTGCCTGCCTCGGCCTCCCAAAGTGCTGGGATTACAGGTGTCAGCCACTGAGCCTGGCCTGTTAATGTTATTTTAAATTAACCTTCTGAACACTGATATTCAGTTTACATTTTCTCAAGATTTTTTTTCACCCCTTTTATCCATATTTCCTTTTCTTTTGGTTAATCTGAATCATCTTTCCATCATTAACCCTTATTTGCAGTAGATGGGCAAGGAGTGCTTTCATAGTTTCGCTTACCCCATCTTATCCCTGCAGCAATACAGGTAATAAGGAGTCCAAGCAGTTGTAGCTCCTCATAGCATCAATTATATCTTGATCAAAACTACAGAATTAGGAACATTTTTAGAATTACTGTAACTAATAAGTTACTTAGAGTCTCAACATGTCAGCACCCTCAGAAATATTGCATTTAAAATCTAAGGGTGAATTTGGGGAATTTTCCTTTTCAAGCTTTACGTTATTTACCTTTGACTTTACACAGCTTAATGGATTTGGAGTTTACTCTTTCTATCCACATTTCTGCAAAAGCTATGCTAAGTGAGGGTGCTGAGTAAGCGCTAACAGGCCTGTTCATGCAACAGTGTCCAATAGAGGGAAAAAGCTCTTTGACTTCTCATGCACAACACTGACTTCAGTAGAGGTTCAGAAGTGAGCTTGTGATGAACTCCAATGCGGCTTACCTGTTTAACTAACCACCCTGGCATTTGCGCAGTCTTCTAATTCCCACTGCCATGTGGCCTGTGAAAATGTGCTGTGGTTCTTGTCTGTGCTGAGGTTGTATTTTGGTTGAAACAGCTATCTTCCCCATTGCCTTTGTGCATTACAGTCAGAATCACATGCTGTACGTCTGTGGTCCTGGAAGCCCTCAGCTGCTTTCTTATTACCACCATTTTCTCTAGCAAAAAAGCAGAGTATCCTTGATTGACTTCCTTTGAAATTCCTTTTTTGTAATCCATTTAGCTCCCTAATTTCCAAGCCAGGAATTTACCTCTCCAACATCCACTGACAGGCATTTACTCCTAGCACGGTTGCAATATTTGTGCTACTTCACATCAGAGATGGGTAGAAAGTCATTCTGCAATAGTAGTTCCTCACTTGCCCCCTTCTCATTCTTTCATTGCTACTTTTTGTTTTTTGAGGCCTGGTCTTTCTCTGTCATCCAGGCTAAAGTGCAGTAGCGTCATCTTGGCTCACTGCAGACCCTGCCTTCTGGGCTCAAGCAATCCTCCCACCTGGGCCTCCTGAATAGCTGGGACTACAGTCACACCCCACTATGCCCAGCTAATTTTTGTACTTTTGGTAGAGATGGGTTTTCACCATGTGGCCCAGGCTGGTCTTGAACTCCTGGGCTCAAGTAGTCTGTTAGCCTTGGCCTCCTGAAGTGCTGGGATTACAGGTGTGAGTCACTGCGCCTGGCCTCTTTCTCATTCTTAATTCTCCCAAACAGAAACTTCACCATTACTTAAAATTACAGTGCCAACTGCAGAGTACAATAGGTCTAACAGTTGAAAAGATCCACAGCATTGCCCAGAACATACACACAGCAGATTTTAATAATGGCAAGAACAGAGTGGTAGAAAGAATGTAGAAAAAGTGTGAAGGTCCTAGAGATATTTCCAGGTGCAGCTTCCCAAGGTCTCTCTCACTTCCACAGGACATATGTCACCTCCAAACTGCAACACCAATATCTGTGTGACACATTTTGGTTTTGGGAGATGTCTCTAAAAGTTTCCAGAGGGATCTTTTATGTTCCTGATCACTTATTCAGTTAAGCTGCCTTGCTACTCATATGAGGTATAAGCCAATTTTACCAGTTTTGGCAATTGGGGAAATTTTGAAGTTTAGCACATTATAAATGATTAATTATAACATTCTCTTTTCTTATCTTGACTGAAAGTCAGTTGCAGACTTTCAGTTGACCCTGGAGATAAACACAGAGGTGTCTTATTCCAGCTGCAAAATATAGGCTTACCTTGTTTTATTGTGATTCACTGTATTGTACTTCGCAGATATTGCATCATACAAGTCTGTGGGCATCATTTTTCTAACAGCGTGGGCTCACTTCAGTCTCTGTCACATTTTGCTGATTTTCACAATGTTTTGAACTTCTAAATTATTATTTTACCTGTTGTCGCCATCTGTGATTAGTGTTCTCTGATGTTACTATTGGATTGTTTTGGGTGTCACTCTATTGATAAATGTTGTATGTGTTCTGGCTGCTCCATCAATTGACCATTTTCCTGTCTCTCTCCCTCCCCTCCGGCCTCCCTATTCACTGTGATACAACTATATTGGAATTAGGCCAGTTAATAACCATGCAATGAATGGTTTCTGTGTGTTTAATGGAAGGATGAGTAATACATTGTTAGTCTCAAAATAAAAGCTAGAAAAGTCTACTCTTAGTGAGGAAGGCATGTTAGGAACTGAGATAGGCTGAAAGCTAGGACCCTTGTGTGGAACAGTTAGCCAAGTTGGAAATCCAAAGGAAAAGTTCTTAAAGAAAATCAGAAGTGCAACTTTCAGTGAACACACAGATGATAAAGTGAAGCAGCCTTCTTGCTAACTTGGAGAGTTTTGGTGATCAAACATTCCCTAATCCAAACCAAGTCCCTAACTATCTTCAATTCTATGAAGACTGAGAGAGGTGAGAAAGCTGCAGAAGAAAAGTTGGAAGGTAGCAGAGGTTGGCTCATGAAGTTTAAGGAAAGAAGCTGTTTCTACAGCATAGAAATGCAATGTGAAGTAGCAACCACTGATGTAGAAGCTGCAACAACTGATCTACAAGGTCTGGCTAAAGTAATTGATGAAGGTGACTCTATTAAACAATATATTTTAATGTAGATGAAACAGCCTTGTATTGGAAGAAGATGTCATCTAGGACTTTCATAGTTAGAGAGGAAAAGTCAATGTCTACCTTAAAAGTTTTAAAGACTGGCTAAGTTTCTTGTTAGGAGCAAATGCAGCTGGTGACTTTAAATTGAAGCCAAGGCTAATTTACTGTTTTGAAAATCTTAAGGCCCTTAAGATCATATGAATTCTACTCTTCCTGTGCTTTATAAATGGAACAACAAAGCTTGGGTGGCAGCATATCTGTTTACAGAGTGGTTTACTAAATGCTTTAAGCCAGGGCTCAGAGAAAGATTTATTTCAAAGTATCACAACCCATTGACTAGGTACCTAGTCACCAAAGAGCTCTTATGGAGATGTACAAGGGGATTAAAGTTCCTTTTATGCCTGCTAACACATCTATTCTTCAGTCTATGGATTGAGGAGTAATTTTGACTTTTAAGTCTTATTATTTAATAAATACATTTTGTAAAAATACATTTCGTAAGGCTATAGCTGTCATGAATAGTGATTCCTTTGATGAATCCGGGCAAAGTCAATTAAGAACCTTCTGGAAAAAATTTATTATTTTAAATGTAATTAAGAACAATTGTGAATGTGAATTATGGGAGGAGGTCAAAATACCAACATCAATGGGAGTTTAGAACATTACAATATTATTACAAAATGCAAACTTAATGTTGTTTGATTTCAACATTCATAGATGACTTTCAGGGATTCAAGATTTAGTGAATTTAATAATTGCAGATGTCATGGAAATAGTAGGAGAATTAGAGTTAGAAGTGGACTCTGAAGATGTGATGGAATTGCTGCAATCTCATGATAAAACATGAATGAATGAATGGATGAGAGTTGCTTTTAAGGATGAGCAGAAAAAAAATGGATTGTTGAAATAGAATCTTCCTCTGGTGAAGATGTTGTTAAAACTGTTTAAATAAAAACAAAGACTTGAATATTTTATCAACTTAGTTGATAAAACAGTAGCAGGATTTGAGAGGATGGACTCCAGTATTTAAAGAAGTTCTGCTGTGGGTAAGATGCTATTGAACATCGCATGCTAAGAGAAATCCTTCATGAAAGAAAGTCAATCAATGTGGCGAAAATGATCACTGTTTTATTTTAAGAAATTGTCTCAGTCACCTCAGACTTCAGCAACCACCACCCTGGTTAGTCACCAGAATAGAGGCAAGACCCTCCACCAGGCAAAAGATTATGACTCACTGAAGGCTCAACTAATCATTAGCATTTTTTAGAAATAATTTAAATTAAAGTATGTACCTTATTTTTCTTTAGACACATGCTATGGTACACAAACTACAGTATAGTGTCCACATTGTTTTAACCTGTGCTGGGAAACCAAAAAATGTGTGTGACTCTACTGCAATATTTGTTTTTCTGTGGTGATCTGGAACTGAATCCTCAGTGTCTCCAAGGCAGGCCTCTAACTGTTTTACACAGGTGTACTAAGGTACAGAGGGCATGGTCATAATTTACACAATTAATAGGTAGTAGAGTAGTGTTGTGAATTCAAACATTCCTGCTCTGAGTGCCTCCACTGAGCTCCAAGTCCTTGTTAACATTGCTGCAGTGTTTTGTAATTGCTATTAGAGTCATTTAGCATTTCACAAGGTTAAGTCGTGAAAGGAACAGAGACTGGGGAGCAAGAATCACAACATAATCTTCCTCACATGCTAAACTCTCAGCATAGCATCTGGTCTTCTCCAGGTAAGTAATGTTTATTATAATTAATTGAAACAAAGCTAAATTCAATTTTTTATAATCCCACATTGTATCATGTATATCCAAAACAAGAGCTCCAGTCTGGCTTAACTAATCATGCATAAAGAAACTAATTTAGACTCTGAGGCCAATTCTTATCCCAACATTCATTTGAGTCATGAAATCAAATAATTCAACTGGTGGATTCCTTCTGAGAAAATAAAGCTGTTTGTGCAGAATCCTGAAGGCACTCTTTACTGCATAGGCAGCCTATGAGCCACAAGGATATTTCCAGTTGTGAACTGTAGAATCCATTATGCCAGTGTTTTGCACATGGAAAATATTTTAAATTCATTTCAGAAGTTGATGTGAAATACACTTGAAATGTAAACAAAACATTAATTTTGAGAGACATATATAACTGTGTAAACATGTATTAGGCTTTTGTTATTTTATCTAATTCTTTACCATGTTTTAAATAGTTGAATAACATGCAGAAACTTTACAATGTAACATAATATAATGACTCAACTATATATATATATATATATATATATATGGACTTAAATAACATATTAAAATATTTGTTTACATTCAGATGTTAAAGGAAAAACATACTTATTATCCTTCCTCCTAATTAAACTATATTTTTTTCCCTTTTTGTCCTTGTCCAAATATATATTATTTTGTATAATGGCAGTTAGTAAAATATTTACATTCCATATTCTACTTAATGTATCATACTAACATTTTATGCTCTGAAATGTCATATTTATTATTGTAATGAATGAATCATACTGTATAAAATGGCTTAATCTTAGATTAATTATTCCTTTATGTCTAGACTGTTTTCTCTCTAGTTTATTTCTAATTATTGTTTTACTGAATATTAATTTTTAAAAATAATTATTCCCTTAGGTTAAATTCTCAGTAGTATTACTGAATTAAATAGCATATTTTTGTTTAAGATATTATTATATTATTTTTGATACGTTAGATAAAGATCATCTTCTTTCAAGATACTCTAGTGTAGAATGGTTTTTAAATTTTTTCTAATTAAATGTGTCAAACTGTATCTCATTATACTTTTAATTTGCATTTTGAAATTATAGTTCTTGGCAATTTTCAGCCTTCATATTAATTGTTTTTCCCCTTGTATGAATTGTTAGTTTATATAGTCAGCCCACTTTTAAAATATATCTTTTACCAATCTGAACGGATACTTTATGTAAGATACATATACAGTTTAATGCATACTGCCAATCCAAATGAATCTATTGGAAGAGAGTTACTGGTAAGTAAGATGTTTATTTTTGCCTTTAGGGTACTCAGCATGTGTTTGAAGTCATTCTTGTTCTCCTGTTCTGTGGAGGAAACACGGGGACTGTGGCAAAGGTAGAGCACCGATTTGGAACACCAATAATCAACCTAGTTAGCCCTATTAAGAAAGCACAAAAGGCCTCTCTTTTCCATTATGACAGCAAATTCAACATCTTTGTGGTAAAGAGAGTTTTCATTCATCCATCACTCTTGTTTTTGGTCTACACGTGGATTCGAGATGGTGAAAGGGTGAGTTAAATTATGATTACATATAATGCTGCTGATGGGAGAAGACTAAAGGCTAAGTAGTCTGATCAGGCTGAGGAGGTCAGGGGAGTCAACATCCGCTATTACATACAGGCATGTTCTTGGCACTGACTGCCCGAGTTACAGTGGACAAATATCTACATAAGTGAAAAGAATCATTAGTGTATTACACATCAAGTATGTTTTATGTGATACACAGGTAGGTAAATATAGATATAAAATCTGCTAATCCTTATGCAACCAGGTGAAATAAGCTGTATACTTTCTTACATTTCTCAGAGGAAATGAGGCACCAATAAATTGCTTAAGTGGTTTGTTAATGATAGAAAAGAAATGAGTCTAGATTGTTTATATGCAGTCCATTATTGGAACCACTCTGCTCTGCTTCTCTAATGGAATTGTTTACTATTATTATTATTACTGTTAGTCTTATTCATAGGATAGAGCTGCTATAAAATAGTGTATATTGAATTAGTCCCTATGATTATTGAATAATTACAAGACTATTCATGGGTTTTAGTATCTTATACAGACTCTAAAACACTTAATGACAATTACAACTTTCAAACTCACAGCAGAGGAGAGTCAGAAAGATGTGTGGTCTTGTGAAGCTTCAGGTGATCTACACTGTTGTTTAACTCATCACCAGATTTGTGAGTTAATCCCAGAACAGGACATAGTGAAGCCGCCTGCTGCTGGAAGTAGATCACTTGGAACTATCACCTACAGCAGCTTGTGGGATACAATACATCAGCAGGGGCAAATGGTCTCCTGGATTCAAAAGGAAAGTGGCTTAGATAATTCAAGTCTTTCAGCAGAACAGACTATTCTCTTTTAATTTCAGGCACATTTTCTTTTTAAGTAAAGCTTTCCTGTTGCTTCTTAATATTCTGCTTCAGCTTGTATGTAGGCATAGTCTTGTAACTAAACTCAAGTTTCTCTAAAGTGTTAAATTTAATGTGCTTGGTGTGTTCTGTTCCTCTATAAAAGTATTATTTTCTCATCAGATTATTTTACTATGAGGAGATATAACCTCGTGACCATCATTGTTAGTGATAACTGTAATTTGATAAACTTTGGGGAGGCTTAGAGTAAGGTCACACGTCTGTGGCTTTCCTCTCAGTCTGAAACTCCATATTTCTTACTGTTCCAGGAGTGGGAGTATTTTGATGAGCACTATGAAGAATCCTTTGTCCTATGCAAAATTCATTTAAAATTCTGTTTATACAATCAACCTAGCATAAATGGGACATCTTTTTGGTTTCATTTCAATAAGAGTTGGTCAGTGGCAATAGGTCCACTCACTGTTTTCTTTGTATTAATACATAACATGTAGGGTAAACAGTCACCACTCTTCCTCCTCTTTCTCTCCCTCTCTTCTTCAGAGGACCTTGTAAGACTAAAACAAGATTAGACACACATATTAATATATCTTTTCAATGATATTTCCAATATGCAACATCATATCACCACTGATCCTGACCTGCTTTCTTTGAGATTACCTTGTGGTGACTCTTGCTATGGGTTGTCCTGCAATATTTTAACTTAAAGAGGTTGATATCTGTTCCAGAATTATATACCCATGTATAGCTACTCCCAGCAGTCTCAGACAGCATGCACCTCTCAGCTATCTCAGACATGAGCAAGAATTCTTGAGTCCCCTCCTCATGTACCACCATTGCTTTGATTTGTGAGTGGTGTAAGCCATTCAAAAGGAACCCTTTCAAGAAAGCAACAAGATTTAAGATTTTGAGCTTCAAGTTGTATTTCATTTATAGTAGATCCTTCATGGGTTGCTCAAGGAAGCATAATGAATAATTTCCTGTGAAGTTTGCGGAAGAAATGCTTGTATTTCCTAGGGCTGCCATTCACAAAATCCCACAGACTACAACAGAAATTTATCTTCTCACAGTTCTGGAATATGGAAGTTCAGGATAGACATTTTAGTGAGTTTGGATTCTTCCAAGGTCTCTCTCATTGGCTTGACTTTCCATCTTCTCACTGTGTCCCTGTGTGGCCTGAACTCAGTGCGTGCACATTCGGGTGTCTCTCTGTGTGTCCTCATCTCCTCTTCTTTCTTTTTTTGTAATATTTCCTTTTACTGATACATGCGTTAACATATTTTAGGGGTACATGTTATATTTTGATGCCTGTATATAAAGTGTAGTGATCAAATTGGAGTAATTGGAGTATCCATCACCTCAGACACACATCTTTCCTTTGTGTTGGGGACATTTCAATTTTTCTCTTCTATCTATTTTGAAATGTACAATAATTATTAACTATCATCTCCCTACTGTGCTATCAAATACTAGAACCTATTCTTTCTATCAGTATGTATTTTTATATCCATTAACCAAAGTCCCTTAATTTCCTTCCCCTACCCTAGGCCTCTGGTCACCAACATTCTACTCTCTCACCCCATGATATCTACTTTTTTAGGTCTTGCATATGAATGAGAATGTGCGGTATTTGTTTTTCTGTGCCTGGCTTATTTCATTTAACATATTAACCTCCAGTTTTATCCATGTTGTTTTGCAAATTTTATAGGAATTTATTTTTTAAATGGATGAATAGTATTCTGTTGTGTATATATACCATATTTTCTTTAACCTTTTAACTGTTGATAAACACAAATATGTTGGCTGTATTGAATAGTGATGGATTAAACAGGAGGCTGCAGATATCATATAAACCTACTGACTTCTTTGTTTTGAGTATATACCCAGCAGTGGCATTGTTGGATATATGGAAGTTCTATTTTATGTTTTTGAGGAATCTTCATACTCTTTTCCATAGAAGCTGTACTACTTCACATTTCTGCCAACAGTGTATGAGCTTTCCACTTTCTCCACATCTTTGCAAGCATCTGTTATTTTTTGTCCTTTGATAAAAGCCATTCTAGCTTGGATAAGAGAATATCTCAGTGTGGATTTGATTTGCATTTCCCTGGTGACCAAATGATGTTGAACATTTTTTCATATACCTAATGGCCATTTGTATGTCTTCTTTTGTGATATATTTGTTCAGGTTTTGCTCATTTTAAGATTGGATTATTTGTCTATTTTACTATTAAGCTGAATGAGTTCCTCATATATTCTGCTTATTGATCACATGTATGCTTCTCAGATGAACAGGTTGCAAACATTTTCTCCAGTTCTGTCTCTTCACTTTGTTGATTGCTTCCTCTGTTGTGAAGAAGCTTTTTAGCTTCATGTATTCCCATTTGTCTGAGTTTGTTTTTGTACCTTGTGTTTTGGAAATCTTATCCAAGAATCTTTGCTCATATCAATATCCTGATGCATTTCCCTCCCCACTGTTTTCTTCTGACAGCTTCACAGTATCAGGTCTTTACATTTAAGTCTTCAATCCATTTTGATGTGTTCTTCACATGGTATCAGATAATGGTCCAATTTCATTATTTTGCATATGAATATTATATTTTTCATACATCATTTATTGAACAGACTGTCTTTTTCCCATTGTGTATTATAGGAACTTTGTCCAAAATCCATTGGTCAGAATGAGTGGATTTATTTTTAAACCTCTCTTCTGTTTAAAGATTTCTGTGTCTGTTTTTATGCCAGAAGATGCTGTGTTGGTTACTATATCTCATAGTATAATTTGAAGTCAGTTAGTGTGATATCTGCAGCTTTTTTTTACTCACAATTGCTTTGGCTATTTGGGGACTTTTGTTGTTCCACAAAAATTTTAGGATTTGTTTTCTATTTCTGTGAAGGATATCATTGGTATTTTGATAAGAATTGCATTGAATCTGTATATCACTTAGGGTAGTATGAACATTTTATCAATATTAATTCTTCCAATTCCTGAGCCTGGGAGATGTTTCCATTTTTTTTGAGCCCTCTTCAATTTCTTTCATTAGTGTTTCATAGGGTTTTTGTAATTTTTTTTCTGTTTTACTTTGGTTAAATTTATTTCTAGGTATTTTTTATAGCAACTGTAAATTACAAGGATACCAGGCATACTGTATTATATATTAGATTAGGACCCATCTTAGCAGACTCATTGTAACTTTATCATCTGGCACAGACCCTGTTTATTAAGAATTTATCTAGTAAATAAATAAATTTAAAAATAATTTTCCCCTGCTCTCTGCCTGGAAACATATTCTCAACTATAACAAAGGGAAGAGGAACCCAAGCTAAGCAGAGTCTCTGTGAGTTGAGAAGACAGAAATCAAAGTTTAAACATACTAGAGTATCTGGAATTTGTAGCTCTTTATAAGTCGAGGAGTATACAGAGCTATGCAAAGAAAGAGGTTGTAGTAGGTTTAAGAATGGCTTCTAATAATGTCAGGTCCTAATCTTGGGAATCTGTAAATATTACTTTATATGAAAAAGAGTCTGCAGATGTGATTAAGAATTTTGAGAAAGGGAGGTTATCCTGGGTAATCCAAGTCAACTTTAAGTGCAGTCAACACAAGTGTCTTCATAATAAAGAGAAACACAGGGAGTTTTGGCAGACAGAAGTGAAGATGCGAACATGACCATGGAGGCATTACACCATAAGCCAGGGAATTCCTGTAGCCCCCAGGCTGAAAGATGCAAGAGTGGATTTTCCATGAGCGCTTCCAGAAGGAGTGTGGCCCTGCTTGACACCATGATTTCAGTCCGGTGGTACTGCTTTCAGACTTCTGGCCTCTGCACTATGAGAGAATTAATTTCTATTGTATTAAACAACTAAATCTGTGATCATTTATTACTGCAGCCGTAGGAAACTAATACAGAATCCAAGACACATAAATAGGGTTTCTCTTAACTCCTTGTCTGAAGATGAAGCTACACAAACACAGGGTGAAAACTTACAAGCTCAGGCAAAGAAAATTGTCAGGAAGCTGTAAGCTAAGAAATTCTTAGAGGTCAGATAAAATGGGAGATAGTCAACTTCCAGCCAGCCAAAGTAGAGAGATCTTAGTGAGTACCTGGATCATTTAACAGAGACCCCAGTAGATAAATCCCAAGGTTGCCAAATAAAAAAAAAAATAAAAATACAGGATTCTTAGTTCATGTCAATTTCAGATAAATAGCATTTTTATATATGGAGGTCTCAAGTATTAGAATTGAAGTTTCAGATTAATGCCACAATTTTTAATTTATAATAACACATGAGGTATACTTATCATAAAAAACGTTTTGTTTTTGTTTATCTAATTTCAAATTTTAAATTACAAATTTAACTGGGCTTCCTCTATTTTCTCTGAAAATTCTAACTACTTCAAATACATCCTATCAAAGCTTAATAACCAGAAACAAGTAAGTTAACTCCCTGCAAACTCAAAGTTGAAAATTCTGTAGAGAAAGGCAACAAAATACAAATAGTTAACAATGTAATAAATGCAGTGATGGCATCCAATGAAGATAATCATGTACCAAAAAAGGCAAAAACAAACAAACAAACAAACAAAAAAAACAAACCCAACATAAAATGTGATCCATTTGCTGGATAAAAACTATTTAATAAAAATAGACCAAACATTGTAGAAATACAGAAATTAGCAGACATGTTTCTTAACATCTATTGCAAAAGTACTCAGAATTTAAAAGTAATAATAAAAATCAGGAGAAAAAAACGAACATATGCAAAACATCACATACATAAACATACAAGCAAATAGAACTTGAGAAATTTAATATAAAATGGAAATATGCTCATTGAGGTTAAATGCAAATTAAGCACTTCAGAAGGAAAGACAGGTGAATTTGTGGGTACAGTGATATCAACTATGCATACCGATGCAAAGAAAAAAAGTCTGTAATTTGTGGAACAATATCAAGCTCACCAACTAACATGTAACTGAAGTTTCAGAAAAGAAGAGAGAGAAGCTAAGGATTAGAAAAATTATTTTAAGAAAATTCATTTCAATTTTTCAAATTAGATGAAAAGTATGAACAGATTCAAAAAACTCATCAAACCCCAAACAAAATAAACACATAGAAATTATCAAGATGGCTGGGTGTGGTGGCTCACACCTGTAATCTCAGCACTTTGGAAGGCTGAAGCGGGTGGATTGCCTGAGGTCAAGAGTTCAAGACCAGCTTGGCCAACATGGTGAAACTCTGTGTCTATTAAAAATACAAAAATTATCTGGGCACGGTGTTGTTCACCTGTCATTCCAGTTACTCAGGATGCTGAGGCAGGAGAATCACTTGAACACGGGAGATTGCAGTAAGCCAAGATCCCTCCACTGCACTCCAGCCTGGGTGACAGAGTGAGACTCCATCTCAAAACAAAAAAAAAAAAAAAAAAAAAGAAAAGAAAAAGAAAAAAAGAAAGAAAATATCAAGACATCATAGTTGATTCTGTGATAGGTATATTACTATATGTAAAAGCATATTGCCATATATAATTTTTATTCTATATATTTAAATATTTTGGCAAAGTCATTTTGGGAAAAAAACACAATATGATCCAGAAGTCTATGTTTCTACAAGCAAATAAAGTGAAGTAAATATGCAGAAAATTTCTGCCTCCCAATGAAAGCATATTATGACTTAATGATTGTTCTTCATTGTTTGTCTATTTTTTGTTTACTTAGAAAAAGTAGTGATCAGCAGAACAGCAAGAATGTTGTTTCCAGTTTGCAAAATTAGTCTATAACAATTGCAAATCATTCATCAAGTTATAATAGCAAGCATTTTACCGTGACTAAGAAATAAGTTACAACCACAAGCAAACACGGGATATATTCAGGATTGAGTGTAATTTGAGAACATCACAAGACATTTTCATGCAGGGCTTGTATGAGTAATGTAGTTCATTTTATCAAGACTGTTTTCTTGTTTTATTGATATGCCCATTTAATTTTAATTAAATTAGTAAATATAGAATGCTTAATGTATTTCTACATTTTCTCCAAGTCTGAATTTAAACCAGATTAAAAGAACCATTTTCATGTTTTAAAAGTCCACATTTAAACAAATGCAGTGATGGGGAAAAATCAGCTGGATAATTAAATAATGAAAATCCATGTGCCCATGGATTTTCCAGAAGAAGGAGTAAATTAAAACACAAGTGTATAAGCAAAAAATCAATTTAGGTGGATTACAACTAAAACTGGCACCCCGATTATTTTCATGCAGAGGATGGAGTTTGTCATTTATTTCATCTTTTCCCTCAAATCAAGAAAAATTAAATTCAAATTATACAAAAGGCGTTTTACGCTTTTTTGAAATGATCATCCTTTATTTAATAGTGATGCTAATATTTAAAGCTTTGCTTTATTTTTACCACTTGCCCCGAGTAAGCAAGAGTAGACAGCTCCTGGTATTCAGTGGGCCTTGTGCTCTCATCAATGGAATTTTGATAATGATGCCTCCCTGCTTTACATACTATTGCTTTGTGGCCATAGGGAAGAAAGTTACATGGAAAAATACTTTGGAAATAATGATGTGCTGTATAAATACATGTCATCGCAAAGCGTAATAAAACATATTAAAATGTAGGAGCTTTATATTTTAAATAGGCTCTGTAATTTACAACAGATTAAATAAGTTAAACTATATGATGATTTAAAGAAGGCCAAAATGCCTACAATGACTCCATCGGATAGGTGCACTATAGTTGGACGGTATAAATGCCACAGAGAAAAAACATGGCAGGAAAGGGATATAGTGAGGGTCATGGGTGAACGAGGTTTCCATTTTAAATGGGGTAGACGTATTGAGTACATGGCGGAAAGGAAGGCTCACTGAGAAAATGACTTTTCAGGCAAAGACTTATAGGAGTTGAGGTAGCATGCCATAATGTTATTGTGGGGACATACATTTCATGCTAGGAAAGAGAGTAAGGTCAAAATCTCCAAACTGACAGTTCTCCAGGCACATTCAAGAAAATAGTGTATATGTACTTAAGGGAGACAGAAGAAAGTGATAGATAATAAGATCAGAATGCTGAGGCAAGTGCTAGACACATCTAGAGACTTAGTTCTAAGAGAGTTCTGATGGGTTTTGGTCACGTAAGTGACATGATCTGACTTACGTTGTAACTGAATGACTCTCCGTTAACAGACCAAAAGGAGGTGAAGAAACAATCATCAATTAAAGTAGTTAAAAGGCTAAAACTATGAAACAATCATGAGATAAGCCAGGGCAGTGGGAGTGAAGGTGGTGAGAGATACTCAGATTTTGAAGGTAGAGTCAATTTGATTTCCAGATAAATTGAATGTGGGATGTAGAGGAAAAGATGAGTCCCAGTCGACTGCCCTCTTTTTGGCTTGAGTATCTGGAAAGATTTGGCTAATAACGGATACGGGAATAATGGAGGAGTTTATTTTTGGGAAGAATGAGAGTTGTATTGTTTGACATGTGAAGTTAAGTCCTGTTAGACTTTGATGTAAAGATGATATACAGGCAGTCATAGTGACTAGGTAAGATTTCTGGTATGAGTTAAGATTGAAGATGTATATTAGGGGAGCCTCAACATATATACCTTGTTTAAAGCCACAAGACTGGAAGAGGTCACCAAGGGCAGGAGTGTAGAATAGACATCTGAAGATTGAGACTTGAGACAAATAGCTTTGAGATGGCTGGAAAATGAGACATGAGTAGTCAACAAGTAATAGTGAAATTAAGAGTATGATATTGTGAAAGTCAAATGAAAAAGTGTTTGAAATAAATGATTGGTTTTTTTCTTAAAGCTGTGAATACATATACAAGAAAATCCAATCCTACTTATTCGATTTTGGTAAAGGTAATTGATAATGTCCATAAAAGCACCTTTTGAGAGTCAAAAAGGCAAAGATTGATTAAATGAATTTAAACTCCATCAGGCTTGGTGTTGATAGCAAATCCTGTGAAAACTGAAAAAGATATTGTAGGAGGTAAACTCAGGACCACATTGTGTAGCAATCAGTATTTCTTCAGTGAACTCCCCTCTACCTTTTGTATTCAGGGTCACAGTGCTCTTATGAGGCCCTTGGTTGTGTTGGAAGAGAAAAGGGAACCTGCTAAGAATAGTCTTACTATTGTGATAGGTTAAGGTCTAGGACAAATTGAATTTTTAATGGGAATATATGGAAAAGGCAATGGTTAACTCATAAGAATAATGGGCTCTTTGTAAAATTACTTGAATTTATGAAAGAGTAATTTTTGTGCAGGAAACCTCTCTGGAATTCTTCCATTCACACCATGCATGTAGGCAACCATCTGTTTCCCTCTTGCAAGTGGACAAATTGATGACTCTAGAAAGGGAAGCATCTAACTTGTTTGATTTTATTGCTAGTCTTACTTTAGTAGAGATGTTAAACAAAAACAACGCATTTAAATATATGAATTTAAGGCCATAAAATGTATAGACTATTAAACTTGCTGAACTAATCTGAATTTTTCAGTATAAATTTGAGTTCCCTTTAAAAAAGATTCATCCTTTCAGTATACTTTGGTTTTGAATAAGTCTGATATATTAACATGGTAGATGGGTTATACTATTTACTAAATCATTGTTTTTTAAAAAACATAGCACTCTATTAGGCGCTGTCTTGCTAAACCTCAAGTAATCATACCCATGTTACATAATATCTCAATCAGCAATAACTTTTATAAGTAGGGGGATTTTCTGGTGTCTTACTTAAGTAAGAGTTAGCTGCAATTTAAGTCTGTTTTGTTTTACTTTGATTAGTTTACACACAATATCACACTTTGAGAACCACAGACAGAGCATCTCCTTAGTTCATGAAGGGAAAGAAATTAGACCTCAACCAATGTAAAGCAAAAGCTACTCTGAATGGATGACACGTTCTGTTTCTCACTTTATTTACTACTATTCTGCTTCACCCTTAACTTTTGCAAAGGTACATCAAAATCACTAAAATTGTGAAACAAGGCAGTAATCCGTTGTTTTGAACCAGGAAGTGAAGTTGTGTTTATCCTTCCTCTCTCTGTTCCACCTCCACATCCCATGACTCAAAATCAGATTTGAAATGTATCCCCAATTTGGCTAATTATCCTTAGCTGTGGTAAAATGAATCTAATTTAGAGTGGAATTCTGTATGCTCATTTCTAAGATTGAAAAAAATAGCATTTCATATAAATCCTATGTATTTTCTTAGCTCAATGTAGAGGAAAAGATTCTGTGACTCTAAGAAAAGGCAAAATATTAAGTGAAGGTAGAGATATATGAAGGTCCCCATACAGTTTTGTCAGACAAATTTGTCATTCATGGTGATCTCATTCCTGGCACAACCCTGTTGAATCCTTGAGGATTTGCTGACCTCTTTAATGCCTTTTCCTGATTGAGGGTCTTCTGTTACTTTATTTATTTTTTTGAGAAGGAGTCCCCCTCTGTTGCCCAGACTGGAGTGCAATGGCACAATCTCGGCTCACTGCAACCTCCAACTCCCAGGTTTAAGCCATTCTTTTGCCTCAGTCTTCCAAGTAGCTGGGATAACAGGTGACTGCCACAACACCTGGCTAATTTTTTTTGTATTTTTAGTAGAGATGGAGTGTCTCCATATTGGCCAGGCTGGTCTTGAATTCCTGATCTCAGGTGACCTGCCTGCCTCGGCCTCCCTGAGATTGCAGGCATGAGACACCATGAGATGGAGTTCCCTCGGTTTCCCAGGCTGGAGTTCAATGGCATGATCTAAGCTCACTGCAACCTGTGTCTCCCAGGTTCAAGCAATTCTCCTGCCTCAGCCTTCTGAGTAGCTGGAACTAGAGATGACTACAGGAGACTGCCACAACACCTGGCTATTTGTTTTTTTGTATTTTTAGTAGAGATGGAGTTTTTCCATGTTGGCCAGGCTGGTCTCGAACTTCTGACCTCAAATGATCTGCTCACCTTGGCCTCCCAGAGTGCTGGGATTATAGGTGTGAGCCACTGCACCTGGTCTTCTGTTACTTTATGGATTAGTTATTACTTCTGCTTCATCATAGATCACTTTGTGTTTATAGTTCTGTGAAACCATGTACCATTAAATTTGCTCCTATGTTTCTATAGAAAAAGCATAATATAATCAAACATCACTGGATTCCATGGTGATCAGATTTGTGGATTTTTTCTAGCTGTGCATATAGATAATTATATGACTTAGAGACATTTCCTTAATCTTGCTGGGTCAGTTTTTCATCTATAAATAAGGAGAATTATACGAGCTAATAGTTTACTCACCACCACACAGTGGCCTCCACTCCCATGCCATAACGCACAAAAAATATTAAGAATAAGCATTGAGTGTCAGACCTTAAATTTTGCTAAAAAAAGGACCTCTAGAAGAGACTTACCATCATCATCATTTAATAATTGAATTCCAGAAATTGCCAATAAGATGTCATTTTAGAGTAAATTTCCCTGTTTTCTAAGAAATTGCTGCCTGCTGTAATTTTTTCCCTCACACTAACTGGTGTGATTTTGCCATGCATCAGCATCCATCTACAGACAGGTGTTTGGGAATAACTAGTCTAGCCCAGTGCTTCTCAAACTTTGCAGGCCTCGGCATAACCAGCAGGACTAGTTTAAATAGATGTCAGAGCCCCATCCACAAAATAGGTCTTCTTGAAGTCTGAGAATTTGCATTTCTTTTTTTTTTCTTTTTTTATTATAAACTTTATTTCTTAACATGATCTCCATCAAGAACAAGACATTTTTCTAGAACACATGTATTATTTTTCAAAATGACTACTAATTTACAACCCCACCAACATTGTACAAGGGTTACCTTTTCTCCACATCCTCACTAACATTTGTTATCTTTCTCTTTTTGATAATAATCATTCTAACAGTCTTGATGGGATATCTCATTGTGGTTTTAATTTACGTTTTCTTGATAATTAGAAGTGTTGAGCATTGTTTAATGTATCTGTTAGCCATTCATATCTCTTCATTTGAGAAATGCCTGTTTAGATCCTTTGCCAATTTTTTAAAAAAATTTTTATTGCATTATAGGTTTTGGGGTACATGTGCAGAACGTGCAAGATAGTTGCATAGGTACACACATGGCAGTGTGTTTTGCTGCCTTCCTCCCCTTCACCCACACTTGGCATTCATCCCCAGGCTATCCCTCCCCAGCCCCCCCCGCTGTCCCTCCCCCATTCCCCCCAATAGACCCCAGTGTGTAGTAGACCCCCTCCCTGTGTCCATGTGTTCTCATTTTTCTCACCCGCCTATGAGTGAGAATATGCGGTATTTCTTTTTCTGTTCTTGTGTCAGTTTGCTGAGAATGATGTTCTCCAGATTCATCCATGTCCTTACAAAGGACACAAACTCATCATTTTTGATTGCTGCATAATATTCCATGGTGTATATGTGCCACATTTTCCCAGTCCAGTCAATCAGAGAATTTGCATTTCTAACACATGTCCAGGTGATGCTGATGCTACCTGTTCAGAAACACACTTTGAGAACAGTGGGTCTAGATAATTTCTGATATCCTTACCATACAGACTTTTATGAATATAGTATTTCTTCTACAACTAAGTATAAGCAAATTACTGATATAGCATAAATCGTTATAAAGGACTATCTTTTCCATCTACTGAATATTTTTAAACACCAAGACGTTAAAAGCCGTTTTATATAATATACTCAACTTGCATTAAATATGAACAAATTTGAGCAAAAAATATTTTTTGCCACAAAAGAGCTACAAGGTATGCAGTATTTACACAAATAAAATTTATGATTATATAAAAAGAATAACACCATACAAAGAAAAGAGTTTCTCTTATATTTTTAAAGTTCAGAAAATCAGAAATCAGACAATATGACCATAATGTGGGTCTTTTAAGGTCTTGTATGTACCATTGGTTTTGGTTTTTAAATTTTCTATGTGATTTATATGAAAGGGAAATGGCTGCACAGAGCCTTCCATTTAATTTTAAATAATGTGACTTTTGTTGAAAGAAGGAACAATCTCACTATATTGCAAAGCATATCTTTTGAGCTAGCAATATAGAAATGTTTCAGGATATAAATATTCTGTAATTACTTGCTTTCAAAACTAGACAAGGAGACAGTCAAGCATAATTAATAGTTTTGAAATATAACTTTAATGATAGTGTGTAAATGCCAGAGGAAGAATATCTGACCCCAGCATTGTAATCTCAAAGATGTTTAACTTTATAGCCTTTCCCCCATCTTGGAAGCAAACTGAACAAGCTGAAGGAACAACATATCTACCTTTTAGTATTCAGTGGTTAGCTTGACAACTGGTAATTGGTATTAACTGTTATTTCATTTGTAAAGTTAACTGATTTTTTTAAAATAAGTGATTTTATTAACAGCAGTTAGTTTAAATATATAATCATGGACATTTCAGAACAATTGTTATTGTACATGTAGATTGTTAAAAATGTCACCGTAATTGCTTTTTATGACTGAAACTACATCCATTCATCAAGCAAATGTATTACACATAACTTTCTGAGGATTAGGAGTAGGAAAATAATTTCTTTTTCTTATTTCTCATCTTTCTCTTTTCCCAGATTTTATTATCTATGGATAACTGTGCTTGATTTTTAAACTGTTCTTTTACAACTCTATGTTTGCTGATTGTTTTTTAGGGAAATGGTATCGGTAGATAGTCACATGAGAGAACTAAAGAAAATTGTGATACAGAAAGGTTATTTGTAATTTATGTTTTTGACAATATACATGATAGCTTTCCTTGTGAATCTAAGGTTTTGGGTGAAAAGCTGATAAATTTTACAACCCCCTTGCAGCAAATAACTAAGGGCAAGATACATTTTTTAGTGGGGGAAAGTATAGTATTAATCTTAGGCAGAGTGTTTACATTATAAAAAGACATAAAGAAGAAGTGTAAATACCAAGAAGAGATGTATTATTATTCTTTATCACACTGCCACACATAGCTGTAAAGTCAGGCTGCTTTGGAGGACATTGCCTTTTCTATTGATTAAATATTTCACCCACAAATTAGAGGATATTCCAGTTACCACCCCTAATATTTCAAATGAGGTCTTCTGGTTAAAACATGAGATTAAAAGTGGGCCCCAAACAGGAGAAACAACAACAAAAAAACTGTTAAGTGATTAGTTTAATCCAAGTGGGGAAAACATAATTGTGTCAGAGGAGAAGATAAGAAAGAGGTTTCAAGAGAGATATCCTGGATGTAGTGTTAACAAGATTTAGTAATCATCAAATATCTGAAGCACAAGATAGATGTGGGTAAGCTCATGGTTCTGGGTGAAACTATATGGCTTTTATTCTATTATTAAAGAGAGAATAATTTTGGTAATTGAAATGCCAGTGAACATTTAGGAACAAATAGCCAGTAGCCAATTAAAAAGAAATATAGAACTTAAGAGGGAAACTTGAGTTGGAGATACAGATTTGGATGTCCTCAGTTTACCAACTGCAAGCTGATAGTATAGTTGCAGATTTGATTATTAAAGGAGAGTGCATGAAATAATATGAGAACACAATTGGAACAATTTGAAGAGAACACTAATATTTTAAAGAAATTGAAAGAGAAACCATTCTACCTAATCTTTAAGAAAGAAGTAATGCCAGTACTTCAAAAAATCCAGAAAATAGAGAGGGGGAGACCGCTTCTCAATTTATTTTATAATACCAGTAATACCAAAGCCAGATAATTACAAAAAAACAATGGGCTAGTATCATTAATGTGTACAGATCAAAAGCTTCTTAACAAAATATAAGTAAACTAAATTCAGCAACATATAAAAATGATTGTAAATCATAATCAAATAGGATTTATCACCAAAATTCAAGACAGGTTTAATATCAGAACATTAATTAATGTCATTTGCCATATTAAATAGAGTAAATAAAAAAATGGGAATATTATTTGACAACATCCAACATCTATTAATGGCAATAACTCAATAAATTAAGAACAAAAGGAAACTTTCTCAACCTGATAATCAGCATCTATGGAAACTCCAGAGCTAACATCATACTTAAGGGTAAAAGACTAAGTGCTTTTACCCAAAGATTGGGACTAAGGAAATAGTCATTCTTACCACTCCAATTCAACATTGAACTGAAAGTTCTCCCAGCACAATAGGGAAAGATAAAAAATCCAAAATCATCTCAATTGGTAAGAAAAACTAAAACTGCCTCTGGTTGCAGGTGACATGATTGTGTATGTAGACAGTCTTAAGTAATCCAAAAAACCACTTCTAGAGCCAATAAACAAGCTGAGTAAGTTCACAGGATGTAAGGACAATGTATAGAAATTATTTGCATTTCTATATACTAGCAACTGAAATACTAAAGAGCTTTTGGATGTTAACATTCAAAAGAAAAACGTAGAGAAAAACAAATTTAACAACAAAGTGTAAGGCTCTGTACACTGAAAACTTAAAGTATTATTGATAGAAAGTAACAAAATTCTAAATAAATTGAGACATCCTGTGTAAATGGATTGAAGATTCAATATTGTTAAGAAAGGTGATCTCCATAAAAACCCCAGCAGGCATTTTGCCAAAATTCATGTGCTTATCCTAAAATTTATATGGAAATTCAAAGAATCCAGAATAACTTCAACATATTTAAAGAGAAGAATGAAAAGAACTTATACTTCTTTACTTTAAAACTTACTATGATGCTAAGGAATCAAGACAATATGATATTAGCATAAGCATAAACATTGAGTCTATAAAATTATGTATAAAAATTTTCTCTTTAAGGTCAATTGATTTCCAACAAAGAAACCCAGGGAACTCAATATAAAAGGTAGTTCATTTCAAAAATGCTGCTGAAATAATTGCATATTCACAGACAGAAAGATAAATTTATACTCTATTTCATATAATATACATTCAAATAAAAATCATACTGCAGATAAGAGCTTAAATTATATATATATTTTAAAAAACATAGTCTTTTTAAAAAAATTTTTATAACATTTTAGGTTTTGGGGTACATGAGCAGAACGTGCAAGATAGTTGCATAGGTACACACATGGCAGTGTGTTTTGCTGCCTTCCTCCCCTTCACCCACACTTGGCATTCATCCCCAGGCTATCCCTCCCCAGACCCCCCCGCTGTCCTTCCCCCATTCCCCCCAATAGACCCCAGTGTGTAGTAGACCCCCTCCCTGTGTCCATGTGTTCTCATTTTTCTCACCCGCCTATGAGTGAGTATATGCAGTATTTCTTTTTCTGTTCTTGTGTCAGTTTGCTGAGAATGATGTTCTCCAGATTCATCCATGTCCTTACAAAGGACACAACCTCATCATTTTTGATTGCTGCATAATATTTCATGGTGTGTATGTGCCAAGTTTTCCCAGTCCAGTCTATCCTCGATGGTCATTTGGGTTGGTTCCAATTCTTTGCTATTATAAACAGTGCTGCAATGAACATTCGTGGCATGTGTCCTTATAGTAGAATGATTTATAGTCCTTTGGATATATACCCAGTAATGGGATTGCTGGGTCAAATGGAATTTCTATTTCTAGGTCCTTGAGGAATCGCCACACTGTCTTCCACAATGGTTGAACTAATTTACACTCCCACCAACAGTGTAAGAGTGTTTCTATTTCTCCACATCCTCTCCAGCATCTGTTGTCTCCAGCTTTTTTAATGATCGTCATTCTAACCAGCGTGAGATGGTATCTCAATGTGGTTTTGATTTGCATCTCTCTAATGACCAGTGATGATGAGCATTTTTTCATGTGTTTGTTGGCCTCATGTATGTCTTCTTTTGTAAAGTGTCTGTTCATGTCCTTTGCCCATTTTTGAATGGGCTTGTTTTATTCCTGTAAATCTGTTTGAGTTATTTGTAAATTCTGGATATCAGCCCTTTGTCAGTTGGGTAAACTGCAAATATTTTTTCCCAATCTGTTGGTTGCCGATTCACTCTAGTGACTGTTTCTTTTGCCATGCAAAAGCTGTGGAGTTTGATTAGGTCCCATTTGTCTATTTTGGCTTTTGTTGCCAATGCTTTTGGTGTTTTGGTCATGAAGTTTTTGCCTACTCCTATGTCCTGAATGGTTTTGCCGAGATTTTCTTCTAGGGTTTTTATGGTGCCAGGTCTTATGTTTAAGTCTTTAATCCATCTGGAGTTAATTTTAGTGTAAGGTGTTAGGAAGGGGTCCAGTTTCTGCTTTCTGCATATGGCTAACCAGTTTTCCCAACACCATTTGTTAAACAGGGAATCCTTTCCCCATTGCTTGTTTTTGTCTGGCTTATCAAAGATTATATGGTTGTAGATATGTTGTGTTGCCTCCGATGCCTCTGTTCTGTTCCATTGGTCTATATCTCTGTTTTGGTACCAGTACCATGCTGTTTTGATTACTGTAGCCTTGTAGTATAGTTTGATGTCTGGTAGTGTGATGCCTCCTGCTGTGTTCTTTTTGCTTAGAATTGATGTGGGTATGTGGGCTCTCTTTTGGTTCCATATGAAGTTCTTGGTGGTCTTTTCCAGTTCTTCGAGGAAATTCAATGGAGGCTTGATGGGGAGAGTGTTCATTCTGTAAATTACTTTGGGCAGTATAGCCATTTTCACGATATTGATTCCTCCTAACCATGAACATGGAATGTTTCTCCATTTGTTTGTGTTCTCTCTTATTTCGTTGAGCAGTGGTTTGTAGTTTTCCTTGAAGAGGTCCCTTACATTCCTTGTAAGTTGTATTCCTAGGTATTTTATTCTCTTTGTAGCAATTGTGAATGGCAGTTCATTCTTGATTTGGTTCTCTTTAATTCTGTTATTGGTGTATAGGAATGCTTGTGATTTTTGCATATTGATTTTATATCCTGAGACTTTGCTGAAGTTGTTTGTCAGTTTCAGGAATTTTTGGGCTGAGGTGATGGGGTCTTTTAGGTATACTATCATGTTGTCTGCAAATAGAGACAATTTGGCTTCCTCCTTTCCTATTCAAATACCCTTTATTTTTTTTTCTTGCCTGATTGCTCTGGCTAGAACTTCCAATACTATGTTGAATAGGAGTGGTGAGAGAGGGCATCCTTGTCTCATACCGGATTTCAAAGGGAATGTTTCCAGTTTTTGCCCATTAAGTATGATATTGGCTGTTGGTTTGTCATAAATAGCTTTTATTACTTTGAGATATGTTCCATCAATACCGAGTTTATTGAGAGTTTTTAGCATAAAGCGCTGTTGAATTTTGTCAAATGCCTTCTCTGCATCAATTGAGATAATCATGTGGTTTTTGGGACTTCTGATATCGTTTATTCTGCTTGGTCAATTCGGCTGTTGAATCTTGTGCATGCTTCACGAAGTTCTCGTGTTGTGTTTTTCAGCTCCTTGAATTCATTCATATTCTTCTCTAAGTTGTCCATTCTTGTTATCATTTCCTTGAATCTTTTTTCAAGTTTCTCAGTTTCTTTGCATTGATTTAGAGCATGTTCTTTTAGCTCACTGAAGTTTCTCATTATCCACCTTCTAAAGTCTGATTCCATCATTTCATCACACTCATTCTCCATCCAGCTTTGTTCCCTTGCTGGTGAGGAGTTTTGGTCCTTCGTAGGAGGTGAGGTGTTTTACTTTTGGGTGTTTTCCTCCTTTTTGTGCTGGTTTCTTCCCATCTTTGTGGATTTATCCACCATCGTCTTAGTAGTTGCTGATTTTTCAATTGGGTCTCTGAGTGTATGCCCAGATTGTTGATGATGAATTATTTCTGTTACTTAGTTTTCCTTCTAATGGTCCATCCCCTCTGCTGTACGAGTGCTGAGGTCCACTCCAGGCCCTGCTTGTCTGGGTTACACCTGTAGCAGTTGCGGAACAGTGAGGGATGCTACCAGTTTCTTCTTATGCTATCTTTGTCCCAGAGTGATGCCCGCCAAATATCAATCTGATTAATTTTATTTTGAGGTGACTCTTTGGATATGCATGGTAAATGAGGAAGAAACGAAAGTGGAAATTCCTGCTAAACCCATCAGATCTCAGGAGACTTATTCACTCTCATGAGAATAGCAAGGGAATGACTGGCTCCCATGATTCAATTACCTCCCACTGGGTCCCTCCCATAACGTGGAAATTCTGGGAGAGAGAATTCAAGTTGAGATTTGGGGCACAGCCAAACCATATCAACATGATTCTATGAATAGGGACAGGAGGCAGAGAAATTCCAGGCAGAAAAGAGTGCATCCCTGGTGAAACCCCACCCTCACTCCAGAAAACCTGAAACCACAGTCCAAAGTGAGAACCTAGTATCTCTGTTTTCCTGCTTGAATGTTGCCTTTTCCTAAACCATCCACGGCCCATCCTGCCAGTTATCCTGTACCTTATCAAGACCCCAGACTCAGCTGGAGAGGAGCGGGAACTACAGCTGGACATCAGAGAGAAGTGACTTGATTTCAGAGGGATAGCTTGACATGGTAACTTAAGAAAATAACTGAGTTGGAGAAAGCTAGACTTCAGGGGAACACTGCCTACACCCCTCTCTTCTTTTTAGCTCCCTTTTTCACTGGCAGCCACTTTCACTGGCAAACAAATTCCCCACATTTACCATCCTTCAATTGCTTCATGCAACCTCATTTTTCCTGGACAGTGGACAAGAGCTGGGGAACCACAGTGCTGATACAAAAGGTCATCACACTGGCCCTTTGCCCTCCCTGGTGGAGGGCAGCTGCCTCCCATGAAAAGGCAGAGGTCTCACGGACCTGTTAACCCTGAAGCTGTCTGTGGATGGCAGAGCTAAAAGACACACACTCTGGGTCTTTGGTAGTCACAGGCACCACCTGTCTGGGCCTTAGGGCCTGCAGGAGTTCGCTTCATTTGCTCACCTGTGCACTGCCTCCCGCATGGGTGGATTGCAGCGAGTCTCAGTGAGTGGGGTTTGATCCTGCCAATGCTAAAACGGCAGCCAGCTGGTTCCAGCACTCATGCACTCCAATTCCCATCTTGTTCACTGCTCGCTCCCTCCCACAAGCAAGTTGAGAATTACAGACTGAGTAAACCAGGGCAAGCCCCATGGAGGTGTCAGGGAGATATCCTGCATTATAGAGATACCAAAGATTGTATGTTGTGTCCAGAGTAGGGGTAGGGAGTGTGAGAGGGTTAGGTAGGATACCAAAGAAAAGGCAATTGATCACACAGGGCCAGGTGGACGCTTTTTGTAGTGATAGAAATGTTCAAAAACCGGATTGTGTTGATGGTTGTATAACTCCATCAAGTTATTAAAAAGCATTCAATTGTATGCATTATTTTTTTCTGAAATGCAGTTTGAAGCCAGAGAGACAGTAAAAAATCAAACGAAATAAGAGATGTTTATTTTTCTTTATTATGTTCCAAAGGCAAAAACCCTTAAAACAGAATTCTGTGAGCATTATTACTGTATAAGTAATTTTGAAGGCATGAAGGGAAAGACATCTCATTAAACACAAAATGTAATGCAGATAGTTTGAGGAGTTTCCCATCACAGTAAGTGTAAAAAGGATAAAACTGGTTGATAAATACATTTATTATGTTATATCATATTTAATTTAAAAAACCCTACTGAATGCAGATAAACTGAGTCTTTAAAAATGTAAATGAGATACTTATTTTTAGCATAACTTTAAGTGAGAAGGACATAAATTTTATTTAGCTACAGGAAATCATTAAACTTGCAACTTCTTTATGGTACATGTGGGCCTTTTAATTATTTGTGTGTACATAGCACATGAATTCATATATTCAAATAATTTAGATATCATGACTGGACACTGTAGCCTACCCCAATAAATATGTAAAGAAAGCCGCTGGCATTTAATAACATAAATAAATGAACAAGGGCCACTATTTTAAACTAATTTAAACAAAACATCAGTTTTACAGGAACAAATGTTTTCTTTTTCCCATCTGAACCCTCTGATAAGAAGAGCCTATTACTACAGTGAGGGAGTGTGTGTGTGTGTGTGTGTGTGTCAGGCACAGGGAGATGGTGGGTGGAAAGGGAGCATGAGAGCAGAATTGGAGAAAAAAATTCAATAAGTAATTCCTCCTAAGAGATTTGTCTAAAGTGGTTTCCTGAGTACATCTTCTTTTACTGTTTTTGTCGATTATTGCTTGTGTGAGAAGCATGAACTCATTAGAGAAAAAAAATCCACTAAGAAAACCCGCGGAGATTCATTATGCAAAAACTTTGAAAATGCTACTATGATTTTTCCTTGATCATTACTAAGGAACAAGTTAGAAGTGTTATTTTAGTTTTTGGATTTTTTTTTGCAGAAATTCTTCATCAGTTGAAATGAAAATGTAGGTTGTTGCCAAATCAGCAAGTAACTAATTGAACACTTAGTGCTTTTATTGCTATATTGTTCATTTTTATTAAAAGGGTATTAGCTTTTACTTTGAATATGGTTTTTTTTTTTTCTTTTTAGAAGGAGTTTCGCTCTTATAACCCAGGCTGGAGTGCAATGGCGCGATCTCGGCTCACCGCAACCTCCGCCTTCAGGGTTCAGGCAATTCTCCTGCCTCAGCCTCCTGAGTAGCTGGGATTACAGGCACGCGCCACCGTGCCCAGCTAATTTTTTGTATTTTTAGTAGAGACGGAGTTTCACCATGTTGACTAGGATGGTCTCGATCTCTTGACCTCATGATCCACCCGCCTCGGCCTCCCAAAGTGCTGGGATTACAGGCTTGAGCCACTGCGAATATGAGTTTTTTAAAAAAATTCAATAGTGTAATAATATTTGACTCTTAACATTGTAACACAGTATTGTTAGGCACGTAAAGAGGGAAGCCTGGTGATATGTAGACAATTTAATTAAATTGAACCCAATATGGTGAAATTTTACAAATTTTTTTTGTATGAATGTTTTATTTTTGCTAAGATCTGGTACAATTCTGTGTGTAGTGGTTTCTAACCTTTTCTTCAAAAAAGATAAGTTAATTCAAAAAATATGGTTTAAACTAAAGTGATTTTTAAGAGTAGAAAGAGAAGACACAGATTCTAAAACTATCATTACTTTAGATTGGTTGCTAAATCCAGTTTTTAACTGAAATTAAAGGTAACATAAGCCATGATATATCAAAGACTATAGCCATAAATCTTTTTTTTCCAATTTCTATCTTTACATCTATATTGTGCCTTCTGTTGAAATAATAAATTATTAGTTTTATCTTTGAGATTTTATCTTCTCAACTCTCTAATATTTGTTAGTCATCACACACTATTTGTTATACACATGTGATAGTTATGTCTTTATTTCTTATTTCTGTAATTTGGATATTACTTTTATTGTTTAGATAATTAATATAAAATGTTTAAAATTTTTGCCTTAATGTGCATTTATATGAACACACATATCCATGTATAAATATATACTGTATTGAGGTGAAAATATTTAACATGACATCTGATCACTTAAGAAATTTTTAAGTGCACAATACAGTATTGCTAACTATAGGCCTGGTGGTGAACAGGAGATAGTTATGTCTTATTTATCTGGCATAAATTGGATGTTATCATTTTACATTTTTCATAACAGTAATAGTTTGGGAAAGAAACACAATTTCTGGCATAATAACTATGCTTTTAGAGCACTGACTAGCCTACTAAGAATTTTGAATTTTGTCTCACAGATTTACAAGGGCCATTATAATAATAACCTACAGAAAATGCTTCTCTTACAGGTAAAGACTTAGACTAAATTCATTTCATAAATATGGATCGTGAAAAGAACATTTAAAAAGTATCATATTTACCAATATACAGAATGTGTATCAGCTTCTGAATTGAAACAATAATTTTTCAGTGTTTACCTTTATTATGCTCTTAGAAATTAAGGTGAATTATGGATTATCACAAGATAAATAGAATAACAACATCTGAAATAATATTTAGATCAATAAAATAAATTTTCTAGGATAATCTACTATTTGATGTGTAATTTTATGATAAGGCTTTAAAAGCTAAATTACAGACACATATAAACACATCCTGAATGGATTTTTCTAAAGGAAACAATCCATTAGGAAATTTGATTAAACATTGGAATTTTTGATTTTGTGGATATGGCAGATTTTAATTTGTGGAAATAATGAGATAGTGATCATCAATTTAATATAAAATTCTAAGTATGTTTATTTATAAGTTTAGCTTAAAGTTATCTTTTTTTTTTATTGGTTATTTTTGTATGATACATGGTTGGAAGGAGAAAGAAAAGATCAAAGAAGAATTTTTGGCCATTTGTTATGTTCTAAAAATAATTGAGAGATAATATTTAGACTTTTTCTGGGACAAGTTGTATTAAATAAATACAACCTTTATATATGTTTGTCTAAAATTATGCTGTAAAATTTAAATTTTGATTATCTAAGAACTGTACAAAAATACTTTCTTATAAATGAATTCTGTGTGTAAATTTCATTTGAAGTAAGCTTTGTCACGAGCAGTTAACCTGTGATATTTTCAGAGCATTTGTCCTCAGATTCTGTGATAGCTTGCTGTATAACTCTGTATGTGTAACCCCACTGGCTGCATAGTATTTTCTGTAGCCTTTTGTTTAGCATCAAATGTACAGAGCTCTCAAATCTAGGTCAGAAACTTAAGAGTTTGGCTCTTTGGCTTTGTCCTTATGGACTACATAGTCCATTTAGCTAGCATCATTTTCATGCTCTGGCTTTTTCCAGTGAAGGTATGAAGATGCATTATATTCCCAAGTATATTGTACTTAGTGACAAGTCTAACCCCCACTCACAGCAAACTGCACATTTAAGAATGCTGGCTCTGCTATTTACCCAGTATCGTAGTCTATTTTGTGTTTCTATAAAAATACTGGTAATTAAAAAAGAAAAGGGGTTTATTTAGCTTCATGGCTCTGCAGGCTAAGAAGTCCAAGGGCATGGCCCTGGCTTCTAGTGAAGACTTTCATGCCATGTCACAATGTGGCAGAGAAGGCCAAAGGAGACACTGATAGAAGCAAAGAAGGAAAAACCTGAAGAGTGCTGTGGCTTTATGACAACTCATGCTTGTGTGAACTAATCCATTTCAATGAAAAATAATCCAGTCACACAAGAGCGAGAACTCATTCCTACCTTGAGTGCCTCACCAAACCATTCACAAGAGACCTACCCCCATTACCCAAATACCTCTTACCAAGTTCTGCTTCCCAACACCACCAAATTGAAGGTTGAATGTTAACATGAGTTTTGGTGGAGACAAATCATTTCCAAACCATATCAACAGTCTCGAAAGCCAGAAACCAGTGCTATGTATACAATTTTCAATAAGTTACCAGAAGCTAAATTCTGCTCTGGTATTATTGTCATGTAGTTTATGGTATTTAACATTACTAGCTTGATCTATTGGAACAATCTCCTAGTTTTTATCACTGAGTTCCTTTTTTTCGGGCTAATACACTTGCTCCATTTTCAAATTGCTGTAGAGTTCTCTTCCCAAATATATTTTTCTACTAAACAAAATTAATTTTAAAAAGTCAATGCTTTCCTTGCCTGTAGGATAAAACCTAAATTTCTTATTTTGTTATTTTGTGAGACCATTTACAATATAACACTAACTTGTCACTCCAGCCTTGTCTCTGGTCATAAATGAAACTTTTCTTATTTTAACCTCGTTATTTTTAAAAATTTATTTTCCTATTTTTCATATCTTAAAATTTGTATTTCAATAGCTTTAAAAGTTTTTGGACATATGGATGAATTGTATAGTGTTGAAATCTAGAATTTTAGTGCAGCTGTCACCCAAGTAGTGTACATTGTACCCAATAGGTAATATTTTATCTCTCACTCCCCTCACACCCTCCCCCATTGAATCTCCAATTATCCTTAGTCTGCTTCACATGCCTTTGTGTACCCATAGCTTAGCTCCACTTGCAAGTGAGAATGTGTAGTATCTAGTTTTGATTTCTGAGTTACTTCACTTGGAATACTGGCCTTCAGTTCCATTCAAGTGCTGCAAAATACATTATTTTATTCTTTTTTATGGCTGAATAGTATTCCATAGTGTGTGTGAGTGTGTGTATAAAACCAGATTTTCTTTATCCACTCATCAGTCAATGGACACTTAGGTTGATTCCATATCTTTGTAATTGTGAATTGTGCTACAATAAACATACATGTGCAAGTGTCTTTTTCATACAGTGACTTCTCTTGCTTTGAGTAGGTAGTAGTGGCATTGCTGGATGAAACAGTAAACCTGCTTTTAGTTATTTGAGAAATCTCTATACTATTGTCCATAGATGCTGTACTGATTTACATTTCCACCAGCAGTGTATAAGTATTTCTTTTTTTTGTCTTAGCAAATTCATGCCAACATGTATTGTTTTTTGACTATTTAATAGTGACTATTCTGGCTGGGGCAAAGTGGTATCTCACTGCAGTATTAAGTGATATTTTCCTGATAATTAGTGATATGTACTGTTTTATATGTATGTTAGCCATTTGTACATTTTTGGAGAAATTTCTATTCATGTTTTGTGCTCACTTTTTAATAGGATTGTTTAATTTTTTTCTTGCTTATATGTTTGACCTCTTTCTTACCTCTTTTAAGTATTTTAATACATTGAGATGTTGTCTAAACATCAGGAATTACCCTTGAAATGTTTTCACTTTGTAATCACTTATTTATTCTTCAAGATTTAGCTAATGTGCATCTTCATCTGAGGTAGGGTGAGCATTAACACAGAAAAGTTTTAAAGTAAATAGATTCAGCTAATTATTGAAAAATAGAAAACTAATTTATATTGTTAGCAATAGTATTTAAGTTTTGAAAGTTATTATTTTATATAATATAATTAAAAATAATTATAATTAGGGAGCTCCAAGATGGCTGAATAAGAACAGCTCTGGATTGCAGTTCTCAGGGAGAGAAATGCAGATGGTGAGTGATCACCTCATTTCCAAATGAGGTACCAGGGTGCATCTCAATGGGACTGTTTGCACAGTGGGTGTAGCCCAAGAAGGGTGAGCTGAGGCAGGGTTGGGCTCTGTCTCACCCTGGAAGAGCAATTCCTGGAGGACCCCCCTCTCTACCCAACAGAAGCCATCGGAGACTTTTCCATCCATTCTAACACTCCAGTTCAAATACTGCATCTCTCCTGCAGTTTTTACCACCCACACACCAGGAGATTCCCAGGCCAAAAAGTGCCAAGAGTTTCCAGCATGGCGGTTTCAGTTGGCGCCGTGGGTTTTCTTCTGCACAAAAACTCATACAAACCTGGGCAGTTGTTTCAACTGGCATCTAGAATGCCTGGGAGATAGAGCCTCTGATTCAACTGAAATAGAGGGGGTTGAAGGCAGGGAGCCAGGTGATCTGGTTCAGTGGGTCCCCCCTCCACAAAGACCAGCAATCTGAAACGCTCTGGATTGAGGGTTTTGCAGCAAGTTCAGCTGGACCCAGGAAGGTCCAGCTTTGTTGCAGGGGAAGGCATCTGCCATTACCTAGGTGGCCCATCACCACCAAGGCAGTCCACCATTACTGAGGTAGTCTGCCACTACCAAGGTATTCTGCCATTACTGAGGCAGTTCTAACTGTACCTCTGTAAACAAAACTACAAGGAAGATTACACAGCAGTTGGGCAGAGTCCATGGCAGCTCAGCAATGCCTCTACTGGCAGACTGTGATTAGACTACCTCCTTGCTGGGCAGGAAATCTCTGAAAAAAGGCAGAAGCATGTCAGGAACTTATAAATAAAGCCTCAACTTCCCAGGACAGAGCACCTGGGAAAAGAGGTGGTTATGAGTTCCACTGTAGCAGACTTAAACATCTTCCCAGCAGCTATGAATGGAACAATGGAGCTCCCAGCACAGCATTTGAGCTCTGATAAGGGATAGAATGTCTCCTCAAGCAGCTCCCTAATCCCCATATATCCAAAGAAGCACCTCATAAAAAAACGCTCTGGCTGACATCTGGCAGGTACTTTTCTGGGATGAAGATAACAGAAGAAGAAGTTGGCAACAAGAATGACTGTTCTGAAGCCTCTGTGGATGATTCCCAGGCAAAAAATGTCAGGAGTGGACCTCTAGTAGTCCTGCAGCAGAGGGGAATGACAGAAGGAAAACTAAAACACAAAAGGAAATACCTTCAACATCAACAACAAAAATGTCCACTCAGAGATCCCATCTGAAAGTCACCAACTAAAAGACTACCGGTAGATAAATCCATGAAAATGGAAAGAAACCAGTATAAAATGAATGAAAACAGCAAAAACTGGAATTTCTGTACTTCTCCAAGGGATTACAATTCCTCATGAGCAAGGGACCAAAGCTGGATGGAGAATGAGTCTGATGAATTAACAGAGGCAGGCTTCAGAAGTTGAGTAATAACAAACTTCTCTGAGCTAAAAGAACATGTTTTAACCCAATGTAAGGAAACAGAGAACTTTGAAAAAAGGTTAGTCAAAATGTGAACTAGAATAATTAGCTTAGAGAAGATCATAAATGACCTGATAGAACTGAAAACCACATCACGAGAACTTCACGAAGCATACACAAGTTTCAATAGTTGAATTGACCAAGCAGAAGAAAAGATATCAGAGAGTGATGATCATCTCAATGAAATAAAATGAGAAGGCAAGATTAGAGAAAAAAGAGTGAAAACAAATGAACAAAGCCTCAAAGAAATATGGGATTATGTGAGAAGACCTAATCTATATTTGATAAGTGTACCTGAATGTGACAGAGAGAATGAATCCAAGCTGGAAAACACTCTTCAGGGTATTTTCCAGGAGAATATCCCCAACCTAGCAAGGCAGGCCACCATTCAAGTCCCGGAAACACAGAGAACACCACAAAGATATTCCTCAAGAAGAGCAACCCCAATGTACATAATCATCAGATTCACCAGGGTTGAATGAAGGAAAAATTACTAAGCGCAGCCAGAAAGAAAGGTCAGGTTACCCACGAAGGGAAGTCAATCAGACTCACAGCAGACCTCTCAGCAGAAATTCTACAAACCAGAAGAGAGTGGGTGCCAATATTCAACATTCTTAAAGAGAATTACTTTCAACCTAGAATTTCATAATCAGCCAAACTAAGCTTCATAAGCAAAGGAGAAATAAAATCCTTCATGGACAAGCAATTCCTGAGACATTTTGTCACCATGAGACCTGCCTTATAAGAGCCCCTGAAAGAAGCACTAAACATGGAAAGGAACAACGAGTACCAGCCACTCCAAAAACATACCAAATGATATAGACCATTGAGACAATGAAGAAACTGTATCAACTAACAGGCAAAACAACCAGATAGCCTCAAAATGGCAGGATCAAATTCACACATAACAATATTAACCTTAAATGTAAATGGGCTAAATGTCCCAATCAAAAGACACAGACTGGCAAATTGGATAAAAAGTCAAAACTCATTGTTGTGCTGTATTCAGGAAACACAGCTCGTGTGCAAGGACACACATAGGCTCAAAATAAAGGGATGGAGGAAGAATTACAAAACAAATGGAAAGTAAAATAAAAAAGCAGGAGTTGCAATCCTAGACTCTGATAAAATGGACTTTAAACTAACAAAGATAAAAAGAGACAAAGAAGGGCATTACATAATGGTAAAAAGATCAATGGGACAAGAAGAGCTAATGATCCTAAATATATATGCATCCAATACAGAGCACCCAAATACATAAAGCAAGTTCTTAATGACCTACAAATAGACTTAGACTCCCACACATTAATAGTGGGACACTTTAACACTCCACCATCAATATTAGACAGATCAATGAGACAGAAAATTAACAAGGATATCCAGGACTTGAACTCAGATATGGACCAAGTGGACCTAATAGACATCTACAGAACTCTCCACTCTGAATCCACAGAAAATACATTCTTCTCAGCACATCACACCTACTCTAAAACTGATCACATAATTGGAAGTAAATCACTCCTCAGCAAATGCAAAAGAGTGGGAATCATAGCACAGTCTCTCAGACCACAGTGCAATTACATTAGAACTCAGGATTAAGAAACTAACTCAGAACCACACAACTTCATGGAAATTGAACAACTGGCTCCTGAATGTTTACTGAATAAACAATGAAATGAAGGCAGAAATAAAGATGTTTTTTGAAACCAACGAGAATGAAGACATAATGTAACAGAAACTATGGATCACCTTTAAAGCAGTGTCTAGGAGGAAATTTATAGCAATAAACGACCACATGAGAAGCAAGGAAAGATCTACAATACACACCCTATCCTCAAAATTGAAAGAGCTAGAGGAGCAAGATCAAAAAATCTCCAAAGCTAGCAGAAGACAAGGAATAACTAAGATCAGAGCAGAACTGAAGGAGACAGAGACAGAAAAATCCTCAAAAAAATCAATAAATCCATGAGCTGTTTTTCTGAAAAGATCAACAAAATCTTGATATCACTAGCCAGATTAATAAAAAAGAAAAGAGAGAAGACTCAATTAGATGCAATAAAAAATGATAAAGAGTATATCACCACCGATTCCACAGAAATACAAACTACCATCAGAGACGACTACAAACAACTCTGGATATAAACAAGTAAACCTGAAAGAAATGGATAAATTCCTGGACACTTGCACCCTTCCAAGTGTAAACCAGGAAGAATTTGAAACCCAGAATGGACCAATAACAAAGTCTGAAATTGAGGCAGCAATTAATAGCCTACCAACTCAAAAAATGTCCAGGTCCAGATAGGTTCACAGATGAATTCTACCAGACATACAAAGAGGAGCTGGAACTATTCCTGCTGAAACTATTCTCAACAATACAAAAAGAGGGAATCCTCCCCAACTAATTTTATGAGATCAACATCATCCTGATACCAAAACCTGGCAGAGACTCAACAAAAATAGAAAACTCAGGCCATTATTCATGATGAACATAGATGCAAAAATTTCAATAAAATACTGGCAAACTGAATGCAACAGCACATCAAAAAGATTATCCATCATGATCAAGTAGGTTTCAACCCAGGGATGCAAGCCTGGTTCAACATATAAAAATCTATAAATGTAATCCACCACATAAACAGAACCAAAGACAAAAACCACATGATTATCTTAATAGATGCAGAGAAGACCTTCAACAAAATTCAAAAGCTCTTTAGGCTAAAAACTCTCAATAAACTAGGTATTGATGAAATGCATCACAAAATAATAAAAGCTATTTATGACAAACTCACAGCCAATGTCATACTGAATGGGTAAAAACTGGAAGCATTTCCTTTGAAATCTGGTACTAGAAAAGGATGACCTCTCTCACCACTCCTATTCAATATAGCATTGGAAGTTCTAGCCAGAGCAATCAGGCAAGAAAAAGAACTAAAAGGTATTCGATGAGGAAAGGAGGAAGTCAAATTGTCTCTATTTGCAGATGACGTGATTGCATATTTAGCAGACCCCATTGTCTCAGTCCAAAACCTCCTTAAACTGATAAGCAACTTCAGCAAAGTTTCAGGATACAAAATCAATGTGCAGAAATCACAAGGATTCCTATATACCAATAACAGACTAAAAGAGAGCCAAATCAAGAGCAAATTCCCATTCACAATTGCTACAAAGAGAATAAAATACCTAGGAATACACTAACACATGATGTAAAGGACCTCTTCAAGAAGAACTACAAACTATTGCTCAAGGAATTGAAAGAAGACACAAAGAGATGGAAAAACACTCCAAGTTCATGATTAGAAAGAATCAATATTGTGAAAATGGACATACTGCCCAAAGTAATTTATTAATTCAACACTATCCCCATCAAGTTACCAATGACCTTCTTCACAGAACTGTGAAAAACCACCTTAAACTTCATATGGAACTAAAAAAGAGCCTTCATAGCCAAGACAATTTTAAGCAAAAGAACAAAGTCAGAGGCATCATGCTACCTGACTTCAAACTATACTACAAGGCTACAGTAATCAAAACAGCATGGTACCAGTACCAAAACAGAGATATAGACCAATGGAACAGAACAGAGGCCTTGGAGGAAACACCACACATCTAAAACCATCTGATCTTCATCTGATCTTTGACAAACCTGACAACAACAAGCAGTGGGGAAAGGATTTCCTGTTCAATAAATGCTGTTGACAAAACTGGCTAGCCATGGGCAGAAAGCAGAAACTGGACCCCTTTCTGACACCTTACACTAAAATTAACTCCAGATGGATTAAGGACTTAAACATAAGACCTAACACCATCAAAGAAAACCTAGGCAAAACCATTCAGGACATATGCATAGGAAAGGACTTTATGACTAAAACATCAAAAGCAATGGCAACAAAAGCCAAAATAGACAAATGGGATCTAATTAAACTCCAGAGCTTCTTTACAGCCAAAAAAAAAAAAAAACAACAACAACAACAACAAAACAATCATTAGAGTGAACCAGCACCCAACACAATGGGAAAAAATTTTTGCAATCTACTCATCTGACAAAGGGCTAATATCCAGAATCTACAAATAACTAAAGCAGATTTACAAGAAAAAAACAAACCCATTCAAAAGTGGGTGAAATATTTGAACAGACACTTTTCAAAAGAAGACATATATGAGGCCAACAAACACATGAAAAGATGCTCATCATGACTGGTCATTAGAGAAATTCAAATCAAAATCACATTGAGATGCAAATCAAAACCACATCTTATGTCAGTTAGAACAGCGATCATTAAAATATCTGGAGACAACAGATGCTGGAGAGAATGTGGAGAAATAGGAACACTTTTACACTGCTGGGGGGAGTGTAAATTAGTTCAACCATTGTGGAAGACAGTGTGGTAAATCCTCAAGGGTCTAGAAATAGAAATACCATTTGACCGAGCAATCCCATTACTGTGTATATACCCACAGGATTATAAATCATTCTTTTATAAAGATAAATGCACATATATGTTCATTGTGTCACTTTTACAATAGCAAAGACCTGGAACCAACCCAAATGCTCATCGATGATAGAGTGGACAAGGAAAATGTGACACATAAACACCATGGAATACTATGCAGCCATAAAAAACGATGAGTTCCTGTCCTTTGTAGTGACATGGATGAATCTGGAAACCATCATTCTCAGCAAACTGACACAAGAACAGAAAATCAAACACTACATGTTCTCACTCACAGGCAGGTGTTGAACGATGAGAACACATGGACACAGGGAGGGGAGCATCACACAATGGGGTCTGTTGGGGGAGGCTGGGGGAGGGACAATGAGGTGGGGGTGGGGAGGTTGGGGAGGGATAACATGGAGAGAAATGCCAGATGTGGGTGATGGGGGGTTGGAGGCAGCAAACCACCTTGCTATGTATGAATCTATGCAACAATCCTGTATTATCTGCACATGTACCCTAGAACTTAAAGTACAATTAAAAAATTATAATTATTTTAAAATTCTAAGGAGAGTCCTTATCTTTTTTTTTTTTTTTTTTTAATTTTTATTGCATTATAGGTTTGGGGGTACATGTGCAGAACACGCAAGATAGTTGCATAGGTACACACATGGCACTGTGCTTTGCTGCTTTCCTCCCCTTCACCCACACTTGGTATTCATCCCCAGGCTATCCCCCCCAGCCCCCCCCTGCTGTCCCTCCCCCATTCCCCCCAACAGTCCCCAGTGTATAGTAGACCGCCTCTCTGTGTCCACGTGTTCTCATTTTTCTCACCCACCTATGAGTGAGTATATGCGGTATTTCTTTTTCTGTTCTTGTGTCAGTTTGCTGAGAATGATGTTCTCCAGATTCATCCATGTCCCTACAAAGGACACAAACTCATCATTTTTGATTGCTGCATAATATTCCATGGTGTATATGTGCCACATTTTCCCAGTCCAGTCTATCATCGTTGGGCATTTGGGTTGGTTCCAGGTCTTTGCTATTGTAAACAGTGCTGCAATGAACATTCGTGTGCATGTGTCCTTATAGTAGAACAATTTATAATCCTTTGGATAGATACCCAGTAATGGGATTGCTGGGTCAAATGGAATTTCTATTTCTAGGTCCCTGAGAAATCGCCACACTGTCTTCCACAATGGTTGAACTAATTTACACTCCCACCAACAGTGTAAGAGTGTTCCTATTTCTCCACATCCTCTCCAGCATCTGCTGTCTCCAGATTTTTTAATGATCGCCATTCTAACTGGTGTGAGATGGTATCTCAATGTGGTTTTGATTTGCATCTCTCTAATGACCAATGACGATGAGCACTTTTTCATATGTTTGCTGGCCTCATGTATGTCTGCTTTCGTAAAGTTTCTGTTCATATCCTTTGCCCATTTTTGAATGGGCTTGTTTGTTTTTTTCCTGTAAATCTGTTTGAGTTCTTTGTAAATTCTGGATATCAGCCCTTTGTCAGATGCGTAAACTGCAAAGATTTTTTCCCATTCTGATGGTTGCCGATTCACTCTAGTGACTGTTTGTTTTGCTGTGCAGAAGCTGTGGAGTTTGATTAGGTCCCATTTGTCTATTTTGGCTTTTGTTGCCAATGCTTTGGGAGTTTTGTTCATGAAGTCCTTGCCTACTCCTATGTCCTGAATGGTTTTGCCTAGATTTTCCTCTAGGGTTTTTATGGTGTCGGGTCTTACGTTTAAGTCTTTAATCCATCTGGAGTTAATTTTAGTGTAAGGTGTCAGGAAGGGGTCCAATTTCTGCTTTCTGCACATGGCTAGCCAGTTTTCCCAACACCATTTATTAAATAGGGAATCCTTTCCCCATTGCCTGTTTTTGTCTGGTTTATCAAAGATAATATGGTTGTAGATGTGTTGTGTTGCCTCCGATGCCTCTGTTCTGTTCCATTGGTCTATATCTCTGTTTTGGTACCAGTACCATGCTGTTTTGATTACTGTAGCCTTGTAGTATAGTTTGAAGTCTGGTAGTGTGATGCCTCCCGCTGTGTTCTTTTTGCTTAGAATTGACTTGGCTATGCGGGCTCTTTTTTGGTTCCATATGAAATTCATGGTGGTTTTTTCCAGTTCTGTGAAGAAATTCAATGGTAGTTTGATGGGGATAGCATTGATTGTGTAAATTACTTTGGGCAGTATAGCCATTTTCACGATATTGATTCTTCCTAACCACGAACATGGAATGTTTCTCCATCTGTTTGTGTCCTCTCTTATTTCATTGAGCAGTTGTTTGTAGTTTTCCTTAAAGAGGTCCCTTACATTCCTAGTGAGTTGTATTCCTAGGTATTTTATTTTCTTTGTAGCAATTGTGAATGGCAGTTCGTTCTTGATTTGGTTCTCTTTAAGTCTGTTATTGGTGTATAGGAATGCTTGTGATTTTTGCACATTGATTTTATATCCTGAGACTTTGCTGAAGTTGCTTATCAGTTGCAGGAGCTTTTGGGCTGAGGTGATGGGGTCTTCTAGGTATACTATCATGTCGTCTGCAAATAGAGACAATTTGGCTTCCACCTTTCCTATTTGAATACCCTTTATTTCTTTTTCTTGCCTGATTGCTCTGGCTAGAACTTCCAGTACTATGTTGAATAGAAGTGGTGAGAGAGGGCATCCTTGTCTAGTGCCAGATTTCAAAGGGAATGCTTCCAGTTTTTGCCCATTAAGTATGATATTGGCTGTTGGTTTGTCATAAATAGCTTTTATTACTTTGAGATATGTTCCATCAATACCAAGTTTATTGAGGGTTTTTAGCATAAAGGGCTGTTGAATTTTGTCAAATGCCTTCTCTGCATCAATTGAGATAATCATGTGGTTTTTGTTTTTGCTTCTGTTTATGTGGTGAATTACATTTATAGACTTGCGTATGTTGAACCAGCCTTGCATCCCCGGGATAAATCCTACTTGATCATGATGGATAAGTTTTTTAATGTGCTGTTGCAATCGGTTTGCCAGTATTTTATTGAAGATTTTTGCATCTATGTTCATCATGGATATTGGCCTGAAGTTTTCTTTTCTTGTTGAGTCTCTGCCAGGTTTTGGTATCAGGATGATGTTGGTCTCATAAAATGATTTGGGAAGGGTTCCCTCTTTTTGGATTATTTGGAATAGTTTCAGAAGGAATGGTACCAGATCCTCTTTGTGTGTCTGGTAGAATTCGGCTGTGAACCCATCTGGACCTGGGCTTTTTTTGTGTGGTAGGCTCTTAATTGCTGCCTCAACTTCAGACCTTGTTATTGGTCTATTCATAGTTTCGGCTTCCTCCTGGTTTAGGCTTGGGAGGACACAGGCATCCAGGAATTTATCCATTTCTTCCTGATTTACTGGTTTATGTGCATAGAGTTGTTTGTAGTATTCTCTGATGATGGTTTGAATTTCTGTGGAATCTGTGGTGATTTCCCCTTTATCGTTTTTTATTGCATCTATTTGGTTGTTCTCTCTCTTCTTTTTTATCAGTCTGGCTAGTGGTCTGTCTATTTTGTTGATCTTTTCGAAAAACCAGCTCTTAGATTTATTGATTTTTTGAAGGGTTTTTCTTGTCTCTATCTCCTTCAGTTCTGCTCTGATCTTAGTTATTTCTTGTCTTCGGCTAGGTTTTGAGCTTTTTTGATCTTGCTCCTCTAGCTCTTTCAATTTTGACGATAGGGTGTCAATTTTGGATCTCTCCATTCTTCTCATGTGGGCACTTATTGCTATATATTTTCCTCTACAGACTGCTTTAAATGTGTCCCAGAGATTCTGGTACGTTGTGTCTTCATTCTCATTGGTTTCAAAGAACTTCTTTATTTCTGCCTTCATTTCATTGTTTATCCAATCAACATTCAAGAGCCAATTGTTCAGTTTCCATGAAGCTGTGCGGTTCTGAGTTATTTTCTGAATTCTGAGTTCCAACTTGATTGCACTATGGTCTGAGAGACTGTTTGTTATGATTTCAGTTGTTTTGCATTTGCTGAGGAGTGCTTTACTTCCAATTATGTGGTCAATTTTGGAGTAGGTGTGATGTGGTGCTGAGAAGAATGTATATTCTGTGGATTTGGGGTGGAGAGTTCTGTAAATGTCTATCAGGTTTGCTTGTTCCAGGTCTGAGTTCAAGTCCTGGATATCCTTGTTAATTTTCTGTCTGGTTGATCTGTCTGCTATTGACAGTGGAGTGTTAAAGTCTCCCACTATTATTGTGTGGGAGTCTAAGTCCCTTTGTAAGTCATTAAGAACTTGCCTTATATATTTGGGTGCTCCTACATTGGGTCCATATATATTTAGAATCGTTATCTCTTCTTGTTGTATCGATCCTTTTACCATTATGTAATGACCTTCTTTGTCCCTTTTGATCTTTGTTACTTTAAAGCCTATTTTATCAGAGATGAGAATTGCAACTCCTGCTTTTTTTTGCTCTCCATTTGCTTGGTAAATCTTCCTCCATCCCTTTATTTTGAGCCTTTGTGTATCTTTGCATGTGAGGTGGGTTTCCTGGATACAGCACACCGATGGGTTTTGGTTTTTTATCCAATTTGCCAGCCTGTGTCTTTTGATTGGTGCATTTAGCCCATTTACATTCAGGGTTAATATTGTTATGTGTGAATTTGATACTGCCATTTTGATGCTAGCTGGCTGTTTTGCTCGTTGGTTCATGTACATTCTTCATTTTGTTGATGGTCTTTAGCATTTGGTATGCTTTTAGGATGGCTGGAACTGGTTGTTTCTTTCTATGTGTAGTGCCTCTTTCAGGAGCTCTTGTAAAGCAGGCCTAGTGGTGACAAAATCTCTGAGTACTTGCTTGTTGGTGAAGGATTTTATTTTTCCTTCACTTATGAAGCTCAGTTTGGCTGGATATGAAATTCTGGGTTGAAAGCTCTTTTCTTTAAGGATGTTGAATATTGGCCCCCACTCTCTTCTGGCTTGTAGAGTCTCTGCTGAGAGATCTGCTGTGAGTCTGATGGGCTTCCCTTTGTGGGTGACCCGACCTTTCTCTCTGGCTGCCCTTAGTATTTTCTCCTTCGTTTCAACCCTGGTGAATCTGACGATTATGTGCCTTGGGGTTGCTCTTCTTGCAGAGTATCTTTGTGGTGTTCTCTGTATTTCCTGGAGTTGAGTATTGACCTGTCTTGCTAGGTTGGGGAAATTTTCCTGGATAATATCCTGAAGAGTGTTTTCCAGCTTGGATTCATTCTCTTCATCACATTCTGGTACACCTATCAAACGTAGGTTGGGTCTCTTCACATAGTCCCACATTTCTTGGAGATTTTGTTCATTCCTTTTTGTGCTTTTTTCTTTAATCTTGGTTTCTCGTTTTATTTCATTGAGTTGATCTTCAACTTCTGATATTCTTTCTTCTGCTTGGTCAATTCGGCTGTTGAAACTTGTGCATGCTTCGCGAAGTTCTCGTGTTGAGTTTTTCAGCTCCTTCAATTCATTCAGATTCCTCTCTAAGTTGTCCATTCTTGTTATCAATTCCTTGAATCTTTTTTCAAATCTTTTTTCAAGGTTCTTAGTTTCTTTGCACTGGTTTAGAACATGTTCCTTTAGCTCACTGAAGTTTCTCATTATCCACTTTCTGAAGTCTGATTCCGTCATTTCGTCACATTCATTCTCCGTCCAGCTTTGTTCCCTTGCTGGTGAGGAGTTTTGGTCCTTTTTTGGAGGTGAGGTGTTTTGGTTTCGGGTGCTTTCCTCCTTTTTGCGCTGGTTTCTTCCCATCTTTATGGATTTATCCGCCTGTTGTCTTAGTAGTGGCTGATTTTTCAATTGGGTCTCTGTGTGGACACTGAGATTGTTGATGATGAAGTATTTCTGTTACTTAGTTTTCCCTCTAATGATCTATCCTCTTTGCTGTATGAGTGCTGAGTTCCACTCCAGGCCCTGCTTGTCTGGGGTATACCTGCAGCAGCTGCAGAACAGTGAGGGATGATATCAGTTTCTTTTTCTGCTGCCCTTGTTCCAGAATGATGCCAGCCAAATGTCAGTCTGATTAGTCCTTTTCTGGGGTGACTCCTTGGATATACAGAGGTCAGGGAGCTGCTTGAGGAGACAGTCTGTGCTTTATAGGAGCTCCAGTGCTGAGCTGTGAGCTCCGTTGTTCATTCAGGGTTGTTGGGAGGTTATGTCTGCTGCAATAGAACTCATAAAACACCACTCTTTTTTTTTTTTTTTTCACCCTTAGATGCTCTGTCTCAGGGAGTTGGGGCTTTCTTTATGAGTATCTGTTGCACTGTCCTGCCCCACTAGGTGGCAGTCTATTCACTATTTGCTTGCCGGGGCTCTGACCTCCTAAGGCGGGTCCGCCCTGTTGCGGCCCGGCGGACTCTCTCTGTTATGGCAGGTTGCCTCGGCAACGGCAGGCTGCGTCAGTCCTGGGCGGTACTTAAGTGGGGGTGCACTTTGTCAGGAATGGTGGACGCCCCTCCCTGACCGGGCTGCACCGTCCTAAATGCCGGCAACAAAACTCTCAGCCCCAAGCGCCTCCAGTCGCCGCCCTGCTTGTCCCCGTGAGCGTGGGACCCGCCGAGCCCGATCACCCTGCTCCCTGCCTCAGAGTCCGTCCTCTCTCTCTCTCTCTTCCTCTCCCCAAGCTGAAAGGTCGACTCTCTCACTGGCGCCCCAGGAGCCTGCCGATAGGGCACTGGGATCCGTGCGATCTCCCGTGCCGCTGCCCACTACCCCGGCTCAGATCACGTTTCCCAGGAAACTCCTGGTCTGGCTCATTGTCCAAGTCCCGTTCAATCAGATGGACATGCCAATCTGCCCTTCCAAATCTCAGATTGCCGGTTTAACAGGGCACCCAGACCAGTGAGTTCCGCGCCGGGTCCCGCTGCGGCGCCGGCCGAAGAGGCGGCGGGAGCCGGTTGCGTTAGCCGGCTGCTAGCGTCCCGTGTCTCTCCCACACCTGGGACTTTCAACGCTCTGTGGGCATAAAAGGAACATCCGAGAATGCGGCTAGGACTCACCCTCTGCGCCTTCACCGAGAGCTGCAATCCTGAGTCACCTCTACGACGCCATCTTGCCTCCCTCCGAGAGTCCTTATCTTTAAATAAAACATCGAATATGCTATCTGGATAACATGCATTTTATATCATGATATTTATTTCCTATGATATTTTGTCAGTTTCTCATGGTGGTTTTTATGTTATAAAAATTCTCAATATTTATCTTTAATAAGACAATATCAATTAACATGGCTGCCAAATGTAGATGTATATCATTACATTTATATTCTATAATTCTCAAAATCTTTTATGTTGCAATGATACAATATTAAATTAGCAATTTTCAGCACTTTACTGTCAGCTTAGCATTATAGTTCAAAGCAATTTAAATAATTGAGTACATAAATTTACTACTGGCTCATAAATTATTAGAAAGAACATTTTGAAAATGAAAATTGTACAATGACATGTACTTTGCAAATTAGAATTTTATGCCATTATAGCACATTAGTGACTATAAATCACATTTTGGTAACATGCTTACATCTGTAATATACAGATGTTTCTTTCAAAAATTTAATATTTACATAAACTATTTTTTTTAAAAACAGGCTGATCTTTTATGCTTTAGTTTTAAAAATAATTGCTTGGTGTTAAAGTGATTATAACTTCATAGTAAAACAGAATTTTTGAGAACGTCTAAGTTGAGTATTATCATAGTTTAGATGTGAGGAAAAAGGTTATTCTCTTCATGATTAAGGTAATATATAGGTACCTATTATATATTAAAGTAACATATTATATATAATACACACACACACACACACACACACACACAGAGAGAGAGAGAGAGAGAGAGAGAGAGAGGAAGCTATTATTTTAAGCTTGTAATGTGTTTGGACTAAAAGACTTGAACAATTTCCAGTTGGCACTAATATGTATATTTTTGATGGGGGACAGTTTTTTAAAATATAATTTCAATTGTTTAGCAAAATCATAAGAGTAATACAAAGAATTTTCACCTAAGCTTTGCTCAGTATCATTTGTTAGTTTTTTGTCCCATTTGCTTTCACATTTTCTCACTATCATTTTCTTTCCTTGTTTCTCTCTTTCATATTCTCTTTCTCTTGTCCTCTATTTTTCACACAAATACATGCCCACATACACTTGTGTCATTTGAGACTACATAAATTGAAAGTAAATTGCATTCATCAAAGCATGTGCATTTATCCCTAAAAGTTTAATTCTTAGCTAAGGACAAAGACCTTTTTCTTTCTGAATGACAGTACATTTATATGAATTAGGAAATTTAATATACATTTTTATATAATTTATATCCCATATTAATTTTTTTCCAATTATCCCACTAGTGGCTATTTTGTTCTCAAATATAATCATGAATCATGCATTGATTTCAGTTGTAATGTTACTCTCCATTTTTTTGAAAAAAATTTATTGAGATTTATTTTTGTTTTATGACCTTGGTCTGTTGAAGATATAGGGCAATTATTATATAAATGTTTTAAACATGTTTTTATCTGAGGATTTGTCATGGTTATGCAAAAGTTAATCCTTTTGTGAGAAACTCGGAAAAGGAATATTGTTTTCTTCAGTTTTTGTCATACCAGCAGGCACATGTTTTAGAATTTGAATTGGAACTGCATTCCTTTTTGGCTCTCCTGGGATATAATCTTCTGTTGTTTCAATTTCTCTGGAAAACCCTGCCTAATATAGTGGGTGTGGAGCATATATACTCCTTGATAATATTGAACAGAAAATAGATTAAGGTGCATTCAAAGGAAAACCAATGGTATGTAAAGAAGTCTTCAAACCAATTCAAGAATTGCTGAAGGATGAGAGACTTCATTTAGAGAGAAGTAGACCAAGAAAAGAATGGATGGCTTCCAATATTGAGATAAGTGTCATAAAGAAGATGGGATCTGTTATTTAATATTGTATATTTGACTGGTTGAAAGAAAAGACAGATTTGTTCTGAATTGTGAGTCAGCATATGATATGATAGTACAGGTTACTGGAAGACAGGAATTCACTCCCTAACAGTGTTTTATTATAAAGAAATAACGCTTCCTGGTGTTGGAGTGCTTAAATAAGAAACAGATAAAAACATCTCAGAAAAAGTTAAAAAATAAAAATTGCTTTTAAAAAAATTTCCCAATGATGTAATGTAATGAGTCTCTATTCAAATTGATTTGAAGGTATAATAGTTTGTATATATATTTTTCTCTTTTTTTGGAGACAGGGTCTCACTGTGTCACCCAGGCTGGAGTACAGTGGCACAATCTCAGCTCACTGCAGCCTCAACCTCTCCAGCTCAGGTAATTCCCCCATTTGAGCTTCTGAGTAGCTTCAACCACAGCAATGCACCACCATGCCCAGCTAAATTTTTCTGTTTTGTAGAGACTGGGTTTTGCCACGTTTCCCAGACTGGAGCTTGTATCTTTGACCTGTTTTTTTTGTTTAGACTATCTTCAAGTATGAATGAACTTATCATTTTCTTCTATGTTTATTGATATTTTCTTCCTGGATGCAATGAATCTATGATTATATATTATTATTATGACATTTTTACATGTAATGTGGATAATAAACTTTTGCTGCAAATTTTTTATTTTAATGGAAAATAGAACATATACAGATAATTTCACCTGGAAACAAATGTAAGCTGCTTCTACAGATTAAAGGAAATGGTGACAGTTATAAATTATTTGTGATTCCAAACACTCTCAACAGTTTTGGATTTAGATTAACACTTGTACATCTTCTTGCAATAAAGCAATACCAAATTCAGCATTTTGCACAGGTACAAATAATATTTATTATAACTGCACAAAATTTTAGATTTTCTACTGAAATAAAAAAAATCAAAACTATTTTTACTTCTGTTTGGAATGAACTACAGGACCTTCTGTTGATTCTGTCAATTTTTCCTTCATTTAAAATTGTAATTTAATTTTTAGAGTTAGAACAAATCCCAGAGATTACCTAGATGAGATCAACATTTTTTATTTTGAAAGTGAGAAAACTTCGATTAACCTGTTTGAATTTGCAAAATTATTCTCCCAGTGCCATTGAAAGTAGAATTAGTAAGCAGTCTATTTTCTCTACTATTCTGCACTAACTCTGCAAAATGAAATACAGGTGTTGTCTTATGGACTGGATTATACATCAGTTAACCACTACAAGTCTGCCTTGACTTCGGTTCAGATCTCTCTCTATAGATTCTTGTTCATGTACAAGCATGAAACACAATCACTTGTTATTTTCTTTTTCTTTTTTAAAAATATATATTTTATTGAGTTTTAGGTTTTGGGGTACATGTGAAGAACATGCAAGATTTTTGCATAGGTACATACATGGCAATGTGGTTTACTGCCTTCCCCCCATCACCTGTATCTGGCATTTCTCCCCATGTTATCCCTTCCCAACTCCCCACCCTGCACTGTCCCTCCCCTAGTTCCCCCTGACAGACCCCAGTGTGTGATGCTCCCCTCCCTGTGTCCATGTGTTCTCATTGCTCAACACCCACCTATGAGTGAGAACATGCCGTGTCTCACAAGGGACTCCAGTGTGTGATGCTCCCCTCCCTGTGTTCATGTGTTTTAGTTGTTCAACACCCACCTATGAGTGAGAACATGTGGTGTTTGATTTTCTGTTCTTGTGTCAGTTTGCTGAGAATGATGGTTTCCAAGTTCATCCATGTCCCTGCAAAGGACATGAACTCATAGTTTTTAAAGGTTGCATGGTATTCCATGGTGCTTATGTGCCAGTCCAGTCTATCATCAATGGGCATTTGGGTTGGTTCCAAGTCTTTGCTATTACAAACAGTGCTGCAATGAACATTCGTGTGCATGTGTGAAAGCCACATCACTAACAAAGTTCAATAATATCTAGCTTTAATGGTTTGAACTGGAGTCAGTCATTCATTTTCTAAATTGACTAAAGTTTGTTTAAATTTAGGTTTTAAGGTGGCTTGTACTTTATTTGCCCAGTTTTTAAAAAATATCGCAAATGTATTCTTATGATTCAAGATTCTTACTTCACTCAAAGCTAATCACTTGCCCAACCTCACCTACTGTAAGTGCTAATATATCACTAAAGGAAGATAAGAGGTACTCAGAAATGTCTGTGTGTCAAAGATTTCCATCTTACAGTGTTACCCTTTTTACTTCTCTCTGTCTACTTTGAAAGCTGTAACTCAAAATGTTTATTTTCTTAACATTATCACAGATTTTGTGCTTGAGCATATCTTTTAGCTGTTAAAACTCAGTTTTTCTTTGAGTTTAGTGCAAAACTGACAGAATAATCTTAAATGTTTAGTGAAATTATTGCCAGATTGTAAATCCTTATGGAGTTATACTAGTGCAGACAAAATATTTCAACATTTGTCTTAGATGTTTGCTAATGAAGACAGCCTTTTAAATTTGCATCATCTCAACTCTCTTTCTTTGAAATACATATTCAGCTGAAGAAAAACACGGTAGTGTTCATATTGCAGCAACCTTTTTTTTCCAATAGACTATGCATGGAAAACATAGTCTGTGTTGCCAACATTGGGAAAATGTTCCTTCTGAGGTATTCTGCAAGCCTTCTGTTTATTGCAAACTTGTTTAAACACATTCAAAATTTCATACTCAAGATTTTTCTCAAAGCAGAGAAAATCTGTTGGTAGCAGAATTAGAATGGTCTCGAACGATACAATGTTATTATAATATCCAATATAAAATTTTTTTCTTCTGACAATACCCTTTAATACTTACCATTATTTTTAAAATAAAGAACATCTTATCATTCCTTCATTGTTCTGATAAATTAATATGAAACTAATTGCTGAAATTTTAAAATGCATTTTCATATCTCTATGCTATATAATGTGTTACTCAGTATTTTGTAGCAGTAGCTAGACCCTGAATAATTTATTTTATTGTATTATGGGAAATTTTTTACTTCTTACGACTTACACATTTCCTGGAGAAATTCACCTAATTTTGAGGATCCCATACCACTGTACTTCTCACCGTTCACATTGTTCCTAATGATCTCTTATATCACACTGGAAATAATGTTTACATGTGGTATATTTTACATCTTTCTCATAATTCTATGAGATCAGGGGTATTAGGCTAGGTTGAAAAAACTTAGAAACAATGTTTTTGTGGTTTGTGGACCCAGTACCAAACTTTTAACTGTCAGTCAAGCTTTATTCAGGAAGGACATAATTGAAGTAATGAGATTGACTTGCTGGATGCTTAAATAACACAATTTTGAAGCGTGGAAACCAGAGAGATTATACGGGTCTTCCCGTTTCTGCAGACTCAGGTGTGCATTTGTGTCAGAATGTTACCTCATGGTATGAAAAAGGAGAGGCAAGAAATGTAAATCATTGTTTATATTTTGAAGATAAGATGTGTTATCCTGGTAAAATTTGTAATTGAAATGTCATACTTATACTTAGATGTCTATCTATAAATATTTCTCATGCAGAACTTATACTCTGCTCAAAAAATTGGGTAAAATAAATGAAACATCTGTTTTCATGCATTGGTGCAAAAGCCAAGATAGGATTGAAAATCTTGAGAGAAAGGAAATAAATGAGTAGAGCCCTAAAATTGCTTCATTTTTTTTTTTTTAAAAATTTACTTATAATAGTTTAAGTTCTTTTAGAAGGAGTCTCACTCTGTTGTCCAGGCTGGAGTGCAGTGGCATGATCTCAGTTCACTGCAACCTCCTGGACTCAAGCAATTCTCCTGCCTCAGCCTCCCTAGTAACTGGGATTACAGGCACATACCATCACACCTGGCTAATTTTTTGTATTTTTAGTAAAGATGGGGTTTCACCATGTTGGCAAGGCTGGTCTCAAACTCCTGACCTCAAGTGATCCATTCACCTCGGCCTCTCAAAGTGCTGGAATTATAGGCATGAGCCATTGTTTCTTAACTCATACTTTTCAGAACACAGTAGACGAAGGGAGAACATGAGCAAAGCAAGGCAATCTGTCAAGGTAAGACAAAGAAGGGAGCTGTAGGAAGCTGAGGTAGCTAAAATTTCAAGGGAAGAATATCACATTGGAGATAACAATGAAGAAAAAAGAGCTCAAGAAATCAGGATAGAAATCTAAGCAAGAACAACTCTTGGAGAGTTGTAAGTTGAACAGTTCCCAGTGCAAACTTTCTTTGCCCTGTAGGACAACCCAGACCTCTACAAGTAATACACAATTGACCTAGCTCTTTTAACAGTCATATGACTATGGGGAATGTTTCCCCAAAGCTAAGAAAACAAATTCCTGGGTAATGGTCTGAGACCTATTGAGTGAGTGTCTCAGTCTTTTTGTCCCCCTTATATGAGGCCCCCTTCTCCAACTGCACCATTGGTTTTTTCCAGTTCCACCACTTCCAAAACTCCCCACTTCCCCATGTTCACTGTTACCACTACAAGAAATGTCCAGTGGATGTGGTGCCACAATGGTTCAGGTTCCCTTCTCATTGTAAGACCTGAGACCAATCAAAGGAGACCTGGGTAGGTTCTCTGATGACTCCAACAGGTATGTAGAAGCTTTCAAAAATCGAGCCCAGTTGTATGAGCTCATGTGGAAAGTTGTTTTATTACCCTTAAACCAAACCCTAACAGCCACTGAGAGACAGCTCTACAGGCAACAAAAAAAATCAGGGATGAACAACATGTTTCCTATGACAGGCAAAAAAGAAAAAGAGGAGATAAGGAAAGTAAGGTAAACAACTGTTCCCAATAGGGAGAGAGGCAATACACCTTGAAAACCCTGACTGGGACCCTAGTGACCTCATAGATGAATGGAAAACACTTTTTAATGTACATATTGGAGGGCCTACAAAAAACTGGGGCCAAACCTCTTAATTACTCAAAATTGCTCACAATAGATCAGAGACTAGATGGAAGGTTTTCATGGAAAAGCTGAGAGAGTCCTTTATGAAACACACTTCCATGTCTCGTGACTCAGATGAAGGACAGCTGATCCTAAACGACAAGCTTATTACTCAGACAGCCCCTGATATTAGAAGAAAATTACAGAAGCAGGCTATAGGTCTAGATAGTACTCTGGAGAACCTCCTGAGAGTGGCCACCTTGGTCTTTTATAATAGGAATCAGGACGAGGCCCAGGAAAAACAGGAATTACAGGAAAAGAATGGAGGCCTGTAAAGTCCGGAATCCCCAAAGCACATCCGCTAATTACCATCAGCATGGCAAATCAGGACACTTTAAGAACTGTCCAGAGAGTAAGAAGAAGCCACCTCAACCCTGTCCAGCCTGTGGCAGGAACCACTGGAGGTCAGAATGCCCTTGGAGATATAGGCCACTGGGTCCAACACTGGTCTCACAAATGATCCAGCAAGATCGACAGGTCCCAGGGCTCAATTCCCTGACTCCAGTGACTCAAGCTGCCATTACTGCCCAGGAGACCCAGGTGATTCTGGAAATTGAAGGAAGGAGGGTAGACCTCCTTCTGGATACTGAAGCCAGTCTCTCTATTCTTGTGTATGGTCCAGGCCTCCTCTTGTCCCAAACACAACCGTGAAGGGCATCTCAGGAAAAGTATAAACTCACAGTGTTCTGCATTCACTCAGATTGCCCTGCTGAATTTGGTCTTTCTTGACTCACATTCCTTATTTATGCTGCTTTTATTTCAGAGAATGATTCTATGACATCCAAAAGACATCCCATTCCATGGTCTATCAGACATTCTCGTCAATTCTCTAACCTCTACTGAAGATATGTTTAAATATGTTCCCATGAGGAGACAGAGCTCTATGCAAATAAGAGAATGCGGTTAGACCACTGCTTATGTGATCCCATACGCTTTGTAATAATTAAAGAAGTTTGTTGGTCAGGCCACACAGAGGATTTCACAGCTGGTGGTGGTTGCTATATGTTGATCTAAATTTCACTTTGGACCCAGTACAAAATATAGAGAATAAAATATAAATGACTTTCTTTACTTTTTAAATAAAATGTTTTGAGGAGAAAAGTCATGTATAGCAAAGATGTGAATGTGAATGGTGGTATATGCCAAATTTCCAGGAGCTTTTTGTCACACAATGGCATAAAAGCAGCTATGGTAAAGGTATGATGGCAAGAGCACTTGCAGTCTTATCCTGTAGTTTTCACATGCTTATAATTCCACAGGGGGAAAATTGCCACTGCTGAGAATCCTTATTCTTCTTTGCTTTTCATTCTAGGAGAAACTATGAACTGATCTTTCTTTCTTTATTTACTTTTTCGACAATGGTAACTATACTAAAGCTGTAATATTCCTCCTCCATTTTCCTCGTATTGTTTTTAGGTAATGTTTAATAAATTTATTTAAAATTTACACTTAACATCAAATAACCATCTTTTATGTTCACTAGGCCTTACATCTCAATAAATATATTGGTGAAGAAAGAACTAGGTTGTATGATTTATGTTATCTCCATATGAATTTGTGTGTGTATTCATACTACATGTTTTTATTATTTGATTAAGAACAAAATAGTTTCATATATTATCTGAGTGAGCAGCAGCTATCTGGGGCTGACAGCATGGGGGTAAGAAGAATTTGCCACGACAGTTGTAGGTAAAGAAAGAGAGGTTTATTAAAGAAAGTCTTCAAATACATTGCTAGAAGGCAACAGGTAGGTCAGCAGAAGAGAAGATGCCTGCTAGGAAACAAAGGCTTGTTGGGCATTTTATAGGCTGTAACTTGAGTGGAAGAGCTACATGCAGCACTGAAAATGCCAAGGTTGCAGGGAGCCAACTTGCATTTTTCTATCAGCCAAGGTATTGGATGATAAATTGAAGTGTTTGATGATAAGCTGGGTGTGGAAAGATTGTGAGTTATATACATTATCTGTGCAGGAGGGTTATATGTCCTGGACCATGAAGAAAGGCAAACCTATAGTTTATCTGCCTTCTCTCTTTGCTTTCCCTTGTTCTTGCCAGTTTGATTCATTTTCCTTAATTAGGATTCCAGAGATATGACAGTCAAAGTGAAGTGACAAATTGAAATTATGTATAATTGACATAAGATTTCCTTTTTTTTTCTTTTTAAAAATATGGAATGCTTCATGAATTTGCGTGTCATCCTTGCACAGGGGCCATGATAATCTTCTCTGTATCGTTCCAGTTTTAGTATATGTGCTGCCAAAGCGAGCACGACATAAGATTTTCTAATTTATCTGGATGAATTTTTATTCTCTCAAACGGTTTTATTAGGTAGAGTAGGGAATTATGGATATGTTTAATTTGTATAGAGAAAATCCAAATCTTATTTAAGTCAACAGAAGAAGCTTAACCCAGTTATATCTGCTCTTACACACACACACACACTCACACACACACACACACACTATATATATATATATATACACACACATATATATATACACACATTTATGGCTCCTAAAACAAGTTATGAAAATTTTCAGTCAGATAACTAATTTACATTTATATTTTAAATTTGCAGAAATAAGTTTATATGTATAAGGATCTGTCTGAATTTGCTATTTTAATCAGCATCAAATATCTGAGATACATCCTGTGTTGTTGTAACTTCTGCCTATTTTAAATTTATATAGTTGGCATGATGTCAATGTAATGATATATTTCTTCTTAGAAATCACAAATCTCTCTTTTCCTCAATGAAACAATGTAATATATTTCATATGCTAGTGCCAGAGAAAAAGCACACTTTGAAATATGTGAGGAAAGATTCAAATAAGATTATCTGTTTGGAACTCCAAGTATGTAATCATTATCAGTGGGAAGTACTTCCCCAAGTGGTAGATGTAGGACTCCAGGATTATTCTTCTTCTTCTCCTTCTTCTTCTTTCTGCTTCTTCTTCTTCTTCCTCCTTCCCCCCACTTCCTCCTCCTCCTCCTCCTCCATTTTCTTCTTCTTCTTCTTCTTCTTCTTCTTCTTCTTCTTCTTCTTCTTCTTCTTCTTCTTCTTCTTCTTCTTCTTCTTCTTCTTCTTCTTCGTCTTCTTCTTCTTCTTGTTCTTCTTGTTCTTCTTCTCCTTCTTCTTCCTTCTCCTCTTCTTCTCATTCTATGTCTTCTCTATCTTCAATTTATGGCCATGAAGACCACTGTGTTCACACATGTCTGACAAGTGTAGGAGACAAATAAAAAAGAGTGTTATCCATGGGAATATTTCATAGGGTATATTGGTTTGGCTGTGTCCCCACCCAAATCTCATCTTAAATTCCCATGTGTTGTAGGAGAGAGCTGGTGAAAGGGTAGTTGAATAATGGGTGCAGGGTTTTCTCATGCTGTTCTCGTGAAACTGAATAAATTTCACAAGATATGATGGTTTTATAAGGTGGAGTTTCCCTTCACAAGCTCTTTTCTCTTGTCTGCTGCCTTGTAAGACATGCCCTTCACCTTCTGCCATGATTGTGAGACCTCCTCAGTCACGTGGAACTGTAAGTCCATTAAACTTCTTACTTTTGAAAATTGCACAATCTTGGGTATGTCTTTACTAGTAGCATGAAAACAGAATAATACAGTAAACTGGTAACAGCATAGTGAGGTGCTGCTGAAAAGATACCTGAAAATGTAGAAGTGACTGAGACTGGGTAATAGGCAGGGTTTGGAACAGTATGGAGATCTCATAAAAAGACAGGAAAATGTGGGAAAGTTTGGAACTTCATAGAGACTTGTTGAATGACTTTATCCAAAATACTGATAATGATGTAGACAATAAAATCCAGGTTGAGGTGGTCTCAGATGGACATGAGGAACTTGTTGGGAACTGGAGCAAAAGTGATTCTTGTTATGTTTTGGCAGAGACTGGAGGCATTTTGCCCCCTGCTCTAGAGATTTGTGGAACTTTGAACTTGAGAAGATGATTTAGAATATCTGGTGGAAGAAATTCCTAAGAGACAAAGCATTCAAGAAATGACTTGGGTGCTATTAAAGACATTAAGTTTTATAAAGGAAACAGAGCATAAAAGTTTGAAAAAGTTGCAGCCTGATAATGTAATAGAAAAGAAAACACCATTTTCTGAGGAAAAATTCAAGCTGAATGCAGATATTTGCATAAGTAATGAGGAGCTTAATGTTAATCCCCAAGACAATTGGGAAAATGTCTCCAGAGCCTGTCAGAGGTCTTCACAGCAGCCACTTCCATCGCAGTCTGGGGCCAAGGAGGAAAAAGTGGTTCATTGGGCTGGGTCCTGGGTCCCCATGATATGTACAGCTTAAGGATTTGGTGTTCTGTATCTTAGCTGCTCCAGCCATGGCTGAAAGGAGCTAATATAGAGCTCAAGGTGGTGTAGCTTTAGAGGGTCAAGCCCCAAGCCTTGGTAGCTTCCATATGGTGTTGAGCCTGTGAGTGCACAGAAGTCAAGAACTGAGGTTCATAAATGCCCACCTGGATTTCAGAAGATGTATGAAAATGCCTGGATGCCCAGGCAGAAGTTTGCCGCAGGGGTGGTGCCCTCATGGAGAACCCCTGCTTGGGCAGTGTGGAAGTGAAATGTGGGGTCAGAGCTCCCACAGTTTTGCTACTGGGGCACTGCCTACTTAAGTTGTGAGAAGAGGGCTGCTGTCCTTCAGACCCCAAAATGGTAGATCTACTGACAGCTTGCACCATGCACCTGAAAAAGCCACAGGCACTCAATAACAGCCTGTGAAGGCAGCCAGGAGGGAGGCTATACCCTGCAAGCCACAGGGAGAGAGCTGCACAAGACCATGGGAACTCACCTCTTACATCAGCATGACCTGGATATGAGACCTTAAGTCAAAGGAGATCATTTTGGTGCTTTAATATTTGACTGGATTTCAGACTTGCCTGGGGCCTGTGGACCCTTTCTTGGGCCAATTTCTTCCAATTCAAATGGTCGTATTTGCCCAATGTCTGTATCCCAATTTTATCTAGGAAGTAACTTACTTGCCTTTGATTTTAAAAGCTCATAAGAAGGAGGGACTTGCCTGGTCTCAGATGAGACTTTGGACTATGGACTTTTGAGTTAATGCTAAAATAAGTTAAGACTTTTGGGGACTGTTGGGAAGGCATGATTGGTTTTGAACTATGAAGACATGAAATTTGAGAGGGGCTGGGGTGAAATGATGTGGTTTGGCTATATCCCTACCCAAATCTCATCTTGAATTCCCTTGTGTGTGGAAGGGCCTGTTGTAGTTGAATCATGGGGTAAGTCTTTCCCATGCTCTTTTCTTGTTAGTGAATAAATTGCACGAGATCTGATGGTTTTTACAAGGAGGAGTTTCCCTGCACAAGCTCTCTTCTCTCGTCTGCCACCTATGAGGCACTCCTTTCACCTTCTGCCTATCTAGTGAGGCCTCTCCAGCCACCTGGAACTGTAAGTCCATTAAACCTCTTTCTTTTGTAAATTGCCAAGTCTTGGGTATGTCTTTATCAGCATCATGAAAAAGGACCACTATAGTTGGAATGGACACACATTCTATTGGCCTGAAGCCAGTCGTGTGATTATACATTCCAGGTAAACTAGAAATTCTGCTTTCTTTACTGCACAGATGAACACTATAGTTCATCAAAACTTTATGGTTCATTAAAAAGATAGAATATAATAGTTTATTTCTTTACTTAAAATGTGTTTGGAATTGACAAAAATGTAATAAAAAAGATGTTTGCTAATATTAATTTAAATTATTCTGTACTAAAATCTTGGTAGTTTTGCTGAGTCTGAGAATGCTTTTTATTTATTTATTATTTATTTATTTTTATAAATTTAAGGGGTACAAGTGCAATTTTGTCATATGGGCATACTACATAGTGGTAAAGTCTGGGTGTTTTGTGCCTTTATCACCTGAATAATGTACATTGTATTCATTAAGTAATCTGAGAGTGCTTTTTATGTTAGACGCTCAATGACTATCTGATTTTATGTTATGAAGTCACAAAATTATTCTAATATTTAAAGACTATGTTTGCATTTCATACCGAAATAAAAAGTCATTTTATATTACCTTTTGCATACGAATTCATTGACTACTGTGTTATTAGAATACTGGCTTGAAACTTCTGAGTAAAGGAAACATATTTTATATTTTCATGTAATCATTTTCTTACTATATAAACTCATTACTATCAAAAATGAATAAATTATTATTGTAATAAAAATGTATTTTGTAGGGATGAAATATATTTAAACATATTTAGTAATTTGGCCTGTTTTAAAATACTGTATTTTCAAACTGAGGATAAGTCTAGTATTCTTGCTAAGATAACAAATTTCCAAAGCATTGTAATAAACAGCAGATTTTTGACAGAAAAAAACTTTATTTTTCTGTTCTAAAACATCTTAAAGAGATAGATTTAGCTTTTTTTCATGATAAATGTTCAAGAATCTACTTATAAATGGCCATTATTTTGCTATCCAGCATTTATTATATTGATTTTTGGTAGTGTTTGTGGTTCCTGTTATACATCACATACATTGTTATTTTATTCCACTGAGCAGAAAATTTTAATAATTTTATATTATGGACAATTTATGTGAATGTATAAGAAATGATTTTCAAACATCAATTTTTACTTGAAAGATTCTTGAAAGAAAACTGCACATTTAGTTGATTTAAAAAAGCATCTGTTTAGAATGTGTATTTAAGTTGTTTAGCTCAAAGCATTTGTCAATGTCCTATTTTATTATGTTTTTTTTAAATAGCAAGAATGTGAAAAATAATGAGAGGTGGATTTCTACTCTGGTTTATAGAGTTTGGTTTTCACATAAATATGCTTCATAAAGGAGAAAATATTTATAAGACTATGCTTAAAAAGTGAATAAAACATGGATTTGTATTAAATCATTAGAATATATAACAGATATCTTTATATATTACTATGCTATCTACTATATCCATGTAAATATTTTCTATTCTCTTATGAAAAACTTACAGTTACAGTTTCTCTTCACAAATGGAAGTAGTTCAATTTCCTGGTGATTTAAAATTACAGTTTGGCACATTGACCCACTACTCAGCTCAAAAATCTCCAGTGACATAGTGAATAAAATCCAAAAGTCTTATTATAAACTCTGTTCTATCTTACCAAAACACTACTATTTTAAGACCTTTGATATAACTTTTGTCTGAAAGTTTCTTTCCACAGTGTATCAGTTAGCTCTGTTGTATAGCAACGCATTCTAAAATCTGATGTTAAAACAACATCCATCTACTAATTCACAATTATGCATATTAAAAATTTGGCAGGGGTTCAGCTACGTGATTCTTCTCAGCTAAATTTACTCATATGCTGCATTCAGCTGCCAGAATGTTCTGGGAATCGGGATGGATAATCTAGAAAGATATCATTAGGATCTATTAATTTTAATGCACACAGTTTTTCATTCTCCAGCAGGCAATCTGAGTCTTGTTCAAAAGGACTCTTGTTAAAATTTCAGAGAGAGAGAGAGAGAGAGAGAGAGAGAGAGAGAGAGACAGAGAGAGAGAGAGAGAGAGAGAGAGAGAGAGAGAGAGACAGAGACAGAGAGACAGAGAGAGAGAGACAGAGAGAGAGAGAGAGAGACAGAGAGAGGGGAGAGAGAGAGAGGAGAGAGAGTAAAATTGTAGAAGACCTCTTAAAGCCTGGGCTCTAAACTGCAACAATATTACCTGGTTGCATTTTATTTTTCAAAGTAAGTGACACAAAATAGGAAAATAGATGCTACTTATTTATGGGAAGATCTGGAATGTCAGTTTCACAGACATGTGGATGGAAGAGGAGAGTTAGGACATCTTCCTAAACAATTGCCATAACAGCTATGTGGTATCTTAACTTCCTTCAGGGCTCTGTTTTTAGGTCACCTGGACATGGAGGCTTGTCCTCCTCAGCTTGTAATGATGAGGTTCTGATGAATAATAGCAGAGGAAAACTGAAGTAATTTCATGAGTATGTTCTGGAAATCTGCAGAAAAGTCTGTGGGCATGATGAGGACGTTAGGGGGCTGGGATCAGTAAAGCGATAAAGCCAGGGAAGTCTGCATCAAGTCAGTGGATCGTGGCTGGGTGAGGAAATGGAGGAATTGTGAAAAACAATTTCACTTGTTTTTGATTTTGCCCTATGTTGTTGCTCTTTGCCTCAAGACCTGGGAAGGACTGATTATCATTCGGGGTAATAAAAAGAGTGAATAAAGCATGGTAATAGGTATATGCTATTTGAAGGACAACCTCCAGTTATGAGTGTGATATATACTTGTCAGGAGTATTAAGAAGGAAAATCAATCACATCCTCGAATTTTACTTAGATGACTATTCAATCAGTTTTCTATAAAATTACTTTAAGTTAACCTAAAAAGTTACAGAAGTTCTTGTTAATCCCCCACTAATAACAGTAGACCTAAGTAGAAGGAAAGTGTACTAAGTAGACAGAAAAGGTAGAAAAGATAGAAACAAGGTATTATACACTTTAGTAGAGCATAGAACTCCACATCTCTTATACTATTCAGCCCAGTTTTGAAAAGTGTAGGCAAAGTGACTAGGAGAGGCAAAGAAACAAGGTATTACATAAATTAGAGAGCATAGAAACTCCACATCTCTAACATTATTCAGCCCAAATTTGCAAAGTGTAGGAAAAGCGATGGGGAGAGAGGAATAATTTATTGCAGCTTCGTGACAATGTATTTCATAATCACATCCCTTTATATTCTTCTACTGCTCTGTGTGAGTGCACATGCATAAAAGAATTGAACCAGATGTAATTCCAGCACTTTGGGAGGCCGAGGTGGGTGAATCACGAGGTCAAGTGATCGAGACCATCCTGGTCAACATGGTGAAACCCCGTCTCTACTAAAAATACAAAAAGAATTAGCTGGGCATGGTGGCGCGTGCCTGTAATCCCAGCTACTCAGGAGGCTGAGGCAGGAGAATTGCCTGAACCCAGGAGGCGGAGGTTGCAGTGAGCCAAGCTCGCGCCATTGCACTCCAGCCTGGGTAACAAGAGCGAAACTCCGTCTCAAAAAAACAAAACGAAACAAAAAAGAATTGAATCAGACTGATGGGGATTGAGGGGTAAATAAAAATGGCCTTTGGAAGGAAAACGGTACTTCAATGAGAAATTCCTTTCCACTTGTCCTTGGAATGGTGTAATTAAAAGTTAAAACTTTAAAAAGGAAAAATGAATTCTTAAGATAACACTGAACATGAATCTCTTACAAATGCAACTTTGAATAGAGGAGATAGTTTTCATTCCTTCCTAACACATCTGTTTTCAAGAAGATTGCTTCACAATAAAGAAGAAGGAAGCAGTTTGTGCAGCTGCAGGACCAGAATATAACATTGTGGGGCCCATGAGCAAGAAACCTACATCTTCAAAACCCTTCTTTGTTCAGAGAAAAATGAGACACAAAGCAATTCTGTAGCTGCTGCATGTTTTTCACCGAGTGCTCTTTTGAAGTTGCTGGTTGTGGTAACCATTAATATCAGCCTCTCAGATCACCTTAGTTGACTTATGACTTTATTAACTTATGTAACTGACATCTCTGAATGTACCACTAGGTTTACAAAGCAGCCACGCTTCCAACACAATGTTCTGGGTCACTGACAGAGCAGACTCTTGTTACTAAGAAAGATCCATTCCTGTGAGACAGAAACTCCTCTGACAAGTGACTCTAGCTCAAGGACTCACCTTTGAGCTTGACTGAACTTTCTTAGAAATGCACTGGAGTCTACGTCTCTTTCTATGAATCTTCTCTTTCCCTGTCTCTTTTACAGGGAGCAGATTTTCATTTCTGTTGAATGGCTTTTTAGTTTCTTCTGGTTCTTTTTCCATTTTTTCTCACAGGCATTTTCCTTGTAAATCGCTGGAGTGGTTCTGGAACACAGGCAGTGTGGGTAGGTACTAGAACTGGCTGACTATATGGTTTGGATATTTGTCCCTTCCAAATCTCATGTTTAAATTCAATCCCCAATTGTGGAGGTGGGGGCTGGTGGCTGCTGCTTTGGCCATTGGAGTGGATTCCTCATGAATGTCTTGGTGCCTTTTCCATGTTAATGAGTGAGTTCTCACTCTATTAGTTCACATAAGAGTTGATTGTTTAAAGGAACCTGACATCTCTCTTGCTCCCTCGCTTGCCATGTGACACACCTGCTCCCTTTCCACCTTCTGCCATGCATAAAAGATTCCTGAGGTCGAGAAGATGCTGGCACTATTTGTGTGAAATGTGAGCCAAATAAACTTATTCTTTTTTTTTATTGGACTTTAGATTCTGGGGTATATTTGCAGATCATGCAAGATTGTTGGATAGATACATTCCTGGCAAGGTGGTTTGTTGTTGCCACCATCCCCCATCACCTATATCTGACATGTCTCCCCACATTATCCATCCCCCACAATGGACTCCAGTGTGTGACGGTCCCCTCTTTGTGTCCAAGTGCTCTCATTGTTCAACACCTGCCTATAAGTGAGGACATGTGGTTTGATTTTCTGTTCTTGTGTCAGTTTGCTGAGAATGATGGTTTCCAGGATCATCCATGTCCATACAAAGGACAAGAATGCATCGTTTTTTATGGCTGCATAGTATTCCATGGTGTATATGTGCCACATTTTCTTTGTCTAGTTTATTATTCATGGGCATTTGGATTGGTTCCAGGTCTTTGCTATTTTAAACAATGCTGTGATAAGCATGTGTGTGCATATGACTTTATAATAGAACGATTTATAGTCCTTTGGGTATATACCCAGTAATGAGATTGCTGGGTCAAATGGAATTTCTTTTTCTAGGTCCTTGAGGAATCACCAAACTGTCTTCCACAGTGGTTGAACTAATTTACACTCCCACCAACAGTATAGAAGTGATCCTATTTCTCCACATCCTCTCCAGCATCTGTTGTCTCCAGATTTTTTAATGATTGCCATTCTAACTGGTGTGAGACGGTATCTCAGTCTGGTTTTAATTTGCATTTCTCTAATAACCAGTGATGAGCATTTTTTTCATATGTTTGTTGGCCTCATATATGTCTTCTTTTGAAAAGTGTCTGTTCATATCCTTCACCCACTTTTGAATGGGTTTATTTGTTTTTCTTCTTGTAAATCTGTTTTAGTTCTTTGTAGATTCTGGATATTAGCCCTTTGTCAGATGGGTAGATTGCAAATTTTTTTTCACATTCTGTTGGTTGCTGCTTCACTCTAATGATTGTTTCTTTTGCTGTACAGAAGTTCTGAAGTTTAGTTAGATTCCATTTGTCTATTTTGGCTCTCATTGCTATTGCTTTTGGCATTTTAGTCATGAAGCCCTTGCCTATGCTTATGTCCTGAATGGTTTTGTCTAGGTTTTCTTCTGGTGCTTTTATGGTGTTAGGTCTTATGTTTAAGTACCTAATCCATCCAGAGTTAATTTTAGTGTAAGGTGTCAGGAAGGGGTCCAGTTTCTGCTTTCTGCACATTGCTAGCCATTTTTCCCAACACCATTTATTAAACAGGGGATCCTTTCCCCGTTGCTTGTTTTTGTCAGGTTTGTCAAAGATCACATGGTTGTAGATGCGTGGTGTTGTTCCGGAGGCCTCTGTTCTGTTCCATTGGTTTATGTCTCTGTTTTGATACCAGTACCATGCTGTTTTAATTACTGTTGCCTTGTAGTATAGCTTTAAGTCTGGCAGTGTGATGCCACCAGCTTTGTTCTGTTTGCTTAGGATTGTCTTGGCTATGCTGGCTCTCTTTTGGTTCCATATGAAGTTTAAGGTGGTTTTTGTCCAGTTCTGTGATGAAGGTCATTGGTAGTTTGATGGTGATAGCCTTAAATCTATAAATTACTTTGGGCAGTATGGCCATTTTCACAATACCAATTCTTCCTAACCATGAGTATGGAATGTTTTTCCATATGTTTGTGTCTTCTTTTATTTCCTTGAGCAGTAGTTTGTAGTTCTCCTTGAAGAAGTCCTTTACCTCCTTTGTCAGTTATATTCCTAGGTATTTTATTCTTCCTATAGCAATTGTGAATGGAAGTTGGCTCTTGATTTGGCTCTCTGTCTGTTATTGGTGTATAGGAATGCTTGTGATTTCTGCACATTTATTTTGTATCCCAGCCTCAGGTATTCCTTTTTAGCAATGCAAAGTGGACCAACACACTCACTAATTGCTGGTGAGAAAAACAAAACAAGCAAAACAAAAAGCACACACTATTCTGAGTGGTACATGGGACAAAGGAAATCCATAGCCTATTGTCATCTATTTGCTAAAGGGTCCACTGCAGGTGACCTGGGGAAATAACCCAGTGGAGAGGAGGGCTCTTGCTGGTACAATGAATAAAAGATATGGAGGAACAAATGCTACAAAACTGTAAAGGTGCTTGGATTCTGCTTAAGTTGTATTGATATTCTACTAGGGCTAACAAAATCCTGAGAGCCATTAAAAAGCAGTGAAAGACTAAATGTGAGAGTCAGAGGGTTTCTTTGGTAACACGCAATTACATCTGTATCTCCTGCAGTGCAATGGTGGAAATAACTGAGGAACAAATACAATATTTGAAGGAGATGAAGAGCTGCAGAGATGTGTAAAGGCTTGGCCAAGACAGATCTGTTTTCTAATATCAGGATTCTGATTGAGAAAACTTGAAACCCAGAAATATGGGAAAGACACATCTGGATGGATGCCCTTGAGGATATTGGCGAGCATCCTGGCATCCTTGTGCTCCAGCAGATGGGAGATACATTAAGATTCGTGGACCTATCCTTTTGGTGAAGTTTGTAAAAGTTCAATGACCAGGGGCATGCCAAGATACCCTCTAAAAGGAAGAAATGGTGGGATCTTGTATTCCTGGTCACATAAAAATATGGAAGCACAGAACCAGGCAGGCCTTTTTGGGGTGAAATGTTTCACACAGAGGAGTATTGTACATCACAGAAATAAGGTGACATGGAATTCAGCTAGTGGTGACTGAAGCCTTCAGTAGGAAAGGGCTCCAACAGGCCCATAGTTTGGTGTACACAGCCCTGGCCCTTAGCCTGGCAGAACCAATGGTGTTGGATATGACAGTGGTGGACAAAGATGCTGTTTGGGTCTCACATCAAGACTTTATGGGGGAATTACTATCCAAGCCCTAAGAACAATGGAGCAAGTTCATGCCATCTTCAGCACAGCATTATAGACCTGTCAAAAAATGGCTCCTGGCATGTTAAAGAGCCCTGGTGGAGACAGAATGCTTGGTCACTGATCACCAAATGACAGTGGGTCTGGATCTGCCCCTTATGTGTTGAGTTCTGGCTGACCCACCAGCTCAAAAGTTACTTGCACCCCACAGCAATCCCTCAAAACATGGACATGAAGAAATGATGTCTCTGAGATGGAGCTCTGGCAGGAGCAGTAGGCATAAGTAAATCTCATGAGTACATGGCCCAGACCTTCATGCCACTCCCCAGAATTTCCTTGATTCTCTTTCCCCACCTTGTACTTACGTCTATATGTAGGTTTTATTGTTGTTGTTTTACAACAAGGTGAAAGAAGAGAGAGAGAAAAAAAGAAACTCAGTTTATAGATGGGTCAGTTTGATTCATGGCTACAAACTGAACACAGTCAATATTACAGTCACATTTGGGTATGGCTTTAAAACACAGTGGAGAAGAAAAGCCTTCTCCATGCTGGAGGCATAAAGCAGTGCTCTTGCTCACTGTTTTGATGGGGAAGGAAAAGTGATGTGAGGTGAGAATGCATGCAGTTTTCTGAGCAGTGGCCAATGGCCTGGCTGCCTACTCAGGGGCTTGGAATGTAAGAGTCTGGAGGTCTGCTGTAGAGGCATGTGAATGAACATGGTAATGCATGCAAAGTGGAAAAAATTTGTGCCACTGTGTTAGACAGAAAAATGACTGCCAAATATAACAATGTTCTGAGAGTCTGTAACTTCTGATTGTTATTTTATACAACAAAAGTGACTTTCCCAGATTTAAGTTAAGGATTTTGAAATAGGAAGATTATCTTTAATTATCCAGTGGACCCTAAATACAACCACAAGTGTCCTTATAAAAGTAGGGCAAAAAGAGTTTCCTTACAGAAGAGGAGTAAGGAATAGGACAGTGAAAAAAAGAGACATGTTGGAAGATACCAAGTTGCTGGCTTTGAGGGTGGAGGAAAGGACCATGGAGCAAGGAACAGAAGGAATGCAGCCAGAAGCTGGAAAAGGAGAGGAAACTGCTTCTCCTTTAGAGCCTCCAGTAGGAACCAGCCCTAGTAACACTTTGTAAGAGCTTTCTAAGACTCATGTCAGACTTCTCATGCTCCCCTGAAGTGTAAGGGAGTAAATTTGTTTGAAGTCACTAATTTTATGGTAATTTTTCAAAGGAGCATTAGAAAACTAATATAGTCATAGTTTGTCACCTTTGAGAAAATGGAAGAGGCATTGAGACACCAAGTGGACAAAATGATGTGGCCAGTGGGCATTTGCCAGGCTTTGTTATAAGATGCCCCAAATTGGTGTTGTGGATTCACAAGTGGAGTTTCCATGCTAGCAGAGATGGTAGCGATGCATGGGCTCAGTGGCATGGACTCTCACTTACCAAGGCTGATATAGATACTGCTGTCTTTGAATGTCCAACTGATCGGCATGGAGACCAACACTGGGTTTCTTTTATAGCTCTATTCCTTTGGGAAAGGAAGCCTCCATTTTGTAGTAGATTGACTAAATTGGGTCCCTTTCTTCTTGTGGTCATTGGATCAGTGTCACAAGAATGGATGCCTATTCTGGGTATAGTTTGTCATTCTTGTCTGGGTATGGGGAAAAATACCAGAAAGGTTTTTTTTTTTTTACATTAAAAAATATTTAATATTATCAGATAAAAACATGGATGGTGACAGCTTTATATGGCTCACTCCATACACATTGAAACAGGCAAAGTATTAATAGGAAAGAAATGAGTAGTTGGGTTTGTAGAAGATTTATTGATCACATAAAAGCAATTAATAGGAGATGACATATATTTAACTCATGATTATAAAACTTTTAGAGACAACTAGGTTAAGTATCTCACATTCTGGGTATACATTTGCCATTCCTGTCTGCAAATATCATTTATCAATAGATTGCAATGCACTTCTATAAGACCATTTTTCAAAATTATTTCACCTTTCCTTCATCGTGTTCAGACCTGACCTTAGTGGTCAGACAGCTCTTCAGCCTCCATTGATTCCTTTCCCATTTCCCTACACAATTTTTATTCTCTGGTAATTCTCTGACACACTTATTCCCAGTTTCGGGCCAGTCTCTTGAAGGATGAAAACTAACACGACAGCTGTGATATATGAGCCTTTCTGGAGGAAAGGTTAGACAGCCTTTGTGCCACATGGTGGGTCTTTTATTTTACTGGCACAATGCAGGGAAACTGGGGAATAACCTAAGGTTCTGCAGCAGAGTGGAGGTAGTTAAGAACTGACATTAGGATTCACATCATTTGTGCTACTGTGTTAGCAGCCTGATGTGGGCACAGAAGGCACAGACAACACAGACCCATCTTATGTTAGAATTGCTTTGATTTGGGAAAGTATGTGTGTCAAGCTAGCTCAAGGAATTTTTTAAAGCTATGGGAAACAGATTTTAGTTACTTTAATCTGGTATCTTCCACTGGTCATGGCACAGAGCTACAGATTTATCTCTGGAATCTCTGAGTAATCCAGTGGATGGAGAAGAAACAATATTGCATTAGTAGTGGAGAGAATCCATGGGGAATGCTGGAACCACAAGAAGTCAATTATTCTGGATTGCATTGTTTGCTTATGTAAAATGGCTTGGGTAAAATACAGCCTTGTACCAGTAAATAGAATGGTTGAAGTGGTGCTCACTACCATGACTTTTAAAACCACTAATCCCCTTCGTATTTGGTGAATGTATATTTTTATTTTATGTCTACCTTCACTCATTTGGTGAATGCATATTTTTATTTAACGCCTACCTTATGATTCCACAAGGTAATTTTTGGTGTGTAATCGTAATAATTGTTGGGTCCTACAAAGCCTTTGCATTCTTAAATCCCATCACGTTGACAGTCGATATTAACAGTACATTCAAGTTTTCTTTTCAAAGACTGCTTATCAATGACTTTGGATTTATTGTATTATAAGACTGATCAAGTTTCCTTTTTCGTTTGGTAACTTGCTGACATACAAGGATAGTGTAAAATCATCAACCAATGCTTTATCTACCAATATTAGGTCTAATTTGGGCCTGTGTCTACTCAAGTTTAAACTTCATGAATGTATCCAATGTTCAAGCTTTTTGCTTCTGTTATGAAAATTTATATTATTAATTGGAGAAATTGTTTAAATATAAAACATTAATGGATTTTAGGAATTATTGCACAAAGTAATTTATGGCATGTAATAATTGTTGAATCCTATAAAGCCTTTTAATTTTTTAAAATTTTAATCCCTATTTTACAATCTTAATACTCCTACCATCATTATAAATTCAGTTGTTGCAAATTATACAGTATTTATGCCTTATGAACTTGTATAATAATATTGTGCAAAATACCTTCTTGAGTTTCTTTCGGTGAGGAGTGATTTTTATTATCTAATTATGTCACTGGACACACACCGAGTTTGCAGTTTTTAATTGATAAATAATAATCCACATGATCTCTTTAGCCTACTTTTATATCCTCTCCCTAGGGGTATGTTCCCAGAATGCTAAGGTCTTGTGATTCCTTCCACCACAAATAATCATGCAGGAAACACTCATTCATGTTTCCTCAGGGATGCCTGACTACACCTCAAGATACAGATGTGTCATTGGATGTAAAATTATTTAATTTTTGTACGTACTATCATATTTTCTCCAGATCATCTTCACATTATACTTCTGTCAATAGTATACAAGTACTTCTATCAGTAGTATACAAGTTTTGCTGTTTTCCTTAATTTATTTTCCAATATATGGCTTTGTCCAACTTTCTAAATTTTGTCAACCTGAAGCTCTCTTATTTCATTTGTGTTGTCTCATCAGATTTTCACGTCTTACTATATACTTATTAATCATGTAGTTGCCTTTTTATAATCTGTCATGTTTTCCTTTCAGTTTTCTATATTTTGCAAGTTGATATAAAAGGTTCTTTTTATTCTAAAAATTAATCTCTTGAAATTTCAGATATTGTAAGTATTTTTTTTCCCAACTGGTTATCCCTTTGCTAACTTTTCTTGGGTGTCTTTTGTTTAAGTGAAACCCTTTTTTGATGGAATTAAAATAATCAGTTTGGGTTATTTGGGCTTTTTTTTTTTTTTTTTTTTTTTTTTTTTTTTTTTTTTTTAGGAGTTCTCTCTTCCAAGCTGCAAATACCTCTTCCTATTCTCTATATTTTCTCCTAATCAATATGTAGTTTTACCTTTCACATTCATATTATAATGCACTTCAAATCCACTTTTAGTCATGGTGTAAGACAGGCATCAGTTTTAATGTTCTCAGTTAAGTGAGACTTCTACTGAAATAGCGTCTGACTTTCTCATTTACTGTTGCTGCTAATTTTACCACCTATCAAGTGTCTATGTGTACCTTGGACTCTTTCTGAGGATTTTACTTTTTCCCATTAAGATTTTTGCCTCATCTTACTGTCCCTTATTATTTTATAGTATGCCTAGGCCTCTTGTTGAAAATTCCCCACAAATTTAAAGAAATCTCCTAAAATTTGAAGAAATCCACTTGTTGAGCAGCTTAATATTACACTGTGGTAGCAAACAATTGTCGGATCTTTCAGTGCTAGAAAAACAATGGTTTAGTTTTGTTGATGAGGCATACCTACCCTTTGATTCAGAGGGGCTGTTTCTTTCCGTGAATTGGAAGTGACAATAATGGATAACATGCTACCATTTCACAGTGCTGTCAACCTGAGCAGGTGCTCCCACATCACCATGGCAAGGGAAAAGAATGCCAGTTACTAATGTACTGACAAACAGCTGCTAGAGCCCCAAAGTGGCATATGTCACTTTTGTTCTCATTTTGTTGGCTACATTTAGTCACATGATTATATATAACAACAGGAAATGGGGAAGTGTATTAGTCAGGGTTCTCAAGAGAGACAGAACTAATAGGATAGCTGTACATATGAACGCGAGTTTATTAAGAAGTGTTGACTCACACAATCACAAGGTGAAGTCCCACAATAGACCATCTGCAAGCTGAAGAGCGAGGAAGCCAGTCCGAGACCCAAAACCTCAGAAGCAGAAAAGCCAAACAGTGCAGCCTTCAGTCTGTGGCGAAAGTCTGAGAGACACTGGAAAATCACTGGTGTTAAGTCCAAGGGTCCAGGAACTGCAGAACTTTAAATCTGGTGTTCAAGATCAAGAAGCATACAACACGGGGAAATGATGAAGGCTAGAAGACTCGACCAGTCCGCACTTTCTAGCTTCTTCTTCCCGCTTTATGCTAGCTGCACTGGCAGCTGATTAGATGGTGCCCATCCAGATCGAGGGTGGGTCTGTCTTTCCCAGTCCGCAGACCCAAACGTGTTAATCTCCTTTGGCACCACTGTCACAGACACAGCCAGGAATGATCCTTTGCATTCTTCAATCCCATCGAGTTGACACTTAGTATTAACCATCACAGGAGGTATAATCTAAAAATGTCCTGATGCAGTGGGAAGGCTTAGTTTCCTTGTGTAGTTGATTTAACTACTTATAGAATGTTTCCTTACAGAACACATTTATAAATAGGATTTGTCAAGTTTTAGAAAAAACATATTCGAGATTTAGATTGTCAGCATTGAATTTTTGAAAAAAAAATTAATCAATTTTGAAAAAATCAGTTACTGAAATTCTAAAATGTTGAATTATTTCATTCAAAGCCAAAGTGTGGCATTCTATTTTTTTGGTGTTCTCTATGCTTTTTAACGTATCTTTATAATTTTGTTACTTTTGCAAATACTATCTTATGTTCTACTATATGTTTGATTGATTATATATGGTGTGCAGAAATGCAGCTGATTTTTATGCCTGATAAGTTTTATTTTTAATGTTAATAATTTGTTAATGTGTCCATTTTCTACGTATATAATCATACCATAGACAAGGGGTGAGGACCTTTTACTTTATCTTTACATTTTATTAACATTTTTAGTTTCTCTTATCTTAGTGTATTAACAATGTTAGCTTGTCTTATGCCACACATGGTAATAGTGGTTATCCTTGTTTCTGATATTATAGGGTATTTGACTAAGATTCTAATTAATATCATTAGAGAGCTTTTGTATATAACCTATGCTAGTTTTCCCCTCTTTCAATTAGACTTCAGTAATTTTTTTCCACTATATGAGAAAGGGTGAATTATTGTTCTGTCAGGAGCTGTTAAGATAACGCATTTAGAGAGACAAAGCAAATTGTGTTTTTGTTTAGAAACAAAAGGGCATTTGTAAGAAAGTAAACGTTGTCCATTATTGGCTATCTGTGTTTTTTTTTAAGTCTTCCTATGTTAAAACACTTTCTATTTAGCCATCCTTTAGTAAATTTGTTTGAATGTATTGTTGATATTGAAACCACTGGATAATTTTAAAAATTGCATTTTTTATTTATTAACATTTAGATGAATCTAGCTTATACAGTATGTTAAAAGAAGAAACATAGATTAATGAGAGGAATATGCAAATATTATTAGAGATATGCTTACAGGAAAAATAGCATTACAAGTATTACAGGTAGAAATATTAAGATTCTGGAGCTCGTGAAATACAGTTCAGTCATCAATATTATTGCAAAGTCTTTCAATTTCTTTTGATTTGATTTCTTGTTTATATAGGGTTAGTTGTTTAGAATGATTATCAAACTATAATAAGGGGTTAATGATATAATAGCAAAAGTACTAGTAAACAAATTCCCAGAAAAATTTTTTCCTAACCTTAAAACCTTGTTGAGCTAATATAGTTTTTTAATTTTTTTATTTTTTGTAAAGACAGGGTCTCAGTATGTTGTCCAGTCTGGTTTCAAACTCCTGGACTCAAAATATTCTCTCGTCTCTCCTTCTCAAAGCCCTGAGATTACAAGTGTGAGCCATTGTGCATGGCCTCACTAATGTATTTTAATAGGTTTTATTGAGAGCTCTTTATAATCTTAATAATTCATATACATAAGATTTGGATGCAATATATTTGACCATTGGTTCTTTTTTTTTAAAATGTATGATTGCTTTAGAATATCAGCTCTAGTACCTCCATTTGATTGCTTTGAAATAACAACTTCAGTACTTTGCTATATATTACAAAAACAAAAATTTATTGCTTTCAGAAGATTGTCCATACATATTATATTTCTACTTGATGGATACACATTGATTGGTTTGAGAAAATTTAGTTTCTATAGTTTGCTTCTGTACTTCATTTTCCCCCAGGTATTCTTTATCAATAGAAATATTTGTTGTTTATATGTACATATAATCATACAAAATTAGGAATATAAATTTAGGTCTCTTTATGTATTATGTATGTATACCACATGTTATACACATATGATGTTATATATGCTTAAAATGTTGTATAAAATATAAAATATGCACATAATATATGTAAAACCAAATTTATATTCTCAATGCTTTTGTACCTATTGAAATGAGAATATTTTACCTTTTCTGTCTGAACAATGTTAATTGATAGGACATCAAACCTTCACAATCATACTTTAAATATTATTCTAACACCTTTCCTGCTCCTCATATTTTGACTTTCTAGCATGAACTCTGGAGCCCAATTGTGGGTTCAAAACCTGACTCTATCATTCATTTTGCTATGAGACCTTAGTTAGGTTATTAACTTCTCTGTATTTCAATGTCCTTGTTCTAACAATGAAGATGACAATAATGATTTTTTTCATGGAATTGTGCAAAGAAAGGAATAATGCAGGACCTCAATGCTCTCTTAAGGATTAACCTTACCAACACCTCAATTTCAACTTTCTAGTTCCCAGATCTCTGAAACAGTAAATTTCTGTTATTTTAAGTCACCCAGTTTGTGCTACTTTGTTACAGCGGTCCAATAATACTAATCCACCATGTAACTATATGTTAAATGTAAAAATATACTCGTATATTTTGGTTTAATTTTATTTATTTACTTATTTATGGAGCCGGAGTCTTGCTGGAGTGCAGTGGTGTGATCTTGCCTCACTGTGACCTCCACCTTCCAGATTCAAGAAATTCTCCTGCATCAGCCTGTAGCTGGGACTACAGGCATGCACTGACCCACCCGGCTAATTTTTTGTATTTAGTGGAGATGGTGTTTCACCATATCGCCCAGGCTGGTCTCAAACTCCTGAGCTTTGGCAACCTGCCCTTCATGGCCTCCCAAAGTGCTCAATTACAGGCATGAGCCACTGCATCTGGCCATGATATTTAAATATGTAATATAAGCTGTGGTTAAGTTTTTGATGCAAAAATATTTGACATAAAAATTTATAAATACATGGAGTTGAAAATATGTGGTGGTTTAGCTGCCAACTTATAGATGTGTTAAAAAATCATTTTTAATTATAATTATCAAGAAAATAATGAACAACAAAAACACAAATATTTAAGCCACATGCAGTTAATCTATTTTAGGCATGGCGTTGAGCTTCTTTGCAATAATAATGAAATGCCCATAGCAAATTTAGGAAGCAATCATAATCTTTCAATAAAAGATGAACAAGCTCTCTCTAAAATGTGTGAACTGAAGTTCATTCTCAGCAGGACCATTATAAAAAACCCAGTGCAAGTTAATGAATGCTAATGACATTAGTTCAACTCTAAGCCTATTTAAAGAGATACAAATGTAATAAAAAATTTATGTCCATTCATTGATGTGCACATAGATTTCAAAAGAAGAAAAACTATTAATTATGTACTTTTATAGAATGGAGCTATTAAAGTGCTGCAGTTCATTCAGAATAATGAATGCACATCCCTAAAAAAATATTTTATATCCACAATAACATGATTAATGCAAGCATAATGAATACTAGGTTAATATCTGACAACTTATACCAAATTGTTACCAGTCACATCTTATTGATGCATTAATTATAATTAAGTAATTACAAAAATTATTGAAGAGCATATGACACACTTACATCAGTTTATTTCATTAGGATCCACACTAGTCAAGTAAAGCAGACAATTAATAGTGAATACTGAGTTTTTAAATGTTTAACAAACTTTTTATTATTGTAGATTCAATTTTATGATTTGTTCGGGTTGCAAAGGAGAACTTATTTTCATGCCAGTGAGATATTAATTTAACCAGCACGTACTTAATGCATAATGTGAGATAATCACTGAAAAGTGAACATTGTTTTTAGAATTCAGCCCAACATTTTAAATATTTTTTCTAAATCTGAATTATGTTACATATTAGAGAACCATAGATTAAAAACTCAAAGCATAGACTGAACATTGAAGTCATTGTATATGTGATTTCGATTGAAGGAAAAATGTCCTGAGAAAAGAGACAAAGGGAAGAGAAATCTTTTTCTTTATTTTCAAAGGAGAAATTAAGCTTCTCATTTATTTGCTTGTTTGTTTGTAACAGGGTCTAGCTCTGTCACCCAGGCTGGAGTCTGGTGGTGAGAGCATGGCTCACTGCAGCCTCAAACTCCTTGGCTCAAGTGATCCTCCCACCTCAGGACCACAGGCATGCACCACCACACCTGGCTGATTTTTTAATTTTTTATTTTTAGTAGAGAAGAGGTTTCACTATGTTGCTCAGGCTGGTCTCGAACTCCTGGGCTCAAGCAGTCCTCCTGCCTTGGCCTCCCAAAGTGTTTGGGATTACAGGTGTGAGCCACCAGTCCAGCCCTGATTTATTTCTCTGAAACATGAAATTGTCTTGCACCACCATTGTGTAATAGGCAGCTTTGCATGTCATCTTTTGGTTTCCATTATCCACTCAAACAACCCATGTCCTTGTTTAGTTTAATATGCTGTTCTAATTGTCAGTCCCCTCTGAAACCAGCACCCCACTCTGGCCCTCTAACAAGGTCCCTGCCCAGAAGTATGTAAAGGGACAGGAAAATAAAGAGGGCTACAGGTGCCAAAGTTAAATACCATTTTACATGGATTTTCCTCTTCTAACCAGTAGCTTTTAAATTGTGTAATACCTGCTATTGTGTGGTAGCTTCTGGTTTTGCTTCAGCATTCAGAGTCTCTTTTTAAGAAGGCCACAATATCAGAACAAATTTGACATCTGAGAAAAATAAAAATAAGAGTAAAAGCTGCTAATATTTATTGAAAGCTTACTATGTGCCAGGGACATACATATGAAGGGCCCGGGGTCACTCAGCTATACAGGGACAGAGCTGGGATGTGTGGAAATCCAGGTGTTTCAACATCTTTTTTTTTAAAATCTAAGAACAAAAGTTCTCAGATTATATTAAATGATAACAGACATTATAATTCTTCCCTCTTCTTTTTTTAAGAATATTTATTTTCTTAATAATAATAATACAGATAAGCTGCCTTTGAATTAAATATAGATAACACAATGTCAACTTTCTTACTCAGAAAACAGAAATCCCAGAATCATTAAATAACTGTCTTTTTATTTCTTCCCTTTTAAAAACATTTATAAAGCAAAGAGGTTTAATTGACACAGTTCAGCATGGCTGGGGAGTTATCAGGAAACTTTCAATCATGGCAGAAGGTGAAGGAGAAGCAAGGCACCTTGTTTACTAGGCGGTTGGAAGGAGAAGTGCCAAGAGAAGGTGGAAGAGCTCTTTATAAAATCATCGGATCTCATGAGAACTCACTCACTATCACGAGAACAGCATGGAGGAGCTCTCACGATTCAGTTACCTCTCTCTTGAGACATGGGGATTATGGGGATTACAATTCAAGATGAGAGTTGGGAGGACACAAAGCCTAACCAAATCAAAGTTCATACAGAATAATTTCAACAGAAAATGATAAATTCGAAAGTGCTGACACTGTATAATTTGATCTGTTACTGAAGTTGTTTGGCAGCATTCTAAATCTGTGTAGAAAAGTACTATTTATATGTAGTTATAATTGTCCTTTCCACAGCATTCCTTGGTTCCACAAATAATAGAGATCCCAGCAAGTGCTGGGCACTGTCCTTGGTGCTGACTAACAGTAGTGGATAAGACAGATAGAGCCCTGCCCCCATGGAGTCCATACTTTAATTATCCATGTAGGTTAAAGTACTGAATCCCCTAACGTGAGTACACTGTGTAAGGACACCCATCTCCAGGCAATTATAATGTGCAGGCCAACTTCCCTTAGTCAAGGAACTTTTAAGATTAAAAATATGCATTACTAATTTCTCAGGTAACAGGCAACAAGAAGTCAATGGCTATTCTTTTTTTTTTTTTCCTATTACAAAAATCTAGTTGTTTTATTTTATTTATTTATTTATTTTTAATTTTTAAAATTTTTATTGCATTATAGGTTTTGGGGTACATGTGCAGAACGTGCAAGATAGTTGCATAGGTACACACATGGCAGTGTGTTTTGTTGCCTCCCTCCCCTTCACCTACACTTGGCATATATCCCCAGGCTAACCCTCCCCAGCCCCCCCGCTGTCCCTCCCCCATTCCCCCCAATAGACCCCAGTGTGTAGTAGAACCCCTCCCTGTGTCCATGTGTTCTCATTTTTCTCACCCGCTTATGAGTGAGAATATGCGGTATTTGTTTTTCTGTTCTTGTGTCAGTTTGCTGAGAATGATGTTCTCCAGATTCATCCATGTCCTTACAAAGGACACAAACTCATCATTTTTGATTCCTGCATAATATTCCATGGTGTATATGTGCCACATTTTCCCAGTCCAGTCTATCATCGATGGGCATTTGGGTTGGTTCCAGGTCTTTGCTATTGTAAACAGTGCAGCAATGAACATTCGTGTGCATGTGTCCTTATAGTAGAACGATTTATAGTCCTTTATATATATACCCAGTAAAGGGATTGCTGGGTCAAATGGAATTTCTATTTCTAGGTCCTTGAGGAATCGCCACACTGTCTTCCACAATGGTTGAACTAATTTACACTCCCACCAACAGTGTAAGAGTGTTCCTTTTTCTCCACATCCTCTCCAGCATCTGTTGTCTCCAGATTTTTTAATGATCGCCATTCTAGCTGGCGTGAGATGGTATCTCAATGTGGTTTTGATTTGCATCTCTCTAATGAACAGTGATGATGAGCATTTTTTCATGTGTTTGTTGGCCTCATGTATGTCATCTTTTGTAAAGTGTCTGTTCATATCCTTTGCCTATTTTTGAATGGGCTTGTTTGTTTTTTTCCTGTAAATCTGTTTGAGTTCTTTGTAAATTCTGGATATCAGCCCTTTGTCTGAAGCGTAAACTGCAAAGATTTTTTTTCCATTCTGATGGTTGTTGATTCACTCTAGTGACTGTTTCTTTTGCCGTGCAGAAGCTGTGGAGTTTGATTAGGTCCCATTTGTCTATTTTGGCTTTTGTTGCCAATGCTTTTGATGTTTTGGTCATGAAGTACTTGCCTACTCCTATGTCCTGAATGGTTTTGCCTAGATTTTCTTCTAGGGTTTCTATGGTGTCAGGTCTTATGTTTAAGTCTTTAATCCATCTGGAGTTAATTTTAGTGTAAGGTGTCAGGAAGGGGTCCAGTTTCTGCTTTCTGCACATGGCTAGCCTGTTTTCCCAACACCATTTATTAAACAGGGAATCCTTTCCCCATTGCTTGTTTTTGTCTGGTTTATCAAAGATTGTATGGTTGTAGATATGTTGTGTTGCCTCCAATGCCTCTGTTCTGTTCCATTGGTCGATATCTCTGTTTTGGTACTAGTACCATGCTGTTTTGATTACTGTAGCCTTGTAGTATAGTTTGAAGTCTGGTAGTGTGATGCCTCCCGCTGTGTTCTTTTTGCTTAGAATTGACTTGGCTATGCGGGCTCTCTTTTGGTTCCATATGAAGTTCATCATGGTTTTTTTCAGTTCTGTGAAGAAATTCAATGGTAGTTTGATGGGGATAGCATTGATTGTGTAAATTACTTTGGGCAGTATAGCCATTTTCACAATATTGATTCTTCCTAACCACGAACATGGAATGTTTCTCCATCTATTTGTGTCCTCTCTTATTTCATTGAGCAGTGGTTTGTAGTTTTCCTTAAAGAGGTCCCTTATGTTCCTTGTAAGTTGTATTCCTAGGTATTTTATTTTCTTTGTAGCAATTGTGAATGGCAGTTCGTTCTTGATTCGGTTCTCTTTTAGTCTGTTATTGGTGTATAGGAATGCTTGTGATTTTTGCACATTGATTTTATACCCTGAGACTTTGCTGAAGTTGCTTATCAGTTTCAGGAGCTTTTGGGCTGAGGTGATGGGGTCTTCTAGGTATACTATCATGTCGTCTGCAAATAGAGACAATTTGGCTTCCACCTTTTCTATTTGAATGCCCTTTATTTCTTTTTCTTTCCTGATTGCTCTGGCTAGAACTTCCAGTACTATGTTGATTAGGAGTGGTGAGAGGGCATCCTTGTCTAGTGCCGGATTTCAAAGGATATGCTTCCAGTTTTTGCCCATTCAGTATGATATTGGCTGTTGGTTTGTCGTAAATAGCTTTTATTACTTTGAGATATGTTCCATCAATACCAAGTTTATTGAGGGTTTTTAGCATAAAGGGCTGTTGAATTTTGTCAAATGCCTTCTCTGTGTCAATTGAATAATCATGTGGTTTTTGTTTTTGCTTCTGTTTATGTGGTGAATTACATTTATAGACTTGCGTATGTTGAACCAGCCTTGCATCCCCAGGATTAATCCTACTTGATCATGATGGATAAGTTTTATAATGTGCTGTTGCAATCGGTTTGCCAGTATTTTATTGAAGATTTTTGCATCTATGTTCATCATGGATATTGGCCTGAAGTTTTCTTTTCTTGTTGAGTCTCTGCCGGGTTTTGGTATCAGGATGATGTTGGTGTCATAAAATGATTTGGGAAGGGTTCCCTCTTTTTGAATTATTTGAAATAGTTTCAGAAGGAATGGTACCAGATCCTATTTGTGTGTCTGGTAGAATTCAGCTGTGAACCCATCTGGACCTGGGCTTTTTTTTGTGTGGTAGGCTCTTAATTGCTGCCTCAACTTCAGATCTTGTTATTGGTCTATTCATAGTTTTGGCTTCCTCCTGGTTTAGGCTTGTGAGGACACAGGCGTCCAGGAATTTCTCCATTCCTTCCTGATTTACTAGTTTATGTGCATAGAGTTGTTTGTAGTATTCTCTGATGATGGTTTGAATTTCTTTGGAATCTGTGGTGATTTCCCCATTATCGTTTTTTATTGCATCTATTTGGTTGTTCTCTCTTTTCTTTTTTATCAGTCTGGCTAGTGGTCTGTCTATTTTGTTGATCTTTTTGAAAAACCAGCTCTTGGATTTATTGATTTTTTGAATGGTTTTTCTTGTCTCTATCTCCTTCAGTTCTGCTCTGATCTTAGTTATTTCTTGTCTTTGGCTAGGTTTTGAGCTTCTTTAATCTTGCTCCTCTAGCTCTTTCAATTTTGACTTTAGGGTGTCAATTTTGGATCTCTCCACTCTTCTCATGTGGGCACTTATTGCTATATATTTTCGTCTAGATACTGCTTTAAATGTGTCCCAGAGATTCTGGTATGTTGTGTCTTCATTCTCGTTGGTTTTGAAGAACTTCTTTATTTCTGCCTTCATTTCATTATTTATCCAATCAACATTCAAGAGCCAGTTGTTCAGTTTCCATGAAGCTGTGCGGTTCTGAGTTATTTTCTGAATTCTGAATTCCAGCTTGATTGCACTATGGTCTGAGAGACTGTTTGTTATGATTTCAGTTGTTTTGCATTTGCTGAGGAGTTCTTTACTTCCGATTATGTGGTCAATTTTGGAGTAGGTGTGATGTGGTGCTGAGAAGAATGTATATTCTGTGGATTTGGGGTGGAGAGTTCTGTAAATGTCTATCAGGTTTGCTTGTTCCAGGTCTGCGTTCCAGTCCTGGATATCCTTGTTAATTATCTGTCTGGTTGATCTGTCTGATATTGACAGTGGAGTGTTAAAGTCTCCCACTATTATTGTGTGGGAGTCTAAGTCTCTTTGTAAGTCATTAAGAACTTGCCTTATATATCTGGGTGCTCCTGCATTGGGTCCATATATATTTAGAATTGTTAGCTCTTCTTGTTGTATCGATCTTTTCACCATTACGTAATGACCTTGTTTGTCCCTTTTGATCTTTGTTGCTTTAAAGTCTATTTTATTAGAGATGAGAATTGCAACTCCTGCTTTTTTTTTTTTCTCTCCATTTGCTTGGTAAATCTTCCTCCATCCCTTTATTTTGAGCCTTTGTGTATCCTTGCGTGTGAGGTGGGTTTCCTGGATACAGTACACTGATGGGTTTTGTTTTTTTATCCAATTTGCCAGTCTGTGTCTTTTGATTGGTGCATTTAGCCCATTTACATTTAGGGTTAATATTGTTATGTGTGAATTTGATACTGCCATTTTGATGCTCGCTGGCTGTTTTGCCCATTGGTTCATGTAGATTCTTCATTTTGTTGATGCTCTTTAGCATTTGGTATGCTTTTAGGATGGCTGGTACTGGTTGTTTCTTTCTATGTGTAGTGCCTCTTTCAGGAGCTCTTGTAAAGCAGGCCTAGTGGTGACAAAATCTCTGAGTACTTGCTTGTTCATGAAGGATTTTATTTTTCCTTCACTTATGAAGCTCCGTTTGGCTGGATATGAAATTCTGGGTTGAAAGTTCTTTTCTTTAAGGATGTTGAATATTGGCCCCCACTCTCTTCTGGCTTGTAGAGTCTCTGCTGAGAGATCTGCTGTGAGTCTGATGGGCTTCCCTTTGTGGGTGACCCAACCCTTCTCTCTGGCTGCCCTTAGTATTTTCTCCTTCATTTCAACCCTGGTGAATCTGATGATTATGTGCCTTGGGTTTCCTCTTCTTGCGGAGTATCTTTGTGGTGTTCTCTGTATTTCCTGGAGTTGATTATTGACCTGTCTTGCTAGGTTGGGGAAATTTTCCTGGATAATATCCTGAAGAGTGTTTTCCAGCTTGGATTCATTCTCTTCATCACATTCTGGTACACCTATCAACATAGATTGGGTCTCTTCACATAGTCCCACATTTCTTGGAGATTTTGTTCATTCCTTTTTGCGCTTTTTTCTTTAATCTTGGTTTCTCATTTTATTTCATTGAGTTGATCTTCGACTTCTGATATTCTTTCTTCTGCTTGGTCAATTCAGCTGTTGAAACTTGTGCATGCTTCGCGAAGTTCTCATGTTGTGTTTTTCAGCTCCTTCAATTCATTCATATTCCTCTCTAAGTTGTCCATTTTTGTTATCATTTCCTGGAATCTTTTTTCAAATCTTTTAAAAATGTTCTTAGTTTCTTTGCATTGATTTAGAACATGTTCTTTTAGCTCACTGAAGTTTCTCATTATCTACTTTTGAAGTCTGATTCCATCATTTCGTCACACGCATTCTCCGTCCAGCTTTGTTCCCTTGCTGGTGAGGAGTTTTGTTTTTTTGTAGGAGGTGAGGTGTTTTGGTTTTTGGTGTTTTCCTCGTTTTTGCACTGGTTTCTTCTTATCTTTATGGATTTATTCACCTGTCATCTTAGTAGTTGCTGATTTTTCAATTGGGTCTCTGAGTGGATGCCCAGATTGTTGATGATGAAGTATTTCTGTTACTTCATTTTCCTTCTAATGGTCTAGCCCCTCTGCTGTATGAGTGCTGAGGTCCACTCCAGGCCCTGCTTGTCTTGGGTACACCTGTAGCAGCTGCGGAACAGTGAGGGATGCTACCAGTTTCTTCTTCTGCTATCTTTGTTCCAGAAAGATGCCCGCTAAATGTTAATCTGATTAATCCTTTCTTGGGGTGACTCTTTGGATATACATGGGTCAGGGATCTGCTTGAGGAGATGGCCTGTGCTTTATAGGACCTCCAGTGCTGAGTTGTGAGCTCCATTGTTCATTCAGGGATGTTGGGAGGATGTGTTTATGTCTGCTGCAACAGAACGAGAATTGCAACTCCTGCTTTTTTTGCTCTCCATTTGCTTTGTAAATCTTCCTCCATTCCTTTATTTTGAGCCTTTGTGTATCCTTGCATGTGAGATGGGTTTCCTGGATACACCACACTGATGGGTTTTGGCTTATTATCCAATTTTCCAGACTGTGTCTTTTGATTGGTGCATTTAACTGGTTTACATTTAGGGTTAGTATTTTTATGTGTGAATTTGATACTGCCATTTTGATGCTAGCTGGCTGTTTTCCTTGTTGGTTGATGCAGATTCTTCATTTTGTTGATGGTCTTTAGCGTTTGGTATGTTTTTGGAATGGCTGGTACTTGTTGTTTCTTTCTATGTGTAGTGCCTCTCTCAGGAGCTCTTATAAAGCAGGCCTGATGGTGACAAAATCTCTGAATACTTGCTTATTTGCAAAGGATTTTATTTTTCCTTCACTTATGAAGCTCAGTTTGGCTGAATATGAAATTCTTGGTTGGAAGTTCTTTGCTTTAAGGATGTTGAATATTGGCCCCCACTCTCTTTTGGCTTGCAGAGTTTCTGCCGAGAGATCTGCTCTGAGTCTGATGGGCTTCCCTTTGTGGGTGACCCGACCTTTTCTTTCTCGCTGCCCTTTGCATTTTCTCCTTCTTTTCTACCGTGGTGAATCTGATAATTATGTCCCTTGGGGTTGCTCTTTTTGTGGAGTATCTTTGTGGTCTTCTCTGTATTTCCTGGAGTTGGATATTGGCCTGCCTTGCTAGGTTGGGGAAATTTTTCTGGATAATATCCGGAAGAGTATTTTCCAGCTGGGTCCATTCTTTTCATCACATTCTGACACACCTATCACATGTAGATCAGGTCTCTTCACATAGTCACACATTTCTTGGAGACTTTGTTCATCGCTTTTTGCACTTTTTCTCTTATCTTGGCTTCTCATTTTATTTCATTGAGTTGATTATCGAGTTCTGATATCCTTTCTTCTGCTTGGTCAATTCGGCTGTTGAAACGTGTGCATGCTTCATGACGTTCTTGTGTTGTGTTTTTCAGCTCCTTCAGTTCATTCATATTCCTCTCTAAGTTGTCCCTTCTTGTTATCATTTCCTCAAATCTTTTTTCAAGGTTCTTAGTTTCTTGCATTGATTTAGAACATGTTCTTTTAGCTCACAGAAGTTTCTCATTACCCCCGTTCTGATGTCTGATTCTGTCATTTCGTCACACTCATTCTCCGTCCAGCTTTGTTCCCTTGCTGGTGTGGTGTTTTGGTCCTTGGTAGGAGTTGAGGTGTTCTGGTTTTGGGTGTTTTTCTTTTTTTTTACACTGTTTTCTTCCCATCTTTGTAGATTTATCCACCTGTCATCTGAGTAGTTGCTGATTTTTCATTTGGGTCTCTGAGTGGAGGCCCAGATTGTTGATGATGAAGTATTTCTGTTTCTTAGTTCTCCTTCTAACAGTCTAGCCCCTATGCTGTAGGACTGCTGAGGTCCACTCCAGGCCCTGCTTGCCTGAGGTACACCTGTAGCAGATGCAGAGCAGTGAGGGTTGCTACCAGTTTCTTCTTCTGCTATCTTTGTCCCAGAATGATGCCCGCCCAATGTCAGTCTGCTCAGTCTTTTTTCAGGTGACTCTCGGTATACAGGGGTCAGGGAGCTGCTTGAGGAGATGGTCTGTACTTTATAGACGGTCAAGTGCTGAGCTGTGAGCTCCGTTGTTCATTCAGTGTTGCTAGGCACGTATGTTTAAGTCTGCTGCAGCAGAACTTATAAAACTCCCCTTTTTCCTCATATGCTCATCTCTGGGAGTTAGGGATTTATTTATGAGTATCTGTTGCACTTTCCAGCCCTGCTAGGAGGCAGTTTAGTCACTATTTGCCTGCCAAGGCTCTGCCCTGCTGCCGTGGGCTTCGCCCTCTTGCCTTGGGCTCTGCCCTGTTGCCATGGGCTCTTCCCTGTTGCCGTGGGCTCTGCCCTGCTGTTGTGGGCTCTGCCCTGTTGGCAGAGTCTCTCTGTTATGGCAGGTTGCCTCGGCAATGGCGGGCTTCATCAGCAATGGGAGAGTTCCTCATAGGAGCAAAATGTTTCTATAATGGCGGATGCCCCTCTCGCACTGAGTTGCACTGTCCTGGGTTCAGCTGTGCCCACCATGAAACTCTCAACCCTGAGCGTTTTGAATCACCATTTTGTTTGTCCCTGTGGTGGTAGGACCCATCGAGCCTGATCACCTGGCTCCCTGCCTCAGAGCCCTTTTGTTTTTATTTAAGTTGAATGGTTGACTCTCTCCCAGGTGTTTCAGTCACCTGCTGAAAGGGCACCGGGATCTGTGTGATTTCCTGTGCAGCGACCCACTGCGCCAGCTTACAGTTTGCTTCCCAGTAATCTCCTGGCCTGGCTCACTGTCCAAGTCTCATTGAATCAGATGAATATGCTAATCTGCCCTCCCAAATCTCAAATTGCTGGTTTAACAGGGCACCCAGACCAGTGAGTTTTGTGCAGAGTGCCAGCCAAAATGGCTGGGCCAGCCAAAATAGCTGTGCTGTTGTCCCGTGTCTCTCCTACACCTAGGAATTTCCCCATTCTGTGGGCAACAAAGATCTGTATGAAAATGCGGTGTGAACTCACCCTCTGTGTTTTCAATGAGAGCTGCAATCCTGAGTTGCTTTTATAGCACAATTTCCGCCCTCTCCAGCTTTTGTTTTTTTTTTGAGACAGAGTCTCACTCAGTCACCCAGTCTAGAGTGCAGTGGCATGATCTCAGCTCACTGAAGCCTCTGTCTCCTGGATTCAAGTGATTCTCCTGCCTCAGCCTCCCAAGTAGCTGGGATTACAGGCACGTTCCATGCCTCCTGTCTAATTTTTCTATTATTAGTAGAGATGGGGTTTCACCATGTTGGCCAGGACGGTCTTGATCTCCTGACCTTGTGATCCACCCATCTCAGCCTTCCAAAGTGCTGGGATTACAGGAGTGAGCCACTGTGCCCCACTGATGAATATTTTTAACTAAAGTTCTTAGTTTACATTCACTTTCTGTGTTGTACAATCCTCTGAGTTTGGACAATGTCACATATTCACCATCACAGTATGCAAAACACTTTTGCTGACTTAAACGTCCCTTTTCTCCACATCCACTCATCCTTTCCTCTCTTCCCTAAACCCTGGTAACAACTGATCTTTCTCCACTGATATTTTTACTATCTCTATACATTTGCCTTTTCTGTACTGTCTTATAGTGGAATTATACAGTGTATATAATTCTCAAAATTAACACTTCACTTAGCAAATATCCCTTTAGGATTTCCCCCATGTATTTTTTGGCTCAAGAGCTGATTTTGTTTAATCTTGAAATAATATTCCATTGTCTCAATATACCTCAATGTGTTTATTCATTCTCCCATTGAAGGACATGTTGCTTGCTCCCAGTTTTTGGCAATTCAGAATAAAGTTACTGTAAACATTGAAGTATAGGTTTTTGTGTGGATTTATGATTTTAATTTATTTGGATAAATACCTAAGAGAGCCAGTGCTAGATCATATGGTAAGGCTATGTTTAGCTTTGTAAGAAACTGTCAGACTATCTTCCCAAGTTGTTCATAGCATTTTGCATTTCTACCAGCAATGAATGAGAGTCTCTGTTGCTCTACAGTGTCGTTAGCATTTGGTATGATCAGTGTTTGGAATTTTAGCCACTCTAATAGGTGTGTAATGGTATTTGATTGTTTTTATTTTTATTTTTTACTTTGTTTATTTATTTATTTATTTATTTATTTATTTATTTATTTATTGCTGACCACTGTGTGTCTTATGGCGAGTCCTCAAGAACCTAGAAATAGAAATTCCATTTGACCCAGCAATCCCATTACTGGGTATATATCCAAAGGACTATAAATCGTTCTACTATAAGGACACATGCACACGAATGTTCATTGCAGCACTGTTTACAATAGCAAAGACCTGGAACCAACCCAAATGCCCATCGATGACAGACTGGACTGAAAAAATGTGGCATGTATTTGATTGTTTTAACTTGCAAATGCTTAAGGATGCTGACATAGGATGCTGAAATTTTTTCGTATGTTTATTTCTATCTGTATATTTTCTTTGGTGAGGTGCATGTTCAGATATTTGCCCACCTTTTAACTGGGTTTTTCTTTTCTTATCTTTGAGTTTTAAGAGTTCTTCATATATTTTCAGTTCAAGTTCTTTGTCACATATGTGGTTTGGAAACATTTTCTCCCAGTATGTGACTTGCTTTTGTATTGTTTTCATTGTTGAGGCTTTAAGATATTAAATATAATTATACAATTTTAATTCTCTGCATTTATTTATTTTTACTCTGTATTATCTGTAAAGTCGTGCACATTTGGCTTCAATTAAGAATTAATGGGCTGCTTTAAAATGAAATATACTTAGTGTTTTGTACTATTTCTTTCAACAAACAGGGAACGAGAAGGGTGAATGACTTTGCTCTTTCAGGCTGTGATACTTATGGCTGCTATATATTGTTTGGATCATCACAGTTCATATATCAAAATAAATTGCCTATTCTTTTATTTAATCTTTAATCTTCACAATGTCCCTAAAAATTAGAGATTATTATGTAGATTTGCAGAAATATAAAATGGACTGTGAAAATTTAAAAAATCTGCTCGGAATTAAAAATTTAGGAATGGGTATATCTCAGCTTTCAGCTAATCTCTGTGTGCCTTCAAAGCCCATTTTCTTTATTGTTTTTTTTTCCCTCTCTTTTATTTATTTATTTTTTAAAGCCTTGAATCTTTTAAATGTCAACCTTTTTTTCCCTGCATTACACATATGCACATGAAGGGTAGAGGCAATGCGACACAGTCCTTAGAAGCGGCCAGGTGCATGCCTCCTCCAGAAATTGCATTTACATGCAAATAACAGCAAAGAAAACTATTATCCATTGTCTAAATCAATTGTCCTCAAAATGAAGTCCTCAAACCGCCACAGCAGCATTACTTACAAACCTGTTAACAATTTAATATTTTACTTTTTTTTAATGCATGCGTGTGTGTGAGAGAGAAACACTAAGATGAACTCTTAGCATATTTCAAGTAAACCTTATTGTTAATCACAGTTACCATGCTATACATTAAATCTCTAGAATTTGTCCAGATTATAACCAAAAGTTTGCACTGTTAACTGTCTCCCTTTTTCTCCCACCCCCATCACCTGGCAATCACCATTCTAGTCTCTGTTTCTGTGAGTTCGACATTTTTAAGATTTCACATAAAATCTCTATAATGCAGTACCTTTCTGTGTCCCCTGGCTTATTTGACTTAGCATTATGTACTGTGCCAGGATGATTTCAGCAATAAATTTTTCCTGATATTATTTGAGAACTACTTTTGAAGGAAAGTACAATGTGATTGGCTGGTATTCAAGTCTTTGTCAGCAGCCATCAACTCCTATGATAAAAGTAAATCCCTGTGTACATATCTAATGCCTTAATTTACTTGAACCACTGTTTCCTCCTGTTGTCTGGAGAATATAACAATTACATAGATATCACGTGGAAAGTGGTAGCACATTCTTGTCTCATTAATAACTTCATAAATATAGACATTTCTGCTACTACTAACATTTTCATTATTATTGTTTTAATATTAATTTTAATTATTAGGCTTAGTTACTTGCAGAATGTGAGATATTGAGCAAATCACGTACCTTCCGGTTTACCTCTAGTTTCTTAGAAGTAAAACTGAAATTACGAGAAATATTTTTTCACAAAGTCTCCTATTATTTCAAATAGACAATTCATGTCCTTTCCTTCAAAAATAGTTCTCAAATGAATATCAGAAAAAATTCATTGTTGGAGTCATCCTGGTACAGTACATTATGCTGAGTGAAATAAGCTAAGTGACACAGAAAGATATTGCCTTTTATCACTTTTATGCAGAATCTATTTTTACCCATTTGGTAAGTTACACAGTGTAATGGCAGACACAAGGTCTGTGCTCAGAAAAGGTAGTTTATCTCCTCTCTCCTCCTTGAAGGGTATTTACTTTAAGCTGCTGACCGTCTGCCAGGTGTGTATATGATCTGATTACTGATACTGAAGAGTTTACTTCTCCTCTCCCCATTTTCAGGAACATAACATATTTTGTTGACATTTCAAGTTGGTAAATGATCTCTGTTCAGATGAGATAAAATTTATTTGCTGATTATACACAGAGACCAGGGTAAATTCTTGAACAACAACAACAACAACAACAACAAAAAAAAAACAAAAAAAATTTGCCCTCCATTTGTGTAAACTGAAAAAGACCACATTCTAGCAGATGATGTCTGTATTTATTTTGGTAAACAACAAATGGAAGGAAACAAAAAATATTCAACAGAATAATGCTATTAATGGAAAGAAAAAGACTTACAAACGTAAGATAGAACATGTTCCTGCACTTCTAAGATGTAGTTAACAGACAGAAATGAAAATCTCTTCTGCAAATAACTACTTTTATGTTGCTCATAAGTAACAATTTATTCACTCAGATCTTCCTAGTTCAGTCTGAACTCACAGCCACAGACTTTCATCATTTTCAGGGTTTGATGATAGAGTCCATGTTAACGTGTTCACTCTAGATTCCAGGATGATATTCATCTTTTAAAATTTAAACTTATTTCTTTCTCTCCTCTTTCCCATATCATTTTGCACAGCATGCTAAAACACAAGGTCACTTTTGGACTCAGTTTCATTGTCTTTCCTTATCTCTCTAGAATCAAAAGTGTAAAAGAAAGATAAGTGAGAAACAAATAAAGAGGAAATTGAACTCTTTGGTTTTGTGTAAGATAACAGAAAAAAGAGCTATTGGTTAAAAGAGGTAGACTAAAGATTTTTCAGATAAAACCATGAATCAAATTTATACCAAATTTTACATATATATATATTTATTATGCATCTACAAATTAACCAGTAACTGCTGTGTACATATCCTCCAGTTCTAACAATTGAATCAATTCATTCATGTAAGTAAAATGAACCTGCTGTGTGCCCGTGTCTGAAACCATGTAATTTTAGTTCAGAGCTTTCTCTATTAACCATACTGTTTACTGCATTTCATGATGTATGCATATGTCTATAGCATTTATGTGAGCTCCTATTGGGCAGCTGACAACATTTTACACATTTCTAAACACTTCAGCAGGTGTTGTATGGTATTTTGTACATAAAAAGTAACCTGCAGTGTCTAATTAAACTTGAAGGAGATTTTCTCTTTTGTTTACCATTTAGTTCATTATGCTAAATAATTCAAGCCCTAAAGTGGATATTTGATCTCAACCTTCTATCGGATTACTCAATATAGTACATGTAAGTAGAACATTCCAATTAGTTTTCTCCCTTGAGTTAAATGAAGTCAGCCTCTACAAATACCATATCTGACAATTTAGTTGCCTTAGATTAGGAAAACTTTGTGCTTATACATCAAAATATTTTGGATCCAATAAGAGGATAAAGTATGTAAACTTGTAGTGGAAAGCCTCAACAATATACATTGTAAGACATTATTACTTTTAAAAGTAGTAGCTAATCACTCAGATGGTAAAAAAGTCTTCAAAAATGCTCTCTTTTTGTACAGTGTTCACTATATAACTGCTCAAAGCCTTTGCTACACATCAGGTGACACAAAATTTTCTCTTTCTCTTCTTACTCTCCAGAAAAGAAAGCTTTATATTTTTTGCCAGCAAGGGTGCTCAAGGACCACATCTTTACATGTACTTTATTGGTACTCAAATGCAGAGCTTTAATTGAATTGAACAGTGACCTAGTACATGTTCCAATCTGTCTGAAATCAGAACCAAAATATAAAATTCATTTTGGTCTCTTAAATTCACTCTTCTAGCCGTGCTTATTTCTCACAGAATCAGCTTCCTCAAAGCCAGGGTCCTCCTCATTCTCTGTCATTCAGCTTTCCTCTGCTGCTTTAAAACTAGAATCAGTAAGCTGTTGTATTAGAGGAGTCATGGCTGTGCCGTACATTTGCTTGTGGGTCAGGATTAGATATTGCCTGAGTGTCAACGATGTTCCATAACCTTCACGATGTTGTCTTCTCAGGCTTTTAAAATTACCAAAGATAATCAGCTTTAGAATGAATTTTTAATGTCCACACAATAATGATTGATCTCTAAGACAATTTCTCATTATTAATGATTTGCTGTGTAAGATTATGGCCCCTCGTAATGGCTGAGGTAATTAACCTCAGACAAATGACAATTCTTACAATTTTAGTAAACACAGGAAGATTTCAATGCTATGTTTTAAAGTTGATTTCAGGGTGTGAGGGTGGCTGTTGGCAGTATGTGCTACAGTCTTTTCCTCCACCATTCTCTTGCAGCTTCAGAGAGCATTTTACAAACAGTAAAATTGGCTAGGTGAGGTGGCCCATGCCTGTAATCCCAATACTTTGGGAGGCTAAGGTGGGTAGATCACCTGAGGTCAGGAGTTTGAGGCAAGCCTGGTAAACATAGTGAAATCTGTCTCTACCAAAAATACAAAAAGTTAGCTGGGTGTGGTGGCAGGTGCCTGTAATTCCAGCTATTAGGGAGGTTGAGGCAGGAGAATCCCTTGAACCTAGAAGGTGGAGACACAAGATCACACCATTGCAAAGAGACGAGATTACACCATTGCATTCCACCTCAAGCAACAAGAGCAAAACTCCAACACAAACAAACAAAAAGAGTAACAATCCTCCATGATCTGCACATGTACCCCAGAACCCAAAGTGAAGTAAAATATGTATATAAAAGAAAAAGAAATCTAGGGAAAAGCAAATTGAAATAGGAAGAAAAATTTCCAATATACAAATTAGAAACTGGTACACTGAGAGGAGCAAGGGAAGGACCAGCAATGGAGAGGAACAGGCAAATGGCAGATGAATTGTCAAGAACCTCATTCTGGGGCAACGGAATTAAGAATATAGAACTGTAATGTAAGTGATAAAAGGCAGCCAGCTGAGAAAATCAAAACACTGCAGTTAGCCCAAAAAATATTTCTTTGAAAATCACTAATCTTCTTGCCAGTTAACTTTTGCAAAAGACAATGTTCTATATAACCAATTGTAGGTTAAAAGTATTACTGTGATTGAAGAAAATTCAGATGGACAAATGCAAGGCAAGGAAAGTGGTCGGCTAAAATCTGGCAGAAATTCACCTCCAATTTGAGACATGGGTAGCTACATGCTCCTCCTGCCAACCCCATTCTTTCTGTTAGTAGGAACCTGAACTATTATGAATAAATTAAATACACAGAACAACAATAACAACAAAAACAGTAAAATCACCCAACATTAGAAAAATTAAATTTTTTGTCTTAAATTTTCTTAAAAGTTCATATGAAAATTAATCAGAAATTTTTATATAATTTATTTTTTAAATAAAAATGTTTAATGGAAGTTAAATGTTAGTCATCTGATCATATGGTCATAGTCATTAGTCATCTGGCCATATCCTCCCTGTATACATTCAATTCTTTCTTCAATTTCAGTTATAGTTCAAAAAGCAAAGTTTCAAAATGTCATCCTCACTTTGTGTAATCAGATTACTCCCTCATTATTCAAGAGTTTTAAGATGCAGAGTAAGAGAGCAATCCTAGGCTGTCTAGTTTTTGGTTGCCTGGGAAAAAGTTTATTTTGAAGTTCTGGTAGATGTTGGCCCATCAGTTGTTATCCTAATAATTTCTTCTAATTATAATTTTGTATTTATGTTTATAAGAATACATGACTTCCAAAAATGTTTTCCCTAGGCTGGGCTCAGCCTGTAAGACCAGCACTTTGGGTGTCTGAGGCCAGCAGATCACGAGGTCAGGAGATTGAAACCATCCTGGCTAACATGGTGAAACTCTGTCTCTACTAAAAATACAAAAAATCAACTGGGCATGGTGGCAGACACCCAGTACCAACTGTTCAACAGGCTGAGGCAGAGAATTGCTTGAACCCGGTAGGTGGAGTTTGTAGTGAGTCAAAATCATGCCACTGAACTCCAGCCTGGGTGGTAGAGCAAGACTCCATCTTAAAAAAAAAAAAAAATGTTTTCCGTAATCCCTCTGAGTTTTCTAATTGCTTTTTTTCCTTCATTATGAAACTTCTCAAAAGATGGTCCAATACTTTGTATTACTTTTTTATCTTTCATTCACTGCTGATATCTTTTTTTTCCCTTCATCATTGTCCCTAACTAGTCTTGTGAAGGTCGTAAATATTTTCCTAGTCCTTAGATCCTTTGGTCATCTTAATGTTTTTCAAACTTCTTCACTCAGCCTCCTAGTCTCTCTTCATTTAAAGTTTTCTGCCCCAAAGGATATGAACAGACACTTTACAAAAGAAGACATACATGAGGCCAACAAACATATGAAAAAATGCTCATCATCACTGGTCATTAGAGAGATGCAAATCAAAACCACATTGAGATACCATCTCACGCCAGTTAGAATGGCGATTATTAAAAAATCTGGAGACAGCAGATGCTGGAGAGGATGTGGAGAAATAGGAACACTCTTACACTGTTGGTGGGAGTGTAAATTAGTTCAACCAGTTAGAATGGCGATCATTAAAAAATCTGGAGACAGCAGATGCTGGAGAGGATGTGGAGAAATAGGAACACTCTTACACTGTTGGTGGGAGTGTAAATTAGTTCAACCATTGTGGAAGACAGTGTGGCGATTCCTCAAGGACCTAGAAATAGAAATTCCATTTGACCCAGCAATCCCATTACTGGGTATCTATCCAAAGGACTATAAATCGTTCTACTATAAGGACACATGCACACGAATGTTCATTGCAGCACTGTTTACAATAGCAAAGAACTGGAACCAACCCAAATGCCCAACGATGATAGACTGGACTGGGAAAATGTGGCACATATACACCATGGAATATTATGCAGCAATCAAAAATGATGAGTTTGTGTCCTTTGTAAGGACATGGATGAATCTGGAGAACATCATTCTCAGCAAAATGACACAAGAACAGAAAAAGAAATACCGCATATACTCACTCATAGGTGGGTGAGAAAAATGAGAACACATGGACACAGAGAGGTTGTCTACTACACACTGGGGTCTATTGGGGGGAATGGGAGAGGGACAGCGGGGGCGGGGGCTGGGGAGGGATGGCATGGGGATGAATGCCAAGTGTGGGTGAAGGGGAGGAAGGCAGCAAAACACACTGCCATGTGTTTACCTATGCAACTATCCTGGACGTCTGCACATGTACCCCAAAACCTATAATGCAATAAAAATAAAAAAATATATATATAAAAAAATAAAGTTTTCTGCTCCTTGCCGTTGTTGAAATGTTCCTACATTTGATCCTTGCTTGCAAAAGTTTGTCCTGTATCCTTTGCTTTCTGTTCTTCTCTCACCCTATATAGCGGCATTCTGTAAGTGCTGTTGTCTTCACTACCTTTGCTTACCCTGACATTGACTCTCTCTCCTTTCCTTCTTCTTTGTCACTTGGGAAAATCTCACCCTTTTCTCAGGACTTGAACTGTCACCTCTTTGTACATATTTTCTCATTCCATGCCTCCAGCTATGAGTCCTAATTTTCAGTTCCTCATTTATCAAGGCCTGCTGACTATTTCATTCTGGACAACTTACTGTTAGTTTCTTATTAAAAAATTCACATTTATTACCTTTACCATAAAACAAGTTTTTCCCTTGTATCTATTTTTTAAAAACATATTTTAAAGGGATGGAAAAAGATATTCCATGCCATTGGAAACCAAAAAAGCAGAAGTTATACTTACGGTAGACAAAATAGATTTCAAGAAAAAAACTATGAAAAGAGACAAAGTTATTGTATAACAATAGAGGAGTCAATTCATCAACTAGCCATAATAATTGTAAATATCTGTGTACCCAACACTGGAGTACCCAGAAATATAAAGCAAATATTATTAAGGCTAAAGTGAGAGATAGACTCTAATACAATATTAGATGGAGACTTCAACACCAATGGACAGCAATGGACAGATCATTCAGACAGAAATTCAATAAAGGAACCTCAGACTTAATCTGCACTGTATACCAAATGACCTAATAACTATTTCCAGAACATTTCATTCAACAACTGCAGAATCCACACTTTCCTATCAGCACATGGATCATTCTCAAAGATAAACCATACGTTAGTGCATAAAACAAGTTTTAAAATATTCAAAGAAGTTTGAAATAGTGTCAAGCATCTTCTCTGACCACAAAGGAATACAACTAAAAATCAGCAACAAAAGGAATTTTGGAAACTATACAAACACCTGAAAATTAAACAATATACTTCTGAATGACCAATGGATCAAGGAAAAAAATTAAGAAGAAAATTGAAACATGTCTTGAAACAAATGACATGGGAAAGGCAACATACAAAAACCTATGAGATATAGTGAAAGCAGTAGTAAGAGGCAAATTTATAGCTATAGGTGACTACACCAAAAGAGAAGGAAAGCTTCACATATACAACTTCACAAATGCATCTTAAAGAGCAAGATATAAGAGCAAAACAAACTTAAAGTAAGCAGAAAAAAAATTAATAATAAAGATAACAGCAGAAATCAATTAAATTGAAATAAAAAAAGCAATAAAAAAATCAATGAAACAAGTTGGCTGTTTGAAAGACAAACAAAATTGGCAAACTTTTAGCCAGATTAACTAGGAAGGAGGAGAGAAGACTCAAATTTTCAGAGATTAAAAGGAAACATATCAACTAATATCACTGAAATTAAAAGACCATTATAGACTAGTGTGAGCAACCATATGCCCTTAAGTTAAAAAATCTAGAAGAAATGGATTAGCTCCTAAGCACAAATTCCAGTTATGTAGAAATGAATAGATCAAACCATAGTAGAAAGTCACCCACCAAGAGAAAACCTGAAACCTGAGGCTTCCCTGCTGAATTTTAACAAACTTTAAAAGAGGAGCTAACAGCAATCTTATTGAAACCATTCTGAAAAATAAAGGCAGAGAGAATACTTTCTAACTCATTTATGAGGCCAGCATTACCCTGATAACAAAACCAGACAAAGACATATTTAGAAAAAAGAAAACTACAGGGCAGTATCTGTGGTAAATAATGATGCAATAATAATAAAATACTAACTGAATTCAATAACATGTTAAAAAGATCATTTATCCCAGGGATGCAAGGATGGTTCAACATACACAAATCAATCAATATGCTACAGTATATCAACAGAATAAATGACAAAAACCATATGATCATTTCAATTGACAATAAAATAGCATTTGACAAAATTTAACATCCCTTCATGATAAAAACCCTCAAAAAACTGGGTATAGAAGGAATATATCTCAAAATAATAAAAGCCATAAATACCAGACCTACAGCTACTATAATACTGAATGGGGAAAAGTTGAACATCTTCCCTCTAAGATCTGTAACATGAAAAGGATGCCCACTTTCACCACTGTTATTCAGCATTGTACTGGCTAGTGCAATCAGACTAAATAAAAAAATAAAGGACATCCAAATTGGAAAGGAAGAAGTCAAAATATCCTCGGTTGCCGATGATTTGCTCTTATATTTAGAAAAATCTAAAGACTCCACCAAAAAAACTATTGGAACTGATGAACACATTGAGCATAGTTACAGGACACAAATCAATAAACAGACATCATTAGCATTTCCATGTATCAGCAATGACCAATCTCAAAAAGAAATCAAGAAAGTAATCTTATTAAGAGTAGCAAGACATAAAATTAAATACCTAGAAGTTAACAAAATAAGTGAAATACCTCTGTAATGAAAACTACTAAAAATTTATAAAATAAATTGAATAAAACACATTTTTTCCCAAAAAATGAAAAGATAGTTTGTCTTCATGGATTGAAAGAACCAATATTGTTAAAATGTTCATACTACTCAAAACAATATATATAGTCAATTCAATCCTTATCAAAATAACAATAACATTCTTCACAAAAATAGAAAAAGCAATCCTAAAATTTATATAGAACCACAAAAGATCCACAAAAGCCGAAGCTAACATGAACAAAAAGAATGAAACGTCATCTGACTTCAAATTATACAACAGAGCAATAGTAAGCAAAATAGTACTGTACTGGCATAAAAACAGACACATAGACAAGGAAGCAGAATGGAAAACCCAAATACAAATTCATACTTCTACAGCAAATTCACTTTTGACAAAATTGTCAAGAACATACACTGGGGAAGAGGCATTCTTTTCAAGAAATGGTGCTGGGAAACCTGGATGCAGAAAATATGCAGAAAAATGATGTTTCTGTCTCTCGCCATTTACAAAAAATCAAATCAAATTGTATTGAAGATTTAAATCTCAGACCTCAATCTATGAAAGAACTACAAGAAAACATTGTGGAAACTCTCCAGGACACTGGACTGGGCAAATTTTTAAATTTATTTTATTTTTTTTTATTATACTTTATGTTCTGGGGCACATGTACAGATCTTGCAGGATTGGTATGTAGGTATACACATGCTATGGTAATTTGCTGCCTCCACGTCCTGTCACCTACATTAGGTATTTCTCCCAATGTTATCCCTCCTCAATTTTCCCATCCCCTGCTATCCCTCCTTTAGCCACCCACCCCCAAACTGACCCCAGTGTATGGTGTTTCCCTCCCTGTGTCCATGTGTTCTCATTGTTCAATACCCACCAGGTGACTTCATGTCTTTTGCAGGGACATAGATGAATCTGGAAACCATCATTCTCAGCAAACTGACACAAGAACAGAAAACCAAAGATTTTTTGAGTAACATCCTGTGATCACAGGCAATCAAAGCAAAATGGGATCGCATCAAGCTAAAAAGCTGCACAGCAAAGGTAACAATCGGCAAAGTGAAGTGACAACCCACAGAAGAGGAAAAATGTTTTCAAGTATTCATCTGACAAGGGATTAATAACCAGAACATTTAGAAGCTCAAACAACTCTATAGGAAAGGTCAAGATATCGAGACCATCCTGGTCAACACGGTGAAACCCCGTCTCTACCTCTACTAAAGATAAAAAAATTAGCTGGGCATGGTGGCGCGTGCCTGTAATCCCAGCTACACAGGAGGCTGAGGCAGGAGAATTGCCTGAACCCAGGAGGCGGAGGTTGCAGTGAGCCGAGATCGCGCCATTGCACTCCAGCCTGGGTAACAAGAGCAAAACTCCGTCTCAAAAAAAAAAAGAACTAAAGATATGAATAGACATTTCTCAAAACAAGACATATAAATGGCACACAGGTATATGAAGGGTACTCAACATCATTGATTACTAGAGAAATGCAAATCAAAACTGCAATAAGCTATCATCTCACCCCAGTTAAAATGGTCTTTATTCAAAAGACAGACAATAACAAATCCTAGCAAAGATGTGTAAAAAAGGGAATCTTCGTTCACTGATGGTGACAACGTAAATTAGTATAATCACGATGGAGAACAGTTTGGAGATTCCTCAAAAAAACTGCAAATATTGCTACCATATGATCCAGCAACTCCACTGTTAAGTATATACCCAAAGAAAGAAAAATAGTATAATGAGATGTCTACACTCCCAGGCTCCCATGAGTTCTTACGTAAATTAGAGCTCCTTGTGCTGAGTGTTCTCACTTATAAAATAAGAAAATTACTAGTTATCTGTGAAATGTGATTTATATATCTCCTCTATCTATCTATCTATCTATCTATCTATCTATCTATCTATCATCTATCTATATCTATCTATCAACTTATTTCTTACCTAAAATTCTATGTTCTTTTAGCATAAAAAATTATAAAACATCCAATTAGGATAAAGCAAAGATAAATGTTGCAAGCCCAGAAGACAGTGGGTAGATAGATAATCTTCTAACCATGTAGCTTGTTCACAACTACTCAGCAAACTATAAACTATAACTATAGTTTATAATTTGTGTGCATGTGGGGAAATGGTGCAAATAAAGGTTCAATTCATATATTCCAATTGGAGAAAATGGAAACTATTCCTTTTTATATAATTAAATAGTGATGCTTTTTCAATTATCTAGTTAAGCATCATAACAGAAAAGTGCATTCCAAAGGAAGAGCTAATGAAAAGTTGTTGACATTGGATAAATACTGTATCGGTAAAGTTTCAGAAGAATGCTTCTAGAATTCTCAGCAGGCAGAGCATTGCATGCCATTCTAGTATTCAGCAACGACTATTATCTTATTTGTATTTTAAGGTTTTTGTTGTTGTCCTCATGGTACATTCATAGTCTTTGTTTATATAGTTCACCCTTCCAGTTATATGATCAAATGACCATCTCATACATAAGCCATAACATCTTTTTATGTCTCTCTCTTGATTTTATTGCATTGTTTTGGTAGTATGTAAAAAATCAGAAATTACTAGGCATGATGGCTTCACTCTTGTGAGCACTTTGAGAGGCTGAGGCAGAAGAATGCATTGAGCTCGGGAGTTCAAGACCAGCCTAGGCAACATGGCAAAACCCTGTCTCTACAAAAACTACAAACAAAACTAGCAAGGTGTGGTGGCCCATGCCTGCCGTCCCAGCTACTCTGGAGACTGAGGTAGGAGGATCACTTGATCCCAGGAGGTTGAGGCGGCTACAGTGAGCCAAAATCATGCCACTACACTCCAGCCTGGCTGACAGAGTGAGATCGTACCTCAAAGGAAATCAGAAATTATCTTAAAATGTAAATATATACAGATATATATCTTATATACACATATAAAATGCACACAATATCTTTATTTAAAAAATTTTCAGTGGGAAAGTCTTATATGTAATAGTTTTACTCTCAAGCTTGTTGACCTCATTTAAGGTGCTCATTCATAACAAAAAACAATGTCCGGTTTTTAAAATTAGATTTGAAAAATCTATTTTTATATGAAGTAAGTCTGCATAATACTGAGGGTTTGGTAGTGGAAGAAAAGAGAGATTTATTTTATTTTATTTTATTTTTACAATTAGTAGAAGAAGCTCCAAGGTCTTGAGTTATAGTCCAAGGTCTTCTAACAAGTTCTATGGTTTTGAGCAAATTATTGAACATTTCTGAGTCTTGAGCATTTTAGTTGCAAACTTAGAATGATACAAGCTAAATGCAATTAATAAGACCGCATAAAACTTCTGATAACAACAAAACTGAGCAATTACAGGACATTTCAGCATGTCAAATACTCAAAAATTAATCTAGAGTATCTTACATTTTCACAACAAAAAAGTTGCAATTATGCTGGTCAATATCAGTAAGTAATAATATGTTATTATCTTTTTCTTTCTTATAAGTATCCTTACTATTATAAATGCATTTGCTAGGAAATCCAAAAATTCAGGGCAACCTCGTGTGTCATCCAGCAAACAGGGAGCTACTTTTCACGTATGGAAGAAGTTGAAGTGTTTGAGCTTTGTTCTTTCATTCTTATAGATAGAGCAAAGGTCGTTTACTGCCATCACCTGGAATAAACAAAATCAACAAAGAAAAACTAATAACACAGTATTATATTTAAATTCCAAATGTGTTCGTTCAGTAAACATTTGTGAAAAAACTAAATGCACTGTCTTAGCACATACATTATAGAGAGCTATAAAAAGAAAAAAAGAATGTAGTCTCTGGCTGTAAGAATTTATGGTCTCAAATACAAGATACATAAGCTATCATGTAGCTTATAGACATATCTCATAATTCACATGAAACATTAACTGTAGAAGCATCATTCCTTCTCTTGACTAATTTAGTAGGATAAAGAATTACTCAACAATTCTAACTACACATGGAAAAGGTGATGGAAAGAGCAGGAAGCAAGCAGAATAATTGTATTATATGAAATAATTACTGTCTAGTACTGACCTAAGGTCCACAGTTAACAACTATTTACCAATTGACCAAAAAATTAAAATTGTAAAAGACCCATACTTAAATAACATAGAAATATGGGATAATTTATTGGGAGGAGAAAGCACCAGTACACAGATAACAAACTGTGGAATATTTTAATTTTTTTTTGCCAATCAATGAGAGCTTGTAAGGCTGCTCAGGTTGGCCTTGAACTCATGGCCTCGCCTTTGCAAGCGCCACGACATCCGGCCGGAGCCACTTTGGGCCCCTATTTTAAATTTTTTTTTTAAAAATTTATGAGTACATAGTAATTGTATATATTGATGAGGTCTAGGGGATATTTTGATATAGGCATTCAATATGCAATAATCACATCTGGATAAACAAAGCATACATCACCTCAAGCATTTATCATTTGTGTTATGAACATTCCAACTACACCCTTTTAGCTATTTTTCAACATACAGTTACATTGACTATAGTCATTCTGTTGTGCTTTCAAAGAGCGAATCTCCATGTGTCCAGTTGTTTTAATTTTTAGCTCCCACAAATATGTGAGAATGTGTGAAATTTGTCCTTCTGTGCCTGGCTTACTTAACATAGTGATCTCCAGTTCCATTGTTACAAATGACAGAATCTCACTCATTTTTATGGCTGAATAGTACTCCATGGTGTATATGTGCCACATTTTATTTAACCATTCATTTATTGATGGACACTGGGGTTGCTTCCAATCTTACCTATTGTGAGTAGTGTTGCAATAAGGGATATGCCAAGCATTTGTTGATAATATTGCGGTGTTTTAAAATTATTTAAACTTGTCCTTTCGTAAGTTATAATTTCTAGTAAATGTTATGACATTTTTGTTTATTTGTTCAAAGTCATGACTTTTAAAATGTCTAAATGCATACCAAAAATTTCTCTCATGTGGTTTAATGTGTAGGCTTAGCATGCACATTGAGAACACAGAAACTACAGTTGATCAAAGATATGCCTCTGTACCAGAAATAATTGATTGCAATGTAGACCGTTTTTCTCTGATTTCCAAGATGTGCTGTGTATATTCTGAAGCACTTCCCTGAAAGAAAACTTAAAACACCATCAAGTCCAGTTTTCACTACAGGGAAATTTTTATAGTAGATCCATTATGAAGGTCAATTCTATTGAACAAGAGGCTAATTAAATGTTCACCTGTGGTAAATTCCTCTTTAGGCTGAAGAACTTACTCCTCTCTACTGCTCTCTAAAGCCTTTTAAATTGGTTATAAAAGGAGACCCATAGAAGTCAAGATGGGCTAAAATGCAAAATCTAATGTTAAACTTGAACCACAGTTTCTCTTCTGAAATAATGCAGTGATCGTCCATTATGCCTACTAGAAAAGCATTGTTGTTGACCTCCAACTGAGAGAATAGACATTCCTCTGCAGGAATTGTTTATGGAATTTTCCAGAGTCATCTATATTACTGTGGAAAATTCTGCTTAATGTTGTTGCAGTCTTTGAGTAGCCTGGATCCCTATCCTGCCCTTCCAAAACAAAACAAAACAAAACAAAACAAAACAAAACAAAACAAAACAAAACAATAAAACAAAATACATAGAGGTAAAAAGAGAAGATATTATGGTCCCAAGGAGTTTAGAACTGTACGTATGTACAAAAAATTACTGTAATTCCTACAATAAAATAACTGTGAGTGGTTTCTTCCTCAATTTAACTTGTGATGCTTAGTAGCATAAGTCTACATAGGAAATGAACTTCATTTCATTAAAAAAACACTTGTCTTTTCATCGTTCAGGGCATCCTTGTTTAGAAACTGGTTTTCAGGAGTTAAAGTTTGCACAAATTGATGCATAGACACAAACAAAATAACAAATGATGAACAAATAAAATAAGGAATTTTGTTTTCAGCTTATTAATATTGCAGAATATTTGCCCAACTGGTTAGCAATTGCCAAAACTGCTACAAGATTGGAGACCCTATATTGTCCAACATCAAAAAAATTAACTGAATTTTTGATATAGAAAGCCAATTCCGAATGCTCTGTAACTTTAGTTACTGAATAATATAATCCTTGAATCCTGTAGACAATGTAATAGGACTTGACTGGCTTTATTCTCTCCTCCCCATTGCACTGAGATTATGTTTCAATCTGTCAAGCTCCGTATTACTTTCATACAACATTTTTTTTTACTGTTTGTATCTTGAATTTGACTCTTGTTCTCTGGGGATCTGAGTGAAACTGCCAGAGTCATTTTACCTGTCACCTTTAACAACCATCAGAAAGATGGGACTACATCTATCTTTGACCAGTTTGAGTTTTCACCTAACAATGACATTGTAAGATACTCATTTTTGATTTACAAGCGTATTGACTGGAACCCTGAATCATTCTGTTTCCACAATTTGTGATCACTAGGACATATTCTTTTTCTAGGACATATTCTTTTTCTTGAAGCTATCTGTAGATATGTTTTTTCACTACTGGCTATCCATATGGAGAAGTTAATAAAATGAAATCAAGAAATGATTAATAAAATTGAATCTTCTCATTGTTCTTAACATAAATTGACTTAAATCTCTTTCTTGATTTTATTTTAGGGATCTTCTTCACTATTCTGTAATGGGAAACTTAAAATACTTAAACCAAGCCAAGGCTTGAAGATGTGTGATTATAGGTATCTGACACTCACTGACTCAGAAAAGAGTGAGTAGATCATAGCATATCAAACAGGGCATCTAAGACAGAACACTGGGATTCAGCAGGGAAGTGACAGGGGATATATGAGGCATGCAAGTAGAGGAAAGAGAAGAAGCTGGGCTGGCCATAATGGGCTTGGAGCCAGGAGGAACTCCCAGTGAGGAGAAAAGGTAAGCAAGAGATCCCCCGAAGTCCACACTTGCCCTGTGGACCCTTGTAATCCTTCCACAGAACCTCTCAGTTTTCCTGGGCCCTGAGACTATGACACAGAGCTGGCTAGATTTGTTACAGAAAGGGAATTTTGTGCTGTGTCTCACACACCCCTTAAAACCCAGATAGCTGTAGCAAAGTGCCATTTTGAGGTTCCAACCCCCCACCAGACTATATCCTGCCCTGGGCTCAAGACCCTCCCATTTATTCACAACTCTGGAGCCCTGCTGACATCACCCTTCATCTGCGTAGAACACTACAGCATGGTAATGCTGCCTGGAGTCAGCAGTGCACCTGTGTCCCCAACATCCTAATCCATGCTATATCCCAGGGAACAGGCAGTGCAGCACATCAGAGAAGCTGCCCTTGGGACAAAGTGCCCAAGTGTGTGCTCCCCAGAGCCTGAGAGTCCCTGCCTGGGGCTACTGCTACTGACTGCAAGCACCCCTGCCAGCAACAAAACTGGCATGTACTTGCATGAGAGTTCACTGAGCCTGGAGGCCTGCCCACATGGGTGCCATCCCATGGCCTGAGGGCAAGCTCGTCTCACCCACCACTGCCATCTCCACTGCTGAGGCCCATGCCGACAATCCAGAAGACTGACTTGCTCTGCCCTTGCAGCTGGCATTTGCATATACCATCAGAGGGCCTGACGAGAGATCTACCAAGCCTATTTCAGGCCACACATATTATCTGGGTGCTTGGGCATTGAGCAGCTTCATCCACATGTTCCTGCCTCCTGAGGGCCTGAGGATGGGCTTTCCAAGCCTGCTCACACATACTATGTAGGGGCCTAGGGATGGGCTCACACAGTCCACCACCACCGCTGTCTGAGGGCCTGAGGCTTGGTCCACCATTGTTACTGACATTGTCAACACCCTGAACACTGCTCAGAGGCCTTCCTGGCTCAGTGCTGCCATTGACGGGCCTCCAGCAAGCTACCTGGAGATTCAAGAATTGGCCAGCCCAGATGCACTACTGCCAGAACTCGCATACACTGTCCAGGGACCCAGTGGCCGGCATGACTAGCCCACTGTCACTACCACTGGTGCCCGATGACTGGCCTACTTGGCATCCGTGTCCCCAGCAAAGCTCTCCCACAATACTGATGCTGAATGCAGCCAAGAATATCACCAAGAAATTCCGTTACTGTGTGTACCCAGAATCTAGGCCAACGTTTCTGTCACAAGTGACATTATAGATGACATCTATAAGGAAGAGTCTCTACCTATAAGGAAGCTGATTTCTAAAAAGTGGAAGAAATGATTGCTAACCAGATACATAGATATCAACATCAGGACACAAAAAACATGAAAAAGCAAGAAAACATGAAACCTTCATGTAACAATAATTACCCATCAGCAGATTCCAGTGAAAAACCAATCTGTGAAATGCCTGAATAAAAATTCAATATAGTAATATTAAAGTAGTTTAATGCAGTACAAGAAAACACAGATAAACAAAACAAAGAAACCAGGAAAGGAATTATTTATCTAAATTCAAAATTAAGCAAAGGAATATATATCACAGAGAATCAAACACAAATCCTGAACTGAAGAATTCACTGAATGACACAAAACAAGAAAATCAAGATCTTCAAGAATAGACTAGATCAAGTGAAGAATTTCTGAAGTTGAAGACAAGCCTTTTGAAATAACCTTGTCAGAATAATTTTTTTTCTTTGCTTTATATATAATTCAAGATTTTTTTTAAATTTTACTTTAAGTTCTGGGGTACAGATCTTGCAAGATTGTTACATAGTTATACACATGCCATGGTGGTTTGCTGCCTCCATCCCCCCCATCACATTAGGTATTTCTCTCAATGTTACCCCTCCCCAATCTCCTCACCCCCTGCTATCCCTGCCCTAGTCCCCCACTCCCCAACAGACCCCCACTGTGTGATGTTCCTCTCCCTGTGTCCATGTGTTCTCAGTTTTCAACACCCACTTATGAGTGAGAACATGCTTGTTTGGTTTTCCGTTCTTGTATCAGTTTGCTGAGGATGATGGTTTCCAGCTTCATCCATGTCCCTGGAAAGGACATGAACTCACCCTTTTTATGGCTGCATACTATTCCATGGTGTTTATCTGACACATTTTCTTTATTCAGTGTATCATTGACTGGCATTTGGGTTGGTTCCAGGTCTTTGCTATCGTAAACATTGCCGTAATTGAGGGACTGTGTTAAGGAAAACTGAGGCCACAAGGGGCATGGTTTCAAAGTCAGAAATTTTCCAGCACTATGCCTCCATCCACGTCCCCATATGGGAACATAAAGTTCTTTGTCTGACTTTTCCATGGGCCTGGGCTAGGTAGAAATTCCAGGTGAGTTTCTTTGTTCCAAAAACCCTGTGGAAAGATCTGGAAGGAGGGGGTTCTGATTGTGGGCCAGCAGTGAATCTAGTATAGAAGTCAAGAATCAATAGCTCCAGTGGAAGTTTGAAAGAACTCCTCTCATTGGACAAGAACATGAATGGGGCAGGAATAACTCCAAGGTTAAAAACCCACTACTCTTTATCTATACAGATTCTTCCTTTGGATCCCCTCCCACGGCAGCATGGGAACTCTCTCTCCTGTCTTTCTCTCTCTCTCTCTCTCTGCCTAATATATTGCTCGCTGCTAAACTCTTTGGATCCAAGATATTTATTCAAATGGTAAGCTCACTGAGCCTCAGAGACCCTTTCCCCATTCCTGGGGTAAGAGAGGTCAAGGACCTGGGCATATTGGGGAAAACATTGGATCCAGGAAACTGAAAGCATCTTCAGGACACCTCTCTCCCTCCCCCGCCCCCATGTGTCTTTATAATAGAACAAGGTACAATTCTTTGGATATATACCCAGTAATGGGATTGCTGGGTCAAGTGGAATTTCTATTTTGAGATCCTTGAGGAACGGCCACACTATCTTCCACAATGGTTGAACTAATTTACACTCCCATCAACAGTGTAAAAAAAGAATTCCTTTTTCTCCATATCCTCTCCAGCATTTATTGTCTCCAGATTTTTTAATGATCGCCATTCTAACTGGCATGAGATGGTATCTCAATGTGGTTTTGATTTGCATTTCTCTAATGACCAGTGATGATGAGCATTTTTTCGTAAGTTTGTTGGCCTCATGTATGTCTTCTTTTGAAAAGTGTCTGTTCATATCCTTTACCACTTTTTGATGGGGTTTTTGTTTGTTTCTTGTATATTTGTTTTAGTTCTTTGTAGATTCTGGATATTAGCCCTTTGTCAGATGGGTAGATTGCAAAAATTTTTCCCCATTGTATTGGTTGCCATTTCACTCTAATAATTGTTTCTTTTGCTGTGCAGAAGCTCTTAAGTTTAATTAAATCCCATTTGTCTTTTTTGTCTTTTGTTGTTGTTGCTTTTGGTGTTTTAGTCATGAAGTTCTTTCCCATGCCTGCGTCCTGAATGGTATTGTCTAGGTTTTCTTCTAGGGTTTTTTATGGTGTTAGGTCTTATGCTTAAATCTTTATTCCATCTGGAGTTAATTTTTGTATAAGGCGTAAGGAAGAGGTCCAGTTTCAGCTTTCTGCACATTTTACAAAAAGAATTATTAAAGGGTGCATGACTTATGGGATATCATAAAGTAACCAATATTAGAATTGTGGGTGTTTTAGGTAAAGAGAAGAGATGGGCAGAGGCATACAAAACCTATCTAACAAAATAATAGCTGAAAACTTTCCAAGTCTTTTAAGAGATTGTGATATGGAAAGCTCAAGAAATCCAAATGTATTCAACCACTAAAGGTATTCTCCAGGATACATTGGAATCAAACTGTCAAAAGTCAGAAACAAAGAGCGAATTCTAAGAACAAGAGGAAAGCATCAAATCACATGTAAAGGACTTTCTATCAGACTAATAGTAGATTTCTCAGCAGACACTTTACAATACAAGTAAGACTGGATAATATACCAAAGTGCTGAAAGAAGAAACTATAACTGTCAACCAAAGTTAGTATACCCTGCAAAGCGATCATTCAAAAATTAAGTATAACTGAAGGATTCCCAAGACAAGCAAAACCTGAGGAATTCATTAGCATTAGTTGAACCCAACAGGAAACGCTTGTGGGAGTTCTACATCTGGAAACAAAAGGGTTATATCTACCATCATGAAAACACAGGACATTATAAAACACAGTAAAATGTATACACAGATAGGAAAGAGAAAGGGCTCAAATGTTACCACTACAGTAAACCACTAAATTTCAATGATAATAAGAGAGAAAGAATGGAATAAAAATATTAAAAAAATACTTAGTCAAATAATAGGAATGAGTCCTCACCTATCAATAATAACCTTGAATGTAAATGGATTTAATTTCTCACTTAAAAGATACAGATTGGCTGAATGGATTAAAAAAAAAACATGACTGAACTATATGCTGCCTATAATAAGCAAGTCACGTATAAGGCCACATGAAGACTGAAAGTAAAGACAGGTGAAGAGATATTCTATGCAAGTGGAACCAAGTGAACAGTAGTAGGTATGTCATATAAAATAAATTTTAAGTCAAAACCTATAAAAAGAGACATGGAAAATTATTAGATAAGATAAGAAATCAGTTCATCAAGAGGACATAATAATTCTAAGTATATATGCAGTCAACAGTGAAGCATCCAAATATTTAAAGCAAATATTATTAGATGTAAAGGGAGGGAGGGACTCTGATATAGTAATAATGAGGAACTGAACAACCATGCCAGCATTAGATAGGTCATCTACACAGAAAACCAACAAACGTTGAAGCTAAAGTACATTTGAGATCAAATAGATATAACAGACATTGACATAACATTTTGTCCAACAATTGAAGAATACACATTTTCTTAAAAGCCATGGTACATTCTCCATGATAGACCATCTGTTAGGCCACAGAACAAGTCTCAACAAAATATTTAAAAGTCAAAATCTTTGCAAGTATCTCTTCAGACCACAATGGAATAATGAGAAATTAATAAGAAGAATATTGGAAATTGGGCAAATGCATAGAAACTAAACAACATGACCCTAAACGACCATAGGTTTAATAAAGAAGTCAAGAAGATAATAAAAAATATTGAAATAAAGGAAATTGGAGACACAACATTCCAAAACCTACAGAATAAAACAAAAACAGTGCTAAAAGGGAAGTTTATGGCAATAAACTTATACACCTATACCAAATAAGTAGTAAGATTTCAAATTAACAACCTAATCATACCTAAAGGAGCTAGAAAAACAAGAACAAAACCCCATCCCCCCAAATTTGCAGAAGGAAAGAAAGATCAGAGCAGAATTAAAGGAAACAGAGACTATAAAAATTAATGTAACAAAAGTAGGTTTTTGAAAAGATAAACAATGTAGCCTAAGAAAAATAGGATCTAAAAAACAAAATCAGCAGTGAAAGAGGAGACATTTCAACTGGTACCAAGAAATACACTATATAAAATGACAGCATTATGATTAACTATATGCTACCAAAATGGAAAACCTAAGGGAATGGCAAATTCCTGGGCACATAAAAACCACCAGGATATAGCCAAAAAGAAAGAGAAAGCCTGCATAGACTGATAATGAGTAAAGGAATTTAATCAATAATAAAAGGTTTCCCAGCTTAGGAAAGCCTAGAATCAAAGATAGCTTCACTGTTGAATTTCACCAAATATATAAAGAAGAAATAATGCCAATTCTTATCAAACTATTAGAAAAAATTGAAGAAGAAATTTTTCCTAACTCATTTTATTAAGCCAGCATTACCTTAATACTAAAACCAAACAAGGATGCAACAACAAAAGAGAAAACTGTAGGCCAATATTTCTGTTAAACATAGATGTAAAAATCCTCAACAAAATTCTGGCAAACTGAATCCAACAACACAACAAACAGATAATACACTGCAATCAAATGAAATTTGTAGCAGCAATGTAAGGATTATCCAACCTATGCAAATCAATATATATATGATGTATCAACAGAATGAAGAACAAAAACCATATGATCATCCCAATAGAAGCAAAGGAAGCATTTGATACAATTAACTCATTTTAGTTTTTGTGGGTACTTAATAGGTCTATATATTTATGAGATACATGAGAAGTCTTGATAGAGGCATGCAATGTGAAGTAACCACATCATGAAGAATGGGGTATCTATCCCCTCAAACAGGTATCTTTTGTGTTAGAAACAATCCAATTTTACTCTTTTAGTTATTTTAAAATGTAGAATTATTATTGAATGTAGTCACTTTGTTGTGCTGTCAAATAGTAGGTCTTAATCATTCTTTCTAACTACTTTTTTGGTACTCATTAACAATTCCTTTATATTTCCAGTTCCTTACTACTCTTCCCAACCTTTTTTGTCTTCTTCTTCTTTCTTTCTTTCTTTTAATTAATTAATTAATTAATTATTATTTTTATTGTTTTAAATTTTTTAATTTTTTAATTTTTTAATTTTTTAAATTTTTTAAATTTTTATTGCATTATAGGTTTTGGGGTACATGTGCAGAACGTGCAAGATAGTTGCATAGGTACACATATGTCAGTGTGTTTTGCTGCCTTCCTCCCCTTCACCCACACTTGGCATTTATCCCCAGGCTATCCCTCCCCAGCCCCCCCGCTGTCCCTCCCCCATTCCCCCCAATAGACCCCAGTGTGTAGTAGACCCCCTCTCTGTGTCCATGTGTTCTCATTTTTCTCACCCACCTATGAGTGAGTATATGCGGTATTTCTTTTTCTGTTCTTGTTTCAGTTTGCTGAGAATGATGTTCTCCAGATTCATCCATGTCCTTACAAAGGACACAAACTCATCATTTTTGATTGCTGCATAATATTCCATGGTGTATATGTGCCACATTTTCCAAGTCCAGTCTATCATCGTTGGGCATTTGGGTTGGTTCCAGTTCTTTGCTATTGTAAACAGTGCTGCAATGAACATTCGTGCGCATATGTCCTTATAGTAGAACAATTTATGGTCCTTTGGATATATACCCAGTAATGGGATTGCTGGGTCAAATGGAATTTCTATTTCTAGGTCCTTGAGGAATCGTCTTTTATTGCATTTTAGGTTTTGGGGTACATGTGAAGAACATGCAAGATTGTTGCACAGGTACACACATGGTAGTGTGATTTTCTGCCTTCCTCCCCATCACCTATATCTGGCATTTCTCCATGCTGTCTCTCCCCAACTCTCCAACCCCCCGCTGTCCCTCCCCTATTTCCCCCCAACAGACCGCAGTGTGCAGTGCTCCCCTCCCTGTGTCCATGTGTTCTCATTATTCAACACCCACTTATGAGTGAGAACATGCAGTGATTGATTTTCTGCTTTTGTGTCAGTTTGCTGAGAATTATGGTTTCCAGGTTCATACATACTTCTACAAAAGACATGAACTCATAGTTTTTGATGACTGCATAATATTCCATAGTGTATATGTGCCACATTTTCTCTGCCCAGTCTATCATCAATGGGCACTTGGGTTGGTTTCAGGTCTTTGCTATCGTAAACTGTGCTGCAATGAACATTCATGTGCATGTGTCCTTACAGTAGAACGATTTATAATCCTTTGGATACATACCCAGTAATGGGATTGCTGGGTCAAATAGAATTTCTATTTCTAGGTCCTTGAGGAATCGCCACACTGTCTTCCACAATGGTTGAACTAATTTACACTCCCACCAACAGTGTAAAAATGTTCCTATTTCTTCACATCCTCTCCAGCATCTGCTGTCTCCAGATTTTTTAATGATCGCCATTCTAATTGACGTGTGATGGTATCTCAATGTAGTTTTGATTTGCGTTTTTCTAATGACCAGTGATGATGAGCATTTTTTCATATGTTTGTTGGCCTCATGTATGTCTTCTTTTGTAAAGTTTCTCTTCATATCCGTTGCCCACTTATGAATGGGCTTGGGATTTGCTTTTTTCTTGTAAATCCGTTTTAGCTCTTTGTAAATTCTGGATATCAGCCCTTTGTCTGAGGGGCAAACCGCAAAAATTTTTTCCTATTCTGTTGGTTGCCGATACACTCTAATGACTGTTTTTTTTTTTTTTTTTTGCCATGCAGAAGCTGTGGAGTTGATTAGGTTTCATTTGTTGTTTTGGCTTTTGTTGCCAATGCTTTTGGTGTTTTAGTCATGAAGTCCTTGCCTACGCCTATGTTCTGAATGGTTTTGCCTAGATTTTCTTCTAGGGCTTTTATGGTGTTAGGTCTTATGTTTAAGTCTTTAATCCATCTGGAGTTAATTTTAGTGAAGGTGTCAGGAAGGGGTTCAGCTTCTGCTTTCTGCACCTGGCTAGCCAGTTTTCCCAATACCATTTATTAAACAGGGATTCCTTTCTTCATTGCTTGTTTTTGTCAGGTTTGTCAAACATTAGATGGTCGTAGATATGTTGTGTTGCCTCCAAGGCCTCTGTTCTTTTCTATTGGTCTATATCTCTGTTTTGGTACCAATACCATGCTATTTTGATTACTGTAGCCTTTTAGTATAATTTGAAGTCCAGCATTGTGATGCCTCCCACTTTGTTCTTTTTGCTTAGAATTGATTTGGGTATACAGGCTCCTTTTTAGTTCCCTATGAAGTTTAAGGTGTTTTTTTTCCAGTTCTGTGAAGTAGGTCATTGGTAGCTTGATGGGAATAGCGCTGAATCTGTAAATTACTTTGGGGATTATGGCCATTTTCATGATATTGATTCTTCCTAACCATGAACATGGAATATTTCTCCATCTGTTTGTGTCCTTTCTTATTTCGTCGACCAGTGGTTTGTAGTTCTCCTTGAAGAGGTCCTTTATGTTCCTTGTTAGTTGTATTCCTAGGTATTTTATTCTCTTTGTAGCAATTGTGAATGGCAGTTCATTCTTGATTTGGCTCTCTCTCAGTCTGTTATTGGTGTATCAGAATGCCTGTGATATTTGCACATTAATTTTGTATCCTAAGACTTTGCTAATCTTGCTTATCAGTTTCAGGAGATTTTGGGCTGAGACGATGGTGTCTTCTAGATATACAATCAGGTCGTCTGCAAATAGAGACAATTTGGCTTCCACCTTTCCTATTTGAATACCCTTTATTTCTTTTTCTTGCCTGATTGCTCTGGCTAGAACTTCCAGTACTATATTGAATAGAAGTGGTGAGAGAGGGCATCCTTGTCTAGTGCCGGATTTCAAAGGGAATGCTTCCAGTTTTTGCCCCTTAAGTATGATATTGGCTGTTGGTTTGTCATAAATAGCTTTTATTATTTTAAGATACATTCATTCAATACCTAGTTTATTGAGGGTTTTTAGCATAAAGGGCTGTTGAATTTTGTCAAAGGCCTTCTCTGCATCAGTTGAGATAATCATGTGGTTTTCATTTTTGGTTCTGTTTATGTGGTGAATTACGTTTATAGACTTTCCTATGTTGAACCAGCCTTGCATCCCTGGGCTGAATCCTACTTGATCATGGTGGATAATCTTTTTAATGTGCTGTTGCAGTTGGCTTGCCAGTATTTTATTGAAGTTTTTTGCATCTATGTTCATCATGGATATTGGCCTGAAGTTTTCTTTTCTTGTTGAGTCTCTGCCGGGTTTTGGTATCAGGATGATGTTGGTCTCATAAAATGATTTGGGAAGAATTCCCCCTTTTTGGATTATTTGGAATAGCTTCAGAAAGAATGGTACCAGCTCCTCTTTGCATGTCTGGTTGAATTCAGCTGTGAACCTGTCTGGACCTGGGCTTTTTTTTTTTTTTTTTTTTTTTTGTGGGGTAGGCACTTAATTGCTGCCTCAGCTTCAGACCTTGTTATTGGTCTATTCAGGGTTTCAACTTCTTCCTGGTTTAGGCTTGTGAGGAGGCAAGTGTTTAGATATTTATCCATTTCTTCCAGGTTTACTAGTTTATGTGCATAGAGTTGTTTATAATAATCTCTGATGATGGTTTGAATTTCTGTAAAATCTGTGGTGATATCCCCTTTATCATTTTTTATTGCTTTAATTTGGTTATTCTCTCCTTTCTTTTTTTATTAATCTGGCTATTGGTCTATTTTGTTTATCTTTTTGAAAAACCAGCTCCTGGTTTTCTTGATTTTTTTGAAGGTTTTTTTTTTTTTTTTTGTCTCTATCTCCTTCAGTTCTGCTCTGATCTTAGTTATTTCTTGTCTTCTCCGAGGATTTGATTTTTTTTTAATCTTGCTCCTCTAGCTCTTTCAATTTTGATGATAGGGTTTCAGTTTTAGATCTCTTCTTGCTTCTCATGTGGGCACTTATTGCTGTATATTTTCCTCTAGAGACTGCTTTAAATGTGTCCCAGAGATTCTGGTATGCTGTGTCTTCATTCACATTGGTTTCAAAGAACATCTTTATTTCTGCCTTTATTTCAATGTTTATCCAGTCAACATTCAAGAGGAAGTTGTTCAGTTTCCATGAAGCTGTGCAGTTCTGAGTTAGTTTTTGAGTTCTGAGTTCTCACTTGATTGCACTATGGTCTGAGAGACAGTTTGTTATGATTTCCATTCTTTTGCATTTGCTGAGGAGTGATTTAATTCCAATTATGTGGTCAATTTTAGAGTAGGTGTGATGTGGTGCTGAGAAGAATGTATATTCTGTGAACTTGGGGTGGAGAGTTCCATAAATGTCTATCAGGTTTGCTTGTTCTAGGTCTGAGTTCAAGTCCTGGATATCCTTGTTAATTTTCTGTCTGGTTGATCTGTCTAATAATCACAGTGGAGTGTTAAAACCTCCCACTATTATTGTGTGGGAGTCTAAGTCTCTTTGTAAGTTATTAAAAATTTGCCTTATGTATCTGAGTGCTCCTGTATTGGATCCATATATATTTAGGATCATTAGCTCTTCTTGTTGCATTGATCCTTTTACCAGTATGTAATGTCCTTTTTTGTCTCTTTTGATCTTTGTTGCTTTAAAGTCTATTGTACCAGAGATAAGAATTGCAACTCTTGCTTTTTTTGCTCTCCATTTGCTTGGTAAATCTTCCTCCATACCTTTATTTTGAGCCTTTGTGTATCCTTGCATGTGAGGTGGGTTTCCTGGATACAGCACACCGATGGGTTTTGGCTTTTTATCCAATTTGCCAGTCTGTGTCTTTTGATTGGTGCATTTAGTCCATTTACAATTAGGGTTAATATTGTTATGTGTGAATTTGATACTGCCATTTTGATGCTAGCTGGCTGTTTTGCCAGTTACTTGATGCAGATTCTTCATTTTGTTTATGCTCTTTACCATATGGTATATATTTTTTATTGGCTGGTACTGGTTGTTCCTTTCTATGTGAAGTGCCTCTTTCATGGGCTCTTGTAAATCAGGCCTGGTGGTGACAAAAATCTCTGAGTACTTGCTTGTTCACAAGGATTTTATTTTATTTTTTACTTATGAAACTTAGTTTGGCTGAATATGAAATTCTGGGTTAAAAGTTTTTTGCTTTAAGGATGTTGAATATTGGCCCCACTCTCTTCTGGCTTGCAGGGTTTCTGCCAAGAGATCTGCTGTGAGTCTGATGGGCTTCCCTTTGTGGGTAACCTGACTTTTCTCTCTGGTTGCCCTTAACATTTTCTTCTTCATTTCAACCCTGGTGAATCTGATGATTATGTGCCTTGGGGTTGCTCTTCTTGAGAAATATCTTTGTGGTCTTCTCTGTATTTCCTGGACTGGAATATTGGCCTGCCTTGCTAGGTTGGGGAAGTTTTCCTCGATGATACCCTGAAGAGTATTTTCCAGCTTGGATTCCTTCTCTTCGTCACAGTCAGGTAAACCTATCAAATGTAGATTAAGTCTTTTCACATAGTCCCATATTTCTTGGAGACTTTGTTCATTCCTTTTTTGCACATTTTTTCTCTAATGTTGCCTTCTCATTTTATTTCATTGAGTTGATCCTTGACCTCTGATATTCTTTTTAATGCTTGGTCAATTCGGCTGTTGAAACTTGTGCATGCTTCACCAAGTTCTCATGCTGTGTTTTTCAGCTCCATCAATTCACTTACATTCCTCTCTAAGTTCATTCTTGTTAGCATTTTGTCAAATCATTTTGAATTTCTTAGTTTTTTTTTTTTTTTTTTTTTTTGCATTGGGTTAGAACATGTTCTTTTAACTCACAGAAGTTTCTCATTACCCACCTTCTGAAGTCTGATTCTGTCATTTCATCACACTCATTCTCCATCCAGCCTTGTTTCCTTGCTGGTGAGGAGTTTTAATGCCTTGTAGGAGGCGAGGTGTTCTGGTTTTGGGTGTTTTCCTCCTTTTTGCACTGGTTTCTTCCCATCTTTATGAATTTATCCACCTGTGTCTGAGTAGTTGCTGATTTTCAGATTGGGTCTCTGAGTGGACATCCAGTTGATGATGAAGTTGTTTTTGTTTTTTATTTTTCCTTCTAACAGTCTGGCCCTTCTCCAGGAGGACTGCTGAGGTCCACTCCAGGCTCTGCTTGCCTGGGGATCACCTGCAGCAGCTGCATAACAGTAAGGGTTGCTACCAGTTTCTTCTGCTATCTTTGTCCCAGAAGGATACCCACCAAATGTCAGTCTGATCTCTCCTTTATGAGGTGACTCTTTGGATATATGGGGGTCAGGGAGCTGCTTGAGGAGACAGTCTGTCCTTTGTAGGAGCTCAAGTGCTGAGCTGTGAGCTCCATTGTTCATTCAGAGCTGCTGGGCAGGTATGTTTATGTCTGCTGCAGCAGAACTCATAAACTGCTTTTTGTTCCCAGGTGCTCTGTCCCAGGGAGTTAGGGCTTTATTTATGAGTTTCTGTCGTGCTGTTGCATTATTTTTCAGGGCTGTCCTGCCCAGCAAGGAGGCAGCCTAGTCACTGTCTGCCTGTAGAGGCTTTGCTGAGTTCCTGTGGGCTCTGCCCAGCTGCCGTATGAACTTCCGTGCAGTCCTGATTATATGGGGGTAATTAGAACTGCCTTGGCAATTGTGTCCCACCTCTGCATTGGCAGACTCTCTCTGTAATGGCAGGTTGCCTTGAAAATGGCGGGTTGTCTTGGCAATGGCAGACTGCCTCAGCAATGGCAGACTATCTTCATAGTCGTGGAGTGCCTTGGTAATGGTGCATCCCCCTCCCCCACAGAGCTGGATCGTCCCAGTTTCAGCTGTGCTTTCTGTGAAACTCTCAATCCAGAGAGTTTCTGATTGCTGTTCTTTGTGGGAGTGGGATCAGCCGAGCCTGATCACCTGGCTCCCTGCCTCAGAGCCTTTTTTTTTTTTGAAGTCGACTCTCTCCCAGGTGTTCCAGTCACCTGTTGAATAGGTGCCGGGTCTCTGTGATTTCTCATGTGGTGACTCACTGCACCAGCTTAAACAGCGGCACTGAGATTTGTGGCACTTTCTTTGCCTAGGAATCTCCTGGTCTGGCTCCCTGTTCAGTTCCCTTTTTAATCAGGTGACTTCTTCGGTTTCTAATCACTAGCTAAAAGGGCACCCAGACCAGTGTATTTTGTACGGAGAACTGCTGTGCTGGGGCACTGGAAAAGCAGCTGCACCAGCCAAAACAGCCATGCTGGTGACCCATGGGGCTCCTCTGCCTGGCAATCTTCTGGTCCATGGGCAATAAAAATCCATCTCGAAATGCAGTGTCCACTCACCCTCTGCACTTTCCCTGGGAGCTGCAATCCTGAGCTGTTCCTAAATGGCCATCTTGATTTGTTCCATCCCTTCCCAACCTTTGATAACTATTCTTCTACTCTCTGAATGTGAGATCAATTGTTTTAATTTGTAGATCCCACAAATAAGTGAGAATATGCAATGTTTGTCTTTTGTGCCTGGCTTATTTTACTTAATATAATGATCTCCAGTTCCATTCACATTGTTACAAATGGTAGAATCACATTATTTTTCATAGCTGAATAGTACTCCATTGTTTCAATGTACCACATTTTCTTTATCCATTCAGATATTAATGAATACAAGTTGCTTCCAAATCTTGGCTATTGTGAACAGTGTTGCAACAAGCATAAGAGTGTAGATATCTCTTCAATACACTAATTTACTTTCTTTTGGGTATATACCCAGCAATGAAATTGCTGGATCATGTGGTATCTCTATTTTTACTTTCTTGACAAAATCTCAAACTATTCTCCATAGTGGTTGTACCCATTTACATTCCCTCCAACAGCATACAAGAATTCCTTTTTCTCTAAATCCTCACCATCTAAATCTTATTGTCTGTTTTTTGAATACAAGCCATTTTAACTGGGGTGATGTGATATCTCATTGTAGTTTTGATTTGCATTTTTCTGATGATCAATGATGTTGAGCACATTTTTATATGCCTTTTTGCCATTTGTATGTCTTCTTTGAGAATTCTCCATTCAAATCTTTATTTCATGTTTTGATCAGATTGTTAGCTTTTATTCTATAGAGTTGAGTTGCATATAGATGCTGGTTATTCATCCCTTGACAGATGTGTAGTGTGCAAATGTATTCTCCCATTCTGTTAGTTGTATCTCCAGTTTATTGTTTCTTTTACTGGACCGAAGCTTTTTAGCTTGATACCATCCCATTTTTCCATTTTTTCTTTGATTGCCTGTGCTTCTAGGTTATTGCTCAAGAATTTTTATGCTGACAATGTCCTAGGGATTTTTCTCAATGGTTTTTGTACTACTTTCATAGTTTGCAGTCTTAGATTTAAGTCTTTAATATATTTTGGTTTCATTTGTTTTTTTGTATATGGCAAAAGATAGGGGTCTAGATTTATTTTTTTTTGCATATGAATGTCCAGTTTTTTCAGCATCATTTATTGAAGAGAATATCTTTCTCCAGTGTCTGTTGTTGCACTTTTGTCAAAAGTGCATTTACTGTAGTAGGTTTGTGGATGTCTTTCTGGGTTTTCTATTTTATTCCTCTGGTATACCTGTTTGTTTTTATGCCAGAATCCTCCTGTTTTGGTTATTAGAGCTCTAAAGTATAGTTTGAAGTCAGGTAGTGTGATTCCTCCCATTATGTTCTTTATGGTTAATATAGCTTTGTATATTCTAAGACTTTTGCAGTTCTGTATACATTTTAGGATTTTTTTTTCAATTTCTCGGAAGAATGTCATTGAAATATTGATAGGAATTGCATTAAAAGATTGCTTTGGGTAGTAGGGACCTTTTAACAATGTTGATCCTTCCAATTCATGAACAAGCAATATTTTCCATTCTTTGGTATTTTCAATTTCCTTCAACAGTGTTTTATAGTTTTTATTATATAGATCTTCCTTTTGTCAGTTAATTTCTGGGTATTTAATTTTGTGTGGCTATTGTAAATGAGATTACTTTTTAATTTTGTTTTCAGATTGCTCATGGTTGGCTTACAGAAGGAGTACTGATTTTTGTATATTGATTTTGTATCCTTCAACTTCACTGAGTTTTCTTTTTTAAAATTTATTTTAGGTTCCAGAGTACACGTGCAGGTTTGTTACATAGGTAAGTTCATATCATGGGGGTTTGTTGTACAGATTACTTTGTAACTCAGGTATTAAGCCTACTGCCTACTAGATACTTTTTCTGATCCTCCCCCTCCTCCCACTTTCTTCAGTCAAGTAGACTCCAGGGTCGATTGTTCCCCTCTATGCATACATGTGTTATCATCTTGCTCCCATTTACAAGTGAGAACATGCAGTTATTTGGTTTCCTGTTCCTGTATTAGTATGCTAAGGATAATGGCCTCCAGTACCATACATGTTCCTGTTTCTGCAAAGGACATGATCTCATGTTTTTGGCTGCATAGTATTCCATGGTATATATTAACCACATCTTCTTTATTCAGCCTATCACTGATGGACATTTAGGTTGATTCCACATCTTTGCTATTGTGAATAGTGCAGCAGTGAATATATGTGTTCATGTTTCTTTACAATAGAATGATTTATAATCCTTTGGTATATACCCAGTAATGGGATTGCTGGGTCAACTGGTAGTTCTGTTTTTAGGTCTTTGAATAATTGCCACATTTTTCTTCAATAGCTAAACTAATTACACATGCACCAACAGTGTGTGCACATTTCTCTTCTCTGAAACCTCACCAGCAGCTGTTATTTTTGGAACTTCTTTATGGTAGCCATTCAGACTGGTGTGATGTGGTTTCTCATTGTGTTTTTGATTTGCATTTCTCTAATGATCAGTGATATTGAGCATTTTTTTTAGATGAATTTGGCCACAGGTATTTCCTCATTTGAGAAATGTTTGTCATGTCCTTTGCCTACTTTTTAATGGGGTTAGTTTTTTTTTTCTGGATATTAGACCTTTGCCAGATGCATAGTTGGCAACATTTTTCTCCCATTCTGTAGTTGTCAGTTTACTCTGTTGATAGTTTCTTTTGCCATGCCAAAACTCTTCAGTTTAGAATTAATATGATCATAGTGCTCAAAGCTATCTATAATTCAGTGCAATCCTTATTAAATGCCAGTGACATTCTTCAGAGAAATAGAAAAAATACTTTTAAAATTTACATAGAACAACTAAAGATTCCAATTAGCCAAAGCAATCTTGAGCAAAAAGAACAAAGCAGGGAGCATCAGACTACCTGACTCAAATTATATTACATATCTATAGGAATAAAAACAACATGGTATTGATATGAAAATAGACACATAAACCATTGAAACAGAATAGAAAACCTGGAAATAAATCCACCTGTTTATATCCAACTTAGTTTTAGAATACTTATTGGGAAAAGGCATAGTCTTCAATAAATGGTGATGGGTAAAGTGGACATGCATATTCACAAGAATGAAATAGACCCATGTCTCTTGCCATACATACAAAAATAAACTAAAAATTGATTGAGGACTTGAACATAATATTCAAAGTGGTAAAACTTCTAGAGAAAACATGTGGGAAATGTTTTAAGACATTAGTTTAGGGAGTAATTTTATGACTAAGACCTTAAAAGCACAGGCAAAAAATACAAAAAAAGAAAAAAGAGAGACTATGTTAAACTAAAAGGCTTATGCACAGCAACCAAAATAGTCAATCAATGAGGATACACCTTCTTGAATAGGAGAAAATATTCATCTCATAGGGGACTAATATCCTGAACATACGATAAACTCAAACAATTCTACAGAAAAAAAATCCCATTAAAATGTGGGCAAAGGATCTGAATGAATACTTCTTAAAAGATACAAAAATCTTCAACAGGTTCATTGAAAATGCTTAATATATGTAGTAATCAGGGAAATGCAAATCAAAACCACAGTGTGATATCATCTCACCCATGTCAAAATGGCTTTTATCAAAAACAGGGAATAACAGATGCTGGCAAGAATGTAAGAAGGGGAACCCTTGTACACCATTGGTGGGAATGCAAATTAATACTGCCACTACAGAAAACTCTATGGAATTTCTTCAAAAGACAAAAATAGAACTACATTTTATTCAGCAATCCCTCCACTGGGTATTTATCCTGAGAAAGGGAAATCAGCATATCAAAAGATAGTTTTACTCCCATATTTTATAGACAAGATATGGAATCAATTTAGATTTTCATCAACTTAGGATAAAGAAAATGTGGTATAGATACAAAATGAAATACTATTCAGTCACACAAAAGAATGAAATCCAGTTATTTCCTGCAACAAGAATGGAACTGAAGGTTATTATGATAAGTTAAATAAACCAGAAATAGACAGACAAATATTGCATGTTTTCACTTGTATATGGGAGCTAAAAATATTATCTCAAAAATGTACTAGAGATTGAGAAGGGTGTGTGGGCCAGGAAAGGAGGTTGGTTAATGAATACAAACATATAGTTAGATAGAAGGAATAATTTGTAGCATTCCATAGCACAGTTGGATGACTATAGTTAACAATAATGCATTATATTTTTCAAGATAACTAGAATAGAAGATGTGAAATATTCCCAGTACAAAGAAATGATGCTCAAGGTGATGAATATTCCTCAGTACCCTGAATCAATCACTACACAATGTATGCACATATTAAAATATCCCATGTTTTACTCTATAAGTATGTACAGTTATTATGTATCAGCAAAATGAAGAAATAACAAAAGTGAAATATAAAAGAATTGATCTCCACATTAATAATTTACACTAACATTAGCCACTATTTATTTAGGGCTTATTATACAACAGACACTCTTCTTATTGATCTGTATGCAAAATTTTATTTCATTCTTACAATTATCCTCACAAGGAAACATTATTATTATTCCATTTTACATAATCAGAAACAGTGACAAACAGAGGAAAAATATTATTCTGCCTATATTAAAATCCTACCTGTTTTCAGCTCTGTTTTCCAGAATTTAAGCAGTATAAAGAATGTGTTTAAACTGAGCAAAGAAGAAAGGGAAGTGATGTCACAGTGATGGCACAGCTTCACTTGCTGAAATAGTCAGGCATACTATTTGGAAAGGCTAGCTTAACAAGTTCTTTAATGTGCAAAAGCACTGACATAAATATCTAAGCCATAACTGGTATTTTATTGAACATGCTTATTTGGGAAGGCTATATCCATGTGGCTGTCTCACTTTTATCTTATTTCCACAGTAACTGCTCTGCCAGTAGGGAGTAACTTGTAACATTAAAATTGACACAGAATGTGGAAGTATGTAATTTCCTGTTTCTCTGTATAAGGCAAAAGCACTCCCCTGGAGATTCTATATAGTAAAGACTGGCATATTGCAATGGGGTGTCTGATGACCTTTGTTTTCAGTTAGAATCACATCCAACACAGAACCATTATGGATATCCAGAGTGTGTAAGATGAATCAGGAAAATTTCAAAGTATTCTCAATTATTCCTACATGTGGTAGAAACACCTCTGGTTGAGTCCTTGAGGGTACCTTTTGGAAATGAGATACTATGAGAGATACAATGAAATACCATAGGGTGTTAAAAGAAGTAGAAGGCCAATTCACCTGTAGTAGTGCTCTGGCATTCATTAAATTTTACTCAGTGAAAATGCTATTCCTATATTTTATTAAAATGAGATAATTAAAATTTGATTTATACCTTCAATTATATGTTTTCAAAATTATATTCTTAATAAGACACATAGAAATACATTTGCTATAATTAAACTTACGGGAAGGCAAAAAAATAACATAAAATCATAGTCATATATTTTTCAGTTGATAAAAGGAGAAATTAGTATTTGAGTTTAGTTTGTGTAATTTTGCTACTGGGTTTTATACTTTTAAATGTTTTATTTGTGAACATTAGTATTTTTTCCCTTTAGATTGAAGAACTTCCTTTAACACTTCTTATAAGACTTGTCTTATGGTGGTGAATTTTCTTAGCTTTTGTTTATCTGGGAAATACTTTATTGCTCCTTTATATTTGAAGGATATGCTATTCTTGAATGGCAGGATTTTTTTTCATTTAAAATGTTAAAACTGTCATTTTACTATCTCCTTGTCTATACAGTTTTGATTGAGAAGTCTTGCTACATGAATTGGTGCTCCTTTCTATGTTATTTCCTTCTTTTGTCTTGCTGCTCACAGTATAATTTCTTTCTTACTGACTTTTTAAAAAAATTTTATTGCATTATAGGTTTTGGGGTACATATGCAGAACGTGCAAGGTAGTTGCATAGGTACACACATGGCAGTGTGTTTTGCTGCCTTCCTCCCCTTCACCCACACTTGGCATTTATCCCCAAGCTATCCCTCCCCAGCCCCCCTCACTGTCCCTCCCCCATTCCCCCCAATAGACCCCAGTGTGTACTAGACCCCCTCCCTGTGTCCATGAGTTCTCATTTTTCTCACCCACCTATGAGTGAGAATATGCGGTATTTCTTTTTCTGTTCTTGTGTCAGTTTGCTGAGAATGATGTTCTCCAGATTCATCCATGTCCTTACAAAGAACACAAACTCATCATTTTTGATTGCTGCATAATATTCCATGGTGTATATATGCCACATTTTCCCAGTCCAGTCTATCATCGATGGGCATTTGGGTTGGTTCCAGGTCTTTGCTATTGTAAACAGTGCTGCAATGAACATTCGTGTGCATGTGTCCTTATAGTAGAACGATTTATAGTCCTTTGGATATATACCCAGTAATGGGATTGCTGGGTCAAATGGAATTTCTATTTCTAGGTCCTTGAGGAATCGCCACACTGTCTTCCACAATGGTTGAACTAATTTACACTCCCACCAACAGTGTAGAAGTGTTCCTATTTCTCCACATCCTCTCCAGCATCTGCTGTCTCCAGATTTTTTAATGATCTCCATTCTAACTAGTGTGAGATGGTATCTCAATGTGGTTTTGATTTGCATCTCTCTAATGACCAGTGATGATGAGCATTTTTTCATGTGTTTGTTGGCCTCATATATGTCTTCTTTTGTAAAGTGTCTGTTCATATCCTTTGCCCATTTTTGAATGGGCTTGTTTGTTTTTTTCCTGTAAATCTGTTTGAGTTCTTTGTAAATTCTGGATATCAGCCCTTTGTCAGATGTGTAAACAGCAAAGATTTTTTTCCATTCTGATGGTTGCCGATTCACTCTAGTGACTGTTTCTTTTGCCATGCAGAAGCTGTGGAATTTGATTAGGTCCCATTTGTCTATTTTGGCTTTTGTTGCCAATGCTTTTGTTGTTTTGTTCATGAAGTCCTTGCCTACTCCTATGTCCTGAATGGTTTTGCCTAGATTTTCTTCTAGGGTTTTTATGGTGTCAGGTCTTATGTTTAAGTCTTTAATCCATCTGGAGTTAATTTTAGTGTAAGGTGTCAGGAAGGGGTCCAGTTTCTGCTTTCTGCACATGGCTAGCCAGTACTGACTTTTTAGAATTAATTATTGTAGTACTTGGGGTAGTCTTATTTGGAATTAATCTGTTTAGAGGTTTTTCTGACCTTCCTTTACCCAGATATTATCTCTTGATTTTACTCTTATTAGGCTCTGAGCAGAGGACTGGGTTGAGTCTTTCTGTGCCTTGGCTTCCAACCTATTGAAATGTAAGATAAGGTAAGGGGTAAGTTTTAAGCTTAAAGAGCAACAATAAGAATAACTATAAACTATATGAAGCGCAGTCTATCTTCATTATTTTCAGAGTATATATTTATGAATTTGTCTACTTGCTAAATTTACTTGTAATCCAAAATCAATACTCCTAGTGCTTTTGCTATCATTCAAGAACATGAACAATGTGGCAAAGTTTGAGTTATCTCATGCACATTCCAAGCTACAAGTGAACAAGACTGCACTCTACCTTCTTGTTTAACTCTCATACTATAAACAAGTATCTTTTTTATGGTTTATTTGCTATCACTTTTTGGCATTTTGGTGCATTTTGTTGGCACTTTTGCAGTTTAGCATGTTTCTCAAGTAGAGTGCTGAAGTCCTGTCACATGTTTCTAAGTCCAAGAAGACTGTGATGTGTTGTTTGGAAAAAAATGAGTTAGTTAAGTCTTATACATGCACAAGTTATAGTTATTGTGGTGATATGTGCAACATTAATGAAGCAACATTACAGTACATACAGCAAATGGAAAAGGAAAATCACTGATCAGTGCAAAAGGCCCAGTAGGAAGTGATAAAATACCATCTAAATTGTGTAATCTAAATTTCTTTCTATGGAAAGGTTTTAAAAGAAGCTAAAGTTGTGGATTCATGGGATGACTGCCTATAAAAACTATGATCATCAACACCATTGTTTTGAGGCTGAAATCCAAAGAAATTTAGTCACATTACCCAGGATCAGGAAACTGTTAAATATTTCTTAGCTACTGCTTGCCAACTCACACATTTCAAAAGGTGTTATGATAAGCAAAATATTAAACTTGGAGTAGAGTCATTTTCTGAAAATCAAGAGGCAAGATAATTGTTTTAAAAAATACTTGCAGTGACTCACGTCTCTAATCCCAGCACTTTGGGAGGCCGAGGTGGGCAGATAATGAGGTCAGAAGATAGAGACCATCCTAGCCAACATGGTGAAACCCTGTCTCTACTAAAAGTACAGAAATTAGCTGGGCGTGGTGGTGCACACCTGAAATCACAGCTACTCAGGAGACTGGGGCAGGAGAATTGCTTGAACCAGGGAGTTGGAGGTTGCAGTGAGCCTGTACTTTGCCATTGCACTCCCAGCCTAGTGACAGAGTGAGATTCTGTCTCAATAAATAAATAAATAAATAAATAATAAATAATTGCTATGTGTTATATGGAAGAAGAGTTATGTGACAAAAGAGATTTTCAATATCTATGAGACTGGCCTGTTTTGCAAGGACATTGACAAACAAACCTATGTAAAATAAATGGCACCAAAGTCCTAGCTTTGAATATTTCAAAGACTGGGATAACCTTGTGCACTGAAAGAGACTTTAAGTGTAAGCCTCTAATAGTGTAAAAAGCCCCCAATTCATGAGCATTTAAAGAAAAAAAATATGTATTATAGCTCGGCGATCAAAACAAGAAAATTGTGTACACTGTGATATTCTGGTATTCCAGAAATTCTTCATCCCAGAAGCTGAATGCTATCTCCAAGTCAAAAACCTTGCCTTCAGATTTTATTATTTTTGGATAATGTCCTAGAATATTGCTGTGAACTCAAAAAACTACTCCAACATAGAAGCTATTTTGATACTCCCAATTTCAATATCTGTCATTCTACCTCTCATTCAGGGCATTATAAAAGCTTTTAAGGTATACTGAATAAAAACTTTGGAAGGTTTTGGAGCTGTTATAAAAAAAATAGTGCAAAAAGTATAATATATATCATGTGGCAAATAAGTGTAGAAGATATCAATGACATAAAAGAAAAATATGTGGAAAAAATTTTGACAGACAAAGTCTTAAAACCCACCAATAAATACTTAAACAAGATGGAAAAACAAGGCATATGTCAGCAAGGACAAGGATGGCAATGAAAGTAGGCCTAAGACTCCAATAATTGTTTATTTTACAGCAACCAAAATATTTAAACGGAATTTTGCCTAGCAACAACTTTTCAATGACAAGGAGGAATGTGAACACATGCTAGAACACATCCTGTAGTTTAAACCAGCCTCCACTGTGTTCACCTCTTATACTGAAATGCCTAAAGATTTGAGGCAAAAGCCAAAGAAAAAAAGGAGGTACAATTTTAAGCCAGTTCAGAAGGGGAAAATGGCCTATGATCTCAAAAACTTGCAAGGATCAAACTCCAGAGGTTGGAATTTAAGATGTCATAATACCATCCTCATTAAACATCTCTTTCTATAGAATAATTCCCACTAACCTGTCCTTTGGGTTTTGGGGAGAGTCAGAGTTAAGAGGTTTAACCACACAGTATACTTTCCCAGGACATACTAGAGTTCCATTCAAAGTAAAATGTTAGTTAATGTTTTTCTAAAATGTAAATGCTTAGTTTTTATTATAAGGTTTTCCGGACTTTATTTGCATGATTGTATTATACCTTTTATATAATATGTGTTCACAACACTGTGTGTGTTTACTACATGTGAGTACTATACAGTGCCAGTATACTGTGTGTATTTATTGTGAGTACAGCATATGTATACTGTTTGTGTGTGTATTACCATGTAAAACAGTTAAAATAGCACAATCACAGTGCAGTGGAGTACATTACACAAAAATGCTACCATTGGAATGTTATTTTATTATGCAGAAATATTACATATAATTACATGTAAAAATAATATATTAAAATAAGATATTTTAAACAAGAATATGTATAAATAATGTTATGTATTGATAAGTTGATGAAAATATTGTGACCAGAGGCTTTCAAGAATCTGAACCTAAATGCTTATACACTGCTAGTGGGAATGTAAATTAGTTCAGCCACTGTGGAAAGTTTTTAGTTTTTGAGGTTTGAGGAATCTCAAAAAACTTAAAGGATGTATTAGTCCATTTTCATACTACTATGAAGAAATCCGTGAGACTGGGTAATTTATAAAGGCAAAAAGGTTTAAAGGACTCACATGGCTAGGGAGGCCTTACAATCATGGCAGAAGGTGAAGGAGGAGCAAAGGCACATCTTACATGGTGGCAAGCAAGAGAGCATGTGCAGGGAATGTGCCCTTTGTGAAACCATCAGATCTCATGAGACTTATTCACCCTTATGAGAAAAGAATAGAAAAAACCTGTGTCCATGATTCAATTAACTCCCACAACATCCCTCCTATGACATGTGGGGATTGACGGAACTACAATTCAAGATAAGATTTTGGTGGGGACACAGACAAACCATATATTTCTTCCCCTGGCTCCTCCCAAATCTCATGTCCTCACAATTCAAACACAATCATGCCCTTTAGACAGTCCTACAGTCTTAACTCACTCCAGCATTAATTCAAAAGTCCATGTCCAAAGTCTCATCTGAGCCAAGGCAAGTACCTTCCACCTATGAGACTGTAAAATCAAAAGCAGGTTACTGACTTCCTAGGTACAATGGTGGTACAGGCATTAAGTAAATAGAGCCATTCTAAATGGGAGAATTTGAACAAAGCAAAGGGGCCACAGGCCCCATGCTAATCCAAAATCCAATAGGGTAGTTATTAAATCTTAAAGCTCCAAAATGATCTCCTTTGATTCCATGTTTCACATCTAGGTCACGCTGATGCAAATGGTGTGTTCCCATGGACTTGAAAAGCTCACCTGTGTTGCTTTGCAGGATACAGCCCCCACTACCAGCTGCTTTAATGGGCTGGTGTTAAGCATCTGTGGCCATTCCAGGTGCATGATGCAAGCTATTGGTGGATCTGCCATTCTGGGTTCTGGAGGATGGTGGCCCTCTTCTCATAGCTTCACTAAGCAGTGCCCTACTAGGCAGTGGGAACTTTGTGTGGGGCTCTGGCCCCATATTTCCCTTCTGCACTGCCTTAGCAGTGGTTCTCCATGAAGCTCCACCCCCACAGCAAACTTCTGCCTAGACATTCAGGCACTCTTACACATCTGAAATCTAGGTGAAGGTTCCCAAACCTCAATTCTTGACTTCTATGCACCTTCAGGCTTCACACCATGTAGAAGCTGGCAAGGTTTGGGGCTTGCACCCTCTGAGGCCACAGTCTGAACTGTACCTTGACCCCTTTTAGCCATGGCTAGAGCAGTTGGGATGCAGGGCACTAAGTCCCTAGGCTGCACACAGCAGCGGCACCTTGGGCCCAGCCCATGAAACCAGAAACAAATTTTTTCCTCCTGTGCCTCCAGGCCTGTGATGAGAAGGGTTGCTGTGAAGGTCTCTGACATGCCCTGGAGATATTTTCCCATTGTTTCAGAGATTAACAATCAGTTTCTTCTCACTTATTTAAATTTCTGCAGCAGGCTTGTATTTCTCCCCAGCAAATAGGTTTTTTTTTTCTATTGCATCATTAGGCTGCACATTGCCCAAATTTCTATTCCCTGACTCCTTTTAAATACTTTGCTTCTTAGAAATTTCTTCTACCAGAAAGCCTAAATCATTTTTCTCAAAAATAATACAGTACTAATTTACTGTATTAGTCCATTTGCTTTAGTTCCCAAGAAGTTCCTCATCTTCATTTGAGACCACCTCAGCCTGGCCTTTATTGTCCATGTCCAAGGTGCCTCTTCTGTGTGCAGCCTAGGGACTTAGTGCCCTGCATACCAATTGCTCTAAGTTCAAAGCTCCACAGATCTCTAGGGCAGGGGAAAAATGCTGCCAGCCTCTTTGCTAAAACATAACAAGAGTCACCTTTGCTTTAGTTCCCAAGAAGTTCCTCATCTTCATTTGAGACCACCTCAGCCTGGCCTTTATTGTCCATGTCACTGTTAGAATTTTGGTCAAAGCCATTTGACAAATCTCTTAGAAGTTCTAAACTTTTCCACATCTTTCTGTCATCTGAGTTCTCAAAGTCTCTATAAAAGTTCCAAGTTCTCTACACTTTCCTATCTTCTTCTGAGCTCTCCAAATTGTTTCAGAGTTGTTTAGAACCTCTGCCTGTTACCCAGTTCCAAAGTTACTTCCACATTTTTGGGTCTCCTTATAGCAGCAGCATTCTACCAGTACTAATTTACTGTATTAGTCCATTTTCATACTGCTATGAAGAAATACCTGAGGCTGGGTCATTAATAAAGAATAATTCAAATGGACTCACAGTTCCACATGTCTGGGGAGGCATCATAATCATGGCAGAAGGTGAAGGAGGAGCAAAGGCACATTTTACATGGTGGCAGGCAAGAGAGCATGTGCAGGGGAACTGCCCTTTATAAAACCATCAGCTCTTATAAGACTTATTCACTATCATGAGAACAGCATGGGAAAAGCATGCCCCCATGATTCAGTTACCTCCCACCAGGTTCCTCTCATGACATGTGGGGATTATGGGAGCTACAATTCAAGATGATATTTGGGTGGAGACACAGACAATCCATATCAAAAGAGGACTATCATTTGACCCAGCAATTCCATTACTGGGTATATACCCAAAGAAATATAAATCTGATCATAAAGACACATGAATGCCTCTGTTTATTCCAGCACTATTCACAATAGCAAACACATAGAATTAACCTAGATGTTTATCAATGATGGGCTGGATAAAGAAAATGTAGTACATATACACCATGGAATACTACCCAGTGATAAAAAAAGACTGAGATCATGGCCTTTGTAGGAACATTAATGGTTCTGGAGGCCATTATCCTAAGTGAATTAATTCAGAAACTAGAAAACCAAAACTGCATGTTCTCACTTGTAAGTGGGAGCTAAACATTGAGTACATATGGACACAAAGAATGGAACAACAGCACCACCTCCTACTTGAGGGTGGATGATGGGAGGAGCGTGAAGATTGAAAAACTGCCTATTGAGTATTATGCTGATTATCTCAGTGACAAAATTGTACACAGAATCCCTGTGACATGCAATTTGCCCACATAACAAACCTGTACATGTACCCCTTGAAGCTAAAATAAAATTTGGAAGGAATAGAAAAGATCCCATATTTTTCCTTAGAACAGTGGTTCAGTTTCCAGTATGTTAGTGTTCAGGGTAACTTTACAGACTATAACTACCTAGAATAATAATAATCTAAGGCTTTACTATTTTATTATAATTGCTATTACAATTTTATAGACATAACTTTTATTTATATTTATCTCAAGACTTACCAATTCATTTGCTGAATTTTCCTTCTATTGTAGACTCTGTGTGTGAGTGTGTATTTGTGTGTTTTCTCTTATTGAAGTACATAGAATTATTTGGGTGACTCTCTGTTGGTGAAATATTTTCTCAGTTTTCATTTACAAAAAAGTTCTTATGTTTATTTACAAAAAATTATTTTTTTGGGTGTATAATTCTGCACTGAGAGTTATTCTCTTCTAGCATTTTGAAGATACTCTTTCACTTTCCTCTAAACATTGTTACCGTGGTTAAGCTCTCTACCCTTAGTCTAATGGTTTTAGTTCATACATTGTAGGTAATCTGACTTTTCTTTCTGACTCAATTTAAGAATATTGTTTATATCTCATGGTTCTGATTAAACCATTCTGTCATTAAAATATTCTACAACAGATTTAGTTATGAACTTTCCCTCTAGATTGTGCTTCCTGTGTCTGCAGATTCATGTCCTTTTCAACAGGCATCTCCTCTTCTTTTCACTTCTTTATTTTCTTCTATGTTCCTTAACTACTTGTTTGTATTTTTGATGTCTCTGAGACTCATTTGAAGTACTTTCTTCACATTTATCCTCTGAGTACTAATTCTTGTTTTGTGGTGTTTAACTTGTTTTCTAGCAAATCTGCTGTGTTTTTATTTCAATGAGTATATATTTTTTTCTCAAAATGCAATATGGTTCATTTTCAAATATGCCAAATTATTTTTATACCTATATCTTGCTGTCTTATTTTCCTGATTTTGTGGTTTTTTAATTTAAATATTTCACATTAAGCAATGTAAAACACACGTATAATAAACAATATCAGAAGTTTTGAAGAAAACCTAGTTTCTGGGGTCTGTTTATTTGATAAGTTTTCATTGTGACCTGATATGTAGGTTAATTCAATTTGTATTAAATCTGAGGGCCTACACTTAGAATTTTTTTTTCAAGGATAATTTACAATTGTGGCTTGTGAGTTAAACTGATACCAACCTGGGAATATTTCAGGCTTTTTAATAATCCTGGCATAATGCAAAAACTTTGAATGTACACACAAGTCTTTGTCCACTAATTCTAAGCACATGTGGCCATTTTCTTCATTGAAATATTGATTGTTGTTTGCTAATGTATCACAATATCTTATCTTCTTTCTGTAATAATTTTTAAGATTGATTTCCCTTTATGTAGAAATAGCAAAGTATTAAAATGTCTGTCTGTTTTACATTTTAATTTCATTAGTATCTTTTGATCATGATTAGTAGTTATTTTAGAATATTAATTGTGTCAGACTACTAGTTGAGAAGAAAATAATAACTACTGGTTACCTAAAATTCCTTGACACATTACTAAGAACCATACAAAATTTGCTTGAAATGTATGTACACAGCATTTTTATTGAAGTAAAATATGCATGTATATGTGCTTATGCAAAATTACATACATACATTCATACATACATTTAAAACAAATCTTGAAAGTTCAACCTGATTTTACATATTAATATGCCCTTAGAACTGCTAAAATATACAACGTCTTCAGCATCCCAAAAGGCTTTTCTGGGCCTTCTTTCAGTCAATACCTCAAATGGCAACCACCATTTTGACCTCTCACCAATATTACTTTTGCCTTTTAAATGTTTTCAAGTGAAATTTTAAAGTATTTACCAGTTGGGTCTGAAATTTTTGGGAGTAATACATATCCCGTCGATGAAATGTATTACTGTGGTGGCATACTTCAATGATTTGTTCTTTTACATACTGTATGATATTGTATTTTATGGATAGATGTGTGGAGTTGTTTTCTGTTTCTAGTTGCTGTGAATAATACTGTTAGAAACATTCCTAAGCATGTCTTTTGGCTTAAATATATAATAACTAATGTTGGGTAAGTATTTAAGAGTTGCATCACTGGGTGATGCATGTGCATTACATTCAGATGTATTAGCAGCTGCTAAGATTACCAAAATGGTTTTATTAATCTGCATTACATGAGAAAATGTATATGCTCCATATCCTTTATAAATCTTGAGACTGGATTTTATTGTATGGCTTTTTTTTGCCGTTTGGGTGAGAGTGAAGTAGGATCTGCTTGTGGTTTTAATGTGCACTTTCCATTGACTAGAGATCTAGAGATGATTTCATTGTTTTATTGTAAATATAGATACTTTTTTCTGTGCAGTACCTGTTTAAATATTTTGCTCACTTTCTGAAATTGGGTTGCTTGCAATTTTAAAATTGATGTATAGAGTTACCTTATATATTTTGAAAATGGTTCTTTGTAGCTTCTTTTTGGAAGAAAAAATAAAACAGTGAAGAAAAGAAGCTGTGAATAAGATGAATAAATGTTTACACTTATCAGTCTATATCAGTGTAGAACCAAGGCCAAAATGTATAAATGACATTTAAGATAGTTACTGATTACCTATTTCTTACTGTTAATCCAAACTCCAGCAGGTGCTGAGAGGTGGAACATGTGCAATGTATACGTGATGAAGTCAAATAAAGTCCCAGATTCTGAAGGTAAGTTAGTACAGAATCTGTGTTAAAGTGCTGCTTATATTGCTCTAGTTATTTTCCATTTTTGAACAACACTTCCAAATGCTTCCCATAACAAAAGGTTTTATATGTATGTGAAATTCAGGAGAATCCTAAAAATTCATGTCCTTATTGAATGGCGATTCAATTGGTATGGTTTCCCAACCTAATAATTAAAGGAGTTCTAAAAGTAGAAACAAATTGAATTTCAATTTGCTTCTTTTTGTGCATCAACAGCATGATTTTAAAGACATTTTAAAAATAGCTATTTATGTTCAAATATTTCATTGTAGTGTGACATTAATGATCTTGTAACTAGGTTAATTGCAGATTCCATTGCAGAATTGCAGACCTCCTTTGGAGATACTTCTGTTCAAAGCTTAGAGCCTGTAGAATAGGTTTAATTCAAAAGTCCACCATGGTATTTTGCTTTACTTTTTAAAATCCACAGAAATTAGAAACAAACTTTATATGCAAGTACAGACTGCCTGAAACTACAAGACAATTTATATCTTTATATTACCTTGGAAATTATTTTTGGAGTTCTTATAAATTTTGCAATAGGCAAATCACATAACACTTCCTTCTCTGTGTTCTCCCATCCAAATACGTAACAGTGAGTTTAATAATTTATCCCCATACAATGCTGAATGCAACTTCAGATGTTCACATACTTGAGATACTCATCCATGCAGTCATGAATTCAGAAACCCTAGTCTAGAATATAAGGAGGCTCCTTATTATAATTTACACAAGGACTTCATTGTGAGTATCCATTTACTTGAGTGTTTCGCCAGAAGACAGCTCTAGGGGTGTGAGAAGGAGGAATTGTGGCACTGGGAAAGAAAGGTAGAGCCAACTGTGTATTGAGTATTGACAAGACAGCAAGGTGACATTTCTAAAGCCTTGTCTATCATCAATGTAAAATCCATATAAATTTAATTCTTGGAAATCTAAACCTGATGAACTCCTTCAAAGTCATAGTCTCCACATGTTTACAGTATTATCAGCTTTAGGAACTCAGTTCAGTACAAGTATTTCACATGTTTCAGAAATGTGCCATTAACACTTTTCCTCATCATATGGAGAAGAAAAAAATGAAGCAAATACATAACTTAATAGAAAAATATATATATTCCTAGAATTTTTCTGCCATAGATTAATGAAGAAGCCACCAAATTTCTGGAGAAAATCTATTCTTGTGGGCTACATGGCTGAATTTGTTGGAAATTCATTGTTATATATCTAGTAATTCATTTGAATTTTGAAACTGCCCTTGACAGTAAACTCTATATTCTAGACATTTTGCAAAATATGATAGAAGCTTATTTTTGCTCGTTTAGCAATGAAAAATATCAAATAGAATTTAAATTGAGCAAATTCTTCTTTTTATTATCATATTATATTAATTTTTCCTTGAAGCTTCTTAATTTGCATTTGTTATTGATGTGTTTGGTACTATAATTCTCTTTTCTTCTGTCTGTCTGTATTTGTCACATGTATGTATGTATGTGTGTGTGTACATATACAATATCAAACTATTAAACCTGGGCAAACAGATATGTTTGGTTATTTAAATATAAACTAATCAGAAACATAGAAGCTAAATTTCAAGTACACTATCCTAAAAATACAAAATAATTTAAATAAATTTATTTTATTGTGTTATGTATTAAAATTTTTAAATATTTGAGATGTTTGATAAATACTGTCTGTGTTTAAAGAATATTCTATGTTAGTAATAACATTTAATGGAATAAGATTCCTAATTAGTGTTATACACAGCTAAGTTATATGTGTGTGTTTGTGTGTGTGTGTGTGTGTGTGTGTGTGTGTGTGTGTATGTATAGCAGGTCACATTCTCAAATTTATTTCTTGCATAAAGCCTTTCAGTGATTCTGTACTAAGTTGAAAATTGTCCCCCCAAAAGTCTTGTTCATTTAGAACCTGAGAATGTGACCTTAATTGGAGATAGGTTCTCTGCAGATGTTATCAAGTTAACTTGAGTTCATACTGGATTACAGTATGAACTAGCCCCTAGACCAATGACTGGTGTCCTTAAAAGAGAAATATGGATAATTGATTCAGACAGAGGGATGATGGCTATGTAAAGATAAAGGCAGAGATTGGAGTGATGCTGCCATAAGCCAAAAACACCAAGGACTGACAGCAACCACCAGAAGCTAGAAAAGACTAGGCAGAATATTTCTTTGGGGACACTGGAAGCAATACATCCCTGTTCACACCTTGATTGTGGACCTCTAGCCTCCAGAACTGTGAGATAATACATTTCTGCTGTGTTATGCCACCCATTTTGTGATACTGTTATGGCAGCCTTAAGGAATGAATTCAGATTCCCATTGCTCCTATGTGAAGTCTACACTTCTTTCTATGGCCTGTAAGATATTTTGTGATCAGGCACTGTTTCGGTCTTCAGCCTATTCTGTTTTCTTGTCTTACTCTTTCTTCAAAGTTAATTGAACAGTGTTGTTATCACCAATTTTGTTTCAAAATAAAATTGTGTATGTTCTAATTTATACACAAATTTCTATTTTGAAGTTAAAAACTGTTTGCCAAGAAAATACTGCTAAATCCCTTGGTTCAAACACAGCCAGCATAGACATGTTTTCCCAGCTGGAGGTTTAGGGCATAATATCAATAGCAGTGATTTATTGAAAGCCATCACTACATCATTGCCAAATCGTGTTTAAGTTTGTAATGATTTGTGGGGGTAGAAATGGAAAATGTAATAGTAATACACTCATATGTAAAAGCTCATTGTGATGGCTAATGCTATGTGTCAAGTAAGTCAAGGATACACAGATAGCTGGGAAAACATTATGCCTGAGTATGTCTGTGCAGGTCATTCTGGACATGATTAGCATTTGAATCAGAAGACTGGGTGACATGCTTTGGATCTGTGTACCTGCTCAAATCTCATGTTTAATTATAATCCTCAATGTTGGAGGTGGGGCCTGGTGGGAGGTGATTAGATCATGGTGTTGGTTTCTCGAGGTTTACCACCATCCCCCTTGGTGCTATAGTCATAATACTGAGTGAGTTCTCATGAAGTCGGGTTTTCTTAACGTGTATAGCACCTTCCCCCTCTCTCTTCTTCCTGCTCTGGCCATGTAGGACATACCTGCTTCTCCTTCATCTTCTCCTATGATTGTAAGTTTCCTGAGGCCTCCCAAGAAGCAGAAGCCACTATGCTTCCTCTACAGCCTGCAGAACCATGAGCCAATTAATCCTCTTTTTCTTATATATTACTCATTCACAGGTATTTCTTTATAGCAGTGCAAAAATGGACTAATGTGGGTGGGCATCATCCAACCTACAGAGGGTCAGATAGAACCAAAACACAAAGGGAAAGCAAATTATCACCCTCCTTGAGCTGGGACACCCATCTTCTTTTGCCCTTGGGCAAGTGTGGGGAAAGGGTAAGAGTGGGCAGAAAGAGGATTTCAAATTGCAGTAGAGAATTAGAACCATCAATACAATCTACCAGAATCCCTGACTTCTACTTATAATCTAAATGAAGGACAAATATTTTTATAATACAGACACATGACATAAAACTAAATTATTCATTGAAATTTGGTGCAAGGCACATGTGCCAGTGGGTGATTGTGGAGAGAGCACTGTGGGCTTCTGCTGCCTCTATAACTCTAGAACCACAGGTAAATGATCAGCCTGTTATCTCAGGCATCTCAATAAATTTGCTCCAGAGATAGAAAGGAGCCTAATTGTATAACACTTTTTCAATTGCTATTATCTCAAAGCTAACAAGAAATGAAAAGATTCTAAAATCCCTTTCAATATGCCACCGAAGGCTCCCTACAATTATTAAATAGACTGCATCTTTCTCTCTTCAAAATTTCTGGGTGGCCTGATATGGTGATGTCAGGCATAGAAATAATTAATTTTTGAGGCCCTGAGAGCATACAGGAATGTGATTCCGTCTAAGTCAGCATGTATAGATCAAAATCAGCTACTGTATCCAAACTGATACTACTCTAAGAGCGAAGTTCACTTAGAAAAATTAGATAAATAAAGGGAAGGGCCATTCTCTGAAAGACATGGGCTGTGATCTCCCTTTATCACTTTGTTTATCATGGGAACAGTGGTGATACAATCATATGGTCTAAGGGTCTTGTCATAGCTGTAACAGTTAATCACGTGACTGTTAAAATGTTTTGTTTTTAGCTTGGCGGATCCCATTTTCACAGCTGTAAAATCAGTATAATTACAATTTAAAAATCTGTTAAGAAATCATTTGATATGTTAGTGAAAGGATTTTACCCAATGTAATCTATTCACCATGCTACTAGTTGTTATTTCAACTTGTAAGACAGATACAGTTTCCTAATTCTGTCAATTTACTTTATAGAAAGAGTGACACAGAATGGAGTAACATATGATGAACCTCAGTGTAACATGCCTGAAGGATTTCTGAGTTTCATTTAGGAGCTTCATGTTCCTGCTATTTATTCCTTGTCCACAGAGTGTATTAGTAATGCCAAACAGTGACATAATTTAAATGGTTCAAGTTTCAGGAACACTAAGAGAGATAGTTTGTAATTTGTGTTGCCCAGTTCTCTACATTTTCCATTGACATTCATTTGTTTGAAAGTTTTCAATTTTTGCGGTTTCTGAAATAATAGTGGTCTCAACCATAGGAAAGGCTTACAGAGGTTGACATGTGAGACAGTGTGTGTCTCACTGTGCGGCCACTGAAACACTGGTGAGTTGCTATTGCAAATTTGCCTGAGTTAATCTGTCTCTATTCTCTATTCTCATCATGTTTCCTTTGTGACCAATGGTAAGTAACAAATGCAAATTTCACTTTCCAATTGAAGAAATGATCTAAATGTGCTTTAAGAGTGAGAGAAAGGGTAATTTTTACACGTAAACTTCTGTAGGATAGTAAATACAAAAGTATTGCTGTAAAGGGGTGATTTGAAGATCAAAAAGATTTAATTTATAAGAAAATTCAGAATCAAGTCCTCAGTAAAAGCAAACTGTGAAGTGAGGACTTGTGTTTTATGTCATAAACTAAAGCTTATCGTTGGCAGGAAAGTATCTGTACCATGATACCTCATCTTAACTAGATTCAATGTGTGAAGCAAGGCTGCTATTCACTTCTTGGATGAATGTTTGTTTCACCCATGATGAGGATAAAACCTGCTGATACATCACCAAAAAAATGTCAGATTTTTTTTTAAGCAAGCAAAGCAGAAAACAGCAGGAAGGAAATTCAGAGTTGCAGAATAAAATGTAAGAATCTTGTTTGACACTACAGAAAAGTAATTGGATTTGTGAATACTGGGCAAACAGCTCAATGAAAACGAAATGATATGATGATGTGCTGACATTTGAGTTGCTCTTATAAAAAGGAGAAAAAAATAAGCCTTAAATTTGAACCATGAAAATATTTCTTCCCTTTTTGTGACTTCTTGGATAGGGCTATGAATTTCATATAAATTAGTTGAAAAAGGGGTCTGAAATATATTCTCATATGCATAATTTTAAAAGATTTGAATACTATCTTAAAACATTTGGACATGTTAAATAGAGGATAGAATATCAAGGAGAAAAGAATATTCATTGCTCAGAATTGTTAATAATTTAGTATGTTTTTAAAAGGTGATAGCCAAATTCCAACTAAAATAAGAATCTCAGTTAACAAGATATATTTGCTATTGTCATGATAACTGCAACCTAAGTCAAATAAACTAATCTTAGAAATAAACAGCTTTTATGTGGAAGGTGATGAAAGCCTCTAGCAATACAGCTGGGGCACATCTGCATTATCCCAGCAATGTTCAGTAGTTAAAAGTTATGCATTTATACATAATGCATGCCTTTAACTCACATCTATATTACCAATGACTAGCCTGTTTCCATTGTGCCTCATTCCACATAATGTATGCAATTCTCTAAGTATGCATTCAGAAGTGGCAATTCTGGATAGCTTCCTATTTCAATGTAATTTTGATCAAAATATTTGGCAGTTGCTCTAAAATAATGCTCTTTATTGCGTTTTCCATTGTAGATTTGATATCAAAATGAAAAGGGGATCGGTACAGCAGTAAACTCTGTGGGATTCAGGACATCAGTCAGGTGCAGGTAGGAGGACAAACTCCTAGCCATGAAAGAGGTTCTTCTGACCATGCAGAGTAACTCAGTTCACTGTATGCAAAGACCATGCTGTGAATTCAACGTCCCTTAAATTCACTCTACAGGGTAGTGTGTTACAGAAAAGATACCTAAATACTGAACTCCTTCCTCTTCCAACAATTCTATACAGATGAGATATATTTAAAAGATTCTGTGGAGTTAGCTTTAAAATGGACAACACATAACCTTAAAGAAGAAAAACAGGTAAACTGTAGGATTGCCTGTAAATTGGTAAGAGTGTGAAAGGAAGTGGTATAATTTCCCATACTTTTGCTTTGGAGGTAGAGTTTATGGTTCAGGTAAATATGTAAGTGATTTTGTCATTCACAAATAGTGACATCGCAATGGAAACAAATGGTTTTGTCTTGTTGGTGTGTATATTTTGAAGCATGAGTTGATGAGGCTTGAAGCTGAGAAGGTGGGCAGGGGTCAAATATCAGAAGGCTTTATGTTATACAATCAGTAACCTGAAATTTATTCTACATGTATGGAATACAGGTATGGGTTGGATGGCCAGTAAGGAATCTTAGAGAATAATATGTTCAGGTTTCTGCTTTATTTTGTTTGTTTGTTTATTTATTTATTTTTTTGAGACAGTCTTGTTCTGTCACTCAGGCTGGAGTGCAGTGGCTCCACCTCGGCTCACTGCAACCTCTACCTCCTGGGTTGAAGCAGTTCTCATGCCTCAGCCTCCCAAGTGGCTGGGATTACAGGCACCTTCCACTACACCCAGCTAATTTTTGTGTTTTCAGTAAAGACAGGGTTTTGCTATGTTGGCCATGCTGGTCTCAAACTCCTGAGCTCAAGTGATCTGCCTGCCTCCACCTCACAAAATGCTGGGAATACAGGCATGAGCCACTGTGCCCAGCCAGAGTTTCTGTGCTAAGAAGAGCATTCTGTATACAGAATAAAGAATGAATTCCATGGGCATGTGAGGTAGGGAGTCAGAGCAGAAGAAAGCAGACTATTAGGCGGTCAGTGCAAGAAGCCTGGAAAGAGATACTGTCACACTGGCCAAACTATCCTGTTTCAGCTTAATGGTATAACAACCCTTCTTTGGCTTATGTGGTAAGCAGAGTGACTTTTAAAAGTCATTACCTAGACTTTTAAAAAGAGTTCAATGCTAATATTATTCAAATTAGGGGAAAAAGGCATTTGTAAAACAATTTTAAGCTCTTTAAAACTCTTCAGTGCAGTTTTATTTCACTTAGGCAGATTGTCTACTGCATTCTTACTATGTCCGGATACAAATCTGTGTCCTAAGAATGTAGGAGTGAGTAAGATGAATACCATTCCTGTACCTGCTGTATGTGTAATCTAGGGATCAATGTGTAGAGAAACACGGACGGAAGTGGAATATGATGCAGTGGACATTGCGTAGGGACAACACACAGATACAATTCATGCGATCCTATGTGTATGTCGGGGAGGGGCATGCACATCCTATCAATTTCAAAAATCAGGAAAAGTTTCTGGAAGGAGATCTGAAATGAAGGAGGATTCAGGGTTAAGTAGGGACAGTGGATGGGAAGAGAAAAGGTTCAGGCAAAGGAAAGAGCAGGTACTGAAAGCGTAGCAAAGAGCCTGAAATTGGTCCAGCCTGGCAGGGCCAGGCAGTGGTTCCTCAGGGAGGATCCAGAGGTGAGGTTTGCTGTACTCTGTGTGTTTATTGTTATCCAAGAAGAACACAGGTTCCTTTAGAGCAGAGGCTACATAATTATTACAATTTGTCCTTTCTTACAGTCTTTACTATTCAATGTATGTCCCAGTTAGGAAGTGCAGCTGAGGTATTCTCAGTGGCCACAATCCTCCTGTTTTTGGCGAGTAGTTTCTTCTCTTGGCAGGAAGATTAGGAAGCCCACAGGAATATTTACTGGCAAGAAACTAGAGAACTCACAGCATCTGCACACTTCTAATGCTGTAGAATTCTTTTCTATGAGCAAGCGCTTGACTGCTCCCTCCAAGAACATTACCTCACAGCTTCCCAAACTATAGTCACTAGAACATGGATGACATTGCCTTTGCTTGGATGGATTTTTTAGTACTTTGAATTCAGTGTTGACTTTATGTAACGAATGCACTGTTTCACCTCAAAATAGAAGTTTCCATTGAGATCCTGGACTTGCTGGCTCTCTCTCTCTCTTTTAATAGCATTGTTGCCCTGCCTACTATTTATCAGAAGCTCTGAAAGGGAGGTTTAATTTTCAGACTATTCAAGGAGGCTCTTGGGGTGGGGTGGGTGGGGTGGAGGGGGTGGAAATGTGTCATTCATTGCCTCTGTGACTTCTAGAGCAGCACTAATTGAATTCTATGCGTGCCTGCTTATCTGTCTTGGACAGCCCTTGGAGTCTCTCCACTCCCTGCATGGATGCAGAGGCTGCCACCATTCCCAGCCTCTCACTTAGCATCTTTTAGTCTCTCTCCTTTTCTTGACCACAAGCACTGCTTCATCTAGGGCTCTCTGTAGTGTTTGCTCCCCACCCCTGCTGACTGCAGCCTTCTTTAGCAAATGGCAAATGTCCTGAAATGTTTATGGGATGATCTCCAGAAAAGAGCATCAGTTCCTTTCTCTGAGTATAACATGCCTTAATTTGAAAGTAGCCTGTGCCCAGAGATCTCTGAGGGTTTCCTGTACCCAATCAGAAAGTCCAAAGTGCAAAATCAAACTAGGAAGAAATAGT